>CM031234.1:576373835-577748002 GCA_018340775.1 Taxus wallichiana var. yunnanensis | reverse complement strand
CAAAAACCTAAAAGGATGGGTTTATATGACAATAAGCAACCTCAAAGATGGTTTTACAAAACAATCAATAATATTAAGAAGTATTATGATTGTATTCACAAAATCATGCACTTTAGACATTTATTTATCCCGGTCTCATACTACTATTTAGAAGGTTCTTGAGTGAAGAAAGTACTAATTAACCCCATCTTTTGGCCATCTTATTTTACTTTTATTTCATCATTCTTGCATATTTTTATCTACACACCCAGGCTTTTTCATCACTTTCCCATCATTTTAGCCTCAGTTGGGGTGCCCACGATAGTATTACGGTGCCCATGGGTAACCTGATCCCACCTGGGGCATCCCCATCCTTTTCTACTTTCCCGCCACTTTTTGGGCTCTTTCTAGTCATTTTTCATCCTTATATTTTTCCTAGCCATTCATGTCAGGGTTAATCACGAAATTAGATCACAAAAACCCTATAAATATAAAGTTATGAGACCATAATGAGAGACCTAACATCATCTACTACTATCACTCATCTAGAGTTTCATCCATCTGTTGCATTGGCATCCACATAGCTCCATCATCAAGGTAAAAGCTAGGACATCTGCATCACACTTCATAGGGGGAGGGATTCTATTATATTCCATGCACACATTCTATTACATTTTCTACATTAACTATTTCTCGTTACTTCACAAAGTGTGACTAGCACAAGGGCACTTAGGGCATGACATGCACACACTCACCAGAACTACAATTGGGTCCAAAATGTAGTGCAACGCTCATATTAGTAAGCCCACTGTTGTGGCGGCTAAGGTCAATCGACCCATTTGTTTTGCATCTTTATTTTTAGGCATTTGATACTCCTTGTTTTCTTGTAGGTATCTACATCAGCTTGGATTATTTATGACATACAATGTGGGATAATGAACTTGATGCGACACACAACAAGGGTTTCGGAATACCTTTTACGCTATGAGAACCAGCCCAAATATTTTTCATAGACCATGGTGCCCAGATTATATACCAAAGCACTCGTGGGCATGCCAATCCTATTACAGGCACCCCAGTCTACTCAGATCCTCAAGATCTAGCCATTTTAGGACCTCTGCACAATCATTCCATTTTTTGTTTTCTCTAGTTATCTTTGTGACACTGCGTGAAAAGTAACCTCTAATCAATTGAGTTCTTTCCTTCTTCTTGCATATTATGGTTTTATTTTATTAGTCTAATCATTTGGTAATTTCTATATTGTTATAGTACAATGTTTGATGTGTTTTATGTCCTCCTAGATTAGATTAACTACCCCCTTATAAACAAATTTTAGTTAATCAATGATGTTGTAGTACACTATGATTTAGATTTCCACTATTTTTTCCATCATGGGATTACATTAGACTTATGCTCACTTATTAAATCACATAAAATACTAAAAACAAGAAAAACATGCCACTATTGTTATATGTGTCCCCATCACTAGTGGTGGTGACAAGAGGTCGTTGATGACCTCTACTATCTTATGCCTTCACCCTTTAGTTTATGTTTTGCTTACTCATCCGATGAAGACTTGATACACATTTGTTTCGTATAGATGAAAAGTGACACAGATTCCTTATGTACTTGACTTCCTAAGGTTGGGGTGAGACAAATTAAAATGTGGAAGAAGTGATGGATATGGATAGATATAAATGGTAAATATAGAATATGTGAGGATGTATATGGATTGAGAATCAAAGTCTGAGAAACTTGTAATCGATTGAATTATAAGTAAAAACTTTTTGTAAATTAAAATGAAGGGTCTTCTTATCTTTATCTCGTGGTATGCTACAATCAAGGATAATCGCCACATAGAACTCTTGATCTATGTCGATTAAACCAAATATGTTTCATCCTAGATGAAAAAATCATGGGAAATGTATTTTCATCTCTATGTATTCCTCTTTCGAGAAGATCATGTAAAGGAAAATACGATGGACAAGGAGAGAAAAGTAATGGTTTAGATGTCTAAATCGGTTTGCTTGGTTGGTCGAAAATTGCTCGGATATGGAAAATTGTTCATTTAAAATGTCAAATTGGCTAATAATCTAAGAGATAATGAAGTATATTGAAACCTATCACTTGTAATCCTAAATATATGTCTCCTTAACATCAATCAATACTTAGTGGGTGAATGATTGGTTCAAAATTCCTCCTATGAGGTTAGTCCGAACCAGAATGGTCATGTCTGGTTTTTAACTCGTGAGTAAGGACAAAGGAAGCGAGATAAAAGGTCAAAGCATAAACAGTGGTTAAGGACTAGTAGCATGAATTCCTAATCACTAAGTTTTTTTATTTAGGCTTCTAAACTACTATAAACCCTAATATCAAATAAATAACAAAAAGAAATCTGATTTAAATAAAAGACAAGTACACTTAATCTTTTAATTCACTAAATTCCTTCATTATGAATTAAATCAAACAATGTAACTATTTATTCAATATTTTTGTATTTTTAACAAGCTTTTTGAAAGGAGAATAATTAAAATGAGCTAATTAACTAATGTTTTTTTCTTTCTCAATTATTAAAAGAAAATTGATTAACTAAAATTAGGTTATGTGTAGGGAATAGTAATCCTAGTTAATCTAATTAGGAGGTCTAAAGCATTGTATAAACACAATAAATGAAGTAAAGTAATATGAAATAAATACAAATGAAATCTTCTAAGTGAAATGAAAACCCTAAGGTACAAGATAGGAGGAGGAAATGACTTAGTTGATATCGAAAGACTCTCACAGTTGTCGCAGATCCGGAAATGGAACTGTGAATGCGTGACAAACACTCAAGGGCCCTGTGAAAGGCGCTTTTGGGCTGTCTAAAGTAACACAGAACCTAGGAGTGTATGGCGACCTCAGGGCACCCTAGTATGCAATCTAGGTGCTAAGAACAGAGTAAATGCTCAAAATCTCAAACATGTACGGTCGTTAATTGGTTTTGAATGCTTTACATGCATTGTGTTTGGATTCACCGAATGTACTATAGAATGACCCGAAATGTAAGGAGGAATACCCAAACCCTAGAAAAAATAAAGATGCATATGAATGAGTCAGACTAGCCTCAAATTCCAAACCAATGGAATTAATGATGAGTGTTGCACTACATTTCAGACCCTGGATGTAGTTGTAGTGTGTGTGTGTGTGTGTTGTGCCTTAGGTGCTCTCATATCAGTCGCACTTTGTGAAGTAGTGAGCAATAGTAGCTATAACAAATGTAAATAGAATGTGTGCATGGAATAGAATAGAATCCCTCCCCCTATGCAGTGTGTGTGATGCATAACTTCCTAGCCTTGATGCATGGTGTTATGTGGATGAAATAGATGCAATGGATGCAGCCCTAATGGAGTGATAGATAGTAGTGATGTTAGGACCCTTATTATGGTCTTATAAGATTTATATTTATAGGGCTCTCAAGTCTAATTTTGTAATTAATCCCGATAAGGTCGATCGAGAAAAGATAAATATGACAAACGCCTGAAGTGACCCAAAAAGGAGAAAAAGGGTATTTCAGATAGATCGGGCGCCCAGAGGGAACCGGGCACTCCTAGGGCACCCCAAGATAGGTTGGGCGGCCTAAATTAGGGATATAATGTTGAGGACATTTCCAAATGGGTTGATAAGTGTTGGAAGACACAAGGGAAGTACAAAAACAAAATATAAGAAAAAGATGCCCAAAATGTGGGATTAATTAGTACTTTAACCACTTGAGAACCTTCTAAATCGTAGTATAAGACCAAGTCAAATAATGTGTAAAGTGCATAATTTTGTGTCTATATTTTCCCCACTTTATGTTGGTGAGCGAAAAGCCTCAGAAACATAAAGTAGATAGAGATACATACCTGATATCTATGTAGAGTGTAGAAGAAAGTGTGCCGATAGACTAGAATTAAGTGTGGAATGACCAAAAATAAAATGATGGAGGAACATGGATTCTAAAGATGAAAGATGTGAAGAAAAAAATGATGAGAGTTAACCTAGGGCGGAACACGTGTGTAGTTTCTAGTATGTGTAATGTACTTGCATGGTTAGTATGGAAAGTATATGCCATGGTGTGTTGTTGTTTTTGTTGTTTGATGTTGTTGCCCCTAATTTGACTTGCTTGTTTCTCATCTTTGTGGACCTACAAGGAGAAAACACTTGAGTATTCAAATATATATGTATGTAAGAATGTTGTGTAAAATACACAAATGTAAAATATGCTAGAAAAGTGTAAATTGAACTTGTACACCTAATCCATGTCAAGAAGAAGTGTGTAGAAGGATATCATGTGTCTGTCATGAGTTTTTCAGTGATCTCATGCCACCCTCGGGTCAAGAAGAAGTGTAGGGAGGAAATTTTCTTTGTGTTATAACTCTAACCACTTCTACTAAAATTTGTTCAAGAGATATCTCATGCGCTGGTTTTTTAGGTGATCCTACGCCACTGGATGGAGAAGTGTGGAGAGGCCACCCACTGTAACCCCTGAGCCTGTAACCTCTCTGCATAATTTTCGAAGGAACCCATGTCCTGTTATGGCCATTGTGTATGGAGTTTGTAGATTGGTCTGAACTCACTTGTTGTGTCTGAACCGGTGTAAATACATTGTGTTAGTAGAAAACCCATAATGATGCCACCCTCTTTGGGGGTGCATGCGATGACCCCCAGGAAAATGTGACCCCAAAAGAGGATCAACCACACTCTAACATTATAACTAACTCAACCTTGTAGGGGAAGGAAAGCACTTGGTAAACACCAAGGTACACACAAAAAGGGATGGCTAGCCAAAACAAGTGTTAGTCCGCAAGCACATGCATGTAATTAGTGTAAAAATGCAAACAGTGTAGAAAAAATACCAAGCACAAAGAGTGTAAACATGTAATAAAAAGCAAGAGGACCGCATAAAGCAGGTTACAAACAAGGTAAATCACTCACGATGTCGCAAGACATGCCATGCCATCATGGCCGCAAAGCAATAGATAAGTGTGTACACAAGCAAAGGGAAAATCTCGCATGCAATAGCAAACGAAGAAGAGAAGTATAAATATAGAAGTAGTCATGGAAACATGTAATCCCGTGAAAGAAGTGTTGCACATGGAACACCCATTAGCATATTAGAGTGATAATTGAAATGTCAAAGACGTGTACGAACAAGTAGTATAGTATAAGATGCTAAGTACAAAATGAAAGAATATCACTTGTCTCGAGACGAATGTGGATGCCCCCAATGACCAGTCTAGTAATGGTAAAAGGTGAGCATCCATGCCACATGTAGAGTCTTATATCTACCATCACATTAAACAAAGAGGTGAACATGCATGTGTGTATGATAATGACATATAGGAAAGCAAGCTAACATGTGTAGTAAAGTGAACATGCAAAACACTAGTAAGTTAAAGGTAAATGCCCCCAATATAATGGATTATGTTGTGGATGGATTGAATGGAATTCAACATGGAATTGTTATCCAATTTCACCCCCAGGTGAAATTGGAAAACTAAGTAGGCTTGCTTTCGGAAACTCTCATATCCATTCTAAGCTTATAGAAGAATTCAATGTTCAAGTCCAATTTAGGGTATTTGAGAGAGTTGAAGGTTACAAAAGGGAATTTTTCCTCTTCTTGGTCTTCATTGGTTTCCAAATTTTATCCAAATTGGAAGCAATTAGCACAAGGAAGAAATGGCAACTGCTCAAGACACCCGTAACACTTCCACACATCATTTTGGCATTTAAAAATTCAAATATTGCACGAATGAAAAGGTATATTTTTAAATAATAGCTCCCAACTCTAAGAAGTACCTAGTTGTAGCAATGAAGGCGAGCTAATAAGAACTGAATTCCTTCCATCACTCACTAAGTTATTGTTTAAAAAGGAGATATCTATACAAATGATCACCAAACAATCCGTTCTAATATTGTATCGAGCTATTCTAATCAATCGAGTCTTCCCATATTAATCGAGAAGTGCCTTCCAGAGTTAATTAATATAGAGCAAGTCGAGCTACACTTCAGGGTGGTTTGAGGCCATATATTACATAGAGCGAGTTGTTGGTTCAATTTCATGAATCGATCCTTGTCCAAACTATCTACCCGGAGATCGAGCTATGAAATGATGAACCCAAGAGTACCAACCTAATCCATCAATCTTACAAAGGGGACTAGGTTATCAAGTCTTTTGATTAAGCCACCCCTTGTGGAATCGAGCTTCCAGAGCCCTTATCAAGCTATTTTGTTGTAGGGTTGAGTCACTCTAATCAGGCGAGACCAAGTTCTGCAAATTTTGGGAGCCATCGAACTCTACAAAATCACATAAAATTTGAAATATAAAGCTTAAGGAACCTGGGTGAGTTATTCTCATAGGGGCTCTAGTGGATTCTACAGAGTTAGAACTCAAAATGAAGCCAAGATTGGTTGTATCAATTACTAAATGTATAAACATAGAAAAACAAGCTATTCCAAAGCAAGAAGGAACAAGTCATGCTTCTCCGAAGTTATAGTAAGCCACATTAGGCGTGACTCGTACTGAGTTCTTCATTACGGGACATGGCAGATTATAGTTGAGCCCACACATTAAGTAAAAGATCCAAGACATTGTAATCCTGGTTGATCTTGTGCAAGGATCCGGAAAGATTGGGAAGATAGAGATTGAGCTCATCACTTCAATCATCAAATGTAGATAACAAATTGGCCTAGTCATCACAGGGCACTAGAAGTGACAGAGAAAAATGGATGCATGGGAAAGGACTTAGCCAATGTGGTGAGTCATTGGAGTGGCTCAGCCTAACATAAACCAATGCACAAAAATCATAAGTTGAAGGCAAAAGTGGCCCAAGTGAGTTGGGCCTCGCTTGCACCAAAATCTCGATTCATCCGCAGTTGATGTGTTTTGTAGATATCATAGAGAAATCCGGTCTAGGTGGTCCTTGGGACGTGTGAGAAATGGGGACCCAAATCATGCAAATTTCCCATAGGTGAGTAGAGTGCAGAAAATTTAGGTGGAAGTGTCTCGGGCCGCATTAGGACGTGTGTGGTGAAGATCCAAAATCACCAATAGTGAATTTGTGTGGAGGTTAGCCCGTTCAACGGCCTTCAGTGATTCAATGTGTGGGTGTGCCAGTTTTTCAGTGCATGAGTGGTTTGGTTGAACTTGAGCTCATTGTGTTGGGTGGATCTGAATTTTTTGAGATTCTAAAACCCATATGGGATGTGAAGAAATATTCAGGTGTGCTAAGTTGATGATTTGGTGAGTCGCTGGGAGCCTCCACGTGTCGGTGGTGGTAGGTAAGCAAAGTGGAATTGGTGCCGAAAGATAAGAAGATTGGTGAGGAATGATATGCGAGATCCCAATGGAAGGTCGGTGGGGGAACTCCACTTCACTTAGATTTTGAGTAGGATAGTCAACTCGATGAAAGAAGGGAGTCCATGTGGGTTTGACACATCCCAATGCAAACCGTGTGGCTCAATGGAAGGAGATTGGAACCCTAATTCGAACAGTCACGTGGATCCTAAATGGTAAATCAAGGAGCTCATGGATGTTGAGAAAGGAGCTAGACGGATTGACAATGAGTTTGCATCGGGCTAGATAAATAGAAATATATTGACGTGGAACATTGGATTGGTCGGCATTACCAAATAGTGATTCAGTACCCAAGGAAAATACTAAAGTGACGAGTCAAGTAAGATGGAGTGGGGTGAATTGCATCAATTTTGAGCCTTGAATGCAAAAAAACAATGCCAATTCAACACTTAAGAAAGAGATTTGGGCATACATCAAAGGAAGGATTGACTCAAGAAATAAATAGCCACCACTGAGGTAGTTGGTCGAGCTAGCACAAAATGCACTATCTTAAACATCAACTCCCAACGTGGAAAATATAAAACAATGTATTCCGGTGGGCCCACCAATTTAAATTTGAAATCATTCAAAAGATATGTAGAGAACATTATAAGGGGGAAGAAATATTTTTAAATATGATTCCCAACTAGATGGTTAATTCCCTACCCCATAACAATGAAGTAAGCCTATGTAACTCAAATTAGCTGCATCACTCGAGAGCCATAACTAGAACAAATTTAAACAAATTTTCACAAAAATGGTGTCATTAGAATCGCAGCTCTGAGACCGACGAATAACAACCAAGAGGCACAAATATTGATGAATATTTGATGGTGTTTTTAAAGTAAAATGAGCCTGATTACTGTTTGGTTGTTGGAAAGTGGTTGGAGGAGCATTCAATGAGCATGGGAGATCATTCTTTCACTGCTATAAGTTATGGGACACCTTGATATTTCTTTTTAGAAGTCCAAAATCACCAACCACACTCATTTATCATGACTTGTAATTGGTTAAAAAGTTAATTTCAGGAATTACATCCTCTCTCTCTCTCTGTCTCCTCTCAAAATTCTATAAATTGAAGTGTTGCAATCATTGTAAATGGGGAATAATTTTAGTGGAAAAAACTCTATCATTTTGGTTTTGTGAAGCTAATGTGTTGCAGGCCTTTATAGTGGAATCCTTGCATGGCGATCCAGGCCTTTCTTTTATAATAGTTTGAACTGTGCATATTAATGAGGCAATAGATGCAAGTTTATGGATGTATCTTCCCTTGTTGTGATTTTTTGCATTCTCTTTTCCTCTTTAATCGTATTGCAAATGTTTGTGTTTACTCTATACTCTTGCAAGGATCTATAATTATTGTGTATGTATGAAAATGTGTTGTGAATGTTGTTGTTCAACTATGGAGAAATGTCATCACCCTCTCTAATATGCATTTTGCTTCCATTTTTCACATATTGGGGGATTGTTCTCATACCCTTCTTTTGGTGCATCACCTATGTAGTGTAGATTTATGTTATTTCATATTATCCCTCTCTCCTTAGTCCCTTAGAAGTGATATATTAGGAGTAATTAGTAGTTTACTTTCAAAGTGGAGTTATTTTACACTAGATTAGGAAGAAGAACCAACCTTCTCTAGATGTCTATTTCAAGAAGAAAGTCCCACACTTGGAGATAGTACCCATGTTACCCAGTCACACTGAGAGATCAAGCTCACACACTTGTGCAAATCAGAGGGTGTTGTGATTTAGTGATAACAATTTTGGCACACTTGGTGGGATAGAAGAAGTTTTCATTTTAATAGCTGTAAGATTGGTGTGCACTTGTTGTAAGTTTCAGCTTGTGATAATATTTGAACTTTTACATTTGGTGACTCCAAAAGAGAAGAATCCACTTGTTTTGAAGCCCAAGTTTGGAAGATTTATGAGAATAATTTGAACAAGGTCAAGAACTAGAAAGAAAGGTGTTTTTGAATACTTGCAGCTATCTCTAGGTAGAGGAAGAAGGGGAAGAAGATCTCAAAGGTCTCCATATCCACCAAATAAAACATATCAACACATCCACCTAGTAGGAATTTCATTCAATCAACCATGGTTCTTACACTCGATTATAATTGCACATCTGCAATAGTAGCCACCGCAAGGTCTAACCAATCAGTATGTCAATTTCGGCAAGAGCTTGCTTGCTCTCAATGCACAAAATCCAATTCCATTTATAGCATTGAAAACTATCTCATATTTCACTAGGGAGTACCGTACTGACTCTAATTGACCATATCCAAGACATTGCAAAATGTCTCAGGCAATTCATGAAATTACGGAAATGGATGTTATTGTTAAGTTGTTGGCATCCTCCTTCAAGGGTAAATCTCTACAATGGTTCAAGAGTCTAACAACAGGGTCTATCTAGAATTGGGATCATTTGTGCACAAATTCTTTCACAATCAATTCAAAGAAAAGACAGATAATCTATCTCTATTAGAACAACTAACCGCAATCAAGAGAGCACCAAATGAGCAGATGGCTAATTTCAACTTCAGGTTCCAAAGGACATGGGATAGAATTCTACTTTATGTGAAACCAGTGGTTGAAGGTGTTTTCCTCTACTTCCTAAAATCTCTAAATTCTGATATTGCAATGATGATACAATCTATGGGAGGTAAAACTTTACCCGTAGCTTATAATTTTGCTATTAGAGCTGAAAAAAATTAATTCAAGTTGATAAACTTGCAACTAGGACCCTATGCCTCTTTATCCATATTTAGGAAGTCCAGCACTAGACATGCACCTACGTTAGCTCCCATCCCCTGCTCTAAAAAATTAGAATTCTAGTGAAGCTTCTACCTCATCTTTTAGCACCTCAAATGATCTCCAAGAAGTCATGAAGCAGTTGCAAAACTTGGGTAATGAGTTGGTGACAATTAAGAGGTAGTAAGATCAAATTTTTAGACCATACCAGCCTCAATCCCAACCCAATAGACCTCTCATCAACCTAATAAGCCCCTTTCACAAGCTACCAATCAGAACCAAGTGAAAGCTCCTTCTAATAGGCCATTTCAGCCTTACAATCCTAGCGTTGCAACCACATCTAGAGCCCCGGTTCCAAAGCAAAATAACATGGCTCAAGAGTATGGCTAGTGCTTGCCATGAAATCAACCTCATAACCAAATCAATTTATTTCAATGTTTCCTTGAATCAAGCTCTAATGGTAACAACAATGGGTGTAGAACAATAGACAAACCAAGAAGAAATTCAGTAATAAGAATTTACTCAAGAGGCACCACCAAATGAGATCACACTTGTCAATTGGTAGGCTAAAGATTTATGCGAATAAATCAAGTTCCAACCAAGGGTGTAGCAAAGCAATACACGGTTAAAAAATAGGAATATTAGAGAGGGACAGTCATCTAATTCAAATGATAAACAACCCTCTATCACTCAACAAGGTATCGACAATCAAATTGCACCTCCAAATGTTCAAAGTTATCCCAAACCACATTCTATATTAGCTCAAGTACCGGTTGTAACAGCCCACATGTAAGATAAATTTATGCAAGGAAAAGGGTTGCAAAAGGATAGCTCATCCCCATTCAATATCATTGATCAAATGAAGAAAACAAATGTAAACATCTCAATGTAGGAATCACTAGCTATCCTAGGCCAAAGAGACTATTGTAAGCAGCCTACTATGGCAAATTGGTCTACATCCAATCACCATCCAAGGATCAAGACAAGGTAAAAACATGAAGCCTCCTCTATTCTACATATCTTTGATCATTGGTAACAATCTTGTGCACAATTACATGATTGATTGAGGATCAGGTAGCTCAATCATGCCGAAATAAATAGTTGATCAGTTGGGCCTTTAGTATGAAGTCATTTCTAGGGGAGTAGTGCAATTAGACGGAAAATAGTTGGAGTAATCAAAGGATTTAGCCTCACATTGCATACATGCCCCAATTTTACTATCTTAAAAGATGTATCAATCATAGACTTATCGCCACTCTTTGCATTGTGTCTCTCAATAGACTTTACTGCTAAAATTGGGAGTTATTTGTCTTCTGAATGGACACATATGTTGTTTAGAATGAGGTGTGGAGCTAAGGCTATAATTAGATCTGAGCCTATTACAAATTTCCACATTGAGCCTCATACACCAAGTCTAATTAATGCAAATTATTTAGCATTTGATCAAGAGGATTGTCCAAGAACCTATGAAGCGGATACCAAAGTTGAAAGCATTCCAAACTTGACTCTTAATTAATGAGTGAACAAGAGACATGCTTTTGATCCTTACAAATAAATGGAAGAAGTTGAAATGGGAATCTATTGTTTTCACGAGGAAAATCAAGCTCTCCCTCACATTACCAAGTTGGATGCCAAGAACGATAATGAGGTATGGAAACTATTCTTTGATGGCTCAAGGAGTAGACAAGGTGCTAGAGGAGGAGCCATGCTTGTTTCACCACAAGGTACAAAATATTACTCAACTTTATTTTTTTAGTTTGTTTTCTCAAACAACACAGCTAAGTATGAATCCTTAATTCACGGATTACATTGGGAAAGAAAGAGGGGTATTAAAAAATTCCAAGTGTTTGGGGATATTGAGTTGATTAAGAATCAAGTTAGAGGACATAATGTTGCTAAGAATGATCTTCTGAAGAATTATAAAAATCAGGTATGGGACTTCATTGAAAATTTCCAAAATTTTAACATCAATTCCATCCCAAGAAAGAAAAATGAAACAACGGAAAAACTTGCACCAATTGGGACAACATTTGATGTTGTTGAAAGTATCAAAAGTGAGAAAAATCAGCCTCGTATCAAATTGATTATTAGACTAGTTTTGCTAGACAACAACACAAGCCGAAAGTCTTTGTTAACGATCAACAAATCATAAACTTCTTGCAAGAAGAAGTTGAGTTCTCCACTAGAAATCAAGACAAACTAGAGCAGAATATGGTGATCAAGTTGTACAGCTAAGAACTAAAAAATTACCAAAAGGGATTATAACTTTGGAATCAATCTTCAACCCAAATGATCAGTTCCAGAAAGAGAAAGCAAAAATTCAAGTCAAGGGTGAAGATTTTGAGCCAATCTCAATAGATGAAGGCAAGGTGTTGCAAATTGGCAAGGTGATTACTCCATAAAAGAAATATTATTTCTTTCAAATTTTTCAAGATTTTCCTGATATCTTTACATGGACTTATAAGGATTTAATAGGTTTCAATCCAAAGTTAGCACATCACACTAATGATCTGGGTCCGTAAACTAAGCTCGTCGAGGAAAAAAAGAAAAGGCCATTGAATCCCCACATTGAACCTCTCATGAGGAAAGAGTTGAATAAGTCGATTAAAGCTGGCATAAACTTTCCTAATAAGCATTCAAGCTAGGTTTTAAACTTGGTGCTAGTGTGGAAGAGAAACGAACAAATCAGATTGTGTGTAGACTTCTGTGATTTAAACTGAGCCTCACTAAAAATCATTATCAACTTCCATCAATGGAGAAAATCTTGCAAGTAGTAGTTTGTTCGGAAATGTTTTCATTGCTATACGGCTACTCAAGCTATAATCAGATAATGGTGAAGGAAGAAAATCATTTCAAGATGGCCTTCACTACAAATTAGGACACGTATGCATATAAGAAGATACCATTCAGACCGTTAAATGTCAAAGTAACATTTTAGCGATCGATGGATATGACATTCAAGGGCTTGATCAACAAGATAGTGCAAGGGTATTTGGATGATATCACAGTTGTTCTCAAGGAATGAAAAAGACCACCTCTTTCACCTCGGGCATGTATTTCGAGATGCGAAGATTTGGAGTGTCATTGAATCAAGAAGTGTGTATTCTTCACACATGAAGGCAAATTGTTGGGCCATATAATTTCAAAGGAAGGATTGACAATTGATCTCAAAAGAGTTGAAGCCATCAGAACTATGTCATTGCCAAGCCACAAGAAATATCTCCAAAGCTTCTTAGGAAGGATAAACATTTTCCACATATTTTTTCCCGACTTTGCCACTCTTGTGAAACCATTAACAAGTATGTTGAAGAATAGCCTTGCATTCATATGGACAGCATAAGGCAAAGAGATATTTGAAGCCATCAAGCATGCTACATCACAAGCTCCAACTCTCATCAACTTAGATTTCTCCAAGGACTTCATGTTATACGCTTTCGAAGATCGGATAGAATTTTAGCTATCTTGGTACAGCTGAATAAAGAAGGTCCAGGAGTAGCCTATAGCATTCTTCATCAAAGCCTAGAAGATTAAAAAGTAAAGTATTCTTTCCTTGAAAAACATGTTCTTTCTATTATTAGGAGCTTGAAAAATTTTAGAAACTTGGTCTCGAACAACACGATTCAACTAATGGTGTCTCATGTCGGAGTCAAGGATTTTCTCTTAAACAAGGATTTGAATGAGAAGATGGTAGGTTGGGTCACTTGGGTAATGGAATATGACATTGAAATCAAAGTGACCAAGTTGGTTCATGGAAAGGGTTTGTGTGAACAGCTAGCTTCTAAGTAGCATGTTGAACTAGACAATGAAGGAGTTGTTTTAATATTGTAAAATGATCGAGAACATCAAACTAATGGTGTACCCACTCCATGTTGGAATCAAGATATGATGCATTATCTCTAAACAATTTTGTACCCTATAGAATGGAAAGAAGATAAAAGAAGATATTTCATATTGTAATCCATCCCGTATGTGCTCATTGATGACATCTTGTTCAAGAAGGATGTGTTCTAATAAATCAAATTGAAATAAATTTGCAAGAGTTCCATGATGGAGAAATGGGAGGCCACTTTTCTCTACAATTAATAGCCCTCAAGATCAAGAAGGTAGGTTACGATTGGTGTACGGTGTTTGTTGATTGTTATTCATGGATCAAGAGATGTAAAAAGTGTGCATTCTTCACATGGAAGGAAAGGCTAGCAGCGCTGCCCCTTCATCCAATCTCAGTGGATCAGCAGTTCATGCAATGGGGATTGGACTTCATTGGATTTATCAACCCAAATTCAAGCCAAGCCCACAAGTGGATTCTATGAAGATATTCTATTTCACCAAATGGATCAAGCAAGGCACTCAATGAGGAAAATGAATCCAAAGATCTTAGATTTATATGGAGGGATAGTCACAAGGTTTGGTGTCCCTACCACCATCATATAAAATAATGCATTGGCATTCCTTGGCACAAAAATCACTTGAATGGGTTGGCAGAATAGGATTTACCTTAGCACTTCTTCTAACTATTACCCCGTGTTAATGGCCAAGTAGAGCCCACGAACAATAACTTGCTTAGAATCATTAGAAGAAATCTTGATGAAAATCGAGATAACTCTGGCACACAAAGATCAAATCAGCCTTATGGGCTGATATAATGACACCCAAAAGTTCAATGAGTAGCTCCCCTTGCAATCTTGTATACATAAAGGAAGCAAGTGCTTCCTATATCAATTGAGTTTTCGGCATTGGAACTCATAAAGTAGTTAGAACTAACTGAGTTTGAACCCATGGAAATCAGGTATGCAGAACTAATGGAATTAGAAGAAACAAGGTACCATGTAATACAAACCATGGAGAAGGATCAAGCACTAATCAAGAGAAGCTTTGACAAGAAAGCTAAAGCCGGGACATTTAAAGAAGGAGAGTTAGTGTTGAAGTGCAATGTTGATCGAAAAAAACTAGGAATGAATTCCAATTTCGATGCCATATGGAATGGATTGTATATGATCACCGAATGCGATAGCAATGCCTTCTAGCTGGCCAAGTTAGATGGTGAAGAACTACATATTTCATTCAATGGAATCTACCTCAAACATTACTACTAAGAAGAAAAACTTCTTACCCTTGTGCATATTATTTTAATATTTTCAATTCCTCCAAGTGCTTGTGCACTTTTTTGTTGTTAGAATAGGTTTTAATTTCCCTAAGTGTTGGTGCACATGTTCTATTGCTTCTAGTGTATTTTTTGTATACAATTCATCATGCTTTAAGAAAGAGGAACTGTTGCGGCAGGGGAAAGCTTGTAGTTGCTTGCAATAGTTACAAATTTCAAATTCAAACAAATAAAAAACAACTAAAATTAGGTAAAGAGACAAATTTTAAATCTTCAATTCTTTTTCTTCCTCAAATTAGTAGTTGAGTTCTTCATATCAGAAATTAGTGTTGGGACAGATTTTTGTTGCATAGTAGATGATAGTCCTTAGTGTCCACTGAGCCTTCATCAATGTTTAAACAAAGGACATTAGCCAAAGATGCCCTCCTTAAACATGATAACACTCTTTGTAGCATGCAACATGCAGCAAAGTACCGAGTAACCAGTCAAAAGGGAAGAAACATTCAGAAGAAGAAATAAAATCAAAACTTAATAAACTTCCATGATGTCCAAGCTGACAAGTTTCACCCTAATTCTGCAAAGTATAATTCATTTAGCCAAATAATCAGTCTCGTTTATCAACACTTGGTAAGGAATCGGATGTTGAGTTAGCAACAGTATATACTCATTATTCACCTCATGGATCACAAAAGTGCAAGAATGGGTGAAATTCGTGTTTTAAGTAATTTTCCACTCTCACAAAACTTGATTTCAAGATTTTATAGGGATTTGGCATGTAAGCCAAAAAAATTATTTAGACATTTAAATTTATGGGTTTCATAAAATTGAAACACCTTCACATGGCACAAGTGTGTGGCATGCACTAAGTACACGTATACCAGACATTGGGAAGCTGAAATTCTTCAATATGTAGCCCAACTATAGTCTCTTTCATTATATTTTTCTCGTTATTTCTCATTGGTCTATTTTTCATTCTCCCTTCTCGGAATACTTGCGTGACTTTTGGAGGAAAGAAGGATTCAATTTTTGGAGTTGGAAGAGTAAAAAAATTTGATTCTCGGGTTTACTTCGAGGCATGGATATCTTCTCCTTTCTCTCTTGCATTATTGGTAAAAATGAGGAAATACACATTCTAATTTTAATGGCAATCAAGGAATTTGTGGACAACTTTTGATTTAATCATTTACAGATGCGGTTTGAAAAGGAAATTGATGGATTTTGTATTCTTTTTAGTTTCTTTGTTTGATTTTAACTAAACCCGGAAAAATGCAAAAGGGGTTTTGGGTTTTGATCTGCAAAAATAAAGTAGAAGAAAGGTTAAAAATTCCTTCGTTGCATTATGATAAATTGTACCTGAAAGGAAAAGAGTTGGGTTTTTCCTATACAAGAAGAAGGAAAAACGTTTTGTGAATTTGTGTGTTTAAAATCGATTTGTGATTGTGGGTTTTCATTTTGGTTTACTGGAATTTAGTTGTGTGTTTTTGTAAACAAATCGATTTGGGTATACAAATCGATTTGCATAAATGAATCGATTTGGGTAACTCCATCGATATGGGTATGTAACCGGTTGGGGTTTTGTATTTTTCTTTTTTCATTTGTTATATGTAGGTCTGATTGTTAACTTATTGTGATCTCTTGAATGATAATTGTGGATGTCAAAGCTCTTGCATGGGGCTATTTTTCCAGAAATTTTATCTTTATGGACATCTAAATCAGATCATGTATAAATGAGGGTGTGTTGTTATGTGTAAAAAAAAGGCATTTAACCTATAACTTCCAACCTGGCAATATGACTTGGATTTTTGTAAAACTGTGAAAAAGAAATTGTTTGTCTTGGTAAGGGCATGAAAGCCAAGACAACTTGACCTAGATGCACCAAGGAGTAATTGGTGGCATGATTGGGATTTATATAATGATATCTTATGAAATAAATAATTATCTATTCTTTTACTAAACAGAGTATGTTTACATGATGTAATCAGGGTGCTTCTATATTATTTTTTTGGGGTTGTTCGTTTACCAGATAGAACATGTTAAAGTGATGTAAATTTGGTGATATTTGTGCTAATTTGTAGAGCTGCTCATTGACTGAAAAGAAGTAAGTTTTATTTCCTTGGTAATGATGTTGTTGGACAATATGATGAGCTACTCATTAACTAGAAAGAATATGTTTGATTAGTTTTTGGTAATGATGATTTTGGACAGTTTTGTTAAGTTTCTCGTTGATTTGGAAGATAAGAGAAATAATATTAAAATATATACCAAATAAAGTATGATTTTCTTGTGGTCATAATTTGAATTTGGAGGTTGAGTGATTACGCTTTGATTATGCTGAAATAGAGATTGGTTGTTCTATTTGTATGCATCCATAGTTGTATCTTTATAGAAACCAGGGGGTAAATCATTTTCAACTGTATTACCATATGATTGTTGATAAAACAACATGTATATCCTTTCTTATTTTACTAATTTTTTTTTTTATTATTGGCAAATAGTTTTTTGAAAGGGACTATACCCTTGTACAAAGATGACTCAGAAGCCAGATGTGCCCAAGTGAGCAAAATATCAAAAGGTCAAAAACAACAAGGGCGCAAGCAGGAATAGAACCTACTAAAGACAGCACTAAAACCCGCAAAGCCCAGCAAGAGAACAGCAAAAGAACAAATACCGATGGGAACAATGGAGTTAATATTCATGCCAGTTCATTTTGAATTGACATCATACCACTACTCCAGTCTTGCAGGACCATTAGCCGTTACTTTGGATGTGCAGAAACTCATGTTTTGTGAAGTTTTATCGTAGCATGGATCAAAATGAGATACTTGGATTTCAATTTGTAGAAGGATGAAATCCTAGAATTTTGACTGAATTTATTGGGATCTTGGACCCATTGTAAATATTTAAACCTCACTATGTGAGAGTTATTATACCGGTTATATAATTCACCTTAACGACATATGTAATTTATGATTTTAATAAAGAGATAATTACTTTGTGTGTAATAATGTCTCAAAATGAGTAAATGATGAATACTTGAGTTGAGAAATCTTACTTTTCACAAATTGTTAAATATATTTATTTGATAGTAATCAATGTATGAAGCCAATAATTGGACAATTATTGTAACAATCATTTGTCTTTTAATTTCTAAATTTAATAGCTATTTAGTGGCATAGCTAATCAAGGGAATAATTATATATATATATTAATGTATATATTTAATTCAGCCTTTCGGTAAACTTGGTATTATTATGTTAAGATTGTAAATCATGTTGTATAGAGAATGGAAGAGTATCATTATAAAAAGGTAATTTAAAGTTAAAGAATCAAACATCAGGAAATGAGAAACTAAATGGGATGGTAAATAGATGGAAAGATCCATTAGGCATATTAAGGGATAAGTACATGCGGAATGCTGATATAGTTACATTTCAGCATAACGAATGTACTTATCTCATAATGATCCTAGTTGGCCTTTGGCATCTATCACAATATAAACTCTTGCAAGATAGGTTAAATTGGAAATAAAATAAAAACAAACTATAAAGATCTAGATAACTATGAAAGGGATAGTTGTGAGGTGGCGGAAGACTTAAAACTCATAAGACTAGTGTGTTGTCTTGAGTTTAGCCGTAACCTGCATGGCGGATAACTTTGGCCAAAGTAATGCATTGATGGTTGTGCATTGTCTGATCACCTAAGTCCTCCAATTAAAATAAAAATTGTCTGTAACCTGATCATGGGAAGTTGAACACTGAACATGAGGTAGACAATGGTTGGATACCAGAATACGAAGTTGGGAAATTAGCTTCGTGGTAGACCCAAGGACTTTCACATAGTTCCCATGACCTTTAAAAGGTTGAGCCAAAATGCTAGTAAGCATTGTCACTCAAAGTAGTGACGAAGGGAGATCGTGGAGATCTAGATACACCCTTCTCAGCCACACATGGCTTACATGGATGTTATCAGATAGATCAAAAGAACCAATTTGATTTAATGAATTTGATTAAATAAATCTATATGATTGCAGCTGTGTAATTTGTTTTTATGTTTTAAAAAAACAATCCTCATTTTCCAGCTCTTGTAATTTTGAGTGTTACATTTTGGTATCAGAGCCAAAGGCTCAGAAACTTGGACATTAATGGGACACACATTCTAATAAAAGTATCCTTTTTTATAAAACAGAAACTATGGCTAGGCCGGAAACAAGAGCTGGTATGGCAAGTGACAGTGGGGTAAATATTGATGACGTGCTGAATAATATGGTTGCTAAGTTAGAATAAATCCTCAACCGAGTTGTTGCCTTAGAACAACAAGGTCAGGGTGGTGAAGAAAATGAGGATCGTAGGGATGAGAATTAGGGTGATGAGCAATATGATGATCAACCCGAGCACCTAAATGAAAGGGAAAATAAGAAAGCAAGGTTGGCTACTTGAGTTAGCAAGGGACATTAAAATAATATCCCCACCTAAATTTGATGGTACAACTCTTGGGGATGGTGCTGAAACTTGGCTCTCTGAAATGGAAAAGTATTTTGAGATTAGGGACTTTTCTAGAGGAGACAAAAGTAGTATGGGGAGCCTACCAATTGTTCTCAGAAACATCTTCCTGGTGGGATAACCAGAAAATGGAACTAGGAATTGATTTTGGTATGATCACATGGGAGCAGTTCAAGGCCTAATTCCATCAAAGATGGCTACCTCAGCTATACTTTGACCAAAAGATGGTAGAATTCCAAAATATGACTCAAGGAAAGTACTCAGTTACAGAATATTGGGAACATTTCACTCGATTGCTAAAATATGTTCCTTTGTATCAAAAGGATGAGAATTTTAGAGTGAGAAAATTTATAATGGGATTGAATCCTAGTATTGGTGGTGAGGTAGATGTTCATGGACCTACCTCGATGGAAACAGTGTTTGAAAAAGCTATCAAACAAGAACAAAAGTTGTGAAGTATTTATGCCTCTAAAGAGGAAAGCAAAAGGAAAAATAGCAAGTTTCAAGCACCAACCGCAAGTAAACCAACATGGAAAAAGGGAAACAACAAGTTCAGGCCTGTCAACAAAAGAGGAATAATGGGTAGAACTGTTGTGAATAATAATAAAAATGGGCAAGGAACAAGTTTCAGCCAGAATAAGATTGAGAGAAAAGGACCACTGGGTGGATGTTTTAAATGCGGTGGTGATCATTTTGCTAACAACTGTCCACGTAAAGAGGACAATGGAATAACCAACAGAAGGGGTTTACTACAGTAAATAAAGAGGGGAAACAACATAAGATTTATGCTATAGTCCATAATAAGCAAGCAAAAAAGCAAGCGACTCCAATAGAAACTTCAGGTAAGATTTTTGGAGAACCTGTTTCTATTTTATTTGATTCCGGTTCAACAGAATGTTTTGTTTCATCTAAAGTAGTGATAAACTCAAGATAAGAGCTGGGTACATGGAACACACTTGGACTGTATGTATAGAAAAAATGTTATACATAGAGTGAATCAAGTGTTTGTTTGAGGCACCACTAGAATTACCTGAGTTCACGACAAGATTAAACTTGTATGTGGCACCTCTTGGATCCTATGATATTGTCATAGGTATAAATTGGTTAAGTTAGCATAATGTAACTTTGGATTGCTTAGGAAAATGTGTAACCTCTGCGATGATCTACAAAAATAAAGCAAGTGTTTAAAGTTTATCACTTGGTAGATTTCTTCCATGCAGCTAAAAAAGGAAAAGCAGAAAGGGTTGCCATCTATATGCTATAAAAATAAAAAATTTAGGACAAGAAATTGAGCCTAAAATTGAAGCATTTCCCATCTTAAGGGAATTTAGAGATGTGTTTCCAAATGAGTTGCCCGGACTTCCACCTAAGCGTGAATTTGACTTCACAATAGAGGTCAAACCAGCAACAAAACCAATCTCCAAGGCACCGTACAAAATGACAACAACCGAATTAGTTGAGTTGAAAGCTCAATTACATGAATTGTTGTCCTTGGGTCTAATTAGACCAAGTATATCACCATGGGGTGCACCGGTTATCTTTGTGAAAAAGAAGGATGGGACCCTCAGACTTTGTATTGATTATCGAATGCTCAACAAGGTAACAGTGAAGAATCGGTACCGTTGCCTCGAATCGATGATATTTTTTATCAAATGGGGTGCAAAAGTGTTTTCCAAGATTGATCTTAGATCCAGTTATCATCAATTGCGAATCAAGGATGAAGATATCCATAAAACTCGCTTTTAGAACAAGGTATGGGCATTACGAGTTTACGTTTTTCCCTTTGGTCTAACAAATGCACCTGTTGCTTTCATGAACTTAATGAACAATGTGTTTAGGGAATACTTAGACCAATTTTTACTTGTCTTTCTCGATGATATATTAATATACTCCAAGAATGAGGAAGAACATGATGAACATTTAAGGATTGTGTTGGGAATTCTTAGAAAACATAAATTATATGGAAAATTATCTAAGTGTGCTTTCTATCAATACGAAGTACAATATTTAGGTCACTTAATAAATAAAGAAGGAATCTCAGTGGACCCCTCGAATATCAGTTCCATCATAAAATGGCTAGCACCAAAGGATGTACATGAAGTGAGAAGTTTTATGGGTCTAGCAAACTACTATCGAAAGTTCGTAAAGGACTTCTCTAGGTTAGCTGGACCTATCCCTTCTTTCTGAAAAGAAGGGTAAGAAAAAAATTGACAATAAGTGTGAAGAAGCCTTTAATGAGTTAAAAGGTAGACTCACAAGTGCTCTGATGTTGAATATTCTAGATCTGAAAGGGAACTTCATGGTGGTAACTGATGCTTTATGGGAAGGTTTGGTCAAAGTACTACTACAATATGGGCATGTGGTACCTTTTGAAAGTAAAAAGTTGAGGGTGCATGAATTAAATTATGCACCACATGATCTTGAGCTTGTTGCGATTGTTCATGCGCTGTAGGTATGGAGGCACTATTTTCTAGGAAAACCATTTGAACTCAAAACAGATCATCTTGGGCTCAAGTACATTTTTATGCAGCCGAATCTAAATGCAAGGCAGCGAAGATGGCTGGAGTTCCTAGCAAATTATGAATTTGATATAAATTACATTAAGGGAAAAGAGAATAGAGTGGCTGATGCTTTAAGTCGTAGAAAACATATTGCTGCTATAATTACATTAAGAACTCAGTTTAAAGATGAGGTTAAAAATGAGTTAACCAATGACCCCTACTACAATCATGTTAAAATAACTCTAGAAAAAGATCCAAGGGACAAAAGGTATGACGGTTTCAAGGTGGAAACAGATGGGATTCTCGTATTATAATAGCATAATATATGTGCCAGAAGGTAAAGAACTCAGAAATAAAGTCATGAGAGAATTTCATGATGCTCCCTACTCGGGACACCCAGAGTAACAAAGATGATGGCGGACATCAAAAATCAATACTTCTAGGAAAAAGATGAAAAATGATGTGATTCTTTATGTCTCACAATGCCTGAATGTCAGCAAGTAAAGGCTGAACATTTACATCCAAATGGGATTATTATATCCTCACAATGTGCCAGAATATAAGTGGCAAGTTATAAGTATGGATTTTATCCAAGGTCTACCTATGTCCCAAAATAAACATGATGTTATACTTGTAGTTGTAGACAAGTTAACTAAAGTGGCACATTTTATAGCAGGTAATTTAATGGATAATTCACCCATACTGGAAAAAATATTTGTGCAAGAATTTTTCTGATTACATGGAGTTCTAGAAGTAATAATTTCAGACAGGGACTCAAGGATAACTTCCAGATTTTGGCAGACTTTGTACGCTGCCTTAGGGAAAAAAACTGAACATAAGTTCTGCCTACCATCCTAAAACTGATGGTCAAACCGAAAGAGTAAATCAAGTGTTAGAATATTTACTAAGAATGTATTGCATGGATCAGCAATACAAATGGGAAGAGTATCTTCCCTTGGTTGAATTTGCCTATAATAATACTTACCATTCTTCCATTCAGATGGCTCCTTTTGAGGCCTTATATGGTCGTAGGTGTAGAACACCTATAAGTTGGGATAATCCTGAAGATAGAGTACTGATTGGACCAGAAATGCTTTCGAAAATGGAAAAATAGGTTAAATTAATCCAAGAAAGATTGAAAGAAGTAGCAAATAGACAAAAAAGCTATGCAGATTTAAAAAGAATTGACAAAAAGTTTAACATGGGAGATAAAGTTTTTCTTAGGGTCAAACCTAAAAAGAGTTCTATTTCGTTTGGAAAGTCAGCCAAACTATCTCCTAGGTTTGTAGGACCATTTGAAGTCCTAGAGGTCATTGGACCAATAGCTTACAAGCTAGCACTACCTCCCACTCTATCCAAGTTGCATAATGTATTTCATGTATCCTTGCTTAAGAAATATGTACCTGATTTAACACATGTACTTAATTGGGATTCATTGTAGGTTCTGGATCTAGGGGTAATCGCGGTTGATCCTATAAGGATACTAGAAACCCAGAAGTTGCACTTGAGGAACCGTGAGGTTTTACAATGTAGGTCTAGTGGGACCAATATTCTGAAGAAAGTGCCACTTGGGAGAATCTGGAAGATATCCAGACTACTTTTCCACATCTGTTTGACTGATTTTTATGAACATGCTTTGTTAAAGTACTAAATTTAGTTTTTCTGAAAAGTGGTAGATAAGAAAATTCTGTAGATAAGCCTACAACTGAATATTAGGACTAAGATACTTTTTAATTAGTAGTTATTGTTCAATATTTTGTTAATGAACCCTAAAAAATCTGTCATTTAGGTAGTAATGTATTATGTCCACAGATTATGACTGATTTTCTATATGTACAAGGGTTGTTGTAACCTTTATGATTCAGCTGAAATAATATTGTTACAAATTTTAAGCTGATTTGAAATATATTTATGCAGCAAAGGAATAATGGGTTAGTTTATCTATTTATCCTGAAATCATCGAGATGATGATTATTCTAAGGGGTGGAGTATGTAACATCCCAAAAAAAAATTGTAAGTTAAATTAACTACGGATAAGTCTAATCAAGATTAGATGAGATCATCATTGTGTGTAAAATTCATTTGGTTTGTCGTGTCATGACCCACAACTTATGTTACAGGGGAATGACATTGCGGAATGAATAACTCCGCACCCACCTTGATGATCCTTCCTAAAATGTGATTAGGCCTTAATCGTAGGTAAAACGGTTCATAAATGATTGTGGATATTTCAGTTATTTGTATTTCGGTTACTTTATTTTATTTGGTTTGGTCGTCTTTTGTTTTGTTCAACTTTTGCATGACCGCGATGATAATTGCCTCTGTTTTATTTGACTAAGCTATATTAAGCCAGCTTTATGAGAATATTTAAATTATGATTTACAGACTTGGTGATTTTTGTTATTGGAATGTTTTATATAAACTTGGAAATTCAACTAATTATTATGGTAATATATTGTGGGAGATATGTGGACTTGTATTATGAAGGTTAATTTTTACTTAACCATTAAGTTGGGTAACAACTAAAGTAAAAAAAATGTGTATGAAATATTAATTAGTATATATATTTTAGAGGGATTTGGCATGTAAGCCAAAAAAAATTATTTAGACATTGAAATTTATGGGTTTCATAAAAGTGAAACACCTTCACATGGCACAAGTGTGTGGCATGCACTAGTACACGTACCAGCATTGGGAAGCCCAAAATTCTTCAATATGCCACCCAACTATAGTCTCTTTCATTATATTTTTTTTGTTATTTCTCCTTGGTCTATTTTTCATTCTCCCCTTCTGGAATACCTGCGTGAGTTTTGGAGGAAAGAAGGATTCAACTTGTTGGAGCTGGAAGAGTAGAAAGTTGCCGATTCTGGGTTTACTTCAGGCATGAATATCTTCTCCTTTCTCTTGCATTATTGGTAAAAAATGAGGAAATACACATTTTGTTTTTAATGGCAATCAAGGAATTTGTGGACAACTTTTGATTTAATCATTTGGAGATGCAATTTGAAAAGGAAATTGATGGATTTTGTATTCTTTTTAGTTTCTTTGTGTGATTTTAACTAAACCTAGAAAAAAACGCAGATGGGGTTTTGGGTTTTGATCTGCAAAAATAAAGTAGAAGAAAGGTTAAAAATTCCTTCGTTGCATTATGATAAATTGTACTTGAAAGGAAAAGAGTTGGGTTTTTCCTGTACAAGAAGGAAAAATGTTTTGTGAATTTGTGTGTTTAAAATCGATTTGTGCTTGTGGGTTTTCATTTTCATTTACTTGGAGTTTAGTTGTGTGTTTTTCACGTAAATAAATTGATTTGGGTATACAAATCAATTTGCATAAATGAATCGATTTGGGTATACAAATCGATTTGCATAAATGAATCGATTTGGGTATGTAACCAGTTGGGGTTTTGTATTTTTCTTTTTTGTTGTTATATACAGGTCTAATTGTTAACTTATTGTGATCTCTTGAATGATAATTGTGGATGTCAAAGCTCTTGCATGGGCTGTTTTTCCAAAAAAATTATCTTTATGGACATCTAAATCAGATCATGTATAAGTGAGGGTGTGTTGTTATGTGTAAAAAAAAAAAGGCATTTAACCTGTAACTTCCAGCCTGGCAATATGACTTGGATTTTTGTAAAACTATGAAAAAGAAATTACTTGTCTTGGTAAGGGCATGAAATCCAAGACAACTTGACCTAGATGCACCAAGGAATAATTGGTGGCATGATTGGGATTTATATAATGATATCTTATGAAAGAAATAATTTGCTGTTCTTTTTTTAAACATAGTATGTTTAAATGATGTAATCAAGGTGCTACTATATTGTTTTGTTGGGGTTGTTCGTTTACTAGATAGAACATGTTAAAGTGATGTAAATTTGGTGATATTTGTGCTAATTTGTAGAGCTTCTCATTGACTGAAAAGAAGTAAGTTTTATTTCCTTGGTAATGATGTTCTTGGACAATATGATGAGCTGCTCATTAACTAGAAAGAATATGTTTGATTAGTTTTTGGTAATGATGATTTTTAGACAGTTTTGTTAAGTTGCTCGTTGATTTGGAAGATAAGAGAAATAGTATTAAAATCTATACCAAATAAAGTATGATTTTCTTGTGGTCATAATTTGAATTCGGAGGTTGAGTGATTACGGTTTGATTATGCTGAAATAGAGATTGGTTGTTCTATTTGTATGCATCCATAGCTGTATCTTTATAGAAACCAGGGGTAAATCATTTTCAGCTGTATTACCATATGCTTGTTGATAAAACAACATGTATATCTTTTCTTATTTTACTAATTAATTGCATCAAAAATGGAGTTAATATTCATGCCAGTTCATTTTGAATTGACATCATACCACTACTCTAGTCTTGCAGACCATTAGCCATTACTTTCGGATGTGCGGAAACTCATGTTTTGTGAAGTTTTATCGTAGCATGGATCAAAATGAGATACTTGGATTTCAATTTGTAGAAGGATGAAATCCTAGAATTTTGATTGAATTTATTGGGATCTTGGACCCATTGTAAATATTTAAACCTCACTATGTGAGAGTTATTATACCGGTTATATAATTCACCTTAACGGCGTATGTAATTTATGATTTTAATAAAGAGAAAATTACTTTATGTGTAATAATGTCTCAAAATGAGTAAATGATGAATACTTGAGTTGAGAAATCTTTATTTTCACAAATTGTTAAATATATTTATTTGATAGTAATCAATGTATGAAGCTGATAATTGGACAATTATTGTAACAATCATTTGTCTTTTAATTTCTAAATTTAATAGCTA
The DNA here is from genome assembly GCA_018340775.1 of Taxus wallichiana var. yunnanensis. Lineage (NCBI taxonomy): Eukaryota > Viridiplantae > Streptophyta > Pinopsida > Cupressales > Taxaceae > Taxus > Taxus wallichiana. The sequence goes on along the minus strand of CM031234.1, from coordinate 577,721,025 downwards.
TTTAGTGGCGTAGCTAATCAAGGGAATAACTATATATATTAATGTATATATTTAATTCAAACTTTTCGGTAAACTTGGTATTATTATGTTAAGATTGTAAATCTTGTTGTATAGAGAATGGAAAAGTATCATTATAAAAAGGTAATTTAAAGTTAAAGAATCAAACATCAGAAATAAGAAACTAAATGGGATGGTAAATAGATGGAAAGATCCATTAGGCATATTAAGGGATAAGTACATGTGGAATGCTTTGATATAGTTACATTTCAAAGATAACAAATGTACTTATCTCATAATGATCCTAGTTGGCCTTTGGCATTTAACATAATATAAACTCTTGCAAGATAGGTTAAATTGGAAATAAAATAAAATAAAATTATAAAGATCTAGATAACTATGAAAGGGATAGTTGTGAGGTGGCGGAAGACTTAAAACTCATAAGACTAGTGTGTTGTCTTGAGTTTATCTGTAACCTGCACAGTGGATAACTTTGGCCAAAGTAATGCATTGATGGTTATGCATTATCTGATCACCTAATTCCTCCAATTAAAATAAAAATTGTCTAGTAACCTTATCATGGGAAGTTGAACACTGAACATGAGGTATAAAATGGTCAGATACCAGAATACGAAGTTGAGAAATTAGCTTCGTGGTAGACCCAAGGACTTTCACATAGTAACCATGACCTGTAAAAAGTTGAGCCAAAATGCTAGTAAGCATTGTCACTCGAAGTAGTGACGAAGGGAGATTGTGGAGATCTAGATACACCCTTCTCAGCCACACATGGCTTACATGGATGTTATTAGATAGATCAAAAGAACAAATTTGATTTAATGAATTTGATTAAATAAATTTGCGATTGTATTGTGTAAATTTTTTTATGTTTAAAAAAACAATCCTCATTTTCTAGCTCTTGTAATTTTGAGTGTTACAACATCCTAGACATTCTAGGGTCAATATTTTTAGAGTTCGAGATCAACTTATAAAAACCATGCAGACTCCACGCCTAATGGATAGCTTCAAGAAATTGGTCAAACCATTCAAGCGGAAAGTGGCCCTAAGAAGTCACCAAATTGTTATCCAATTTCACCCCCAGGTGAAATTGGACAATAGAGTAGGCTTTCTTTCAAAACTCTCATATCCATTTAGAGCTTGTAGGTAGAATTCATTGTTTAAGGTAGATTTAGGGTATTTTAGAGAATTGAAGGTTATAAAAGGAATTTTTCCTCTTCTTGGTCTTCATTGGTTTCTAAATTTTTATCCAAATTGGAAGCAACGAGCACGAGGACAAAATGGAAATCTATTCACGACACCTGCAACACCTCCACACATCATTTTGGCATTTAAAATTTTAAATATTGCATGAAGAAAAAGGTAGATTTCAAAAGAATAGCTCCTAGCTCTAAGTACCTAGTTGCAGTAATGAAGGTGAGCTAACAAGAACCGAGATCCTTCCATCACTCACCGAGTTATTTTTTAAGAAGGAGCAAGCTATACAAATGATCACCAAATAAGTTTTTATAATAGCGGATCGAGATATTCTAATCGGTTGAGTCTTCCCATACTAACCAAAAAGTTCCTTGCAAGATTCATTTAATATAGAGCATGCCGAGCTACAATTCAAGGGTGGTTCGAGGCCATATATTACATAGAGCGAGCTATTGGTTCAATACATGCATCGAGCCTTGACCAAACTATCTACCTCTGAGACACTGCTATGAAATGATGAACCCAAATACAACCTAGTCCATCGATCTTATAAAGGGGATTGAGCTACCTAAGTCTTTCGAGCAAGCCACCCCTTACAAAATCAAGCTCCCGAGCCCTTATCGAGCTATTTTGCTGCAAAGGTGTTGAGTCACTCTAATCAGTGTGAGACCGAGTTCTACAAATTTTGGGATCCATCGAACTCTACAAAATCACTTGACATTTGAAAGATCAAGCTTGAGGGACCAGGGAAAGTTCTTCTCATAGGGGCTCTAGTGGATTCTACAGAGTTAGAACTCAAAATGAAACCAAGATTGGTTGTATCAATTGCCATTCTACAAACATAGAGGAATGGTCTATTCCAGAAGAAGGAACAAGTCATGCTTCTTGGAAGTTACAGAAAGCCACATTATGGCGTGAGGTGGTCGAGTTCTTCATTAAGGACATGGCAAAGATTATCAGCCAAGCCCACACATTAAGTAAAAGAGTTAAGATGCTATAAGCCTAGTCGACATTGTGCAAGGATCTCGAAAAGCTTTGGGAGATAGAGATCGATCTCAACACTTCAATCATTAAATGTAGACAACGAATTGGTCGAGTCGTCACAGGGGTGCACTAGAAGTGATAGAGAAAAATGGATCGATGGGCAAGGATTTAACCAATGTGGTGAACCATTGGAGTGGTTCGGTCTAGCATAGACCAATGTAGAAAAACCATAACTTGGAGGCCCAAGTGGCTCGAGTGAGTTGGGCCTCGCATGCATTAAAAGACCGATTCATCTGTAATTGACGTGTTTTATAGATATGGTGAAGAAATCTGGTCTAGGCATCCCTTGGGACATGTAGGACATGGAGATATGAATCATGTGAAGTTCCTACAAGCGGGCGAGTGTGGAAACTTCGGGTGGAAGTGTCTCGACTGCACTGGGACATGTATGTGGTGAAGATCCAAAATTACCGACAGGAAGTTTTGCAAAGGTCAGCTCGATGAATGGCCTTCAGTGAGTCAAAGTGTTGGCCTATCAAATTTTCCCGCATGATTGGTCCAAATTGAACTTGGGCTCGTTGTGTCGCATGGATCCGACTTCTCCTAGATTCTAAGACCCTATGGGATGTGAAGAAATAGTCGGTGGCTTAGCCGATGAGTTGGCGAGTTAGTGGGAGCCTCCACATGTCAATGGTAGATAAGTGGTGGACTCGACACCGTGCCCGGAATTTCAAATTATATGTGCCTGTCAAATCAAAATTTTTTGATGGCTTAGCTCTTTCAGATGGCTATAATTCCCAAAGATTTTTATGGATATCTCTATTATCTGTTCATAGATATATAGATAGATATTATGTTTTTATATAAACCACTTAACAAAATTTACGGTTTTCAAAAATTTAGCCTGTCATTGTTTACGGTTTCTAAAAATTTTCACCTGTAAATACGGTTAAAATCACAAAAAAATGACCTATATCCTGTCAATTTCCGTGCCCGCTCAAAGACACGGAGATCAACAGGGAACGATATCCGGATCCCAATGCAAGGTCAAGGTGGGGGTCTACATGTCACGTCGATTTGGAGTAGGGCGGTCAACTCGATGCAAGAAGGGAGTCTATGTGGGTGTGACGATCCCAATGCAAGGTGTTTGTGTGTGGGAAAGGTGGAAGGGGATTAGAAGCCCAATTTAAGTAGGTCACGTGGAGCTCGAATGGTAAATCAAGGAGCTCATGGATGTTGAGAAATGAGCCACCAAACTAACAATGAGTTGGCATCGGTCTAGAGAAATGAAAAGAGATCGACGTGGAACATGGGATTGGTCGGCATTACCAAATACCGATTCAATGCCCAAGGCAAAGACTAAAGTGACGAGTGAAGTAATATGGAGTGGGGACAATTACATCAAAATCAAGCCTCAAATGCAACAAAATAATGCCAACTCAAAGGTGCTTAAGAAAGAGAGTTGGGCATACATCGAAGGAAGGCTCGATAGTGCAAAGAAATAGCCACTTTGAGATAGCCAAGATGGCACAAAATGCACTATCTTAAACATTAACTCCCAATTTGGAAAACATAAAACAATGTATCCTAGGTGGGCCCACCAATTTAAATGTTAAATCATTCAAAATATATGCAGAGAAAATTAGGAGGGAAGAAATATTTTTAAATATGATTCCCAACTAGATGATTAATTCGAGTCTCGTAATAGTGAAGTAAGCCTATGTAACTCAAATTAGTTGTAGTCACTTGAGAGCCATAACTCGGAGCAACTTTCAATGGATTTTCACAAAATTGGTGTTTTTGGAATCAAGGCTACGAGCTCAACGCACAAAAACTAAGAGGTATAGAAATTGATGAATATTTGATGGTGTTTTTAAGGAAAATTATCCCAATTTTTTTGGTTGTTGGAAAGTGGTTGGAGGAGCATTCAATAAGCATGGGAAATCATTCTTTCACTGCTGCAAGTTATGGGACACCTTGAGATTGATTCTGTAGGTCCAAAATCACCAACCACACTCATTTATCATGACTTGTAATTGGTTGAAAAGTGAATTTCAGGAATTGCATCCTCTCTCTCTCTCTCTCTCTTAAAATTCTATAAATTGAAGTGTTGGGATCATTGTAAAGGGGGAATAATTTTAATAGTAAAAACTCTATCATTTTGGTTTTGTGAGGGCAATGTGTTGCAAGAATTTATAGTGGACTTTTTATATGGTGATCCAAGGCTTTCTTTTTTAATAGTTTGACTTTGCATATTAATGAAGAAATAGATGTAAGTTTGTGGATGTATCTTCCTTGTTGTGCTTTTTGCATTCTATTTGCCTCTCTAATCTTATTACAAATGTTTATGTCTACTCTATGCTCTTGCAAGGATCTATTATTATTTTGTATGCATGAAAATGTGTTGTGAATGTTGTTATTAGACTATGGAGAATTGTCATCACCCTCTCTAATTTGCATTTTGCTTCCATTTTCACACATTGGGGATTGTTCTCATACCCTTCTTTTGGTGCATCACCTTTATAGTGTATATTTATGATATTTCATGTTATCACTCTCTCCCTAGTCCTTGAAGTGATATATTAGGAGTAATCAGTAGTTTACTTTCACCTGAGTTGGTTTACACTAGATTAGGAAGAAGAACCAGCTTTCTCTGGAGGTGTATCTTGAGCAGCAAGTCACACACTTGGAGATAGTACCCATGTTACCCAGTCACACTAAGAGCTCAAGCACACACACTTACAAATCATAGGGTGTTGTGATTTGGTGATAACAAGGATGATAGGAGCAATGTGTCCCCGACTGTATGGAAGTGTGTGCAGTGAGCTTCATTTTGTTTTCCCCTCGGCGATCAAGAATGAACCGTAAACAAGAGTGTGTCATAGGGAAATTTTCGAGTAGTGTTGGTTATGTCTAGTGGGCTGCGATGAGGGTGTAGATTAGATGGTGATGAAATGTGACATGAGGAGATGATGTGTGTGTACCCTAGTGAAAGCATATACCATAATTTTATGTAATATACGAGTGATGATTTATCCCTAAGCATATGTCACTATGGAAAAATTGTATGGTGAGGAGACAGATGGAAAGAGAAGCATGGACCCTATGGCCTAAGCATATACCATGACATGTAGAATGGAGGAGTGATGATTTATCCCTAAGCGTGTATCACTATATGATTAAAGAAGAAGGAGATGATTTATCCTATAGTGCATGTCATTATGTGATGGGTGATGAGGGTGTATGTAGTGTATAGTAGTAGGTTGTGGATAGCGAACAAGGTGGTGATTTAGCATTAAGCATAGACCACTACATGATGAATAAGAATGAGGTGGTTATTTATCCTAAAGTGTATACCACTAAGTGATGAGTAGGAGTAAGTTGGTGATTTATCCTGAAGTGTATACCACTAAGTGATGAGTAGGAGTAAGGCGGTGATTTATCCTAAAGCATATACCACTAAGTGAGGAGTAGGATAAATGATGATGTAATAGAATGTTGTAGAATAGGTGATGATAGGATGTAAGATGATAATGAGAAATTTTTGAAGGGAGTGGTGATTTAACCTAAGTTTTAAACCCCACTATGTGAGGGTTGAAGGCGTGACAGTGTATGGAATAATTGGGGAATTGAAAAAAGTATAGGATGATATAATAGGATAGGAGATAATGTCATAGGATGATGTAAAATTTATGATAAGAGTGGTGATTTAACCTAAGGTGTATACCACTACGTGATGATGGGTGTGGGTGATGATATAGCCTAGAGCATTGGTCACTAGTCTAATGAATGTGGTATGATGACATGTCATATATAAGTAAGGTCCATTTGATTGGTAAACCATCGACAATCGAATATGGACCGAGGAACTAGATTACGTCATAGGGTATTAAGTACAAAGGTATATAACAATGTAGTTTAGGTGACCAAATGGTGAATAGGATGTGTAGATATGTGGTAGAATGTAGAGAGTGTGATGATAGGTGTAGATAGAATAGGTAGTGGTGATAGGTAAAGCTAGACCCATGGATAATATGACCTAGCATAGACATAGGGTGTTTGAATGGAATATAAAACTAGCCTCATATATGATGATAACTAGTGTAGCGTGTATGAGATAGACGATGTAGAGATGAGGAGTAGATGAGGTATGTATAGGAGGAGGTAAGATGTGTGGTGTGTGGGGTTCATTATAATGGTAATCCCTCAACAATCTAGTGTGAACCGAAGAAAAAGAGTGTGACATCGGGTAATGAGGAAGCTAGAGTATGTAAGAGAAAGAGGTATTGGAAAAGGATTAGGGAAGATATAGGGGTGTAGTGAGGCTAGGGTGAGCACGGGGGATTAGGTTTTGATACATCCGCCATAGGTGAGTAGGTCAAAAGAGTAATTAAGAAACACCATCAAGCAAATCGTCATTGTCTTGATCAAAACAAGCGGGAGATGTGTTGGAGACTTGGTAGGAAATAGAATGGGGGTCATATAAAGATGCACTACAATAAAGGATATAAGTATTCATCATATATTCTTCATCTGTAAAAACAATTGGTGGGAAACCATGAGCAACCCAATGTGATATGTTAGGTACATATGCAGGAGAAGAATCATTGGCAATGGAGATGGTGCTAAAAGGTATGGGATACGAGAGTGAAGAATGAATTAGATCAAGTGTCACATCAATATAATCAAGCCGAGTGGCCAAGTGTAAGGTGTAAGCCACGGGAAGTGTGGGAAACAAATACTATAATATGAAAATCCCCATGCCATAGGCGGAAGTGGTGTAGAAATAACTGTGGTAGAGATGGGGTGAGTGGGGCGGTGGAAATATTTCATTGAGCATCATGTCGAACCTAGGTAAGCAATCATGAGTACATATAGTGTCCGTACTAATGAGATCGAGATGAATGTGTTCCCAAAATATGTTATTGATATATAAGGTACAAGTGAAAGGAGGTCGTGAAACTACCGTTGGTGAAGAGGAGGATGAAATGGAATTGACATTATGAACATATCCTTTGTAAAGCACCGTAGCATTAGTGGAAGGGCATTTTTGAATCGATATTTTCTGGACCATCAGCGACAAATGTCTATTCAAAATAAGAATTTATCACACCTATATGGGTAAAATCTAATTGTTATAGTGACTCATCGGTGAGTTTGACGACATCAAATTCATCATCGATTCGGTGGAGATGTCGGTATGTGTGTCATCGGTTTGGGTAGCGTTGTCAAGGACATTGGTAGGTGGATTAAGTGAAGAGGGTGGTGGAGAGCTAGCGAGGGCCAAGACAGTGGGTGAAATAATAGTCGTAGTGTGATTGGATATAATAAGAGAAACCATGGGGGTTCGATAGGGGTAGGGGTACTAGCAGGAACATATACATTAGGTGAAACAATAGCCACGGTATGCGTGGAGGGAGGAGGGGAAGAAATAGTTTTTTCACCACTTTCTTTATGGATTTGACAAAATAGATAAGGTGATGGTCCAAGTAGGAATACATTTTTTTGGTTGTTTTAAAGGTCGTGCGTGCATTCGACTTCTTGATCCAATATTGATTTGAGAGCTTAATTTTGGCTAGGAGGAACTACCTGAAATACACAACAAGACCACAAAAAGAGATTTAAATAATATATGTCAGTGGGCTGCCTAGCATGTGCTAGATCCAAGAAGTGTGGTACTTCCTTGGTGATAGTCAACCCACTGTTTAATACAACTTAATGTAAGAAATTTCATAAAAAAAACAATGTCCTATTGTAGTTGATAATATTTAGGTATCTCATCCAAATACAATAAGCAAGTCTAGTATAACAGGCTAGGTTATGATCAGATCGGGAAGTAGGGTAGGTAGTTAAGGTGCTAGAACATGTCAGGGTCTAATTCTAGGTAGCTGGGGTTTCTTGGATGTAAGTTCTTAAGTTTCTATTACTGGATGGATTACCAAATACAAATACCAACATTGGTGAGGTATGACCAACAACGGTTAAGGCGGGATGGTAGAAATTCAATAAACTGGGTTTTGAGAACTTTTTGAGGTAAGGCAGTGAGTGTGAGGAAAATGGCTAGGTTTATAATGGTGTTAGGGGTATTCAGAGGTATTTAGGAATCAAGTATAGGTGATTAAATGATTTTGGGTGATGGAATGGTTGGATTCACAGGAAGGTAAGAAGGGTGGGATGAAAAATGCAAATAGATGTTGATAAACAGAGATGAAGAAACTTTGTAATCTAAATAAGTATGAAATGATGCAGGTTAGATATACACTTACTGGTGTTTGCAGATTTCATGGCTAAATGATGGTGATGGTTGATTTATGGAATGGTGCTCAGTTTTGCGGAAGTGCTTCCTGGAATGCTACCATGAATGCAAATACCTTCGAATCCGTCTTAGTGTTGGCTATGGTTGTTTGGATGTGCGAAAGGGCTCTGGTTTTTTCTTGCATGTAGATATCCTTTGTTTAAAAACTTGAGAATGTGGCCAACCTATGAAACAAGGTTACAAAATTGAATATATGGTAACCGACCATGGTTTAGGGCGACCGGCATCGGTTTAGGGTTGACCGACGTCGGTTAAGGTGGGAAATCCTAGGTTTACTAAAAATAACAAATCTTGGCCAAAATGTTGGCCAGCTCTCTTTATTCTCGTAGATTAAAGTGGAATGTTGTGCTTAGATAATCGGGAATGTGGTTAGAGGAAGAATAGGCATGTGATTTTAGGGTTGAACTAAGTCTTAGTTAATTAAGGTAATAGTAATAAATCTTAGTTAGTTATGGTGAGTGAATGTTGAGTTCTAGTAAAGGAGAAATATGCTAAAAATAGGTTTGTGATGAGGTGTCTAGGTGAGGTGGTGAGGTGAGGTGTCTAGGTGAGGTAGAAATTAGTTTTAATTAAGGTAATTAAATAATGAATATTGTGAGAATGAGTATTAATTTAATTATGGGTGATTAAATTAATATACATGTGGGTAAAGGGGGAATGTGACCTAAATTTGGTGTCTACATTTTCCCCTTTTTTTCACGTAGCTTGTATTGATAAGCAATGCTGAAAAAAATAGGAAGCAGTTGCCCCATGTGTGGGTGAAGGTGATCCCCCTCAAACTAGGCACTCGATGAGGTGTAATATGGAATTGGTGAGTGGTTTGATAAATGTGTGGTTGGCAGAAGTGAAGGTAGGTGGGGAAGGGTAGTGGTCAACTTGGGTAATAGGTAATAGGCTAGGGTCAAATTGGGTAATGGGTAATGACAATCAAATGCATGCACATGTATAGATTGCAATGCGGTACCAGGTTGAAGAGCTTGCAAACTCTACATCATCCAAGGTTGATTGCTTTATCCAAGCAAGGGTTAAGTGTTCGGTATCCAATGTATAGGATATGGTTTGGGACACAACATAGGTTAGGTGTAGGAGCATTTAGGCATGTTCGGTACACCAAAGATTTCGTCGGGATAAATGGCATGACAATATAAAGGCATGGTTATTAGGCTAAAACAACATAGGTAATAAAGCATCGCAAGGTATAGCGAGTACATAATGTCAATGGTCACACCAAGTAGGTTAGGTTCAGGGAAATAGGTCGTGGTACGGGTAAGGCCAAGGTATAGGTGAAAGAACAAATTCTAAGACACAACGAAGGAAATGTAGGGGTAGTTTATGCTCGTAGGTATGGTTTCATAGGTGTATGAAATGATAAAAGGTGTGTGAGCACTAATGGTTACAGGAAAAAGGAAGCTTAACTAGTCCAAATAGTTATAAGGGTTGGCCGATGCCGGTTATAGGGTGACCGACGTCGGTTGTCTAGGGGAAAAAATATGACCGGTGTCTCATTACTTGAGCTGGGTTTATAAATTAAAAATTATGTATTTTATGAAATCATTGTTGTGTTGTGAATTTGGAGAAAATGAAAGAGTCATTTGACCTTTTGGACCTTTCCAAGAGAGAAGGACAAGGCATTATACCGGGCTGAGGTGGAGATTACGAGTTGGTGACAGGAGCTAGTAGACGGGTCCACGAGAGTGGTGTGGTCGATTGTGATTGGTTGGAGGTGAGGGGTGGATTGGGGCATGGTAAAGGTAGGAGAGGGCTCGGGTGGGCCACCGGTACATTGCGGACGTGCCACCACCACACTATTAGAACCGAGATGAGGTAATATTTGATCCCATTCAATGTTTGTTAGTTGAAATTATTTGTAGAAATTGGTTTGGGTAGAAATGGTTTTGGGTAGGAATTAAAATTGATGAAATGGGAAGGGTAGGAAGTCTAATGTGGGTGAAATATTGGTAGGTAGAAAGCTAGTGGAGGTTTGTGTAGGATAGGGTAGGTTTATAGATTAGTATGGTCATTTTTTTGAAAAATCAGGCAGGGTTTTGTGGGTTTGGTCATCACGGCGGTGGATCGACGTCAGTAAGCTATAGTCAAGATCGGTCAAATGGCAGGTGACCAATGTCGGTCATGATGGACCAATTCTAGTCAATAGTGACTAATGTCGGTCAGATTTGACGAAAAATAGGTTGAGAAAGGGTTATGGTGGGAGGGAAAGAGAAAGAAAGGTAGTGAGGTATAAATGTAAGTGTGTTGAGAATAGGTAGGGTAAAAGGTATATATGATACAAGTTGAGGGGTGTGAAAGTGGGATGGGGGAAATGGGTAGGTCATTAGGGTTGTGGGGAAATAAATAGTAAGAATTTTGGGAATAGGTTAGTTGGGTAAGTGATATGTTAAGTGTGGTCAAGGTTTAATAATGGTGTGATTTTTTGGGTGTAGGCTAGGGACCAGTTACGATGAGAGATAGAGTACCACCTCTATTACTAGTGGTACAAGGGAGCGTGATAGCAAAGGAGTGGCATCACATTATAGATGTCAGCCTTATTGGGGTCAAACGATACATTCACATAGTTTGAGAGTTGAGCTTGATGGTCACACTCATCAATAGATGGGATTAAACAACTAACACATTTCATCTTCCGACGAGTGAAATCACAGTCACCCTAAAGGACATGTACAGGATCTTACAGTTACCAATAGTGGGGATGTAAATTTACTCTATTTCTTCATAGGCATCAGAGGTTGATGTTCATGGTGTTTGGAGAGGGGATTGCAGAGATGAGGTTCCATAGTGTGAGCCTGAGCTATGGAGACATGTATGTGGCCCATCCTGAGGAGATGAGGTTAGTGGTCCTGATCATGGAGGTAGTGTGTTGTTTTGTGCTACCAAATGTGGAGGGTGGGAGATTCCCATGGGTGCTAATGGGGGTTCTCCATGACATGATGGAGGATAGGACCCGTTTCATTTGGGTACTAGCATACTTGGTGTAGTTATACAGGGAGTTATGGGCCTACGGTCGGTTACGCAAAGGTTCAGCTTTGTTTTACACCTTTCTTCTCCACTTTGTTGGTCATATGAGTACATCGTATGTGTGCGTCCAGTTGGTATGCCCTGCCGATGCATTCGATGCGGGCTTGGTTTGAGTTGGGTATAGGTGTTGGGTGCCTATTTTTAGAGAGCATAGGGTTGCTAGAGATACTCACGATATGGAATATTATAGGTGGGTATTGGAGGGATTATCTAGGGTTGACATCATTTGGAGGTTATATGTTGGCTTCCCTTCATACAAAGAAGATGATGGTGGATCCGGACAAGTTATAGCTACTGAGGTGGATAGATGGGTGTCATTCTAGTGAGCACAAGATGATACCTATTTACAGTGGTCAAGCGGCGCTTGGGCTACTCGAGGACGTGCCACCACCGTTCCTTTAGTACATGAGGGATGACATGGAGATGCCTATACCTCTACCACAGCTAACAATGTTGACTGGGAAGGAGGAGTAGGCATTAGATCGGTGGATTGATGATGTCAGGGTTATACATAGATATAGACAAATGCTGATGGGTAGTCCAAATACGAGCAAAGACCACCTACACCAGGGCATCCAGACTTGGCTACCCTTACAGTTCAAAGGGATACTTTACATGGGTAGGTTTCCACCTTACAGGCCCATATTATAGGTTTACAGAGGCAGTTAATAGGGTCCGAGGAACAGGTGGCCACATTACAGGCATGGGTGGTGGTTTTACATGCCCATTTCCTAGGACAGGCACCCATAAAGGGTGGAGATGGAGACGGGGGATAGATATACACCCTACAAGCACAGGTAGCATGGTTGCAGGGCTAGTTGGCCACTACATAGGCTCATACTATGTCCCTATAGGCCCAAGTTGTAGCACAGGTACCAACACAGGCTCAAGGACAGGGTCCCATGGTACAGTAAGTAGCAGGGCATGGTCCTATGGTACAAGTACAGGGTCAAACACCGATGGCTCCACCGTATAAAATACCAATGGCCAAGTTTAGGGATGCCCTAATAAGGCATGGTATTATCAAGACCATCTAACTACCACGAGGATAGATTTCCCTTCATATGTAGAGTACATGGTGCCATAGGCCTTGAGTGAGAGGACCAGATCTCGCACACATTGTGTAGAGAGTAGTATAAGGGCCAACAAGCACGAGAGATAGGGTCAGGGAGAGGTGACTAGCTCAAGGAGGCCAAGCCCACCAGCAGTTAGGTTAGGTAGAGGTTGCACCGAGACCCATACGAGGTGGGGGATGCCAAAGCAGAGTCGCACTAGAGCAGAGGAGGAGGAGATAGATGAGATTGGCATGGACATTAGGTGGGGTGACGATTAGTCACCATATATGCTCAAGCATAGATTTTTGTATATGTTTCGAATATACCGGCCTACGTGCAAAGATAGTGAGGATGTACATGAGATTTTTTATTATTTTGATTATTATACGATTTTCCGGTTGAAGATGTTTAGACTCGTATATGAGAGGCACGTGTATTGATTTTTATTTTGTTCATATATATATGGAAACACATATTCTAATGATTTATATAGAGATGGTGATATGTATGGTATGATGTTGTGCTTATGTTGTAAAATTTTCATTTTTATATGCATGATGGAGTCAGGGTCATACGCATGGTTAAGTAAGGTCAATATAAGTATGGTTGAGTCTAGGTTATAGGCATGATAGAGTCATGTCATTGGCATGGTTGATTCTAGGTTATAGGCATGATGGATTCAGGTCATAGGCATGGTTGAGTCATGGTTTATGGTTTTGATTTAAGTTCCAAGTTGTTGGTAACATGGGAGACAAATGGTGATGTATATGCATGTTATGGTTTAATTTTCCAAATATTTGTGATATTATAGAAATGTGGAATGATTGATTAGACATTTTGATGGTGTGATAAAATGGTAGATATGTATGTGTGGTAAATTTTCAAGATTTGTGAAAAATGAAAACTAATTACTGTATAATGTTAATAGAAAATATGTGGGGAAAATGAGTTAGGGTAAAGAGTGGCCGAGCTAACCTCCAAGGGCCCCATGCCCTAAGATTGCTACCGCATATCCTCGACGAAAAGGGGCCTTAGGCCAATGTATTTCTCCCAAAATCTAGGGAAGAATATGATGAGGTAGAGGAATGGGTTGGTAGGTTTTAGGTATGATTGAGTCTAGGTCATAGGCATGGTTGATTCGGGGTTATAGGCATGGTTGAGTCTTAGGTGACAGCATGATTAAGTCTTAGGTGATAGTGAAAATATTTTAAAATGTAGGTTTCGATAGTCTAGTCCTATATAGGATAATCAATAAGTAATGAGGAAGGTAAATAGTAAGAGGTGGTAAAAGAACCACCTAATTGATAAGAACCTTAATGAGTCTATCATACCAAAGATTGGCTTATGAATGTGAGACCCTAAAAGGCATTGCATAATGGACTATTCTATGGGTGAAGAAAGTCACATGATCATGAAATGTCGCAGTTACAGTGAGTCCCTTGAGCAGAGAGAAAATTAGGGTGAAAAGGCAATGAGGTGAAAGTGGGTGGTTTAGCGTAACTTAGTGTACGACAACATGTTTACCTGGCAAGAAACCCATGATCAAAAATAGGCAATTCCATGACAAAAAGTTATCATTTTCTTCATTTTTTTATTTTTGATAGATTGATTGATGTGAGAAGTATATATGGGATGAGTATATTATCTCCTTGAGGTCTTCGTGAAGTTGATCGATGTGGGAAGCTTCTGAACATTTTATTGTATTTTTGCAATGAATTTATATAGCTATCCTTCGAGGGAGCAGTCTATTTATAGTAGCGAGATAAGAGATGTCCTTTTAGAGGGAGTCATCGTTTGCTGGAAGTTTGAACCAAGGAGTTAAATCCCATTTTGTTTTTGGATGTTGAATTCATGGAAAAGGCTATAGAGGAATATTAGGTTCTTATTTAGAAGACAAAACCATAGTACATAGATGTTAACTATGAAAGAGATGGTTTCAAGTGATGAACAACCATGAGATTTCATCTTTGAAAAAGATAAAAATTATCCATGGGAATCATGTTATGAGTAGAGACATGATACTCATATTGAAGATAAGATTGAAGGTGATGAGTAATCACATGATTATTGTTTATTAGTTGATCCTCAAAACAAGTAACATGGAAGGTGAACAACGCTCAAGGGATGAGTGGTCAATAGATAGAAGGTGATATAGGACTTGATTTCAACAATAAAATGGTCTAAGATGCAAGGCATTGAGGGGCTCAGGTTCGGGTTTACCTTCAAGTGAAGACAAACAATAAGCACCTGATCCATAGGCATGAGTAATGATATAGGGTCCAAGCCAATTAGGAGCAAATTTTCCCCATTTACTTTTCTCTTCTTTTGTTACATGTTGATTTTCCTTCAAGATGAGGTCACCGACTGGAAGGTTCATTTGTGGACACGTTTTTCGTAGGCACGATTGATAAGTTTTGGTAGATTTGGCTATGGTCAAGAGCATTGAGACGACGCGTTCATCTAATAACTCAAGTTGTACTAAATAGTCCCGGAACAATTCATCATCATGGAGTATGTCTTTTAGTGAGATGCAGAGAGATGGAATCTAGAATTCGAGACACAAGACAGCCTTGGTACCATAGACCAAAGAAAATGGTGTGCCAATAGTCAATGTGTGAATACTAGTGCAATAAGCCCATAAGGCGAAAGGAATGTGTGTATGAAAATCCTTCCCAAAGATTGTCAACTACTTTCATAAGAATTTTTTTCAAGGTTTTATTGGTTTATTCTACTTGGCCATTCATTTGTGGGTAGTAAGGTGATGAGAAAATGAGTTGAATGCAAAAAGCGTAGCACAACTTTTGTAGGGTTTTGGTTTTGAGTTTTTTTCCGTTATCGGTGATGAGACAGTGATGGACACCAAAGTGATAAATGATGTGATGGTTGATGAATTCACATATTTTCTAAGATTTTGTAGAAGTGAGGGGAATGGATTTTACCCATTTAGTGTAGTATTCAAGAGCGCTTATAATCCATTGATGGCATTGTGAAGAATGAGGATTGATCTCTCCGATGAGATCTAAACCCCATTAAGAGAAACAAAAAAGGTCTTGTGTGACCTATAAGGCATGACTAGGTGTGTGATGAAGATTAGCATGTTGTTTGGCATTTCACGCAACGTTTAACATAGTCACAACAAATCATGGTTTAGGGTTGGATAGTAATAGCCATGGTGAAGAATGTGTTTAGCAACAGCTAAACCACTAAAGTGGCCTCCACAAATTCCATCGTGAACTTCCTTGATGGAGTAGGGAATTTCAGAACTTGTAAGGCATCATAAGTGAATATTGTCGAAGCCATGTGTCTTTGCCCTCAAAATCCCCCTCATTTTTTAAGTCAAATTCAAAATTTTGAGCTCACACCCTTCAAAAGTGTTCAAGTAAAGCTGGAAGTCTGAAAAGATAGAGAAATTCATGCTTTAAAATTGTTTAAACTCTCTAGTCTGCACGTTTTGATAAATTTTATGTTTTCCTGTCTAGACGTGTGAAAATTTTATTGATGTCCTCATTTGAATGAAATTATCAATCTTTCTATGGCCATGGATTGTCGAACCTTGTATTGTTTTCAATTCCTTGGTTCGCAAAAGAAATTTGAAAATCGGGAGTGAAATGGTGGATTTTTCTTCTTCTCTACATTTTTCCACAATTGTGAATGATGAGTGTTTTCTTCCTCGTCAAATTTTGGCCCCATTATCCATGGGTACGTGGACATATCTAATTGGATGTGGTAGGATGGGTCATTTTTGCATTTTGAGGCATTGTGGTGAAAAGGAAAAAGTCAAATATTAAGCCCGCATTGAAAGTCAAAGCGGGGAAGCGGGTTGGCGAGCAATTTGTTTTTTTGAGACTACATTGAAAAAGGGTAGAATTATAAAAGTGACCTCGTGACTCTATCTCCACTCAAGTAAGGTCATGTGTCAAGACCATATAAAAAGCGGCGAGTGGACCAAAATTGTAAAAATGCCAAATCTCTATAAAGTCACAAAATGCAAAAGATATCCTCCATGCCCACTATAGTAAATTTCTCCCATGTGGACGAATCTAGTTTAAAGTTTCAAAGGCAAGATGAATGGTTCAAATTCAAAGTGTAGACACTAAAAGCGAGTCACACTCCCTTTCGTACTCGACCAAAAGCACCCTTCATCACATTTACCTAGCCATGGCCCCCTTCACCCCACTAATATTAATTTAATTAATTTAATTAAATTAATGCATTATCCTCACTATATTTATTATTTGAATATTTTATTTAAATAATATCCACACATATAGTTCACCTAGACACCTCACCAAGCCAACTCAACCTAAGACCTATTCTTAGCAAGTTGTCATAACTAACTAAGACTTACCCAAACCCTAAAAATCAATGCCTACATTCCCTCTAACCACATTCCCGCATGCTCACAAGAGGATCTCAGTCTAATCCGTAGGATAACGACATGAGATCCAAGGAAATTAGGAGGATCTCCCTAGTTTAGTAAACCTAGGAAATCCCGCCTTGACCAACGTCGGTTACCCCTAACCGTCATTGGTTAAGTCAAACCACCGTCGGTTACCCTTTTAACCCCAAAACAACCTTATTCTCAAGGTTGGAAGTTGGAAGTGGGAAAAAAATTGGGAGAAAGGTTGACGAGAAAGAACACATCTCAGAGAGATAACACATCTTCAGAGAGCAAATTCCAGTGAAAACCCGCATGCAAGGAAGGAGATTGAGCATCTTCCTCTGCACAACCATCCCAGCCATGACCTGATCCATCCAAGCAAAGAGGAGTGTACATGCAGTCCATGTAGAATATTTTCTTCAGTTGGTGATCACTTGCAGCCTTCAAACCCCTCATCAGCACCTCCATCCCTCACACACAGGCATTCAGGACCGGAATCCAAGTAAGTATAACATCATACTTTCTGGTTTATTTCATTTTATCATCCATTGTTTACTTTGCCCCCTATTGACCTTCTCCAATGTTTTCACCTCCATATACCCATTAAAACCTCGCCAAATCCTACTCTAGTCACCCAATACCTCATCTCAACCCACCAAAGTCCTTTGTGCAATCACAAAGGAGACCAAAGCTTGTTTTGTGATATTTCCAGATCTCACAGTAACCGGCACCGGTTACACCTAACCGTCGTCAGTCACCCCTGACCGACACCGGTCTCTGTATTTGCCCACACAGCCTAGAATAGAGACCTACCCACCAAATTTCATCTTACCCTCATTCACCTACAATCTACACCGAGACCTTTGTCAAACCCGCAACCAATCATTTTGACCTTTGGATTCTAATCTAGCTTAGCCTGTTAGATTATATCTATTTCTTATTATGTTTTAAGTGAGATACCTAAATCATTTTAAAATAACAATAGGATTTACTTTGTTTACAGCATTAAATTGTTTAAAACAGTGGACTGACATCCATCTAGGGAGTATCATACTTCCTGGATCTAAGCATACGCTAGGAATTTCACCGCCCGTATTGTTTAATTCCTTCGGTGGTTTTGTTTTCATTACGGGTAGTTCCTCCTAGCCAAAAGGAAGATCTCATGATTAGTCAGTGGATTCGGAAGTCATATGTGTGTAACAACCCATCAACCAACATTTGAACAGTATTCCTCCCGCTTTCATTACCCTATCTATTTTGTCAACACTTCAAAGAAATGATCTAAGAAATAGGTGAAACACAAAGTTATAAAATGAGTGTAACGGCCGCATTATGAAAAGTCTAGTTTTTCCGCCATTGGCATTTCTTCATGAATCAAGAATCTAAACGGATGTGAAGGATTGAAGAAGTTGTAATCAAGCTTTCTTGCTAACAAACAAGAAGTTGTAACTGTTTCTTGTAAGATATTTAATGGCTTCTTCAAGCATTGTACAAGGGTTGGTGATTGATCTTGTAGACTCAAGAGTGCATTGTACCTAGAGAAAGAAAAGGAAATAGCCATTTTTCTTCTAATTTCCTCCATTCTCAAATTTCTTCCATTCCCACATTATGTACAACTTCTATTTAAGCATCAATACAAGAAGAAGGATTTTTAGCCTCTTTGATGAGGAGATTTTAGAAAATTTGAGTTTGCAATATTATCTCGTCCTGTTTCCATTTGCAGGGTTGTTTTCTTCTCATAAATGCATGTGTTAAAGTTTCTAACTAATGTGTGCAAGAATCTGATTTCCTACCTGCAACATTAGTTTCCCTATCTCATTTCTCACTCCCTTTCCCACTTTCAGACAAAGTCTTCCCTAGCAAGAGATTGCTAGCTTTGTCGCAAGGTTAGTGGAGTGCCTCTATTGATCCCCGGCTGAAATGCCACCACAAAAATCCACGTTTTCTCACACATACATATACGGCAGCTGCACCGATTAAGTAGAGGGACTTAGATTCCCAGATCGTTGGCAAGGAATTCACAAATTTTTCCACCTAAAAATTCCCTCACCAACACCACGCTTATAAAGGAGACCACCCATGATGACATAATGAGAGACACTTTTAAGAAACGCACGCACATTGTCCATTACAAGTGAGATCAAGAGGTGGAATGGAAAGGGAAAAGTAGTCTGCAAAACTACTTATACCAAAGGTCATGTGGGTTAGGTGCAATGGTTCTGATGGAGTGGACCTTACGAGGTAAATAAGATGGTGATTATAACCTTTGTATTGTGACAAAGATTTTAGAATCGGCAGGGAAAAGTGGGTATCTCGAGAAGCTAGGCAGCCATGGTATTCGCAATTTTTTAGTGGAACGTGGAGTGGTTTAAAGTTCATAATGGTCAAAGGTAGTCAAAATTATGTCTACATGATGCTTACACCTTTGAAGTATTTCATTACGACACTGGTATATACCATTGACTTGGTTTACAACCAGCTAGGAATCACCAAATGTATTGATTGACTTAACATCTAAGGCATAAGCATCCTAGAGACCAAATGCGAGTGCTTCGTATTTGGAAATATTGTTTATACAATCAAAATCTAGTTTGAAAGATAAAGGCATGGGTTCACCGCTAAGAGGAATGAGGATAACACTAGCACCACCCCCACGCTAACACTTGGAACCATCAAAGAAGAGGGTCATTTGGTAAGTGGTATCATCCAAGGAGAGGGTAGCTATGGATTCATCTAGAAAATCAAAGTTAGAGGGTTGATTTCCATAGGTGGGTGCGTCTATGAGTTAATCAATAATAGTTTGCATTTTAATGGATTTTTTATGAATGAATTCAAGGTCAAGGTCTGCAAGAAGCATGATCTAATGCGTAATGCTACCGATGTTGGTAGGGTTTTACGTACATGTAATATAGGGGTCGATAGGTGACGACCACCAAGGTTTTTGGTTGAGCGGTAATGACGAAGATTGGTGGTGATAAAAAGTAAGGATAAGAAGAGTTTATCGGAATGGGTGTATCTCATTTAATAGTCTAAAAGGGTACTACTTATGTAATAAACCACTTTCTCTATGTTTCTCATCACGATGAGTGAGCATGAAACCCAAAGAATGATCAAGAGCAGCAAAATATACACGTAAAATGGTTTGTCATCCTTAAGAGGAATGAGAATTAGCATTGGAGAAGGTAATGTTTTAAGGCATCAAAGGCTTTGTGGCATTCATCATCCCGTTTGAATGAGACATCCTTTTTGAGGAGGTGATGAAATGGTCGGACGTGACATTCGAAAGTTATGAAATGAACCGATGAATAGATTACAACTTACCTTACAAACTTATAAGTTGACTTACCTTACAACTTACCTTGCAAGAATTTCTAGAATAGCATGTCCTTTAAAGCAGATCGACTTCTATGCCACATAAAGAAATGATGAAACTAAGGAGTTTACCCGAAAGTACCACAAAGACACACTTCTTAGGTTGAAGGTGAACACAATATTGAATGAGCCGGTCAAAGATGACCTTAATGATTTTCAAGTGTTCAGCCCAATGTTTGGATTTGGCAAGAAGGTCATCTACGTAATCTTCCAATATGTGATGCATGATGTCATGGAAGATATAAGTCATGGCTCACTGATATGTAGCACCATCATTTTTAAGGCCAAAAGACATGACTCAATAGCAGAAGGTCCCCCAAGGAGTGATGAAGGCAATTTTGTGTTGATCCTCTGGAGCGAGTAGTATTTGATTATAACTCGAGAAACCATCCATGAGTGATAGCATCTCATGGCCATGTGGTGAGATCAACCATTTGGTCAATGCCTCGGTAGAGTAAAATAGTCTTTGGGTAATTGAGGTTGAGGTCACGAAATCCATGCAAATTCGAGTCCCCTATTACTTTTGTGATAGGAACAATGTTAGAAATCCATTGGGGATATTCAATGGGTAGGATAAAGGAAACCAAGAGAAGGTGTTAAAATTCTTCTTTAATAAGAAGAGCAATGTGAGGATGCATTTTTGATAGCTTCTTTTTATGGGCTTGGCATCATGAATGGTTACAATATTGTGGAACACAATGTTTGGGTCAATACTGGGCATATCAAAGATAGGACCAGAAAAAGTGTTTCTATGGTCCCGAAGGAAAGAAGGAAAAGATTCCTATTCAATAGCATCGAAATATTGGCCTATCTTTAGAATGTGCGGGTCATCTTGAGTGTTAAAGTTGATTTCTATAGTCGATTCATTCAACATGGTTTGCATCTTAGAAGGTAATGACTGGTGAATATAAGAATCTTCCACACCAAGGTAAGTGATTATAGACTCATCATCCTGACATCAAACGAAGTTAATATAAGGTGTGTCATCATCGATCATGTTAGGATATAGGAAGGGAAGAGAAAGGGATCCTCGCCATCGTGTTGATAAATCGAGGTCCTAGGGAAATCGTGTTTACAAAAAAAAAAAAAGTTAAGAGGAATAGATTCAAGATCTATGGAATACGTAGGTGAAGGTGGTGATGTTGGTGAATGGGATGGAGAAGGTTTGTCTTCCTCAATGAGGTCGATGTGGGCCTTCTTGGAAGGTGGTGCAGTAAATCCAATACCACCGCAATCATTTTATTTACGGGTGGTACATGAAATGACAAGATATAGTGACCTTTTTCATAAAAACCGAAACCAAAGCCTTTACATGCACAATGGTGAAGGAAAGTGTAGGTGAAGCAAGTGGTTAGTAAGGGATTAGAGTTCAAATGAAAACGGTCATGTTTGGGATGAACGTTTGGGTGAATAAGTGTCGATATCATATCCCCCATACATTAGATTAATGTGAATGTGGGGAAGACCATAAGGAAAAACCTCGCCTACATGGTAATCATAACTAGGGTGTCTTTGCGCAGTTCTCATACTCTTGTGGAGTGAGAAATGTGTTGATATTGTATAGGCGATACTCCCCCAAAGTGAGGCATTAAAAAACACCTTCTAAGGGATCAATACTCGATATGTGGTTGGTGGGGATAGACGACTCACTAGATGAATGGGCAGGAGGGGTAGTGGTTGGTCGAGAAGCGCAGGGCTCAGCCACAGAGCCTAAGGTGTTAATAGGAATATAAGAGTTAGATGTGGGATAGGTGGTGGAAACATTGGTGGATGGGATTGTGGGTGAAGGAGAAGTGGGGGTAGTGGCAGATGCCTTGACTGGTACAAGTACATCGTTGGGCCGATACAACATGTTACAAGTTTTGAATGGTGACGGGTCGGTGGGGATGGTATAATTATGTCCTTCATGTTTGAATTTTACATAGTAGTGTAAATTTTAAGGGACACAACCCATGATGTGAATCCAAGGTCTACCAAGCAATAGGTTATACTGGAACTCCCCTCTAAGACGTAGAATAGTTCCGGGATAGTGCAAGGGCCTACGTGAACATGAAGGATAATGGTGCCAAGGGTGGAGGTAATGGTGTCGTTGAAGGAACGCAACATAACGGGGTTATTATGCATACAATTAGAAGGGATACACATTTGATTGTATGTATGGGAGGAGATGATGTTAATGCTAGCACCACCATCGATCATAACGCATCGTATGTGTATGTTATCGATATAGATGGAAATGAAAAGGGTGGGATTAGGGTCATCTGAATGGAGAGGTAAAATCTCCTCATCAAAGAAGCTAAGGGTGGTGACTTGAGGAGTGGACATGGGGGTAGAAGAAGGATATTATTTGGTAAGCGAGACCACGTGGTGAGGTGTAATAATGGAGGCCACTGGTGTGGGGTCATTGGGTAAAACTTAAAAGAATTGTAAAACCTTGATAAGGGCTTGTCTATGAGATTCAAAAGTTTGGACGAGATTGTACAAATACATCTTTAGAGGAGATTAATGTAATTGTTTTATCATTATGTGATGGGTGACCCCATCAGAGATAGGGTATGTAGGTATGTGGATGGTGATTTTGGGTGTGGGTGCGAGATGGTATATTGGGCACAGGGGTTGGTTGATGGGCTAGTTGTTTTTTCTTTTTCTTTGTCTTTCTAAGCATGGGTGGCAACATGAACCATGTTAATCTGAGGGGAGGTGGATGGAGAGAGTGTGTCATGAAAGGTGCAACGGCATGAGGGACAATACCCTAATGGTGGATAAGATCCTTGTGAAATGAGTAGGGCGCACTAACATTTGGGTGGTTATTTGGCTAACTCTCTAATACAAACCATGTTGATCTCAAATTTTTGAGGTGGATAAAATCATTGTGGGGGTGGAGATATTGATCACTGAATGGGTAAAGGACAATGATGTGTGGTGATAGGTGAAGGTGGATCATAGTCCTCATCAAGAAGGTCATCATCGTCAAAATTTTGTTTAAGAGGAAAAAGTTGGAGAAGAACAATCTTCAGAGCCTTACAATTTTCTACATCATGTCCTAGCACATGATGATAGGAAAAAATCTTGGTTTCATCAAACCCTTTTGGTTTGGGTTTGAGAGGATTGTAAGGTTGAAGCGGCAATAATGTGATGACGGAAGTCTCTAAGAGATTATTTAAAATGTTTACATGAAGCCCCACTAACGGATCACAATGGGAAGTGAGTGTTGGTTTTGGTAAATGTGTGGATGATCGTGAGGGAAGAGGCTTGATAGGAGGGGGAATGGGTTGGTCCATTGGTTTTGTAAGTGGTATGGTCTTATATTTTGCTAGCATATGTTTGGGTAAAGGTGTTATAGAAATGGTAGTGATGGAATGTTTTATTGGTTTAACTACCTTATTGGCAGTAGTAGTGGGTTCTTATCTTTGGGTTACACCTTCTTTGGTAAAGGTGATACGGGAGTACGTGATGTAGTAGAGAGAAAGCAGACAATCGGGAGGATGGGTTACCCATGGGGACAACCGAGTTGTGGTGGAATTGGTTGGTAGAGGTTGAGTGGATGGTATGGGTTTAAGTTGTATAGGTAAAGTTGGGATTATAGTAACTAGTGGAGGTATATGTGGTAAGAAGTGCATGGGTGAGGGCGAGGGTATTTTTATGTAGGTAAGTGAGGTGTTACAAAGGCTCGTGATGAAGTAAAAGGTTGTTTAATTGTTAATTGGCCTTGGGTAGGAGAATGTTTGCTCGGGGTTGATGGATGGGGCCCTAGGATGGACGAAAGGGGTGAAGGTAACAAAGGTTTGGTAGGTGAGACCGACGTATGTGGCCTAGAAGGTTGGGTATTCCTTTTAGGAGGAGGAATAATGTTGGTGTGGGTTTGGGAAGACATGGCTAAGTCCAATTTGACAGGTGGGTGAGTAAGGCTTGATGTCGGCATGACACCCAAGGTAATGATGGGTCTAGATACGAGATGAAGATATAGGTGTGGGTAGGCTTTCAGGTTTTGGAATGGTTTTAGTCATGGGTAAAGGTTTGGATGTAGGTAGAGATGATGAAGAAGAAGTCATTTTGGTAGGCATGGTCAATGTCGATCTGGTTGTTAGAAATACCTTTGGGTAGATCCTGGAAGTATCCTCAGGAAACATTTGTATTTGGGTCGAATAGGGGAGCCGAAGATAGCCCCAGAGCATGAAATTATCAACATAATCCAAGTGATTGGCCTGTAGTGACCACTTCCCTTTGACACCTACTAATTCTTATTTTGATACAAAGATCACATTATAAACATTATTATGTTTTGATTTAATATGTTGTTAGACATTGATCATGGATTCTTGTTGATCTTGATTTGATTATGATGCCTGATGATTATTGGAGACACCTTATATGTGGATGATGATATATTATTCAATATAGATGTTGTTCAGACATGTGATTTGGATATTATGAGTTGAGCTAGAAAATGGACATTATTTGATGATGATATAGTTGTTGATTAAAAATGTAATTGATGTAGTTGTTACTTCGATGTTGTTGTGATTCACTTACTTAGATGATTTTGTGATTTTAATTGTATCATATTGGATGTTCTGATATGGCCATGAGGTCAAGGAGGTATTTGTATTTTTCAGGTTAAAAATATCACAACAAAACATCAGGGATCGGAGACCAACCAAAATGGAATTCTAAGTGAATTCGACAAGGTCACCATGGCAACTTGTTTTATTGTGTTGAGTGTTGTTTTGTTAGGGATTCCCATGGGGGATTTCCTTTATATGTGACCATGGGTTTGTGTATTTTAATTAATGTGTTCTTTTATTATTGTTGTATGTATTTTATTAGTAATGTGTTCCCTTTTTTAATTAATTAAATTGTGGTAGATTAATGTGGGAAATCATATGGTTAAAATTTAAATAAATTAAATTGGGATATGGGAAAATATTTATAAGAGTTGTTGGTTGTTTGCATTTAATAGGTGAAGGATGTGTAAGTGGTGTAAGAGTTTGTGTAAGTCTGATTTTGGAGTATGAAATACTCCACCTCCATGACAAATTTGAATTTGTCCTTGGGGGCTATTTTTGAGGCTTGTGGGACAAGTAAAACTTGTCCCATGCCTCTAAATTTAATTTACCAACCATACTTATGGTTGGAGATGTGATTTGTGATTTTTATAATGCATTTTATTAAGCCATGTTGCATGTTTTTAATTGCACTTTCTTACATTTTATTTATTTTGTTGTCCCTTGAGGTGTGGGCTTTTTGGAGTGTGCAAGTAACTTGTCATATTTTCACCCACCTCTTTATTGTGCTTGGGAGAATGGATTTTTTCTTTTGTGTTTGAATTGGAGGATGTGTGATGTGGCATCCTACATGGATCCACATCATCCTCTTCTCTCCCTCTTCTATATAATTCAAACTCCTTGCTTGTTTTGGGTTGTTGAATCTTTTTGCATTCTTCCTTGGGGTGCATTTTTTCGTTGGAGCTCTTGTGGATTGTGGAGGAATTTGGGGATATCTTCATGCTTGGCATTGTTGTTTGGAAATGTGTTATTGACCTGGAAATCTTGTTGTTTGGAAGAAAAGTAACTATGGAGAGGTAGGAGTTTAACTCTCTCTTTTATGTTATTATTTACTTGTTGTGGCTGTGTGAATGGTGTATGGTTGTTTTATTTATTGGTTGGTTGGGTAGACTGCCATAGGGATGGTGTAGGAGAAGGCTATGGGGAATCCATGTGGGGGGGCATAAGGAATTCCATTGGCATCAGAATTTTGTGGAGGGAGTTTGGGTTTGGGATCCACCATGGAAAAGAAATAGCTTGCATTTCTTACTTTGTGGGGGGCATAAGGAAATCTATGGGGGCATAAGGAGGGATTTGTGGGGGCATAAGGATATGTATGGTGAAATTTATTGTAGTTTGTTATTGGTGGATGCCCAATTCCCAATTGGGAGGCATAAGTAGCTTCCCCATAGACCTTGCTCCTTTGGCTTGCATGATCAAGCCTGAGTTTTGATTGGTATGTTTTCAATTGTAGTTATAAATTGTTGTTTTGTATTGATCTATGTTTTATATTGAAATGTGCATGTTTGAAAGAATGTTGTGTGTTGTGGAAGCCAGTTGTTGCCATGGGTTGAATTGCATCTATTATTGTATTTTGGTTGGGGCTCGGGGCCAATGATGAAGGAAGGCTTCTCCTTTCATTGAATGTCTTGGTTCGGTGGAAAGCATTGCCTTTCCCCCTCTTTTGTTGTGATCAGCTTGGAGAAAGAGAAAATGTGCATGTTGTTATCCTGGAGCAAAGGAAAAATACAGTTTGATAGTCCCTTGTGAAAACACATTCATTTGTAACCTTTCCCACTTGTAGTGGATGAAATTGTAATATGTATTTGTGAAGGAAAGATGTATGTAATTTGATTATGAAATTAGATATTGGAATTGTGAAAGACATGTACATTTTGTATTGTTATTGGAAAGAAATAGAACTCTATTAATTGCATTCAAGGAATGGAATATGTAAAGATGTATTCTCTTTGGAGTTAATAAAGAATTGCAAGTTTACCTCTCATTGCATTGTTGGGTTGAGTTGGAATGTTAATTGTGGTTGGAATCTCCATTTTGAAAATTAAAAGAAGAAGAAATATGTATGAGGGAATTATATTACATTGTTTCCTTTTTGGAAATATATTAAAGTGGAAATAAAATTTGCAATTTAGCTTAAAAATGGTTTTCTTATAAACAACTAAATTTATTGGGTTAGTTTAGAAATAAAAACAACACTTGAATGATGAATTTGATAAACAAATTGCTATAAATGGAATTTTTGTTATAAACTTTAAATCGGCAAAATGAATTTAATTAAAATGCACGACTCGGACCTGCACACATTAATTAACTTGGAAATGTTAAAATTTAGTATGTTGTATCATAAATGAATTCAAATTGACAAAGAAAACTTAAGAAAACAATTTTAACATTGCAAAATTGAGCCCAATCCCTTCCACAATGGTTTTTTGTCATTTGTTGGGAAAAAATGCAACTTGAAGAAATTGATCAAATTTACTTCCCTAAAACATTCTAAATCCTTCTTAGATCAATTCTCCATGTCTATTTGACATGTTGAGTGAAGGAGGAGATCCAAGTTAATCAAATTTAGAAGTTGGAATTTACCAGTTTACTAATTATAAGCCTCCATATCATTTTTGTAAAATTGACCCTTTAAAATTTACCAAAAAGTAAAATTTATGATTCCTATGCAAAGAGGGCATCGAGAGCTTTCCAAAAAGTCTTCGTTTTCCCAAAACCAATATTTCTAGCTCAAGTTATGGCACTTTGAATTTTTCTACTCTCAAGGGAAAAATTTGGGAAAATTTTCCCCCGAGGGCCCGCTGAAAATATTTTGAAAATTTTGGCTCGCGAAAATTTTCATATTTTCCTCCACTGGCCCACAACCAATAAGAGGGTGCCACATGTCCTCAAGGGGTAGTGGCAGAGGTGCAGCATCCTTTTTGCCCTTAGGTCTTTTGAAAATTTTGGCAAAATGTTCCATCTCACCCCGCCACCCGCAACCTATCACAAATGCCACATGGTAGCTTTGGGTGCTTACGGAGGGATGGAACCCTCGCGACCCCTTCCTCTTTTGAAATTTTGACTTGGAAAATTTTTGTGTTTCCTCCCGCAGCCCCGGACTCCCTCCCTCGCCTTGGGAGATCCTTCGTGGGCGCATTGAGACCGCGCGTCCAACTCTTCCCTTTTCTTCCTTTGGCGAAATTCATCAAAAACCCTACCACAATGCCTATCCCTCTCTCTTCTCCTTGCACTAAATTGTGGAGTGCCACATGTCCTAGGTGGACCCGCGAGCGTGTGGGTGTCGCTTTGGTTGTTTTCTCCCCTTTGGCAAAAATGCCCCATACTCTCCGCCACTCAACCCTTCCCTTTTTTCCCCGACGACGACTCAGAGGCCGCCATGTGTCCTTAGAGGACCCATGGAGGTGTGGGCGCAACTGGAAAATTTATCCCACATAATAAAAAAAATTCTAATGCCGCCCTACGACCCACCAACCCGAAATTTTCCTTTCACCCTTGCTTTACACGTGTCCCCTTGGGGAAAATTTGATCCCTAAACTCTGCCAATCCATATCTTGAGTTTCTGAAGGAGTTAGGAGGACTTCTTTATATCACCGAAAAGGTGAGAAAATTTCCTATCCAATGGGAATGATTTAGAGAAATTTTGAATGCATTAATTATGAGTAAAATCAAGTTGAAACTCTGAGCCTATTAGGGAGTGGGTATGGGGGAAAATTTCTCCTTGAACCTAGCTGAGACTTCTAACCCTAAAATTTGAACCATGTGAGCTTGATATTTGTTAATGAAGGAAAAATATGATCTAGTAATTTTAGAATTGTTCCGAATCTAATAGGGTCAACTGTCGTCTTGCAACTTGGATGTGGACACTTCTAATCCAAAAAAAAAAATTCCATAATTTTCTAACTAATCCTAGGTTGTTTCTTGGGTCTCAAGTGGGTTGTTTTAATGGGCATCACATGGCCAACCGTTAAAATGGTACTACTGTAGAAAATATGGATTTGGTTTGGTGGCAATCCCTATAAAATATGTCTGTGAGATAGGGAATTAGCTAGCCTCATATTCTGTGGGTAACAGAGTCGATATCATATCAATGGGGTCTTGGGATGCTAAGGGATAATTTCCCCAAGAGGTAGTCAGATTCTAAAGAGTCTCCCACAGATAGGAGAAATGATAAGTGGGTGAGGTAGACTTCTCCCTTGGTGGAGGAGAAAGTGATGATGATTCTCCTGTGGATGGGAGAATTAAAAGTGTTGACTATTTGGTAGGTTGTGAGGTAGATGGTGAAATGGCATCGTAGAAAGTGTGGGTTCCTCCATGGGTGAAGGGAGAGATGAAGGGGACTCCTCTATGGGTGAAGGAGTAGAAGGGGTATGCTCCTCTGTGGGTAGAGGGGCTCGTGCTAGAATTTCCTCAATAGATGAAATAGGTGGGATTTGAGGAACGGTTGGTACGATATCAAAAACCATGTGGACTTCATAGAGACATTATCATATTCTTGATGAAGGTTCGTATTTTGATTAGATGATGGTTTATGGTTACAGAACATATTTTTAAAGATGTAAAAATTTTGATTTGTTGCCGCATTTGGGTTGTCCACGACGAGGTCTCAATTATCTATCATCTCTTAGAAAATGTTCTTAAAATTTATGCAGTTACCATCACTATGGCCTTTGACACAGGGTAATTACATTAGTTGTGTTCTTTATACCATGCAGTATAAGACGAGAAGGATCGAAACTTGTATGAGATTTTATGGGAAGAAGTGTAATTGCTCCAACTTTAAGAAGCTTTTCCAAGACCGAAGAATAGGGCTCTCCAATTGAAGTGTACTTTCGTTGTTCCCATCGAAGCTGAAAGGCCTAGACAAGGGAAAGATTGGAAGAAGGTTGGGCTTGATTAGAAGGATGAGATGGACCTGCCTTGAGGACTACCGCATTGCGTATCCTTTGGTCTTTGAATAGTTATTTTGAGGTTTTGAAGATGAAGAAGAATCATTTGATTTGAATGGGGCATTCTTGTTTCGTAATTGGATTTTCTTTTCTTTAATGGCACGAATATTTGGTTTCATGCCATGGTCAACGCTTTGTCAAAGGTTCGCAAGGTTTGTACCTAAAAAGTTGGTGAGATGTGTCTGGCACAAGCTCTAGTGAACAACTCAATAAGTTCAGTCTGAGGTAGCTGGAATGTTAATTGGTTTATAAGACTCTGCCAGTGGGCAATGAAATTCATGATAGATTCTTCTTCATACTTTCGGGTTGAATAGAGATCGGTCATGGTGAATTTCTTGATAACATTGATTGAAAAATGGTCTAAGAAAGCTTGGGATACTTGATTAAAGGAATAAATGGAATGTCTAGGTAGTCCACTATACCAATCCAATGTTGGTCCTGTCAAGGACATTGGGAAGGTTCATAGGAGCAAAGCGTCATCGTGGGTGATTAGGTAGCACCCATGTTTGAACAACCATAAGTGTTTCCATGGGTCTTCTTTAGTGTTGAAGTGATTGAATTTAGGAATTTCCTAATGCATAGGGTAGGGGCGAATGGGAATAGATGGATGGATAGGTGCATTACAGATTTCATCATAAGTTAAAGAATTACAAGAGCCAAAAACATATGCTTCTAAGGTCTGCATCTTTTCCATCATCATATTAATGAGGTCATTGGTAGGTTGTGATGGATGGGTGCCCCTACAAAAAAAGGGGGTTGATGTTGAATGTATGAGGTGGGTGGTAAGTTACCGTATGGTGGTGATGAGTATGAGAAATGCACAGGGAGGAATAGATACAGTAACACATAGCTAGAATAAGTGATAGATGAGGTCGAGGGTTCTTTGGTAGTATGTGTAAGTGGAAGGGGTAGTCATGAATAACTCTAACGGTGATCGGGGATAAGGACTATGGGATAGAAAGGATGAGGTTTTGGAAAGGGGTGTAAGTTGCCGATACCGGAGGTGGTTGTGATGTAATAGGTATATGTGAGGTAGCGGATGCATATGGGGCTACACTTAAGATGGTTGTTGGAGGAACCACCGACGCCGTAGGTATGATAGATGACATAGACATTGTACTTATAAAGCAATTGTGGGACATAGGCCGAGATACCACAGTGGTAAAGTGGATGACAAGATCGCCCGAAGTTGGTGCTAGCTAACGCGCAGAGGTGGGGCCAAGAGTAGGAGGGATAGATACAGAATGTCGTATATTAATTTCCCTATGGAGTCCCAAGTGGATGAGTGGGTGAGATGGTATTGTAGGGCCATGAGGTTCGATCAAGGATTCTTGCGAACTCCTCATCACCAGTAGCAATGGGGATAAGCTAAGTTAGATCCATAGGTGACAGGATGGATGGTGATGATGGACTAGGTGGGAGTGGATGACGATTGGAGTGAAATACGAGGGCACTAGTTTGGCTATGATTCAACACCATGTGAATAAGTGTTGACCTGGTAAGACTGTATTTTGTAAATGACATAAAAAACAACAGGGATGGAAAATAATTGATTATGAGAGGTGAACTGGTAGGTGCTTTGATTAAAATCAAAACAGAAGGACCAATGCCGGTTAGGCCAATCGATGTCGGTTACTTAGGTAACCAATGATGGTCACAAGAATCGGCGTGTCGGTTGTTGTGGGAAAGCAACAGTTTGAGCAAGTGAGACAGAAACTAAGGAAAGTCAACTGTGGAAGCTATATTTAGTCAATAATATCATAATGCAGAGGATATGGTGATGTCCAGAGATTTTAAATAGAGAAGAAGATGAGATGAGTGCTCTTTGGGTAAACTGACCAAAAGCACAAGGAATTGACACTACCACGTAAACGATGATGGTTAGATGTAAACCAATGTCGCCATCGTGAAAAATTTGTAGAATGAAGAAAAAATTACTTTTTGTGAATTAAAGTTGAATGAGGCACCAACCCAGAAGTCTGAATATGGTAAAAAATGAGTCCTAACACACTCAAGTAGTCAGAATACACCAACTATGATTATGGGGTGTGAAAGGAAAGAAAAATGGAGAATACGACCTCACACCTCAAAACGCAAGTTAATAATAAAGCAAAGAAAGAACACGTAATCCTAAAAGTGAATTTAGTGTCTTTAGCTTATGTTATTTAAGGATTGACTCTGATTTACAACAGATTTTTGGTTGGGAAGGCTTCCTTCAAAGAAATAAATTCTAAAGGTGAGGTTTCAAAGTTATATTTTGGGTGAGGGTGGGCTTTCTCGAGGTGATGACTGGACAGAGCTAACCATTTGGGTGCCCACTATTAATCCCTTAATCGTGTGATCATTGGTAGTCTCTTCCAAGTAAGATATTATTTAAGAAGATGTGTAAATTGTAATTTGTGCTATTTGGAAAGAGAGAGAAGAAAGAGTGTGCTTTCTATGATTCAATTGTGTCAACCATCAGCTAGGCATGACTTCCAACGTATAGGTTACCCTCAGTTTTAATGTGAGATATAATGCAACAAATTAGAATGACATGTAATTGTTTTAAACCCAAATCAAAATGTGATATTTGATGTAGCAAGTGATGAACAGAAGAGGGATGCTCTTTCACTAATGCAATACTAATGAAAGAAAGAAGTATTCTTTTTAAAGCACCAAAAACATGATTTCTTTTAGACAATAGAAAGAGGGGGAAGATTCCAGAGAAGAAAATTAATGTGGAAGATTTTCAAAAGGGAAAAAAACACACAATTTCACCTAGGAATGAATAAAATGCAAAATAACCCCTAATGGGTCCCACCGAGCATGTCATAATGTTTCACCGCTTTCTTTATGGATTTGATGAAACAGATAAGGTGATGGGCCAAGGAGGAATACCTGTTGTGATGGTCGGTTTAAAGGTCATGTGCACATTCGACTTCTTGATCCAATGCTGACTACGAGAGATTCCTTTTGGCTAGGAGGAACTACCTGAAATACACAACAAGACCACAAAAGAGAGTTAAACAATATATGTCAGTGGGTTGCCTAGCATGTGCTAGATCCAGGAAGTGTGGTACTTCCTTGGTGGCAATCAACCCACTGTTTAATACAACTTAATGTAAGAAATGTCATAAATAAATAATGTCCTATTGTAGTTGATATGATTTAGGTATCTCATCCAAATACAATAAGAAAATCTAATATAACAGGCTAGGTTATGATCAGATCTGGAAGTAGGGTAGGTAGTCAAGGTGCTAGAACAGTTAGGTCAGATTCTGGGTAGCTTGGGTTTCTTGGATGTAGGTTTTTAATTTTCTATTATTGGCAGGATTACCAAATACAGAGACCAACGTCGGTGAGGTATGACCGATGACGGTTAAGAGAGAATCAATGACGGTTAAGGCAAGATGGTAGAAATTCAATAAACTGGGTTTTGAGAACTTTTGAGGTAAGGCAGTGAGTGTGAGGAAAATGGCTAGGTTTGCAATGGTGTTGGGGGTACTCAAAGGTATTCAGGAATCAAGTATAGGTGATTAAATGATTGTGGGTGATGGAATGGTTGGATTCACAGAAGGTAACAAGGGTGGGATGAAAATGCAAATAGATGTTGATAAATAGAGATGAAGAAACTTTGTAATCTAAATAAGTATGAAATGATGCAAGCTACAGATACACTTATTGGTGTTTACATATTTGATGGCTGGATGATGGTGATGTTTAATCTATGGAATGGTGCTCAGTGTTACGAAAATGCTTCCCAAAATGCTACCATGAATGCAAATACCTTTGGATCCGTCTTGGTGTTGGCTATGGTTGTCTAGATGTGTGAAAGGGCTCGGTTTTTGCTTGCATATAGATCTCCTTCATTCCAAAACTCGAGAATGTGGCCAACCTCTCAAACAAGGTTACCAAAATGAATATATGGTAACCAACCATGGTTTAGGCTACTAGCATCAATTTAGGGTTGACCGGCGTTAGTTAAGGTGGGAAATCCTAGGTTTACTAAAAATGACAGATCTTGGCCAAAATGTTGGCCAACTCTCTTTATTCTCATGGATCAAAACATAATGTTACGCTTAGATAAGCAGGAATGTGGTTAGAGGAAGAATAGGCATGTGATTTTAGGGTTGAACTAAGTCTTAGTTAATTAAGGTAGGTAGGAATAAGTCTTAGTTAGTTATGGTGAGTGAATTTTGAGTCCTAGTAAAGGGGAAATATGTTAAAAATAGGTTTGTGATGAGGTGTCTAGGTGAGGTGGTGGGGTGAGGTGTCTAGGTGAGGTAGAAATTAGTTTTAATTAAGGTAATTAGATAATGAATATTGTGAGAATGGGTATTAATTTAATTATGAGTGATTAAATTAATATACATGTGGGTAAATGGGGAATGTGACCTACATTTGGTGTCTACAATAGTAGGAAAAGTGGAGGTGGGTACACTAGGTTGACCAACATCTTAGTTTTCTAGGGTAGCAAATGGAATGGGATGGGGGTGGGACAGGCATAGAAGTGATAGCATTAATGCAACAATATTTGAACGGTTCCGGATCGAAATAATAGTATGTTCATAACCATCATGAAGGAATTTGACACATTGGTGTACACTGGAAGGTACGACTTGCATGGCATGGATCCAAGGTCTACCAAGGAGGATATTGAATTGAAGAGAATCATCAATGACATAGAATTCAGTAAGAATGGTTTTAGGTCCGACACGAATGTGGAGAGATATAGTACCAAGGCATGTGCGAGTAGAAGAGTCGTAACCACGGATGAGAGTGGAGTTACGAGAGAAGATACTATCATTGATGCCTAATTAGTGTAGGAGAGAATGGGCACAAAGGTTAATGATGGGGCCATTGCAAATGAGGACACACTTGATACAAATAGTACTAATGACAAGGTGGTGATGAGTAATGTTACACAAGGGTTAGTTTTGGTAACAAAAGTGATATGTCATCGTCTGTAAAAGAGATAAAGCACAAGGTAAACTATAAAGGACCGGATGAGATGTATGAAAGCTTCAATAGAATAGTCACATTCAATGTGGATGGAACGAAGAGTAGCTTCAAGAGAGCTTCGACAATCTTGTACATTACATAGTAAGTCATAGAGTGATATCTTAGTAGGTGTATTCTTAATCTATTCGATGATATCATAGCCTTTGGAAGGGGCCGAGGGAGTAGTAGGGACAAATGGTGGTGGGAGTGAAATGGTCGAGCAATGGGTGGAGTAATGCAAGTGTGGTGGGTAATAACTACATTGATGGATGGGTCGACGAAGGCATAATATAGTGAGGAGGATGTTGAGTACGTACGCACGTGAAGTTGGCAGTGATAGTAGCTATATTAGTAATCTTAGTGGGTGTAAAGGTAGGATATGAAGATTGGAGCATGATATGATAAGGAGATGACATGATGTGAAAATAAAACGTGTGAATGTAAGACCAAAGAAGGTGCTACAAGAGGACGTCGGGTTCACCACAATGATTAACTAAAATTAGGTTATGGGTAGGGAATAGTAATCCTAGTTAATCTAATTAGGAGGACTAAAATGTTGTATAAACGCAATAAATAAAGTAAAGAAATATGCAATAAATATAAATGAACTATTCTAAGTGAAATGAAAACCCTAATGTGTAATAGAGGAAGAGGAAATGACTTAGCTGGTATCGACAGACTGTCGTAGGTTGTTGCAGATCTAGAAATGGAACTCGATAAAGTGAAGAAAAACACTCAGGGGCCCTACGAAGGGTAGTTCTTGACTGCCTAAAGTGACACAGTTTCCTGGGAGTGTATTGGGGTTCCCTGGGAACCCTGGTCTACAATCTAGGCACTCAAAATAGAGTAAATGCTCAAATATCAAACTAGTATGATCGCTAAGTGGTTTCAAATTCTTCTTGTATGTCGCTTTGGATTTTTCTGATGTACTATAGAATGACCCAAAATGCAAGGAATAATACCCAAACCCTAGAAAAATAAAGATGCATATGAATGGGTCGGACTAACCTCAGCCACCAAACTAGTGAACTTAATGCTAAGCATTGCACTACATTTCGGACCCAAACAGTAGTTCTAGTGCGTGTGTGTATGTTGTGCCCTAGGTGTTCTCGTGTCAATTACACTTTGTGAAGTAGTGACCAATCTAAGCTATAGCAAATGTAAGTAGAATGTATGCATGGAATAGAATATAATCCCTTACCCTATGCAAAGGGTGAGATGTAGAACTTCATAGACTTGATGCATGGAGCTATGTGGATGCAATAGATGTAATGGATGCAGCCCTAATGGAGTGATAGATAGTAGTGACACTAGGACCCTCATTATGGTCTTATAAGATTTATATTTATAGGGCTCTAGAGTCCGATTTCCTACTTAATCTCGACAAGGCCGACCGAGAAAAGATAAACATGAAAAATGGCTATAAGTGGCCCAAAAAGGAGTGAAAGGGTATTTTCATAGATCGGGGTGCCCAAAGTGGGACCAAGGGTGCCCAAGACATGTTAAGGCGCCCTAAATTAGGGCTAGAATGATGAGGAAGTTGTCAAATGGGTTGATAAGTTTTAGAAAACATGCAAGAAGAATGAAATAAAATATAAGAAAAAATGACCAAAAGGTTGGATTAATTATTACTTTAACCACTTGAGAACCTTCTAAATAGTAGTATAAGACTGGGTCAAATTATGTGTAAAGTGCATAATTTTGTGTCTACAAAAATAAAATTTACTTCTACGTAAATATGAATTAAATAAAATTTACTACTTATAATTAAAATAAAACTTAAATAGGAAATAAATAGATGTGGTTATTCCTCTGTCATTGCAGGTTATTTTGTAATACTACCATAAGGATGAAGTAATCAAAATTTTATTATTCGGAAAAATATAACTTCCTTTTACAGAGCTTTAGCCTCAATTTTTCAGAAGGGAAGTTTCTCGAAGCAATTGTTAGAAACTAGGACACGAGAGGGGGTGAATTGATGCCTAATCAAAATTCTACAAGCATTTCCATTTTCTCAATTTTTCTATGAAGAACACATAAACTATTCACAATAAAGTTACAAGAGAATGTAAACAAAGACACATAAATTAACGTGGGAATCCCAAATCTGGGAAAACCCCATGAAACCAAGAACTACACTTAGGAAAATATTGTCCTATATCTGTTATATTGATTTCATGGTTGAGCTTTAACTCAACCTAGAGCTGCAACTCCAAAACGTTGACCAAGCACCACTCGGTATTTAAAAATCTTTAACCCGTCTGGAATCTTCAACTCCCAAGTTTGGTTCAACAACAATTGACCTTTAGTGAGCTTCAACTCATAGGGAAGCTACAACTCCCCACATGCTAAGCTACAACTTAGACTTTTTCAAGATTTTTTATCACAATTGCTTTGTTTTCTTCTACAACCGATGGTGGCCTCTAGATTAGTTTACTCATCTTCTACATTTTCTCTTTTATTCACTTTCTTCGATTATTTACTGATCTCTTAATGTCTTTCATACAAGCCTTGGTTCATGCACCTCTTCATGTCACTTCCTACACTTTGAAACACATAATAAATCTCTTACTTTAGTTGTGTTCAATTTTCCATAGGATTTCGGTATTGTTCTCACTTAGTTCATCTTATACTTTATGATTCCGTGCTCCTTCAAACATTGGATGTTGCGAGTCTTAGCTCAGCTAGTCCACCATCTCTTTTAGCTTGTTTTCACTTCCAAATATGATGTTAGAGGTTTACCTTTATAATCTTGCTTCATAATTTCTCATGTATACACCCATTCTCTGCTCTTATCAATATCTAAGACCGATTTTTAGTCATATGAATCATGAAAAGTACTTAAGTACTTGAATGCCCGCACCGTATCTTTGTTCTCACAATCCTCTAATTTGAAGATGTACACTCAATTCTTTGGTAGGGTTGGACCATTAGAAACTTCAACTTGTCTCACACAAGGATGCTCTATATTGGTATTGGACTCCTAGTCCTCTATCTTAAATGATACATACATACATACATACATACATACATACATACATACATACATACATATATATAATGTCCTTTACTGGTCTTGTTGTTCTATGAGCCTTCAACTCCTTTATGATGCATATACAAAATTTCAAGTGTAAAGATACTAGGCTTATGCACGCTTAGCTTATGGCTTATATATCCCTTTATCTATGTTAGCCCTAATCAAGAATTGTATGGGAAGAACAAAATTTTCACTATTTCTCAATCGGGTTCTTATGGTCCACATGTAATACCACCCTTCACTTATCAAATCTGCCCTATTCTAGTTTAGGTACAATTTGGCTCTTTTTTTTTTATTCATGCTTGTCTTTAGGTGTAAAGGGTGCTAGTCATCACCTTGTCAAGTAGATGTCATGAGCACCGCATTATAGGTATACAAACCTCTAGCTTCTCATTTACAAGATTGTTTTATAATACAATTCCATTTTTGAAGGTCTTAAACATACCTCTTGAGTTCTCACATGCATGTTCTACCTATAATGGAGTCCACCTTCATTTAATAGAGTCAAAAATTCTCGTCTACTCATTTGAACATGTTCAAACACCAATCCAAATCTTAGGCTCCCTTACTGATGCTCAAATGATAGTCTTATTTGTTACACTCTGCATATTATGCATCTCAAGCTTGAGCTAGTTCATAGATGTCGATGCAAGACCTGATATGCATGTCCAACGGATTTCGGCATGATTCTATGCTACCTGACGTATTGCACCATAACAAAGGTGTCAAATACCCTCCATGCATTGTTCTATGGCTAGTTTGGCCAATTCATCTTTTTATCACCTCTCACAATGGCTTACATCAGTCCTATGGATTCTGTGCATCCAACCCTTCATCAATTAATGATATTTATAAGATATAATACTCCTAAGAATTATCCATATACATCATTCACACCTAGATGGTATTCCCATCCACCTTCATACATTCATAATTTAGACTTATACTCAACTCACCTTCTTGGATTGTCCTTCTTAATAGTCTAAAATTGTTCCTTACCACTATGCAGTCAGATCCTTCATGAAAATGATAGAATTTTTCTTACCAAGATCCCCTTAAACCTCCTTCCATCATCCTTCCTAGGGTCCTTAGAACCATACCTATTCATTATTGTACTTTATCTATTCAAATTCATCAAAGATGACCCTTTCATGGCTCTAGGATAGTCATTTAGGCAATCTTTGTACAATTAGTTTATATATCAAATGATGGCATTATCATTATTACTACTCCTATAAGAGAATTTAACACATCAAATTTACATGATATCACCCTCCATAGCAATCTAGATTCATGATTTTTCACGAATGATGTAAATTCCATCTATCCCTTGTCTAATCAGAATTGTGTTTTCTTGCAGTTTACTTGAGACTACTTTGTTATGGAGATCTTTGACTACCTCCAACCATAAACCACAAATTTTTGGGAATATATCCTTCACACTTAGATAGAGATATCTTGTGATTTTTATTTTGATATATCCACACACTCACCAAATATGATGTTCCCTAGAATGAGCCCTAGAACATACAATTGGTCATAATAATCAATTTACACAATTTCAAACCCTATAAAAATTATCCTTGCATTCCTTGATGTCTCGTAAAAGGTTTCTAATCTAACAAGTAAAGTCAAATACATCAAATAAATATCATGGAGGGTTTTTCCCTCATTGTCTGTCACGGTTTTAACACAATCTGTTAATACATGCAAAAATCACTGAAAACAAGAGAAAATTTCTTCATCCAAACATCTTACATGCTTGATTACATTGAATACACCATTTATATATTATTTTTCTTGAATACTCTTGATATGGACTGAATTTTCTATCTAAGAATGACCCCTGGTCTTGTTCCTACAAACCCTCAACTATTCCTACATGAACTCAACAACCCTATCTTGACTCCAAAGCTTACTAAACATGTAAAGGGGATAAGAATCACCCTACAAATCCTCTTGAGCATGTACACAATGATATCCACATGATGACATGGCCTTCATGGCCTTATTTGGCTCTTGACAACTCAATCTTACTTGTTTAACCTCTCTTACTTAGTCAAACCGCACTATTACCACTTTTACTAGGCTTTTTCACCTTTATTACAATAATGCATGTTTAAATATGAATTTGAACAATAAAAACATAGAGATATAAAACTATGATAGGTCCTTGATTATGTTAAATTCCTTTCATAGGCTTATTCAAGCTTTATTTTTCTCTCCAACTATCAGGATGATGCTCCTACACCGGACTATCCACATTAAAAACTTTCATGAGCTCCTTCTCATGATTAGTTTCTTGTTTTTTTTTCTCCTAGACATGTACCTTGGTCCCATGTCATCCTTATCCATGTTATTTTTGTATCTTCTTATTTTTTTGTATCTTCTCATTGTATTTTGTACATCACATCTTCTTACTCCTTTGTCTCTTGTTGTACTTGACACTTTTTATTTGTTTCTCATTCACTAGGCCCCATGTTATTTATTCATCCTCATATAGGTCTTGAAAGTATTCTTATTCTCTTCCCAAGAGCTCTTTCATGTAAGTTTGAACTTCATTCACCTTAGCAGCTACTGTACCTAAATGCACAACACTAGAAACAACCATAGACACAAAGTTTTGAAGCTTCTCCATGTTACGCTCTTCCTCTTTACTTTTTGTTTTTTCATTGACCAATTCCATTTTGGTCTTCTTATCTCTATTTTTTTCTTGGCTTGCTTCATTTCTAGGCTTTTCAATGAGCCTTTCATTCCAATATTCCATTACCACTTTGCTAATTTTGCTTCTTCTTTCACAATTCTAAATTCTTGAAATTCATGTTCCTTCTTATATCCACCAAAATTTTCCATCTCTTCTTGTTTAGGAAATTCATTTATTCCTTCATGATGAAAAGCATTCTCTAATGCATTCACCTCTGCTTGTAACTAATCCATGTTTTCATAAACAAACTCACTCTCTTGTTCAAAATTCAACACCTCCTGAGAAAGGATTATATCATTCATACTATCATCAAAATACACAAAATATGATTGCAAATTCTCACATTTTACCTCTTCATTCTCATGCACTTGTGGCTGCTCTTCATCATTTTTCCATGCTTCCACCTCTTCTTCACTCATGGACTAGATTGCAAACAAAGTTTCTAGCACCTTTAGCTCTTCCTTTAATAAGAACTCATCTACATCTTCATGATAATCATCAAACCTTGGCTTAGCATTTGGAAACTATTGTTCTTCCTTCAAAATATTTAATTTTCCTTCATCTTCTCATTTTTACCTCCATAAGAGCATTCACCTGCTTCCACATTAGCCCATACTATCCTTTCTTTGCAAAATTCAATCATACATTCATCATTGTTGCCACTAATCATGCTCAAAGTATCATCAACTGATGAATCAAACTCAATTTTCTTACCTTTATCTCTTGTCTCATTTACCTCTCTTGGAATGGCCTCCAACTTCTTCTTCCAACAGCTTCTTAGAACAATAATAGGTTCCTCATTCTTCTTACCTTCACATGCATTATTTTGGACTTCATGTGCTTTATGTGGAATTGTCTTCTTAAGCCACTTGGAACTATATAGGCATACTCCTTTGCGCAAGGTATTCTATGCTCATTCCTTGTTATTTCTTATCTTTTTCTCATTGCCTTCTTTGTTGTCCTTTTACCATGGACTCTCTATTTGTACCTTGTCCATAATGGATCCTGTTAGAATTGTGGAGCTGAATTACTTCTAGATAGCATGATTTACACCTTGTTGGTTAACACGAATCGGCATCGATCATGGTAACCGAACCGGTTAGCATCGGGTAACCGCACCAATCAAGCATCGGGTAATCGCACCGATTACACTGTGCGTGAAATTTTATATTTAACTCGTGGGAAGTAGATATAAATTTATTATAAAGTTGATCTAAAGGTTGTAAATGCATAGCTAAGGTGCCCTAAGTTTGTCTAATCTTATATAAGCTAGAAAACTAGGGTTAGAACATAAGGAATAAGGAAAGTGAAGAATAGCATAATCCTTGGTTGAAAGGATGAAGAAGAAGAAGAAAAAGAAAAAGAAGATTGCATGAAGACATGAGCTTTCATAGAGAGAAGCTGAATAGAAGGAAAGTGTAGGTACACTATTGGTGAGAAGATGGTATTATCTTCTACTATATTTCCTTTGTATTATTTAGTCTCATGTAATGGCTTGCATAGTATGCAAAGCACTTAGTGTTTCTTCTTGTTAGATCCACAGGTTGTTGTGAGATCTTGTTATTGCTCATTCTTATAGATCCACATGTTGTGAGATCTTGTATTACAGATCCATGAGATCATGATGTATAGTATTGTATAGGAAGTTGTCTTTATGTTTGCACGGTTGATGCAAAGATGATGTAGAGACTTATTTCTTGGTGCACAATTACATTTGCACATTGGTAGACCCTTCTAGAGGTCTTGTTTGCAAATTCCCAAAGATAGTGAGAACTTGGTTGCACAAAGGTGGCGGATGTAAGGTAGCTTCAAGTATGTGAGATCTGGTGGTGTTTCAGAGGCATGGTTGTAGTGCACTCAGGTATATCTGGTTAGAGATATGGAGGAGACACATGTGGTAGTATGGAGGCGCAGTTTAGTGTACACAGGTAGATCTGGTTAGAGATCTGGGAGGAAGAGATACATTTGTAGAGATACATATACTCTTATGCAAAAGAGTTAGTTTGTAATCTCTTATTATATTATATATATGAGATATTTATCTTTGGTGGACATAGCCCACATTGGGTGAACCATGGTACATGTTGTGTTATGTGTGTGTAATTTTGTGTGATTTGGATTATTCTTGTTTATACTTCCACTGCTTGTAGATTTTGTGGGGATTGTTAGATCCGTATTTGCATGTTTTGGATTTGATATTCTATAGTTGCAAATGTTTCTGCATAGACCCATCCCTAACAACTAGTATTAGAGCTTAGTTGTTTTAGAGCAAGGGTTTTCTTCATGATTTTGTTAGTGGTTATTATTGACATATATGAGAGAAAGGTTTGTTTTTCCTGATGTGAAAATCGTAGGAAGCGATTTAAATCTCAAGTGGAAGCTAGAAATGTGAGGTTTCAAGAATATAGTGACCGATGTTGGTTAAGTGGCAATTGGCGTCGGCAAGGTGACCATGGTCGGTTACAGGGTGACCATGGTCAGTTACTGGGAAACCTGGATTTAAACAAAAATCACATATCTAAAGAAATGGAGAGATGCATGGAATGTAACTTGTTTCTTTGAGGTATCCCTGGTTCTTAGAGGCACAAGCATGGTAGTCAAATTGTAGATCTAGTTATTGAGGTATGGTTTTATCTTGGTTTTGTAGTATATGGTTTAATTGCACATGTATGGTTTTGGATTATAGATCTAGACAGAGAAAAGGAATAGGTATGCATCCTTGGTGCAGTTAGATGCACGGGGCTTCAGTAGAGAGGTTGTAGCATAGAATGAAGACGGGGCTCCCATTATAGAGACAATTTCTTCATTTGAAGATGTGGGTTAGTATCTTGGTGCTGGTAAGATGAGGTATTTCACCTTGATGCAATTTATTTCATGATTTATTATTTTAGTTATTTTGTCTCGATTTGAATGCTTCTTGAAATGTTGGCTCACTCAACTACAAGGTTTGGTTGAAGAAGGCACCTGGTGTGGTGTTATTTTCCAAATTGTGTGGCATTGGGTTCATTCTAGCAGCATCAACATCAGTCTGAGAAATGAGGTCGATCATAAAGGAACCGATAGCGGTTAGCTAACAATGGTTTATTAGGATATGACCATGATCGGTCTTTGTGGCAACTTATTTGTACAGGGTTTTTACAGGCAGGAGAGGGCAGATAGTTTTTTTTTTTCCTAGTTTGGAGGATCAAGTTTCTTGCACAAAGTGTACATGGTAGAAATGGTGTAGATCACTTCATGGTTTAGATCAGAAAGAGGACGGAGTTGGCTTAGTTATTCCATTGAGACTTTGAGTCAGGTATCTCTATATGATTCATGTTTTATTTCTTTCATTTGGAGCAACTGATATTATGTTTGGATAGTGTGCACAGATTTACACCATGGTTTTTTGGTGTTGTTTGACTTTTATTTCCCGGTTGTGTGGAATCTTGAGGACAAGGGTTTCTAGTCTAAGGATGAGATCCTCAATGAAAATTCATGATTAGACACAGTTGTAGGTAATGAGATATGTTGAGTACACACGGATGGAAAGAAGGTGATTCACCTACTTCACAAGAAGTCCAAACTTCTATGGTGTAGAAGTATTCTTAGAGAAGAAAGGGAATCAATTTTATAGTTCTTTCATCTAGTTTTATTTCTCACTGACATATTAGCTTTTGAGCTTGGTGTTAGAGGTAGTGCAGGGGATTTTGTGTTCAATGGGAGAAAGCCATGGTTGTTGGCATTACAAGATTGGATACATGATGCACATGTGGAGTGAGAGAAGATTTCTACTATTCAGAGTGGCAAGAGGCACAAGTTGGTTTTGGAGGGTAGTCATGATTTTGCAGGTATTTTGAGTTTATTGCTTTGTGATGTCACTTTTGGTTTATTTTTTGGTGCTTGGATATCCTTATGGGATTTCGGTTGATGGCTATTCAATTTGGGTTAAGAAGAGAAAGAAATTTTATTGATATTAAAGGGTAAATAAGGAAAAAAATGTTACAAAGTTACAAAGTGTGACATCAATGTATATTTACATCTTATTGATGTTTCCCTTGTTTTCTTTCATCTTGGTTGATTGTGTAGAGTATGTTGATGACATGTTTGTTGGTATTTGCACTTGGTATTAGTGGCATG
The DNA here is from genome assembly GCA_018340775.1 of Taxus wallichiana var. yunnanensis. Taxonomy (NCBI): domain Eukaryota; kingdom Viridiplantae; phylum Streptophyta; class Pinopsida; order Cupressales; family Taxaceae; genus Taxus; species Taxus wallichiana. The sequence goes on along the minus strand of CM031234.1, from coordinate 577,676,318 downwards.
GTTTAGCATGGATGTTTTTATTGACATTGATGAGCATAGGATTCATATTTGGCTTTGGAGTTAGTCGGTGGCAGACTTGGAGCTTCTGGAGAGCCTGGTGATATGGATGGATGTACATGGTGAGTTTGTACATGTGGATAGATTCAGTTTTGTGAGTCTATGATGATGCAGATGTTTGATTTGTGCATGGATTCCTAAAGCATGAGTAGGGGATGTTTGTATTTCCTCTTATTACTATGTTACTCCATTCATATGTTATCTACAGATGATTTTCTTGGACATTCAAGTTGTTTATGTAGGGTTGGATTTCAGAATGCAGTGTTTGGATTCTTTGAGTTATGTAGGTGTTGTGGATTGATCACCCACTTGTTGCATGTAGAATTCATTTGGGTTTTCTTACCTAGGATCTTGTTTATTGTTTACGCTTATTCTGTTTGACTTGTCTTTGGTCAATTGCATTGGCAGTAGCATGGAGACATGGATAGATGCTTGGAGAACATGGTTGATTTTATAGGTATGGCTATGGTTACAGTTGAAGCTCAGTATTTCAGTTTGAGTGGGAGATATTGTAGGTGTGTTAGTCAATTTGGCTTAGTTTCATGAGAGGCTTGGAGTTATGGTTCGGTGGGAGCTTGATGTATGGATAGCTCGTGTATCGCATATTAGGAGTAGCTTGTAGGTATATGGCAATTAACGGGTTTATCAAGTACGGTGTTCGGTAATTTATCTCCAAGTGGAGATTGTTAGGATTGTGGAGCTGAATTGTTTCATAGATAACATGATTTACACCTTGTTGGTTTACACAAGAATCGGACACGGTCATGGAAATCGGCACCGGTCAAGGTAACCAAGACCGGTCATGGTAATTAGCACTTTTGTCATTATCAAGGTAACCAAAGACCGGTTACTCATGCATGAAATTTTATATTTAACTCATAGGAATTAGATCTAAATTTATTATAAAGTTGATCTAAAGGTTGTAAATGCATAGCTAAGGTGCCCTAAGTTTGTATAAGCTTATATAAGCTAGAAAACTAGGGTTACAACATAAGGAATAAGGAAAGTGAAGAAGAGTATAATCTTTGGTTGAAAGGATGAAGAAAAAGAAAAAGAAAAAATCATATTGCATGAAGACATGAGCTTTCATAGAGAGAATTTGAACAGAAGGAAAGTGCACGTACACTGTTGGTGAGAAGATGGTATTATCTTCAACTATATTTCCTTTGTATTATTTATTCTTATGTAATGGCTTGCATAGTATGCAAATAACTTAGGGTTTTTTATTGCTAGATCCACAGGTTTTTGTGAGATATTTTTATTACTCATTCTTATGGATCCACATGTTGTGATATCTTGTATTACATATCCATGAGATCATGATGTATTGTTGATCCATAGGAATCTAGTATTGTAGAGGAAGTTGTCTTCATGTTTGCACAAGTTGATGCAGTGATGATGTAGAGATTTATTTCTTGGTGCACAGTTATGGTTTCACATTGGTAGCCCATTCTAGAGGTCTTGTTTGTATATTCACAATACAGTGAGAGCTTGGTTGCACAGTGGCAGATGCAGGGTAGTTTCAAGTATGTGACATCTAGTGGTGTTTTAGAGGCACGGTTGTAGTACACTCAGGTAGATCCGGTTAGAGATCTATAGGAGACATTGGTGGTGGTATGGAGGCATGGTTTAGTCTACTCATGAAGATACATTTGGAGATCTGGGAGGAAGAGATACTCTTGTAGAGATACATGTACTCTTGTGTAGAAGAGTTGGTTTGTAATCTCTTGTTATATTATATATATGAGATATTTATCTTTGGTGGACGTAGCCCACATTGGGTGAACCATAGTACATGTTGTGTTATGTGTGTGTACTTTTGTGTGATTTGGATTATTCTTGTTTATACTTCCACTACTATAGATTTTGTGGGGATTGTTAGATCCATATTTGCATGTTTTAGATTTGATATTCTATAGTTGCAAATGTTTCCGCATAGACCCATCACCAAAATATATTTTGGCAAGGCTTCCCTCTAAACCTACAAAATCATATTTACATATATCATTAGCATTAAAAAATGTCCTTTCCCGGGCCTTCCATCATCATTCTTCATTTCTCTTTGTGGTTCTTCCTCATATTCACTGGACCACTCATTCTCTTCATCACCTTCTATGTCTTCTTTGCAAGACTCTTCACATGCTTCACTCATGAAGCTTAGCTCTTCCTGTGTATCCATCATCTCATCATGTGTGCCTTCAATCTCTTCATATGCTCTACTAACTAGCTTTTCCCCTATTGCTGCTATCTCTTTCTCAAGGAATTCAATTTGTCTCCTCATCTCATCTATCTTTCTTTATTTCTCGTTTTCTTTTCTCTTCTTTTCTCCTGTCACTCTTATCTTTCTCATTGCTTGTAATAAGGCCATCATTTGTTTCAAATCCATAACTTTTCTCTCTTATGCAAGTCTCTATCACCTTGGATTGTAGCCTCTTCCTCTCTCTCTCTTATTTAAGCTTCTTCTTGGATATCTGGCTACCTATTTCTTCTCTCTTTCTCAAAACCACTCACTACGCAACCACTAGTGGCATTAGGCCAACTTTTTTGGCTTCTTCTTCTCTTTTCGATAGTTTTAGATTCTTTCTATTGGATTTCTTAGCCACACTTCTCTTCTTCTTGCTTCTTGACTACTTATAGTCTCTTTCTCTTTCATCTACCTGCAACATTACATTACTATTGCCATCCAATCATTAGCAAAATCAAACAAAAGTCAAAAAACATCTATAATTGCATTATACAAATCAGAGACCAGCTCGATACCAAAATGGTGCAATCCTAGCTCAAATAGTCCACCATCTCTTTCAACTTGTTGTCACTTCCAAATATGATGTTCTACGTTTCTCTTTATAATGTTGCTTCATAATTTCTCGTATATACACCCATTATGTGCTCTTATCAATATCTAAGACCAATTTCTAGTTATATAAATCATGACAAGTACTTAAGTACATGACTTCCCTCAATGTCTTTGTTATCACAATCCTCTAATTTGATTATGTACATTCAATTCTTTAGAAGGGCTAGACCATTAGAACCTTCCACCGTCTCACACAAGGATTTTTCTATTGGTATAGGACTCCCGAGTCCTCTGTCTTAACCGATGCATAATATATATATATATATATATATATATATATATATATATATATATTCCTTTATCGGTCTTATTTCTCTATGAGCCTTCAACTCCTTTATTATGCATATACAAGATTTCAAGTGTCAAGTTACTAGGCTTATGCAAAGTTATGGCTTATCTGTCCCTTTATCTTTGTTAGCCTAATCAAGAATTGTGTGGGAAGAACAAAATTTTCACTATTCCTAAATCGGGATTCGTATGGTCCACATGCAATAGCACCCTTCACTTATCAAATCTGCCATGTTCTAGTTTAGGTACAGTTTGGATCTTTTTGTTTTAGTCATGCTTGTCTTTAGGTGTAAAGGGTGCTAGTCATCACCTTGTCAGTAGATCTCATGAGCACCGCATTATAAGTATACAATCCTCTAGCTTCTCATTTACAAGATTGTTTTATAATAAAATTCCAATTTTGAAGGTCCTACAAATATCTCTTGAATCCTCCCATGCATGCTCTGCCTATAATGGAGTCCAAATTCATCTAATAGAGTCACAAAGTACTATATACTCATTTGAACATGTTCAAACACAAATCCAAATCTTAGGCTCCTTATTGATGCTCAAATGATAGTCTTCTTTGTTACACTACATATTTTTCCTCTCAAGCTTGAGCTAGTTCATAGATGTCTAATGCAAGACCCGATATGCGATTCCAAGATATTTGTGGCATGATTTTATGCTGCCTAGACTTATTTCACCATAATCAAGGTGTCTAAGACCATCCATGCATTGTTCTATGGTTAGTTTGGCCAATTCATCTTTTTATCACCTCTCACAATGGCTTACATCAGTCCTATGGATACTGTGTGCATTCAACCCTTCATCAATTAATGATATTTACATGATACACTTCTCCCAATAATCATCCATATACATAATTTACACCTAGATGGTATTCCCATCCATCTTCATACATTCATACTTTAGACTTATACTCAAATCACCTTCTTGGATTGTCCTTCTTAGTAGTTGAAAATTGTTCCTTACCATTGTACAGTTAGACCCTTCATGAAAATGATAGCATTTTTCTTACCAAGCTCCCCTTAAACCTCCTTCCATCCTCCTTCCTAGGGTCCTTAGATCCATACCTATTCATTCTTGTACTTGATCTATTCAAATTCATCAAATTTGACCATTTCATGGCTCTAGGATAGTCATTTAGGCAACTTTGTCAGATCGGTTTTTATATAAAATGATGGCATTATCATTATTACTACTCCTATAAGAGAATTTAACACATCAAATTTACTTGATATCACCCTCCATAGAAATCTAGATTCATGATTTTTCACGAATGATGCAAATTTTATCTATCTCCTTATCTAAATGTGACTTGTGTTTTCTTGCGGAGTTTACTTGAGACTATCACTGTTATGGAGATCTTTGACTACCTCTAAAAATAAACCATGAAATTTTGGGAATATCTCCTTCACACTTAGACAAATATATTTTGTTAATTTTAGTTTGATCCATCCACACACTCACGAGATATGATGTGCCCTAGAATGAGCCCGAGAATATAAAATTGGCCATAATAATCAATTTACACAATTTCAAAACCTATAGAAATTATCCTTGCATTCCTTGGTGCCTATAGAAGGTTTCTAATTTAACAATCAAGTCAAATTCATCAAATAAACATCATGGAGGGTTTCTTCGTCACTTTGTCTTGTCATAGTTTTAACACAAAGTATGCTAATACATGCAAAAATCACTAAAAACAAGAGCAAAATTCTTCATCCAAACTTCTTACATGCTTGATTACATTGAATACACCCTCTATATCTTATTTTGCTCGAATCCTCTTGATATGGATTGAATTTTCTATCTAACAATGACCCCTAGTCTTGTTCCTACAAACCCTCAACTGCTCCTACATGAACTCAACAACCCTATCTTGACTCAAAAGCTTACTAAACATGTAAAGGGGATAATAATCACCCTAAAACTCCTTTTGAGCACGTACACAATGATCTCCACATGATGACATGGCCTTCATGGCCTTATTTAGCTCTTGACAACTCATTCTTACCTATTTAACCTCTCTTACTTAGTCAAACTAACCTATTACCACTTCTACAAGGATTTTTCACCTTTATTACAACAATGCATGTGCATCTATGAATTTGAACAATACAACCATGGAGATATAAAACTATGAAAAGTCCTTGTTTATGTTTAATGCCTTTCATAGGCTTATTCAAGATTTATTTTTACTCTCCAACTATCGGGATGATGCTCCTACACCACTGGATCATATTCATGCCTTTACACAATATTCCACTCATTCACCTTATTATCTCTATATTGACTACATCACCCTTTAAAACCATCTATGACTGTCATATACTCTCAAGTTTCAACCTAATTTTTCAAGGATCCTTCTAGTTTCATCAATTTCCATAGCACTCAAATTTCTTCAAGACATGATTCAATAACCCCGCATGCTTCGACATGAGATAATGACATATTCATACCACTACTCATTTTGTAACATCCCAAAAATTTCTTTTAAGTTAAATTAACTACAGATAAGTCTAATCAGGATTAGACGAGATCATCATTGTGTGTAAAATTCATTTGGTTCATCGTGTCATGACCCACAGCTTTTGTTGCATGGCATGACACTGCGGAACAAATAACCCCGCACCCACCTTGATGATCCTTCCTAAAATGTGATTAGGCCTTAATTGTAGGTAAAATGGTTCATAAATGATTGTGGATCTTTCGAGTTATTTGTATTTTAGTTACTTTATTTTATTCGGTTTGGTCATCTTTTGTTTTGTTCGACTTTTACATGACCGTGATGATAATTGCCTCTGTTTTATTTGACTAAGCTATATTAAGCCAGCTTTATGAGAATATTTAAATTATGATTTACGGACTTGGTGATTTTTGTTATTGGAATGTTTTATATAAACCTAGAAATTCAACTAATTATTATGGTAATATATTGTGGGAGATATATGGACTTGTATTATGAAGGTTAATTTTTACTTAACCATTAAGTCGGGTAACAACTAAAGTAAAAAAAAATGTGTATGAAATATTAATTAGTATATATATTTTATAGGGATTTGACATGTAAGCCAAAAAAAATTATTTAGACATTGAAATTTATGGGTTTCATAAAAGTGAAACACGTTCACATGGCACAAGTGTGTGGCATGCACTAGTACACGTACTCAACATTGGGAAGCCTAAAATTCTTCAATATTCCGCCCAACTATAGTCTCTTTCATTATATTTTTTCATTATTTCTCCTTGGTCTATTTTTCATTCTCCCCTTCTGGAATACCTGCATGAGTTTTGGAGGAAAGAAGGATTCAACTTTTTGGAGCTGGAAGAGTAAAAAGTTGTCGATTCTGGGTTTACTTCAAGCATGAATATTTTCTCCTTTCTCTGCTACATTATTGGTAAAAAATGAGGAAATACACATTCTGTTTTTAATGGCAATCAAGGAATTTGTGGACAACTTTTGATTTAATCATTTGGAGATGCAGTTTGAAAAGGAAATTGATGGATTTTGTATTCTTTTTAGTTTCTTTGTGTGATTTTAACTAAACCCAAAAAAAACGCAGATGGGGTTTTGGGTTTTGATCTACAAAAATAAAGTAGAAGAAAGGTTAAAAATTCCTTCGTTGCATTATGATAAATTGTACCTAAAAGGAAAAGAGTTGGGTTTTTCCTATACAAGAAGAAGGAAAAACATTTTGTGAATTTGTGTGTTTAAAATCGATTTGTGCTTGTGGGTTTTCATTTTGGTTTACTAGAATTTAGTTGTGTGTTTTCTGTAAACAAATCAATTTGGGTATACAAATCGATTTGCATAAATGAATCGATTTGGGTATACAAATTGATTTTCATAAATGAATCAATTTGGGTAACTCCATCGATATGGGTATGTAACCGGTTGGGGTTTTGTATTTTTCTTTTTTTGTTGTTATATGCAGGTCTGATTGTTAACTTATTATGATCTCTTGAATGATAATTGTGGATGTCAAAACTCTTGCATGGGGCTATTTTTCCAGAAATTTTATCTTTATGGACATCTAAATCAGATCATGTATAAATGAGGGTGTGTTGTTATGTGAAAAAAGGCATTTAACCTGTAACTTCTAGCCTGGCAATATGACTTGGATTTTTGTAAAACTGTGAAAGAGAAATTGCTTGTCTTGGTAAGGGCATGAAAGCCAGGACAGCTTGACCCAGATCCACAAAGGAGTAATTGGTGGCATGTTTGGGATTTATATATTGATATCTTATGAAAGAAATAATTAGCTGCTCTTTTACTTAACAGTATGTTTACATGATGTAATCGGGTGCTTCTATATATTTTTGTTGGGGTTGTTCGTTTTACCAGATAGAACATGTTAAAGTGATGTAAATTTGGTGATATTTTGGCTAATTTTTAGAGCTGCTCATTGACTGAAAAGAAGTAAGTTTTATTTCCTTGGTAATGATGTTCTTGGACAATATGATGAGCTGCTCATTAACTAGAAAGAATATGTTTGATTAGTTTTTGGTAATGATGATTTTTGGATAGTTTTGTTAAGTTTCTTGTTGATTTGGAAGATAAGAGAAATAGTATTAAAATCTATACCAAATAAAGTATGATTTTCTTGTGGTCATAATTTGAATTCGGAGGTTGAGTGATTACGGTTTGATTATGCTGAAATAGAGATTGGTTGTTCTATTTGTATGCATCCATAGCTGTATCTTTATAGAAACCAGGGGGTAAATCATTTTCAGCTATATTACCATATGCTTGTTGATAAAACAGCATGTATATCCTTTCTTATTTTACTAATTAATTGCATCAGAAAATGGAGTTAATATTCATGCCAGTTCATTTTGAATTGACATCATACCACTACTCCAGTCTTGCAAGACCATTAGCCATTACTTTCGGATGTGTGGAAACTCATGTTTTGTGAAGTTTTATCGTAGCATGGATCAAAATGAGATACTTGGATTTCAATTTGTAGAAGGATGAAATCCTAGAATTTTGACTGAATTTATTGGGATCTTGGACCCATTGTAAATATTTAAACCTCACTATGTGAGAGTTATTATACCGGTTATATAATTCACCTTAACGGCATATGTAATTTATGATTTTAATAAAGAGATAATTACTTTATGTGTAATAATGTCTCAAAATGAGTAAATGATGAATACTTGAGTTGAGAAATCTTACTTTTCACAAATTGTTAAATATATTTATTTGATAGTAATCAATGTATGAAGCCGATAATTGGACAATTATTGTAACAATCATTTGTCTTTTAATTTCTAAATTTAATAGCTATTTAGTGGCATAGCTAATCAAGGGAATGTGTGTGTGTGTGTGTGTGTGTGTGTGTGTGTGTGTGTGTGTGTGTGTGTGTGTGTGTGTGTGTGTATTTAATTCAGCCTTTGGGTAAACTTGGTATTATTATGTTAAGATTGTAAATCCTGTTGTATAGAGAATGGAAGAGTATCATTATAAAAAGGTAATTTAAAGTTAAAGAATCAAACATCAGGAAATGAGAAACTAAATGGGATGGTAAATAGATGGAAAGATCCATTAGGCATATTAAGGGATAAGTACATGTGGAATGTTGATATAGTTACATTTTAGCATAACGAATGTACTTATCTCATAATGATCCTAGTTGTCCTTTGGCATCTATCACAATATAAACTCTTGCAAGATAGGTTAAATTAGAAATAAAATAAAAACAAACTATAAAGATCTATATAAATATGAAAGGTATAGTTGTGAGGTGGCGGAAGACTTAAAACTCATAAGACTAGTGTGTTGTCTTGAGGTTAGTCATAACCTGCATGGCAGATAACTTTGGCCAAAGTAATGCATTGATGGCTGTGCATTATCTGATCACCTAAGTCCTCCAATTAAAATAAAAAAAATTATGTAACCTGATCATGGGAATTTGAACACTAAACATGAGGTAAACAATGGTCGGATACCAAAATACGAAGTCAGGAAATTAGCTTCATGGTAGACCCAAGGACTTTCACATAGTTCCCATGACCTTTAAAAGGTTGAGCTGAAATGCTAGTAAGCATTGTCACTCGAAGTAGTTACGAAGGGAGATCATGGAGTTCTGGATACACCCTTCTCATCCGAACATGGCTTACATGGATGTTATTAGATAGATCAAAAGAACCAATTTGATTTAATGAATTTGATTAAATAAATCGGTACGATTGCAAATGTGTAATTTGTTTTTATGTTTTAAAAAAGAACAATCCTCATTTTCTAGCTCTTATAATTTTGAGTGTTACAAGTTTCGTATCAAATTCATTCTCCTCTTTTCTCAACTCTAACCATTTTATACTAGTCTGGTTTTTGTCATTTATAATCTCAAGTTTTTCAAAATTCCAGCAAGCATTCTACATAATCAGTATGTTCATATGCATATGTGAAGTGTATCTCTATTCTTTCTAGTTCTAGTCTTTTTCAACCATCTTACATCCTTCAAGACAAAAAGAGCTCTAAATTTTTGCTTTTGAAGACAAAATCGTCAAAGTCTTTTGAATTTTCAACTTCACATATCTTTTACTCTTCACATTTTCTTTCTTTTCATATTTTAGATCATATAAGGAAATGCAATATTCTTCACCTAATGCCCCATCGATTTATAAATCTACCGACATAGGCTTTTCTAAACTTGAGGTGTAACGGTTTTCCTAACTCTGTGGTCTTCCTTTCAACGTACAAGATTGCAACATTCCTTTTTTCAGAGAAAACAAATGTTACAAATTCTTCAAATAGTTCTCATAGCATTCCTTACGATTGCATACTTCACCATTTTTGCCTTCATCCTTTAATTAACCACAATAGTGTGTATTAGAGGTAAAGAAACTAGTTTTTCACAGCTATGGACCGTAGTAAGAATAAATCATAATTCCTTCAACTTTATCATCTAAGCATTTCCTTAAGAACCTCTTTCATGGATGATTATGGCATTTTAGGGCTTCTCACAATCATATTTTTGCTTACCACATTTTTCCTAACTTGTTTTTCAAGGCAATTACTTAGTGAGGGTTTCATAGATAAAACCCTAGACATGCATTATAGGCCTTTCATAACCTTTTGCTTCAGGTATATTCTTGCATTCATTGAAATAGGAACTTCACGAGTTTGAATTTGCAAACATAGTTTGTTATAAATGTCATAGTGAGCTTAATATAGAACCAATCTTAAGAATAAATTATTTTGCTCTAGTATCTAACCGACACTTGCATTTAATCCATTTCTTTATATATCCTTGGTATTTCTCAATCCAACACACCAAGAAGTGTCGTTATTTCAAGAATTATACATCTAAAATCAAGTGGTTTTTGAGTTGTGCACCTTTAATTTTTACACTTCTACGGGAAGTCATGTTGAGGAGATACTTTCTATCAAGGTTCACTCTTTAAGTTAACTATTTCAATTTCACCACACTAAGACTGTATACAAAGTATTCATGTCTCATTTTAAGTGATTTTAAGAAGGGAAACCTGGTGTGGACATAATTTTTTTCCTTAACATGTTTTTCGTGCTCAAGAACTAGTTTACTTCAAGAGTCTCTCTTTTTAGGTATGTGACTTGGATAAACATAACTTGTTAAATATTCACCAAGGATTTTCAAAACAGATCTGAATTCAATAGGAATCTGGCCTAATACTATCCATGTCACGATCGTTATCATGAATATCTTCATATTAAGCATCATGTGTAAGCTTTGCGAGGTCTTTGGAGTAGATTTTTATGGTACAGGTTCCTTATGAGAAACACCAATTCCATCATTTTCACCTAGGGAGATCCCTTTACATGTATGAGGATTTGTATCATCTTGCACAAGACATTTTGAGTCATACCTATTCATTTTGTGCCTACCACTTCATAGGAAGATCTAAAATGAGAATAACCTTGTTAGAAAAACATTCATGACTTCTTTATTTCTCAACCAATTTCCCTAAAAAAATTGTGAAAATTTAGGATTGGAGTGATATACAAAAATTCCTTATATTATTTATTTGAAGAATGCTGGATTTTTTTTTTTGGATGCCAAGAAGCCGGGATCTCGATTTGCATTACTTAAGAAACTGTTTTAGAAAAACTTGCATAACTTCCACAAACTTCTTTAGAACTTGATGAAATTTGGCATGAAGCACTAAAATACACCCCTCTACACTCTCCATATGTTGGTTAGCCATATATTTTTCTGTACATCTCATACCTATCTCATTTACCTTAGCATTCACTATCAGTCCTCAAAGGCAATTTTGGTGAACTTTTGAATTTTACCTCCGATTTGAAATAAGCATTTTGGATGCTCATACATGCCTTAGGAAATGTTCCTAGGCTACTCCCATGCTTACCTAGTCTTTCCATGACCTGAATTTAGCTCTTACACCTCATTAGGCTCTATAACTAGGCCTAAATGAGCCAATTACAACTATGAATCCAAACATTTGACCTGTTACTCACTCTAAAATATCTTTCCCATGCTTTATGAATATCATGTATTACTTGTATAACACCTCTACTACACTTTTAAACCATTTACATGCCTTGAATGCTCTCCTCTCTCACCGACACAACTCGCAACATCCTAAAACCATCATGGAATTACCTGAAACCTCTTTGTGAGATCTAAATATCACTGAGAAGGCACTACCAATAAAACTTCAAGCCTCTAATTGAGATTCAATTCACCATTCAAACATTTTCCATTAATGCCACATGACATCAATGACAACACTAATTCCCAAGGTTCAACAATCTCCTCCTTTATGATTGATGGCAACAACTTAGAAACCTTTGATGGAAAACACACACCAACATCTTCAAATCACCATTCATATTTTTGATATCACTCTGTCCCATTTTTACATCTATGAAAAAGGGTCATGCATTCAATAGAACAAACAACAAGAAGATAATCACTTACAAAGCACAGACTTACCTCATGAAGCTCCCCTTAGATTAGCATCATTATATTGCCACCAATGTGTCTTAACTAGATGCATGAATGTCTCCACCAATCAGCCTCATATTTCCCCCTGGACCTATTTTCTCCATATTCAACCATCTCACTTCACCATGCTCAACACCAAGACCAACTCTATCTTAAGCTTAACTATGTTATTTTGACCTTGGATCCCTAAATTAACCTTTTAGTGCTTATTAGCCCAACTCTTTCCATCCAAAGAAACTTTTGTACATCATAAAGCAAGTCCATACACATCCCCCTAGGACTATTTCATCTTCCTTTCAAAAAAATTATGTGTTTCCTTTGTAAATTTCAAACTTTTAAAAACTGATAAGTGTGACCTTAAAGGGCATCATCCTTATTTTCCTCATCTTTGTCATTATCCTACTACTACTAAGGATCTTAAAGACTCAAAATGAAAGAGAACAACCACCTCAATCTATCTCACCAATTTCTCCTATAGACATCTAAAATGTCAACATGATCAATTCGATTAATATATCTCGCAACATCATCTAAATCCATATAATAATTAATCGCAAGATTATTATTATTAATTTCATTATTAATCCATTCATTCTAATACTTCATCATTTATATAAATATTGCATTTTATCATTTATCCCATTGAAAATATCTTTCATAGCATTTACCCTTTCATCATTTATCATTTATCTCATTCCATCCTTAATCCCTTTTATTTCATTATTATATTTTATAATCTTTATTAACATTTTCTATGAATTTAATATTCCTACAACTCACCTACCACCTACTCTACACATCCCTACACCTAGCCTTTCCAAGTAACCTCGCCCCGATCATCATTAATCAACGTAATCTAATCATAATATAATCATTTTCTCCACCTATAAATCTAGGGGCTTCTATTTCTAGAAGCCTCTCTAAACTTCCCTCCGTTTAAAAATTCAAATAAACCTCTCACCATCCATTGAATCTTCTTTCAAATTCTAGAATCCTCCAACTCCAGAATTCTCCATTATTATCATGCATCCTCCACCCTTGATCTAAATCCAACAAGGCTTCATTTTATCCATTGAATCCTAAACTCCGCAGTATAAATTTAGCTCTCCCCCTCCATGAAAACTGAATTAGAAATATCATAACAAACCTCTACCATTTTTATCACTCAATCAATCTATCAACCCATCCTCAAACCAATCCAATCATCCATCCATTGCTCTTCGTCAAGCATCTAGCAATCAAATTATCAAGGGGATGTGTTTCCCAAGTGACTCCAAAATCAAGCAAGCAATAAACAATCCAACTTTAATCCAAGAGAAAATCCAACACATCAAAGGAGGAGTTTTCAATCTTGTAAGTAAGTGTAGGTATAATCTCTCTCCTCTTTTCAATCCATTGCTCTATCTGAGGTTTTTTTGAAAAGATTAGATTCAGGAATCAAATTTCTTTATGTTGGTTTCTAACTTTGAAATAATCTTTTTAACATATACATTTTTACACCCATGTGTGTAACTTCCTACGATTACCAAAGATAAAAATCAATCCAAAACTACTAACCCTTTTTGTTTTATAGCTCATTTAGTCCAATATATTGGGGTATAAAAATCAAACTACTAATCCTTTTATTTTTTAGGGCCTCCTCTTGAAGACCTCGTTACGTAATTTTTAATCGTTTTATCTTGCATCCATTATCTTGCATTTATCATCCTTTTTGTGTCCTCCCCTTTGTTGCTTGTTCATCCCAAAGGAAAAATTGTGCATTCTCTCATCTCAAGTCCTAAGACAATCTTGAGGATCAAAAGTAGTTATCCTTCCCATTTTTATTAATGGGGAAACATGGTGTCAAGTGATATGCACACACTTGTCATAGTCTTAGGGGCCTCTTGACCATGGGCTTCATGTCCACACATGTAGACACACGTGTTTCCAAGGGTATATAAATTCAAGGACAATTTTTGTTATTGGCTAAGCGCTTGCCTATTTTAAGAACAACGTGAAGTAAGGGGCTTCCATGTCCCAATACCCAGGCCTTAGACAACATCCTTGCAACATGGACTTAGGCCCCATGTACAACAAGGTATGTTAGGAACTCCCATAGTGAGCTTGTGCATCCTAGACTAGGAATCCTTTTGGCACAATAAAACTATAGTGCAAGGAGGCCACACTCCCCAAGATCACTCGCTAGCCAACCCCACATTGACACATAGGTGGAGATCCAATTGTGGCACCATCGTCGGTGTGTGGTATTAAAAGTGGGATATAGTTTTGATTATAATCCTAATTAACTAGTAAGGGTGTGTGTTGCATGTTTATTGTGAACACCCTTAGCCATCCCATTATTTTAAAATTTTAATTAACTAAACATTATCATAATTAACTTTCCCTAATCAAAAACAATCCCCATCCTAATCCCATCACCATCCTTAGCCCACAATCCTAACCCGAATATAATCCCCACACATCTTATCAAACCATGGATTTTGATCCTAAACCCCCATCCTCTCCAAACTAACTTCTAAAACCCTACCTCTTTTCTAAATCCATAAACCAAGTTATACAATCATCCCGCACCCATCAAATTCAACCATTTCACTTTATCCCTCACATTATCAAACACCTTAATAAACAAATCTCAAACTTAACATCCTACCTTAACCCGGTCTCATCCTCTTCAATCAATCAACCCCTAAACGATAAACTCTCAACCAACCTCATCCACAATCTTCCATTATTAAGATCTCTACCACTCACCCCATTGACTCCCTCCTTGAGGAACCCAAATCATCTCAATCCACACCTCGACCTAAACAACATAAACCACTATCCCTACTAGCCAACTTCATCTACTCTGACGACCTCAATAACTTTAACCTAAACCAAGAGGACCTTCTTTATGTCTTTGTTAATCTAGGCACCCATCTCAAACCCACACAACCATCCCAAACCCCAACCTCCAAATCCCCTATCAATCATCATGACCTACACCTTCATCCCATAAAAACTCATGCAAATAATCCACCATCATCCAAAACCTCAACTCATAAATCCTATCGTCATAAAACTTCATCAAGTCCCATTCACATATCCCCAACAATCACAAAAACTTAATCCTAAATATATCACCCACATAACATCTTAGTCCTCCATACTTATCATCTTCATCACCCCAATCCAATCCTACAGACTTTCTCCTAGATAGTCCCACATCCCCTAAACCATCATTAAATTCATCCTCTGAGCCTATGTCATCCCCTCCATCGCCTAAGCCCAATACTATCTCATCCACCATGACTTCTAAGTCACCCTCATCCCCTTCTACCCCTAAACCTAAACCATCCAATGTGGATCCTATGCAACCCTCATCCTCTTCATGCACACCCAATCCTATCTTACCCCATTCATCACCTAAACTTAACACTATCCTATCCTCTCATTCTATTTCAAATCCACCATCCCCCAATCCTAAAACATCTAACATCACTCCTAAGTCACCAACTCCTAAACCTAACAAATCCAATCCCAATCATATCCCCACCCCATCTCGTACCCAATCTAATGAGTCTCATATGCAACCTTCATCTACTTCATCCCCTAAATCAACCAAATCTTGTGTGGTTCTTACACCACACCCATCTCCCAAGTCTCATTTAATGTCACCAAACCTAATGTAACCACCTATCACACCCATCTCTTACATCTACATCTAATAATCCCAAACACTATAATCCTAAGCCAAACCCATATACCTCAAAATCACATTCTCCAATCAATCCCAAATTATCCAAATCTACTTTAGCCTCCAAGACCAAAACATTTACTTCGGCCTTGTCATCACCAATCTAGCACTATGATAATTCTCCACCAGGAACTCCTCATGCTATGATTATTTACTAATGCATAGCTTTTAGTTTGGTGGAAGTAATCTGGAAACACAATAACAGACATAACACAAGAATAACATAGACTATGATACAAAGGAATGATGACAAATCTGAAATATAAGTGTAAATTATATTATCAACATGAAATTGTTACAATCTCACCCATGAGGTACTTCAAGTGTTACCAACTCCACTTTCCTTCCAACAATAACTATGGGAGAAACTTCACAATTACACCTCTTAATGACTTCTTTAACACACCTTCTAAAGGATGGCTTCCTTCACACACTTACTCATACAATATTTCTCACTACTTCCTTCTATGCTAAATGAGGGGGTGGCCTCTCTATTTATAGAAATTTCAAGCTTATCCACCTTATCTCTAAGATAGGATAAGAAATCTACTCTGACGAATCATATTCCATACCTTAACTCTTATCTTTACATGTAAGCTTATCTTTTAAGATAAGATAAACCTTATCATTTCACATGGGTTCCACATTTTTAGACTTTTTACAAATAAAATACACAAAATATTTATGACCTCACTCCTTGTCCTTATTACCAATATAATATTTCTAATTCCTAATCATGTAGACCCTACTTCTCTACTTACCCTAACTTTGACATTTTAACATTACCGAACCACTTATGACAAATATTTACTTTTTACCACAACATTCCTATTGTACTTTGATTATTACCGTACTATACATTATTGGTGGCATCGTACCGGTAGTGCCGTTATCTTCTATCGGATGCTACTACTAATTATACTTAACAACATCCTATTCCTAATACATACATTAATGAAATAGAAATTACGGAGGAAAATTTTAGTGTCGACATCTTCCCCTTCCTAGCTTCTACTCCGTCCTCGAAGTAGACTATTCTGGTGCTTGGAAAATCTTTAACTTGTCGTGGTTGACCTATTTTGTAATGGGAGTACCATCCAATTCCTCCAATCGATATGTACCATTTTCATGCACAAATGCTTTATTTTGTAGAGCCCCATCTATTTGGGAAGAAATTTTCTACTTTCTTTTTTGTATCTCAAATCATATACTAGAACCAAGTCATTCACATGAAATGGAGACCAACGGATCTTTTGATCAAAGTATTCCTTCTACTTCATTTTCTTCTTATAGCTTGTATCATTCACTATTTCCCTCATTTCCTCTAGCAAATGAAGATGTACCAACCTTTCCTTTATCAATCATTTTATCCATCCTTTCATTTTTTATAACTCTCATAGTGGGAATATCAAACTCAATAGGAAGAATAGGATCAATGCCATACGCCAATTGAAATGGGGAGTATCATGTTGCTGACTTTGATGTTGCCCTATATGCCCACAATGCTGCATGAACCCTTTTATCCCACTTATGTACACTGCAAGGCTGCATCTTTTGCTAGAATTTAACACAACACAAAAAAAAGTGTTCCACATGTCCATTTGTGTTTGGCTTGTATGTTGTTGCCTTCCTGTGCTTAATAGAAAACTTGTTGACTAGGGCTTCTACCACCTCATTAATGAAGTGGCTTCCTTAATCTATTACAATTTCTAATGGACAATCAAATCTGGTGATAATGTGTTCATATATGAACCTTGCCACTTCATCCATGGAAGCTATTTTCAATGGCTTAGCTTCAACCCACTTATTTAAATAATATGTGGCAACTACAATATACTTATTTCAATTTGGGGTAGTTGGAATTGGACCTATAATATCTATTCCCCACTTTTTAAATGGACCAAGTGGAAGAATAGGGCATAATGGAGCTGATGAAGTCTTACGATTACCATGTGTTTGAAAAATATCACATGTCTTACAATAATTATAACAATCTCTAAAAAGAGTGGGCCAATGATAACCTGCATCCAAGATCCTTCTTGTTGTAAGTTGTCCAGAGAAGTGTCCTCCACATGTACCATTGTGGAATTCTTCTATCATCTCCTTCCCTTAATCACGTCTAACTACCCTCTTGTACTGTCCATCAGGTCCTATTCAAAATAATACTCCATGCAGAATAGAATATGGACGATGACTTAAGTAATCTTCCTCTTAGTCTTTGCATTGGCACCATCAGAAACTTGAATTCATTCGGATAATTCCAACTATCTATGTATTCACTAGGGATTGTGTCAAGGGATAACAATGTTGCATCTGGGAAATCATCATCATCATAAGATGAACCTAAACCATCATAGGCTCGAGAGAGTGCATCTGCATTGACATGCTTCTTTTATATCATATCTATAATATCAAATTCAAATTCTTGTAGCAAAATTATCCATCTTGCTATCCTCCCCGATAGGTTGGGCTTATTTACAATATATTTTAGAGCTTGATGATCTATTACAACTATAAATTTCTACACTAGCAAGTAATTTCTAAACTTCTTTACAAAGAAAAATGATAGCTAGAGCCTCTTTTTCTATTACAAGATAATTTACCTCAACATTGCTCATTTGTCTACTCCCAAAGTAAACTGGATGATTATTCCCATTTTCATCCTTTTGGCTCAGATTACTTTAGTATACACAAAGAATGACTCACTCTCAATCTGGATTCTTTACAACATGTGAAGACAACAAATCCTCCTTCGCTTGTTCAAAATATTCATGCACCTTCTTTCCTAGTTCATAAGTAACATCCTTCTTTAAGAATCTGGGTTAGTGGCTATGAAATCTTTGAGAAATTCTTGATGAACCTTCTATAGTAACCCACATGGCCTAAAAATGATATCAACTTACTTCTATTCATAGGAAATGGTAACTCTTTGATTTTTGAAACTTTATCAGATCAATACCAATACCATCTCTGCATACAACATGCCCTAACAAAACACCTTTAGAACATCAAAGACACACTTTGTAGGGTTTAGTGAGGTTTTTGCTTCATCTAGCCTTTGAAATGATGTCTCCATCCAAAGGCAGGTGGTCCATATTGCTCCCATAGATGTAAAAATCATCCGTAAATACTCTAATGGAGTTTCCAATGTAGGGTTCAAACACCCTATTCATCAAACGCTAGAACGTTCTTTGGAGCATTACACAACCCAAAAGGCATAACTCTATAAGCAAATGTTCCCAAGGAGTGGTGAATGTGGTCTTTAGCTGATCTTTCTCCACTATACAAACTTGGTTGTATCCACTATATCCATCAAAGAAAAACTATAGCACTCTAGCCCAACTACTTCGTCCCAAGATCCGATCTCGAGAATGGAAGAGGGTAATGATCCTTCTTTGTTGCCTTGTTGAGCTTCCTTCAAAGAGTTGAGGTAGGATTCCTTCTCACTCTTCATCACAACATCACCAATCTTTATTTATTGGAGACAATCATCAATTTATTCTTCGAGATAATTTTATGGGTTCATGAGTCGGTGTGATGGAAGGATATTCATGATCAAACATCAACCTCACTTTCTTTATCTTATGTGTCCACTTCACTAGTACTAGAGTAATCAGAGGATGTCCAATCATCAGTTTCATCACTTGAATCCATGGGTTCTCGCCTTATGATGCCGAGGGATCACGTTTATCTTCACCCTCTCTCATTTGCCACGTCTAAGTTTTATGAAGCCTTCATTCCAAAGAGTTTCTCGCATGAACTCTCCTTAGCCATGGCCTTCCCAATAACATTGGGTATGCAACAATACCATTTTTCATCACCTGAAATTCTACCACACATACAACACCCATAACAGATATTTCCACATTTGAAACAACACCTTCTAGTTTAGTTTTTCCCTTATTTAATGACCTTAACATAAGTGTTGAGGGGTGATCAATTTTTAAACCCAACATATTCATTACAAACTCTGGTCATTACATTAACTGCAGCACCTCCATCAACTAAGACATCATGAATTGAAATACCATTACATAATACCTCATCTTGTGGAGCATAGGGATCTGCCTCTGCCTCCAAAATAGGGACCTCAACCTCCTTCTTTCGTCGAGCATTGAATCCACTTCGCAGCTCTCACCTCTTCTCGAATACATAGCCAAGTTGACCATATGTAATATTTGTAGGCTTTTTGGACAAATCTTCTAAGATGGAGTATGGTCCTTGTCCCTTTGAAATCAAAAAATCCTGCACACCCAACTTTCTTCTTCTATGTTTCTTACTAGTTTCTCCTTTCATCTTCTTAGGATCATTTTCATCTCGGTTATCTTTTTCTTTCTTTCTTTTTGTTACAAACACATCTGCTTCATTATTTATGCTCCTATCTACTACATCAAAAGAATTCATGGGTGCTTTTCTTTTATCATTATCTTTTGTACTTATGTAAAGCTCTACCTGGACAATTATACTTATAATGACCCTTTTTATGACAACCATAACATACAACTTCAGAAATATTTCTTTTTAGACCTCTATCTCCTCCTGAGAACTAAATTATTTTCCTTGAAGAAGATTAATAGTTAACTAGCCCATCTTCCTGAGCATATCTTCATACTCAGTAGATGTACTAGGAGAAATATTTGTGCTCACCAAGAGTGGTTGTGGATTCTGGACCAAAGGTGTTGGTGTAGGCTCTACCTTAGCAACAATTTCTTTGGGCTCTTCTTCCATGCTTTCTTCTTGCCTTCTTGCAATATCCTTTGCTTGTTCAAGGGTCGTTGGGTAGTCATACTTCACTCGTTGTCTAATCTTTGGCTTCATCCCAAGAATGAAGTGCTTACAGAGGAGATTATCCATGTCATTCATTAACCCATCCGCTAATCCTTCCTTCCAGATCTCGACCATCGAGCTTCCTCCTTAGCTCTAGAACATGAGCATGATAATCCCTTATCTTCTCCTTCTCTCCTTGGGATAGCTTTTTGATATTGATCATGAGATCTACATATTTCTATTGTTCACCAAATTCTTCAAGAAAACTTTCAGTTAATAAATTCCATGAGTTTTTCACATTATCACCTAGTGTTTCAAAACCACTTAAGGGCTAAACCCTCCAAAAAGGTACGAAAAAATTTAGTCCATTGTTCCTTCTTATGAGGCAATTACAAATGCAAGATCGTTTAAATTTTTGAATGAAAGAGGAAGCATCTTCATTAGATTGGGCTGAAAAAATAGGAATCTTCCCCATTTTCAAAAGTAACCACAGTGAAATACCAACCCACAAGTACAATCAACAAGACTTATGTGCACAAATAATTGGAATCACTATAATAGAAAGTTATTTTACACCTCTCTACAAAAATAGGAATGACCACGGTAAACTATGATAAAACTTGACTTATCATGTAAAAACTGACTTTACTTGTGGTAAATATTTTCATCAGTGTAAAAAGTAAAGTTACTGTGGTAAATACTATTCACGGTAAAAGTGACTTTACCATGGTAACTACTATGCACAGTAAAAACAAGGTTACCCTCCAAATGATTTCTGACTAAGTGGGAATATCTCTCCAGAAAATCCACCAACGAGGAATGGTCCTGGCAACGGAACCAAAATGTCATCACCAATCTGGTATTATGATAATTCTCCACCGAACTCCTCGTGCTATCATTTTTTGCTAATGCACAACTTTTAGTTTAGTGGAAGTAATCTAGAAACAAAATAATAGACATAACACAAGAATACCATAGACTATGATACAAAGGAATGATGACAAATCTGAAATATAAGTGTAAATTATATTATCAACATGAAATTGTTACAATCTCACCCATGAGGTACTTCAAGTGTTACCAACTCCACTTGCCTTCCAACAATAACTATGGGAGAAACTTCACAATTACACCTCTTAATGGCTTATTTAACACACCTTCTAAATGATGGCTTCCTTCACACACTTACTCATACAATATTTCTCACTACTTCCTTCTATGCTAAATGAGGGGGGTGGCCTCTCTATTTATAGAAATTTTAGGCTTATCCACCTTATCTCTAAGATAGGATAAGAAATCTACTCTGACGAATCATATTCCATACCTTAACTCTTATCTTTACATGTAAGCTTATCTTTTAAGATAAGATAAACCTTATCATTTCACATGGGCTCCACATTTTTAGAGTTTTTACAAATAAAATACACAAAATATTTATGACCTTACTCCTTGTCCTTATTACCAATTTAATATTTCTAATTCCTAATCATGTAGACCCTACTTCTCTACTTACCCTAACTTTGACATTTTAACATTACCGAACCACTTATGACAAATATTTACTTTTTACCACAACATTCCTATTGTACTTTGACTATTACCGTACTATACATTATTGGCAGCATCGTACTCAACAAAGATCAAGTTGTTATCTTCTATCGGACGCTACTACTAATTATACTTAACAACATCCTATTCCTAATCCATCCCCTTCATCTTCTATGCTACACCAATCAATTCTAAATACTAAATCCAAATCAACCGTAACATCTCATAAACCACCTAATCTTACACCATTACTTCCTACTCCTCCGAACCATTACTTCCTACTCCCTCCAAATCTTTACTTCCTACTCCCCCAAAACCATTTAACCTAAGTCAATTCACTCCTTTATGATAATCTTTGATCACCATCTTCCATCGTCTAAAAACTTCAACATTATCATCCATCCCCTAATAAAATCATGCAATTAAAACCTTCCCCAACCATCTTGGTATCATGAACATTATTATTGTGACATCCATCGCACCCATGGACATTTGATCAATCATTACATGCAATTTTGATCTCATGTCCAAAATCTCATTAACCAAATAATTCTTATTCTTTTACCTCTTTATCCACTACCTTTCCATCCCAATCCCATCCCTAATAATCCTCCATCGTCCAAACCCCACTCAACATCCAAACAACATCAGCCCTCCAAATCTCATCATACATCCAAACATCCCTTACCGACCAAAAATAAAAACAACTCTCACCCCCATATTTTGTTAAGTTTGGCCTCATAAGCGATTGAAAAACTATAAACCCCGGTCTCACGATGACCACATTCCATCATCTTCCCCATCCACTTCATATCCTATAGCCACAAAGATGTTTTCTAATATGAAACATCGAGGCAAAGGATTAGGCATCCATGAACAAGGAACTCGTGAACCCATCTCCCTTCATCAAAATCTAGGTCGTTTAGGCTTAGGGTATAAACCTAACAGTAGAAATGTCTCTCTTCCAACTCCATCACAACCCATTTCTACCACTCTTATTGTTGATCCTACCATCCCAACCACTCAACCCAATCACAAAACCTTTAATCCCCTTATAAACAGTAAACACCTAAAAATGGATTAAGCACATAATTTGTCACCTTTGCATGGATGTTCTTTCCTTCCCACTCATCCTCCTTCCATCCTACATCCAAATCCCTTTGCATCTAATCCATTCTCTATCATAACATCCATTTATATCCTCTTCCAATCCATTCATTTGAACACTAGATCAGCTTTCTCACACATGTTGTAAGCAAACAATATCTATTACAATTGTGTGACCTTGGTCTATCATTACCTCCAACATTCAAGCACCATTATTCTCCTATCTATCCGAGCACTTTAACACATGTAATCAACTTGTGGTGAATGTCATTGGGTGCATCTTTTGACACTCTAGCCAACGTCATCACTACACTCATTTCCATCCCCCCATCAAGCCACTGGTGATTCTTAACCCCTTGAGAGTTCTCAAGAGAGTGGAACCTCTTTATGCAAAAAAATCAAAATATAAAAACATAAAAAATAATATCAAAATCAAAAATATAAAATAAAATCTACCTCAAGATTCTCTCTAGGTGTGTTTCAAGCAACTCTCTGGGGCTACGAGGGCGTCTTCTTGTGGCAATAGAACAATTTTGTGACAAGAATTAGATGTATTTCCATCAAGGCTATGGATGCCTAACTGGTAGGGATCAATGCACGACTTAACCTTTGGTCTACCTTCTATCAACCTACTTGACTTAATTACCCCCTATAAATTGGCTAGTTTTTCTTTACATACAACCCATCAATTTTTCACTTCAGTGGTAATTAACCATAACAATTACACACACTTTGATCTCGAAGAGACATAAAACTTGCATATTTCCAAGTATTGTTTACACCTTGGTCACACTTTTATTTTAGTATGACTCTTTCCTAACAACATGTGTCGTTAGGTTCATCTTTTGTTCATCACTTATATTATTCCGTTCATTCTATCCACATCCTTGGAATGAACATCTCGTGGGTAGTCGATGATCCTTTCCTTTTCATCAAATCCTCCTCATATACCTTTTCAACTGCCATCATCATGACTAAGGGCATCCTTATTACCATCCGCTAGGTGCATCATCAATTTTAGATACCCCTCACTTCCCATCCTACCCTACACCTGGGGGAAAATTGAACCCATCCATCAATCCACACAAGCCACCCTACTTCACACTTGGGGGCACACCACACCTATCCCTCAATCAATTATCTCTATACCTAGGGGCATATGTTATCATCTTACATATTTGTAATCTTATCATATACCACATCTCTCATCCTATCTATCTCCCATCCCACATCTCATATAATCCTAACCGATTAATTGATCCCTATCCTATCCAACCTATCCTTCAATCCTATCAACCATCCAACATCAAAAAATCCTCATCCTATCCTTGTCCTATCCAACCTACCTCGTTTCTCTCAATCCTCCCCTTTCATCCTACTTGAACACACTTTGGGACTTATAGGAGAAAGTTTCATCCCACCTTACATCCCTTCCCATCCCAACATCAAATAATATAAACATCAAAAATCTAAAATCATCCAAAATCTAAGATCCAAAAATCCAAACATTCAAAAATCTAAACATCTACAATCCATTATCCAAAAATCCGAACATAAAAATTCTCAACATCCAACATCCAAAAATCAAAACATTCCAAAAATACAAAAATGTAATGGTGTGTTTGTTTGTTTGTCTGCATTTTCATTTTGGTCAATGATATGAGGTTACTTTTGTTTCTTTTTATTTTCACAATACAATGATATGAGGACCATATTTTTTATGTTCATCGGTCTAATGATATGAGGACCATCTTTAATATTAATTTGTCTAATGATATGAGGACAGGGGCATTTGGAAATTACATCATCATGTTCTTTTACCATGGTGCATATTGCTTTATGCCACATTAGTCATATTCCTAATGATGATAACAATGGGCACTTTATGGTAGCACACCCCTTCTATCATCTTTTAGCCTTATCCTCATCCATGCCTGATTCTCATCATCATACAACTAGCTATCTAACCTCCTCATCATCCTATCCAATCAATCCTTTCATCAATCAATCAATCTCCACATCTAAATCTTATCATCTCACATCCAACATCCAAAATCCTCACCCCCTGGATGGGAATCTTTGATCCAAAAACCAATCCTCATTCTCTCATCCAAACATCCTCAATCATCTAATCCTCCAAATCAAATCAATCCTCAAATATCACATCATCAAATCCAACATCCTCAAATCTTCAAATCCTACCCCTAGACTGGGGCATCTCAACAACTAACATCTTCAAATCCAACATCCTCAAAATCTAACATCTTCAAATCCAAAATCCAAAATATTCACACTTGTCATACATCGTTGACTAGGGCATCCAATATCTCCAAAATCCTCTCTCCTCTCCTCTAATCTTATACTTATTATTCTCTCTCCTAATCTTTTAATCTCCTATAATCTTCTAATATTCTCCCCTACTCTTCTAACCTTCTACTCCTCTCATCTTCTAATCATCCTCCTCTAAATCCTCAAATATTCTTATCCTCATCCTTTAAATCCTCAAATAGTCTAATCCTATAATCCTCATCCTCAACCTTCTTATCGTATAATCCTCTATCATCTACTAACTTAGGCCTCTTCTCTTTTCAAGTGGTTACACGCCTCGTTCCTCCCCGCCTAACCCCTCGAGGGGGCATCATATCACCATCCTAACTCTTCTCTTATTTTCTCTAAAGTTTCATTGCTTTCGCATAACACTTCAAAGAGAGGAAAAATGTAGACATCTAAAATGTTGACATGATCAATTATGATTAATCTATCCCGCAACATCATCTAAATCCATATAATAATTAGTCACAAGATTAATTATTATTAATTTCATCATTAATCCCTTTATTCTAATACTTCATCATTTATCTAAATATTCTATTTTATCATTTATCCCAATGAAAATCCCTTTTATCACATTTACCCTTTCATCATTTATCATTTATCTCATTTCATCCTTAATCCCTTTTATTTTATTAGTATACCCTATTATCCTATTATAATCTCTATTAACATTTTCTAGGGAATTTAATATTCCTGCATCTCACCTACCACCTACTCTACACATCCCTACACCTAGCCTTTCCATGTAACCTCACCCCTAATCATCATTAATCAACCTAATCGAATCCTAATTGAATCATTTTCTCCACCTCTAAATCTAGAGGCTTCTATTTCTAGAAGCCTCTCTAAACTTCCATCCATTTAAAAATTCAAATAAACCTCTCACCCTCCATTGAATATTCTTTCAAATTCTAGAATCCTCCAACTCTGAAATTATCCATTATTCTCATGCATCCTCCACTCTTGATCTAAATCTAACATGGCTTCATCTTAGCTTTTGAATCCTCCACTCCTCAGCTATAAATTTAGGTCTCCTCCTCCATGAGAGCTAAGTTAACAAGATCATAACAAGCATATGCCATTTTTATCACTCAATCAATCTATCAACCCATCCTCAATCCAATCCAATCATAAATCCATTGATCTTCATCAACCATCTAGCTATCAAGTTATCAAGGGAGGTGTTGCCCAAGTGACTCCAAAATCTGAAGCAAGCAATCAACAATCCAACTTTAATCCAAGAGCAAATCCTGTTGGTGTGTGTGACTGTCCAGTCATCGTCCACATCACCTAGGTGAGTCATCTCGCCTTGCGAGAGTCATAGGTCTTAGGAAGTCAAATGACAAGTGTCAGATTCTGTCATAGAATCTGACATTGTCATTTGCATCAATGCGTCATAGGAGTTACATTCCTTATTTGGAATTGTAACTCCTCTTCTAGTGGCGTCATATGCGTCAGTCAACGTCATATGCGTCAGTCAACGTCATTGATTTCTTTCCATGTTTAGGCATGGGGGTTACACAGCACCCCTATTTGTACTTCCTATTTTTCGATCTATGAGCATGAGTAGACCCATTCTTCTTACTTGCAATCTTCTTTCCATTGTTTCGAATCTTGCATATTGCGTTGGCTTGAGGTTACCATCGGAGTGCAACTTCGTTGTGGTGCATCGCTTTTCGACATCGGTTCTCGCAAATCCCTCTTTCAAATACATCAAAGGAGGATTTTGTAATCTTGTAGGTAAGTGTAGGTATAATCTCTCTCCTCTTTTCAATCCATTTCTTTATCCAAGGTATTTTTGAAAAGAGTAGATTTAGGAATCAAATTGCTTTGTGTTGGTTTCAAACTTTCAACTAATCTTTTTAATATATACAACTTCATTTCTTATTTACTAGTCATTGCTTTAGAAAACAACCTTTGGGTTTTGGATTATTTTTTGTTTCCTTTGTCATATCCCTTGCTCATACACTTCAATAATGGTTAGATAATCACATAAGTGATTCAAAACAACCAAATTTTCATTATTTTTCTCCTTTGGAAAAAATGGTTTTTTTCTATCTTGAAACAATGAGTGTTTGGTTCACATGTCTAAAGGTTCTGGAAGACCTAGTGAGTTTTAATAGTAATTTATTTCCACCTTTAATATGTACCTCAAATTTTAAGATCTAACTCCATATAAAACTCCCCTTATCTCACTTCCTCTTCTCAAACTCACAAACCCTTAACTAGGTCTCGAGAAAAGCAATTGTCAAGCATAAATTTTATTGTAGATGAAAACAAGCTAAAATAATGGCACATTTGGGCACCCATTAGGCCTTTTGTGCTTCCTTAAAAATTTTAAGTCTATATTCATAGATAAAGGTATCTTCCTTTATAAGCTAGCCCACTAACTAGGTCTTTGGGTGTGTGCGATCACCTAGGGCCAAAATGTAATGAAAATTTTGGGTTTCAACCCTTAAATTCTCAATCCTTTTATATATTCTTTGTCTATGATCCCTTGGCATGATATGTTGAATATTTTAGACTATAATACTATGATTAAAGGTGTCAATAAGCAAACCCGACCCCTTTTCTCATATGTAACAAAAAACAGCCCGAGAGGAGATATGGTGACATAACATTCATTGTATTTCGATTTAGAGTCCCATATTTTGCAATGAGGACTATTTCAACAATATAAAGGATGTCCTTTTACTATTAATGTTATACATTCAATGTTTCTTTATCAACCACGAGAATTTAGTCATGCATTTAAGTTCAAAAGAAAGTTATAAACTCTCCTCACTATAGCTTCAGTGTAGACATATAAGCTTCTTCATACAACATAAAAATACTTCATGTTAACTCCTCCTTTCTATGATTTTCCCCTTAATTTTCAACCACCAACTTAGGATTTTCAAATTTTTGTTTTTGAAGTTCATCATATTGTTCACACCCAATTTGATATGTGTTTTGATGTCTTTTAAAACTGAGATTCCTCTCTAATAAGAAGATACTCCTCAATTATACATCCTATTCCTTAATATTTCATTTTCTCAACATTATAATAATATGCATATTATAATAGAGAGATATTAAAGGTAATCCTTCATCAAATTGTGCTCCTAGACTTCACAAATTGAACTCAACTCGAGTAAGTCATGAATTACACATTCAAACAAGAGCCATGCCTCTTTAGGGTCTTTGAAAATTCCTATTCACTCACCTTAACTTGTGAATTTCTTTGAATGAAAGCTTCCAACATACAATATCTCCTTGCATTGTCTTTCCTTTTTCCTAGCCTTAAAAAATAGATATTCCCAAGGAGCATTATAGCAACTAGATTTCTCATACAACTTTACCTTCTTATTGACTTAAAACCACCTTGCAATGAGCCATCATCGGGTGTCTTTCAAAATTTTACTTAGAGAAAACTTAAAATGAATTTGACTGGTCTTGAGGCAGATTATTCCATTTCTAATTCATCTTTTGAGAGCTTGTCCTTATAAAACTTGATCATTGCAGAGATTTTGGTGACTTGATTGATATATCAGAGTCACATAATCATGCACTTTAGACATTTATTTATCCCGATCTCGATACTACTATTTACAAGGTTCTTGAGTAAAGAGAGTACTAATTATCCCATGTCCTTTGGCCATCTTGTTTATTTTATTTCATAATTTTTGACCTATTACACCTATATGTGTAGCCATTTTCTCGACATTTCACATTATTTTAGCCTCAACTGGAGCACCCATGGGCACCGTGGTCCCACTATGGGGCGCCCCGATCCTTTAGCACTTTCTTGCTACTTTTTGGGCCTCTTCTATTCATTTTTCATCTTTATCTTTCTTGTGGTTGGCCTTTTTGAGGTTAATTATGAAATTAGAGCAAGATAACCCTATAAATATAAAGTTATGAGACCATAATGAGGGACCTAACATCATCTACTACTATCACTCATCTAGAGTTGCATCCATCTATTGCATTGGCATCCACATAGATCCATCATCAAGGCACAAGCTAGGAAATTTGCATCACACTTCATATGGGGAGGGATTCTATTCTATTCCATGCACACATTCTATTACATTTTCTACATTTAGTTATTGCTCACTATTTCACAAAGTGTGAGTAGCACAAGAGCACCTAAGGCACGACATGCACACACTCACTAGATCTACATCTCGATCCGAAATGTAATGCACTACTCGAGTTAGTAAGCCCATTGTTGTGGCAACTAAGGTTAGTCCTACCCATTCATTTACATCTTTATTTTTTAGGGTTTTGATAATTCTTTTTGGTCTTTTGTAGGTCTTTCTTTTATATCATCAACATCTTGCAGAGACAACGAAGTATGTGTGATAGGAAGTTAGGGTTTCGATCACATTTTGACCTTGCAAGTACCGATTCATGATCTTTTACACGAGATAAGGGCACCTAGATTTCATACTAGAGTGCCCACAGGCCCTGATCCTCCTCCAGTGCCCCATTCCAGATTAGATCCTCCAAACTTCATCTTTTTCAACACTCCCACTCTCATTCCTGCTCCTTATTTCTCTAGTCACCTTTGTGACACAATCTGACAAGAATTTGTTATCAAATAAGTGTTTTCCTCACTCTCTCTTGTAAATTATGGTTATATTTTCCTTTGGAATAGTTATTTATCTTTCTTGCATACTTCCTTCTTGCTTTTATCTATTTTAGTACTGAGATGTCCATAGCTTAGATTAACTATCTTCATATTACGAGTTTAGCTCATTTTTAGTTAATTAAATACCCTTGGAGCATCTTACCCTCAATTAATGAAATACACTTTGACATATTTCAATTTATTTTCCACTCAATATTCTTGACCATTCTCATAGGGACAAATATGAATTTAAAGTAATGCATCTAGAATGAGACTCGCTAATTCCACACGGGATCTTCTCATGAAACGCAAACGTCGTCTCGAATATCTAGGAAACTTGATCACTTTGAGGCTTTCACAAGAAATTTTGATAAGTTCAAAACTTCCTTTGCTCAAAAGTGATGGAAACTTCAACACAAATGTGACCAAATTATGACTCATGACAGGACCATTGACTAAAATATTTCAATTTAGACTAAAGACAAGATTTTAGACAATTTAGCATTCTTCCATTTTGACAGATTAAAATTAGGCTACTTTGAATTTTCAAGCAATTTGTCCTTCACACCACTTTACATACCCTTAAATATAAGAAATTTTCTTTTATGACACAAAGCTTTAGAGTACTTAGCCAACCAATATGAAGAAAACGAACACACATTTCTCTCGAATCACTTAAGCAAGAATATTTTTCAAAACTCAATGGTCAAGAAATCAAACACTTTTCAACAACCTAGAATGGATGACTCAACTATGACCCAAACATGACAACATGGAGAAGGAAAATTCGGATATTGATACTCCTTGACTACACACTCTTAGAAAGAACACTCAAAAGAAACACTCAACCACTTGAAAAAGCACTAGATCTTCAACATAAGGCTAAACACACCTTTGGAATGGAAGTATGGAGCTTTCTCTCATCTTCTTGGGTAAATACATAGAACCACTAGGCTTTTGATACTTATTGATTATGCATTATGACTTCATCAACATCTTATGCAATATGAATCAACAACCACTTTGGTTGTAGTGTAATCTCAAGACCATCCAATGCTTCTTTCAAAGGAGTATACCTCCTAGAATCCTATAGAAGGCACATTGTGGGTCTTATACCATTTCAAAACAGTAAGAAGTCATAAAAAAAAAAAAAAGATGATGACTCCATCTTTTATTTTCTTGTTCGCAAGGCCTTATTAATCTTCTTAGATGAATTCCTTGGTGTGACAACCACATCACCTGAGCTTTCAATTTCTTCTTGAGTGCCTAATAGGCATACATGTTGCAATTCATACACATGTTCTAACATTTCTTGAGGAAGAATTTCTTCATCCTTTGTACTAAAATTGTCTTCCGTTTTCTTGCTTTTATCATCACTTCATGTTGTCTTGTTTGTGTTATTTCCTTTGACTATCATTGATAGCTTAGTCTCCACATCATCTGCCCATGATATTTTCTTGTCCTTATTTTCTTCCTTAACTATTGGATTTGCTTCCTTGAATTTTTATATCCATTTAGCTTTCTTCTTTTCATGAGTTGTTTTGAACATGACGGACTTTGTCTCATTTCTAAGACTGATCTTCATATTGTAAGCCTTCTTATCTTTCCCTCTGAAGGTATGATACATGTTATTGTACTTATATTATTCATGATAATAGAAATTCTTTGCAAAATTCCCAAAATTGTGACATGTATAACATATGACATTACTCTTTCCTCTAGCTTGGTGTGAAATATCATTCCTACCATGATTTAAAACCTTGAACTCATGAGATATTTTAGCATAGTGTCAAAATTTGTTGCAGTTTGTAGCACACTAACATGTTCATGCCTCTTGAGTATTCTTTTTCCCAAAATCAACTTGAAGGTTCTTCTTAACAAGATTTGAAAATATGTCCTTTTCCCTGACAATTGAAACACACTATTTTCTTTTCTTTCTCACTTCTCTTGTCTCTCCATGGAAACTCAACTATGAAATGTTTTTGCATTCCTTAGCCCTATGGCCAAAACTATAACAAGAAAAATAATACCCATTAAAACTTCTTTCATACTTAGATGCATTTTGTTGTCTGGATGACTTAAGCCTTTCTATGTTTGTCTCCTTGACATGTTTCAAGTTTGTTTACATGCGAGCCAACAAAATGTCCGAAAACCTAAACATCAAGATGGTAAAAACCTAAAAGGATGGGTTTATATGACAACCAACAACCTAAAATATGGTTTTACAAGACAACCAACAATATTAACAAGTATCATGATGTTGCGGTACACTATTATTTAGATTTCCACTATGTTTTTATATCGGGGGACTACATTAGAACTATGATCACTTACTACATCACATAAAATACTAAAAACAAGAAAAACAGGCCACCATTGTTGTCGTGCGTGGCCCCATCACTAAACTCTTGACAAGAGGTCGTTGCATGACCTCTACCATCTTATGCCTTCACCCTTCGGTTTATGTGTTCTTACTTACTCATATGATGAAGACTTGATGCTCATTGGTTTATACACAAGATTCCTTGTGTACTTGAATTCCTAAGGTCGAGCTAAGACAATGAAATGTTGAAGATGTGATAGATATGGATAGATATAAATGGTAAATATGGAATAGGTGGGGATGGCTATGGATTGCGAACAAATGTTGAGAAACTCGTAATCAATTGAATTATAAGTACAAAAATTTCTCGTAAAGGAAAATGAAGTCTCTTTTGATCTCTATATGTGGTATGCTACGATCAAGGATAATTTCTACACACAACTCCTAATCTATGTCAATTAAACCAAATATGTTTAGGCTTGGGTGATAGACTTATGGGAAATGTACATTCATCTCTACGTACTCCTCTTTAGAGAGGGCCATGTAATCATGTAGACGATGGACAATGAGAGAAAAATAATGGTTTGAATTTCTAAAATTTCTCGATATGGATAATTGTTCATTTAACACATCAAATTGGCTAATAATCTATGGAGTCAAAGAATTAGATTGGAAAAATAGCACTCGTAATCCTAAATCTATATCTCAGCTTAATATTGATCAATACTTGGTGGGTAGGATCCAAAATCATCCTACGATGTTGGTTCGGACCGGGGATGGGAACGTATGGTTTTCAACTCGTGAATAAGGGAAAGGGAAGCCGATAAAAATTCAAAGGATAAATAGAGGCTAAGGACTAGTAGTGTGAATTCCTAATGACTAAGTTTGTTGTTTCAATTTGGGATTCTAAATTACTCTAAACCCTATTATTAAACAAATAACAGAAAGAAATCTTATTTAAATAAATGACAAGTACACTTAATTCATTAAATTCCTTCATTGTTAATTAAATCAAAAAATGCAAATATGTATTCTATCTTTTTGTATTAAATCAAACAAACTTCACTTCCTACACTTTGAAACACACAATCAAGCTCCTACTTTATTTGTGTTCAATTTCCTTCAAGATTTTAGTTTTTGCTCACTTAGTTCATCTTATACTTTATTATTTCAGGCTCCCTCAAACACTTGATCATATTCATGCCTTTACAAAGTATGCCACTCATTCACCTCATGCTCTCTATATTGACTACAACACCTTTTAAGACCATTTATGAATGTCATATACTATCGACTTTCAACCTACATTTTCAAAGCTCCTTCTAGTTTCAACAATAACCACATTACTCAAATTTATTCAACACCTGATTCAACAACCTTGCATGCTTCAACATGAGATAATGACATATTCATACCACTACTAGTCTTTGTATCAAATTCATACTCCTCTTTTCTCAACTCTAACCATTTTATACGAGTCTAGTTTTTTTCATTTATAAGCTAAAGTTTTCACAATTCCAACAAGTATTCTACATAATCAATATGTTCATATGCATCTTTGAAGTGTATCTTTGTTCTTTCTAAATCCATTCTTTTTCAACCATCCTATATCCTTCAACATAACAAGATCACGAAAGTTTGGATTTTGTAGACAAAATTGGTCTAAGTCTTCGACTTTTCAACTTCGCATATCTTTTACTTTTCACCTTTTCTTTCTTTTCATATTATAAATCATGTAAGGAAATGCAAAAGTCTTCACATACTTGCCCCATCGAGTTATGATTGTCTTGACATACACTTGTCTAAACTTTGAGGTGTTACGGTTTTCTGACTGTGGTCTTCCTTTCAATGTACAAGAGTGTAATGAGTCCTTTTATCTAGAGAAACAAACATTAAAAAGGTTTCAAAGAGTGCTCATAACATTACTTACCATTACATACTTCACCATTTTTCCTTCATCCTTTAATTGACCACACATGTGTGTATCGGAGGTAAAGAAACTGGTTTTCACGGTTTGGGAAAATATCAAGGATAAATCATATGTTCTTTAACTTTCTCAACTAATCATTCCTTGAAGAACCTCTTTCATGGATGATGATGACATTTATGGCTTCTCACAATCATATTTTTGCTTATCACATTTTTCCTAACTTATTTTTCAAGGAAATTGTTTGGTGATGGTTTCATAGATCAAACCCTAGACATGCATTAAAGGCCTTTCATAACCTTTTACTTTATGTCTCTTCTTGAATTCTTTCAAAGAGGAACTTCATGTGTTTGGATTTACAAACATATTTTTCATAAATGTCACAATGAGCTTAACACGAACCACTCTTAAGAATAAATTATTTTCCTTGAGTATCTAATCGGCACTTGCATTTAAGCCATTTATTTAGATATCCTTGGTCTTTCTCAATCTATCACACTAATAATTTTAATTGTTTCAAGAAGTATAGATATAAAATCAATTAGTTTTTGAGATGTGCACCTCTAATTTTTACACCTCTACAAGGTAGTCATGTTGAGGAGATACTTACTATCAAGGTTCACTCTTTAAGTTAACTATTTCAACTTCACCACACTAAGAAGGTATAAAAATTATCCATGTCTCATTTTAATTTATTTTAATAAGGGAAACTGGTGTGGACACAACTATTTTTCCTCAACATTTTTTCAGGCTCAAGAACTAGTTTACTTAAGAGTCTCTCTTTTTAGGTATGTGACTTGGATAAACATACCTTTCTCAATATTCACCAAGGATTTTTAAAACAACTCTAAATTCAATAGGAGACTCACCTAAGATTATCCATGTCATGGTCCTCATCATGAAGATCTTCATATTAAGCATCATGTGTAAGCTTTGCAGGTGCTGGAGCCAACCATTTATATGGTACAATTACTTATGAGAAATAATAATTCCATCATTTTTAACTAGGAATAGACCTTTACACTTATAAGGATTTGTATCATCTTGCACAAGACATTTGGATTAAAACCTATTCATTTTATGCCTACCACTTCAGTAAGAAGATTTGAAAGGAGAATAACCTTGTTAGAAAATTGTTCATAACTTCTTTCATTCTCAACCAATTTCCCTCAAAAAATTGTTTAAATTCAGTCTTGGAGTGCTCTTTAAAAATTATTCTATGATTTATCTGAAGAAGGCTCTACAATTTTGTTTGGATGCCAATAATCCAAGGTTCTTGATTTGCATTCCTTAATAAACATGTTTTAGAAAAACTTGCATAACTTCCACAAACTTTTTCAGAACTTGATGAAATTTGGTATGAAGTGCCACAAGACACCATATAGACTTTCCATAGGTTTTCTAGCCATATATTTTCCTATGCATCTCGGACATATCTCATTTATCTCAACATTCATTGTTAGTCCTCAAGGGAAACTTTGGTGAACTTTTGAATTTTTCCTCTAGGATCTGAAATAAGCCTTTTAGATGCTCATACATGCAATAGGAAATGTTCTAGGCTATTCCCATGTTTACCTAATATTTCCATGACCTGCATTTAGCTCTTACACCTCATTAGGCTCTAAAACTAGGCCTAAATGAGTTGATTACAAATGTAGCTCCAAATATTTGACATGTTACTCACTCCAAAATCTATTTCCCATGCTATGAACATCCTATATGACCTATAGAACACCTATGAAATACTTTCCAACCATCTACATGCATCCAGTTGGTCTCTGCCTCATTGACCCAACTTGCGAAGTATCTTAAAACCATCCTAGAATCACCTGAAACCTCTTTGTGAGATCCAAATATCACTGAGAAGGCACTACAAATCAACCTTCAAGCCTCTTACTTAGCTTCACTTCACCATACACACATTTTCAATCAATACCACATGACATCAATGACAACACCACCATGATCGGGGTTCAACAACAATTTCCTCTTTTCCAAAAAACCTTCCTCGGTAGAATTACTTACAACCTAATCAAAAGAGATAAACAATAAAAGAAGTGCAGAGATTTCCTCACTTCTTCCTCCATAATTTCTTGAGCATATCCACAAGGATAAGTTGAGAATAGGTTATCCATGGAAGATGCTTTGTGGAAGAAATATTTTGAAAGAAATACTAGAATGAAAAATGTAAACAGAAGTGGTGGAATCTTTCACTTTTAACAACACGACAAATAACTTCCTTTAATTCCAATGAATAATGTCTATATTAAAGTTTTAAAAAATTGAATTACATCCCCAACCTGATCAATAAATAACTATGGTAGTTTGTCCCGATATATTGATGATCATCAATGTCTCTTGACTTGGACTCCTTCCAATGTGTGAGTTCCAATTGATCTGGGTGAGCAAGGCGAGATATATCGGTAAGAAATCAAGAAAGCAAGTGGCCGGTTTGGTGCAAGGAAGGTAGCTGCAATGTGAGGAACATGGAAGCAACATAGAGAATTAGTTATCTATGAAAGAACCTCTCCAAAATCTAGTAGCATAACACTTCTCAAATTCAAAATTTCCCTACCTATGATACGAACAAAAGTGTCATTTTTATAAGTTGTTGGAAAAGAAGAAGTCAAGAACACATGTCAATCAAGAAAGGATGACTCAACCAAAAGGGAAGGATTCAACATACTATTTTAGTCAATTTGACCAATTAATTTGGAAGAAAAATAAAGCGTAATCCAAAACATGTCTTAAAAATATGTGTTTTAATGTTGGTTTGAATGGTGACAGAACCACCCCTATAGCCGGAGGGTTGGTTACACAACAACCACTAAAAATAATGTAAAGATTTAGAAAGCAACATCGCAAGAAAAATTGAAGTACGGAGCAAAGCAAAGGGGCTGAGTTAAGTCAAAAGGGGATGCGAAAGGAAACAGAGGGATTTGGATCTCATTCTCGTCTTGAAAGGAATTTTTCATGATATGTTGCATTTCAATGTTACACTATGTACAAGATGCATGGATTTGGTGGAGATGTATACATGTGGAATGGTCGATCATGAATGATATGGGTCAGGATATACACAAGTTAAGAGACTGAAGATACTAGAGAGCTTGTCGGAGATCCTAACTTGTCGTAGTGAGTTCAACAATCACCGAGAGGATTGAACATATCAATTTGAGGGATATTTTGTTTTTCCAACATTCATTGAATGCAATTTTTAAAATATCTTAAGAGTAATGCAATACACATAGATGGGGCCCTTTGAAAAAAGTGAGAGCTTGATAAAGTCTTTTTTTCAAAACAAATTCAACTCGATGAAACCCAAAGCCAATTTATAATATCCAGGATCGATGCGAAGAGGTGTTGGTATCCAAATTGATTCTTCCTTTGAAACCGAACAACATCACGAGTTGATCAATATTCTTAGAGACAAACAAATCATAATATGAATCGTTGTGTAGTCGGGGATAGATTTTAAATGACTCTTTATTTACTCGGCTTAGAAAGGAGTGGATAGCACCGTCTTGAGGGTTCGACCTACCCTCACTACTTTAGGTTTTGCCTTGAACATGGTCAAAGGACCCATTTTATAACTTTGTGTTGGTGAAGAATATCAACGGATTAACGATATTTGACTCTCCCTTTGCACTATTTTAAGGAGACCTTAAGAAAACATGGTCAATGAAACATAACCTAACTCTCACGAGTTGTCACCCTAGAGAATGAAGATGTTTTCTAGACAAGGTCTAGGTTACTAAAGACAACAATAAAAACTGATTGCATCTGCATATTTTGGTAAAGGATAAGAAAACTCAATGAACTTCTTCAACATTTGTGGATATACAGTGCAAGCAGGGGTGGTTCATGTAGGATTTATTACTTAATGTATAATTTTTGTTGGGAAGTTAAGCAGGATAAAGTTGATTATACCAAATTCTTGAGAACTTTTAACAAATGTTGAAAAATCTACAAAGCAAAATGAAAAAGGCTTCAAATAGTTAGAATGAACCTTTAACTAGAGGATGTGCATCTATGAAAGCTCAAAGACACACGGTTTCACACATTCTTCAAGGATTCAACACAAAATCTCATGTTAAAGACTTAATTAAACATTAGAAGTCCCTGATTCATCATGCCTAAGATACACTCATAGACTAACAAACAATTTGTATCATCATAATGAAAGTAGAGTGAATTTAAATTATTTATTGCATCATAAAATGAAATAACTCTTCATATTGTAATTACAAATGCCACAATACTATCACAAGGACAAGATCTTGTGTGATTCAAAGGAAATCCTAACATAAGATTGCAATAGGAACACGGATAACTATTTGAAGATATCTCAAAATGAAAGCAGACACAACTAGGTTCATGATTAACACGATTTACTCAAGGTTCTTCAAATTGATCAGCAAGGGAAAGTTTATTTACAATCTCAAAGCTTGTCAATGGTTGGACACTTGTAACCATCTTGACATGATCAAATTTAAAGATACATAGGAAATAACAGGTTTCTCAGATAAGTTCCTCGGAAAAATGGCTTCTCTCGGCTTTCTCTCCTTCTCTTTTCTTTGAATAATTCTCAAAAAAATTAACCCCCAATGCTTTCCGGACTTTCCTTCCCTTTAGATTTGTTTTCCAAGCTCAAAACAATCTTCTAGTAGGATCTTTATTAAATAAATACCTTCTTCCTTCCGGATTTTGAATATTAATGACAAAACTTACTTGACAAAGATTAAGACACTGGTAATTGCCAAGAATTTTAAACTAACACGAGTCACCACCAAGGATTTTCACCTTAGATATGCTAAAGCACTTGTAAGTAATTTGTTAAATGTCTATCAACACTCAATTTCTACAAATATCAATGGATCTGATCATCCTTTGTCGATATTTATCAATATCCATACAATCTAGTGCAACATTTACTAAAACCAAAAAATATTGCACAACAAACTCCTGATCTCATACAATTCTCACAAATCTTAACAAAGGATGGCATTTAAACAATGTATTTGCATTCAAATCGTATAAGAATTGTTACCAGAGGTCAATGTGCGTATGTATTTGCACAAATACTCCCCAGAAATGGTGCCAGATCGGTGTTGGTATCCAAATTGATTCTTCCTTTGAAACGAAAGCGATCACAAGTTGATCAAGATGCTTAGAGACAAACAAATCATAATATGAGTCATTGTGATGCATGTGGAATGGTCGATCATGAATTATATGGGCCATGATATACACAAGTTAAGAGAATGAAGATACTTAGAGAGCTTGTTGGATATCCTAACTTGTTGTAGTGAGGTCAACAATCCCCAGATAGGATTGAACATATCAATTCGAGGGACCTTTTCCCCCGACAATTGAAACACTATTTTATTTTCTTTCTCACTTGCTAATTTCTCTCCATGGAAACTCAATTATAATATGTTTTTTTGCATTCCTTGGCCCTATGGCCAAAACTATAACAAGAAAAATAATACCCATTAAAAAAATCATACCTATATGGATTTGGTTGTCTGGATGACTTAGGCCTTTCTATGTTTGTCTCCTTGACATGTTTCATGTTTTTTACATGCGGGCCAACAAAATGTCTAGAAACCTAAACATCAAAATGGTAAACAACCTAAAAGGATGGGTTTATATGATAAACAATAACCTCAAAGATGGTTTTACAAGACAACCAACATATTAAGAAGTATCATGATGTTGAAGTACGGTATGATTCGGATATCCACTATGTTTCTACATAAGGGGACTACATTAGAATTATGATCACTTATTACATCACATAAAATACTAAAAACAAGAAAAACAGGCAACCATTGTTGTCGTGGCCCCATCACTAGTAGGCGGCAAGAGGTCGTTGCATGACCTCTACCATCTTATGCCATCACCCTTCGATTTATGTGTTGCTTACTCATCTAATGAAGACTTGATGCTCATTGGTTTTACTGTACACAGGAAAAATAACACATGATTCCTTGTGTACTTGAATTCCTAAGGTCGAGGTTGAGACAACTGAAATTTTGAAGATGTGATGGATATGGATAGATATAAATGGTAAATATAGAATAGGTGGGGATGGCTACGGATTGAGAACCAAATGCCGAGAAACTCGTGTCGATTGAATTATAAGTAAAAACTTGCTCGTAAAGGAAAATGAAGGATTTTTATCTCTATATGTGGTATGCTACGATCAAGGATAATTGCTACACATAACTCCTAATCTATGTCAATTAAACCAAATATGTTTCATGGTGATAGAATTATGGGAAATGTATGTTCATCTCTACGTACTCCTCTTTAGAGATGGCCATGTAAACATGTGGACGATGGAAAATGAGATAAAAAATAATGGTTTGGATTTCTAAAATTGCTCGAGATATGGGTAATTGTTCATTTAAAACTTAAAATTGGCTAATAATCTATGGAGACAAAGAATTAGATTGGAAAACTAGCACTCGTAATCCTAAATATATGTCTGCTTAATAGTGATCAATACTTGGTGGGTGAATGATTGGCTCCAAAATCCTCTGGCGGTTGGTTCGGACCTAGAATGGGCACGTATGGTTTTCAACTCGTGAGTAAGGGCAAGGGGAAGCGAGATAAAAATTCAAAGGATAAACAAAGGCTAAGGACTAGTAGTGTGAATTGCTAATGACTAAGTTTGTTGTTTCGATTTGGGATTCTAAATTACTCTAAACCCTATTATTAAACAAATAACGAAAGAAATCTTATTTAAATAAACAACAAGTACACTTAATCATTTAATTCATTAAATTTCTTCACTGTTAATTAAATCAAACAAATGCAACTATTTATTCTATCTTTTTGTATTAAATCAAACAAATGTCACTTCCTACACTTTGAAACATGCATAAAGCTCCTACTTTATCTCGTGTTCAATTTGCTGCAAGATTTTAGTTTTGTGCTCACTTAGTTCATCTTATACTTTATGATTTCAGGCTCCCTCAAACACTCGATCATATTCATGCCTTTACACAATATGCCACTCATTCACCTCATGCTCTCTATATTGACTGCAAAACCTTTTAAGACCATTTATGAATGTCATATACTCTCGACTTTGAACCTACATTTTCAAATCTCCTTCTTGTTTCAAAATTTGCCATAGTACTCAAATTTCTTCAACACTGATTCAATAACCATGCATGCCTCAACATGAGATAATGACATATTCATACCACTTTGCTAGTCTCTGTATCAAATTCATACTCCTCTTTTCTCAACTCTAACCATTTTATACGAGTCTATTTTTTTTTCATTTATAAGCTCAAGTTTTTCACAATCCCAACAAGTATTCTACATGATCAATATGTTCATATGCATCTTTGAAGTGTATCTTTGTTCTTTCTAGTTCCAGTCTTTTCAACCATCCTATATCCTTCAACACAACAAGATCAAAAAAGTTTGGATTTTCTAGAAAAAATTGGTCTAAGTCTTCGACTTTTCAACTTCACATATCTTTTACTTTTCACCTTTTCTTTCTTTTCATATTATAAATCATGTAAGGAAATGCAAAAGTCTTCACATACTACCCCATAGAGTTATAATTGTACTAACATACACTTGTCTAAATCGAGGTGTTACATTTTCCCGACCTATGGTCTTCCTTTCAATGTACAAGAGTGTAATAAGATTTTTTTATCTAGAGAAAATAAACATTAAAAAGGTTTGAAAGAGTGCTCATAACATTCCTTACCATTACATACTTCACCATTTTTGCCTTCATCCTTTAATTGAACACACATGTGTGTATCGGAGGTAAAGAAACTAGTTTTTCATAGTTCCGGGACAATATCAAGGATAAATCATATGTTCTTCAAATTTCTCAACTAAGCATTCCTATAAGAACCTCTTTCACGGATGATGATGACATTATAGGGCTTCTCACAATCATATTTTTGCTTACCACATTTTTCCTAAATTATTTTTCAAGAAAATTGTTTGGTGAAGGTTTCATAGATCAAACCCTAGACATGCATTAACGTCCTTTCATAACCTTTTACTTCAGGTCTCTTCTTGCATTCATTAAAAGAGGAACTTTATGTGTTTGGATTTCAAACATAGTTTGTCATAAATGTCACAATGAGCTTAACAGAAACCACTCTTAAGAATAAATTGTTTTTCTTGAGTATCATGACACTTACATTTAAACCATTTATTTATAGATCCTTGGTCTTTCTCAATCCACCACACTAATAACTATAAGCTGTCTCAAGAAGTATAGATATAAAATCAAGTAGTTTACGAGATGTGCACCTCTAATTTTTACACCTCTACAAGGTAGTCATGTTGAGGAGATACTTGTTATCAAGGTTCACTCTTTAAGTTAACTATTTCAACCTCACCACGCTGGGAAGGTATAAAAAAATTTCATGTCTCGCTTTAATTTATTTTAATAAGGGAAACATGGTGTGGACATAACTATTTTTCCTCAACATGTTTTTTTAGGCTCAAAACTAGTTTACTCCAAGAGTCTCTCTTTTTAGGTATGTGACTTGGATAAACATACCTTGCTCAATATTCACCAAGGATTTTAAAACAGCTCCTAATTCAATAGGAGAATCACCTAAGACTATCCATGTCACAGTCCTCATCATGAAAATCTTCATATTAAGCATCATGTGTAAGCTTTGCAGTCTTTAGAGC
Source organism: Taxus wallichiana var. yunnanensis (assembly GCA_018340775.1). Lineage (NCBI taxonomy): Eukaryota > Viridiplantae > Streptophyta > Pinopsida > Cupressales > Taxaceae > Taxus > Taxus wallichiana. The sequence goes on along the minus strand of CM031234.1, from coordinate 577,633,111 downwards.
AAACCATTTATATGGTACAATTACTTATGAGAAACAATAATTCCATCATTTTTAACTAGGAATAGACCTTTACACTTATAAGGAGTTGTATCATCTTGCACAAGACATTTGGATTCAAACCTATTCATTTTGTGCCTACCACTTCAATAAGAAGATCTGGAAGGAGAATAACCTTGTTAGAAAATTGTTCACAACTTCTTTGTTTCTCAACCAATTTCCCTCAAAAAAATTTACACAAATTCAGTCTTGGAGTGCTATTTAAAAATGTATTCTATGATTTATCTGAAGAAGGCTCGACAATTTTTTTTGGATGCCAATAATCCAGGGTTCTCGATTTGCATTCCTTAATAAACATGTTTTAGAAAAACTTGCATAACTTCCACAAACTTCTTCAGAACTTGATGAAATTTGATATGAAGCACCACAAGACACCATATAGACTCTCCATAGGTTGGATAGCCATATATTTTCCTATACAATCTTAGATATATCTCATTTACCTCAACATTCATTCTTAGTCCTCAAGGGAAATTTTGGTGAACTTTTGAATTTTTCCTCCAGGAGCTAAAATAAGCCTTTTGGATGCTCATACATGTCATAGGAAATGTTCATAGGCTATTCCCATGCTTACCTGATATTTCCATGACCTACATTTAGCTCTTACACCTCATTAGGCTCTAAAACTAGGCCTAAATGAGTTGATTACAAATGTGACTCCAAATATTTGACCTGTTACTCACTCCAAGAGCTCTTTCCCATGCTATGAAATCATATATGACCTATATAACACCTATGAAATACTTTCCAACCATCTACATGCATCCAGGTTGGTCTCTGCCTCATTGAGCCGACTTCCAGGTATCCACCAAAACCATCCTGGAATCAACATGAAACCTCTTTGTGAGCTCCAACTATCACTTTGAGAAGGAACTACCAATCAACCTTCATGCCTCTGACTGAGCTTCACTTCACCATTCACACATTTTCCATCAATGCCACATGACATCAATGACAACACCAATTATCGGGGTTCAACAACAATTTCCTCTTTTCCAAAAAAACCTTCCTCGGTAGAATTACTTACAAACTAATCAAAAGAGATAAACAATAAAAGAAGTGCATAGATTTCCTCACTTCTTCCTCCAACCAATTTCTTGAGCATATCCATAGGGATAAGTCGAGAATAAGTTATCCAGAAAGATGCTTTGTGGAAGAAATATTTTGAAAGAAATACTAGAATGAAAAATGTATACAGGAAGTGATGGAATCTTCCACTTTTAACAACACAACAAATAACTTCCTTTAATTCCAATGAATAATGTCTATATTAAAGTTTTATACAATTGAATTACATCCCCAACCTGATCAATAAATAACTATGGTAGTTTGTCCCATTATATTGATGATGCATCCAAGGTCTCCTCAACTTCAGATTCCTTCCAATGTGTGAGTTCCAATTGATCTGGGTGAGCAAGGCAGTATATATCAATAAGAAAACAAGAAAGAAAGTGGCGGGTTTGGTGCAAGGAAGGTAGCTGTAATGTGAGGAACATGGAAGCAACATAGAGAATTTGTTATCTACGAAGGAACCTCTCCAAAATCTAGCAGCATAACACTTCTCAAAATTCAATATTGCCCTACCCATGATACGAACAAAAGTGTTATTTTTAGAAGTTGTTGGAAAGCAAGAAGTCAAGAACACATGTCAATCAAGAAGGATGACTCAACCAAAAGGGAAGGATTCAACATACTATTTTAGTCAATTTGAACAAGTAATTTGAAAGAAAAATAAAACTGTAATCCAAAACATGTGTTAAAAAATGTGTGTTTTAATTTTGGTTTGAATGGTGACAGAACCGCCCTATAGACACGAGTTTTGGTTACCACCACCACTAAAAATAATGTAAAGAGCTATAAAATTGGAATTGCAAGTAAAATTGAAGTCCATGAGCAAAGCAAAGGGGCTGAGTTGAGTTGAGTTAAAGGGGGATCAATGGAAAGAGAGGGATTTGGATCTCATTCTCATCTTGGAAGGATTTTTTCATGATCTATTGCATTTCATGTTGCACTCTGTCAAGATGCATGGATTTGGTGGAGATGTGTGCATGTGGAAGGGTCAATCATGAATGATATGGGCCAGGGATATACACAAGTTAAGAGACTAAAGATACTTAGAGAGCTTGTTGGAGATCCTAACTTGTTGTAGTGAGGTCAACAATCACCGAGAGGATTGAACATATCAATTTGAGGGACATTTTTTTGCCAACGTTCATTGAATGCAATGCTTAAAATATATTAAGAGTAATGCAATACACAGTAGATGGGGCCCTTTGAAAAAAGTGAGTGCGATAGAGTCTTTTGTTCAAAAAAAATTCAACTCGATGAAACCCAAAGCCAAATTCTCATATCTCGGGATCGGTGCGAGAGAGGTGTTAGTATCCAAATTGATTCTTCCTTTGGCAAAGATCACGAGTTGATCAAGATGCTTAGAGACAAACAAATCATAATATGATTCGTTGTGTAGCCGGGATGGATTTTAAATGACTCTTTATTTACTCTGGCTTGGAGAGGAGTGGATAGCACCGAGCTAAGGATTTGACCTACCGTCACTACTTTAGGTTGTGCCTTCAACCAGGGTGAGAGGACCCATTTTATAACCTATGTTGGTGAAGAATATCAATGGATTAACAGTATTTGACTCTCCCTTTGCAATATTTTAAGGAGACCTTGAGAAAACATGGTCAATGTAACATAACCTAACTCTCACGAGTTGTCACCCTAGAGAATGAAGATGTTTTCTAGACAAGGTCCAGGTTACTAAAGACAACGATAAAAAACTAATTGCACTTGCATATTTTGGTAAAGGATAGGCAAACTCAATGAACTTCTTCAACATTTGTGGATATACAGTGCAAGAAGGGGTGGTTCATGTAGGATTTATTACTTAATGTATAATTTGTTGTTGGGAATTTAAGCAGGATAAAGTTGATTATACAAAATTCTTGAGAACTTTTAACAAATGTTGGAAAATCTACAAAACAAAAATGACAAAAGGCTTCAAATAGTCAGAATGAACCTTTAACTAGAGGATGTGCATCTATGAAAGCTCAAAGACACACGGTTTCACACATTCTTCAAGGATTCAACACAAAAGCTCATGTTAAAAGACTTAATTAAACATTATAAGTCCTTGATTCATCACGCCTAAGATACACTCATAGACTAACAAACAATTTGTATCATCATAATGAAAGTAGAGTGAATTTAAATTATTTATTGCATCATGAAATGAAAACTCTCTTCATAATGTAATTGTAAATGCCACAATACTATCACAAGGACAAGATCTTGTGTGATTCAAAGGAACTCCTAACATAAGATTGCAATAGGAACACGGATAACTATTCGAAGATATCTCAAAATGAAAGCAGACACAACAAGGTTCATGATCAACACGATTTACTCAAGGTTCTTCAAATTTATCAGCAAGGGAAAGTTTAATTACAATCTCAAATCTTGTCAATGGTTTGACACTTGCAACCATCTTGACATGATTTAATTTAAAGATACACAGGAAATAACATATTTCTCATATAAGTTTCTCTGAAAAATGGCTTCTATCGGATTTCTCTCCTTCTCTTTTCTTTGAATAATTCTCAAAACATTAACCCCCAATGCTTTCCAGACTTGCCTTCCCTTTAGATTTGTTCTACCAAGCTCTGGAAACAATCTTCTAGTAGGATCTTTATTAAATAAATACCTTCTTCCTTCCAGCTTTGCGAATATTAATGACAAAACTTACTTGACAAAGATTAAGACACTGGTAATTGCCAAGAATTTTAAACTAACACGAGTCGCCACCAAGGATTTTCACCTTAGATATGCTAAAGCACTGTAAGTAATTTGTCAATTGTCTATCAACACTCAATTTCTACAAAGCTCAACGGATTTGATCATCCTTTGTCGATATTTATCAAGATATCATACAATCTAGTGCAACAAACTCCTGATCTCATACAATTCTCACAAATCTTAACAAAGGATGACATTTAAACAACGTATTTACATTCAAATCATATAAGAATCATTACCAGAGGTCGATGTGCGTATGTATTTGCACAAATTATCCCCAATGCGGCGCGAAAATCAAGTGTTGGTATCCAAATTGATTCTTCCTTTGAAACCGAGCAACATCACGAGTTGATCAAGATGCTTAGAGACAAACAAATCATAATATGATTCATTGTGATGCATGTGGAATGGTCGATCATGAATGATATGGGCCAACATATACACAAGTTAAGAGACTAAAGATACTAGAGAGCTTGTCAGAGATTCTAACTTGTTGTAGTGAGGTCAACAATCGCCGAGAGGATTGAACTTATCAATTCGAGGGAAATTTTTTTGCCAACGTTCATTGAATGCAATGCTTAAAATATCTTAAGAGTAATGCGATACGATATAGATGGGGACCTTTGAAAAAAGTGAACACGATAGAATATTTTGTTCAAAACAAATTCAACTCGATGAAACCCAAAGCCAAATTCTCATATCTGGGATCGATGCAGAGATTAAGCCAGTGTACAAATCTAAGGTGATGTTTTTTAAGGAGCTCATCATCTAAGAATATATGAGAAGATCCTTGAAAAAAACCTCATTCGGATGTCGGTAGGTTGTGAGAAATCCACGAGGTAAAGACGAGGACACTTTTGACTTTATTTGATTGGATTGACAAAGAGAGCTCGTGTCGATTCAATTGTCCAAAGGTAGCCTCAATAAATCCACGAGGATCTCGGGAAGCCAAAATGTTGGCATAATAACCTATAGTACATATGACTAAACTAATCCTATGTTAACAAAAAGCTTCTTAAACAAAAACTATTTCGATTCTTATTACTCGGGGTAAATAAGCATTGCCCTATTATCTTTTAGACTCTAATACCAAATGTAAATTTGGTGAGAGATTTACATATATGTTAAACTTCATTGATATTCATTCATACGGGATACAAATTTATGTGTTTGTCTCTTGAATATAAGGAGATCAAATCTCCACAAAACACTCGTGATTCTTGATATCTCTATTACTAGTTTGATTGTTCCTCACCTAATGACATACTCCCTAAAATAGCTAATAGTGAGTTGTTACATGCATAACATTCACTAACATAATAACAATACAATAACATAATTATTTACCATGTCACTCACATAATGTTCATGTGGAGCAACGATATAGGATATTCCTAACACATCTCGATTCCTTTAAGTTCCATTCTAGAGTATGTATGTGTTCTAATTCAATAATAAGCATTCATGAACTTATTTTGTATGTGTATTCCTTATCATTCTCTCTCTTCTTATAATTATGTTAATTTTGTAGCTATTGCACATTTGTACAACTTAATGAAAAGAACATGAATTTAACCTAGACTACAACTTAATGCAAGTCTTGATGTTGTGACCCAAGGACCTCTGCTAACATTCCCATGTAAGATGTTGACTCAAATCTCTAGTAGAATTAACAAATTTTCCAGAGCATCAATCTAAAATCAAAAGTCTTCTCACATTAAAAAGAAACTGGGATAAAAAAATGAGGTTGTTTCAAATCATCCATGAAGGGAAAAACCTTTTATTAAACAACAAAAGGAAATATACATTTCCCCTCAAGACGAGAAAAACAATAAATATATAATCAATCAAAACCATTACAAAGCACACAAAAAACATTATTCCATTAAGAAAAAAAAACAATAAACAATTAAAAGCTCAAAATTTACCACCAACTTACTTAAACTCCAACAAGATGTTATAAATTTATAATTATCATTTAGCACTAATAAAATTTAAAAGTTTGATAATATCCTTAAAAACCCCTAAAATGACGTGACATTTCATTCATTGAACCCAGTCATCCTACGCCCATACCCATCAAAATGAAGAGTGCTTATATTATTTATGACTTATTTAGTGAGTTGTTTTGGCAGCAGCAAAACCAAAACTTTGAGATATTTGAAGTTTAGGGTACCAAGTGGACACAACCTTTCTTTTTTAAGTTTGTTAATTTGTTGGAAAACAATTTGGTTTTGCCCAGAAAATATTAACAAAAATACCATATTTAGCAACAATGACTCCGTGGCCCAATGGATAAGGCGCTGGTCTACGAAACCAGAGATTCTGGGTTCGATCCCCAGCGGAGTCGTTCCGAGAGTGATTAGAGTTTATTTCTTATTTCCTTTTCGTCAAACAACAGGCAAGAATCGGGTTCAGTTGTGTACAGTTCTCGCATGAATGCCATGGTTCCATTCCACAATACAATGGCAATGGTGTCAGCGCTAATTAACCAGATGATGACTATGAGGATTGAGAAAAGTTAGTGTTTTTGTTAATTAAAGTTAGGCTACATCAGCAGTCAACTGAACCCGCCAACAACAATGACAATTCTAATTTTCAATCACACAAACACATGTTTGAAAGCCTTTGCAAGCAGGGGCTTCTCAAAGAGGCCCTCAAAACATTACAGCAGATTGAAAGCCAAGGAATTCAAGTTCAATCCTCCACATACGTCACTCTGCTGCGCGCCTGCGCTGATAAAAAGCTCTCTCAGAAACAAAATCAGTTCATCTTCATATAACCCAGAGCTTAAAGAAACTGGACATCATTTTACAAAACACCCTTGTCAATGCTTATGCCAAGTGCGGAAGCTTGGAGGATGGCCACAGATTACTGGATTCAATGCCCAAAAGAAATGTCGTCACGTGGACTGTCATGATAGGGGCTTATTGCAGGCAGGGTGATGCGGAGAAGGCGTTGGCTTTGTATAACAAAATGAAAAAATCAGGTGTCCAACCCAATGAATTCACTTTTACCAGTGTTTTATCCGCATGTGCCAAAGTGGGGTCTCTTATAAATGCCAAGGAAATGCATGAGGAAATAATAAGCAGATGTGGGTTTCAATATGGTGTTTTTGTGGGCAATACCCTTGTTGATATGTATGTGAAATGTGGAAGCGTAGAGGATGCACGGCAAGTGTTCGACGAAATGCCTCAACGAGATGTAGTTTCTTGGACCGCTCTAATTTCAGGGTATGCTCAGAATAGGCAGCTTGACGAGGCCATGAACTGTTTGAAGTAATGCCTGAGAAGAAATTGGCCTCTTGGAATGTGATGATAGCTGGGTTTGGACAGATTGGGGATGTGGGGGAAGCGGTGAGGCTGTTTGAGGAAATGCCTGAGAGAGATGTGGTGTCATGGACAGGGATGGTGGCGGCATATATTCAGAGTGGGTATGTTGAAGAGGCCCTTGCGATATTTAGGAGAATGCCAGTACGAGATGAGATTTTGTGGAATATGATGATTACAGGATTTGTGCAGAATGAACAGGTTGAGGAAGCCCTGAAGCTCTTTGAGGTAATGCCTGTGCGAGGTACAGTGTCATGGAATGCAATGATTGCAGGATGTGCGCAAAATGGGCATTTTGATAAAGCCCTGGAACTTTTTCAACAAATGAGACTCTCTGGTGTAAAACCATACCCAGACACTTTTGCCAGTGTTCTTCCAGCATGTGCTAATCTGGTAGCTCTGGAACAGGGGAAGACGGTCCATGTATACGTAATTAAAAGTGGATATCATTGGAACATTTATGTGGAGAATGGTCTCGTAGACTTGTATGCCAAATGTGGTAGCATAGAAGATGCATATAAAGTATTTGATAAAATGGCTGGACAAAATGTGGTCTCATGGACAGCAATAATCATGGCTTATGCCACTCATGGATTTGGGAAAGAGGCCTTGCAACTCTTTGGAAAAATGGAACTTTCTGGCACAATCCCAGATGCTGTTACCTTTGTTGGTGTGCTATCTGCATGTGGCCATGCAGGCCTAGTGAAAGATGGGTGGCATTACTTTGATGCTATGAGTAGAGATTATCAAATCACACCGGTAAGAGAGCACTACTGTTGCATGGTAGACCTTCTTAGCCGAGCTGGGCAACTGAAAGAGGCGTTAGATTTGATCAACAAAATGCCAGTGGAATCTGATGGTGCTGTATGGTTATCTTTGCTTGGTGGTTGTAGAATTCATAACAACATTGAGCTAGGAGAACATGTGGCAGCATGTGTTTTTGAATTGTAGCCAAAAAATGTTGCAACTTATGTGTTGCTTTCAAATATTTATGCAGTGGCTGGTAGATGGGATGACATTGAAAATGTCCGAAAATGATGAAACACAAGGGTATAAAAAAGAAGTCAGGATGCAGCTGGATTGAGGTTAATAAAAAGTATACGCTTTTTCCATAGGAGCCACATTGTTTCCACAAATAGATAAAATTAATAAAGAGTTGGAGAGATTGTCTGGATTAATGAAGGAAGCAGGGTATATGCCTAACAAGAGATTTTCCCTGAGCGATATAGAGGAGGAACAAAAAGAACACAATCTCCACTATCATAGTGAGAAGTTGGCAATTGCATTTGGGCTTATCAATACATCTCCTAAGACACCAATCCGAATAATCAAGAACCTTCGAGTGTGCGGTGACTGCCACTCTGCCACAAAATTCATTTCTAAGATTGTTGAACGAGAAATCATAGTGAGGGATGCTAGCCGTTTCCATCATTTCAAGAACGGACATTGCTTGTGTGGTGATTATTGGTGATATATAACAAGTGGATAAGTTTAAGCATCACGACAGCCTTATTAGTCAAGTACAGCAGGAGTGCTTTCTATGTTTCTTGGCATAAATGGAGGTCAGAGGAGAGCCTTACATGAATGATGAAATGACAATGGAAATTTGCAACATTCATAGCAAAGAGCTCCAACTTAATGAACTGCGACTTGATTGCTCTGGGACGTGACATCTTTCCTAGAGGACACCTATTGCATGTAATTGATTCATTAAATTGTATGACCGTGATGGACAATGGAATATGCAAAAATGCATTGTGGGCATATGATTCAGATGCCTTATCCTTCATTGTTGATGTCCATCTATCGATAAAGACTCGCCTTGCCAGCTTCAATGACTGAGAAATGAATCTTAAATGAAAAATGCACGTGAAACAAGGATACCAAGCTGGATCTTCATGACTCGTGTCCTAGTATGAGAGTGTAAGCATCTATAGAATTCTCCTCGAGCAAATTTTTCTATTGATTGTGGAGACACTTCGGAGATGTACTAGCTACCTTACTGGTATGGAGTTGTACTAACACACTTAAAACCCGTCATCAATACAGAGTGAGCACTGTCCATAGTCCATGCAAATATGAGATCCAAGTACTCTCGCAAGATTTGCCTTACCAGCTTCACTGGATCTACTAACGGCTCGACAACTTTCAGTGTTCGGAGGACTAATTGATGATCATCAATGATAGCATCACAGCCTCCCTCATCCCGGCTATTATCCAAATGCTATTCTTAGGCTTTGGCTCAGGGACATCCTTCAAATTGATAGTCGAATGTTAAATACAAGATGATCAAATATGTGTTCTATTTGTTTTAGCTAGTTTTACTTTCATGCTCATTGCTCACCCATTCTGTGGGTGATGGTTTATTTAGCTTTTCAATGATTACTTAGCTATTTGGAAAAGTTTAGATCGCTCCTCTTGCCTATTCTAAAACTACTTGTAGATTTTCAGTCCCAGAGACGAAATTTGGTCATTTGTGGTCATTAATAGAATTTATTTTTCTTTCCTTCTTTTTTCTTTTTTTTCCCGTTGTGTCTGTGCAAATGTGTCTTGATTCTTGTCTGATATTAGTCCGACAATTTTTAGACCATAGAGAAGGCAAAATGTCCATACAAGTTCTTTCAAGTTTGTGCTGGCGTCAAATCAGGTTGGGTAATTCCTCTTGCCAAGTATGCAAACTATTAGGCTTTCCGCTTTAACTGTTTTCATGGCTGATGTTTCCTCCTCCAAAGGAGATACATTTGTAGTGTCAACAAAATGATCTGACCTCCACTGACCAGTGCATATCCCCTGCTGGGGGATTTTCAGTATCCAGGATTTGAAATTGGGCACCCACATAAGTGCACTTTAGCATTTGGGCTCTGAGCCTCAGTAGCTCAAGGCTTCACAGGTTCAAAATCAAAAAGAACTTATTTGAAGCCTATCTTTTGAATATTTCATGTTCGAGTTTATATTCTAATTGAGTAATTGTTGACTTTTTAGTTTTTACTTGATGAATTTTTGATGAATTTGTGATCAAGTATAGTGTTCAATCTGCGGAAAAATCAATCCATCATCTCTGGTTTGAAAATCACCTCTAACTGTCCCTCGGCCACCCATAGCCAGTTCGCTGATGACACCTTATTGCTGAGTCTGGCTTCTGTTATCGAAGCTAGGGCTATTATGGATATCCTTTCTTTATATCAATCAGCCTCGCAGCAAACGGTTAACTTCATCAAGAGCAGCATCTCCTTTTTCAACACGCCCCCCAGAGTTCAGAGGAAGATTGCTGATATTTTTGGTTGCTCGATTGTGGATCTCCCAACCTCTTATCTGGGCATCCCCCTCTTCCATGGTAGGCAATCAAAAATTATGTGGAATCCGATTATTGAAAGATATCAAAAAAAACTTGCTGCTTGGAAAGGTGCTCTCCTCAGCCAGGCTGGCAAGCTCCAGCTGGTGAAAGCCACTCTTCAGAATCTTCCTTCTTACTTTCTGTCCATGCTCAAAATTCCCAGCTCTGTTAGAGAGGCTGTGGAAAAAATTCAAAGGAACTTTCTGTGGTCTGGAACTGAAGAAAAGAAAAGGATCCACCTTGTGGCCTGGAAAGAGGTTTGTAAACCTACTGCTCACGGTGGTCTTGGTCTTCGGAAAATAAAGGAGATGAACGGGGCCCTCCTGGCAAAACTTGCTTGGGAGGTGGCTAAAGGCAATTCTTGTTGGGCCCGCTTGCTCCGTGCTAAGTATTTAACAAACAATGAAGACTTTCTCACATCCATCCCCACTAGAGGCTCTACCATATGGAACTCCATTTGTAGTTCGCTCCCCATCATTCGTGCTGGCACTAAATGGAGGTTCGGGAATGGGCGTCTCATTGATTTCTGGAGGGATACTTGGATTGGTGATGATCCCCTTGATCTCAACCCCTCTTGGGACCCTATCAAGAGAAGTATCATCAATATTCATGGTAGATTAGCTTCTGGTTATTGGCAGAGGATAAATTCCATCCCCTCTTGGGATATCAAGGATTGGGAGGATATCAGCGACCTTCAAAGAGACCTGCTGTCCTCCCTTAGAGTGCAGCTCTCCACCATTTACATCCCGTATTCCCATAATGAAGATGAGATTATCTGGACTCTATCCACTTCGGGCTCCTTTTCAGTTAGGGCTGCTTATCTCTCGATGCATTGTGCTGACGTGGGCCCCCCTCTTATAAAATTCTGGCCTAAGGAGATCACTCCAAAAATAGGTTTTTTCTCTTGGCTCTCCTCTAAAAATGCCTTCCTTTCCTGGGGAGAACCTGAAGAGAAGGGGTTTTTCCCTTCCTACCAAATGTGTTCTATGTGCAAATGAAGAGGAATCCTCATCTCACCTCCTGGTCCATTGCTCTTTCTCGCATGATATTTGGCAGTGGCTCCTATCGAGATTAGGAGTTTTTTGGATCTTTCCGGATTCCATTCAGGATACTCTTTCTCAATGGTACTCCCCCTTCACTCATCCGATTCTAAAGTTGGCTTGGAAACTCCTCCTCCCGCATGGTTTATGGGGCATATGGAAAGAAAGAAACAGAAGAATCTTCAAAGACAAGAGTCTCAATCCTGATCAGGTGGCTACTCTGATTGGCCTGGCTCTCCAAGAAAATATCAACCTGACCACTTGGTCTAAATATCAGCAAAAACTGCAGTTCTGTCACACCCTGGAGTGGCAGCAGTATTTATCCATTCCGTGCAAAAAAACCCATTCTGACAGGAATTCGATTTGCTGGCTTCCCCCTCCTAGGGGATGGAGAAAACTCAACACGGATGGCGCTTCGAAAGGGAACCCTGGTATGTCCGGAGGAGGGGCCATTCTTCGTTGCTATTCGGGTTTAATTGTTGCTGCCTCTGCCCATAATTTCAACTTTGGTTCCAACCATCGTGCGGAGGCCTTAGCCATCCTCAAGGGTCTTGAGATGGCTATCAAGGTGGGCAATGATCCCCTCCAAGTGGAAAGTGACTCCCTCAACATCATAAACCTCCTTTGTTCCAATGACCCTGGTCACTGGTCGATTAAAAACATCATTGCTGATATTAGAAGCATTCAAAGATCCTTTCTTCAAGTCCAATTCCAGCACGTCCTCCGGGAAGGTAATAGAGCGGCGGATCTTCTGGCTAACATGGGTGTCCTCATCGAAAATCAGCAAATTTGGACTGAGAACTTCCCGAATGAACTCTGTCAGATTGCCCAAATTGACGCACTCTAATGCTGACGGGTGGTCTCTGAAGCTGACTGGGGTTTCGGCCTGGGCGCTTTGGTCCATTCAAATGGCGGCGATGAATACGGCAAATTTATTTGACATGACTCTTGACACGAGGTTCCTGATCAAGGCGCCTAGTTATGATGCAGCGAATCCCCGCACGAACGAGCTCTATGCACCCATTAATCATCCGAGGTGGTGGCGTCAGGGCTTTAATATATTTGCCGGTATCTTGTTCAGACTGGCTCTCGTCCGTTCCTATCTCCGACTCTGTAACTGCTCTAATATTCTTCTCATGGGGGGGCAATTGAAGCGCCTTGAGCCCGACAGTTGCGAGACGCTTAGGAATGATGGCGAGGTCTGGAATATCTTAGTGGAAAATGGGATCTCTACTTTTCTGGAAAGAATGTCTGGTTACTCGGCCTTAGTGTCTTATGCTGTTACGGCTTCGTGGTCGAGAGGGCGTGTTCAAATTGGCAGCACTAAGTTTACCATCTCAACGAACGCCATCGCTGATGCCACCGGGCTCCCTGCTGCGGGCGATATTTACTACAGGCGTTCCCTTCACGCCGAGATACAAGATTTCAACGCCCCGGGGCAGACCAAGGAAATATATGTCAGGATATACCCGCGACTCTCTGCCCTCGCCCTGGGACAGAGTGGCGGAAGCCATTATGAGGTACTTCACCATAGACGGTAGGTACCGTCTGGTTTTTGGCCCCCATCTGTTTATTCTCTCCCACCTCCGTTGGGGGAGAAAGATTAATTTAGCTGCTTTTCTTTTTCAATCGCTGGAGCACTCTGTTATGCTGGCTCGGGAGGGCGAGGGAGTCATCCTCCACCAGGGTCTTCTTTACCTTCTTTTCTCCGTCGCCGCTTCCCACACTGACCTGCTCCGCTTTCCTCCCAAATTGGGTCGCCGCCGCCGCTCCCCCTCCCCTCCTTCTCGCCCCTCTTCCTCTTCCCACCGCTCCTCTCGGCGCCGCCGCCGCCTGCTCCTTTCCTCTGGCTCGGACTCCGACGTTGCCATCGTGAGCCCCCCCCGCGAAGCCCCCATCTCCGCTGCTGTTCCCCCCTTTCCCACCCCCATCTCGTGCCTCTTCCTGGAAGACTCCAATGCCAGTGGACGCGCTCCTTCTCCTGTTTCTAGCCCGGGTCTCTCTGGTGCGGCTGATCTGTTGGGGCTTGCTCAACTGTACCCTGACTCCTCGGAAGAGGAGCAGGGTGATATCAATCAATTTGTTGCGGATCCCCCCTCTCATTCTGCTGGCTCTAAGGATCCCTCGAATGTTAAAGATTCCACTGCTGACACTCCTCTCTCCACTCCTGCTATGGACTTTAGCACTGCTGATATTGATGCTGATGGAAAAAAGGACCAGAACAGAGCTGATATCATCTCCTCCATTCTGAGTAAGCTTCAGCGTGCATTCAAAGCTCTCAAAGATTGGGAGGACTTCACGAATTCTACCAGAATGGCCTTAGCAAACGACTGTTCGGAGCTTCTCAAGTTGGCGGATCTCCTTGCAAATGAATCGGGCTCCCCTAGAGCTAAAGATGCTGTTTCTGAGCTGAAGAAGCTTATTTAGTTGCTCCTCTTCTTGGCTTGTCTCTTCTTCGTTCTCCTTTTTGGAATCCTCGTGGGTATTTTTGTTTTGGTAATACTATTGTTAGATCTGGCCTGATGGGCTTTTTGTATCAAGGTTGTGGGACCTTCTAAAACCCTCTCTTTACCCAATATATTCCAAAAAATCTGGAAATGCTTTTGTAGGTAAGTTGGTGGATAGAACTGAGAATGAGTTCTGACATTTAGGGTGAGATCCTTCACCCATCATCACGGAGGAAAAAATGTTTGTTTATATTCTAGCCAAGTACTTGTTAACTTTTTAGTTTTTACTTAATGAACTTGTGACCAAGTATAGTGTTCGACGAGGAAACTCTTTCTGTAGGTATGTTTGAGGATAGGACTGACAATGAGTTTTGAGTTCTGGCATTTAAGGTGAAATCCTTCACCCATCATCATTGTATGGTAACAAATTGAACTATAGTAGAATCAAACAAATCTCTTATCGAAAATAAAATATAGGAGTCTGACAGCCATTAGCATTCTTGAAAGCTTATTTTAAATTCACAGATATCGTTTTCAACTGCTTGATGTATTGTTGCCAACATCAAATCCAAAAATTATAAGCACAGCCACTTTGGACTCAAAACATGAACTCAAATCAAAGCAAGCATCAAGAAATCTTAAGATATTGTCTGATTGCATTACAATTTGCTAAAAAAAATTTGTCAAAGTTGAAAAATAAATTGTAGCAAGTTGAATTTTCCCAAGAAAAAGTACCTAACAACCTGATTTATTCATAGTAATCAAATTTCCTTTAGTTCAGACCAATAACCCTTATAAATGCGAGAAATGAATGATGAAAAACTGTAATTCTGTACATGCACTCAGTTGAAATTAAAAGTTGTGTTGAAATTTTGAGACAGCGTCACTTTGAGCCTTCCACTTCACCCTGGCTCTAGGAGCCAACCCAGCCCAATAGACCCTATAGGTCAATTAATTATTTTTGTTGGACAAACAGACTTCAGGTTCAATTATTCCATTGTTATGACCTCTTTTTTTGGATTAATTTAGAAGTTCAAGCTTTTGCTCAGCTAATAAAGGGGCCCTCAGCCCACTAGACTTATATGAGTCTTTTGTGTGGTAAGGCCCTATTTCAGCCCACCTGGACGTAAACTTGAATATTTTATTTGGCAACACTCCATCTCAACCCAGTCCCGCCTGCTAACCTTTGATAAGCCTTGTTTTGAGTTATAATGTAATGGAACATAAGATTTTAGAAATTTGACATACATATCTATGCACATTGGAATAGACTTCCCTTTTGAATGTATCCCAAATGTACATAATACAGGTAGAAGGTGATGGCCATTCTGACAAATTTTCCCGGAGCCGTATCAACGACATAATATTTTTATTTTCTCCATCATACTGCCAGCACATATTGATGAGCTCTGCCTGCATGGCGGCCAACAGGGATTCCAGTTCAGCAATCTGTATCTGCAGTTGATTAAGGGCGAGGGCTATCCTCCACGCAAAATGCACCGAATGCCCATCCACGACCATCGCAAGCATCATGCCGACCATGATGTCATTCAGTGCCACATGGCGGATTGTTTTGGACTTAGCGACCTGCATGTTCCCAACGCACCGTCCCCACCTACCACCTGCCTCATGGTTCAATCTGATTTGATGACATTTTGTTAAAAAAACAAGATATCACTTATGTGACCGCTGACGCGCAGGTGCCACCAGTGCATGTACATTCATGGGTATGGTGTATTTCCATGGGTCGCGAATGGGCATTCACTGCATTTTGCGTGGAGGATAGCTTTTGGTGTTGATTAAGTGCACTTGTACAGCCATGTACGGGGTTCTCCACTCTGGTACGTGCTTCATACAGGATACTTTTTACTGCATCTGCTCTTTCATAATACTCTAGACACTAGAGTCTAGACTCTAAAACATTATAACAACCATGAGTTTTTAGATTCGACATCAACCGCATATGGAAATGCAATGAAATCCACCAGAAAATTATTTAAAGGATTTCGTTTTAACGTACCCACTTGAACATTCTGGCCGCCATGCTTGTTTACAGGAAACAATGTTAGTGAATGAATCTGAATGATACAAAAGAAAAACAATCTTCCATCGTAAAATGGTAGAAATAAAGCATCCATACCTGAAGCATTTTGGTAATATTGCTGGTTCCAAAAACTCTGTGCACCATAGCAAACTTGTGTGGTTCAGCTGATGGAAAAAAAGGAGCCAAGAGACATTTCTAAACATTTCTTGCTGTGCATTCTGCAAGCCGCACATGGTGGAGATAATTCCATGTTTCTCTTGGCACTGCTCAAGACGTAGTAAGACCTAATTATAACAGTAATGTTGCACCCAGCAACATTTCTGGGTGTGCTAATCTTTCCTTGTAACTTCATCACAGCTTCTGCTATCACCTTTTTAACTAACAATAGTTCCTCATACAAACAATGGTGCACTAACCCGATGAAAAAATTTGTTCTCTCTTTTTATTGTCCTTCCGATATTTGAATATGAAAGTGACGGAATAACAGAGCCAAAGAAATTATTCTTATTGATATGTTTAGCTCTGAAACATGGTCTGAATTTTAGTTAGATTGTAAATATTTCCGAAACTCACATTATTACTGATATCTTTAGCTATAAAATAAGGTCGGAGTTCTAGTTAGGTGGTAAATTATCCAAAAACACCCATAAACCAGATAAATGGAAGTGAAGCATCCGAGTGGAGCATATTTCTAAAAGGTAAGTGAAGCATATGTTTCTTTCTAATAGCTTCTCCTGCTTCTGGTTTTGTTTTGAATGGAAATTTTTATGTAGTCTTTTAAATACTGCTTTAGCTATTAATATTCAGAGAATGAATTAACGCACTAATAAATAGTTTAGTTATAAACAGTTCAGTCTTTTTATGTAGTCTTTTAAATAGTTTAGTTATTAATGGTTAAATGTAGCGTTTGATCTCCTAGAGAGAGAAGCAGTAGTGATAATAATGGAGACACAATCATCAGAGGTTGTGGTGTTTGTATCAGATGTTGGAGAGGCAGACAAGGTACCAATCATATCTTTCTCTACCGCAACTCCATTGCACTCCCAAAAAAGATTCCCATTTTTTGTTAGCACATGCTAGATAGTGATGGCCTTCAAATGAAAGTCATTGCACCCATGATGAAAGGTGCGCAACTGTTATATGAAATACTATTGACAAGTATTTCAGGCTTAAGCGGACTGGTTAATCTCTGTCATGGAGAAATGGAAGGCTCTGGTTCCAGTTGTGAGATGGTGAATGTGGTGGATAAAAGCTATCAAGTTGTTGGGTATTGGCCATAGAAATCTAGCATTGTTTAAAACACTTCCATCAATGGGGAATGAGGGCTTGGACGCATGATTTGGCTTGGTAGGTCTACCAAGGTTCCACGCGGTTGGGAAATACTTACTAATGGTAAGACACTAATGATTGTAGTACCTAGAGCAGCAGGTTGGGAAGAATTTGTGAAGGTCACATTTTACCTAGATTATAATGAAAGTATGGTCACTGGAATATATTCGTAGACCTAGCCCATAAAGTGGAGCACCGATGGTGGATATTATTTGGATAGGAACAATTTGAACAATGGAAAAAGTGTGGGACCAGAAAGTATTTAATTTCTACTTTTTTTTTTTCCAACTTTCCATTCATGTCTTCATCTTATCTAAGGTATTAAATGCCATCGAATTGAAAATTGTTAGATATGTGACAACAAAGTTAAATTTTGGATCCCTTTGCGGCACGGTTTGTAGCTCACTTCCCGAAGGGGGTGTGGGGCTTCCCCACATTCATGTTGCATGGGGTCCAAGTGGGGCGGCGAATGGAGCCCCTTGCCCCAAAGCAAAAATTAAGGAGTCAATCCCTTGTTTCTAGAAAGACGAATTCAACCGAATTCTATTTTTAGGAAGGAAAATCCTAATGGCGTTTTCCACTCTATTTTTAGGAAGAGGAATCCTAACGTATTTCGCCAATTAGGTGTATTTATTTTTGTGGAGATCCAAAGTAGCTCATAACGAGTTCGCATGTAATATGTTCATCTTGAGTTAATAAAAGTTTGATATCTTGCACCATGGATGTTTCCCTAAGCACTCAGTTGGGGTTTTACCACGTAAATCTGGTGTTCATCTCTTGCATGTTTGGTATTTTGTATATTTATTTTATCTCTATCTCTGTAAATTGTTGTTTTGTTATTCAACTTTTTGCATATTCATTGCTAAAAAGTGTGTGGTTTCCTAACAAAATCTTAAGGCCATAAAAATGAAATTAAAAATAGGCAAGCATTTGTTTCCCATATTTTGCAAAATTCTATGGGGAAAGGCCCTAGAACTAATGGGCAAGTTAACGGCGGTGAAAGAATGACCCCTCCATATGGTACAACATTATTCGTAAGCACCTATTTTTGATTAAGTGGTGTTATTCAATACTTATTTCATCATATCATATTCTCCCTTGAAAGATTCTCCCCTTTTTTTCTCCACAATATGGAAAAAGTTTTAATTGAACCTCCTAGATAAATGTGAGTGTCTTCCATAATTTTCCACCTCTCGAAAAATAAATATTAAAACATAAAAATTAAAACTAAACCAATCCATCAAAGTTAGAATATTAAAGTGTCACAGTTCTACCAACTTTTGTAAACCATGGAGAGGCCATTCTCATATAAATAATTTTGTCTATTCGGTAGCTAAAAGAAACTGAAAAGTTATTTTGGCCCTTTTAATGGAAAATTGCAATCACCTAAATAATGCAAGTAATTTCCACATTTTTTATTTCCAACTTTTCATTCATGTCTTCCTTTTATCTAATAAATTAAACAACAATTGAGAACATTGCCATTGAAATTAAAAAAAAAAAAAACCCATTTTCACCATATTTTCCCAAAATATTTTGTTTCATTCAATTGTGTGTAGACCACAATGAATGAGTGACCCCTCCATATGGCTTAAAATAGATGTGGTACAACATTATTCTTAAGCTCGATACTATGAAGCACGTTTCATATGTGCTTCATTGTAAGAAAATAAAGTATTGCACATTGCTTCCCCCAAGCATTTTGCCCTCCCATTTACTTCTCCTCCCTCAAATCACCTCTTTATCACCCCTCTTCCTTCTTCGATGTTTCACTCCCTTAAATTTAACTTCTTTGATGTATACTCTTCAAGTTTTCCACTCTAAGTAAGAAATGTGAGTAGGAAATTATGATAAGTAGTAGAGTGTGGACCACAATGATTACTTTGGTCGTTGAAGCATGACTTAATGACATTCGTCCACATGTTGCATATTCATTCACAAAATGTTGTTAGAGCTAGAGACGTGTTTTCAATTGATGGATGAATGAAAGCCCTGATTACCTCACATGATGTCATGTTGTCGGCCTTGTTGTAGTTGACAAAATCGGATGGAGAAGCATTGTGGAATAGGTGAGAGCCATGTAAGGTTTTAATTCACACCTTTTTATTTTTGACTTATCGTTCATGCCTTTGCCTTAAAAAGTAAAATAGTAAAATAGAAAAAATCAATTGATGGATAAAATCTTCCTTTCGTTCATGTGTCCAATCCTTGAAGGGGCTCAATTATTGATGGGTGGTCCTGCATCGCCTATTTTTTCTCTAATTACTCGAGCTTACAACCGAAAAGTGTGCTTGTAAAGTGCTACAAGAAATAACCAATGTGGTTGGATTTCGAACTTGGCCCTTGTTGAATTATCGCTAAATTTTTATTTTGGCCCCTTTAATCTCGCATTTCACTCATGTGAATAATGTGCATGAGCTTGAGATGATTAAGTTGAGCAGATATAGCATATATTATTTGGGTGGTAACAATCTGCTCCATGGAATAAGTCTGGTTCATGCAAGTATTTATTTTCCAACATTCCAATCATGTATTTGTCGACCTATCAAATTAAGTGTCGTCCATTCAAAATCCTTGGTGCCATGAAATTATAAAACTAGCAAGCTCGATTGTGTAGTGCCCACATTTTACACACCCAAATACAACGATGAAATACCGGATAAATTTTTTTAACTTACATTGCTCACTACACACAACACAAAGGGGCTCCAGTATAGAAACTTCACTCACATACGACAATCACACAAGTCATCGACTCACATAGACCCAAGAAAAGACATAGGCATGTCAATGCCACACTTTTCCCAATGAACGAATACTAGCAATGACCCAACCACAAGAAACATGACTTCAGGAACGGCGAACCCACAACACATCATTTCTTTAAATGTATTTTAGTTACGGTTAACATTCCAAGAACATTATTGAGCAAGGATAAATTTCTTGTTTGTCCACCCACATATTCTTAAGTTTATTCCGTGGTTAAAATACAGTTCGACCATCTTATGTTGGCTTCTTATACTTTATAAAAATTTCCATAACTAACATACTTATTTGGCATAAATCAAATTGCATACAAAGTACTTAATTATCTTATTATTATGTTAAGAATATTCTTCTCCAACATTTATTCGATGTCTACAGTTTTAACCTTACAACTCAAGCGAAAGTAACTTGATATCCAGAACGCAATAAAAGGATTTAACGGAGATTTAGATACAAGGTAGTTTTTTCCAAAAACATTCCTCGATCACGAAATAGAGATTTCCCTACCACAGTTACTCTAATTCAATGACTTGTGGAATTCCATTTTGATTTATATATGTATTTTGTTTTCTCGAAGGTTGATCACACCAAGAACAATTCATATTCTTTGAAACAAAAGAATATGTTTTATTGAGTTATAAGGTCTGCAAGGGTGGCATTTTTCCGAACCTCAAATCTCGTCTTTACTCTTATATGCTTTATTTTCTACGTCACATTATGGTCTTATTTTATTTTTTTGCATTGTCTTGAAAAGGAGTTACAAACTGTTTGTCTAACCTCTTGAAGACAAAAAAGATAAGGAGACTTGAAGCTACACACGCACCCTAAGCCAACCTCCAAATCAAACGAGGTTTAGATTAATTCCAACTTCATCTAAGGGTCTACCCCTCAACTATATGTGAGTTTTAAGCGAGAGGACAAATTTATGCTAAACCACCTTCCCGAAAGGACCAAGGTGTTATGTTGAGAGAAATCAAGGTAACACATTTAGTTGAGCGGGGCTAAGGGGTTCATTAACAAGAGTATAAGACCTAAAATCAACTAAGTCACAACCTCCATCCATGTCGTCTGGATCCAACCGGGTTTTCACTCGATGAAGAACTTTAATTTTAAATCTATCTTTGAATGACAAGGTAGTCCGCTAGGCTACGAAGGAGGGGTTAGCTCTACACACTCCAAGAAAAGTTTGACTACATCACTCCTATCAGACGGGTTTAAGACAATGTCACTAAACCTACTGACTAAGACGATAAGTCCATTCTTGAGCTCTGATTTGCCTAAATTAGGACGTTCCACCGAGAGCAAAGATTAAGTTCATCCTATGGTTTTCAATGTCTTCTACGGTAAGGAGTATCGCACATGAAAAACAAGTTATGTCCCGATGTTGAACAAGGGTAGTGTGTTTTCGATTAAAACTCTTTATTACATTTACAAAGTATGAATGCACAAGATGACTCGTTAATCATTTATTGAACACTAAACATACACTACAAGATATTACTTCAAATTCATTTACCTTATATAAATATCAACCCCTTTTAACCATGTGTTCTCTGAATCAAAATTGAACCTAAGATTAAATGCACATTTCCTAGATGTCCTAGAAACCAACATCTCATACATAGCAACAAATTATCAAATATAACCTTCTGAAACATGAGACTACAAAATACA
Organism: Taxus wallichiana var. yunnanensis; assembly: GCA_018340775.1. Taxonomy (NCBI): domain Eukaryota; kingdom Viridiplantae; phylum Streptophyta; class Pinopsida; order Cupressales; family Taxaceae; genus Taxus; species Taxus wallichiana. The sequence goes on along the minus strand of CM031234.1, from coordinate 577,611,296 downwards.
TTTATTCATTTAAAAATGAACTATATAAATTACAATGATAATTAATGCATTACACAACGCCTTTACGTCATCATTCTTTCATCCTGCAAAAACACGTGAGCATGATATCAGCGATAATTCGCTGGCATGGCATCCACCCTAATCTAACATAATTATCATTTTTCAGTTTTCCCATTTACACATGATAATAATTACAATTTTCAAATGAAAGAAAAGGGTTTAGAGACATGTATTCAATGCATTTCATTTCACTTCACTTTGTAACCCAGGAGAGAGAGAAGGGAAGAGAGAGAAAACACCATTTTGTCAAAAGTTCTAATTCACACAACAAGTTACACTATAGAGTTTTAAACAGTTATTTGCATGTGTTTAAAGTTTCCAGGGTGGTTTGGCAATCCTACGAGGGTCCCGAACTTTCTATTTTTACATTTTCTCACTAGCTACAAAACGTTCAAAATGGGCTCGGAGGCTAAGAAACCACTTCCAAAAGTTATCTTCCGATGAGAACGCACACCACAATTAAATTTCTACGTGTTCCCAGATATACCAAGAGTTCATAGCAACTGACGGAATTGGGAAAAAGCGAACGGTTTGCGTTTGGCGGCTAGTTTTCGGGGCTACTGATCATAGTTGACCCAATGCAAAAAGAACAAAAGTTAGTTCGAGTGCCCAGAAAACCATGTCCATAACTGACGTTCGATGGATGAGCACGCAACGAGACACTTCCTACAAGTTCCCCTCTATAAGGAGAATTCATCAGAGTCAACAAAACTCAGAACTGGAAAACAGTCTTCGAACGGCAACAAGTTTTCTGGGGCGACAAGTCGAAATTGGTCCAGTTTGACCTCATCAAACTACAGCCGGAGGCCTACAAAATGGCTTTGCCAAACTATCCAGAAGAGTTTTTTTCCCTAAACTGAATGTTCCATGCAATTTTCTAGTATAAACACTAGAGGTTTGTGAAGACGGGAAATAATTTCTCTATCCAGGTTTCAAATGGCGGCTCAAAACGAAAGCCAACTTTCTAGATTTAACAGCTTTCTACTGTTGTAACCCAGTGTAACAGGGCTCCTATAAGAGCATCAAAAAGATGTCATATGTTCGTTCGGGGTCAAACCAAAGGTCAAGGTGACTCCTCGCATACCAAGGTACACGAATGAAGCTTCACATCTCGTTTCCAGAGTTACGAAGGGTACTTAATGAGTCTCCGAAAAATGTAAAAATTAACTATTTAAACAAGGAGAAGGTCAACATTATTACTGGAAAGTCAATTTCGTCTAGTCGATAAGACAATGTTGTAGTGATCTAGTTGGGTAGGAAGTTTTCTACATCACCTCAGAATGAGGGTGGGAGTTCGTGGTTTAATGCAGAAGAGTTATTTTGATTTTGTGAGTTACAACACGACCTTTCATTGTTTTTGCAACAAGTTGATGTAAACATTTAACTGTATTAAAAACCTAATATTTTAAGATTCTATTAATTTGCAAAAGAGAACTAAAACACGAGAATTATGAGAGGTAAGGGAAGATGAACCATGCCTGGAGAATGAAGTCGGTCGAAACTGCGGGATTCGGTTCAGTATCTTGCTTGGGCACATCGTCAACCAGATCACGAGCATCCACAACTCCACCATTTTACATACACGTCTATCATAAAATCTGTAACTACAGATTTGAAACCATTCCGCTACTCTGATCACATTTCTCCTACCTTCTAGATTCAACCCACCACTTGTTGAGCATGATCAAATGGTTTCTTATTGTTGTTGTTTGGATAGAATGAGATCTTCCTCCTTTTGTGCATAGCCTCAAATCTTGCAACCATGAGACCATGATTTTTGAAGGCATTTTGTCAAACACTTCACATGCCTTAAGCATGCCTCCACATTTTGCACATTCTCATGTGCTCATCAAACACCAAGCAAACATATCCACACAGCCACCACAGGCCGATTGGCATGTTGATGATACAATATAGGGTTTCCTCAAGATAACCGGCATGGCCAAGAATGTCAATCATGCAAACATAATGATTAATTCTAGGCATGATTCTATAAGAGGCACTCATGCCATCGAAGTATTTACAACCCTCATGCATTGAACCTGCATGGCTAAATGCTAATAAAACAAAAATGAAACTTACATGGTCAAGGTATGTTCCATAAGACCACATCTCTTTGAGGCATTTTGTCAAACAGTTGACTTGCCTTGTGTATGCTTCCACAATTTGCATACTTGTCTACTAGCGCACTTGCAACTAAAAATCCTCTACCATTATGCTTTGTGGTTGTCCGAGGCCTACTCTAAAGCTCCCATTTTGACAGAGGCTGGGAGGATGCTGAAAAAGGTTGTGGAGTCTGGCTTTACACGTACCAATTGCATTTGCTTGAAAGTTTCCAAGGCCTTTTCAACAAACTCATTTTTTTGCACATCCTGCAATCATTGCAGTCCATAAAGCACATTTCTTTCAGGCATTGTCGAACAGTTTGCATGCTTCCACATTTTGCATATGTATCTGCCAGGGCACTTGCAACTAAAACACACAAAAATCCCTTCTCCATAATGCTTTGGCGGATGTCTACACCCAGTTTCAAAGCTCTTATTTTGGCACAGGCTGGGAGTATGCTAGCAAATGAAAACTGATGGGGTTGGAACCCTATTTGTTGCACACATGAAATAGTGTGACTGTCTCTTGAGGAACCCCCACGTTTTTGAACCCATCCGAAACCATACTCCATGTGAAGCTGTCTCGTTTTCTTCATTTGGTCAAACCCTGTAACATCACCGTGTTACGTGAGGTGGCCACATGGGTTCAAAGGATTTTCCCCACGCATTCTTCAGCCTCTAGTGGATGCACAGACTAAATCAGGGCTCCCATCCTCCCTCCATGGCGGCGGCGGCTTCACTTCACTCTCTGCAAAACCAAAAGATGGAAACAGTCCCCAATGGGGCCCGAGCCCCCTTTGCCCTAAACCGCCCCACATTTTTTTGTATGCTTTAACTTTTTAAAAAAAAAAGATAAAAACCCTAAAACGAAGACAATACATAATGAAAACATAGCTTAAGGTAATCCATAATAATATCTGATAAAATTTTGACGCCAAAACCCAACGCTCATAAATCGACAAATAAAACGAGTACGCAAGCAAGCCTGGTCGACCAAGGAGGAACTAGAGAGGAGTTTCAAAATGAACGCAAGACAAGGACCAACCACAACATCACAACAGGATACCCTCCTCTTGCGCGAATCGAGGCTCGATCCGCGAAGCGACCAATCCAAACAATAAAATCGCTTATCGATAATTAACAATAAATTTGATAACAAATCGACGATCAGATGATGAAGTTATCGTCCATCGATAATTAAAATAATAATAATAATATTATTTTTATTACAACTCATTAATACTTTATTAATCGTATTAACAAGGACCCACTTACGAGCTTGACCAAAATAATCGACAATTCAAAATAATAATTATAATTATGTAGATGTTCCCTCTAGTTGGTCACGCCGCAACAATAAGTCATCCTTCAAACCACCTATCGAATTCGTGAAAGAGATTTTCTTTTTTAACAGGGTAATCAAAAAGGCGAAGCCAGCAAGGATCAGCAGGAGCACAACAATGTTAAACGCTTAGCAACACGATCGTCGAAGAAGAAAAAGGAGAACGAGGGACGGGGCATTACAAATTGATGGATAAAATCTACCTATCCTCAAACATATTCGATTTATGGTATTTTTATTTTGGCCATTTTTAGCATAAATTGCACTCATGTGGATAATGCGGGAGAGATCGAGATGATATAGTGGAGCACATATAGCAAATGTTATTTGGGAAGGAACAATCTGATCCATGGAATAGGTGTGGGATATTTAGGGTTTTAATTCCCACCTTTTTATTTCCAACTTTCTATTTATGTCTTCGCCTTACCTAGAAAATTAATGTCATGCACACAAAATACTTGATGCCATAAAAAAACAAAATTGAAAATCTTGATCAACAGATAAAATCTCCCTTACGTTCATATGTACATTCCCTTAAGGGGCTCAATTATCAATAAGTGTTCCTCCATCACATCGTTTTCTTATATTACTCAAGCTTGGAACTAAAAACCATGCCTACAAAGTGCTACAAGAAGAAACCAATGTGGTTGGGTTTCAAAATTGGCCCCTGTTGAATTCCTTCCATTTTTTTAATTTTGGCCCCTTGAAGCTCATATTTTCCTCACATGAATAATGCGCACAAACTTGAGACAATTAAGTGGAACACAAATAACATCTATTTTTTGGTACGAACAATCCTCATCATTGTCGCTAGTAATTTTTGACAGACCAAAAAAGAAACCTAATCCTAAAATTGTGTGCAATTGCTACCTTTCGATGCTACACCCACTACACATCTTCCTGTCTATGTTGTGTCCCATTAAATGTGCACTTGATTTCCCCTTACATTTACATGTGTTCTAACTAACAAATATATGCAACAACTAGAATTGCAAAATATTTTTGTTTCATCGTATTGTTCATCCAATCCTTACATTATGAGATATCTCCACAAACATTTGCATCCACGTCTTACACAAAATGTCTTTTACTTCAAATGATTAACAAAAACTCATGTGGTTGTTAGAGTGTGGAGTTATGGATTGCTTCCCCATTCTGATTTCCCCACCCTTGCACTTATCCACCCTCAAACCCCTTCTTCTTTGCCCCTCTTCCTCTCCCATTGTTCTCTCCCTCCACTTTCACTTCTTCACAAGATACCTTTCGGTGTTTCCATCGTACATTTTACGTGTGATTGCTAGTTATTAATCTCTTTCAATTTTGTTGAACTACTTGTTCCCTGTCCATGATGAATTAAAATTTAGTATTATTTGTTTATGTTGATTTTCATAATTGGTTTAAAACTTTTATCATGTATTCTTCCTCCATGTAGTTTGATGTATCATGATGTCATCATATTTGTTATAGTTGTTATTTTATCATTTTTTTATGAAAAGGGATCTTATATTATATTAATGCAATAAGATACAAGATAGTTTTCAACAAAAAAATGGGTGGTATGAGAGCACGCCCCAAAACCATGAACAAGCTAGGTTGAGCCTAGAACAAAAAAGTCAAACTAGGTCGAGCCTAGGAGAGTACAACAAAAAAGGCATCGCCCAAAAACACTTAAAAGGCACTATCAAGAAGCAACAACAAACATGCCTAAGGCAGGAGGATCCTGATCATCCGGCCACCCAACTGAGGAAGTCCTTGCCCAAGATCCGAAATCTCCTAGCCAATGAGCAAGTTCTTCCTCAGGTCCGCTTCCTGTGCTTAGGAATGGCGAGGTTAAGGCGAGGGAATTTGTAACTAAAAAATTAATGAAGTAACTAAAATATACTATTTAGTTTATTTAAAATAAATTATATATTTTTGTATTTACTTAAATATGTAACAATCCAAAAGCATGGTCTTTTTTTTAAAAAAATAAAAAGCATTGAAATTGCATTATGTCACTTTTTTATGTGTCAAAACTCAACCTTAATAACATTGTAAATTATATCAATCCCTCCAAAGATAGACATAAAGTTATATCCATAATTTTTTTGTTTGAATCTAAAACTTACATGAATTAGGTATAAAGAATTCTTAGGCTTAGCTATCAAAGAGTGGGGGTTCTATTATGCCAAATTTATACGAGACAAGATCTCAATCTCATCCCCTATTACTTGGTATTTCTTGAGATTTGTAAAAACAACTTTTGCACCATAATATTCATCATTGAACTATAACTCATTTAATTATATCCATTACTTTAAGACATCCATTATAAACCATTTCTCAAGATAAAAGATAAAAATAAAATTTACAAATAACCTATCCTAAAATCTTACATTCACATGTACAAACTTGACTTCAAATATTTATCATTACAAACAAGTATTCACTAATTGTCACTTCTTTCATATATATATATATATATTAGTAGTCATTAATTTAATGATTTTTTAAATTTTCTTTTTAATAATTATTAAGTAAAAGGATTTATTGAACACAAACTTTATAAAGATTTGTTTTTATTGATTAAATAAGGGAGGGAAATGTCTAAATCCGGGAAATTAAAACAATAAAATAATCATTATATTGTTCATCCGAGGAGCAAAAAATTACACACGAGGGCTAGAAAATTACCATGTCCAACACCCCAAGGTTTAGATAAACTACAACAACATTTAAGAAACTTTACGAGACTAAAAGTCAATATCTAAAAACTAAAAAGCAACAAGTGACAGACCCATAGCCAAACTACGGATCATACCATACTAAGATATAATATGGTAACAATCCTTCAATAACATATGCTTCGGAAGGATCGATCGAGACAAGTGGAATCCGTAATCTTAGCCAAGGTAGGATTCTTCAAACTTGTCTTGAGCGAAATGGTAGGCTCATTAGGGAATGCACAACTTCCACAAATGCATAAGCCTTAAGAGGACAAAAAAAAGGTATATAATAAGAAAAATAAAAAATTGGTTGGCATTGTCAAGGTCCACGGGGTTGAGAGCATCCACCACAAACTTAGGGATGCCCCGGTGGCAAGTGAGGTATTTACAAGCAAAGCGAGCGGGGTAACCTAGTAAGGGTGGTTCGAGAGGCCTAGAAGCAACTAGGGACTCCTTCATATGGATGCCCTTAGGGCATTATCTTGTGCAAGGCAAGATTAGATGGAAGGGGAAGGGCACAAGTCAACCACATGAGAGGGCTTTTACCGAGCTATCCGAAGCAACAGGAATGTTTGTACCCCCACCATGAACAAATTGCATTTTTCCATGACCGAGTCTAGCTTAAGCATCAAGAATGTTAAAATTGAAATTCAGCTCTCTTACCATATAATTCAAATTTATTTTGAGATATTGCAACCTTCTCTTCTAAACCACTAAGAGGAGGAAATTTTGGGTAGTGGCGTCATAGTTTCTCCCCTTGATTTTGAGAAAACATCAAGACCTTAGCATGTTTGGATTTCCACAACTTGTTCTCTTGATGAAGCTCATCCTTACCAATGACGCTTCAAATAACACATTGGGACAAAATAAAAAATGGTTTTCATGTAAATTGAACTCATCAATCCCTTGAGACTACACTTTTAGTTAGATTTGTTGAAGCCACATTTAGCAACCCACTTAGCATTATCATTCTTTGGGATATCATATGCCGCCTCTTTTCCACAAGATGTCATCTTAACCATGGTTTCTTTCAAAATCCACAAGTGGTAGGAGAAAGAATTGATGAGGAACAAGAGGAAGGGAAAATGAAAGGTCGGTATGTCTAATGGCATGTCTAAGAACGCCCAACCATTAATGTTGACACCCCACAACGAGATCTTACACACATGTTAATGCTCGTGCCAAATCTTGGGAAGCAAGGAAGTTGGCGATTACCCACCAACTTGTCATGGGCATTAAAAGAATGATGGGAGGGAAATTAATCTCTCACCATTCACCAAAGAGGCAACATCGTAGTTGGCTAGAAAGTTAGCTCTATTCATCTCCTAATAGTAATAATGAAAGCATATTTCCAAAGCAATCCTTTAATATTGTTTATAGTATTTGTAATAGGAAGGAGATCAAACTTGAGTTATTGACAACATTGATAATTAGAGGGGAGTCCCCTTTGATAGTAAATCTTGTAAAGCTCATTTTAATAGCTATCAAAAATTCTTGTCTAAGTGCTTGCAATTTTGCTTCATCGTTGAAGGTCCGGGAATGTTAAACAAGAACTTAATAACATCGCCGTCATCATCGCAAATAAGACTGTCAATACTTACAACTCTCATATTGCCTTTAGAGGTACCATCAAAATTGAGGATACGACGAAAATCCTTAAGAGGGAATCACCATATCATTTCCTTTCTTCTAATCTCAAGACTTGACAAACGAAGTTCCATTGACTACGAAGAAGACATTCCAATCTTGTGACTTTCTTTTTAGGCAACCGAGCATTAAAATACGACATTCAATAAAAAAACTCAAATTTAAAAAAAAATACTGAAGGAAATAAAATAACTTTTAAAATTATGTTTTGTTAATAAGAAAAGAACATTTTAAGTTTCTCACCTATAAGTATAACATGCCACTTTCAACTTTTAATTTTTTTAATCTCTTTCCTTATTATAATTATACCTCTTTTTTCTCATCTAAATATTTTTAGTCAACCATACAAGGCACGTTTACTTTCATTGCATTTAAAAGGACGTTCAAAAATATTGTACAAGAATGAAATTCTCAAATACAAAATAAGAAATGTCATTGGTTCTTTTTATTTTATGATTTTTTTCTTAAATGCCAACAAAAATAAATTGCTCCCTTGCACTTCTAGAACTGAACACCTGGCAAAGCAAATCTTAATTATCCTCACATTTTCAAATTGGGTTAATCGATAACAAGATAAGTCAACAATTAAATTAATTAATATCCAACTATTACTTTAGTGCAAAAGAAATGTAATATCTGGCGACAAACATAGTCATTTCAAGTCAATATAGATTTGGATTTGTTTGCATCGATGAATGTCAAATAATCACATAATTGTTACTTCGAAAAAGCAAGGACACCTATGCAAGTTCACTTCCCAAACAAATTCCTCATTATTGCGCACCACTGTTTTAAATAAAAGAAAATACTGTTCACCAATGAAAAAGAGGCTAAACTTGAGGGTTAAATTTGAGGGCCACCTATATGGTCGGTCGAACAATTTTTAGGTCACGATGAATTTTCATTATTGCCTTCCAAAAAACAATAAAATGTATAAAAGATTATTGTATAATTATTTAATTATTTTTAATATATATTAATATAATTTACATATAAATTTATATAAACAATGATTGTCACATATTAATTATACAAATTGTAAACAGTTATTCAAATTTAACCCATGTGCTAGAGGGTGAAAGACTCAAAATGGTAAAAATGTTCACCATTCCTCTCCTACTAAGAAATATTTGCCATACTCCTCGTAACTTATAAATATAATTCAAAAAAATGAGTAAAAATGTCATTCATGGAAGTCATTTAAATAATGACTAAAAACTACACCACTAAAAATCCTACAAAAATAAATGATCTAATAAAATACTAATTTTATATTTGAAACCAACCAATTCCACATCCAACATACCCATAGTCATTTATGTTTTCATCACCTCTTCTCCTGGTTATTCATGTTTCAATTACCTCATCAGCACTATTTGGAAGTCTCTTCCAACTCGCAATAGCTTTAATTGTTGAAAAGAATCTTCGAAACAATTTTTCAGAAAATCCACATGAACTTCCCAATTTATTTATTTTTGCCATTGAAGACTTACAATAGACACCACGTGCTTCCCAATATACCCTACTTTTTCTAAGAATGATTAGTGATGAATTTGAGAAAATAACTTACGCTTTAATCCCTTTGTGGGATCCTGTTAGCTGGTCTTGTTTAAAATTTTGACTTGTGTATTCTTTTATTAATAATAGAAGCATTTTCAATTTACAATTAAGAAAAAAAAACTTCGGCAAGATTATAACATCAGCAATTGATTGAGGGGATACCCAAGCAGAAAATATCAAATCAGGGCTATAAGCCAAGGCCAACAGCACTCCATCCCACTGCAGAATGGGCCTCTCGGTACAAACAAGACCAGTTACTTAGGAAAACCCTTGTCTGATTCGATCCAAGTAGAGAAGGCTACCGTGTTGCTAGCCTACTCGAATTCACCAGGTCTAATCAACTTAATACTAGACTCGGGTGGGACACCATAAGTAACTATTTACAATCCTCCATGCTAGAAAAATTCAACTAGTTGAAACAGATTTACGTTGTGAAACAAAAATGCAATCATTCCTTTGCCATATTTGTATACCAAGAAATAAATGAGAGAGGCCCAAGTCTATCACATCATCTATATGCCCTTGAAAAATTTGTTGGTATCATGAGCCATTTTAATCTGATTGCTGGAATCATCGACATACAACAACGCAATCAGAATTTTTTCATCGAGATGTTTGAAGCCAACCACCTCATTATGTATTTTTTATCTATCTAGTAATGATTTCATAGGTTCTACATGAAAAAGTTAGAAGCACGCCCATCCTAGTTACATTTTTTAATATACTAATGATTATATCGGGTTCCAGCCAAGATTAAACACCGTCTAAGAAATTGCAATTGCAGCACCAAAAAGATGATCCTGCACAAAGTGAAAGCCACCATAAAGCATACAAAATTACATCAATTAACGATTCTATGCAGAAATCATGTATAATAATATCGAGATCTTATAGATTCATCTTTTAAGAAGCATTCGCAGAATATACATTTGAAAATCCGTCAATACTCATAATTTGTGGAATATATAATCGCAGATCGATTGCCAATTATAAATTATCCAAAACACTTTAGGAGTGAGCTTCTCACGGATATCTTTTGTGCTTCTTTGATCCATGCACGATTCTAAATCATAGCAGTGAGTTCATGTACAAATGTACTTTTTTCTAAATGTATGTGTATGTCCACTGAAAATACATAATAAAATATAGGAGGGGAACGAACCCCACCGAGCCACCACCAATAAAAGGCTTTAGGAAGCCAAACAAAACAAAACAAAAAATGACTCACTTTTGTCCTTAACCAAACAGGCATTTGCCGGAACCACCCAGTAAAAGAAAACAAGAATACCTTGCCATTAAAAAATATAGAGAAGAAACAAAACTAACAGAGAAGGAAGGGCACACGAGAGACATGCAGAGCCCTGCTCTACCTACAACTGTCTACAGCAAATAAACAGATATGCTCACAAAACTGAAGGACAAACACAACAATGCAAGCGAAGTGTTCATTTTAGAGCATTTAAATCTCACAAATATTACTGATTTCCAATCAATCACTACCAGGCAAATAAAACTGATAACAAATAGTCTTTTTACGAGGAATAAAAATCTGAACGGCATCAGAAGATGGAGATTGCAATTAGAAATCTGCCAGTAGTATTATTTCTCTACTTCACAAAATAAAATTGACAGGGAAACATTACAGGGCAGTCAAAATTTGGTGGTTAACATGGCAACTAGCAGATATTTCCTCCTTCCACATGATTGACACAAAAGAATAGATCACAGTAAATTCCAGAATTCAATGCCGAAGAAGCCACCTCCAAAACCCCTTACAGGGCATTCAAAATTTGGTGGTTAAAATGGCAACTCACAGATACTTTCTCCTTCCATGTGGTTGACACCATAGAATAGATCACAGTAAATCCCACAAATTCTAGAATTCACTGTTGAAGAAGCCACCTCCAAAAGCCCCTAAAGCCCTTTTTCTCTTTATTTAAAATGGCTAGATCAGCAAACATTTTCAGAATAGAAGGGAGTTTTATAATTAACACTGTTTGTTTAACAGCTGGAAAATATGATGGATATACAACCGCCTTCAATGTATTAGGGCAAATCTCAACAACAGTATGAACTGTCGTTGAAGCACCTAGAGATGCAAAATAACAAACATGTCATCTAGGCAAGCAGTTTCCCTGCTTATACTAGTGAATTTAAAACAACAAGTTTCAGTAATGCATTTACTGAATTGTAAAGATAATAACAGTCAAGTTGCACATTACAGGTCAACCTTGCAGTTCAAAGTTCAGATTGAACATTTTTGGTTTTTTTCACTCTAAGTTTCATATTAGCGAGACTGTTATCAGCAAATCACAGCACCCCTGAGTGTCTGCAACTCGATGGGTTGAGACTCTCAATGCGATTGCATAACATGGAGCTTTTCCCAAGTGTGGGACCTTGCGAAATCGGGAAAGCTCTCCGGATGAAGGCCAGTTCCTATTCCTCTGTTCATATGCACACGTAAAAATGCAGAGGGTTTACTCAAAACCTAATCTAACTTGCCAAGGAGACAGGGTAAGAAGATGCATAAAAATAAACCTAAACTAACAAAGGTGATGCACCGAGGAATGAAGAACACCTGTCTTGCCAATAAACACAGACCATTAAAATGCAATGCAAGATCATGCACAGATAACCAGGTTTGCAGTGAAAGATCAGGAGGACGCAAATAAACACAGAGAGGGTTGAGAATCATCCACAGACATGCATTATTTGCTCCAAAGATTGATACAATACGCTACAGAATGCCAAGAGGCAAATTTGCATTACAGTTTTAAATGGGAGGTTTGAACTTCCACAAATTCACCTGCCAAAGAGAAGAAGGGAGGGGCAAAACAAGAATGTCCAACATTTAGAAAGAAGCCCCTCCTTACAATTTATAGGAAGAATGAGAGAGGGAAGAGAGAGGAAATCCAAATCTACCCCAACCACCTCTAGGTTGCATTTAATTCATCTCATTATGGCGGTAGGTGAGAACCCTAGCAAACTTAAAAGCGGCGAACTGTATTTTGCATTAAAGTTGGTTGTTGAAACATCATTTCTGGCCATTACCACGTGCCAGAGGCGTTTTTCGATTTTCTCTCTCCAAACTGAACCAAAATGCAAGATTGACCCCGAAATCATGTAGAGAATTTCACCAGCTTTCCATTGATATAAAGAACGCGAAAATCCGAGCTCTGGATCGAAAGTTATGGCCATTTGAAGATTTAGGGCAAAAACAGGCCCAAAACGGATCGGCGGGAAAAAGTTTGAATTTTTTACCCGTTTGGTCTTTGGAAAAAATTTCAAATTTTCCCCACGCTCCGCCACTTGGATGACACGTGTCAGGCTTTGATTCGTCTGCGGGCTCATCCTTTGAAAATTTCTTTCGGGCCCTTAAAAAATTTTGCCACTTGGACACGTGGCACTATTTTATTGGCTCGGGCCTGAGGGGAGCACTTTGCCCTTCGAAAATTTGGCATTTTTCACTTTGGGAAAATTTCCCATTTCCCCCCGCGCTCCGCCACTTGGATGACACGTGTCAAGATTCCATTCGATGCCCGGCGTGAGCCAGCCCAAAATCAAGCCTTTGAAAACTTTGACTGAAACTTGGAAAATTTTCTAAGTCCTTCTCTTTTCCCCGCCACTTCCTGGGACACATTCTCCCGCATCGGCCGATTCGGGCTTCCTTGTTCCTGTTTGCGGCTTTTTCACCTTTTCACGTCCCACGCGTCCACTAGCATACTTTTGTCCCAAGCTGTCCCAGCGGTTGGATCAGGGACAAATATCTCGAACCACCGAAATGGGTATGCTTACGACAAACCGGGCCGATTCGCGTCCCTCGCGTATTTTTGCCCAGACTGTCCCGAACCGCGAAACAAAAGACTTAGACAATTTTTCTCTCCTTTTGGCCGATTCACCTTTCGCGTCCCCACGCGTCCCTACGTCCCAATGTCCACGGACCGCCTGGGACAAAAATGTCCAACTTAGCCAATTTTCTTGCTTTTTCGGCCCCAAGCTTGGTACGACGAACCTCAGTACGACCGAAATGCTTTAAAACAGTCCTGCAACCTTATTTTTACATTTTTTTCATAATCTCAACTTGTTGGGATTTCTTCTTGAATGGGAGAGTTAGAAAAAGGCCAAGGGGACCCCGAAAAACATGATTTTGGGCCTCGAATCAATCTTACTTGCTCGGGACTGAATAATTTGATGCATGTTATCAAAATTACCTTGACGGGTGAATTTTGGATAACAGAGACCTCAATTTTTGTTGGGCATATTTCATATTGATGCGATCGAGGAATGGGGTCTCAACTAAATAAGAGCCCAACCTTGCGGCTTTAGAGTAACGCAGTAGTTTTTATGCTAAACAACATTTTTTTATTGATTCAAACATCAATGGACATTAAAGCATTCAACACACGGTCTCGGGGGACTATATAATCACGCATACAACTTTGAGCCTCGGATGCTATACAAACACATGAGCGGACTCTACTTCCGTATGCCTTCACACACAACTGAAACCTTCAAACAACATATCTCTTGAATTATTGCTCTTTGTGCAAAAATGGAAAGAGACTTTTCGTCATAGAACCAAGATGAATTTCTATCAAAGCATTTTGAATTTTTGGTTATTTGTTATGCCCTCTTCTGCCACTCAAAATCTTCCTTGCAGCTCCTCTATATCTCCTCTACAACTAGACTAACATGCAATTATATTAACCAACAAGAAAGACTCCTAATTTGAATTTCTAATTCTAAATATAGCTAATAAGCTACAACTGCTCCTATAAAACAGGGCAGTTACAAGAAGTTCTAATTTTAGGAGAACAAGCTCCTTAAAACTCTCAGCTGTTTGGATTGACAACTGTACATTTTTATTATTTTTTGGTGATGCAAAATCACATGTGAACCAAGATGGTCCTGCATCAAACACCCACAGTAAGTAGTAGAACCACTCTTTTGGTCACAAAGAGTAATGACCATGGTGTTCCCTTCCACCTTGTTAGGTACCACTGAAATTTGTTCTTTTGTTTCTTTCTCCATTTCTAACAACATGCTGGTCCATAAACCATCTTCATCAACATAGCTCTGATCATCTTTCTCTTTACCTTACCCATTTCTTGGGCATAGTCATCCATCCACCTCCTCCAAGATGCTTTGTTTCTCATCTTCCATCCTCTTGTGGGATTTGACCCACCACTATCTAACCACCACCACCAACTATATTCAACACCATTGTTTCTCAAGCCTTCATGAGATTTGAACCAACCAGCCCTTCCTCCAACAGAAGCATGCAACTCATGTTCTATCCCAAGCCATCTCTTCTTCACTTCTTCAGTAATGAATTTCTTGTCAAAGAATCCATCACATACACTCTTCATCATATATGCAACCATATTACATACTTGGACTCCAAAGGCCAACTCAAATGAGTTCTTCTCAGCATTCTCCTCTTCTTCTATGCATTCAATCATACCTGCAACAAAATTAGTAACCCAAGTATTTAGAGAATCAACAATTCTCATAGGGTCTTGCATATTCAACCCTCACACTTTTGTAACATCATGCTTCAGCCACAACTTGTCTTTTCACTTTCAATCTCTCTCCATTCCTAAACTACTGTAACAAACTCAAAAAACATAGTAACATGAGAATCAGGTATTCCCGTATGGATCTTCTTCAATGTCATCTTTAATACAACTTTACTCTCTTCTTCGTTACTCAATTCTTCCTTCAAATCAGCATCATGTGCATTCACTTTCACATCCTTTTTCTCTATCTACATCTCTTCCAAAAGACATCATTTAGCTGCAACATCATCCCATCCACACATGCTTTGGATGATAGCAACATCAACTCCACCATCTCATTCTCTACTCCTTCACCACCTCCTTTCTTCATTTTCTTAGGCATCACAAGCATGTCACGTGCAAAGGAACTTTCATTCTCCTTGTCCATATCAAACATGATGTAGCTCTTGACACAAAAGCACCTCTTCTTCAATTCCTATTTGGGTTGCTCCCACATATGTACCACCATGGTCTTCCTTCATTCTTCTCGACGGAAACATATCCACCATTTCTATCTTCTTCTTTGACTCTATGCCACATGAGTGACATTCTTTTGCTTCTCTCATCTCTCCTTCATGTGTCTCTATTGCTTGTAGAGACATCTCTTCCCTCTCTATTTCTTAATTCTTTGTCATCTTCTTCGTTGTTGGACTATCGAACTCTTAATCATTCCTTGCATTCTTCTCATGGAATGTAGTCGCATGGACTGTCAAAGGTTCATTACCAGCAACTTCTACTGTTGTCACAACACCATTCTTCCCTTCATTTTCGTCTTCTACTTCACATGGACGGTCTTCAAATGTGCTCTCCTTAAGTGCATCAACTAATACTTCCTTCATCTTCATAGTTCCCTTTATGGAAACCTGCAACTCTTCATTTATTGTCCTCTTCATTATTCACACTTATGTGGGCTGCTCCCACATCTCCATCTTCTTGTGCAACCTCCATGGTTGGGCTACACCTTGTCTCCTCATTCTTCACTTTGTTTTGTTCTTCTTCACATGTATGGTCTTCAACCATACTCACCTCATGTGCATGAACTTGCACTTCAGCCACCTCATCTTCTTTTTGGCTGTCCTCTTTCTTCACCTCTATTGTTTCCTTCATGGAAATATGCATCTTTCCTTGGTTGTCCTCAATCCTTCTTCCCTACAAAAGAGAAAATTCAAAAGCGTTTCCTTTCCTTTCCAATGAAATTTCATCCTCTTCCCACTTAGGGAATACAACACACTCTTCCTCATCATCCAACAATGGGTCTCCTACTTCAGGTTCACAAACTATCACCTCCACATCCTCCTTCATGAGGATTTCTTCTTCCACTGGCTGTTCATAACCCTTTTTATCTTCGATGGTCTTCAAAACAAACTTGGATTTCCAAGGCGAAAACCTCACTCTTGTTACCTTTCAACCTTCTTTTCACTATTCACAACACCATCTGAAAGAATCTTTTCACTTCTTCCTCTCTTACTTCTTTTGAAAATAGACTTGAATTGCTCATATGATAACTTCACTCTCGCATTGCCTCTTGAAGCAATCTGCATCTTCTCCTCATACTCGAGCCTCAAGAATTAAAGCTTCCTCGACCACTTTGCTTTCATTTTAGAGCGCACAACATTATCCATCATCTTGAAAACCATCTGTTCCCAACTCTCTACCTTCTTGTTTCCTTTTCGTTTTCTTCTTTCTTGGAGAACCCTCCAATACATAGCTGTAACTCAACATAATCTAGCACTTGCAACCTCAACACTCATGGGGTCTTCAATACTCTTCTCCTCAAAATAACACTCTAAATCTAAAGCCGTCTCATGAACTCTTTTTCGAGTTTCTTTACCACAAAACAAAAATATATTGCTAGTGGGCTTATCTTTTTCTTTCATTAAGACCTTTACTTGTCTCTTTCTTTCACTTTCTTGTCTTCTCTCCAAGACTTCCAACTTTGCTTCAAGGGATCTCAAAATCTTCTCCATCTCTTCTTCATCTTCATTCACAGCAGCAACAACCTCTACACATTGTGCAGTCTCCATTGCATCCAATCTGACTTGGATTTCCTTTAGCATCTCTATCAAATCTTCTACTTCGTGTGCTCTTCCTCTACCAACTAATATTTCTCAAATACGCAAGCTTCTCTTCTTCTCAAATACGCAAGCTTCTCTTTCACAACCTACAGCTAATAAATAGACTTTTTTCACAACATGCATACAAACTCAAAAAATGCCTCACACCCAACCCAACAAGGCAATCCTTGCTCTGATACCAAATGATGCAGTCAAGGTATGGGGTCTCAACTGAATAAGAGCCCAACCTTGCAGTTATAAAATAACACAACAATGGTTTTTCATACAAAACAACATTGTTTTTATTGAGTCGAGCCTCAATGAACATTAAAACATTCAACATGTGGTCTCAATGGACTGTATAATCACACATACAACTCTGAGTCTCAATTAATATCAAAACATTCAACATGTGGTCTCAATGGACTGTATAATCACACATACAACTCTGAGCCTCAAAGGGCTAATACAAACACACGTGCAGACTGTAATTCTATATGCCTTCACACACAAATGAAACCTTCAAACACACATATCTCTTGAACTATTGCTGCTGTGCAAAAATGGAGAGAGGTTTTTCATCATAAGACCAAGATGAACAAAAACCTCTCAAAATTTCAATCAAAGCATTTTAAAATTTTGGCTATTTGTTATGCCCTCTTGGGCAATGGCAAATCTTTCTTGCAGTCATTGATATCCCTTCTAAAATTAAACTAACATGCAATTATATTAACCAACTAACAAGAAAGACTCCTAATTTGACTTTCTAATTCTAAATATAGCTAACAAGCTACAGCTGCTCCTATAAAACAAGGCAGTTACAAGAAGTTCCAATTTTAGAAGAACAAGCTCCTTAAAACTTTCAGCTATTCAAATTGACAGCTGTACTTTTTTTTTGGTGATGCAAAATCACATGTGAACTAGGATTCTCCTGCATCACATATATTTATTGTGCACATAATCTATATCTATATATAGACATGCAATAATTATGGGGACTTTAAGCAGAAGTGAGAATATTGATACTGTAATATAGCAATAACAGACAAATATTTGGGGCTTAGCCATCACCGGAAATTAGAGCAATGGATAAGGTTGCAAATCGGGAATCAAGCTTGTTACAGAATTTCACAAGAAACCACAGTATGCCTGTTAAACTATCATATCACTAGATCTCAAACCCAGCCAAGATGCATGCTTATGCTTCACTAAAGAATTGACGGAATCAACC
The DNA here is from genome assembly GCA_018340775.1 of Taxus wallichiana var. yunnanensis. Taxonomy (NCBI): domain Eukaryota; kingdom Viridiplantae; phylum Streptophyta; class Pinopsida; order Cupressales; family Taxaceae; genus Taxus; species Taxus wallichiana. Next base: position 577,593,034 of record CM031234.1, on the reverse strand, counting down.
ATACAGCAGACGATTACGGGAGTTTGCTTGCATTCATCATAGTAAAATTGCTACATACCTTATTCATAGAAAGCTCAAACTCTATCCAATGGCAAGCTTATACACATGCATACCATATGATTCTTCCTACAATAATTATGCATAAAACACTAACCAGCTATAACAACATGAAAATCAAGAAATTGTTAATTCATGTATAGAAAATACACATTCAAGCGATACATTGTAAGAAAAACATAAAACACGGGATGAAACATCTGCACCAAATTCTATTATAATGAAATGATGCAGTCAAGGCATGGAATCTCAACTGAATAAGAGCCCAACCTTGCAGCTACATCATATAATTGACATTTTTGCATATATAAAACAAACTACCTCAACCTTTTTGGTAAGTCGTCATTTTGGGCAGAACCACAGCAATCATTTCAGCAGTTGGGGTACCGCATGTAAAGCTTTAGAAACAGTCAAAAATGTTCGTTATAGTGGGTCACTCAACACAAAGCATTGTAATTGATCACAATTACATGGGCACCGTAGCTCCTAGTATCTAAATAATAGCACAACAGAACTTTTTCTCCAGTTTAAAATAACAATCCACTATCTTTCCAAATCAACAACAGGCTTGGGGTATTCATTATTACCTTGTTCTTGTAACTGAATGAGCTACACTTTTTACGAAATAAAAAATAAAGAATGACATTTAACTTCAAAAATGGGTTACCCATTTTTCAAATACATATGAGAGCATTTTATTTCTCAATGGCATCTACAGATTTCTATAGATGTACAATCAGCACCTGCTTACATGGAGAATCTGCCACCAACAAGAAGTATCTCGAGTATTGCAAACTTGATTTAAACGAGGCATCCATTTCAAGAATAACAAATTTGGTAGTTACTTAGTGTACACATGACACAGATTGGAAGCTCACCCAAATCATTTGCAGAGCACTGTGTGGTGATGCAAAGTGGATTAATTCCACCTATGTACAGATCAAGCGGCCATGCTAATCTGAATCACTGTCCATATTCCCCATGGCCCTCAAACCTCTCGGTCTCTGCAACAACCCACATATTGTAAGATTCGAGGTATTACGTATGCCTTTGAAAAACTTAGAATTTGAAGATCTATGAACAAAATACAGGATAGTTGCAAATTACTTTTTTGTTGTTTTTTTCTCTCGCACTTCATAGCGCTCTTGGGAGAGATCACAAAGCCATGAGCCAGGGCTAACCACCTGCAAAATCAAAACAATAACTACTGTTATACTCCGATAACTTACATGAGCCCCTCAAAAACAGCACTGAAAACTCAAACTAGAACAACACAACGGAAAACAGAACAAACCAATGTATCGTGTCCCATTCTGGAGGATATGCTAAAAACAAAAAATAACGATCTACTGAATCAAAAAAATTAAAACTCTTTGTGAAACCACAGCATCTTATCCAGATTGCCAACCATGCCCACAAGGTGAAAAAAACATTTGAGAACATTGAAAACGGCATTGAAAACCCAATCTAGAGAAAAACATTGAAAAACATCAAATTTTGGATAAAAGGGGACTAAAAATGTATGCGATAAGTTGCAGGCGGGACTCACAAGTAAGTTCTTCTGGATGAATTTGGCCCGCTTTTTAGGCCTCTGAGGCAGCTTAGAGCCCTTGATGGCGATAAAATCCTCCTCTTTTTCCCTACTGGAAAGGGCTATCACAACTTTGGGCCATACAAACATTTCTAAATTACAGTCCTTCTCTGGCAATGTGTCTGCGTCTGTAAAAATCTTGTTCGTTTCCTCTGTCGAGGATGACCCATTAAATTTATTGTTGTTATCGTACAACCTGGTATGAATTCTTTCGTTCTTTTCAGGACAAGAATGGCCGCTATTATTCCCAACTTTGACGCCTTCAGCCGCCATGGATTTGACGACCACCGATTGTGAATGCAATGCCCTCTTCAAGCCACGAACGGGTTGCGTACAATTTGGATTTGATGGCGGGGTCTCTGGAGACTCTGGAGCTTCCTTTTCGCCTTTGACAATGCGTCTCTCAACACGAAAGGCTGTTCTTTTTACCTTGACCTCCATGCCTGATTTTACTTGCACTTTGACGCACCTCATACGCTTACGATTCCCCCACTGTAACACCAAATCCCGGTCCTGAGGCCTGTATATTTCCCGATGCTTCTCCATTTTTTCTGACGCCCCTGCAAGGAACCAAAAATCTCATGAATCTTTCCATCCAACAATATGCTCTACAGAATCAAAAGAAAACGAAAAGCTGTGAGGATTAATACAAATATCCCTCACCTAAACAAAGATCCAGTGCGGCTGCTTAGAAATCCTTAAATCCACCCGTTCTCTTCTAAAATCTTGCAAAAAGGCTCCGATCCAGCGACTTACAGAGCGCAAAAATTGCACAAGTTTACAACATACAAAATCCCTCTAGCCAGCGCCTCGGCCAGAAAATAAACTTCAACAAATAACTACAGTTGGACTTTCAAACAGTCGAAAATTTGCACCAGAACATGTAGCCCACCGATTTAACCTTTAAAAGGCAAATATCTCGTAGCCCAAGAAACTAAAGAAGCCTAAGCAAGCCATCCAAGAAGACTTTAAAAATGAGTTAAAAACACAAAATCCTTGTTGAAAACACAGGAGCGGCGTAAATTCAAAATCTCGACCGAAACTTTATTTGAGGGAGGTTTACAGTGCAGGAAAAGAAGCAAAAACATTGCTAAACAGAGTTGTTGAAGAGTCGTAAGCCGATTCTATCGACATTAAAATGCCCGGCAAATTGATAGAAACTTTGAGGACGAACAGAAAGACTCCACTGAAAGCTGAAAATTATGAACAGAATACAGACTGATTTCAGTTTAAGCACAGAATACACCAAATCCTTCAACGATGCTCCTCCTCCTTGAAAATTATACATATATACAATTTATATATCACCGCCCTCGTGCAAACGAAACTTAAAAAGATAAAACCCGCTCGCGTCCGAAGCTGATTTTTTCCCAATTTTATCGAGTCCTTTTTAAAAAAATTTAAAACCTGTTAAAACCACGTCAGCTAAAACGCGCGCATTTGTTATCAAACGTGGGCCTAACGACCGTCCGATCTGAAAGATCAAAGATGTGAGTCGGCCCACGCGGATGTTTTGTTAGGGCGGGGTCCATGGAGGGGCTTCCCTTTTTAAAAAAACAAAATTAAAATGAAAAATAAATACTGGTTCTCTGGAAGGTTTTTTCAATTTGTTCGAGGAAGCTCCAAAAATTTTATCTATTAATTTTAGATAGGTTGTTTAAAAGGTTGGGTTGAAAGTTTTTCCCTATTGTTTTTTGTTTTTTTCTCTACGCTCAAAGATTTCTAATTTACACGGTATTCTAAGATGTTGACCCTACATTGAAGTTGGTAGTTGTACTTTACATTCTTTTAATTCCATATCTAAATTTTCACATATATTATTCTTTAAGTAATTCATGAACCTTTTTTTGTTTATTATTTTTAGTTCACGTGAAACCTCGCGTGTAGACTTTGTATTGTGGTTGGTGGTTGCACTCTACATTTTTCCACTTTCTCGCCTAAAATTTTTCACATGGTAAATAAAAATTAAGCAAGTTATGAGACCACCTTAATGAAAAATATTCTTAAATTTTCCCAACCACATGACGTGGAGTGTTGGCTCATTTGGTCTTTCTCACTACTTTAAATGACACAGTCGTAGATTAAGCAATAGTAAAGCTATCAAATATTTTAATAATGTGTATTTATTAATAATAACCCATCAAGAAATGATGTTAACCCATCAACCATTAACCATCAAATCTTATGGGCAATCGACACATCCTTTTCTTTGACAATAGGGTAATACTTCTTTATATCACAAATTAGGGAGACTAAAAATAAACTCTTTTTAAAGAGGAGGTGAAGGAAAAACTACATTTTATATGTTTTGCCTTTTATAAAAGAAAGGGTATTATGGTCCTAGCACAAATAATTAATCATGGCAATTTAACCAATTAAGAAGCAACTTCCCATGGTAGAATAACTACTTCCCTTCTCTTCATTGTTGCACCATTTACGAAGAAATGGAGTTCCTTTGCAAGCGCAAACATAGGGCTATGCATCCCAATATAAGACTACATAGGTTAGGAGGATGTTGTATTTATTTATTTATTGTTATGTATGCTTTTTATTTTTGCACAATGGATAATAGAAAATTGGTTTGTATGTATTGTTTATGGCATTTGAGTAGTTCGTGAAACTTTAGAGTATCGAGAATATCAAAGTTGTTGTGGGGCAAAGTGTGGTTAAAGTGATTGCTTCATTTATGTTTTATTTTAAATTGTTTAAAATTTGTAAGAATGATATGTCTTTTATTTTGGAATAAACTAGCAATCGCACCCCCATAGACAATGGGAACGCAAATAGTGAAGGGAAGGATTATAGAGGAAAAGAAGGAAAATGAAGGAGAACCGAATGCGACCTCATGGAAAATTGTGGTGTATAGGGTATTGTTGGTTAGTGCTAAAGGGAAGGCAAGGAATCCTATAGTGAAAGAAAGGGTCAATGCAACAAGAGCAATGCCAATGAGTGTGAACAGATATAAAATGATAGGGAATAATAAGTATTATGAAAGAAATATAAGAAAATGAAATATATTATGCATGTTATTTTGTATACCTAAGGTCATAAAGACAAATAAATTTAACATGTGAGTCGATTAAAAGGAAATAGATAAGTCAAGCACAAACGTGTACATTCCTATAATGATTCTAAAAATAAAAACATAATGATATGTAGTGCATGTTTATTTGACATGACATGGAGATATTTTATGAATGGTGTGATTCAAGAATTCTCGAAGAAACAAGCAAGGAGTTAGACCAAAGGAAAAGCCAATGTTGTTTACCCACTTAGGAATTATTGGAGTGATTACACCATGACTGTTTTATTTGAAGGTATGGCCACAGAGTCATCTTTAGTAGGGGTAGAAGAAGGAGGCACAAATGTGGAGGTCCTCGAGGGAGTGAACTTTGGAGACTTTTGTGAAAGTAAGCACACTGGTATTCAATACCTCCAATGTCAATCATTTGTCAAATAAATGTTAGGTCCTAAGCTTTGTGGATTAAATCACTCATGAGGATCGTATGATGATTTTCATTATCTATAATCGGCATTACAACACATAATAGGAACATTTAATGATTATGGTGTTTCCTTGTTAGGGTCGTTAACTAATTTGTTTGTGGTGAACAAATGGGGCACATAAAGGAATTTATTTTTTTTTTGTTAACAAAACAAATCGATTACATGACATAGAGTTTTTAGTCACCAAAATGGGCCTCAATGTTCGGATATTGAGAAGAAGTTGCGAAAAGAGGCTTGTGACAAGTTAGATCCTTGTTGGTAGGAAAATGTTTGTAACATAACAAACCTTTAAAAATGTCCAAAGATATACATAATTGTTATATCCTTAATAGGTGGCAATTGCCTAGGTCACCAATGAGAAAGAATGACTTGCCACTTTGAAACAGGTTGTTTTATTGTGGGGAAAGCCTCTCGTAAGTGCAAGTTAAAGAGCAAAAGCAATTTGGGACTAATAAAACTCATTTCAAATCAATTAGAATATATTGCACATGTTTGAGAGAATCTGGAAAGTTAATAGTGGTTGTACTTCAAGCAATTTCATTTCCTTGATAGGTATTGGGAGGCATGCATATATGGTGGAAGTAGAAATGTTGGAGGTAAGCAACACTTGTTGGATCTAGCAAGCAACAATGATTTTTGCACCTACAAGAAGAAAGTGCAACTTTGATAGTATTGACGAGATACAATTTCCATGTTTCGATTGTTCCTTGAATGACCATCTTCAAAGGAGGAAGTGGTTTTAGATGTATAAAGTGGTGAAAAATAATGTCAAGTGTGTGTGTCCAATTAGCTACTTTAAATGTGAGGATAACAAACCAAAAATGACCTTAAAATTTTGTATAAGAAACATTGATCTATATAAAAATTGTACCTAATTCATAAAAAAATTCATTGAAAAAATGAGGCATAACTAAAAAGGATTTATAGACTATTAAAAACTTGTAAAAGCGTGGAGAATGAATTTTTATTTCTATTTTAACATCAAAAACACTCTCATAAAACATAATATTATCTAAATATATTACCCAATTCATTTAAAATTCCTTCCAAAAATGCAAGCACAATTAAGAGGTATTAGTCAATGTATTTAAACCATTAGAGATGGAAAACATGAGACTTTGTTAGAACATTCATTACATTGAATAGAATTTTAAGAAGATAGGAGGAGAATACATGCAAAGAAAAGTACAAAATAAATTACCAAGCAAACAAACACAATATCTTTGTTAATTCAAAACAATTGCAAATACATATGGATATAGAAAATCACCACATTTACACATTCAAAACTTTAATTTGTTAAGGCTAAAGTCGAACATAATAACTCAAGAAATTAATCTATCAATATATAAATGCTAAAATGTATTATTGGTAAACCAACATGCTTGAATGGATCTTAACTTTGAAACTCCTTCTCTAAATCAAGAACTCCTAGTGGGATTGGGGCTCAAACCTCTCAAGTAGGGGACAAGGACTCCATCTAGATAGAGGGGAAAAAGGAAGAAGAAATATTTCATTAAATATATTCCCTACAAGTAGGGTGCTTAAACACCCTTCATACACTTCTTTATTATGTCATTAATTTAATCACTAATAGATCATGTTCTGTAGGCGATCAATTTAATTGGGGTTATGTTCATTTATTTCCTTTTTTGAAAAAGGCCAAGGTAGTAGGTGCCAAAATCATGCACTTTAGACATTATTTAGTCTCGGTCTCATACTACTACTCATATGGTTTTTGAGTGAAGAAAGTACTAATTAACCCCGGTTTTTTGGCCATTTTACTTTGCTTTTTGTCATCATTATCAACCTTGACTCATACTTGCCCACTTTGTTTTCGTCATTTCCGTCATTTTAGCCTTGATCAAAGGTGGCAAGCTAATTAATCTTGGGTGCCGACGGGTTCCCTGGTCCTAGTTGGGGTGCCCTGATCCTTTTCCCACTTTCCCACCACTTTTTGGGCACTTTCTAGTCGTTTGAACACTTTATCTTTCTTGTGGTTGGCCTTTTCGGGTTAATTACAAAATTAGAACAAGAGAACCATATAAATATAAAGTTATGAGACCATAATGAGGGACCAAGCACTAGTCACTACTATCATCCACCTAGAGTTACATCCATCTAAGGCATCTAGAGCTCATTTGCATCCATCTAGCTCCATCATAAGGCACAAGGTTGGTTCATCTGCATCACACAAGCATAGGAGGGAAGTTTATTCTATTCCATCCACCATTCTATTACATTTTCTACACATAGTTATTGCTCATTACTTTCACAAAGTGTGACTGACACAAGAACACCTAGGGCATGATTGCACACACTTACACATAGAACTACATCGGGTTTGAGATGTAGTGTAGTGCTCAATTAGTAAGTCCACCATTGTGGCAATTGAGGAAAGGTCGACCCCTTCATATGCATCTTTCTTTTTTAGGGTTTTGATGTTTTTCTTGGGGTTTTGCATGTGATTCATTCATTCTATATCTACAGTGCACTCGGCGATCTTACAATGACCTCGGAGCGACCAAAAGCGAATATATGTGATACCCTTCCGACCCAAAAAAATAGAACCTGAGGGCCTTCCCTGGACAACAGAGCCTAGATTGGGATGAGAGAGCTAGCAGGGCGCCCTTGTCCCTTCCGTGGAAGCTCTTGTCCGCCCTTATCCAACAATGCACAATTCGAGCATGGTTACGAAAGTCTGCACTTCCATTTTACCAACTTTCCAACTCTACATACCCTCGGCATCATTACGAATCAACTAAGCTCTTTCTAACCCTACTTGTTAATTAGGGCTTCACATTTTCATTTACTTAGTAGCTTGGGTCATTTCTCTTTGTTTGTTTAACTATTATTTACTTGTTGTTCCTAGTTAAATTAATTATCTAGAATCCCCATTTTTAGTTAATAATTTTGGTGAACCCAAATCGATCTTCACACTTCTAGGATCTTCATTCATTTCATCTTAGGGTTTTGTCATCATGAGTATATCACTTAATGATTATTTGCTTAAGCATCCCGATTTACTGCATCAATTCCAACAACTCCTTACTACTTCCCGCCTTCATACGAACCCTTATTTGCTACATCAAGCATTTGAAGATGCCTTTTCTCATCCCATCGCATCTACATCTCCAGAAAATGACCCATCTTTGTATGTCATGATTAACATCCACAATACAGGTGTCAAATGTACTTTAGTTGACATTCGCTCTAAGCTTAATCTATGTCCCATGTCATTCATAAAACACTTAGGACTTTCTGTTTGTCATATTAGTCCATCTCGCCTTTCACTACGCGCATCTGATGGTTCAGTTCATCCATGCCTTGGTCGCATTACATTACCCATTACCCTTGGGCCTAAAATCGTTAACATTGTGTTTTTTTATCATGGATTTCCCAGTCCCTTATAATTGTTTATTGGGTAGGCCATGGATTTATGCCATGCAAGTTGTTGTTGTATACCAAGGTCTTAAATTCTTACATGAAGGTATTGAATATACTATTTTTCGTGACTCTCATCCCTTTGAATATTATGACCATAATCTTAACACCACTACAAATTATTCTCAGTCTATGGATGAACCACCTCACTTATCACCACTTGAGGGTGTCATTTGTGTGATAGATGTAGTTTCTTCCACACCACTGCACATTACTACTCTGCTATGATTCCATATCGAAGTCTGTCCGATTCATGGACATCGCTCTATCATCTACACCTTCACAAGCACCATCGCCATTAGCACACCCACCATTTACATGCACACTCTTTATGAATGATTTGTTTTGGGAACATATGCCATTTGATCCTACTTCACCTGAAACTATATGCACTCATGAGGGATTGACTCGATTAGGATTTTCTATTGATGACATCTACCCCCACCATATGACCCTCATTTGTATCATGGGTTTGTTCATGCTATTGTTACTTATGATTTTAGGGTCTTTTATCTTACTGTCTTTTTTTGTGTGTCCTTCTACTTCTCCACTCATCTTAAGACAATCTTGGCTTGAATAGATTAGGGGAACCCTAGATCATAATCATATAGATATCTCTTTCCCCATGCCTTTTGGACGTATCTTCATTTGCAATAGCTCTTTTCTAGGTTATACACAAAATATCACTCGTTGGTATGCGCACGGTTGTCCACTTCCTCCATTTACTAATGAGGAATATTCCATGGGTATGTACAACTTACGCCTCAATGGCTCATTACGTGATCAACCAGACATTATTTCTTATCAAGTCACCAATGCTTATCCATTCGATTATGATCTTGAGAGTAATGATCTTCTAGATGACATTACATGATTGGCACTTGTCATCTTACATACTTAGGGGGCATAACATCCAACACATCCCCCTCTTCATACTAAGCGTTAACACATCTCTCATACTTGCATCATCATACATCAATCTTCTCACATAGGCGTACCCACCACACGTTTAGCATCGTTATTGCACGATGACACACTCTTGTGTGCTTCGGTTCACACTTGACCGTGAGGGCTTACTACACATGAACCGCACACACTTGCCCAATAGGAATTACAAACTATGTCTCTTCACACGTCCTAACGTCATATGACTAACATCGTACATCCTACATTTAGGCTACATCATTTCGACCATTACATATTTACATATCACGCATACTTTACATGTCATATTAATGTTCGTCATACATATGCCACACCCCTATTGTCTACGACTCTAGCATTACATCCTATTCATTCTACATACTACATAACACACAGCTTCACACTATCACCTATCTACACACATTACATTGCATACTATTCATCGCATATTACACATCGACACATCATATGGTCATCTATCATCATCATTGAATATATTACATCCTCTTATACGCGCTACACTCACTACCCCATCACGCACTTTAGTTCCTTGGTCCATACTCATCACTTTGAGGGCTTACCAATCAATGGACCTTATCATACACACACATTCATCATTCAACCTTCTATCATGTGACATTTCTAGGTTTGTGACATTTGTTATAGGCTAAATGGTCACTATTCCCATCATCTTGTAGTGGTATATGCTTTAGGCTACATCACCACTCCCTACTATTCATCTTGTAGTGATATACACTTTAGGCTACATCATCACTCTTTTGATCATCTTGTCATCATATACACTTTAGCTATAGCGTTGATGCAAACATCATTTCTAGGTCGCATCTTATCAACACACATTCATCACAACGTGCTTGACACAACACATTATTAGACCATTTCCTCATGACACACTCTCGTTTATGGTTCATTTTTGACTACTGAGGGGGAAAACAAAATGAACCTCGCTTGCATACAATTCCATTCACTTGGGGGCATGTGGATCCTATCATTCCATCTTGCATTCCATTCCATCCATCCACAACATGTTGCATATGGTCCCTTCATTACACATGCTACTTAGATCTCTTATATGTCATTTATCTATACCATCCACACACAGATCAAGAATTTCGTGCTTGTTACCTGTCCAAGTTAATGCACCAAACTAAACACAAAAACCCTGAAAAACTCCAATGAAATTGATACCTGATGAAGATGTAGACGGATGAGGAAGCTAATGTAGACAAGACGGGCGCACACGAGCAATTTGCACAATAGCTCCGAATAACCTGCAAAACACCGATGCTTGACAGAAAAAGATGGCGTTAGAAGATATTTGGGTGGACTGCCCGAGGAGCGGGTCCGAGGAAGTGATAAACTTCCTTGGCGGATGTCAGTCCACGTTTTCAATAAAGAAAAGAAGCATACATGATAAAAGATGTAAATAAAGACTAGATTTTCTGATTGCAGTAATAAAACAGAAACTGAACAGCAGACAGAAAGTACAAAAAATAGGGAACTGCGAAATAATGCTGGATTTGTGTTACCTGTGACCTTTTACCTGTCTGCAGGGAAATCGGCGTCGGCCCAGGTATAATCGGCGGATGATGTGATCGGCGTCGGCCGGACTGATCGGCGTCGATCGATAAGATCGAGTGTCAATCAAGCGCGCCCGACCAATCAGGGACTGTGCGATGAGATTCGGGGATTGGAAGATGAATGTAGTCTGCAGATGTGCCGAAGATGGAGAGACGCTGGAACAGAGTCACCAGATGATAGATGGTGGTGTATGATGTTGATATGATACGGGCAGAGTAACGGTGCTCCTCTCAGGGATTGATTAGGACAGGATCTGCCCTAACTGAGACAATTGATGCTAAAAAGATCTCTCTTTCTTGCAACCTAAATCTTTCTCACTCTCTGTTCGTGCGTAAGTGCTTTCTTTCGCTCGTTAGTCTCTTTTTCGGTCTCTTCGCTCTCTTCGGTCCCTAGAACTGAGTTCTGGGCTTGCTTTTATAATCGGCGCCGCTCCTATAAAATCGGCGCCGACCAAATGGGTCGGCGCCGATCGCGGAGAAGACTCCCGAGATGGCCAAATTGATCGATTCGAGAAAGACAAGGCTTATCCCGACCACGGGAAATATCCCGCTTAGGGAAGATTTAAAAATGGATGTGATACATGGGTAGAATAAATTTGGGGTAGATAAGTGATTAAGATGCATGGGAAGAAGCGTAATTAAATATTTAATTATTTAATTACTCATGGGTAAGATGTGATGTGATGAATTAAATTTAGAGTAAGTGATTAAATCACAAATTGGATAATATCCCAAGGGGATAGTTGGTGACGTGAACGTGCCCCAGGTTACCTAAAACGAATGTGAGGGACACTAAATTGAGAAACCAATTTTAGGTGTCTACATTTTGCCCCTTTTTGTCAAGTAACTTGCGATAAGCAAGGTTATGAGACAAAAACAAGGAGATGGAAGAAGAGAAGAACTTGTGGTGATGTGATCCCCCTCAAACTAGGGATGGGATGGATGATAGAACAGACGATCCCGAGTTTGAAAGAGGTAGATGGAAAATGCAGGATGCCCCAGTCGGATAGCTGGAGTAGAACTGACCATTGAGGACGCATAAAAAAAAACACAAGGGCAGCAACCGAAGGAACTCACATTGGTAGGGAAAACTAGCCGGTCTCCTCGTGAGACGACGTTAGTTCCTACAGACCCATGAGTGTAAGGAGAACTGCAAAATAGTCAGCATCTAAAGAGAGACACATTGGTAGGGAGAACTAGACGGTCGATAAATCAGACGACGTTAGTGCCTACAGACCCGTAACTCTAAGCTGCCGAAAGATACGAGTGTCCCACGCAAAGGGAACAAACCCGAAATAGACAAGGATATCTAAAAGATGTGCCAAAAGGCAAGATTCAGCACACAACAATGATCAGATAGATGAGAAAGCCAAGTATCAACACTATGGCAAACAGACATGAAAAATCGGCGGCGACCAAACTAATCGGCGCGACCAAATCAAGCGGCGTCGACCCAAAAAATCGGCGCCGACCAATCCAGACGCATATAAATATGCGGACGGAAAACGTAAACGATTAATTTGCAACGTGACGATTGATTCAGACAGAGATAGATTTTTGATTTGAACACAATGGAAGCCTCTGGGAGCGGACAGAAGCGCAGGAGGACACGACCTGGGGTAAGTGATCATTTTCGAACCCTTCTTTGTCGTTATATTTTTTTTTTTTTTTGATTTTTCATGCGTATGGGAGGCCAGGGTCTGGTTTACGCCTGGCCTGGCAGTCGGCGCCGATTGGTATAATCGGCGTCGATTGGTTTGGATCGGCGTCGATTGGTATTAATCGGCGCCGACTAGAATGAACGACGCCGATTTGACCAAATCGACGCCGATTGAAAGATTTTAGTATTTCCTTCTAGTTTTGGATGTTATTGTTTTGGAAGATGTGATTTATGAAAATAAGAGACTAATTATGCTTTTGATGTCGTGGATGCAGGCACGAGAGGCTCTTCATATGAGGGATGCCATCCCTGAGCTATTAGAGACGATCCTTCCTGATGTGACCGATGCAGACTGGCAGCATTTAGAGCGAGCCGGGCTCGGGGTTTTAGATATTACAGACGAGTGCCACGGGATGTGGAGCTCATGCGGGCATTAGTGCGACGGTGGGACAGCCACACGTGCACATTTTGGTTTAGGACGGGTGAGATGACTATCACCCATGAGGATGTATACAGGATCCTCCGATTACCGATTACGGGGGACCCGATTGAGATCACACCCCGAGAGCAGCAGCAGAGGGCCCAGTGCGATTATGCACGAGAGACGAGATCGATGATGACTCGAGAGATAGTATGCAGAGCGCGTGAGGATATCCTCACAGTACAGACAGGATAGCCCTCGGAGCAGGCGGATAGCCCTGATTCAGATGGCTATATCTTATTTTGCCTTGCCAGACTCAGGAGGTGGGAGATTCCCATTGCTACTGCTAGGCTGCGTGTGCGACATCTTGCAGTACAGACAGGTTTTTGCCTTCGCTGATGCCCTGATAGCTCAGATTTACTATGAGCTATGGATGTACACCACTGGTCGGAGGACAGGGATTGACGTTAGCTTTGTGCTCCATTGCTGGGCGTATGAGCACATAGCAGTGATTAGGCCATCCGGGCTTCCGTGGATGCCGGCAGCAGTGGGGGGTGTGGACTATGGATTTCGGAGATGGCGGGCTGACATGGCCGCAGGAGACACAGGTAGATCAGCTGAGTGGTACTCGGAGCGTTTCAGGACGCTTACACCAGATCAGGTTATCTGGAGACCATATCGGGCATTTCCGATATGGGTTGGTCAGGATGCCCACTTGGTAGCATTGAGACGGAGCCGAGTGGTCAGGGGTCGCAGACCAGATATGTGGGAGCGAGTCCCATTCATGCGGATACTGAGGCAGTTTGGCCTAGTACAGACAGTACCGGCCACATACACGCCATATAGGCGGGATAGCAGAGAGACAGATTTGCCGATTTTGATCCCGGCAGACCCACTGAGAGAGGCTCCACCCTCCACGGACAGCGATGATGACGCGGGGGTGGATGAGGGCTATGCAGCGTGGTATGACACAGAGCTTCCACGACATCTCCCGCCCTCGATAGATGCTGATGAGGAGGACATAGCTGCGACACTAGACAGATTAGAGGGAGAGCATGCCACACTGATACAGACACATCAGGTAGCTCGGAGGAGATCAGGGCCTTGACAGAGGAGAGGATTCCCTGATTGCAGAGAGAGACACCGCTCGCCAGGAGCGAGATACAGCGATTCAGCAGAGGGATCGCTATCTTCGGCACAGGGAGGCCCTTAGGGCCAAATACGGAGAGACTGGTGCCACATCAGAGTCTGGGACACAGGGCACGGCTCTAGGAGGGGCACCACCAGCAGCGCGCAGCACCAGCAGCACCTTTACGAGCACCGGGTATGGTGAGCCTGAGCACATACCAGTCTCTCCTGGCTGAGGTGAGATATTATGAGGATGCTCTAGCGCAGCATGCCCCAGATGTGCCTCGGTACGGGGCGAGGAGGAGAGGAGCGACAGCTACAGCGAGCGGAGCCTCAGGCGGAGGGAGCACTGGGAGGGACCGAGGTGGGCCGAGACCTCCAGCAGCAGGTGCTTCGAGCTCGATAGGCGGCGGTCAGGAGGGACAGCCGGGTGCAGAGGAGGGTGGAGGAGATAGTGTCCTCCACGCTTCTGATTTCACCATATAGAGACTTGGTAGATTGTGTATTTGTATAGCGATGTAGCCTCGATTGGAAGGCATTGTATAGATGGCTCGATTGGAAGCCACCCATTTTTTTGTAAAAACACACATGTATATATATAGATTCATCATATTATTGGTCATATGATTGTACTTCATGCCTTTTTGATTTTGATATACATGGATAGATAGATATAGAAAAATAGATGTGATTAGAGAGATATAGACTGATAGATGATAGAAATAGATGTGATTAGATAGATTGAAATGTGGATAAAATAGATGTGATTGGATAGATATAGACTGATATATGATAGATGTAATGTGATTAGATAGATGGTAATGTGGATAAAATAGATGTGATTGGATAGATATAGACTGATAGATGATGTGATGTAACGTGGATGCACATGTGTTTAAATATTTTGATGGATAGATATAAATAGATGATGTATTTTGATGTATAGATTAGATATAATGTATAGATTAGATATAATGTACCTTAGATGTACATATTCTAAATATTTTGATAGATAGATAGATGTGTTTGGTATATAGATAGGTGTAATTTTAATGAGAAATGAATAAAGATAGATGTTTTGATAGATAAGAGGAATTTGGATAGAAGATAAATTGATTGAATTAACATGTGAAATGTCAATTTAACTAAATGCGAGACAAAAAAATGGGGAATACTCGTTGTAAGAGCTAAAGATGTAAATGGAAATAAACGCGACTTAGAAGAGAAGATACTCGGAAAAGAAGGGAAATGGTAAGTCGGACTTCCAACCGACCATAGATAAAATCCAGAAAGGAAACCAAAAGACCAAGCATACAAGGCCCTATATACGATTAAAATAAATCTGACACTAACTAGTCGCAAACCAGATCTAGGATAGAAACGGAAAGAAAAGTAAGTAAGTATCTTGTCGGAACCTACAAGGGACAGAATACATGTCCATAGTGGGGAAATAGGATTCTCCATATGATCGACAAAAGGTCCTAAATCTCAGCTTCATGACTTTGACAGATAGGCAAACTGATCAATGCGGGAAGTTTGCTTGATATGGAAAGACTGATCGATGCGGGAAGTCTTTCAGTGATCTTAAAAGCCGATAAAGAAGGCTGATTAATTACAAGAAGCCTTGAATTTTTTTTTGAGAAACAGTGATTGCCCCTTCAGGGAGCGGTGCAGTATTGTGAATCTTAATGATAGCCATCCTTCGAGGGTATGGTCTATTTTCTTCTTTTTGATTCACTTGATAATGTATGGATAGCTGTCCTTCAAGGGATCAGTCTATCTTTTTGGATAGCATCTTTTTCTTTTTTTTTTTTTTTTTTTTTTTTGGAAACTTTTTGGAAGAAGCTGAGTTTAGACCTAGATAGATCAGATGGAGGGGAAGAGAACATAGAAGAACATGCACTCATGACCCGAGTAGATCCGATGAAGATAAGTACTTGGGACAGATGAAGTGGTGATTAAGGTATTCCTACCATGAGGAGGAACATATCCAAAAGAAACGTGCAATGAGTAGAGCCGCGATACTCATATTTAAGGTAAGCGAGGCAATAGGCGGAGAACCACACAATTTCAAATCACCACGAAAGTAGATGACTGGTTATTAGGACGGATGGAAGATCTGAGTTGCGACTAGATTTGTATAAGATAGATTTTAACAGTAGAAGGGCCGTAAATGCAAGGCATTAAGAGGTTCCGCTTCAGGGATACCATCCATGGAAGATAAACGATAAGCCCCAGACCCATATTTATGAGTGATAATGTAGGGGCCCATCCAGTTGGGAGCAAACTTACCACGTTGACTCCTTTCGAGTGTAGTGACATTTTGATTTTCCTTAAGAACAAGATCACCAATTTTGAAGTCACGATGTTGCAAGTGCTTGTTATAAGCACGTTTGACACGCTCGAGATAGACCTGATGATGCTCAAGAGCGTTAAGACGTCGCTCATCTAATAATTCCAGTTGTGCCAGACGATTTTGACGATAATCCTCATCGGAGACAAATTCTCTGAGAGAAACACGGAGAGATGGGATTTGGACTTCCAAAGGAAGGACAGCCTCAGACCCATAGACGAGAGAGAAGGGAGTAGCACCAGTAGGAGTACGAATGCTAGTCCGATAAGCCCAGAGAGCAAAAGGGATATGTAGATGCCAATCCCTACCAGCTCGACTAGTTACCTTTGCGAGGATATTACGCAAAGTTTTATTGGAAGCTTCGGCCTGACCATTAGCTTGAGGGTAGTATGGAGAAGAAAAACTGAGCTTGATATTGAAAGCATTGCAGAGATTCTGCAAATCAGCGTTCTTGAAAGATTTACCATTATCTGTGATTAGCTTGTGTGGAACGCCAAAGCGACAAATGATGTGTTGATAGACGAAATCAACTATGGGTTTAGCCTTTGTTGAAGAAAGAGGGATAGCTTCTACCCACTTAGTAAAGTACTCAGTGGCGGTAATGATAGAATGATGACGTTGTGAAGAACGAGGATTGATGAGACCAATAAGATCAAGACCCCACTGCGAAAAAGGCCACAAATCCGCCGCGAGTTCAAAGCTTTGACTAGGGATGTGCGTGAGATTGGAATGTTGCTGACACTTGATGCACTTCTTAGTGTATTCACAACAATCTTGATTAAGAGAAGGCCAATAATATCCCAAACGTAAAATGCGCTTGGCTACAGCTAAGCCATTAAAATGTCCACCACAAATACCGTCATGGACCTCCTGAATAGCCTTAGATGATTCATGGGTTTTGAGGCATCGAAGCAAAATACCATCAAAGCCGCGCTTGTAAAGAATCCCGCCTAGGATAGTATAGCGGTTGGCGCGTTGGACAAAAGACCTTCTACCATTGGGAGACAAATCTGGAGGAAGGACCGAATGAGATAGATAATCAACTATCTGTTGATACCACTCATCCTGAGTATGGGTTGTGACAGCATTGATTGACGTTAGTTGCCCAAGATGAGATGGTTGATCCAATCGTTGCACAGCCACATAAAGACGCGAGTCTTCGGTAAAAGGCGGGATAAGAGAGGCTAAAGAAGCCATGGTATCCGCGAATCGATTTGCAGTACGAGGAATGGCTTGGATAGTGAAGTTATCGAAAGATTGGAGTTGGGCAAGAACGATGTCGCGATATTTCTGAAGGATATCATTCTTGCATTGATAGACACCCGTGACCTGGTTAACGATGAGTTCAGAATCACCAAAGATGTCAATATGACGAGCGCCGAGATTAATGGCATTTTGAAGACCTAAGACAAGAGCTTCGTACTCAGCCATATTATTGGTGCACTCAAAGTTTAATTTGTGTGCGACTGGGATGGGCGTACCCCAAGGAGGAATCATCACAAAACCCGCCTCCCCCTTGCTGGGCATTTGGATCCATCAAAGAAGAGCTTTACTTTAAATGGAGAGAGACCAAAATCGATTTGTTGGATAAATTCATCGGGAAATTGAGCAAGGGGTCTTGAGTGTCCTAAGAGGAGCATCGGCTAATTGATCTGCAATAACCTGACCCTTGATAGCCTTTTGCGGGATAAACTCGAGGTCAAACTCAGTCATGAGCATAAGCCAACGAGTGATGCGATCATTATGATAAGGTTTTGCATGGATTGTCTTGAGGGGATTGACACTTGTGACAATGTAAGTTTTATGATTAAGGAGATAGTGACGAAGCTTAGAAGTTGCAAAGAAGAGAGCGCAACATAGTTTTTCAGCTTCGAGTAACGTGTCTCATACTCATGGAGGTGCGGCGATGTAATAGACAGCTTGTTCTTTACCACAAGTGTCCGATGCGAGATCATGGCTCCCGAGCATGGTCGATCCACGAGAGATATAAAGATAGAAAGGCTCCCCCTCGCGTGGAGGTGTAAGCACAGTGGAGAAAGAAGATAATCTTTGAGATCATCAAAGGCCTTTTGGCAATGCTCATCCCATTCAAAATGAACATTCTTACGGAGAAGATGGTGAAAAGGCCGACAACGGTCCGACAATTGGGAGATAAAGCGACGTGCATGATCAAGACGTCCTTGGAGAGCTGCGGAGTTGCTTTAAGTTAGAAGGGGAGGCATCTCAAGGATGGCTTTTATTTTTGCGGGTCGACTTCAATGCCCCCGATGGAAATGATAAAACCTAAAAGTTTACCAGTGAGAACGCCAAATACGCATTTAGATGGATTTAGACGAAGACAAAAGCGGATAAGCCTCTCAAAGAGAGGTGCAAGGATGAAAAGATGATCCTGACGGCGTTTGGACTTGCCGAGGAGATCGTCAACATAATCCTCTACAGTTTTGTGTAAGAGGTCATGGAAGATGTATGTCATTGCTCGTTGATAGGTTGCTCCTGCGTTCTTAAGGCCAAAAGGCATGACACGATAGCAAAAGGTCCCCCAAGGAGTTATGAAGGAGGTCTTATGTTGGTCTTCTGGTGCGATGAGGATTTGATTATATCCAGAGAAACCATCCATAAGAGAAAGCATCTCATGACCCGCAGTTAAATCTACGAGTTGGTCGATATTAGGAAGAGGAAAATCATCCTTTGGACAGGCAAGATTAAGATCCCGGAAGTCGGTACAAATTCGAATCTTCCCAGTAGCCTTAGTTACTGGTACTACATTGGACACCCATTGCGGATAATCGATGGGTTGGATGAAGTTAGCCGAGAGCAAGCGCTTGTAACTCTTCTTTGACAAGAAGGGCTACTCTAGGGTGCATTTTACGCAATTTTTGCTTGACTGGTTTGATGTTGGGAAGGGTAACGATATTGTGGACCACAATATCGGGATCGAGTCCTGGCATATCCTCATATGACCAAGCAAAGGCTTGACGATGTTTGGAGAGAAAAGCGGTAAAGTCCCCTAATTCCTGTGGATTAAGGGATTGGCCGACCTTAATGATGCGAGGGTCTTCAGAAGTCCCTATATTAAGGTCGACAGTGGCTTCGTTGAGAAGGGTAGACGTGTCAGAAGGAATAGTTTTGGGGAGATAAGAATCCTCTGCCCCCAGATAGGTGAGGACAGAATCATCATCCGCACAGTGGATAGTGTTGATAGTAGGAGAGTCGTCTCCAACTATTTCAGGGAAGATTAAAGGTATGGAAGCGGACCGATTGTTAGTCTCATAGACTAACGGTCCTAAGGAAATGGTATTGATCAAAAAAAAAAGTTAGGTGGGATGGAAATGTCGTCATCTACATCAAGTGATGCTTCTGATTTAGTGGGAGAAGATGGTTCCTCAGTAGGAAGAGGCTCATCAAGAATAGTGACGGTGGCCTCTGAAAGGGGTTTGAATCCTAACCCAAATTTTTGATGTGGCATGAGAGTAGGAATGGATTTGAGGTCATGTATACCTTGTTCATATTTTCCAAGGCCAAAGCCTTTCCACGCGCATCGATATAGATAAGTTTTTGCAAACGTGGGATTCTGTAGATAATCAAACCCTGTTAGGTAAGGTTTGGCTCTAGGAGGAGAATCCGGGCGATAATGAGGTGTATCAAGACCACCGTAGATGAAATTGGTCATTGATTGGGCAAACCAATGGTGACGATGCGACGAGACTGGTTGATATTCGGAGTTGTTTATGCAGGTCTACCATACTCATTAGGTTTGAGATGGGCATCGAAAGAAAGGAGAGGAAGCTCTCCTAGTGAGAAACGCTGCAATGTCTCTTCCAGATTTTGTAAATCCGGTAGTTTGGTTGCAGGCATGGAAGAAGATGAGGCCCCATTTGGAGAAGATGTATTTTCTTTTAAAGGGGCGGACCTAATGGTCATGTCGCATTGTGCAGAAGGAAAAGGATCTCCTGGATGGGTGTATATTTTGCCCTCATATTGATATTTTAGGCATCGATGGAGGGTGGATGGGACACAATGCATTGCGCGAATCCAGGAGCGTCCGAGGATCATGTTATAGTGGAATTTTCCTTCGACGATATAGAAGAGTTCATGGAGCAGCTTCTTACCTACTCGGATGGGTAAGACCACAGTTCCTAGAGTGACTGCTAGCTGATCGTTAAATGATCGAAGGGCGAAGGGTGGAGGTGACACCACATTCTTTGGTAACTTAAGTTGTTCGAATGTGTGGGAGGAGATGACGTTGAGAGCAGCTCCACTATCGATCATAACACGTTTTAAGCGTGTTATTGACTTGGACTGTGATGAAGAGAGGAGCCTCCAAATCCTCTGAAGAAAGATGAGGAATTTCTGAATCCTCAAAAGAAATGGCGGTCGATGGACCATTCAATCCAACAACCAACTCGAAGGGCTGGGGCTCATCGGAATTTACTGCGATGCGACGCAGATTATCGATTAGAGCCTGGCGATGTTGTGGGGAGGATTGGATGAGGTCAAAAAGAGACATTTTGACCGGAGCTTGGGTGAGTTGCTTCATGACACTCTCCTCAACAGATACGGGAACTTGAGTCCGAGGTGCAGCACGAATGGAGACCTTGGGTCGTGGGGCTGATGAGGAAGGAGACACGCCTTCAGGGGCTGCGGAAATGACAACCCGTGGTCTAGATGTTGAAGATGAAGATGGGTTATGATAACGTTGGGTTCTAGTGGCGATATGGATCATGTCAATTTGAGAGGGTGGAAGATCGGGCGGCGTGGAACCACTAGAGGTCTGAATGGATGGTTGAGGTTCGGATGAGGCTAGGGTGACAGGAGGTATTTGTTCCTCCTCCTCCAGCAAAAGGTCACTATCTTCTAGAAGGTTTTTGATAACGGCTTGGAGAGCTTTACATCCCTCAGTATCATGACCCGGAGTACGGTGGTAGGCACAAATCAAATCAGAGTTAAACCAAGCCGGTTTCACTCCTTTCGGGTTATATGGTTTAATCGGAGGAAGGGTTATAGATGAAGATTGGATAAGTTGATGAAGGATTTCGGTGTAAAATCTGGTAGACGAAGATGAGGATGGAGATGATGAAGATGGTTCTTTTACATTAACCGACTGCCGAGGTAAAAGAACTTGCATGTTAGGTTTAACAGTTTTATTAGGGATCCTCTTATTTGTTTGGACATTTGGAGGAGCAGTCTTGGGTGCTTGGGATGGGAGTAAATGAGACATGATTGACTTTGGTGGAGGGGGAGCCCCTAAGATAGATTTTGAGGAGGATGGAGATGTGACAGATTTTGCGGTCTTTGGAGACAAAGGGGATTGCTTAGTCGGATTTACGGATGATTTGGATAATATTGATTCGGATGAGGAAGAAGTCCTCAAGGTAGGTGTAATAGGAGGAATATAGGGTGCTTTGGTTGTTGGTAACGAAGATGAGGATCTTGATAGAAGAGGTGGCATCTTTTTGGTAGGTAAGTCTACTTTTAGGGGTGTTGATGAAGAAGAAGATGATGACTTTGATGGATGTGTAGAAGAAGATGCCTTCTCAGTGGGCAAATCCAATCGTTTATGAGGCGTGGAGAGAGATTTTTGTGGAAGAGCACCAAGGGTCTTGATGGTTCGAAATATGGGTTTTCCTTTTTCAGGGATGGTGACAACTTCCACGGCATAAGGTGACTGTAACCTTTTCGGAGGAAGCAAGTGGGATGGTACTGATGGTGTAGTGTTAGATTTTGGTTGTCGCGGTTTAGGTTGAGGAATCGAGTGTGCAGGTGTTGGTGTTACTTCTTTTGATTTTTCCTTAATAGGTGAAGTAACACTATTGATGGGAGAAGGGAGTGATGAAGAAGGAGTGCCTTGCGGAGGGAGAACTTCTGATGTAGTTGGAAAAGAGATAGGAAGGGTCAAGATCGAAGACACTTCCGTCGAAGTCGGCACAATTATGGGTACATTCACCAAAGGCATAGTTGCGGCGGGAATGGGAGCAACGGAAGTAGATGTGTCCGTAGTGGAAACTCGGAGGGATGTGATTGCCTCGAGCATTGAAAGAATATCTGATGATGAGACAGATGAGGATGACACTGTCTCGGGTATGGATGGGAGATCGGACAAAGGAGCGGAGAGAGATGACTCCGTGCTTAGCAATGTAGGAATATTCAAAGGTGGGTTATCTGAAGATGGAGGAATTCCAGTGATTGGTGAAGTGGAAGAAGGTTCTGATTCGATTGCTGCGTTTGTAGATGACGTGGTTTCAGAAGCGGATTCTTGAGTAGAAATGAAGTTGATAGTGTGGGTGTTTGGTTTTTGAGATTCCGAAGAATTATGATTTGGGGCATGATTGGGGAAGGGTTGTTTGAAAACGTCCAGTGCTTGATTTGGGGGAGCATTTGGGTTATCTAGAATAAGCTCGCCTTTATCAATGAATTTTTGGACAAGATTTTTGAAAGTCTGACATCGTTCGATGTCATGACCTTTGGTTCTGTGATAATGGCAGAAATCGTTTTCCCTATACCAGAAAGGACGTTCTCGACTTTCATCAATATCCCTAATGGGTGGAAGTTCGATCATGCGGACTTCCAACATTTTTTCTAAGATAGAGGCATATGATTCCCCCAAGGGAGCAAAGGATCGTGATGATGAAGGCCCTTTTCGAGTGGATGAAGGGTCTCTTCGTGATGGTTGATTAGGAGTACTATCGGTTCTTGGTGTTTTTAATACGATAGCATTTGTGGACCCTTGATTCTTATCTTTAGGAGGGAAAGAATTTGGTTTGGTAAAGCGAGAGAAATCTGGTTTAGATTTGGAGCGAAGTTTTAGCTTCCCTTGTTCAATGGCGCGAGATTCAAGTTTGCGTGCCATTGTAAAGGCCTCTTCAAAGGTATGAAAAGTTTGGATCCTTAGAGTGGAAGAAATGTGATTAGCACAAGATCGGGTGAACAACTCGATTTGTTGGGATTGAGGAAGGGAGAAAGACAATTGGTTGATTATCCCTCTCCAACGAGCGACAAAGTCTGCTATAGACTCATCGTCGAATTGGCGAATGTTATAAAGATCTGTGATTGAGATCTTATGCGCGATATTTATTGAGAAGTTTTCAACAAACATCTGGGCCAATTGAGAGAAAGAAAACAAAGAATGTTGAGGGATGTTATTGTACCAGTCCAAAGCGGGACCCGCTAGAGACATAGGAAAGGTACGGAGCATGAGTTCCTGATCCTGGACGATAAGGTAGCAAGCATGTTTGAATGCTCGCAGATGTTGTTGAGGGTCTTCCCGACTATGAAATTTTGAGAATTTGGGAAGTTCCCATTGGGGAGGATAAGGCTTAAAAGCCACCGAAGGATGAATGGGTTCATTGCACACTTCTTCAAAGGAGTATGAAGGACGGGCTCCTTTTGTGGAGGCTTCCAAGTCTGCAATTTTCTTGAAGAGAATTTGAACCACATCAGATTGAGGAGTAGGCACATTGGTATGTCCTACATAAGGAGCAAGTGATGGATGTTGTTGAGGTGTCAATGGGGGATTGATTTGTTGATTGGTGGGATGGTAAGAGGAATAACCAGGTGTTTTGGGTGACGCCTGGTGAGGTATTTGTTGTGAGGTAGCTTGCGTATAGGCAGGCTGTGAGATAATAAGTGGTTGAGAAAATATAGGTTGGGTGACGGATGGAGCCTGTGATTGGTGGACTCCTATGTTTGTTGATTGAATAGGGACAGATTGAGGAATATGGGTGTTGGTTAGATTGGACATGTTGGGGAACAAGACCTGAAAGGGGCCTTCTACCGCCGGATTTGGTACCAAGGGTGCCGATACTAGGGGATGGGCGAAGGTCACAGTTGCTGGAATATTGGAAGAAAGATTGACCGGAGGACGAGAAGTAGGAACCAACTGACTAGCCGAAGGGGGTTGGCTCATGAAGAGGTACTGACCTTGAGACACAATAGAGGGCATAGATGAATTAACAGCGATATGCGGGTGCACAGACGCACTCGTTATCGCCAAGGCAGAAGACCTCTCAAAGGTAGGTTGAGGAATAGTTGAGGTAACTGCAGTATTAGGAATAGGTAAGGCAATTTGAGAACTAGTCAACATGGTTGGTGGAAGAGAAAAAGGAGGCACAAGAGCCTCCCCCTTTTCCGTGGCTCGAGGCGGGAGAGAGGATGAAAACTGTTCTACATAGGCCTGGGATGGACCACGAGGATAATCGTACACTTGTTGGATTGGTGGTCCTTGATCAGATATTCGAATGGACTTGTGTACTAGGTAGTCCATGAGGGCTACCGGATTGCGATCAAGGAGAGCCTGAAATTCAGGATCCCCGCGAGGAATAGACTCAAAGTCGAAGATATTTCTGATGGACTTGGAGAAGCTGGACGTGATGGGATTGTTTTGGCTTGATGGAAAGGATTATACGACCATGAGGGGAAACCCACTAACAAAGGTGGTCCCGAGGAAGATTGGAGGGTGCCGAAACATCCACGCCGGGTGGTGATTTCGGAGGAAGAAGGAACTGTTGGGCCATTTTCCTAGATTGTGACCGGGTGATAACCGTCATAAGCAAGCAAGCAAGAAAAGAAGATTGTCCTAACTAATGCACAAACAATTCAAGCGGCGCAAGTGATTATCTCCTTTAAATTTTGATGCTTTTAAGAAAAGAAAATGTTAGGGAAGGCTTTTAGAAGGAACTACTCGAGATAGCCAAACTAAGGATGGTTTGGGTGTGTTTGGTGAGGAGTCCCGAAGGCACTTCAGTAAAAGACCGGTACGTGGCTTGATATAGGGGCCTACCCCCGCACTTCACACACCGCTGCGATAAGGGAGTCGGGTGCTTTGCCAATATATACCAAAATCTTCCGTGAATTTATAGCGCGGCCCGAGTACCGCGTAGGCTCTTCCTCTTGGATATCACTTCCAAGTAGGCGAGGCCAGGGAAGGAGTTTTGTTTAAATGCTTTATACCTAGTGATTTTGGCTTTGTGTGCAAGGGTGAAAAATAAAAATCAAATAGTGTCACTACCGATTTTGATCAATTCTCCAACCTAATTAAAACTAGATGAAAAAGCATGCAGCAATGACAAAGAAAAGGTTCTTTTTAAGCACTTAAAACGAAATGTTTGATTTTGATGAAGACAATTCAAACAAGTTCTTTCCCAAATGCGATTAAGTTCTTTTTAAGCACCAAAAATTGAAGTGTTTGGATGTGATAGACAACCAACAAAGAAATCCTAAAAAGGAGAAAACACCGAAAAAGAGGAATACCTGTAAATTTAGCTCTCGAGGTGTGTGGACTTCAAAAGCGTTGTTGAGCTCTTCCCTCGAACAATCCCACGAACAAGCAAAGTGCTCCGCAAGAAAAGATCAAGCAAACAGTAAACAAGATCCGGAAAGATATATCCAGATAATGGTGAAACAAAAAAAAAATTCTATTTTAAGGAAATAGAAAAATTTCAAGATAATGATTTCGCCTAAAAAGCGAGATTGAAATGATGAACAGAAATGCTCAAATAGGACTGATAGAAGTCAGTGAAGAAAAGGAACAAAGTTCAAAACTAGCAAAGAAATGAACTTACCAATGAGGGACTTTGGTTCGGTCCCACCGGGCGTGCCAGAATGTAGATCAAGAATTTCGTGCTTGTTACCTGTCCAAGTTAATGCACCAAACTAAACACAAAAACCCTGAAAAACTCCAATGAAATCGATACCTGATGAAGATGTAGACGGATGAGGAAGCTGATGTAGACAAGACGGGCGCACACGAGCAATTTGCACAATAGCTCCGAATAACCTGCAAAACACCGATGCTTGACAGAAAAAGATGGCGTTAGAAGATATTTGGGTGGACTGCCCGAGGAGCGGGTCCGGGAAGTGATAAACTTCCTTGGCGGATGTCAGTCCACGTTTTCAATAAAGAAAAGAAGCATACATGATAAAAGATGTAAATAAAGACTAGATTTTCTGATTGCAGTAATAAAACAAAACCCAATGTGAGCAGAAAATCTACGAGAAAACAGGGAACTGCGAAATAATGCTGGATTTGTGTTACCTGTGACCTTTTACCTGTCTGCAGTGAAATCGGCGTCGACTGGGTATAATCGGCGGCGACTGATGTGATCGGCGTCGGCCCAGGACTGATCGCGTCGATCGATAAGATCGATGTCAATCAAGGCGGTGACCAATCGGGGGCGTGCGATGAGATTCGGGGATTGGAAGGTGAATGTAGTCTGCAAGATGTGCCGAAGATGGAGAGACGCTGGAACAGAGTCACCAGATGATAGATGGTAGTGTATGATGTTGATATGATACGGGCAGAGTAACGGTGCTCCTCTCAGGGATTGATTAGGACAGGATCTGCCCTAACTGAGACAATTGATGCTAAAAAGATCTCTCTTTCTTGCAACCTGAATCTTTCTCGCTCTCTGTTCGTGCGTAAGTGCTTTCTTTCGCTCGTTAGTCTCTTTTCGGTCTCTTCGCTCTCTTCGGTCCCTAGAACTGAGTTCTGGGCTTGCTTTTATAATCGGCGCCGCTCCTATAAAATCGGCGCCGACCAAATGGGTCGGCGCCGATCGCGGAGAAGACTCCCGAGATGGCCAAATTGATCGATTCGAGAAAGACAAGGCTTATCCCGACCACGGGAAATATCCCGCTTAGGGAAGATTTAAAAATGGATGTGATACATGGGTAGAATAAATCTGGGGTAGATAAGTGATTAAGATGCATGGGAAGAAGCGTAAGTAAATATTTAATTATTTAATTACTCATGGGTAAGATGTGATGTGATGAATTAATTTTAGAGTAAGTGATTAAATCACAAATTGGATAATATCCCAAGGGGATAGTTGGTGACGTGAACGTGCCCCAGGTTACTTAAAACGAATGTGAGGGACACTAAATTGAGAAACCAATTTCTCCTATCAGTGACGTCGCATGTGCCCCCAAAGATGGGGCATCATTTGGGGTTTACATACTATATAAAGCTTTATACCAAGATGCAGCTTAGTTCATTTTTCCCACCCTTGGCATTTTGGGTTCATCATTCCAATTTTTCACCCTTGACATTGTGGGTTCAATTCGGTTTAGTTTCCGCCCTTGACATTTTGGGTTATACAACAAGTGGGTTCGAACCAAACTACGAATCCCGTACACAACGACTTTTACATGACATGGTTGTCCTTAGCATTTTGGGGAGCAGTTAGAGGCTTGGAGGTTACAGTGGGTGTGCCTCCCTACACTACTTCAGCCAATGGCATCGGATCGCCCAAAAACTAGGCGATACATAGATCTCTTCACACAATTACATGTTGGAGAATAATGTATCTTTCTCGCTACACTTCTTCGGCCTATGGTATCGATCACCCAAAAACCCAGGACAAGATATCTTCTTTCTACACCCTTTCTCTCATCACGGATCAGGTGCACATGTTCCTTTTACATTTTCATACTTTCATTTCAATATTTTCATTACATATGCATTCATCTTTAAAACGCATTTTTGACACATAAACATATGTAATTGACTACTTGATCATCTTCTCCTTGTAGGTTCGATCGTATGAGAAGCAAACAATCAACAACAACAACTATAACAATGGGGGCAACAACAACAACACTTTGCAACAACACACACCATACTAATCATGCAAGTAGATTGCAAAACATCGGCAACTACACACGTGTTTCCGCCCTAGGTTCACTTTGTCATCACTTTTTTGCACTTTTTCATCTTTAGTTTCAACACTCCATATTTTTGTCCTTCCACGTTACTCGTCTAGTCCTTCAAAGACGTTTTCTCCTACAATCTTCATGGACATCAGGTATGCATCTCTATCTACTTTATGTTACACAGAGTTTTTACTCACCAACATAAAGTGGGGACAAATGTAGACACAAAATCATGGACTTTAGACATTATTTAACTTCTCGGTCTCATACTACTATTCATATGGTTTTTGAGTGAAGAAATTACTAATTAACCCTTTTTTTGGCCATTTTACTTTGCTTTTTGTCGTCATTTCCAACCTTCACTCATTCTTGCCCACTTTGTTTTCGTCATTTCCCATCATTTTTATCCTTGATCGGGACGTCAGCTAAATGTCTTGGGATGTCGACAGTGCCCTAGTCCCGGTCGGGGCACCTTGATCCTTTTCCCACTTTTTGGGCACTTTCTAGCCATTTGAACACTTTATCTTTCTTGTGGTTGGCCTTTTCAAGGTTAATTACGAAATTAGAACAAGAGAACCATATAAATATAAAGTTATGTGACCATAATGAGGGACCAAAAACTAGTCACTACTATCATCCACCTAGAGTTGCATCCATCTAAGGCATCTAGAGCTCATTTGCATCCATCTAGCTCCATCATAAGACACAAGGCTGGTTCATCTGCATCACACAAACATAGGAGGGAAGTTTATTCTATTCCATCCACCATTCTATTACATTTTCTACACATAGTTATTGCTTGCTACTTTCATAAAGTGTGAATGGCATAAGAGTACCTAGGGCATGATTGCACACACTTGCACTTAGAACACATCGGGTCTGAGATGTAGTGTAACACTTAGTTAGTAAGTCCACCATTGTGGCAGCTGAGGACAATCTGACCCCTTCATATGCATCTTTCATTTTTAGGATTTTGATGCTTTACTTGGGGTTTTGCAGGTGATTCATTCATTCTAGATCTACAGTGAACTCGACGATCTTACAACAACCTCGGAGCGAACAAAAGTGAATATATGTGATACCCTTCCGACCTAAAAAAAATTAGAATCTGAGGACCTTATCGGACAACAAAGCCTAGATCGGGACGTGAGAGCTAGTGGGCGCCCATGTCCCTTTCGTGGGTGCTCTTGTCCGCCCTTATCCGACAATCACACAATTTTTTGAGCACGATTACAACAATACGTACTTCCATTTTACTAGGTTTCCAGCTCGGCATACCCTCGACATCATTACGAATCATATAAGCTCTTTCTAACCCTACTTATTAATTAGGGCTTCACATTTTCATTTACTTAGTAGCTTGGGTCATTTCTCTTTGTTTGTTTAACTATTATTTACTTTTGTTCCTAGTTAGATTAACTATATAAAATCCCCATTTTTAGTTAATTAATGAAAGAGTTCAAGAAGCATGACCATCGCTTGACCTTTAATATGCAAAACACCCATGCAAACATGAATGATAATGTGGGCATGAATAAACTCGTGAGGAATTTTCTTGGACATGTTTACTCTACTTGGAATGTTCGATATGTAAAATCTATATTGTGGTTAATTTAGGACCGTGACACTATATTCTAAATGTTTTTTCCACATAAGAAAATTTTAGTGCTAACATTAATGTAAAATAGAGGATACATGTAATTAGTCTTTCAAAGGGCACCCTTATAAGGGGATCAACATAAAGAGAAGATGTTATCTCACAAGACAACTTGAGGACTTCCTCATTATTATTATTAACACCATTATTAGCGAGAGGCATACCCAATCAAGAAAAACCACAATGGCAGACAAGACCCAATACCAAAATGGCTATCCCATTAGTGTATAACATTCTCATAGACATTAAAAATTGCTACAAATCTCATATATGCATTGGGTGCTCTTATAGAAGATACTGCAAACCTAAACTTGCCATATCTTGAAAAAGAAGGCGATGAATGTGGTATTCATGATTTTGATAGAGACATTGGAGAATGCAAGAAGCATAACCATCGCTTGACCTTTAATATCCACAACACGTATGTGAACGTGAATGAAAATGTGGGTAGATTTTTTTAAGGAGAATGGATGCAAAGTTAGGTATAGGGTTTGTCAGAGCTCAACGAAGCATTTTTGGGGGAATTTGTATGTAATATAATGCTCGTTAATGCATTAAAATATGAAACCGCATCAAATTTCAAACTCACGAAACAAAACCCTTGCTTGCTTTACTTCAAATCTTTCTCACAAAACAATAAAAATTCAAATAGAAAATTTAATTTTGTGTGTGAGAGCTCCTAAGTTATAAAGATGAATTCAAACTTACAACATGATCATTGTCCTTGAGATGACTCAAAACCAAAATGTGCTTAATGAAAAGAACATAAATTCATATGAATAATTAGAAGGCCGGAAATAGGGACTCCAATTGCATTAGAACCATACCAAGAAACACCTTTAAATTAGAAAATAAATAAAATATTTCTATATAATTCGAGATATTTGATTGAAAAGAAATCACATCTTTTGAACCTTGCCATTACCAACCTCTTAGTTGATGGGGAAAACATTTTGTCTACTTCCACATTTTTCACCAACAAAAACTTTAAGCACACTAAGCATTTAGATATGTCGATAATCATGGGCTTCACTTCATAGTTAGTTAATGTGTAAATTGAGTGCTAGTAAATCTATGTTTTTAGTGAATGCACTTTCTTTTGAAACACTTTCAAATACAATTGCATTACCCCTTCAAGACCATGCACTTGTTAATGGTAATTTGATATACATTGTTGATTTGGGCATGGAAAACAACATAGAAGAATTATTAATGATATGAAAGCTTTGCAACAAACATAAAATTCCATTTCATAAATTTAATAACATTTTTTTAAAATACCAATTTCTTAGCTAATTGGTGACAATGCTACACTTTTAAAATACAACTATGCCAAGCATATGAGGATGTATCTCTCATAAGTGCCCTAAGCTATTAGGAAGAGCAAAAAAATCATTGTCTCTCGAACATCAATGCGTAATGGATGAAGTAAAGGAATCTTGGAAAGTCCAAATTGACCAAGAAGTTGCACCACTCGACGTCAATGATGACATTTCATATGTCATAACCTTACTTAAATGGGTGGTAGGAAATAAAATGACCGTTGACTTCCACCATTGGTTGTTCCTATTCATCAACACCATAAGCAAGGGAAAGGAGTTCATCTATTGGGGAAGCTTCATTAGTTACATATCGCATAAAACGACTAACAAAGGTGAAGATCAACAACACAATCTACTTGACCCCCTACTTGATGTGGTCCATGCCAATCTTGGGACTTTCATGGGATTCACCACACTAGGGAAATATGGAGCTATAACATGAATTTGGAATTACTATCCTCATCTTACCCTCAATGAGAGAAAGAAACGCTTCATTAGGGAGAATGGTGCTTTTATAATGTTCTTGTTGCAAACATGTCAATATGTTTGTGCCTCACAAATTTCCACAATTCGTATACATAGTCGAGAACTCAATATAGAAGCTACTTTGTTCACTCTCATTTTTTCTCCTACATTAGAGCAAGTGGTTTTGATAGCACACTGTAATAGCTCCCTGACATAGATATCGAGATAAGGTGGTGTTAATTAAATCATGTAGATTATTTATAGTACACAAGTCACATTGGAAAATGAAGAATAATAAAGTTAATTTTTCCATTTCTCTCACCACTATACCTAAAAATCCTTGAAAAATACAAATAGGGTAAACACAAACATGGTAGACTTCAAATGTCCACATATACAAATAGGAACTCATTTTATCATAAACAATTCATGAAGAGTCACCTCAATTCTACCTACTCCCATGCATTACGAGATCATTGAAGATTATTGGGTTGATTATGCAAATGACTATGAGGTGTGTAGAAAGGACTTCACCCAAATGAGCTACAACAAATAAGAACTATCCTGAAAATGTGGGTGTCTCAGAGAATGATGAAATTGATTTAGTGGAGCCAATATATGCGAAAAAGGTAATGTCACTAGCGCTTCTTCATATGGATTGGTCACTCCTCTAAGCCTTTGACATTGTTGAACAAAGAAAAGATATAGTCAATATGTACATGAAATGGTTCGCCCAAAAGATATCTAAGTTCACATGTTATAGTGATTCAATAAGGTCTATGCTTCCTAACAATAATAATAGTTTCACCAACGCTATCGACAGGGGTTCTTCATCGACTTATAATATAAGACTTTGTCTCATGGAAGCTATGTAGTATATATCACAAATTAATGAAAGCCACAACCAAAGTAATAAGGCTTTACGGGTTGTATGAAGACATAGTGTATACAATATACACAAGTCATAGTGGCTACTTTCGTAACATATCTAATTTGTACAAATACAAGAGAGGATAATGCAGATTGGTATGTGTCATCCAAAACCCCCTTTCGGCTATTTTGATAACTTATAATGATTATTTGGACTTAGACAAGGGTAGAACTGATTAAAATAGAAAATTAAGGTGTTCTAAGGCTTCCCTTTCCTTTGCATAACTCTTTGATCCCATACTTAGCCAAAAACCAAGAAAAAATGGGAAAATGGATCATTTTCTATGTATCGCGGGTTTTTCGGGTTCGAGAGGGAATAGGAGGAAAAATTTCCTCGGTTGTGAGTTCCCAATTTGGCCGCAATATAAAGGATTTGAAAAGGCAATAGTAGTGCGGGGATGTGGATGTTTGGATTTAATGTGTTGCGGGCGAGGCGTAAGATTTTGGAACTCAAGGAATGTTCCGTCACAGGTGAGTTCTCCATAAAGGTCTTCGGGCCACAAAACAAAGGCAAAGCGAGCTCAAGTGGAGTGCGGAGAGAACGAGGTTGCAGGGAACATGTTCCCCATGCAAAGACAGTGACCCGTAAGGTGAAAGACGGGAGTTCAAGATACCTGCAGACAATGCGGAGAACAAGGAATAAGCGGCTTACTTCCTTAGTTCCCTTAGTTCTCTGCATGCCCAAACCACCGACACTACAAAGGCAAAAATATTTAGCTCACTGCGACCGTGGAAGCGCCTAAGGAGCCCATGTTCCTCCCGACCCTCCGATCCACATGGCCATAGATTTCACCCAAAACTCCAAATTTGATAAAATTTATATCACTGAAACGTCTCTTCATCCTCTACACCATGAAAACATAAAATCTTGAGTTAGGTGAGAGTAGGTGGGAGAAAGGGAAGGAAACGTTCTCAACATTAAAGGATGCAATCCCAAGTAGCTCATCAACCAGATATGGTGCATTGGCTTCTCCAACAAGCAAAGTGACATGGGGGAGTGGGTTTTGCAGGTCGCCCATGATGATTTTCAGACAATAAATGCATGTTGTTGGTGGGTGGAAGGAGGAATTCGAGTTCCCTCTAATTTTCCCTCTTCTCTCTCTCCCATTTCTATATAATGTAAAGTGAGACTCATTTGTAAGGGTTGGACATTCTTGTAATGCTTGTGCATTCTTTTTCAAGTGTTGCACATGTGTGTATGAGCTACAAGCCTCATATTTGGGTTTCTCCATGGTGAATCTTGTCTTTCACCTTCATTGTAATGTATTGTGCATCCTTCTAAAGCAATAAAATACTTGTTTTGTGGCTATTAATCTGTCCTAACTTGTGTTCTATTGTAATTTATTGTCTTTCATTGCATTTGTAGGTATTTTGTGCATCTTTTGTTCTCCTTACAAGATCTAAATATGTTGTGCTCCTTGAAAATGGAGGTTTGAAGGTTGTTTTGGATTGTGGCACTTATGTTTTCCCTCTCCTTCATCATTTTGCTTCCATTTTACCTCATTTGAGAGTGTCTCTCCACCCTTTTCTTGGTGTTATCACCTTTGTTAGCTTAGGATTTCCATTTTTATGCATTTTTTCTTCCCTTGGTCCCTTGGAATCATAGATTAAGATTAGCTAGATGCATTTCCTTCCTTAAGAGTAGTTTAACATTATGATTAGGTAGAGGAACCAACCTTCTCTAGAGGTTGATCTTACTCGTAAGTCCCACACTTGTGAGATCATCCCATGTTAGCAAAAAGTAGGGATTTGTAACAAACAAATCCTAAGGTGCTACTTTTTTGTCATAACAATATGTAGAGAGTGTGAGCGAATATGTGAGTGTGTTTGTAGAGTATATGTAGTAGGGAGTAGATGTTGAAGAGAGGTATGTATGTATGAGAGTATAGTGCAAGGTGAAATAGAAACAAAGTATTGAGGTAGAACAAGTATATATGTATTCAATGTGTTGTAAGTTGAATATCAACACAATCGAATACATATATTGAAGTTAGAGTAACAAAATTTGTGTATGTATTGTTTTATTTTGTGATATGATATATGCGTTATGGTGTCCTCGATTTCACCTGAAATTTGGAACTACCGATTTTTAAAAAAGCGGTATTTTAAAATAATGGGTCTTTTTATGTTTTTATTGTCAGAAGATGTCTGTATTATGTTAGGATATTCCCAGTGAATCATATGAGCCAATTTTGACAAATACCTAGATGCCCAAACTCATTTTATCCCTCCGCCAAGTTTTGTTTGTGGGAAATTTTTATTTAATTATTTATTGAATAAATAATGCCCCGTTTGAAGTAAATTGTGCTCTGGTTGAATCCTGTTGAAGTTTTGCATGCCAATATTCACTCATCTCAATAGGGTTTTCACCAGGAATGAATTTAGGGCATTGTCTGCAACTTCTAGCAACATTTTTCGCTTTTATTTATTTCTTTTGCGTTTTCTCCGGTTTCTCTGCAGTTTCTCTGTGAAATTCCCCTAGGTCTGTTCTTTGTCCAGTATAGTCTGTTTAATTGCCTAAAGCATCTGGAGATCATCTACTGACGCAACACCAAAAGGAATCAACCTCAAAATGCAAACTTCTGACCAAAAAAGATGAAGTCATGCACAAAAAGCCTCTCCCAGGCAAGTCACATTTTTTGGAATTAATGAGTGTAAGGCTATGAATGTGATTTTTGGTAGTGACAGTGATTTGAGAATTTCTTATTTGCCTTGCAGGGTCCTTTTTTCCATGAAGTCAAAGTCACTTAAGTCAGTAATGAGAATTTTGGTAATGACAGGATGTGGAAATTTCTTACCTGCCTTGAAGGGTAAAAATTCTCATTGTAAAAGAAAAATCACTTAAAGCACCGGCGAGAATTTCTTACCTACTTTGCAGAGTAAAAAATTTCATTATAAAAGTCAAATAACTTGAGTGGAAGACGGGGTTTTTGGAGCTGCAGTGCAGGGTGGAAATTCCCATCAAGTTGACTTCTTATTTTTAGCAATTCCTCTTGCCAAAAAGTGCGACCCACCTTGGGTGAATAACAATGCATTTAATAATATTTATTAATTGTTTATTCATCCAATTTTGGCGCCATAAATAAGAAAAGTCAATGCAAGTGGAAGAATTAAGGAGAAGTCAATGATGCATGCTATAAATAAATAAAATAAATAATTTAAAAACCACTAACATGCAAACTTGGGCGCCCAAATTGGATGAATAAACATGGCTATTAATTAATTAAATTGCCACAAATAGGAGACAATTATTAAAAATAACATGTTGGGGGTTATATAAGCATGGGACACCATAAGGGAGAGACAATTAATTCTTTTTGATGAGGATCACAGCCCAAACAGGTTTTGGCGCCAAAAGGAGGATTTTGCATTAAAGTTTATTTTCCACTACTGGGAAACTTCCAATTTTGGTGCCTAGGGTTAGAATAGCCCACCTGGTCATTCTGAGCATCCACATGTTAGTATATGTGTCTGGGTGAATTAATAATATTTTTGTTTGCTTTGCATGCAAGCAAAACCTCAAATTTTAGGGCAGTAGACTTTATATGCAGATTTTGGCGATAAAAATCGAGTATTCATGTCATGGACTCCATCTTTGTTTGAATAAAATTACAGGTATTCATCACAGGTGTTCAAATCAATGTCAGGTACATTGAATATATCTTTTGAATCTGAAGAAGTTGCGATCTGCACAAATGGATCCAATTGCAAAGGATTTCGGTAGAATTAAAAGAAAAAGAGCTTAGCAAAATAATGCATAGCTTCCAGATTTCTTTGAAGTCAATGATGCTGACATATGCCCCGAACCTATCACCAATTTAATTGACAGTCCATATCTCATAATTGCGCAAAGGCTTCCGAAAAAATTCATCCTCTTGTTTCTAACGTAGCCCATGTAGAAGTCGGTGCATGGAAAATTCCTTTCGGGTCTTGTGCAGAGTGCTCCCAATCTTCCAAATTGAAACCTTCATTGAATTTATTTGTATTTGCATTCACCCGAGAGCTTTTCGAATTTAAAATTGCTCGTATGCAATTAAAAAATAAAAATGATGAGTTTTTTTCTAAATTATTTACAACAAATATTGACCTGGTGCATATACTCGAAGAAGAACTACAAAAGCTTCAAGGAAGAGGGAAGACATGTCAAAGGCAATGCCCACAAACAAATCACGGTCATGCATAGCTTCCAGATCCAATTTGGTAAGAATCAAAAGCAAAAGAGTTAACCGCATGCGAGAATATGGAAGAAGAACAAGACTGAGAGGGTTATAGTTTCTTCTTATTTCTTTTCCTCTTTCTTTTATTTTCTCCGACAAAGTAATCGAGCAATCAATTAAATTATAAAACTTAAATGCTTGGTTTAAAAGTCGTTATTTGAAGAAGTCGATTACTTGGAAATAGGTGGCGGACATGCAAATTTAAAGGTTCTATTTTTCAGTTATAAATCATGCATGTCATGCAAAGAGGAATTCCAGGAAGATTGCCAGTTGTTTCCCTTTTCATAGCTTCTGCATGTGGGAATTCATTTAAAGCTTCCTATTTGTAATTGTCCTTTATACACTATAAATAGAGGAAGAACCTACGGGTTAAAGGAGGAGAATTTGTAATCAACATTCTTGTGTTCTAGACTTTGAGCTGAAACCCTTGATAGCTTTCTGCAAGCAGAGGAATAGAGAAGAGATAGATTTCCTGGAGAAATTTGTGTCAATGGTGCATTTTGTTTCTTATTTCTTTCTAGATCTATTCATAAACTTTGTGTTATTATAGATCTGATCTAAAACTATCTTTGCTTTAAATTCTATATTTAAAATATCTATTTGTTTTATCTATGTGCATGCGATCAACTCTGTGAACTATTGATTGGGTTGCACATCTTCTCTCATTTCTTCTCGCTTTACTTTATTTTCCTCTTCTACAAATATTTCCTCTCTATTACAATTTGCTTATTTGCTATAAAACCTGCTAGTTATGGTTCATGAGCTACATAGTTAAAGTAATACCAACAAATAGATACTAGAAAATATAATTGACAAAATCTTACACAGAGTCTCACCGTTAAATGAGTGAGATTTATCTCATGACTACCTAAGTTTTTCATTTGTCAAAAATCTAGCCAACACGTTGAATCTTTAGTTCAATTTTGTGTTTCTGAATGTGTTAAGTGTTTCGGTAATTACTTTGTGCTCACCTTTATATGCATCAACTATATCTAGACAAAGTGAACACATTAAACTAACAAAAGTGTCTAGTATATGCCAACACACCCCAAGGACTCTCAATAACAATGGGAGGGAGGGATCACAAGGATCACAATAAGGACAAACTACCATAGAAGACGCGGTTGGGGCTCAAAATCAAACTACCAACTAAAAGGGGTCATATTTCAAAAGCAAACCCCATTACACTAATAAGATACCGATACACAATTCTCACCCAACCGTATGAGGACCACCGTGCTTATTGATAACACTACTTAGTAGTTCATAGCCATTGAGCGAGGAGAGACACAAGTTCAAGATTTGATGCCAATGCCTCAATCACCTCCTTCCCATACTCCATTGTAATGTCCCCTTTTCCAATCGAAGACCTTTGGCCTATTTTGTCAACCCGACGGCCAAAGGAAAAATATAAGGGTGACTTAAGTTTTATTAATTTTATTATATTGTGCAAAAAATTACAATATAATAGCACATATAATAAATTAATAAACTTAACATTAAAATAGAACCTAGAAAAGTACATCAAAAGAAAAGCACTTATTTAATTTGTATTTTCTAGGGAAAATGGCGACTTGCCTTAAGGGGAAAATGGGAACTTAGAAAGGATAAAACATTTCTATTGTGTATTCCCTCTAGGGAAAAGCGACCAGCCTTGGGAGAGAAGAAAATAATTATTAAATACCTTTTGTATTCTCCCTAAGAGAAATGGAGGGTGGAAAATGCATCGAAAGAATCATACAAGCTGATTGGTGGTCTTGAAGGTTGTTTTGGGTCTCTTCTTCCTTTAAAAGGAGAAGTAGACTTGCTTGAGAGGCATTCCATATTCATTTGATATATTCTGAATTGTGTTGAAGCCTGAAGCTTTCACCAAAAATATTCTAAGGACGAAAACCCTTAGTATATTTCCTCTAGAGGACGAAAACCCTCTTGGAGATTAGGAGGAATTTCTATACTGGATTTTCCACAGAGCTTACACAGAATTTCAAGTATTTTCCAGCAGTAGTTGAAGTGTTTTTGCAATAAAAGTCGAATACCAGTGTTGCAGCAGTGCTGTACTGATTTTCTCTCATGGAGCGGCTCATATGTGGCTGTCCTGTGGTGTTTTGACGTCATTCCCAGTCGATCGATCTCAGCTTTGCTGTTGTATTCTTTTTTACAGCTCAAGGGAAGGTATTTTCAATACTGTGGATGGATTTATATTACTGTTTCAGCCTCTTTAGATCTGCAGATTTCTGATATAAATTTCAGATTAATGATAACTCAGAAAAGTCAGATTTTATATGTATTTTACGCTGCCAATACGCACAGGTCAGATTTTATTTGGTTTGATTGCTGTTGTGGGAATTTTATATACCAAACTAGCCGCATTTTTTCAGATCTGCATTAGGGAAAGTGCCATAACATACGAAAAATCTGTATTTGCTTTGTTTGTTTGATTTAAAACTCATTGGAGCGTAAAGAGATCCATTTGGGGATCTTTCATCCATCTAAATCTTCCTATCTAAAGAAACCCCTCTCCCAACGAATTCAATTTGAAGCAACAAACTCCCCACTAAGAACTTCAAAATCAAAAATTAAAATTCTACGACTCGGATTTTGGCTTGACAAACCCTCTCGAAGCCCTAACTCTTAAGAAGGCTAAAATGATTGCAAGAAGGAACACCCTCTTAATGCTATTTAAATTATAAAAATGTCTTTTTAGGTAAAATTCAAAATCTAAAAGTTTGCAAGGCTTCTTGCAATGCATCCGAATGTTTATCTTGAATTCTAACCACTTAAGGACTACCTCCCACAAGGTCAAATGTGAGATAAGAAGATGGAAAATGCCTAAGGAACCATGGGAAGAGAGGCCTTGTATTATATGCAATACAATGGCATTTGAAACAAACGAGCATTTCATCCTTGAATGCCCAAGGTACACAAACATTACGATTAAGTATGAGGAAATTTTAAATGTCGATTCCATGATAAAACTATTCAAAGCAACATTTCAAAGGATACCACGAAGCCCGCACATCTTTAAATAGGTGGAGTTTGTAGTGGTTCCATAAACCTTTGATCTAATAGGCATGATTAAAAATATTTCATTTCATTTTATAAAGTGCGAATCATCCCTTATGGGACCACCCCATTAATGCTTCAAACCTTTCTATGTAAAATAAAAATGTCTTTTTTTGTAAAATTCAAAACCTAGAAGTTTGGAAAAGCTTCCTAACAATTAAAAAATAGCAGTTTATACATGGTGTAATTTTGTTGATAATATGTTTTAATAGGAAAAGCCCTAAAAAATCTGTAGCAGAATTCAGCATTTAATTTATTACTAAAAATGCCTCCATTAAAAAATATACAAAACTTTCATGCACAAATTCCATGAAAGGCCTTCAGCAAGCGGAAATTTGAGAAGACCAGAACACCTACTCGAGCGATAACTGTCATAAAATCACCAGATATTGATATACTTGTTAAAAAGTAATTAAAAATAAAGAATGGCATTTAGTTTCAACAAATGGGTTGGCCATGTTTTAAATACATATCAAAGCATGCTTTGATTT
Source organism: Taxus wallichiana var. yunnanensis (assembly GCA_018340775.1). Taxonomy (NCBI): domain Eukaryota; kingdom Viridiplantae; phylum Streptophyta; class Pinopsida; order Cupressales; family Taxaceae; genus Taxus; species Taxus wallichiana. The sequence goes on along the minus strand of CM031234.1, from coordinate 577,552,557 downwards.
CTCAATACCAACTACAAATTTTTGATTTCTCAATAGCATCTACAAATTGAGTGGTTTACGTACCTACTTGCATAAATTCCGTCTAATAATTATTTTATGGTTCTTTATGGAGGGCTCCGAAAATATCTCAGTTCTAGACAAAATTTAAGGGTATTTTAACATCTATATGGTCTGATGCTTGTTCTACATTTCCTTAACAATATTTTGAGAGATGTTTTTTTTGAATCTTTTGCGGTTGAATGATCCAAAATTCCTTTCAGACTGATAACAAATTGCTAGCCAGAATGCATATTGCTCGTCTCATGGGCAGAAAAAAACCTAAACAGTAAGGAAAACTTCCCGCCCGACTTCTTAAAATCAGGGGCGAAAAATTCAGACTCCTATTTCCCAGAGAAAAAATATATTTGTTCTTGTAACAAGCTTGAACATTAATAATAAGACCTGTTACTGCAAAACAAAATGGAGTGGAAACCCATTTATAGGACTCCGCAGGCATCTGAAATATGGAAGGTTGATGTAAGTGAAGCATCCATATGAAGAATAACAAATTTGATAGTTAGTGTACAAGCAACATAGACTGCAAACAACTGGGTGGTGAGGCTAAATGGATTGATTTCGCTAATGTACAAACTACAAGTGATGCCGCCGGGATGCTAATCTGAATCACTATCCACAAGGCCTTCAAACCTCTCGCTCTCTGTAGCAGACCACAAATTGAACGAGTCAGGTCAAAAAAGTTGGAAGGTCTGAACAAAATATAGGGTAAATAAAAGTGGTTTCCAGATAAATGTTCCAAAACAAGAAGCTGGGGAAATAATCTCAAAATCTAAAATACAAAGCAGGTGTAAATTACGTTTCTGTTGGTGCTTTTCTTCTCTAGGACTTCATAACGCTCTTGTGACAGATGACAAAGCCATGAGCCAGGGCTAATCACCTGCAAAATCAATACAATAACTCTTGTTAAACTACAGTCAAAACGCTAAAAATAAATCCACAAATCCTTCACACTAAAAGAAACCCACTGGAAAACCTAAATTCTAACAAAGATATTAGGTCATTCTTGAGAATAAGCTAATAGGAGACAATACCAAGCTACAAGACCAAAACAATAACTCTTGTCCTCTGAATGAGATAAGCTCAAGTGGTAGAACCAAATTAGTTTTTTTCTTTTTTTGTATCAGTTGTGCACATTCATTGGGTACTAGATTTCGTAGATTGTCAACATCTCTGCTCATGCTTAAGAGGAAACACATAGTGGATTTACAATTACAACTACAAGTAAGCATACATCTAAACTAGTGATCACTTTCAACCTAAGCAGCTAGGAGTAAGGGGCATCCACGCCATCAAAGTCACCGAGGGCACAGATTCAAACATCAGGTCCAAATCTAAATTTGTGACAGAGGCCTTATGTGGAGTTCAAGGGGTTTGATCCCGGGTGAAGAACTTTGACACTACTCTTCTAACACAGCTACAACCACTTGTCCTAGACTCCCCAAGCTGTGTCTCAAATTTTGAATGAAGGTTTCAAATGACTTTCTTTCATCTTCATAATAGATGAGCAACTGTGATTTGAATCATTGAATCCAAATCTAAGATAGTTTATAAGCTCAAACGACAGAACCTTATCCATACCCACAAGTGAAAAAGAAGCCTTCCTAACAGCATTCGAAGAAACACATAGAAACACAAAAAAAAATTGACAATGGTTTCAACATATCAAATCCTATTGTTGAGATTTATCTTTTAAAAAGTATGAGAAAAGTCGCACAGGGGACTCACAAGTAAATTCCTCTGTATAAATTTGGCCCGCTATTTAGGTCTGTGGGGCAACTTTGATGGCCATGAAATCCTCCTCTCTCTCCTTACAGTAAAGGACTATAGGGCATACAGACACCTCTAAACAGCATGCCTTCTCTTGCATTGTGTCTGCATCCACGGAAATCTTGTTCGTCTCGCACCCATTATGACAATAAATTGCTCGAGTATGAATTCTATTCGGGGAGGAGTAGCCGCGATTGTGGCGGACATTGACGCCCTCTGCCGCTAAGGATTTGACAGCCTCTCATTGCGAATTCGACGCCCTGTTCGAGACACAATTTTGTTGGGAGCTTCGACACGAAAGGAGCTTCTCTTGACCGCAGATTTCACTTGTATTTTGACGCACCTCATACGTTTGCAATTACCCCACTTTAACATGAAATCTTGCTCCCGCGGTTTGTACAATTCGCTATTGTTCTCCATTTTTTTAACTGAAAAAGTACAGGAAGAGAAAACACATATTCTTCAAACTCTGGTGGTTTTTGTTGAATTTCAGAAAACGCAGATTCTTCGACCTCTGGTTTTTCTTCAAGTCAGAAAACGCGGATTATTCAAACTCTGGTTTTTGTTGAATTCTAAGCAGAATTCATCGACAGTTTCTTTTAAGTACTAAAATTTTACTGACAGAAACAAGTTGGGGCATTGGAAATCTCTAAAATATTCAATCCTAAACCAGCAAAAATAAAATAAAATCTTGGACACCCCACAAACCTAATTTTTTTTGAAAAAAATTCTGTAGATGTACTGTTTTTTAACATCATTTGTCACTCTTTGTGACTATTATTTTCAAAACCCTGGTCCCCTCCCTAACAAAACCACGTCAGGTAAAACGTGCGCATTTTTTAGTTAACATGGGTTAATGGCCGTCCGAATTCAAAGATGAAGGGCTTCCATTGCACGAGTGGGTCGGCGCGGCCCTCCGCGCTTTCGTGCCGCCTAAGACTCGCGAGCGGGAGGTCACGTGAGAGAGTCTTTCTCCAGCGGGTTGCTTTATGGAGGGTAAATTAAGCATGTTTTTCACGTGGGAAGATGCTAACATGCCATTGCCAGCTGCAATTTGGTGTTGAAATAATGAGAGATTTCAATTTTTTATTTTAAAATTGAAGATGCTGAGTATATTACTAAATTACGGAATCAAGGTGCATGAATTCATTTTTGTTTTTTATATTGTTATAGTTGCTGATGAATGAATTGTATAATACACAAATGACATATATATATAGTGCCAACAAGTGTATCGGTCACGATTATCAGAATCTTTTTATGAGGGTTTTTTTGGTATAATGAGAGTGCTTTTGGGTGTCTTGTTGGTTGTTCTTGTTTAAGATTTTGACTTGTGTATTCTTTTATTATTAATAGAAGTATTTTCTTTTTTCTTTTTTAAAGTTTCAATTTTCTTTTTAAGAAAAGGATGATGACGACTATTTGTAAACATTTAAAAATGGGTGTTTTAAGTGTTTGTTTAAATTGTATGTTTTAAGGGTGTTTATGTATTTATTGATTATTTGTTTAAATATAAATTTTATTGGTGTAATTTTTTATTTCTATTGGATGTTTTAGTTGTCATCTCACCTCCACCCTCAATTTCTTGTGTTTCAACCTCTTTTACCTATAACATGGACTCTATGTTTATGACGTGCAAAGAACATGAAGTACACACGTCCTAATAGGGTTGTAGTTGGCCTTTCCCTTCTTCACCTTATATGACCCTCGTAGACACCTAAAATTAGCACCGCTAATTCCTATGTCCATGTCCGCTAGACCCCCTTCATTATCACGTCTAATCCCTATACTAAGTCATATAAAATCTACACCCTTCTACACCCCTCATCACCTCTCATCTTTATTCAATTAAATAATTAAATACATCAACATCAACATCATCACCATATTTATCTCGTGTAAATCCATACACTCACCACATCATATTATTCTTATGAAAATCATACATTTATCACACCACATTTAACATTTATCTTCATGTATTTATTTGCCACATCATTCTTACACTCCATAAAATCCTATTTTCCCCATCCTAAATAAGACATAACCACCTAGAATCTTCTTAAAACCAAACATAAATCAAAATCAAATCATATATATCATATTCAACCACTTGAAATCTTCCTAAAATCTAAACATAAACAAAATCAAATCATATCTAAAATAAATCACTTGGAATCTTCCTAAAATCTAAACATAAACAAAATCAAATCATATCTAAAATAAATCAAAATCAAATCATATCTAAACCTATTCAAATAAAATCATATCTAGCCTTATTTGGAAGCAGTTTCAACCATTCTCCACCACAAACCACCTATAAACTAAATTAGATAAGGCCAAAAACGAAATTTATAACCTCTCAACCATTTAACAACATTCCCAACCCGTATAACCACTTGCAAACCTAATTAGATAAATCCAAAACAAAATCATTAATTCCCTAACCATCCAACAATATCCTTGATCCACATAATCATTTTCCAACACACCCATAAATAAATTGCTTGATTTGGGAGGTTGTTTCAACAACTTTCCTATATTTCCCGGATCGCCGATGATTCCCCCAATCGCCAACAATTATCCCATGTTGATAGAAACTCTATAAATACAAATTCTAGGCCTTCATTTAAGGTTAATTAACAATCAGAGCTGATAGTCATTGATCACACAGACTTGGCCTTCGATAGGACGTTGTTCAAAGGATCCTTAAGGCAATCTTATTGTGTCCATGCTCCTCTTCATCACAACATCAATTTCCTCTTCTTTTGGAGGTCATTTATGTGTTCGGAGATCAACTCAATGAATCCTCCGACACATGCTAATAATTTTTATTATCTTCTCGGCCTCAACCATCAACGTATGCATGCATCAAAATCTCCTTTCAACTTTTGGAGATCAATCATATGTCCAGAATTGGTTTTCAATCCTTTGTATCAACCATCTTCTTCCTCCCGAGGCATTTAAACATCTAGTAATCAAGTTCGATCCTCTAACATCTACAACCTTTCTCTCTAAGTATTATCCTCTTCACAATCCTCGAATCGTAAGTACCCTTTTTTTACATTATTGTCTTAATCATTCATAATCTAATAGGTTAAAATCAATTCTATCTAAACCTTTTATCACCCTGTACATTTTCACAACAATTGCTAACGATTGTTAGAATCAATAGAGATTCCACTAAATCATTGCCGATTCCCCAGATTGTTGACAAAATCATTGACAATTCCCCCAATCACTGGCAATTTCCAGGCTTGCTGACATAATCGTTGGAGATTGACCCAATCACCAGCGATTCCTGTCAAAAAGGTATTTTAACCCCTAAGCTTGTTTTTTAGACATCCAAACCACATAATTTATTACTGCAAGGCCTTCAAAGTGTCTTTTTAGTCATATCAAGTTCCTTTGAGACATTTGTAACATTTTATCATTTATCCATCAAACACATTATGTTGCTTTTTTCGTGAGCACATATCCATATACATCATTGCTCCTTTGAGCCATACTGTGATTCCTCGACTCCCTTTGGATCAAGAACAACCATCAGACCAACATATAGCCTCGGACCGCATCAGTCCCTTTGCCTTTGCATTATTGGTTATATCATCTGTTATCATTTTACTTTATCATTATCAGTTTAATTTCTTAAACAAGGATTAACATCCTTGCAAGGAAGTCCATTGACTTTCAAGGACTAGCCTTTGCCAGACAATCTGCCATATATTTGTTTAATCCCGTCTTGTGTAGTGTATGCGATTGCAAATTTCTTCGCGAGAGAGGAGATTATACCACATCTTTCATGGAGCGCAACATCAAACATTGTCAATCAACATCCACGTGTATAACTAAACCCTATGTCCTCTGAGGTTGGTTTATTTCTATTTTCTTACTTAGTTTATTCAATTCAAGGAGTAGAAATATCTCTACATTTTGACAACCACAAAGGGACCTTAAGTCCCTTATTTCATTGTTTCATTGTTTCATTCATTCAAAATATCATATTTCTCAAATCGGTTTTTTAGTTCTTTCTTAGTAATTGCTTAGTGATTTGGTCAATCGCCAACAATTGGGTGAATTTTGCTAATTCGATCCAAATAATCACCTTCGATTATTTTTCTGAATACTTTTGATTACTTTGCAGTTTTCACCTTCTAATCACTATTTTCATCTAAAATATTGTTTCTTTTTGTAATCATTTTGCTAACTAGGTTTTGCAGGTTTTGTTATTTCGGAGATTTCTTGCTCACTGGATTGTTTATTGCTAAAACTAAAAATTGAAAAATTGTAAAAATTAAAAAGGAAGCATTTATCACGGTGAGTCCTAATCCTTCTTTTTGTTTTTGTATTGTATTTTTTCTTATTTACTCTCATCGAAATCAATCATCATTTTGGGCTTAAAACAAACAATTGCATTCTTCTTGATCACATAGTTTTAATTAGGAAAGTTAATTGATTGCATTCACTTTATCTTTCCCCACACACAACCAAATCACTCAAACATCAAACATGCATTTAAACACTTCTACCTAGGTGATAACTATTGGGATTTCATCACCCAATAGGAAACCGACTTGTGTTCTGGCCAAGTATAAACAACCGTCTGTCGGTATATTGGCTAAGACACTGACTCCCTTATCATTACGGGACTGTGAAGTGAGGGGGTAGGCCCCAATACCAAGCCCTGTACCGGCAACAACATAGATTCGGGCCTCATGTACCTCCGGGTATAGTAAGGACTCCAACCTTAAACATCACCTGAAACCAGCCTTAGAACGACCATATCATTAGGTTCCCTTGAGCCTCTCCCTCCACATATAAATTCTAAACAAGATAATTAAAATTCTTCGCTTGACTTGTTTGTTACATTTGTAACTCTCTTAGTACTTTGTTGTATCATTTTTAGTTGATTATTGCTTAATATGGAGCAATCCTCTACATCAGTATATTCTTTTCCCCTTATGTTTCATTTTTACAATCGTCTTCCATTGCTTCATCCACAAAATCTAATCCTTCCCATCTTATCAGCCTATCATGACCCACTCAACTCCGTTTAGTTTTGGTATGCTCCCTGAGCCATCTACACCATCTTTTGTTCCTTATGGAGTTTCTACCTTTCAACCAATCATACAATCCTATAACAACCCCATCCAACAACCCTATAATTATTCTTCACAACCAAGTTACTTCCAAACTATCACTCCTCATCCCATGTCAAGTGCATCCCATCAAGCGGTCTTTTCCACATCCCTTCCTTCATCACAAACTCATCATAATCTTAACATCCCTCATCTTTTATCCAATCAACCTATCTCGACTTCAATATCTCTCTCTCTCTACCTCAGACATCCCAAACTCATACACACATACCTACTCAAGCCCAATCAACCCCTCTCATCTAACAACAAACATATTCAACATTTTTCCACATCTCCCCACATCCCTTTATCACAACCTACTTTACAAACAATATCCTCTCAATCTATTCCTTATCAAACTCCACATCAAACCCATCCACAACAAAACCATCCTACTCCACATTTTTATCAATCAAATCAATCACATGTTAATTCCTTCGCATCTAATCCTACAAATGATCCCTTGCAAGATCTGTTAAATAGATTAGACAATTTGGAAGCCATTACCAAGGGATCCAAACATCGTCCTCACTTATGATGAGGTTTGTAATGAACCCATTCATCCATTTGTACCATATAAATCATATCCTCCGCATTGGGAATTACCTGAGTTTACTATGTTCCATGGTACAAAGGACCCTCAACAACACATACTATCTTTCAGACACTCGTGTTATCTCATCATCCATGATCAAGATCTCATGCTTAGAACCTTTCCTATGTCATTAACAGACTTTCCTTGGATTGGTATAACTCCCTCCCTCGACACTCTTTGCTCTCTTTCACTCAACTAGCCATGTTATTTCTCGATCACTTTGCTATAAACATTACTCATAAAATCACCATTTTTGATCTTCTACCATCAAACAATATGAAAACAAATCCCTTATTGAATTTGTCACTAGGTGGCAAAGCATTATTAATCAATTGACCTTTTCATTCCGAATCAAAACTGATTTAGTTGTTTACTCGATCGTGTTCTCATCACATTTCATCTATTCTCCAGATCCACACATTCCATACCTTTGATGAAGCCTTCACCATGGCCAAAAATTAGAAATCCAAGCCCTCGAAGATGGCCATCTCAATCCTCAATCTCCATATGTCCCATATGATTCCCTAGGTCTTCTTATGAGTTAGACGAAAATACCACGCATGATGTCATTACTTGTCTTTTTGACCCAACACCTTCGATAGATTTAGTCCATATAAATACTACACATCCCTCGAGTCACGTCATCAACAATATTACATATGATCTTCCCCATGAGGAGACCATTTCATCACCAACGCTTCCCCTTGAAGACTCAAAGTCCCTAGATCCTCTTTTCAATAATCCTCACACATCGACATCGTTAGTGTCCATTTTCCAATCATCCATTACCTCCTTGCAACCCTTAGACTCCACCTTGGAGACCGTTACTAAGGAGGCATTCATCATCAAATATCTATATATCAACCACTTTTTAAACTAATCAAAGAATTGACAACTCACATATATATAACCCACCTCAATCATGTCTCAAAATAACATCCCCTTCGTCCGAATCAGACCCAATCCTATTCCTAGCTCCTCACTTACCACCTAGCCTAGAACCTTCTCCTGAATCAAATACTATACAATCAAATACCACCACATCCATAGCCTCACCCTCATCATCTAACATGAAATCTTCTCCTCTATCTAAGGAAAACATTATAGAATCAAAACCTATCACATCCACCGCCTCATCCTCATCATCTATCATAAAAACCCCTCCTTTACCTAAAATCAATAACATTACAAAATCAAAACAAACATTATCTAGGGCCTCCACCTTACCATCCATTTTGGGACCCCATCCTTTGTCACAATCCAAAACTATCAAATCTACAATTCCACCCTTACCATCTATTTTGGGTCCCCATCCTTTATCTCAATATCACGCACAGTCGTACCTATCTATCCATCCTTCCTATCTATATTGGGACCTCATCCATCATCTAATTATATCAATCACACATCACATTATCCTTCTTATCAACCTCAAAACATTCCTACGATGTTTCAACACTATACGACATCTACGAGTCCACCCCTATCCAAAAATAAAATGCATTCTACTAAGCATTTTTGTAAATCAAAATCCAAATCAAAATTCATCAATTCAAATCCTCCAAAAGGGACTTATGTTGACATCCTCAAGAGGCTCATATAGTCTTCTCTTATCACATTACCGCTAATCAAAACACCCAACCCAAAAACTTGGAAACCCGCATGGTACGATCAAAACAAAACATGTGCCTATCATAAAGCCCCAAGTCACAACACAAGAGAGTTGTAAAGCGCTTAAATCCATAATCCAACAACTCTTCCTCATCGATGATCTTCTCCCAAAAGAGGACCATCCTAAGCCATCATTTATACCTCCACCCTTGTCATCTACATCGACATTTGTAGGTCAAGGGGGACATCCTCAATCTCATATTATCAAACCTTTGTCAGACATCTCATCAGCACCTTCCATTGAAGGTCTCTCAATATCGTCAATGTCCACACCTTCCCTTGAAGGTCCCTCAATCTCATCAACATCTACACCTAATTCATTGACGGTGTCCTCACCAACATCTGCAAGACAAAGGGGTCATCCTCAATCAAATATCGACAAACCTTTCTCATATGTCTTCTCATCACCTTCCATTGAAGGTCCCTCATCTCAAATTGGTACAATTCACCAACCCATGCAAACCTGGAATCATCAAACACGAAGAAAAGGTAAGACAAAAGCTTCGTCATCTTCACCTCTTCATCAACCATCCTCTCATATCCCATCCAATTTCTCAACGGATCCTTTTTCAAGAGCTCTTTTATTTACCATATACTCAATCAATCAACATCAAAATGTCCATCATCCTAACTCTGAAAGATATTGTTCCTTTTAACGCACATTATCTCTATCCACAATATCATGCTAGGGGACTCCTCTCTATTGAGACTTCAAAATTATTACCTTACACATTCCCCTAACACATCTTCACCAAACATATCCTATCGATCCAATAAGAATGTCACTACTCTAGAAAGGAGTAAATGTGGAAAGTTAGCCCCTAATTGGATTGGTACACATAATATGGGTCAACCTTGAATGTCTTGCACTTGCGGCCTTTCTATTGTTAACACATCGACCATCATGATAGTAGTCACATCAAATATCTTATTCCACCATCAACCAGTCATTTTATTATTGTAATGATTTGAAAGCATGTGGTCTTCCATCATTATCCTTACAAACCTTAAAGATGAGCACCACAAATTTGTTCATTATATCTTTCACATGGACAAGTTCCTCCTTTGTAGGAACCCCATAATCATTACATCCATCCACCTTGTCTACCGACTAAAAGCCATGTCATGGGGCACACATGTGTAGGTCGTGTACACATTTCTTCTCCCCTCCTCGAAATGGTCTATTAGGGTCTTGTCCTTAGCTCAAATATGTATGTAAAAAAATCATCAAATGCTTCTTATCAAAAGAAAAAATCAAAAATAATAATAGACTAATACCTCGAAGGATAGCTACCATCAAAATTATAGACCGATCCCTCGAAGGATGGCTATTTGTAAAAATAAAAAATTAAAGTCAAAAATCAAAATTGTAGACCATACCCTCGAAGGATGGCTACCTATGTAAAAAGGATTCCCACATCGATCAACCTTCAAAATTCAAATATCAAAAGCATCCTAGGACAACTTCCCGTGTTGATCAAATTTCCCATCAAAGTAAACTTCTCGCATTGATCAATTTGCATCCAAATTCAATATGTAAAGTTGGGGTATTTCTCTATGAATCCGTTGAAAAGGAGAACCCTCTTTTCCCGCACAACCTACATATGTCAACCCTTCTCATGTCCTAGGAAGGTACACTTTTTCACTTCATCTCTATATCCAAGATCCTACGTGTGACTACCCATTGTTAGTCATCTGTTAACATATGTTAGTAAAGGCCAAAAAGTGCAAGAGCATTCATTTTGTTCCTTTCCATCACATACGTGTCAAATCCAGTATATAGTAATCAATCCACGTTTCATTCTTGACCACGGTTTTGATAAACACTAAGATCACTTTCAAATCAATATCAAATAACACATCATATAAAAAAACCTTAACAATAGTCAACCTTGCCACATCCACATCTATCAATGTATCTATCATCACATCAACATCATGTCTACATCAACACAATCCTCATCACATCTCATCATTACATCATTGTGTCTAAAACATCACATCTATTCAATCAAATCGACATTTTTCAACTAACTGCCTCCCTCGAGCGAGTTACTTCCCCGACCTCTTCGTCAAGACCCCTATACTAGTCCTCGTAATCCCACCTTTGTGGCAACATCAAATTATGGTCCTTTGACCTCATCAAATTGTCATTTTATCCCTCATTGTCGAGTAAGTCATATGTCTATAGGACATGAACCCTTTAGTTCCCTTATCACTTGACTTCTCGGTCTCAAAATTCACCTTTGTGACAACGTCAATTTTTGGTCCTTTTACCTCGTCAAATCATCATCTTGCTTCCGTTAAGTCATATGTCTATAGGACATGAACCCTTTGGTTCCCCTATCACTTGACTTCATGGCCTTGTAATCCCACCTTTGTGGCAACATCTATCATTTGTCCTTTGACCTTGTCAAAACATCCTTTCCATCGCTAATTCATATGTCTATAGGACACGAACCTTTTGGTTCCCTTATAACTTGATTCTACGACGACATTTATCTTATTTCTCTACCTCATCTTGGGGCATTATTTCATCATCCCTCATTACTCCTCATTTTTGTATCTTTTCATCCTTCTCTTTTAAACTAGTGGCTGATTCCCTTTTAGGTCATCAATCCCTAGTTTAAGGGGGAACACCTCATCACATGATTTTACATCCCTCACTTACATCACATCTCATTTTTGTCTAGTGGCTTGTTTCAAAACCACTCAACAAAAAGGAGAAAAATGTAGACATCTAAAATTAGCATTGCCTAATTCATGTGCCCGCATCTGCTAGACCCCCTTCATTATCATGTCTAATCCCTATACTAAGTCATATAAAATCTACACCCTTCCACACCCCTCATCACCTCTCATCTTTATTCAATTAAATAATTAAATACATCAACATCAACATCAACATCATCACCATATTTATCTCGTGTAAATCCATACACTCACCACATCATATTATTCTTATGAAAATCATACATTTATCACACCATTTAATCACACCACATTTAACATTTATCTTCATGTATTTATCTGCCACATCATTCTTACACTCTGTAAAATCATATTTTTCCCCCATCCTAAATAAGACATAACCACCTAGAATCTTCTTAAAACTAAACATAAATCAAAATCAAATCATATATATCCTATTCAACCACTTGGAATCTTCCTAAAATCTAAATAAAAAAATCAAATCATATCTAAACCTATTCAAATCAAATCATATCTAGCCTTATTTGGAAGTAGTTTCAACCATTCTCCACCACAAACCACCTACAAACTAAATTAGATAAGGCCAAAAATGAAATCTATAACCTCTTAACCATTTAACAACATTCCCAACCTATATAACCACTTGCAAACCTAATTAGATAAATCCAAAACAAAATCATTAATTCCCTAACCATCCAACAATATCCTTGATCCACATAATCATTTTCCATAAAAAAATTGCTCGATTTGAAAGGTTGTTTCAAAAACTTTCCTATATTTCCTGTATCGCCGGTGATTCCCCAAATCGCAGACGATTCTCCCATGTTGAAAGAAACTCTATAAATACAAGTTTCAGGCCTTCATTCAAGGTTAATTAATAATCAGAGCTAATAGTCATTGATCACATAGACTTGGCCTTCGACATGATGTTTTTCAAAGCATCCTTAAGGCAATCTTATTGTGTCCATACTCCTCTTCATCACAACAAAAATTTCCTCTTCTTTTGGAGGTCATTCACGTGTTCTAGAGATCAACTCAGTGAATCCTTTGACACCTGCAATCTGCTATTATCTTCTCAGTCTCAGCCATCAACGTATGCATGCATCAACAATCTTCCTTTCAACTTTTGGAGATCAATCACATGTCCAGAATTGGTTTTACAGTCCTTTGGTATCAACCATCTTCTTCCTCCCGAGGCATTTAAACATCCAATAATCAAGTCTGATCCTAGACATCTACAACCTTTCTCTCTAGGTATTATCCTCTTCACAGTCCTAGAATCAGGTAAGTACCTTTTTTAATTATTGTCTTAATCATTCATCATTTAATAGCTTAAAATCAATTTTGTCTTGACCTTTTATCAACTTGTACATTTTCATAGCAATCACTTGACGATTTTGGACCTTTGTCATTAGCATACGTGTTGTCATTGATGTCAAGCTACATTGATGGCAAAATTGGCAAAAGTATAGTGCAAGGACATGAGGAGGTATCTCAAAGATCAACCAAATATGGAAAGAAAGACTTGGAAAGAGAAATGTGAAGGTTGATTGGTAGTGTCATCTCTCGAAAGGCTTTAAGATGATCGGGGTAAGTTCTAAGAGACTTAATCAACTTTTTGCAAGTCGTAAAAATGAGGAGTTACCCTCCAAAGTCTTGAAGAAGCTATAAAGCTCTAGAAGAAATCTGCGGAAGGATTAGTGAGAGCCGTGGGTAATGGGATGAAGCCGCAAAAAACAAAAGGCAAAAGTCGTGAGTAAGAAAAGTGAAGATGGGGATGTGAAGGAAAAGCCGTGGGAGTAAGGAAAGTTTGGAGGAAGTCGCGGATAAGGAGAAAAGCCGCAAAGAACCGAAATAACCGCGAACACGAAACAAAGTCGCATAATAGTAAAGAAGGCAAATGGAAAAAGGAGGAAATATATGAGACATTGCAAAAGCTGAAAAGTAAAGGAAATCCACGAATAACTACAAAACCGCCATGAAAGAGGAAATGCCGCATATCAAAGGATATAGCCGTGATACTGAAAGGAAAATGTCAAAGAAGCCTATAAAAGTCGTGGATTGAAAGAATATGGACTCGGGGGCTTGAGGATAATCAAATTGAGTTGAATATAGACAAGTGAGATTTATTTCTCCAAATCGATGGTGAATTGATGTTTGGTGATTGCGGTGAGTCTACGACTTGAGATCCATGAAGAACGAAGAAATCTATAGTTCCATCTGTCAACATTTAATGCTCATTGACTTTGTGGGAATACAGATACACACTCTATGAGATTCCTAATTCCAAGGTGAAATTAAATATCAGAGAAGAAAGTGGATTCACCTATCTTGATCATGTTGGAAATCCTAAAAAGATGAGAAATCTATTTTAGGTATCAACTCATAAATAGCTCTTGTAAATGCATAGAAAATGGTGAAATCAAGCCGAATATAGAGAGAATAAATCTAGAGTTTGTTGTATGCATTTAATGGACCATATTTTCAGGTGATAGAGAAGGAAAGAGTGTATAATGCACCAAAGAAGATGTTGGAATTGTTCGATTGTCTATATAGAAGAAATTCGATACCAATACGGATGTTGCAAAATTGAGAAGACGATGCATTCAAGCTAAAGGAGATACATAAAGAAAAGAGAGAGGAAGGAGCAGAGAAAACAAATGAAGTGAAGAATATATATTAGATGAGAAGAAAATCAGTGCGGTAGATTGATTGAGAAAAAGAGTTCAAATCAAATGACCAAAAGAGAGTAGCAAGTGAACACAGATAAATACATAAAAGTGATCATAATCTATTGTGTAAGCAATTTTGAAACTATATGATCATAATTTATATGCAAAAATAATAAGTTTAAGTTGTAGCTTAGCATATTCGGGGGTTGCAACCTCCTTGTGGGTAGGTGCTGCAAAAAGATCAGTTGTAGCTGATTAAATTAGGGGTTAGTGCTCCTTGCAAGTTGGTGCTTGCTAAAATTTGCTGAGTGGGTGCTCAATAAATCTTCGAGTGGGTGCTTGAAGTTGTGAAGGGGTGCTTCACTGGTTGAGTGGGTGCTCAACCCGTGAAGCACCCCCTTCACAACTTCAAGCACCCACTCGAATATTTAATGAGCACCCACTCAAACTCATCAGTAAGCTTTGGAATTGGTGTTCCTAATAAAGCCTTGGTTTCAAGTGGGTTTTTCTCCTAAAAGGGTTTCCCACTATAAATTTTGTGTTCAGTGTTTTATTTTCTGATATATGTTTGACAAAATGCACATGATATAGTACTACACAAATTTAAGGAATTGTGGATTGGTATAACTCTATAAATTAATTTTAATCGCATTGATTCACCCCCTTCTCATTGCTTGTGATCTCTAAGAGTAAGTAAATTTTTTTACATTATTGTCTTAATCATTCATCATTTAATAACTTAAAATCAATTTTGTCCTAACCTTTTATCAATAGGTACATTTTCATAGCAATCGCCGACGATTACTAGAATAGCCGGAGATTCCTCAATCTTTGGCGATTCACCCCAAGATTGTTGATGAGAATCGTTGATGATTCCCGGGCTTGTTGACACTGGAGATTACCCCAATCACCGGTAATTCCTATCAAAAAGGTAATTTAACCCCTAAGCTTGTTTTTTAGACATCCAAACCACATAATCTATTACTGCAAGGCCTTCCAAGTGTCTTTTTAGTCATATCAAGTTCCTTTGAGACATTTGCAACATTTTATCATTTATCCAATCAAACACATTATCCAACTTGCCTTCATGAGTGCATATCCATATACATCATTGCTCCTTTGAGCCATACTAGGATTCCTCGAATCCCTTTCGATCAGAAAACCCATCGGACTCAAAGATATAGTCTCGGACCACGTCAGTCCCTTTGCCTTTGCATTATTGGTTATATCATTTGTTATCATTTTAATTTATCATTATTAGATTAATTTCTTGAACGCGGATTGACATCCTTGCAAGGAAGTCCATTGACTTATGGGGATTGGCCTTTGCAAGAAATTCACCATATATTTGTTTAATCTCGTCTTGTATAATGTTTGTGATTGCAGATTTCTTTGCAAAAGAGGAGCTTATACCACATCTTTCATGAAGTGCAACGTCAAACACCGTTAATCAACATCCACAGTATCACTAAACCCCGTCCTCTGAGGTTAGTTTATTTCTATTTTCTTGCTTGCTTAATTCAAGTTGAAGGAGTAGAAATATCTCCGTATGCACCCATATTCCATCTTTTACGCTTTTTCAATTATTAGAGATCGACTTATGCACCAATAATGTCTTAATTCAAATTTCAATTATCTATAAATACACAAACATCCTAGTTCATTTAGACATCTACTTATGCATCCATGATCTATTATGTGAAAGCTATAAAATTAATTTTATTGTTTACATAATTTATTGAGAAATCGTAGGGAGTTAGAGAAGTCAAACAATCATTAAGTGTACTTGTTGAAGCACCAAAATTCATGTTATAGATACATTGCATTGACAACTTTACATGGTTGAAGAATTATTGTAATTATTAAATTATTTTGATATTGTACAACATCAAGGGATCTAACAACCGTCAAAGCAATTTAACTATTCCTTGGTGTAATGTAGACCCCAAACATAGATTGTTTTTATATACTCAAATTTTGTTGCCCAATTAGGATTAAGAGAAGACTAAGTTTCCAGTGATTAAAGTGAGGTTTCATAAAATTGTAGGAGGTTTCTAGAAGGAAAAAAGGTGAATCAAGTCGCCAAAGAAAACTTTTGTTTAAAGAAATTTGTCCAAATGATCATCTTCACAAACAAAGTGTAATTTCTAAACACCATGCTTTTAATAAAGTACTCTATTTGATGCAATCTTTTTGGGTTCTCTAAGTCTACCTTATAAACCCTAGTTCGCATTATCAAAAATTGACAATGGTCCACCGATTACTAGATAAGCCAAAAAATTTCTATTTCTATTATCTAAATTAAATATGCGATTCATTACATCACACTATTCTTAGAGCTTAATGTGTTATAGAAGTAGAACAAAAATTGTTAAGAAACAATAATTATGTTGATAGGTGTTCCCTTATATTGGATGAAGGGTTCCTAGATCGACACTAATAGGAGATCAACAATCTAACAAAGTTTTTGTGTTGAAACACAAACATGATCGACAATTTCATAATATTGGGTTGCGTTGATGTCCAACAGATGGAGTGCCATAGATCTCCCACTGCAAAATGTAATTACGTTATTGATCTCTATGTAACTCCTATTCTTGTTGAAAATGTATGACTGATGCATTTTAATGGATTTAAGGCAAATTTCATGCTTAGCAATATCTAAAAGATGAAATCCTCTCTAGAAGTGTTGTGAGGCTCTACTAACATGTACGAGTCACAAAGGTTTGATATGAACAATGATAATAAGGGTAGGTTTTGAGACATTTACAAAATATTATTGATTTATCTCTCTAATTTTCCGCTTTCATTGTTCTTGGTCGAAATCTCTTTCATGTTGATGGTTGTTTTACCTTTTAATGTTGTACAGAAATGATATTTCACAAAACTCTTTCATGTTCATTGTTATTTTAACTTTTAATGGTATGCAAGAAATGATATTTCTAAAAGATGTTCTTGTGATTAATTTTCAAAGGAGGAACCAATTATGTATATGTTTTATCACATGAGTATATGCATTAAAATCGATGCCCTATTGAAACCTCTAAGCATACTATTTATGAGATTTGGTATCTAATATTGATCTTCCCAAAGACCAAAAAAATCTTGTTGTTCACTAGTTTTTGTAGAAGCTCAAATTTGGTAGCTTATCCTTTGGCAATGAAAAGTTTGGGCATCCTCCCTTGCTAAGACAAATGCTCACCTTATAAGCCCAATCAACACATATTTCTATATCTCTCTTGATTTGTTCATCTCAACACTTTGCTTTGTTGTTCATCCAAGAAATATTAATTAAACAAAACAATCATTTATCTTCGGAATATTTCTCGAACTTAATATTTTATCTCATTATCTACTTGGGTAAAATCGTACAACTTAGGGCCATAATGGACTACGGTCTTGGCTAATCCGTATGGTCTTTCCCCCTCTTATCTTGCAACTCTATTTTCAATTTGATTTTCTTGTATGCATCATTTCATCTACCTAGGGTCACCTTAGTATGGCATTTCACCTATAAAATCCTATATAAGTAATTCAACATCCTTTAATAACTCACTTAACACTTTCAAAAGCTCCTATTACAAATATCAATACAAAAGCACTCAAGGCTCTCCTAAATCTTCCAAAAGTAGTTGCACATCATTTAGAGCAACCACTACATCAAGTCTAAATCACTCAGCCAAGTCAAAGAGTCTAGCTTCCTCCATATCTAAGAACTCAAAGGTCCTAGAGCCATGTCTTAGCAAGAGTAAGTCACTACAATAATTGTTAAAGGTCTTCAAGGACAAAAGGGTTTAGTCTAGTAGTTGAAGCACACCACATCACACTACTACCGCATTGGGTACATTCTCTACTCTATAGTTAGCTCATTATCTTTGTCTCAAGAGACACAAGGACACACATAGGGGTTGGCTTAGATCCCATTCACATGTACACCTACACTAAGAGAACTACATGAGGCTTGATCCTACTCAAGGGCATGCATTGCAACACTTAGATTGGTTCAAAAGGGTTGACCGCCAAGGGTAATCTAGCCTCACCCACACATTGATTTCTTCTTCTCGTTATTTAATGTTTTGATAAAAGGTGTTGCATGTATTTAGGGTTTCCACAAATTGTGAATCATTACGTGTTGTGTAAGCTTAAGTGGCATATAGTGACAAATATTTTCGAGACAAGTGAAGGCAAAAATGTTGCGAATCGATCCATAGGGATCCGTAAAAAACACACCACTTCATCGGTTCCATCAACACCAAGAAAAGTGGGAAGAAAGAGCAATTGCCCTTCCCGACTGGTTTTCCTCCATTGGAGATTTCCAGGATAAAATTGTTGGTGTTGAAGTTTTGAATTATTTATTTCTCTGCAATTTCCTTTCTATAGCACTAGATAATTAGTCACAAAGCTCTAATTTTTCAAGCAAAATTGTCATTTTCCAAAGTTGAAAGTAGAACAACATAATTGTGTGATTCGTAGATTTCCAAAGTAGAAGTTTACGGATCAAGAACCTCATTGCAAGCATGTCCAATACCGTATGAAGAGCGAAGAATCATGTAGAATAAGGCCGGACCGTACATTCTTGGACAAAGATAGTTTCCAATTACAATATCATAAACAAAACATCTTCATGTTCAAATCAACTTGTTTACCCAACCTACACGTTTAGAACTCCTCTGTTCCACCTTGTACAACCGGGTCTTCATCTCCTCTTGTGTTTTTGAGCTATCATTTTATCGTTTATCACTATTGCAAGTATTAATGCATTATTTTGATTGTACATGGTTAATTATAAATTAATTAATTCAGAATAACCATGTGTAACAAAACCTTGTATCCTATATATTTGCACATCATACCTCTTCCATTATATATTTTTAAGGTGTAAACAATTTTATCGTACTCTTCTAAAAGGCAATAGATTGGTAAAAATGAAAATATTGGCCCTATTAACACAATTGTTAACTATAGGTATGTTGTGTGGATCTTGAAACTAGAAAATAAGATAAACAATTTTATGGGGTCAATGCCCACCCATGCACTACTTCATGCAAGAAGGCTTATGACAATGATTAAAAATGTTACCCATTAGGGTTGAGAATATAAGTAGGGGCTTGAATGATTGCATATGCAAAAAGCTCATGTGCTTACTAATGAATCTTTTTAGAATGTAGTGATGCTTCAACATATGGGTTCATTTGATTTGTTTGACTATAATGAAATGGGAGAGGATGATTCCACATACCCATTTTAGGATAATGTTCTTGGAAATATCAGTTTTTTATGGGGTTAGAGAAATCTATTGGTGGCTTGTAGAAGCTTTTGTTCTATAGCAAGGTGTTAGTCATCACCGTGAAATGTATAGGGGTGGTGGGAAAACTACTTTAGCTTTGGCTCTTTATAATTATCCTCAAATCAAAGGTAAAATGGGCTTTCTCTTAATTATTTTCTTGTGTTTCGGGAGGATGTGCGAAAATTGTAGGGGTTTGAAGGGGAATTTATTACTGTATGCTCATTTGGTACATTTTGTTCATGTATATCTCCAGGTGAAGAAGGGGTTGGATTCACTAAGTCACAAAAATTGAATGAGTTACAAAAATACAATCAAAATAAAGTTTAATCATTAAAACTACCCTAAAATCAATTTTAACTTACCTCTTGGGCTTTCCGCCATTGTCATTTTGTTTTTGGAAGGATCATACGTGCCAAAACACGCTCACGTTTTTGTCATGTTTATTTGGAATGAATAATTAGTGAAAATCTCATTCTCAATCAAACTTTATATTTATTTTTACACGACATAATGTCCTTGTGTTATAACATGATCAAGTTATAAAGCAATTGAGCCATAACACAAGCGTGTTATGCTCAAAATGTCTCTCAAACACATTTTGGCTATATTTTGGTCTTCCATGAAAGAAATATTGGACGACAATAAATCTACTTACGGATATGTGATCTTTAGGATTTGGTCCATATCATGGGGAGCAAGAAACAAAACTTTGTTTCTTAATCTTCCACCGAAGTGGAATATCGCATTGTAGGAGGAGTTGTCTACAAAGTGTTATGGTTGTGTCACATAATTAAAGGATTAAGAGTACCATCGAAGCAAATGTAGACACAAAATCACGCACTTGGGGTACATTTCTAGGTCCTAAAAGCATGTTAGCATTTATATGATTCCTAAACAAGAAAACTAGTGGTTGTGACTATCTTTGACCTCTTTTCTTTGTTTCTTCTTGTCTTTTTGGTTTTACATACCCTACATCCTAGTCGAACTTTACTTATTTATCTTTCATAGCTTGGACACCAGCGCCCAGCTAGGACAAGGACAATGCCCAGCGCTCTTGTGCCTTCAGGTGCCATGACCCTTTCTTACCTTACTCGCTCCTTTTGGGTCTCTTTTATCTTTTGGGCATCTTTTTCACTTATGGGTCGGCCTTCCAATTGTCAATTATGAAATTCAAACAAGGGAATCATATAAATACATAGTTATGTTTTCAAAATGAGGGACCAAGCACTAAGTATTACTATCATCACCTAAGCTTGCATTCCAAAGGCACTAAAGCACTTCAAAGGCATCCATCTAGCATCCATTCAAGGGACAAGGGTTGCATACTTCTACATACACAACATAGGAAGGGAAGTTTATTCTATTCCATCTACACATGTTATACATTTTAGATCTAGCTTGCCATCTAGTGCATCTTGCACAAGGGCATCCTAGGGCACAATTTCTACACACACACACACAAGAACTACATGGAGTTTGAGATGTAGTGCAATGATTGGTCATAAGTTCACTCTATCGGTGACCATCGGGGTCAATCTAAATCCCCATTCCGCATTTTATTTTTAGGTTTAATGTGGTTTATGGTATGTGCAGGTGAATCTTAGTCTTGGAGTTTACAGGTACCTTCGACGATCAAGGAGTGAATGTCAACTGACTAATAGGGAACAATATTGAAACCCTTGTGACATAGAAAAAAGTAGATCCTGAGCTCTTGCACAGTCACCGGTGCCTAGAAGCGATCTCCGAGTGCCAGACGTCCTTTCCCTACCACATGTGCACATGTGCGACATTATTTCGAGTTGCGAGAATTTCTAGAGAGCATTTACGACACTCTTCTCAATTCGTGCAACACTTAACCCCGCCCAAATCACTTCCAAATTGCATGGATGTCACTAAGTCTCCTTATCTCCCTCCTTTTCTTAGGGTTTTATACTTTATATGCTTATTTGCTTGCGTCTTACTCTATGTTAGCAATTATACATAATTTATTACAGTATTTACTCTGAAATTAGATTTAATTCAATTTTTATTAAATCAACAACCAACCATCATGTATGTTGACAATGAAGGTGTTATCAAGCTTGTTCACAATCCAATGTTTCACAAATGTCTTGAACACATCAAGGTACATGTTCGCTTCATACATGAACATGTTCTACAACACAACACCCAACTCCAATTTTTCCCAACAAAAGAACAACATGCATATGTCTTCACACATTCATTTGCATGTGACAAATTTGACGCATTCAAAGAATCTCTCTATTATTTACTTGAGACCATGATGAATTAAGGGGCGGGGTGTAAAGATTACTTAGGGTAATAATTCATGTTGGAGAGAATGTTTCTTATAAGTGAGTAAAGTACTTTTACTCACAATAGTTATATATATATATATATATATATATATATATATATATATACATATTAATGTTGTTTGTGCGATGTTGGGAATAGTGTTTCACGTAAGTATGTTTGGGGAGTGTTGTTGGGTTTGTTAAACCCGTATCTCTATTTTATAATTTCAATTATTGTATCCAATACCTATAAGTATTGCAACATTCTATGTTGAAAATAATGACAAGATTTGCATTAATACAATATTGTTGAATTGTTGCATAGTTAACAACACTTGCGAAAACCTATGTATGATGCAAAAGAACTACAAACCCTAACCACAAGTAGGAGACCCTGAAAAATGGTTAGTGGTTGGGTTGAAGTGAAATCAGTACATTGATGTTGGAAATAATCTGAAGAGGCCTCAAATAGAACATAGTTCTCCACCTAACATATGATATCTATACGGATCTGAACTAGTTTGACAACTTGACCATCGTGCGGGAGTTATAAGCTCATATCAAGGTCCTCCCTCACACAAGAGTAGTGGAAAGCTTATATAATTGCAAGAAGACCCACCCATTTCAAATACTTCTTCAAATATACAAGCGATCCATATAAAACACTAACATTATGTCCCAATCCTTTACACAAGATATGGCATAGAACACAATTCAATGCCATTTTAGTCGATTGATGATTAAAATTATTGGATTAGGTGAAATCCATGTTGGCTCATACAAAAATTTCATATTTGTAACTCCACAAGTTATGTGCCATGTTCACACCATCATAAATACGAATGCACATTGCCATGTTTCACCGACTTCTTATGTATTATCTCAATATATCTCTAATGACTACAATTTCAAGGGTAGATGTGCATCATGGAATAGAACATACATTGTTAATGTGAGCTTTTATAAAATCTTGTTGCATTATGGACAAGAGATAGGTGATTGTTGCACGATTCTAAAGTCACCATTTTTGTGCCAAGTGATGGAACCTTGCGTTATCGATCCAAACCCCTTTTGTTTTGTTAAATGAAGTGTTGAACTCTAGAAGATACCGCAATTCTTGATTAAGCTTTGTGGAAATGTCACAACTACTTCAACTAACTAGTTAAAAACACTTGCCCATATCAATTAATAATACGAAACACTTGTAGACACTCTTGCGCAACATAAAATCTATGTGCAAAACACCACAAACCATTAGAATCTTAACACGCACACACGCGATAATGAAACATTTCTAAGGACACTTGCGTGGAACAAGAGTTATGCAAAATCACTACTAAACTCTTATATGCTCACAAGCTACACACTTATTACAAGACAGACAAAATAAAACTTGTGTGGAACAA
Organism: Taxus wallichiana var. yunnanensis; assembly: GCA_018340775.1. Classification (NCBI taxonomy): domain Eukaryota; kingdom Viridiplantae; phylum Streptophyta; class Pinopsida; order Cupressales; family Taxaceae; genus Taxus; species Taxus wallichiana. The sequence continues at coordinate 577,528,955 of CM031234.1, read as the reverse complement.
CCAAGACTTGTGCAATGCTAAACTACTATTTTTTTGGGTAAGCAAGATTGTAAATGAATCCAGATGATCCTGTATCATATTCACTATTTAATACTAGATATTTTTTTCTAACATAACCTTCAAATTTTTTACACAATTGTATCACAACTTAAGTTAAATCACATTTCAACATGGCACATAATGTATCATTTATCATATTGCACTCTAATTTAAAGAACATTAAAATTCTCCATCATCATCATTTATTATGCTAGAGGCATCTTAAAATGCAATATGTTATTGGAAAGTTACAAGCCTTTTAAGTAAGACGTTTTCTTGACACCGAAAAGAGTCATCTCGCAAATCAATATTAGCTTCATTCTTGGTGAATACATATCGGTGAGTTGACGATTCCACCACCAATGACTTGTTCTTATGGAATATTTCGCACAAAGTTTATAGTGTGGTGACCTATAGAATTCGTTAAGGGTTTGTTGTTGAATTATTTATAACAATTTCTCTATGTAGACACAAAACTATGCACATATCATCACTTTATTATGCCATCGGTATGTTGTTATATGCATGAATCCTAAGTAAGAAAAGTACACATTGGTGACACTTTCCCTTGTCATTTTATGTTCTTTGATTGATTTCTATTATGACTCTCTTTTACACCTCTTAGCTCTGTATGCACTTCAGTCGGGTTGCGGGGATCCCCATCTCGTCTGTTTTGTCACATTAGTCATTTTTATCTCGGGACACTAGCGCCCATTCTGGACACTAGCGCCCAGGTGCTTGTGTCCCTTCTAGGTGCTCATGTCCTCCTTATTCTTTTTGCACATTTTATCATTTGTGGTTGGCCTTACTTATTTTCTTATCCTTATCTCGCATTCTTAGTCGGCCTTTGGTGTCACTAATGTCGAAAATCAAACAAGGGACTCATATATATACACAACATACTAACCATTATTTTGGCTAGCAAAAATCAAGAGGGACTATCACATCTACATACTACTACTATTATCCAAAGGGACTGCATTTTGGGCTGCATACACTGCATAGGAAAGGGAAGTGTTGAATTCCATATCACACGTTTGTATCAAATCTAGCTATAGCCCACTATATTGGCATCATTTATGCAAGGGAAAACCTAGGCAAATGACACCATTTCACACACAAGCACAAAGAACTACATGGAGTCTAAAATGTAGTGCAGCGCTCGGTACTAAGTTCACCCATCGAGTGATAACCGGGTCACCCGACTTCACATGTTGCATATTTTATTCAAATCTAATATGTTTGTGAGCATGTGCAGATAGCTAGGGTTTGTTTTGCAGGTTACGGAGTGCAATCGAAACTCTAACAAAGAAATCAAAGCAACAAAGAGCAAACATAAGTGGAGACCTTCCGCCCCAAAAAGGATCGAGATCTTGAGTGATCACGCAGTCACTAGTGCCTAGAACAATCATTAGCACCTATGGCGCTCATGTCCTCTTGTGGACGCTTTTGTCATGTGCATTTCGAGGGTTTTGAACCCTCATCAAGTCTTGATGGCACTGTTTCCGGCAAGATCCAACAAGTACTCAATCCAGATCACTCCGGGTTGCACAGAATCAGCTAAGTCATCTTCCCCTTTCATTTGCTTAAGGTTTTATATTGTTAAATGCTTATTGCGTGTCTTATTGTACATAATTATCATAATATCATTCGTTACAATAGTTACTTTGAAATAAAGGTTTAATTGTATTTATATTGAATCACTCTAGCGCATGTCAACTAAATAAATATATGAGTATATCCATCTCAATACTTTTGTGGGTGTCTTTTTGAGTGCTTCTATGAGTTTGTCCTCCTTAGTGTTTTATTTGAACACGTCCTTCACCTTATGAGCCCACATGCTTTAAGTGTGTATATATTATTTCCTCTAGATTGTAAATACCTAGATATTTTCTTACATTTGCCTATAAGTTCTTTTCATTTTGGTTTTTTAATGTCTTTTTATGTATTGCAAGAGATCTCAATGCTATATTGATCATCAAAAGTTTACACAATCAACCCATTTCAAGCATCCCAAGGTCGGGCCTTGCTCTTTTTTTCGTTTTTTTAATGATTTAAATCACTTTGGAAGCTCGGTGGCTCTTGTTGTATTGGGGTGAACTTGACCTTCACAAGATAATCGCGTTGCTTACCAAATATGCTTTTACACCGAGAGCTTTCCTAGTGGACCAAATCCTTGCTCTTTCCCTTTGGTATACAATATTGTAAAGGTATCCTTTCATGAATGCGTATACCCTATTTGAGTGCTCTTATTTTCACATGTTAGATATATGGTGGTGGTGGCAAGGGTGAAATGGTAAGCTTGCTTTTATTTACAATCATTTTGTGGTTGCCTATTTACAACCACTACATTACACAAACATGCCCATTCCATTATGCTTTAATGGGTGTGCATACCATGTTCTAGAGATCTTATTTTGTTATACTTTTTGCACGTCCAATTATGGTATGTACTATTTTCAATGAATTTAGGCTTTTTCTGGTGATTGCATTTAATTTTAAATTTATTGTAGGTAACAAAACGGTGTCTTATACAATCCCTCTTCATATGTGTGCGGTTTGTTCTTATCTCATGTTTGTTTTATCATGGAATATCATAAAAATAACTAGCATAAAACACAAGCATCATCACGAAGCATTGACATTGTTTCATCACATGCAACCAATAGGTGTCCAACCTAATCAATTCCCGTTGCTAGCAATAAACATGTATGCAAAATGTGGAAGCATACACAAGGTATTTGATTTATTCAACAAAATGCCTCAAAGAGATGTGGTCCCATGGAATGCCTTGATTATAGGGAATGCACAAAATGCATTTTACAAGGATGCTACCATATTCTTTCAAGTAAACACAACCTTACCATGTAAGCTTCATTTTTGTTTTATTAGCATGTAGCAATGCAAGTCTAGTGGATGAGAGTTGTAAATACTTCAATGGCACGAGTGCCTCTTATGACATTACACCTAGAATTAATAATTATGTATACATAGTTGGCATTCTTGGCCAAGGTGGTTTACCTTAAGAAAACTCTCAACTTTATCATCAACATGTCAATTAAACCTGTGGTGGTTATGTGGATGTGTTTGCCTCGTTCTGTAGAGTGCTTAAAAATAGGGTCACAATCATTTACAGCAACTCTTCTTTTCTTCGTTGGATCCTCAAAATGCTTCAATGTATCTTCTTCTGTCAAACATCTATGTGGAAGTGTGCAGATGGTGTGAAGTTCAAATGGTAAAGAGATTGATGAAAGACAAAGGAATTAAAAAGATACATGGATGTAGTTGAATTGAAAGTCATAAAATTGTACATTCTTTTGTTTATGTTTGTTTTAAGTGGTTTGGATTCTCAACCTTTTAATATTAACTGCAAGGCAATTCATTCACAAATAAATTAGAACCCTCCAGATATTATTCCCAAAACAATCAAGTAAATTTCCATTATATGGGAGTTAAAAATTGTCATCCCTCCCAGAGTACTTTGTAAATAGTGCAATTGCTAGTCTTACATTTTATTCAACTTTGTGAATTGTTGTAGCTCAAATTTAATGATGTTTTAGAATAGCAAAGTTAAATCCATGACGTCCTAAAAATTATTTTTTCCTAATAAAAAAATATAACAATAAATGGAACAAAACGATTTCTATATTTAACATAAAGTTTTATCTACACGCATTCAACAACCAACTCGTCATCCAGAGCATTGAAAACAAATGCAGAAAATTGTCTGCATTAATTTTTCAGGTAAGAAAAACAAAAGAACATAATGCGACAAGATTGAACCCATTACGTTATAAATTGTTTCACCAAGCTTTTCGTTGAGGGAATTAAACATTTATCTAAGACCTCTGCAACGAGATTTTGCACTGTTTACACATAAATTTTCTTATTCCTTGCTGAAATAAAAATTCCATGAAAAATATGCCTACTTATTTCCTTATGTTATTAGAACCGGTAGACACTTGGAAAACTACCACTCTTTTGAACCGTTAAAAAATCTTAAATTTCCCCTTTCCTCTAAATACAATGGTGCTTGCCTATTATTATCGCTTGAAAGTAGAGAAACAAGCAAGACAAATAAAAAAGATTGTCAAGTAAAAAGACAAATTTCTTGCATTTTGGCTTCTTATGCCGGTTATCCTTATGAACAGTGTTGAAGACTATGTTTTGTGAATAGACGGTTGAGGCAAATTTGGCTATGCAATAAATAACCGAATACATTACTTTAGCAGCCTAGGCCTGCCTTTGATGATAAAAATCAAACTCTTTCTTAAAACCTGCACCATTCCTACATTTAAATGTCATGAGTTGTAAATTATAGCCAATTATCTGAATAGACAATTAAAATGATAGCTATAATTGAATAGCAACACCAAGATAGCCCATGCTTAGTCAGTGGCATTATGACACTGACATCATCATGACTTGACGAGCAAGCTCTGGGTCTTGCTGCAGCAGCTCTTTTAAATTGCTTTCCACCTCTGCCATCTGCCTTTCCAGGTATTCTTTTGAGGTCTGCACGACAGAAATGAATTCAACTTGAAAAAACAAAACAAACATACAAATAAATTGCACTCTTCCAATAATAATCAAAACTACCTGTAATGCACCGATGGTATTATCGCATTCTTTTAATTTCTCCTTTTGCTCATTCGCTAAAATTGACTTCGGCTCCAAAATAAACCTGCAACATTTACAATGAAGACTAAGAGTATTAAATAACAGTCATATGCACTACAACGTGTATACTTGTAGAAGTAAAAGGAAAGGAAGATGTCTATGATTAATGACTTGTAAACAGGTTCCTTATTTTTGTTGCAGTGATTATGATGTCCCGTAATTATACTAACAATGGCTGCAAAAGTCCATGGAATTGCAACATATCAAATTCTTTAAAAATCAATTTGAAAAGAATAGTAGAACCAGCTTCAGAAGGTAGTATCAAAGATATTGTCAAGATCGAGTAGAAGAGGACTCACGCTTTTCCTGCATAATCACAGAATGTGCATCAGTTTAGTTGAAGTCTTGTATACAACAAAATAGTGAGCTCAAGAAAACATCTTATTAACATGCATAAAAAAATTCAATCATTACTAATTTCTAGACAGTAGATTGCTTTAGGAACCCCTTTACAAAAACAGCCCATGGTAAAAACAGGACAGTATTGAACTTAATATCGTTTAAGGTTCTATACACTCAACATAAGAACGCATCATGTATCAAAATATAAATAACTTGTATGTGCTTACTGTTGGTGTAAAATCTCATTTACACTTTAGGCCTAAGTTTACTTAGATTAGTGTGCTAGCTTAAGTTATTTAACTTATTTTCCTATTTTACAAGTTCAGAATAATATGGAAATGTGCAAAATGTAGCTTTTGTCTTCAGATGCCCCACTTTCAATGGATGAATCTTCCACCTAACTTATGGGATATAATTATTGAAATCTGACCTTGACTTTGTGATTTAACCCTAAAATTCAGGTGGGTTTTATCAAAAACGTGAAACCCTAATTAGAATTGAAATCTAAAAAGTACATATATTCAGATACCTAATTTAACCATTCAAGTACAGATCTGAATGTACAATAAACGATAAAGATGCTTCAAGAATTAGGGCACACATTAAATATAGTAAAAGCACAAGAGGATATTAAACTTAGCTTTTGTTGTACTTCAGTGACTGATCTAGGTTTGAAACTAGATGAAACGAACAAGAATAATGATGTAGACGATTCATCTCTAAAACTAGAGCTATGTCTGCCCCGGGACAAAATTGACCAGAATGGAAAAAAATCGACCTATAGCACATGTTCCTATTGAACGGACTTCGTCCTAATGCTCTCTATGCTTCTGTTTCAGTTTGTGTGTCTTTGTTTCAGTCTACTCTGCCCTTTTTTGCTTTTGATCAATCCAGATATGCACGTATGTTCCTATAATAGCAAACCTTAAATTTCTTGTACAAGTGCTCAAATTGGCATTAGATGAGGGGAATAGGGTTTAGGGATTTTTAGGTTGTGATACCCCTGTGCCGCCTACATTGCCCCATATGGAGCTCAACCCCAAATGTAGTTCTCCCACCTATATGGAAGTGCAATTGTGCTCTTTTTGACTATATGTATGCAACTAGAATTTGACTCTTTGATACTTAATACTACTTGCTTTCAATGCTTTGACTTGGTTTGAAGTGCTCCTAAGTTTCAAACCTCTTAAAGGTTATTCCTAATGTTTTCTCTTGCAATACAGCAGCTTGCTTGATGTTTTGATGAAGACCAAGTGTGTACTTTGTAAATACCAAGTAATAACCAAGTGAGTAAATGAGTGGGTTTAATTTGTATTTATACTGCTCCAAGAGTAATATTAGGCATTAAAGCCAAGCTAGAGGAGTAATACCGACTCATGGAAAGGTGCCTATTTGAAAACCCGACTGTTAAGAAGCTATGGACAGGATTTACCACGGGGGCAGAATCAACCAATCGATTCTATCCTTACTTGGAAGGTTTGATAGGAGTATTCATGTAGGTGATTGAGTAGTAGAATGAGGGATTGCATGCCTTAGGATAGAGTGAGATAGTGTGTTTGAGCTTGGTTCATGAGCACAAGTCCTATATAAGGGATATAAGCCAAAACCAACATTATCAAATGTCAAATGATCAAATTTAGGTGTCTACACTTTGCTTTGCCTATTTAAAAGCCTCTCCTCACCCACTATTTCATGGGAGAATTAATGGGAGGATTCACGGGAGATTGATGGGAGAACTCATAATGCGAGAATTATGAGAGCTTATACAAAATCTTTGTTTTGTAGATTTCAATAAAAAAGAAGTGTTATTCTGCAAAATCAATTTAGCAGAGTTGTGTGTGGTTAATGAAGAGGAGTTATGACACCTTGAGGCATCTAGATTCTCCATTCCTCTCACATGGTGCCAAAGCCCTGTTACTACATTCGCAACCATTTCGTTATTCTGAAAGAAGAATTGGTGTTTTTCAACACCTTTGAGGGTTTCTTTTTTGCATCCCTTCCACTTCTCTAGTTTTCTGATTTTACATTTTTTTGTGGGTTCTAAAATTTTTGGGGTCTCTTTTTTTTTTGGGTAAATTTTTTTACTTTTTAAAAAAGAGACGCTTTTTAAATTTATAATTGTTTATTTCAAACAAAATAATTAAGTTTTTGAAATTTTTTATAAAAAAAAATCTAAAAAAATAAAAATAAAAAGTTTTAAAACTTTAAAGGGTGGCTTTGCCGATCTTTTATTTAATTTTTTTCCAAATTTACAAAATAAAAACATAAAAAACATTTGTCAAGCATTGCCCACCCAACCATTTTTAAAAGTTTGTTTTTTTATTATGTATGCATCCTAAACTTTAAACTTAGCTAATTGAAAGAAAAGTTTCCCTCATGATATAAGATTTACAAGGTATTCTCGAGTATTAGAGGAGTGTGTTGTGAATTATAATCATGATCCCATATCTACAAGAATATCTTTCTTTGGTGCATCGAAAAAAAAAGATCCAATCTAACAGATTGCTTCTAGTCTTCCCCACTTAGAAATGAGGTTGATTGAGACAACCTATCTCGTGGCATTTTTATTGGACCCTCTCAATGGGTTTCTTATGCACTAAAGGTGATAGGCGTAGGTATCTTATCTCATCCTCTACATGGGTGGAGAGTTTTGGTTCCTCTTACTATTGATAGACATTATGGTTATAATGGCTCTGTGGTACCTGATTACATATTGGTAGATATCTCTATAAAAGGATCCCTCCTCTTAAGTGCATCTACATGTAACACCAAGTAGATCCTAACTTAGTTAAATTCAAGCTAATACATCATGATAAAGCAAATAGGAAAGCTAATTAACTTGCATAAAACATGAACAACATTAAATGCAAACCTCCCTTTGATATTTGGATGTGCTTTGGATTGTAGATACTTCCTTTAATGAGCCAAACGTAGACCACACACAATCAAGGATTTTTAAAGCAAGAGGAAGAGATCTCATCAAGTATGGCTTAGTTGCCATTTTTACTCCTCTTACTACTCTTTGGCAAGTAGAAAAGGGGGAGAATTAATAAGCCTTCCAATAACATGAAATGCTCTTCTTAAGTATCTTTAATCTGCCAAGGACATGGTGTAAGTTTGGACAAGGTGTACTAGGCTTCTTATACAACTTTCCATTTTGGGAGAAGCTTGCAACCTAGTGAATGTAGAATTAGGAAGGGATAAGTATGATTAGAATAGATTAATTAGTGATTAGCAACTCATGGGAGTTTAGTAAGGTTTAATTAATCAACTAGGATTAATTAATAAACCAAGTTAAGCTTACGAAGCGATGTTAATTGGCATCCAAGATGGGGACGAGGTTAGTTAATTAACGAAGTGTTGTTAATTGACCAGAGACGAAGGGGAATGTTAGCTAATTAGCGGAAAATCACTAATTATAACAAAATGACAGGAAAAAAGACAAATAGTGCAATTTTAGTATTAAAATTACACAGTCGAAATTAGGTGTCTACATTTTCCCCTCTTTGATGTGTAGTGCGAGCGACACCACTTCAAAGATAGTAGACAATTGTATTTTATATGGGTAGAAGAAAATTAGTAGGATGGATGATGCCCCCTCGAGTGTCGATGGGGTGATAGAAGAGGTTTATTGATGCTCGAAAAGAAGAGAAAAATGACCACGGTAGCATAAAATCTCATCGCGGCAGCAGGGATTCGAACTTGGCTTGGTTGGCCATTGTTCAATTTGATTGATTGATTGGTGGAAGCCCTTGCACGATGAGGATTATACAAGGGGGAGGGAGGGGAAGAAACATGTCATTGTGAGAACGTGTTTCAACAAGTTAGAAGAAATAGAAAAGGTTAGTGAGAAGGAATGTTAGTTAGAACGGGAATTAGTTAGAATGGGAAAAGCGAGAGAGGGTAGAAGGAAAATTTGTAGCGTAGTGTACGCACCATCAAGCTTGGAAGTACATTTTTATTTGATGTAAGCATACACAAAAGGGTAAAATGACATAAAAATCCATAATATTGATTTTTGTGCAATGTTAAAGGGACTGACTCAAAGCAAAATACACAAGCAATGCAATACGAGAAAGTAAACAAACAAGCCGAAAGCACAATCAAATAAACTTAAACAAGCAATGCTTAAGACAATTGTACCAATGTTTTTGTTATCTAGCTTCAGTACCCAAATGTTCAAGTTATACGACAAGGGTTAAAATGATGCCCCAAGCAAGGATATATGCAAAGGAGTGGATGGAGGGCATAGAAGTCCGGGAAAAGTAACCGTGCATTATGAAACGGTCCCGGGCAATGATATATGCCGGGAAGACAAACATAGCAAGCAAATAAGCTTTGTTGATGAAAGAAGATCACAATATGATCCACATGTCGTGCGCTAGGAGCAAGCACTTGAGGTAGGATATTTTGTAGTATAGTTTCCAATGTTTAGTGTTTTGAGTTTTTCACATGTTTTTGGGTTTTGAGATTTTGTAAATGTTTTTAGTTTTCTAGATTTTACCAATGTTTTTGGATTTTCAAATGATTTTACCATTTTTTTGGATTTTGAGGTTTTCCAAACTATGTACAGGAAGAACCGAGCGTCGAGATGCTCCTAACGAGAGATGAGAATATACTGAGGCGAACCACGAGCATATATACAAGAATAGGATAAGTCGGATCAAGGCCAAGAGGGATAAGTTCAACAAGATTATAAACATAAGCCAATGACAAAGCTAGGAAGAAGCGATCATGCCCCAAGTTTGAGGTGCTTGTGAACAATAGAATCCAGGCACTAAGCCGTCGGAAATTGGTTTTCACATTTGAACGAATTTATTTCTCTTTATTGTTTTTTTATTTTTTTGATTTTTGATTTTTTAAAATGCCTCTAAGCTCAGGTATAGAAACGCTTGAGATGCATGATGTTCATGGGATCCCGAAGCTCATCACCATCAAGATATGCAAGTTTATAGGCCCCTAAACCAAATTTCACAACCACAATGTATGGTCCTAACCAATTAGGCTCAAATTTTCCTCTTTTTTCACGCTCTTTAGTAGTATTGAATTGGTTTTCTTTTAGAACAAGATCTCCAACCTCAAATTCATGGGAGATAAGGTGTTTGTGTAGCTAGCGCGAATTCAATTCTGATACACTTTGAGGTGGTCCAAGGCATGGAGGCATTTTTCATCAAGTAGTTCAAGCTCTGCTAGTCTAGCCACTTTGTAGTCCTCTTCATTATCCGGTAGTCTTTCAAGGATATTCGCAAAGAGGGAAGCTCGATCTCTAAGGGGATGATAGCTTCAGTGCGAAAAAAGGGAGTAAGGAGTTGCACTGTGGGTGTGCAAATAGAAGTTCGATAGGCCATAAGGCAAGATGGATTTGGAGATGCCAATTACGACCTATCTTACTGACCAATTTCTCCATAATCCGAACAAGAGTTTTATTTGTAGCCTCAACTTGCCCATTACCTTGAGGGTAATAGGGAGTAGACCACTTTTGATGAATTTTAAAGCGTTGGCACAAGGCCTTCACTTGTTTGTTCTTGAATGATTTTTCATTATCAATATCTGATACAATAGCGGAAGGGATGTCATAATGACAAATGATGTGGTTCATGATAAATTTTGAGATCTAAGCACCTATAACATAGGTGAGAGGAACAACCTCCACCCATTTGGTAAAGTACTCGTCGCGGTAATGATATGTTTGTGGCCATCAAATGAGGTGGGTGTAAGCTTTCCTATGAGATCGAGCCCCATTTTGAAAACGGCCATGGTGTAGTGATAGGTTGTAAAGACTAAGATGGTGCATGGATCAAGTTGTCGTGCTTTTTGCTCAAGATACATTTTCTTCACGAGCAGACAACAATCCATTTCCATAGTAGGCTAGTAATAGCCAATGCGTAGAAGTTTCTTTGCGAGGATCATGCCACTAGTGTGAGCACCACAGATGCCTTCGTGCACCTCTTTGATAGATTGGATAGCCTCTTCGAATTAAGACAACGCAACAAAGTCCCATTGTAGCCTCGACGATAAAGAGTGCCCCCAAGGAGGGTGTAACATGTGATGCGTTGGATAAGGGTTCTCTTTTGGGAATGAAAGATGTCGGGTGGGAAGGTACCATCCTGTAGGTAATTGTAGATATCAACATACCTAGGGGAAAAGAGACCAACAACTTCACATACCAAACAGATTCTCGGCATGTCGTAGACAGAGACACTCGAGATGATCGATGAGGAACTGAAAATCTCTAGTATCCAACGATAATCTTAACAATGATCGATAGTAGCCATGGCATCTGTTGACTGCTTACGTGCTCAAGCGACATGTTGGAAGGTGATCTGAACAAAGTACTCTTTCAGGCTGTCCACCATGCGTTATATGGTACAAGTTTCTCATCTTTGACTTTATATTCATCATTCACTTGTTTGATGATGAGTTGTGAGTCGCCTATAACCTCAGCTTGTTTGATATTCCATTTTATAGCGACTTTCAAACCTGCGATGAGAGCTTCCTACTAAGCACCGTTGTTTGTACATGGGAGTTGTTTAAGGATTGTTGTGAAGGACTCGTGAGTGTACTCCTGCGTTTGACTTCGATTTGAGCGGCCCACACGAGAGTTTTAAATGTGGGGTGTTTTGAACCACTTGCACATGTTTAGAATCAATGATTCCATCACCTACGACATGTTTGTTTTTGTTAAAGAATTTGGATTTGTCGGTAGGTTTTGATTTGTAGTTATCTCTTTGAAAGGGTTTCAAGACCCCTTTGGCCAATAGAGCTTTCTCTATTTGGCTACCCTTTTCGATGACTTCTTCAAATGTGCCTACGCAATGCATTTACAAATGGAAGGTTGTTTCAGGTGTAGATTCGACGAAATATACTTACAAGTTGTTTCTCCGAAATGGAGCAAGGGAATCGACTAGCCAACCCCGCCATCGATGTAAGAAAGCGGTGAAGTTCTCGTTATTTCTTTGTTTGGCGCTACATGGTAATATCACTCTCCATATTGAATGAAAAGTGACGAACAAACTTTTCAGCTAAGTCCACAAAAGCGAATATAGACCCTTTAGGGAGATGGAGGAACCATTCAAGTGTTTGGCCCCCAAGACTTCATGGAAACAAGCGAATAAGGTAGTTATCATTGTAAGTGACTTCTTGACATGCCATGAAGAAGTCTTTTACGTGATCACAAGGATCACCTTTACCCCTATATTTGTCAAATTTAGGCAATCAAAGTTTTGTGGAAAGGGAGTACGTAACATCTCCCGATCAAAGGGATAAGGACACGGTTCTTCAAACTGATATTTCCTATTGTGTCCCATAGTGTTTTCTTATAGACCAACAAGTGTGTCTTTCATAGACTGCCATTCTTGGTCAAAAATTTTCCCACGCATTGGTGTGGGAGGTATATGTGTACAATTGGATTTTGATGTCTTGCCACCACAATTTTTAGTATAATGTGCAACATACGTCACTTTAGGTTTCTCAGTGTGAGTAGCTCTATGTGTGTCTCTATGGACATGCGTAGCTAGATTGTGCCAATTAGCGACTAAGAGTTTGTAATTGTTGTTGCACGGTGACGTCTTCATTGTGTGGTTCGGGTTGGGTTTCATGTTGGGGTTCTTCACCCTCTGTTCTAGCTTCACGATTAATTCAAATAAAGGGTATACAATTGCCAACCCTAGTTTTAGAGGTTGTTGCTTCCTCATTGTGACCCTCAGGTTGTGTTGATGTAGAGGCATGTTCATGGTTTAATATATCCTCGGCTGTTCTAAAAGGAGGAGGTTTTGTTCTCTCTTCCCCCGAATCATGCTAGTAAGGAAGGTGAGATTGAAATCAAAGGGCAGTTTAGCCCCTAATTCTACTAAACGCAGCAAGACTTGGTCCTTGTTTTGAAAAAAGAAGTTATCGACATGTGCGGGATCATTTTCAAAGATGTGAGGGGTATTTCTTCCTCACCCCCACTATGATCTACAAGTCTTTGTTCCTCATCAGAAGATGGGTCTAAAGGATTCGAAGGAAGGGGTTAGATGCACGCCTCCTATGTGTTAAACGTGTGACTGGTGCCATGATTGGTATGTGTTTTACAAAGATTTAGGATACTTGTGTAAAAGTTATAAGGAATCTAAAGCAAAACGAGAAATGTAACAGCCGAAAGTGAAGATTTTCCAAAGTTTTAATGTATGATGAAAATTTACCAAGGAAACTCTACGAAATGTGGGCAATGTAACGGCTGCAAAGGGGATTTTCCTAGGTTTGAATGTTGCAAATTTGGTTAAGGCAACTAGGAAAAAAACATAACAATGCAATCTCAACACTCAATCAAGTTTTAAGAAAAACAAGCTTAAGTGTCAAAAGTGGTTGATACAATTTTGGCAGAAACTTCAAATTGTTCTCTTTTTGATAAAGGAAGCCAAAATTATGGAAGGGGTATGATTCGTGATGCAAAAGTATGTGGCGCAACTTGGACAAAGTTTCATCTTGTTTGAAAACAAGTTAATAACTCGGACAAAGTTTTGCTATGTACAATTTGTGATGAAAGATACGCGGTGCAACTTGGACAAAGTTTCGCCTTGTTAAAAAACAAGGTTATAACTCAAACGAAGTTTTGCTTTGTAAAAGGTTTGATACACACAAATAAGATAAGGTAAGGTTGGTCCCGATGCCAAATAGCTTCCTAGGGATTTTAGATGCAACACTCACCAATATTTATCTGAATCAGTACACGCACTAGAATAAATCTTAAATACGGGTTGTCCCGCAATCTGCATACAAATGGGGTGGTCACCACGAGACAATATTTGGTATTCCTCATGGGTTTTACTAGTCAAGTAGGTTGGGGCACTTTCCATTTCGTTGGTTGGTTCTCTCAATGTGCCAACTACTTTGGGGTTCTTGTGGTACTCCTCAAAAATGAGTTTTAGGGCTTAAGCCCAAGCACTTCCACAGTTAAAGCGGACGGGTATTACCCTTATCCGAACTCTGCAAAGACAATGTATTTTATTCATTTTATCGATTTAACAAAGTGTGATTTTGATCTTTCGAACAAGGAACTGTATGCAAACTTTGTTAGTAGTTTAGTTTGTTTGATTTTGTGTGGTAAATGTCTTCAATTTTTCGTAAAGGTCCTACACACAAACAATTAGTAATTTTCCATGTATCACAATGTTAGAAAAATACCAAGGATCGTAGCCGTTTCTAATTCTCAAGGTCGCTCAAAAGCGCAAGAGAAGAGCATACGTTGTGTTTGATCAAAATCAAACAAATGAAACTTTAAGCAAAGATATCAAATGTTAGCACTATTTTAAGCAAATAACCTGCAGATTAGAATCAAAATTATGCATAAAACAACAGAAACTAAAAATCAAAACTGAAACTTTCGGAAAATCGAGAAATGAGGAAAGTTAGTGAAATTTTACACAAGATGCGCTAGACGTAGACCAATATGCTAGCGCGTGAAGTTGAACATAGGTGCATGAATGAGGTCGCTAGCGCCTACTGACCGGGGAGAAGTGTAATGCAGGCACGTGAAATAGGACACTTGCGCATGAAGCGAAAAAGTAGTGTAACGCAAGCACGTGCACATGGGCGCTGGCGCGTGAAGCAAGGAAATAACGTAACGCATGATAGCGTGGACCAATATGGTAGTGCGTCGACTAGAAAAACAACAAAAAGCAACGAGCAACGTGTTGTCGTGAAAATGTGCAATAGGGAAATTGGAAGTTTCCAAGCACGACAACTATACCCCTATGGCAAATTTTTCATTACTAGGTACCCCAGGTCAAATCCATCAGTCTGATCACCCCCTATTTGAAATCAAATTTTTCCCCTAGGTGATTTTAGGGAGTTCTAAAAAGATGCTATCTTCTGGCAGTATTGGGAAGGGCTATCGCTGGCCTTCCCAGGACTGGATTCAACCCCCAGAGTGGAACAGAAGAGAAAAATCAACATGGAGGCAAATGAAATACCTTGGAACATCATGGAAATGATTTTGGAAGGTCTGGGGAAGTTCTGCAAGACTTGGAGCAGTCTGAGTAAAAAACAGGGTTCACAAGCCTAGGCAGTACACATGCCTAAAACAAATTGGGCTTCAAAAGAAGATTCCGGGAGCTTCGGATGGAGTTAGAAGTAAAACAAAATATCGTCGGAAAGAGAATTCCAAGACCTACATTATGGTGAAATAATATTTTTCACAACACCTTGGCGCATATGATTGGCAGGCAGTTTTTCTCAGGCACAAATGGAGTCCCAGATCAAAACTCCGATTTTTCAGGGATCATATGGTCAAATTAAGACATGAGACCCACATCATTGGATTCAAAATGCCATTTCCAGTCAGGATCATATAAAATTTCACCAAGAAATTCCACCGGAAGCTTAAGTTATCTGCATTCTAAGTTACCCTCTCAAAGGCAGTTCAGGACTTAGTCATTTTTTCGAGAGGACACGTGTCAGCACTAGGAGCCTGGCAGGATTTCATGTCCCCGACGTCCTTGAGGTCAGGTACATCAACCCTTGGAAAATGCACCCAGCCCTCATGTGACCCTTGGGACCCTCATATGACCTCTAGACTTGACAGATCAGCCCCCAGGTGCTTATTTGGAGCATGCCTTCCCTGTCGTTGGATCGGGCGCCACGTGTCAGCTCCAGGACCACCGTGGAATTTGATGTCCCTTGTGCACCTGAGGTGGGGGACATCAGACCTTGAAAAATGCGCCCAACCCCTATGGGGAGTCATTTGGACACCCACGTGACCGAGTTTCAGCCCCCAGGTGCATTTTTGGAGCATCCATTCCCTGTCGTTGGATCGGGCGCCACGTGTCACCTCCAGGACCACCGTGGAAACTGATGTCCCTTATGTACCTGAGGTGGGGGACATCAGACATGGAAAAATGCGCCCAGCCCCATAGGGAGTCATTTGGACACCCATGTGACCAATTTCCAGCACCAAGTGCTTTAAAGCAGCTTTTTCCACCTTCATTCCCTGTCGTCGGATCGCCGCCACGTGTCGTCCTCTTGACCACCGTGGAATTTGATGTCCCTCACGTCCCTGAGGTCAGGGACATCAAGTAATGAAAATGCGCCTTCTCCTTCCATGATTTCAAAAAATTCAAAAAATCTAACTGCCGCTCAGTGCTTCTAGCTGCTTCCACTCCCGTGCACAGACAATCTTCATCCTTCCTCTGCAACATTCTACCATCATTACGCCATTGCAAATGCTCGACTGCTCAACCCAAGAACTGAAACACATTCCCCACAGCTATGTGCAGGTCTTAGAAGGATTTTTCATCGAAACGAGAAGGAGAAACGAAGAACAAGAAGAAGAAAACAGTGAAAATCTCCATAGCCTAAAAATGAAGATCTGAAGAAATATTGCAAGCCGGTGCATGAAACAACAAACTGTTTGTTGTTGTTCATTCCTATGTCCAAGACCATCAAAAATACACCTTCAAACTCCCCCTCGTGCCGAGCAACCACAATGAAGAAATCTCGTTTCCGGCTCAACGAAGAAAGAAGTGAGATTTCCCGTCAAACCAGTTGCGGATTGAAGTAAGATCGCACGTGAAGCATCAGAAAAAAAACCCACATCAAAAATATAAATTTCTTCGCAAACGAAGGAGAAAACCAGACCTGCAATTTTGAGGTCCATTAATGGTTGCCGTACCCAGAAGCACTGCCAAGTCTGAAAATTAAAACTTTAAAATCTCCTGGATTATTAAGCGGGCGGCCCGAAATTTCAAAGGGATGATATTGGGAAAAAACCCATATCAAAAAACTTCGTTCCACGTCAATCCGACTCCCAGAGGCCAACTTTCTAAAAATAGCAGGTCTACTACATAGGAACTACTATTTCAGGAAAGTCATTAACAGAAGAACCTGCGAAGGAGATGAAGATATCAGAGGTGCACTATAGCTGAGAATTCACTAGAACGGAAATTTTTGGCACTTACTAAAAATAGTAAGTGGGCCCTCGAACACCTGTTAAAAATATAAATTTGATCCAAAGAAGTGAGGAACGCAGGGAGAAAGGGGAATCAAGGTCACAACACTTAGCTAAGGATCGAGGGAGTTACTTTTTTCACACTTACTAAAAATAGTAAGTTACACTCAAAGAGAAGTTTTGGCACAATGGGATGTATAAGGCTAATCATTCAAGGGGACATCATTGTTCGGGAGCATCCTAGCCATTTTTCATAGGGAATTCGAGATCCACCTTAGTTCATTCAACTGGGTGAGCGTTCGGGAGCTAATTTGGAGGAGTTTCACAGTGTGCAAGGAGTTCGAAGATTCAAAGTTTCACTGCATTTGGAGCTTTCCATCAACGAGGATCAACGGACTTCATCGGGCGACATCTACTCTTTTTCTTCTCTCTCTCTCTTCTCTCTCCTCTTCCCCCAACTTTCTCTCGCTTTCAAATGTTCTAATTCTTCGTTGGGGTTTGCACTTTTTGATATGCCTTTAAGTCACTTAAAAGTGACTTTAGAAACATAATGTAAATTAAGTCGCCTTGCTATTATAAAAGGGACTTAAATATTTAAAGTGGAATATGAACAGTCTTAAGTCATATTAAGGCATATGGAGGGTCATGAGGAAGACGATAAGTCACCTCTCATTCTATAAATTGTAACGCCATTCCCATTGCAAAGGGTTGGTGATTGATCTTGTAAACTCAAGAGTATATTGCACCTTGAGAGAACAAAGGAGATAGCCATTTTCTTCTATTCCCCCTTCTCAATTTCTTCCATTTCTCCACTATGTACAACTTTTGTCTAAGCAATCAATACAAGGAGTTTCTAGCTTTCTTTGACTAAGGGGTTTCATGATACTTTGTGTTCATCAAATTCTATTTGGTCTTGTTGCTATTTGCAGGGTTGTTTCTTCTCATGAATGCATGTGTTGAAGTTTCTAACTAGTGCGTGAAGGAATCTGATTTTCTACCTGCAGCATTAGTTCTCTTACCTCTTTTCTCACTCCCCTTTCCCGCTCTACAGACGAAGACTTCCCTAGCAAGAGATTGCTAGCTTTTCCGTAGGGTCAGTGGAGTGCCCTTGTTGGATCCTCGGTCGAAAGGCCACCACAGAAATCCACCTTTTCACGCGCATGCACATACGGAAGCTGCACCGGTTAAGTAGAGGGACTTAGATTCCCAAAGCGTTGGCAAGAAATCCACAAGTTTGTCCACACAACAAATTTTCTACTAACACCACGCTAAGCGCGTGAAGATGAACGCATAGCGCATGAACCACTACGTAAGTGTGTGCAAGTAGAAAGGCGCTTTAATGCAAACGCATGAAGAGATACACAAGCGGGTTACGATCGCTACGCTAGCATGTTGCCGATACATTATTACAATCATTGCTACACTAGCGCGTGAAGACCTGTACCTACACAAAAGTTGTCAAAAAATGACCAAAAATAGCAAAAAACTCAAATTTTTCCACCAAGATCCAATTTTGACAACACTTCGCCTACGTTAGACTTGCAAAGAAAATTCAACACTACCAAACATTAACATACATGCTCAAAAACAAAGAAATTTCAACAAATTGAAAGAACTTGTATGTAAAATGGAAAAATAAAGTTTCAAACTAAAAAAATGAATGCGCATGAGACAAAGGAGTGTCCCACCGGGTGCTTTATGCATGCATGCTAAACTTTAAACTAAGTTAATTGAAAGAACCTAACACCAAGTAGATCCTAACTTAGTTAAATTCAAGCTAATACATCATGATAAAGCAAAAAGGAAAGCTAATTAACTTGCATAAAACATGAACTCAACATTAAATGCAAACCTCCCTTTGATATTTGGATGTGCTTTGGATTGTAGATACTTCCTTTAATGAGCCGAACGTAGACCATACACGATCAAGGATTTCTCAAGCAAGAGGAAGAGATCTCATCAAGTATGACTTAATTGTCATTTTTGATTCTTCTCTTACTACTCTTTGGCAAGTAAAAAAGGGGAGAGTTAACAAGCCTTCCAATAACATGAAATGCTCTTCTTAAGTATAATGTCTGTCAAGGACATGGTGTAAGTTTGGACAAGGTGTACTAGGCTTCTTATATAGCTTTCCATTTTGGGAGAAGCTTGCAACCTAGTGAATGTGGGATAAAGTGAATGTAGAATTAGAAAGGGATAAGTATGATTAGAAGAGATTAATTAATGATTAGCAACTCATGGGAGTTTGAGAAGGTTTAATTAATCAACTAGGATTAATTAATAGACCAAGTTAAGCTTATAAAAGCCATTTGGAGATGATTTAGGGGAGATTAGTAGAATTTGAAGGGTTTGAGTGGGGATTTAACCAATAAGAAGGTTTATTGATTAAATACGAGATTTAAAGCTTAATTAACTAATAATGGTTAATTAATTAAAAGAGGATTTTAACTAACGAAGCGACGTTAATTGGCATCTAGGATGGGGGACAAGGTTAGTTAATTAACGAAGTGTCGTTAATTGACCGAGATGAAGGGGAATGTTAGCTAATTAGAGGAAAATCACTAATTATAACGAAATGACGGAAAAAAGATAAATAGTACAATTTTAGTATTAAAATTGGGTGGTCGAAATTAGGTGTCTATCATCATATGAGTTAAAGTGATATTGTAATAAAGTAATTTTTAATTACTTAAGTTAGCTTAGATAAAGTCAATTATTAGTGAGTTGTCTTTTAGTTGTCTTATCCCTTGGTTTGTGGGATCATGTTCTATCTTGCATATTTTGTTCCCGGATGATTTCCATGAGGGGAAATAGGGGCAGTTAGGGGCAATAAGCTATTCCTGCATATTTTCTTAGTTTAGTTGATATTGTTCCATATATTGTGGAAGAGATAGAAGTTGTCCAATATCTATAAATATTACAGCTCTCTCTTTTTGATTGTAATGCTTTGATTTTGATATTAATAAAATACACAAGCACCATCTTGTTTATGTGTAAAGCTTCTGTGTCAAATATTCTTTTCAAGTATTCATTGTCAAGATTTGGTATCAGAGCAATATATTTTGATCCAGGAGAGTGTAGGAAGTTTTAGGGAAGTTTAGGGAGACCTAGAGAAATTTCAGAGCTTGGAGGAGCCATAGATGCCCCCAGCCATTTCACAACCCTACCCAAATCCACACCCTAGTTCACAGATTGATTTGCAGTTGAAGAACACATGGAGTGCAATCACATGCCCTTGCAGACCTAGATGCAACTCTATTGCAAAAGGTGACATTGTTTCATTCTATTTTTTTTTTTAAATGTTTACCTATACCTGCAAATTTTTTTAAATTGGAAGCATTTTAAAAAATATATATATACAATATTTTTGTATTGTGGGGACCCAGATTTTCAAGCTCCCCACATAACTTCTCCTTCCTCTTCTCTGTGCTCTGTCTTTTCATATATTTGAAAGAGAATTCTATGTGCCTGTGAGAAGATCTTTGTCCAAAGTGACCTCCCGAAGCCTCCAATCAACCTGGAGATTGCATTCACAGATCAAGAGCATTCAAGAGAAGAAGAAGACGTGCCATATGCAAAGAAAACAAAGCCATTCCAAAGCCTTATCTGCAGAGGAAGCAATAAATTCAACGTTTCCTACAAAAATTCAGATCAAAGCTCAAGGGAAATATAAAAACTAATCCCAAAAAATATACTTATTAAAGTGAAGCTAAAAGTAAAGAGAAATAAATAATAAAAAAGGTGGCCAAGGTTTATTATAACGCTTAAGCAAAGCGGTCGAACTGCAGTTGTGCCCTAAAACGTACCAAGTTGAGCCACGTAAGCCCTAATCCGCATTGGTGTTTTTTTAAAAAAATGCTTTTTTTTTTTTGGATTTTGTGAAAAAAATTCCATTTTTGGAAAGGGGCCGAAAGATATTGAAATCGAATTTAAACAAGTCATAACTTTCAATTGGTACCTCGGATTGAGGTGTCATTTTTTTTTAAAGTGTGTTTTTTTCGAGCTCTACGTATTGGTCCAAATTTTAATAAGATTTGTCTTGTAAAAATTGCAAAAATTAGAGGTTTTTTGTACTTGAAAAGAGGCCAAAGAGTCCAAAAAAATTTTTTTTGCAAATCGGCCACAAAGCCAAATTTGTAACAGGCCAATAGTGCCAAAAATTCATTGTACATGGCCGAAAAGGAGCCCAAATTAATAAAATATTATTTTTGGGGGTGTGCATGTTTTAAGGGGGAAAAGTGTTCAATTTTTTTCTTCTATTGTTTATCAGTCTTCACAATGGCTGCAATTATGGCACCAAAATTATTTTTTTGCAGATTCTCAACTTTTACATTTTGATAATTACCCAACATGGAAAACAAAAATTCACACACAACTTGATTTTGAAAATCTATGGTCCATTTTTTGTACATTAACAAGATCTGCAACAGATGTTACACAACAAGCTACATTTGATCGTGCAAATCAAAAAGCAAAGTTAATAATCTTGTTTAGTGTTTCAGATGAGGTACAACCTCATATTCGTGAGGCCACAACAACAAAAGAATCTTGGGACAAGTTGAAAACAATATATGAGTCCAAAAATAAGAACACAATACTTCATCTCCAGAGTCAACTATTGAACTTGAAAATGCAACCAACTGAGAAAGTTGAAATGTTTTTGAGAAGAGTAGAAACTTTGCGTGCATCACTTCAAGCTTTGGAAGAAGAAGTAACTGACACATCACTCGTGCCTATAGTATTGAGAGCTCTTCCTCCTTATAGGATTTTTGTGACCACGTTAAACATAACTAGTCAAACAACAACTTTTGAAGAGTTAGTGAATATGCTACAACAAGAGGAAGCTATTCACTCAACTACTGAAACTGAAGAGCAGGCACTTGCTTCTAATCAAAAAGGCAAAAAATAGGCTAAGTCTAGTAAACAACCTCAGAAGCAAGGTAATACTCAACAAGGCCAAAAGGACCAACAAAAATGTCTTATTTGTGGTCGAAAAGGACATGAGTTAAAGAATTGTTGGTACAACACATTCCAACAAGGATCATCAAGTGGTAAAAATATTGATTACCAACAAACAAAATCAGGCCAACAACAGAATAAACAGGGACAAAATAATCAAAAGTGGAAGAAGAAACCAACTCAACAAGGAAATGTAGCCAAACAGGAAGATCAATTTGATGATGATGACTTCCTATATTCTGCACAGTCAAATGAAGTATCCAATTCTACAAATCAAATTTGGTATGTCGACTCAGGTGCAACTCGACACATGACAGAAAGAAAGATTGGTTCTTCACAATGAGTAAAACACCCACCAAAAATCATGTCTCTTTGGGTGATGATACATCATATAGTGTTGAAGGCATTGGTTCCATTTCACTACCACTTGGGCAAACATAATTGTAAAATTACAGATGTTCTTTATGTCCCTGGTTTAACAAAAAATATATTATCCATGAGTCAATTATTAGATCACAATCTCAAAATTGACTTTGATTGTAAAGGTGGTAAAAAGATGTGCTTAATTCGAGATAAGTCAAGAAGCTCAAAAATTGTTGCAAAATGCTTCAATGTGGGAAGAATGTTTCAGTTGGATTTTGTTCAACGAAATGATCAAGCACTTGTAGCCAAGGATACATCATCAGCTCAACTATGGCATCAAGACTTGACATGTGAGTTTTGGCTATCTTGACACACTTCATCGATATGACATGGTTAGGGGTTTGCCACTTATAAAAAGGGTACAGATAAATGTCAACATTGTTTGGTAGGAAAACAACATAGAGCACCATTCAAACATAGTACATTTCGAGCTAAGGAAAAACTTGACTTGGTGCATACCGATCTATGTGCGACCAATGAGACCTAGCCACTCTGGGTTTCAATATTTCATGCTCTTTGTTGATGATTTTTCAAGAAAAATGTGGATATATTGTCTTTCTACAAAAGACCAAGCTTTTGAAACTTTCAAGAAGTTCAAAGCCCTTGTTGAAACAGAGTCTGGTAGGAAAATAAAAACACTCCTCAGATCGAGGGGAGAATACACCAACAATGAGTTCAACATTTTTTTGGAAACACATGGCATTCATCATCAAATGGCTCCTCCTCACACACACAACAAAATGGTGTTGTTGAAAGGAAAAATCATACTATCATGGATATGGTGCGATGTATGATTGATGATGCAAGTTTATCAAAAACATTTTGGGCCAAAGCAAGCTAAAATGACAGTCTATTTACTAAACAGAGTTCCCACTACAGACTCTTGATGGAGTAACACCACAGAAGCATGGTTAGGGAATAAGCCATCTATTTCACACCTTAGAGTTTTTGGATGTAAAGCGAGTATGCACATTCCTAAGAAACAAAGAACTAAGCTTGATATGAAATCAGAAAAACTTATCTTCTTGGGATACAATGATGAAGCACTTGGCTACAAACTTATGGATCCAAGAACAAGGAGGGTATACACTAGTCGGGATGTTGAGTTCTTTGAGAAGAAAGAAGAAGATGCTCCTTCCATACACTCACATGATGAAAAAATCATCCCTACAGTGAAAATAGAGGATGGTAATCACTTTGATGATGACAATGTGATGATGGGGAAGATGGTGAAATTCAACCTCCCACAGAACCACTAAAAGTATGCCTAAATGGTATACAAGTATGATGAGAGATGCAAAATTGGATAGTGCCCCCAACACATCTACCACTGGAATGAGGACTCACAGTATGGCTCGAAATGAGGTCAATTTGGCCTTAATGGGTAAAGTTGTTGAAACTACTTGAGCCATCCACAGTTTTAGAAGCCCTACATAGTCTAAACCTTGGAAAGATGTTATGGATGCAGAATATAAGTCACTTATGAAAAATAATACATGGCAACTTACAGATCTTCCACCAGGAAAAATCCGATTGGATGCAGATGGATCTTCAAAATGAAGTACAAAGCAGATGAAAAAATTGATAAACACAAGGCTAGACTAGTTGCTAAGGGATATGCTCAAAAGAAGGCATTGATTATGAGGAGACTTTTTCTCCCACAACTAAGATAAAAACGTTCAGTTAATCTTTTCTCTAGCTGCACAATTTGGTTGGAAAATACACCAAATGGATGTGAAAAGTGTCCTTTCTTAATGGTGATTTACAGGAAGAAGTTTACATGACTCAACCAAAAGGTTTTGTCATACCAGGTAAAGAGGAAAAGGTATGTAAACTCATAAAATCACTATATGGTTTAAAGCAGTCTCCCAGGGCATGGTATATTAAAATCGATGAGCATCTCATTCAACATGGATTCAACAGAGTCCATACGATCCTAATCTCTATCTCAAAAAGCAAGGGGGAGATAGTGATCGTTGTAGTATATGTCGATGATCTAGTCATCACTGGAGGATCAATGAGGATGATTGAGTCAACAAAGAAAGATCTAACATGATCATTCGACATGACCGATCTCGGCTTCTACATTATTGTCTTGGACTTGAAGTTTGGAAAAGAGAAAATCATATCTTTGTGTCACAATTGAAATACGCCAAGACAACGCTCGAGAAGTTCAATATGATGGATTCTAAACCAATTTCCACACCTATGGAGACAAGACTTCAACTATCTCAAACAGATCCATCACCACAAGTAAATGCAACTCTCTATCGGCAAGTTGATCGGGAGTCTCATCTACTTGACTTACACTAGGTCGGATATCAGCTATGCAGTCAACTATCTTTCACGGTTCATGCAAGAACCAAGGGTTTCTCACTGGAAAGTAGCAAAGTGGATACTTGAGGTACATCAAAGGAACTATGGACTATGGCCTAGAATACAAGAAGAACAATAACTTCTTCTTGACAAGATATTCAATTCTAGATCATGCAGGAAACATAGATGATAGGAAATCCACTTCAGGATTTGTATTCTTTTTGGGATCTAGACCGATATCATGGGGAGTAAGAAGTAGACTTGTGTTTCAAGATCCTCCACATAATCAAAATATCATGCAATAGGTGGAGTTTTGTGAAGTGATATGGCTCAACGTATACTTGAAGGATTGGGAATACCACAAAAAGATCCAACAATCCTACATGTAGACAATGAAGGAGTAATAAAACTTGTTCGAATCCAGTTTTTCATGAACACACCAAACACTTTGAGGTGCAAGTACATTTCATTCATGAACATGTTCAAAACAACAACATCCAACTCCAACATTGCCCGACAAAACATCAACGCAGATATCTTCACAAAGTCTCTTGCATGTCCAAAATTTGAGGCATTCAGAGTTTTTCTCTCTGTTCACTTCAGAGTATGTTGAATTAAGGGGGAATGTTGAAATAAACTAACACTTAATTCATCATATGAGTTAAAGTGATATTGTAATAAAGTAATTTTTAATTACTTAAGTTAGCTTAGATAAAGTCAATTATTAGTGAGTTGTCTTTTAGTTGTCTTATCCCTTGGTTTGTGGGATCATGTTCTATCTTGCATATTTTGTTCCCGATGATTTCCATGAGGGGAAATAGGGGCAGTTAGGGGCAATAAGTTATTCCTGCATATTTTCTTAGTTTAGTTGATATTGTTCCATATATTGTGGAAGAGATAGAAGTTGTCCAATATCTATAAATATTGCAGCTCTCTCTTTTGATTGTAATGCTTGATTTTGATATTAATAAAATACACAAGCACCGTCTTGTTTCACATGTAAAGCTTTTGTTTCATCAAAGTTTCAAACAAAGCTTTGTTAAATGAAGAATTAAGAAACTCACATGGCATAGTGGCAATTAACCTTTTGCTGAAGCTTTCACTTGGGAGGAGGTCGAGGGTTCAAAACCCTTGACCGAACCCTTGACATTTTCTTCCTAGGAAGTTTTTGAAAAAGGGGACATTTTTTTATGAAGAGGAGAACTTTTAATTTTAAAAAAACAAGCATTTGAATGAGGGACATTAATTGTTTGGGGGTGCCTTTTATAAATGACGGGACATTTTCATCTTAAAGAGTGGTGTTTTTAATATAAAACATTTTTTTCCAAGCCACTTTTTGGCCCAAACAAAGACTGACAGGTGGGGCCCCGATCTGATAAGCAGTCAAACCCCCTCACTACCAAACCTTTCTTTTCTTCCTTGCAATCTTCTTGTTCTGTCAGCATACCCTATCAGCATTATGGGGCACTTGCATGCATGTTTGTTTTTCCGCTCAAGACCCCACTCTAGTACCCTTTGTTTTCGAGCGTCTATCCTCTAGCGGCCATATTTTGCACATTTGGGCACTATTTTCAATGCCTGTTTTGGAAAGCGTGCAATTTTCCGAGAGCTTCACAATGATATGAATTGTTCTAAGAGATTTTTTCATTTGTTGCTTTCTAACAACTTTTGTCATTGTATTGACATCATTCTCACAGCTTGTATTCTACATATCTTGGGCATACAGATGCCTTGTTCGCCCCTTTTTGAAAGTGTGTATTTTTTCGTGGTGCTCAGATTTGACATCAAATTGTTCAAAAACATTTTTTTTTGTTTCCCACTTCTAATCAAATTTGTAATCAGGGAAATTCATGGAAGGATTCATGTGACATTGATGGGAGAACTCATAATGTGAGAATTATGAGAGCTTATGTAAAATTTGAATGGGGTGGAGTGAATGAAAAAAATCTCAAAGGCAACACAATGTTGTCGAGAAGGCATAAAAACAAGAGAATCACCGCAAGGACCTGACTGTTAGTGTTGGGAGAGCCGTCACATGGATCCAAAAGAACACCAACATAATCAAACAAACATTAGGGCCACCGGAAGTCGCTCCTCTCTCATGGGAAATGTTCAATCTGTCGAAGAAGCCATAATGAAGATGAGAATTGCTCCAAGAAGGGAGACTACTAGGCATCAAGAACGATGTGTGGATGATACGGCTGAATAGTGGAGGAACTACACTGCTAGACTCTACACAAGGAGTATTAACAACACTGCCACAACCGATGGCGGAAGTCAAGGTGTGTGTATGAGCTTGTGTCATGTTCATGCTCACAACAAGTGCATGTAAAGAAGCATCAGAATGTGCCTCAAATTAAGGGCAGGACTCTCGTGTCCACACCAGTCTATTACAAAGGAAGGTGTGGCATGTCTATATGAATCTGATAATCTCTCATACCTAAGTGAACATGTAGATCTCACACGCCTAACGATAGATGACTAGTCAAAACTTTCATGTCTAATAGAAGCAAGCTGAGGTCTCTCATGCCTGAATGTGGGAAGAAGAATGCTCAGATGAATCTTTGTGCCCAAATACAAGTTGTCCATGGAGCTCAATGTTCTATGGAAGAGTGGAACAAGCAAAAACTAGTGCAGATCTCTCGAGAAGTGGTCCTGATGAAAAACATGTTCAATATCCAATGTCGCGGAGCAATCCAACGATGACATTGGATGGGTGTAGCAATGCCCTATAAATGCTGTCCAAGCCCTCCTCCTAAACAGCCCATGCCACGGAGAATACGAGCACCAAAACCGGTCGTGTGTTTCTCAAATGAAGCAAGCACATCTACATAATGATCTAGCTAAGTGAGGGTTGCAATATGGAGAACCACATGCAGCAGGATCATAAAACAACTCAGGGTGTGGCAAATCGCAGTTGAAAGCACATCCAATGGATGCGTCCCAAAGTCATAAATCATTTGCACTGAATTTGGAATAGGTTTAGTAGTTGTGGGGTCAATGTGTTCATACTATTGCCAGAAGAATGCAACAGTGGCTTGCAAAGATGTATGAGTGACTCGAGGTTTGCAAGTTTTGTGAGCACATTTTGTGCTTGGGGTGGCCTATTTTCCTCTACAGACTTGACAATGTCGTCTTAAAATGATGAAATTTCAGAGAAGTGTGAATCACTCTCGGCTTGCCAGTTATAAGATTGCATGATGGAGTCAAAATCGAGGTGTGAAATCATTACCAACACTAGAATAATGACAACGCACTTTAAAAGGGCCTTCATGAAGTCTTCGAAGAAGTATGTAAGGTGCAACGAAAGGGGCCTTGATGCGAAGTAAGGGATTAAAAACCATATCAGAATGCCCAAAAAACAGGATGACACAAACCTCGAGTGCATCAAAAATGTGTCTCAACATGAAGACAAGGGTGCAAACTGCAAGGGCACCAAAAAGTCCCTAGTACAAGGAGCAAGGCACAATTCTCAGGTGTGGCAAAATGTATAACCCCAAGGCACTTTATAATTAGCGAGAGAACAACAAAGCCCCCAAACTGCTTTTAATTGTGAAATGTACAACAAAAATCCCTAAGTTGCACTTAAACGGGTGTTGGTTTAAAATATCATTTACATCTTAGGCATAAGTTTACTTAGGTTAGTGTGCTAGCTCAAGCTATTTTCTTTTGTATAAATTAGGAATAATATGGAAATATGCAAAACACAACTTGCATATGTAGACATTCCATACTCATGTGAAGACAAATGTGGGTGTGCTCAAGGTGATGGTAAAGATATCAGTTTTATCTTCACATGGGCCACCTTCAATGGTTGGTTCTTCCACCTAACTTGTGTGATCTAACAGTCACAATCTGATCACCACCTCTCTACTAGTGTATTTCATCGGAGAATTCATGTGAGGATTCATAGAAGATTGATGGGAGAACTCATAATGTGACAATTATGGGAGCTTATGTAAAATCCCTATTTTAGAGATTCCAATAGAAGAGAGGCGTTATTTTGCCGCATCTATTTTGCCAAGTTGTGTGTGTGATCTATGCAGGAGTGTGACCTTGGTAGATCTGACACTTTGAGGCATCCAGATTCTCCATTCCTCTCACACTTACTTTCAGTGGCAATCAATTTGCTTAGGTAGGTCTGTCATAAAAACATCCCATTAACTTGTTATTTTTCTACTTTTATTGGTAGTATATGTATGTAAGCCAATTTGCACACACTAAGAATTATTTCTGTAGAACATCCCATTAACATGTTAGCTTTTCTTTTTGTTGGTTGCATATGGATGTAAATTTGTCTGCATGGTGCACACATAATTAATTGTTTCCAAAAATGCCATTGAAACGGACAAGAAATGGTATAAGGGCTACTCCTGGGTTTGATGGTACTAGTATTCTGCCATAAAAATCATGAAAATAAGACCTTTGGCTTCCAAATGAAACTCGTCCCCCATTGATTTCCTTTTCAAGGTCATTATTTATTTGTTTTTCAGGTTTTTCTAATTCCTACTTTATCTACCTTACCTAGAGCAGCTTCTGTTCCTATGTTTTATGACTGCAGTTGGGTGAATGTTATATCAGATTTACAAACAAAGGAGGCCTTTGACTATCAAGAGATATTGATGAGACAACCTACACTACCAAAATATTTTCCCTTCCACCTTAACTCAGAAATCTGAAACAATGAATAACGACAGTAGTGAGAATATTTTTTTAAAAGAACTATTCGCATTTATCATAATGACAAATTTTGCTTATATGACTTTGAAAATAGAAATCCTGGGTCCAGAAGGTAAGTACTACATCCAGGTATTTATCCATATTGTGTCCATGTTGAGGATATATATACAGATATCCACATTCAGATCTACATGATTCAGACAAGTGTATTTTGTGGACTGTCATTTGGATATTTGAAACCTATCTGGCTTCACATCTGTGCCCTTATACTCGACTCAGAACTTCTAGGTATTCACTTTTGGGCTTTTGCATCTTGTAGAGCATAAAAACAAGCCAGCATGTATGGTAGCATGCATGGGATAAAATTCTGCAATGTATATGGGAAATAAAAAACTATCTTTAACAATGTAATGATGCAAAATAAGCTTCAAATGAGTGGAAAAACTCAAAACTATAAAGAAAACTTCATTAGACCACGAATAATTACATCAAATTCATTTTGCAAATCAAATGACACCCTAAAATGTCATAGCTACCAAAATTCAAGAACTAAATCCTCAAAATAGTAAATAAAAAGGGAATCCCGACTTCTGAAGGTGTTGTGAAACAACAGATCCAGTTTCAAAAATTCTGTAATGTACATCAAACATTTTACTCAAATGTATTATTCACTTCAATTTCACTCAAGCATATGCACACATTGATTTCTAATGATAACAGAGAATCCTCAAAAACAACTAAAATGCCACCACAACAATGTTCTACTAAAATTCTGCAGAATATATAGGTACAAAACACCACTCTAAGATATGTGTATGTAGGAAGTTCATAAGTTGAAATGCTGACAACATAGAGCAGGTACTTGCAACTTTAACATATTCAAATTCTTCATGTATCAGCTCAACCCGGGGTTTATGTAGCATTGAGAATCAGCATGCAGCTGCAAAGCAGCTAATGCTTCAATTGCAGCCACCTCTGGGGTCAAGGGCACCAACTGTCACAAAGAATAACCACCTCATTTTTCCAATGTCTATTCATATATTATTGCCTGCCAAAAGATTATGCCTTACATCCCTTCCGTCTGCCAGACACAAAAATCTTCTTACGCAGCTGGTATGTATGGCAGAATTGAAATAAGTTGTATCTAGCATGAAGGGAATGCTCCTGGCTCGGATGGATAATCTAGTTGAATTCTTCCTAGATTTCTTGGATGTGGTGAAGTCCAATCTACTAAGGTTGTGAAAGAACCTCATAAGATGACAAATATTTTTGGCCTCCCAATAATACTTTTATGGCCCTGATTCCGAGGAAGTTGTTTGTAAAATTGGAGAACTTTTGGCCTATCACCTTTTGTATTGCTATTTATAGTCAATAACAAATGGATAGCATTGAGGTCAAGTAGGTACTTGATATCATCATCCCTACCAAGGGTGGTTTGGTAAGGGTCACTAGATTCTTCAAGTCATCATAGTAAACCAGGACGCCATTCACTATATTTAAACTTCAAAACTTAAAAGAGTGTTAATCAAGGTGCGCATGAAAAAGTCCAGGTGCAAGGTTGAGTAGAACTTTCTTAAGAAGATGATGCTGACCTTTGCTTTTGGAAGTGAACTTGGGGATAGCTCTTTTATACAGCTACGTTTTCAGTGTTCATTAATGGCTCCTCAAATATGTTCGAATCCAAAAGGGCCTCTCTGCCTACCTTTTATTAAGCCTTGCATAGGGCACTGGGGGCTATCCAAAATGGGCTTAGTCCACAAGGCTTATCCACGGTGTTAAGATTGTCCACTGAAATAGTAACCTTGCCCATCTCCAGTTTGCAGATTATACAACCCTCTTGGGAGAAGCAAAATGGTCTGAAGTTGTTGCTTTTAGTAACTGCTTGGAAGAATATCTCCTTGCTTCGAGCTGGAAGTCAACAAGGAGAAAATATCAAATTTTCTTTTTCAACATTTACCATGCTGGCACTCAAAGATTTCAATGAGCGTGCCTATGAAATACTTTGGTATTCTCACTTTTAGACTTCCTTGAAGTGAAATAGCCAAAAGGAACAAGCGGACAAATTCAGAACAAGAACAAACAATTGAACTCATCGACGACTTACCTTAGTGGGTTGGATCACCCTAATCAAAGCAGTGCTACCAGCAAGCTTTACCTATTTACAGCTTTGCAGTTCTTGATGCTCCAAAATTGGACAAGGAGATGGACAAAAATCAACGTTATTTCCTAAGTAGCCGGTACGTACCCTACAGGGCACGGGTATGGGTGCGGTATGCCGGAATACGGCCAGAAGTACCAGAATGCGTCTGGGTACTTCCTGAGAAGTATCCAGACGTGCCGGTACTGCTGGCCGTACCCTGGCCATACCTAGCCGTACCCACAGTAAAAACAGCAATTTAAAAAATAACAATAAAATTCGGGGTCAATAAAGGTCAATAGATGGGATTACGTAAATGATTCAACTGTGGTAAAACAAGGGCATTCACAGAAGTACCTAAAACAATGGCTGAAACTGCAACAGTTGAGATGAGTTTGGGTAATGTAGGATCAAAAAATGCAGTGGCAGCATCTCCACCAGCAAGTAAGTCTAATGCAGGAATAATACGAGAAACCCCCAAGGAATCTGAAATGCCAGATTTGAAGGGAGCTGGTAATAACCGGAATTCCAGCCAAGTTATGTGATTTGTTATTATTTATGATTATAATTGGACATTGTAACATTTGGAGTTTGAACAATGTACTTGTTTGAAGTTCGATCAATGAATATCACGACAAAATGCATTGAATTATTAATATGTTATTTGGCTATTTCACTTAATTAATAATTTGTTTACTCTATTCATGTATAAGGCTGAATTTTTGCTTATTTGGCTATATTTTTAAATATTTTTAATATATATATATATATATATTGTATGGCTGTACCCAAGTGCCGTACCGGGCCCCCAAAAAAATTGCCATACCAGTGTACCGGATCCCTGTATCCATACCCGTACTGTACCCGTACCGCTACCTAGGTTATTTCTTATGTCATATGGGCAGGTAAGAATGAGATCCGTAAGTGGCACTTGATTGTATTGGACAAGGTTTTCCTTCACAACTCCATGAGTATTGAACATGGTTTCCTTCCTAAGTCTTAAGGAAATCACTCACTAAGCTTTTGAAGATAATCCGAACATGGTTTGCTTTCATTCTCCTTAAATTTGTAGTGGAATTTTTGTTTGACTTCCTCGGGTTCACACAATCACAATCTAACCTCCCCAAACTTATATTTGACATCAATGAGACAGCCAGCAATTGAAGATAATCCGTGATCATTTTGCATTCTTCATTGTGGTTTTCAAAGTAACAACAAGGATCCGTCAATTACAGGATTAACTACTAGTGAAATGACAGAGAATGCTTGGTGCATCATAACAACTCAGTGGCTTTTAAGATATCTAAGGGAATCCTTTTGTGTTCTTCAGGTTTTACATAACAACCCTCTTCCATAACTTGTGAAAAATGGCCAGACTAGGGACCTAACTGATCTAAAGCCATCCACAATTTGATGCAAACACTGAGCAGAACTTTTTGCATGACCTTGAATGTCGAGAAGCCAAAGGCCACCAAATTCTTTAGGTTGCGTTGACAAGGCTGTCTGTGTTTCCTTCCATTGGATAGAAGACCCAAGGGAGAGTAATACCTTTAAATAAGCCTCTGGTAGTATAATAAAAAAGAGTATCAAAGTCATCTCTGACCTATTTTGCAAACAATTCAGAGATTGGATATCCTGGCCCATTCTAAGAGATAAATTTCAGCTTCAATCTAGTGATCAGGAATATATTATGGAAATTCAGAATGCAATACCTGATTTACATCTTCATAAGATTGGTGTTCAGTTACCTAACAGATGGTGGACTGACTGGAAATGGCCTGTTGAGATCCCTTTCCACCAGTATAAACCCCAGTTAGGTTACCAACTCCTGTCTCCACAAAATCTGCAATTGGAGGCCCTAAATGCCTGCTGTATAGTCAATTCCACTGAGCAAGTGTGGAAAAGAATGTTTGCAGGAGTATGGGCTGCTACCATAGAACTTAAACAAGTTCATTCCCTTTGGTGTATTCTTCATCAAGGGTTGCCAATCGGCTCTCACTTGGGTACACCTAGGAATGGCACACCCTGTTTGCCCTAGTTGCCATCACCCTGAATCACTCAAGCATATCTTTTGGTTTTGTAAAAACATGCTCAGTTGGCCTAGGAATGTATTCACTCCCTTTTTCAACCCTTCTGTTTTGAAATGTTCACTTGGAAAATGGTGCTTTTAGGGGGCTTGGCCTTGATTCCTTCTAAATACACACATATTTAGCATATCTTTTGTTCTGAAGTTCTCTTTCAATTATGGAAAGATAGAAATGATGCCACTTTCCATCATGTTACTCTTGATGACTGTTTTTCTGTTTCTATCAAAATTCATGTTATTTCTAATGTCATGCTCCAAATTCAAGTGCAAATGGAGGTCTACCTGGAGCTAGCCCATCTTCAACTACTAGATCATTGGGTCTCTCCCGGCGGCATTTTCCATCACCAACGTGCAGTTCCCATGGTGGTGGCAGCAGAGGCAGTCACCATGCTCAATCAAACCCTACTGGTTGGGCAACGCCACCACAAGGGAAGTTTCCTCGCTTGGTGTTGATCATTTCCCTTGCCAGGCAAGATGGTGAAGATGAAAAAGAAAAAGACATAGACAGATGCAACCCGATAACTAATGCCACAGATCCTCCTGGTAGCAGCTGGGAGGACCGAGGTGATAAACCAAATGATCCTCCACCTCCTCCGCCTATGCTTGTCATGGCTACTGTTTCTTAATTGCAACTTGTGGTTTGTCGGTTTATGCAGTGCCGAGATTTATTACCTTTTTGGTTGAAAACTTGTTTTATATATAAATTTTAAGCTGATCAGTTGCTTTCTTGCCTGAGGCCGATGTGACTTTCGGATTGTGACTCTGTCCACTCACTTTTTGTATGATCGCTCTATACTTTAAGTTAATATATACATATGGAAAATCTTTTCAATCGAAAAGGGTCAGACAGATATTCTCTGTCATCATCTATTTTCAGAAACATATCCAATAGATTTTGAATGCTATAAGTTCCTTGGCCAGTAATAGGATTTTTCCAAATAATATATCCTTAAAACAGATAAGCAGCAGTTCTTTAACGCAGATGAAGTAGCTGAATAGTAACTCCTTAAAATGAAGAACAGATGAACCCCCAAAAAATAAAAGCAGGGATCCTTATGACAAATCCATGTTGACTGGTTCCGATATATGAGATAAATAACCTGATGAGCACAATAACATAAGCTACAATCAGCTAAAAACAGCACCCCAGGCCTGCCAATATGCCCATGTGACCAGCATGACCCTAGAAGAATTTCCCCTTATACTAAGCTGTCATTTCAACCATATCAGGTAATATCATATCATACCATGCCATGTCATGTCAATCATCATCGCACATCACCATTAACATCAAATTTTATCCTCACTACTTGACACTCATTTTGTTTGTCTTTTAGTCTGAATTGGGCTTCTAAATCTTGGCAGTCAAGGGTTTATGGAAGAAGGCAACAAGGGTTACATCTACTACCAAAGAAGAAAGAAGGCAGACAAAGAGGACCAGCCAAGAGAAGAAGGAAGCATGGCTGATCAAGACTCCCAAGAAGCAAAGGTGGACAAATTAATTGTCGGCCAAGAGAGGCTCGCCGATACTATGGATCTTCTAGCTCTTTCCCTCCAAAGAATCATTGAACCTAGGGTTCAAAATGGTGAAGGTAGTTTGAATGGAGCCAATAATGCCAAGCGACCTATTGGATCAGCCCGAGGATCGAGTTGGAAGCCCACTTTCCTTCCTAGAGAGGAGGCCATTCCGGAAGAAGAAGCAAGACCTATGGGTGGAAGGAATATTGCAGCGAGTTATGAAGAATACATGGCCTTACCAAGGGAGATTTGTGAGGCTATTTCTCTTGCCGAGTTCATAGGAGTGAATAGAGGAAGACCTAGGCCCGAGCCTAGACATGCCATGCCACAAAGAGATGTCCAAAATGTGTTGGGTAAGTTGGCTTTTTCTACATTTGATGGATCTACTAAGGGTAGCGCTAGGGCTTGGATTCAAAAATTGAATACATATTTGTCTTTGAAGCCTATGATGGAGGAAGATGCAATCAAATTTGCCACTTTACATCTTGAGGGAATTGCTCATGAATGGTGGTTCCATGGGCTTGTGACACAAGGGCATAGTGAGATACATGCCTATGATGAGTTTTGCCAAAGACTCATTGATCGGTTTGATAGAGTGGATCCGGAGGTGCATTTTCGTGAGCTTGCACACTTGAGACAACAAGGCACCGTAGAAGAGTATGTGACTGAATTTCAGAGACTTTCCGTCATGATCACGGATGTATCCGAAAGAAGGCTCATAGTGCTTTTTGTGGAGGGTTTGATTGAGCCCCTCAAGGGGTTGGTTCGTGCATTTGATCCTTTGTCTCTACAAGAGGCAATTAAGAAGGCTCTTGATCTTGAAGGTGCTGCCACAAAATCAGCAGCACTCCTAAGGTGAATTTGAGTGGGGAACAACCCACCAAGCAGCCAAGAAGCATCCCTTTGGACCAGCCAAAGAGACCTCTCCAAAAGGTGCCCAATGTTCACACGGATCTGCAAAAAACCAGCCATGAGAAGGAGACAAAAAATGAACTACGAAGGAAGAATTTGTGTTTTTCTTGCAAGGATCCTTGGACTCGGGACATCATTGTTTGGGCAAAGGTAAAGTTCATTATATTGAAGTAATTTCTGATTGTGAAGATGATGATAACATTGTTGATGAAGCTAGGCATAATGATGTTGTGGAAGAGGAAGACCCAAAGAAGCAAGAGAGTACCCTTGCTACATTATCCGGGGCACTTAGATATCACCCATTTCGTGTAAAGGGTGATCTTCATGGACAAAAGGTAACCGTCTTGATTGATAGTGGAGCCACACATAATTTTGTAGATGCAAGCTTGGTAAAGAAATTAAAGTTAAAGGCTGAAAATTTCAAGGGTTTCAATGTAACAGTGGCGGATGGCTTCATACTTCCTTGCACAAAGAAGATACCTCAGCTCACACTCACTTTGGGAGGGCACATGGTAAGAGATGATTTCTATGTTATTAGCATTGGTGAATCTGATTTGGTTTTGGGAGTGCAATGGTTACATTCTTTAGGTGAGTTTTCTCAAAATTATCAAAACATGGAGCTGAAATTTAAAGTAGAAGACAAAGAGGTTGTGTTGCATGGAATAAAAGGTGGAACTCCACAAGTTGTGACAGCGAAAAGTATGGAAAGAACCTTCAAAAAGGGGCAGGTTGCTTGGGCAGCCCATTGTTTGGTAAGAGCTAACTCTTCTATTTCCATTCAATCTACTTTTCATGATGATATTCAGCCCATACTTGATAGGCATGCTAAAGTTTTCAATGAGTTACCGCATGGGCTGCCACCGGATAGGGGATTCCAACATGTTATTGAGTTAGAACCGGGTACCAAACCGGTCATAACAACCCCCTACCGTCACCCACGGATTTACAAGGAAGAAATTGAGAAAACTATCAAGGAATTGTTGGAAATGGGATTGATAAGGCCTAGTTCCACCCCTATGCTTCTTCCGTAGTGCTGGTCAAGAAAAAGATGGTACTCTAAGAATGTGTGTGGACTACCGTGTGCTCAATAAGAAAACAATTAAGAACAAATATCCCATTCCAAGGATTGATGAGCTCATAGATGAACTACATGGGGCAATCTACTTCTCCAAAATAGATTTGAGATCTGGATATTATCAAATAAGAGTTAGAGAAGAAGATGTGCACAAGACCGCTTTTAGATGTCACTTTGGGCATTTCGAGTTCCTTGTCATGCCATTTGGATTGACCAATGCTCCGGCCACCTTCCAATCATGCATGAATCACATTTTTGGTAAGCAATTAAGGAAATTTGTGTTGGTGTTCTTTGATGATATTCTGATTTATAGTAAGTCATGGGAGGAGCACCTCCAACATTTGGATATAGTGTTGGAAATTTTGGAGCAGCAGTCATTGTATGCAAAAAAGTCTAAATGTGAGTTTGGTATGGATGAGATTTTATACTTGGGGCATGTTATCAATGCTCGTGGGGTTCATGTGGATCAAAGCAAGATTCAAGCAATCATGAATTGGCCAACACCAACCAGCATTACTCACTTGAAAGGATTCTTGGGTTTGTGCTCATACTACCGGAAGTTTGTGAAGGGATTCTCACAAATTGCAGCCCCTTTGACTTCTCTAACAAAGAAAGATGCTTTCAGCTGGTCCAAATCAGCCCATGTAGCTTTTGAGGAATTGAAAAAGGTGATGTGCTCTTGTCTGGTTCTCGTTGTTCCAGATTTTTCTAAACCATTTGTGCTTGAATGTGATGCTTCCAATGAGGGTATAGGTGCAGTTTTGATGCAAAATCAGCACCCCATTGCTTTTGAAAGTCGAAAATTGAAAGATCATGAGAAGAAGTTTTCTATTTATGATAAAGAAATGCTTGCCTTAATCAAGTTTAGGCAATACTTGATTTGTGGAAGGTTTGTGGTTAAAACCGACCACAATAGCTTGAGATTCTTTCTTCATCAAAAGGATTTGAATGACCGGCAACAAAAATGGGTGAGTAGACTTCAAGCATTTGATTTTGATATTGAGTATGTGAGGGGAAGCATAATGTGGTTGTGGATGCTTTGTCAAGGATGCCACCCTCACCATTAGAGGATGAAGAACTTCCGAAAGAAGGGGAAGAAGAAGATGGGGCAGCAGATGTATTGGGCTTGCAATTGCTTGGGGACAAGCAATCTTGGGGAGGGAGGACTGTAATGTCCCCTTTTCCCACTTGAGAGCCACTATTTGGACTTCTTGCCATTTCTTCTCCATGGCAAAGAAGTGAAGAAGATGGAGGAGAACTCGAGCTTCCGTATGATATGTTTTTTACTAATTTTTAATATTTTCTTTGTGTTTTGTCTCTTATGTCAGGTCAGTTGAGTTTTAATGAATTAATGGAAGTTAATGAAGGAAAAGAACCTCTTTAAGGGGTCAGCCTTATCTTTTAATGCTTTGGCACCAATGGAGGGTTATAAAAGGAGAGTTAAGGCATCATTTCAGCTCTAGACTTTGGCGCATTTTATCTTACTTGAGCATTGTGAGCTAGTGGCTCCTTGTTCTTACACTTGAGGACGAAAACCCTCATGTGTGGCTTGCCTAGGAGGACAAAAACCCTTCTAGAGGTTGAGTGAAGGACGAAAACCCTTCATCTTGACTTGGGATTGAAGTATAAGGCAGATTTAAGGAGATATTTATCATTTTCAGATTGTTATTGGCTTCTTTCTAGTGGAGCGACCTACCTTGAGTAGGGTTTTGAGGGTTTGGTGAATTCATATATGCATTTTCAGTTGATAATCTGATTTATCATAATTTCTAAGGCCGAATTTCAAGTTTCATGATTTTTGGGGTTTCTAGACCCAAGATCTATATTTTCTTGTGGCTGCTATTGGTTGGACATTAATTAATTTCCAGCAGTGTGTTTCTTCAGAATTTTCATTGTTTTTGGCTCTTATGGATGCATAAAATATATATAAAAATTGTGGCAAGTTAATTTGAAGTATTTCATGGTGTTTGGCATATTTTGTGAAGGATACAGTTCGCTGATTTCTTATTTTCAGTCTGCTGCAATAAAAATCAGATCTGAATAATTTTGGTGTTTGGCTAAATTCCTTTGCTTTTGGTCTAAACCCTTGAAAGGGTCATTACGAAGGTGATGGAAATGACCACTTTGCTAGGAAATACCTAGATAGTCAAGGATAATGGGAAAGAATATGGAAAACTTTGTCTTGTAATTCCTATCTTCTAAAAAATTGTAAATCAACTTGTGAAGTTCACTTCCCTCTGCAATTAGGAGAGCGTCGCACTTTTCAAATAAACTTAGCACAAGTTAGTAGACCAGATTGAGTCTATAATTAAGGTTGTACTTTTAATTGAAGATGTTGACCCTGCACAAGCGTGTGTGTAAACAAAGATCCTATCTCTCCTTACCATTGTGGGGAGAGGACCTCTCAAAGATGACTCTTCTATAGATGCTAGGTTTCAATATAAAAAAGTGAAAGCATTCACTTTAATTGGCTGAAAATTGACTCCAATATTGCTAAAAGACTGAAATTGCAAGCTATACCACTAGAATTCATTACAAAAGACAATATCATGATTGAGGGAGGAACAAAAAAATTGCAAAATAAAATAAAGAAAATAAAAGAAAGATTATGAACATTAAACTAGTAAATTGTATACGTATTCATCTTGTTCTTCAAAATTCCATTAAATTTTGATTAATGTCTAAATTCCTAAATTCAACAATAATGGGATACCATCCACTAAAGATAGCAAGAGAGGATTTGTATGCATACCAACAGATTTATATGTGTTTGTATCATCAGGCAATTGTTGGAGCTCGTCCAATGTAAGAAAAGCTCGTTTTTTTCTGCTTCTTTATTACGAATTTGCATGTGCACCTGAAAAATATCAACCATCAACCAATTAAATCCATCTATTGTTTGATAGTAATGTGTCACTATATACATGTGTAGTCCACCATAGCACACAATTGATGGAAGGTAAGCTAAGGCAAGACAACAAATTCAAATTTTCAAACAAGTTAAATCCTTTTGCTGAGAAAATTCCGAAACAAAACATCATGTTAAATCGTTTCTTCATAAACACTTTTCAAAATATATTTTTCCTAAGTCAAATAGGTATAATCATCACCAGGTAAATATATGCTCAGTGTATGGGCCTATGTTGTACACAATCCAAATGAACAATAGAATTCCAAACCAGGATTGTTAATTGCCAGCTCTATAGATTAATAAACAGGCGTATAGTGCTACACTAACAAGTAGGATTTTCATGCCCCTGTTGATAGGTCAACCATTCCTTCTGGCTTATGTCATTTAAAGAACAGACTTTTGAAATTGTTATGGGTACCGCCTAGACAGGGTGTCCTCAAATTAAAATTTCATGCAGCTGGTTGAGGAAATCCAGGAATTTCTGGAGCAAATTGTGTCATTCAGGACTGCTTAGGTTCCCTAATCAGAGCTGCTTCCTTGAAGTTGATTCATGGAACAAACAATCAGGCAGAAGCCCAAGCTTTGGTCCTTGGACCTCAGATGGTTATTTTGTGTGGAATTGAAAATCTAATCATTGAAGGTGATTTAATGGTAATCATCAGAGCGCTCTTGAACCATGGTTCGCAATGTTGGAAGTTGGAAAACATCATTAGTCAAGCTTGGACATTATTGGAAAGTTTTTTGAGAAGCTCAACATTGTTATAGTAGGTGAATAAGATGGCGGATCTCCTGGCCAATATGGGTACTGACCAGTACAATGCTCTTTTGTTCGAAAATGTTTTGGAAAGTTGGGACAGGGCTGGAAAATTGTTGCACCGAGGCCCCGCCTCCACCTGCTTCACAAGTCTAATATGCAAAGCCTCGATGTTTTTGCTTGCAAATATATACACACACACACATTCATATATATCTTGAATCTCTAGAGATTTTTTAAGGTGGAACCCTTTATTCTTCACGATTAAGAGGAAGCAAGTGCATGTAATTTCAAGCTATTTTCATCCATTGTCCTGCCATGTGAGGTCTGCGCTTTTCATCATAATGGGGATCATGCCAGCTCTTCCATGACAAGTGTTTGGGACAAAGAATCTTTTTAAGGGGATGACCTCCAAGTTTCATTGCTACCCAAAATTGCTGTATCTCTTCTGCATATACGCCGCTATCCTTTCTTCTCCACCATGCTGTCTGCTCTCCTTCCACAGTTCTTCCTCCATGGAGAAAAACATGAAATGGGCTTCCGTTCAATTAATGAATGACTGCATATATGGTTTTTGTTTCCTTTGAGGAAATTTTGAAGTAAGTCAAGGATATTCTGGGAATTGACTATGTGAATCTGGAGTTGCAAAGCCAGGTAAGCTCAGTAGTGGAATCCATGTTTGTTTCAAAGAGTCAAACCTATTATATTTGATTCCAGACAAAGCTGCAGTCCAGACCGTTATAGAGCGCTTCATAAAGCCAGAACATAGAAGAGGTATGGCAAAAGCTTTGGAGGTTACAAATATTTTTTTCCCTAGAGTCCTGCCGATTTCAAGTGCTGAATGTCAAGTGTTGGTGTCTATGACATCTTTCCGCAAATTAGAGACCTGTTTCTTACTGTTGCTGAAGTTGGTTGACAAGAGGCAAATTTTCATCCAGTCTGGGTGTTTGAATGAAGGGGATCAATTCCCAGTTTTTGACTTGGCTTCTCAAACACCCAGTGATGCCTGCTCACTGCATGATGGAAAAGAAAGTTGTCGTGTTCACTGGTAAAGCTGTCTGCAGTCTAATCAAAATGGTGGGTCTTCTTGTTCAGAATGTTGGTGGATTGACTGCTAGAGGTTCCACAGATGGATCTGGGAGCACCTCTTCTTCAGCTGTGGCGGAAAGCAAATAGATTCTTAGCTTGTAAAGGATTAAGGCCCCTGATGTCTCTAGATGGTGTTTTTCATTTCTGGCCGTCTCCTTGGTTTTTTGGAATAGCGACTGGTTCTGGTATATGACAGTGGGCTCTTTTGCATACAGAAAAGCTTAGTATATGGCCATGGGCTTAGTTTATCTAAGGGACTAAAGTAAATGTTTGTGGTATGGTTAGTCTATGTAAGTCTTGTATCATGCATGATGCCATCTATGAAACACTGGGTTGACAGATCTCTAGCGAATGTATAAAGTTTTTGATATGAATATGATGGGTGAGGGACCCTTATCAACATTCTTTACACATCAAAAAAACAAGTAGGACTTCCACGAGATTGCTTATAAAGAAGTAATATTTTACATACTTAATCTAAGTCTCAAGGACAAGGGGCGGGGGATGGAGTTTCCGAAATAGCAAAACAAATCCCTAATTTTGGGGATGGCAGGTGGATGACTGGGGATGGCTATTGTAATAATATATAAAAATTAATATTTAAATATTTTAACTTATACACCTGAGTTGGCCTAATGGTGAGGAACTTGTGCTCTTGTAAGAGTAGTGTTACGTGGGGACACGTCCCCCAAATTTTACAAGTCCCGGATGTCCTGGGACATGGGGACGTGGGGAAACGTTTCCCCTCGTTTCCTACTTGGCGAGGGTCACGAGAAACATCCCGGGACGTTTGAGGAGGTGGGGAACACTTCGGAAGCGTTGGGGATGTCCAGGGACGTCCGGACGTCCCCCGGGAACTTCTTTGGGACCTCCTCTACGACATCTCGCAACTTTTTTAATTAAAAAAACACACATTAAAGACTTTAAACTATTTTTTTATCAAAAGCACTTATAACTTAAAAGAAACATTCCTACCCTAACCCTAACCCTAAAAGTGCAATTCTATGTTATAAATTTACATTATGGGCTCATTTCATATTCACACCAAGCAAGAGTGAGAGCAAGAGCAAGTAAGAGGTATTTATAATTTTATTTGCTTACAATACATGTTAGTCTTTTTGTTTAAATTTAGATTCTATTTGCACTTTTTAGGGGTCGTTTTTTAGCATTTGCATCTACATTCACAATGTAATCATGTTTATAGTTTGTAGGATTTTAAAATGCATATTGCATAGGGTTTGGTTGTAATTGGTTACATTTTTTTAATTCCAGTTTAAATTTTATATTATATTTGCATTTTTAGGGGTTGATTTTAAGTTTTTGTATCTACATTCACAATGTAATCATGTTTATAGTTTGTAGGCTTTTACGAAATGCATACTGGTTACACATTTTTTTAATTACATTTTAAAAGTTAAAAAAACATATTGCATACCAGTGAATTGCATAGGGTTTGGTTGTAACGTGTAGTTGTTTTCATTGTTTATAAATTAAAATTAAAATTATAATCATTGCTTATACTTTTTTAAAAATTAATTCATTACATAATCAAGCAATCATATAGTTATGGTTGTTTTTTTATCCATCATACGGCCGCAATCATCACCATGAGTTCTTCTTCTGAGTATGAGTATGAATCAGAGCAGGAGAGGGTTGAACAGGAACTTGAGATAGGTGGAAGTGTTGGTGATGCCACAATGGGGGAAAGTGGAGAAGGGAGACAAAATGTAATGGCAACGGCAACTGGTAGTTCAGCTGGTAGTGCTACCAATTGCCCCTCTCAAATGTTGTCCAAATTTGCCATTGGACCATTTGATAAGAAGAAGCCATTGCAACAATTTGCCCAGATAATTGAGAACCCCAAGTCTGGAGGGGGGAAAAATGGAAGTGCAACATATGTGCACTGACTTGGCATGGCAACATCACTAGGACCAATGCACACTTGTTGCACCTTACAGAAGGGGTTGGCGTTTGTAAGGGCCTTTCACTAGAGCAGAGAGCTGAGATGGTGAGAATCTTCAATGGAAATACCATGGACAATGTGCCAGAAGTTCGTGGTTCTACGACTAATACTCCTTTGAGCTCTCATAGGACTGGCAAGCATAGTAATACTTTGGCTGGTTCTAGTTTTGGAGTGTCAGAAGTGGAAAGCAGAGGGAAGAGAAAGGTCGTGGGGGCAGCCCCCAATGCAGTTATAGAAATGTTTGATTCAAAGGCAAGGGAAGAGGCAGATGATGCTATTGAGAAATTTTTCTATGCTGTTGGGATTCCATTTAATGTCACTCGCTCTCCTTATTACAAGGAGGCTATGGCTAAGGTTGCGAAAGCAGGTACAAGTTATGTGCCTCGTGGAGACACAAAACTGAGGACAACAATATTGGATAGAAACTATTCCAAGGTTAATGCATGATGGAGGAGCTGAAGGTCACATGGGTGTCACATGGATGTAGTATTATCATGGATGGGTGGACAGATATTAGACACAGTCCTCTCACTAATGTCATTGTCTCTTGCAAAGATGGACCGTACTTCTTGAGAGCAATTAATTGTTCTGGGAAGCGAAAAGATGTTGAGTTCCAGTATCAAATTTTGAAGGATGCCATTAACGAGGTTGGACCTTCAAACGTTGTACAGGTTGTCACGGA
This sequence comes from Taxus wallichiana var. yunnanensis, assembly GCA_018340775.1. NCBI lineage: Eukaryota > Viridiplantae > Streptophyta > Pinopsida > Cupressales > Taxaceae > Taxus > Taxus wallichiana. The sequence goes on along the minus strand of CM031234.1, from coordinate 577,484,463 downwards.
TGCAGCTTATGTGTGCAGAGTAGCGAGCAAGCTAGTGGAGCAGGGAGTATAGGCATATTTATTGGACTCCATGTTATGTGCATGCCATGAACAATGCACTTTGAAAGACATAGGGAAAATTCGGTGGGTCAACCAGATAGTGACTGAGGCCAAGGACGTGCAGAAGTTCATATACAATCACCACACATCATTGGCACTCTCTCAAAAAAATTCGAAGAAGAAATTTTTGAAACCAGTTGACACCCGCTTTGCATCCTATTTTGTTTTGTTAGAGAGGATGTCTGAGTTGCAAGAGCCCTTACAAATTATGATTATGACACAGGATTGGACTAGGTGGCGTGAGTCCAAGACAGAGCAAGGGAAAAGAGTGAAGGAAGTGGTGTTGAGGGAAACATTTTGGGTTGATATGAAATACATCATATCAATCATAGCTCCAGTTTTTAGTGTCATCAAATATGGGGATTCTAACAGCCCCAATCTTGGTGAGATCTATGAGTGCATTGACAGCATGCTTGGGCAAATGAAGGCAACTATTCGGGTGAGGGACCCCACTTTGGAGTTCTATAATGAACATATACAGCCCATTATTCAGCGGAGATGGGAGAAGTTGAACACCCCTCTTCATATGGTTGCGTATGCACTGAATCCCAAATGGTATGTGGAGAGGCCAGGTAGAGTTATCCCTTTGGATGATGATGAGGTGAAGAAGGGCCTTATGAAGGCCTTTAAAAAATGTACAGTCCACAGGAGGCTTCACAGATCAGGTTGGAGTGGCTCAACTTCACTGAACTTGATGGGTACAAAACATCAACAAAGGTGGATAGGGTAACAATGGCACAGGAGAAGCCAGTGAGTTGGTGGCGACTGTATGGCTTCCAGGACTGTTGCGACCACTTGTCATTCGCCTCCTTTCCCAAGTTTCTAGCTCCTCTACCTCTGAGAGGAATTGGTCTACATATGGTTGGATCCACTCTGTTAAGAGGAATAGGCTTACCTCTGCGAGAGCGGAGAAGCTTGTAGTTGTACACAGTGCTTTGCGTCTTATGGATCGCAAGACACCTGAGTACAAACAAACCCCAACATTACGGTGGGATGTAGATCCCGAGGAGCCGAGGCAGGTTGAAGAGGACAATATTGTGCAACGGAGGATTGATTGGGCTTACCTTTGAGGACGAGGATGCTAGTTCCAGCAAGGAGGAGTTCATGGATATTGCTTCAAATGTTGATTCTGATTTTTAGGCTGATACTTGTAGTTGTCCTCTTTTTTTGTAATATTGACAATAGACAATTGTTGGTGTATTTGGATATGAGATTAATGATATGAATATCAGCTATTGTCACTTGATCAATCATAATTTAGAATGGTTTTATAATTTATTTCAGCTTGTCTCAAATTCAAAATTCAAATATGACATATGTAACTTACATTAACATATTGATATTATGGTATTAAGGAATGTATTTGATGTTTATGAGTTCAAGTTTCACCTTATTTAAATCTCAAATGGTTTTATTTCAGCTTATTTATATAGTTTAGTCACTATATCTTTATATTTTAAATATTTATATATTTTTTAATTAGCCGTCCCCGCATTTGTCCCCCGCCGTCCCCAAAAATTTTTGCCGTCCTAGAAACTTTGTCCCGCCGTCCCGAGTCTTAGATAACTATGTGTAAGAGAGGTCACAAGTTTAAATCCTACAAAGGGTAGGATATGTACGCCTCATATTTGAAGCACAATTAGGTGCCTCCTGCATACTGGGAGTATGAGGTAGTCCCATATGCTTTGTCAATCGCCAATAGACCCAAAAACAGGCCGCCCAGATCGCGGACTATAAAACAATTATCATTATTATTATTATTATTAAATGTAGAATTTTAGACTTTATTTAATGTTTTAAGGGTGCTTTCAATATTAGGGTTCAATGTTTTTGGTAAAAATAACGCCTTTGCAAGTAATATACTTAGATTTTATTTTTTTAATTTTATTTTTAAAAGTTGGGGATGTCCCCTCAAGTCCTTAAATCCAACGTCGAACATCACCAAAATTTAAGGGAGGCACACATGCATATTGAATTTTAATAGCAAGAACAAAATCGTTAAAAGCATAGTTCAAAACTCGCACTCGAACATTACTCTAGAGCCCAAATTTTGACCCGTACTCAAGACTTGGGAGCTTATTGGCAATTACTCAAAGAACTTTATCACCATAGTAGCAGAAAATAGGAATTACATGCGAGTACCGCATTTAAAACATATCGCCCTCATAGTGCGTGCAATTTTGAACCACATTACCTCTCTGCTTTTCAATAAACCATTCATACTAGTTCAAACTGGATACTCGCCAAAAAACACATGTAATTGAAAAACCGAGGGTTTTTTCAAACTTCTGTGGGTTTTTGCCTATAAGTATATGCCCCTCAAAATGAATTTTTTTTAGGTCATTTTTTCACTTTTAGACAGACAAATGGGCAAATAAACAAAATTTCCAACTTTCTCAGGGGATTGCAAACATTAAACCAGAAATTTTGTGATCATCAAACTAGACACGGCGGCACACATTCAACATTGCTCATTCAAACCCTTATTTTGCATTTTTTCAGTTGCGCATAAAGACACGACTAAGGTGGGGTTTTTCAAGTTTTCTTTTTCTAATTTTTTTAAACCCTACATGCAATTCATAATATCATAAACCCTAACCCTAAGTTTTAGTATTAGGGTCGGGGTTCAAAGTCCACAAAAAAGGTAGCTATTTCTTCCAAAAAAAATTCAAATAGGATTAGGTTTTCTACTTTTAACAGTTTACTAGACACAAGGTTAGTTTTTTTTGTTTTTCAGTTTATTTTTAACATTTTACTAGGCCTTGAAGGTTGTTAAGGTTAAGTAATTTATTATTTATTGGGTGAACTTAAAAGTTGCAGCCTGCTGCTCTGTGTTTATTATTTTTATTTTTATAACAATAGATGTGAATGTGTTTTCAATTTCAGCTCATTTTCATCATGCCACGAGAGAAATATTTTGCATAGCCATATTGCACTCAAATTTTCAATACAAACAAAGTGAGATGTAACTTTTGTAGCAATGAAAATCGTGGGATAATCAATTGTTTCAAATGGCACCTTACAAGATGCCAAGACATGAAGTGAAAGCTTGCACAAATGATTTTCCTTTGGAAGTGACCAAATGAGCAAGGTTGTCACTTAATGCCTATGTAGAAAGTAAGGTTAAAAAGGCTAGAATTACCTTGGATTCATCAACACAGTCTTCTAGTGCGTGTGGTGATGATCATGATGCAATCATTAGTGATGATTCTTCTCATCATCTACAACCAGAGCATGATTCTTCTCATGCCATGCCCTCTTCCTCACTACCACCAAGTAACATTTTCACAAAAACTCATACTCCCGGTGGAAGGGTGAATGCCTTTTTGTACCCCGCACCACACCTAGATCCCAATTGTCATTGGAGAGCACAAGACAGAGGAAAACGTTCATGCCTAGGGAAGGAAGGCAACAATAAAATTTTGAGCAAAAATTTGGGTTCATTCGAGAGGGTAAAAATCCAAAATTTCGGAAAAATTTGATGCGTAAATATGAACATAATTTATAAATATGCAAAAATTTGACAAATACAACGAAAAATATTTAAAACATAATATAAAATGGTAATATATTATATATTAAATAATGTATAAGGTGTCCTTTTATAGCAAAAAAACAAAACAAAAAAACAATGCAAAGAAAAAGGGCAACCTAAACAGCCGAACTTATCTAGTCACCGATAAATCCGGATCCAAATGGATTTTGTGAAGATCCAACCAGATTTGGTAACTATATTACTCGAGCAAGTCATTCAACATTGCTCTATCTCCTTGTTTTACGCCGCCCACGATTAATGTCATTCTATTGTTGCTCATGGTTTCAAGGCCCCATTAGTTGAGAGCCTCGGAATTGACATGTTGAGAGAGGTGGTGCTTTAGACACTCAAATTTGGCAATTTGCACTTTGACAACACTTGATTTGACAATGCACTCTTGTTATGATAAATACCATCTCTCCATTCCCACTTAGCACTTTCTCGAGGTCTCTTATTTAGCTTGTTTATCCTTGCACACTGACATGTCGACAAATTCTGAGAACACAATGCATAAAATCCATAGTAAGACACTAAGCAACAAGTTCCAAACTTCATTTGGCATATTTTCTACCCCAAGGCAAGGTCGTATAGTTTGATCAGGATTTTATATAGAGTCTTGGCTAACTTGTACGATCTTGGACCAGCATGTCTTCCAACATTATTTTCAAATTCATATCTTTTGCTCGGTCTTCTACTTCATTTGGGTGGCTTGTATTAGATAAATCGTTTACGAAGCCCTATATAAGCAACTAACTACTACCTTATTTGCAAACCTTGAGATCATAAGGCGACATTGATACACTTACTTCCTACACTTGCAAAAGGCATTCACAGCTCCCTAAACCTCACAATAGCACACCTATAGTCATTAGGGCAGCACCCACATTAGGTCCGGAGCTTTTTACCAAGTCAAGACAGCGTCCTCTCTCATTTGCAAACACCCAAACACTCCAAGTATTTTAGCAAAAGCCAAAGTCAAAACAAGTATTGTCAAGAAGTTGTCAAATTTGTTTGATCTAGGTGGAGAACAACGTGCAGTTTGAGGCCTCTTCAAAGTAGTGCTAACTTTAGGGGTGCACGGGTGCCCACATGTTTGTTTTGCAAGACTTTTCATTCATTACTAGAGTTTGAGATGATGTTCAGTATGTTCAGAGAGCCTCGATACATGATTGACAACTAGGGCTTGACAATGATAGACAAATCCAGCATTTCGACCAACACATAAAGTTGCAGAGTCTCAAACAAAGTAGGTCTAAGACCGTCATGAAAAGGTCAAAACGTCATAATACAACCCTAACAAATTGGTATGGTTCTGCCCAAAACAATTTTCAATAACAAATCCATTTCCAAAGCTCCTCGAGGTTCAGATCTCCCTATTCCAGAATTGCAAATTCCCAAAACTTCCCAGAATCATCTGCAAACACCTAAGTGCACTCATCCTCTTGTGTTTTTAAGTTCATACCTTGTGTTGCAAGTATTTGTAGCTTATTCTGATATTGTATAGTTAATGTTGGAAGTTAATTAATTAGAATAGCCATTTGTATCTAACCCTACATCCACTTAGTATAAATTTAATTCACTAAAGATCTTAGATTAACATTGTCTTAATCTAAAAGGGGTGTAAACAAGTGCATGATGTTACTAAGCATCATGCAAGCATGTAGGAGATTACAGATTGCAACATTATGTGCAATGTGTGGACCGATTCGAGGTTATAAACTTTCTAAATTACTACTTCCAATAATTTTCTATTTTTGTAGCATACACTAGTAGGTTGAGAACTTATGTGTTCATCATTGCTAACCTCAGGTAGTGTTGAAGATGATCAACCAATTGATCTAGATGAGATTGATCCCATTCGAGCGGATTACGACCGAGAAGGAGCCATTATTCAAAGTGAAGAGGATTTGGATATCTTAAATGAGGTTTTGGATGATCATGACCATGCTCGTTTGGACCAAATGACTACAAACACAGGGGACATTGACTTCCACTTCAATTTCACATATCTAGTCATGGTCAGCCTTGGAGGATTTTTGAATTTTGTAATCTCTATTTTCGTTTTGTATATGATTAATGAGTCTATCACAATGTGCACTTTAAGGCTGAAAAATTGACACTTAGTGAGAACTCGAGAGTAATTGGCAACATTGCATCTTTGTTTGTCTTATAATTGAAGTTTCGACTTGGTTTCTCTTTTTATGCACTCTATTTGGCATGAACAAACATATAAATTCATAAAATAAACTTTAAAAACATGTAAAACGTTGTTAAATGACATGAAAAATGAACGTAGGGAATGCACAAGTATCTTTCCTACTAATTTTCTACCAAAAAAGTACATTGCATGTCCTTGCCATGTAAGTGTAATGTTAAAATGTTTATTGCTACTTTTAAAAGTATAAATTCATACAATAAACTTAAATAGCATGTAAAACATTATTAAATGACATGAAAAATGAATGTAGAGAATGCACAAGTATATTTTCTATTAATTTTCAACCAAAAAAAGTACAAACCATAAAGTTCATAGAGTCATAAGCTATAGTGACATAGGGACTAGTCATCAATGCACCAAAACATACTAATATCAAATATCAAATCATCTCCAACACCTACTATAAGTCTCACACAATTTCAATTTCATGTTGGTAAACTAAAATCAAAATGTAATGTTTTACTACTTGTATGGTCGAATTTAAAACTCGTCGGTTTTTGTTGAGTATGAGTTGTATGTATTCCTTGATATTCTAAAAACCCTAGCTCTAATGAACCACTATCAATGTCAATCATATTCACTTGATTCACGAAGGAAAAACGCAGACCGCAGCTCTGTTTTTCAGGATAAAATTTATTTATTTATTTTTTACCTAGGTGTTATATTTTTCCATTCCTGATTCAACCCAAGAAACTGATGATTTTTTCAAGTAATCGTTGAAATTACTCAGCAAAACTCGCAAGTTTCTCGGGTAAACTCAGCTCGCAAGTTTCACATATCTTTCTCGGCACAATGTTGACTCAACTCGCGAAAAACTACAAGTTTTAAATCAAAGGTTGAAAACAATTCCACCTCAAATGTCTTAATCAATTCCACCTCAAATGTCTTAATCAATTCCACCTCATGTGTTTGGTATCAATGTTTAAATGTTTTCAATGGCATCCCTAAGCAAAATGAGATATTATGGACGCAATATCATCAATATACATGCTTATGATAGCCCTAATGAATGTCTATGGACATGAAGTCCTAAATTGTTTTGTAAAACTTTATTACTTAAGGCACGGTACTCTCAATTATTAGATGAATTGAATGATAATGGGCTATCTCTTGAATGTTGGAGGTAAAAATCCGCACTCTAGAACATGTTAAACTTACATGCAAAATGCATGAGAAAGAATTTTAAGAATCACCTAAGTCACAACGTTCAGGTTCGCATTTATGTTCGACGAGGATAAAGTTCAGTTCAAGTTCACCAAGGGATAAGTTCAAGAAAAAAACGTCTTTAAGTTCGAACAAATTTTTTTCTATCATTTTTAGTTTTTGAAAAAAAATGCATAAATATGTTAGAAGGACAGAGTGGTGTTGTCCGCTACTTTTAGTCGTTATATGTATCTATCAGAGTTACCTAAATCTCGGGATGGGGGATGGGGGCGAAGGGACATCTCTACATGGAAATTGGGTCCAAGGGCTCTATACTCATCAAACAAAGCTGCAAAATTATCTTTGTTCGGATTTTGTTCTTCTTCTTGTAGTTGCTCCTCTTCTCTCTGAAGAAATTTAGGCTGGAAGGGCCTAGGTGCTGATCCAATCACTGTTTTGTTATTACTTGAAGCACTACCTTCACTCGTAGGGGTTTGGGTTGGTCTTGGTGTGTTCATATTTTGCATTGTTTGTAATAACTGAGCCATGAGGTTTGTCATTTTCTGCTGTCCTTGACTCATGTTAACAATTGCATTGTATTGGATCTCTGCTTTTTCCTCATTAGTTAGCACCTGCTTTCCTCTTTCACCCATTTCCTCTACCTCTTCTATTTCCATTTCTGTTCCTTGGTTTTGCAACCTCCTTTCCCTCTGGTAAAATCTGATTGCTCTATCACTAGGCTGCATTAAAAGTTACTCTCAAACCTACAAGTTGGTAAGATGTTTGCTCTGATACCACTGTAATGTCCCTTTTAATATTTTATTACCTCTGCAAATTTTCTGAGTTTCCTATCTATGCAACACTTATGAAATACTAAACAGCAATGACAAATATCAATATTGGTTATTGAACCCTTACACATAGCATTGAACATAAGCCAAAATTGTCATTTACTGAATGTTGGACAACAACATTAAATATTAATATTAAATCTTTTATATCAAATGGGTAGCACATAATATAATATTCAAAGATGTACAACAGCAATATTTGGTTCATTTATTATTCAAACTACCAAAATAAACAACAAACCCAACTCACGAAATATGCAATTGTGATGATATCGTAGTGCGGCATTGTTGCAGGGTTACCGAAGTATTGTAGCAGCGGTACGGAGTATTGTAGCGGCGGTACGAAGAACTGTAGTTGCAGTACAAAGTACTGTAGCAGTGGTGCAGAGTACTATAGCAGCACTAAAAATCTCTAAAAATCCTTCTTACCCAATTGGAACTAGACATAAACTTCAATCTTTCAGCTCAAATGCGATCCCTGGATGGAATCACCTCAAAGGAGAAGAGGGTTTTCATCCTCCGAATCTCCACACTCCTAGGGTTTTTGTCCTGGGAGAAGAAATTGAACATAGAATGCTCACTCAAAGAAGGGTTTGATAAACAAAATATGGATGTCTTCTTCCTCCCAACTCTTCCTTTTATAATCACCCTTTTAATTTGAATTTCCTTTTCCACCTAAAATTCCCTCCAGAAGTGTCTAGAAACACTTTTAATAAAACATTACATTAGGCCCCTTTATAATAATAATACATAAGTCGCCCTTTTACAATGTTATAAAATAAAGTTACTAGGACAACTTAAAATATTATTATTAAATTATTTCCCTAACTTTATCCCTTAGCCTACGGGAAATAAGGAATAGGCTACAGGTCTCCCGATTATTTTAATTCTAAAAAGGGGACATGACAAGGTTCCTTGGCAGGAAAATACACAATTGATATTTTGAAGAGGTTCCAAATGATGGATTGCAAACCCATCACCACTCCTATGATACTAAATCTGAAGTTACATGTTGACTTGGATTTAGATTTGGTAGATCCTTCGATGTACAGGCAGTTGATTGGGTCCTTGATGTATTTAGTTAATACCAAACCAAATATATGTTTTGTAGTGAACACTTTGAGCCAATCATGGTCGAGCTGAGGAAAATTTAGTGGGTTGTTGCAAAGCGTGTGCTCCAATACTTAAAGGGCACGATGCATTTTGGTCTGAGATATGTGGGGATAATGAGTTGATGCATAGATTCATTGAATCTAACTAGGCAAGAGATGCAGGTGACAGGAAGAGTACTTCAAGATGTTGCTTCAATTTGGGTTCAGGAGTCATATCCTAGTTCGGCATGAAGCAAACTTAAATGGCATTGGTATCAGCAGAGGCAGAGTACATGGTAGCCAGCACTGCTAATTGTGAAGCCATTTGGCTTTGCAAGTTGATTGCAAAGCTAACAGGTGAGAAAATGGTGCCTACAATCATTTACTATGACAATCAAAGTTGTATCAAACTCTTTGAGAATCTAGTATTTCATGACTACTCCAAGCACATTGACATCAAACATCACTTTCTCAAAGACAGAGTTCAAAAGGGAGCAGTTGCTCTAGACTATGTTCTAACAGATCAACAGGTTGCAGACATTCTGACAAAGCCTCTAGCTAAGAGGAAGTTCAAGATGTTCTAGGAGAGACTAGGATTAGTGGAGAACACATTCCTCAATAAGCGAAAGTGTTAGATATGTTACTTCAGAATGTGTCCTCCAACACTATGCACGTGTGGTACCTGGGTAGACTTCGGCAAAGCATACAATCATAGAGAACTACAGTCCTATTCTTGGTAGTCCTTTCTTGGTTGTCCAAATTTAGCAGTTGCTTTTATGTAGTTTTTTTTCCAGCTTTAGAACAGCAGTTTTCTTTTGTAAAGTTTGACTTTGTCTATTTGAGATCACAAATCCCCAAGATAAAATCAGGTCAAAAGTTGATATGATTTTTGGGGAGGATCCATTTTTAGGGTCGGGGCTATTTTCAGGGTCTCTTCTTCTACTATAAACGAGGAACTAGGGTAGGTGTTTTATTCATTCAGTTTTTCATTTGGTGTGAGGTGTTTTTTTCTAGAGTGTGTTCCAAAGCATTGTAGCTTTCGTTTTCTGATTAATAAAACAATGATGTGATTTGGAGCAGATCTGAGTATTTTTCAGTTAGATTTTTGTTATCACGAAAAAAAATCGGACTGTCCAAAACTTCCCGATTTGTGCTTCATTCTTTTGAAACCACCTGAGAAACGAATTTCGAGTATAAACACCCCATATTAACAATGTCATGTTCACCAATCTGGTTTTGGTCCTGGCGCCATTTCCTTGCTTCGTCCGGTCGTCTATTCCCAATGGTCTCTGTTTATCCAGTTCATGCTCTGTACAGTCAAATCCATGTTTATATCTCAAGTTGGCCCGCTTGACACAACTTTAAAAATATTAAGTGTCGTTTTTAATCCAACCACCTCTTGGTTTCATTAAACTTATACACTATTAGCCTTGGTTTTTTTTCAGTTTTAATTTTTTTAAATCAGCTAAATCGCCATTTTTGGGAACCAAGGGAACATCCCTCATGTTCACGAAGTTCCCTGCATGTCCGATTAACAATTTAAATTGTTTTATTTTTAATTAGGTAATGTTTTTGGTTTATTCTTGTCGGCTAAGATTGGAACACATGGAACATTTCCAGAAAAGTTCCACTTGTTCCCGGTTTGTTGACTTAACCGAGGATGTGAGGCATGTTTTGGCATTGGTTATAGTTTTCATTGGTTTTAGTTTTCATTGGTTTTAAATTTGAGCTTGGATGATATGAAGTTCCATTGCCACGTACACACACAAGAGTGCCTAAGTTCCTATGCTCCTAAGCACCTCAAACATTGCACTTGACATTTAAGTTTCCAAACATCAAGAACACATGTGCCATGGTCTAGGAGGGAATTCCAATGGATTTAAAAGGATATTCCTTGTCTTTTTGTTGTCCCTGCCTTGAATTATGCACTTGGAGCTTAAGTGTGGTTTTTAATAAAAATAAAAGAAAATGATAAACCTCACCTAAGCCATTCACGTGGAAGGAAAGTGTTCAAATTTCTTATAGAGATTCAGAGATCATTTCATGCTTCAGACTTTCCCTGAATCTCCCAAAACCTGTTGCTTACGTGAAGAGCTCGAGTCAACTTTCCAACGCATTTTGAACGGGCCAAAACAGACAATCGTACATGGGAGATATCATTCGTGCAAGATTAGGTGTTAGCAAGCGATGAAGGTGCATGTGCAAAATGATGACGTGGCACAATTTGGACTACCAAATGGTGTGTTTTGGTGCCACACGTAGAAAAAAGCAAAATATAAAATAGGTTTTCAGTTTGGAACCTTCGGTCTTCGACAGTCGGGGTGATCGAATGTGGGACTCACGACGTGTGTCGGTCGGGCCCTAGCAGCCAATAGGGTCCACTTTTTATCGTGAGGGGGACCCGACCACCTTGTCACCATAGTGACGCCATCATCTTGGTGATATTATTTGGCTTGCACTTGGTGTGTTAAGTCCCAAGTTCAATTTGCATGGAGGACAAGTCCACGTGGAGCGGTCAACATACTCCATGATATCACTAAGTTGAGCTAACCATCCGAGACAAGGATCGAGCTAGAGCCCAAGTTTCAAGGGTGCCAACTTGCCACCTCAACTCACAAGTTGGTGACACAACAAACCATCCAACTTGCCAATACACATGGCTGAGTCATATGTTACAAGCGCATAGCATAAGCGGTCCATGACCGATTTTATTGTGGAGGGAAACCGTTTAAAAAAAAAGGCTTACGTATCTCTACATCCCACAAATGTGGGATTAAAAGCTCTCATAGGAGGCACGCTAAATGGAGGTGGAGCAATCAACGTGAGATGTAAACCCACCATAAGCAAATGCTAAGGAACTATGTGGGGGGGTGGCTACTTGGCGTGGAGAATGGGGCCCGGTCTACCCTATGTGAAGTCTAGGTGCATTGTGGAAGATGCCCAATATGGTGGCGTCTAAACAAGGGATAATCCCCGAGCGCATGTGGTTAAGTGCATATGTGGAAGTGCCAACGTTTAGGGAGGTTATGGGATATTTATTCCACTAAATATTTTCAGCCCACATGGAGAATAGTGGGAATTTAATCCCACCAAATAATACGTGGAGAGTCTTAATAAGGCTATTTTATTTATCTCCTGTGGGGTTTTTTAAACAAAAAAATGAAAGGATAAATATTATATCCACATAAAACGGGCCCGGGAAGAGTATAAAAGGCCCTTTATGACCTATGGAAAATCATCCAAGCACTCAAGCTTGGGAATTAAGCAAGCCTCTCGAGCCCATCTCGGCTCACCCGGAGTAGCGCGAGGAGCTAACGACTCGTAGAGAAGAGCTCATGGAGCGGAGCTCGCAAAGAAGAGTTTGTGGTGGAGCTCGTGGAGTTGCGCGAAGAGGAGAGCTTGGAGTTGCGCGACGGTCCTTGCAGTGTAACGGAGATTATCGCTCGCAAAACCCGTGAACGGAGATTATCGCTCACACATCCTGTGAATGGAGATTATTGTCCACAAAGCTCGTTTATGGATCCAAAGAGTTTTGAAGCCTTTTTCTATAAAAAGGAGAGAAATTGCTTGTATTATTATTATGGAGATCATAATTGTGTTGGAGAGCCCGATTTTTGTAACGACGCGAGTGGGATAGTCGACTTTTGCAAATGACCAAGTCGTCCAAAGGAGGCCGAAGAGCCGTCGATAGAATTTACATTGTCGTCAAAAAGATCAGTAGAACTGTTGTTATGACAACATTATTGTTCGAGGTCAGAGATCCCGTTATCCTGTAGATATTGTTGCGAAAAAAACCCGAGAGCCCACTATAATCGCATCGTTGCGGAGAGGCCATTGTAGCCTGACGTAATACGCCATTGCAACACACCCCAAGATTATTGGAGCATAATATTATCGTCATTGCATAAAGGAGATATTGTCGGTCATGCCACGGACTCGTAGTACGGAGCCAAAAGGACATCGAGGCCGAAAAAGTCCGAGCCAAAGCCAAGTAGCCCGTAGCCATTGCAAAGCCAATACTAGTAGTCCGAGCCGGTGCCGAGAGCTAGTAGCCCATAGCCATTGCCAAAGCCAATGCTTGTAGTCCGAGCTAGTGCTTGAGAGCCGATGGCAAGCTGTGCCGTGTCATCCGAAGGCTGCGGACCAAAAACTATTTAATAGGAGATTTTCCGGTTGTGTCGAGAGCCCGTGAGTACGGGCCGGAGGTTGTCTTGACAGATAGAGCCCGAACTAGAGCCGAGTAGCCCATAGCTAGTGCAGCCAACAGCAGTAGCCAAAGTCGTGAGTCACAAGCTTTGAGCTTGAGCGATAGCCTAAGCCAATGCCAGAGAAAGTAGTCGGTCATCAAACATTGCAAACCGAGAGCAAATAGGTTATGTAAGAATTGTATTTTCTACATCATTTATATATCGGTTTATCTTTTGAGTTGACACGAGACACCCATTTTGGGACAAACTCCATTATCATCTCGGTGTTCATTTTGTCATGTGATTGTGGTTTTGCTTCTTGTTGTGTTTTACAATTATTTTAACCCTTAATCACATAATCGGGAAAAATTAAAGGTATCCGGAGGAACGGGAAAATCGAGTCGGTTTTATAACCCCCATTTTCGGATCATTATTGGTGTATGTAGAAAGTATATTGGGCATGTTTCAATGACATAATATGTCATGGGGAGTTTTGAAATGATTATTTTAATTTAAATCATTTTCAAAACCCTATTTTTGGCTCCTTCATGTTCCAAGTGCTCTCACTCCTTCCACGTTTCCATGATTTTTTTGTTCCACTCAACCAAATCTTCTAAAATTTTGACCTCTGCTTCCTCTCACAGCGCCCACGTGTTGGATGTATTTTGCCTTGCTTGGTGGTATATTTTCTTTGTTTGGATCTCGGAGGATTTAAGGAGGCTTCCGTGTACAAAACTGCCATGAATTGCCGATGTAACAATCTCATTACTTTGTAAACACTCCAGATCACTTGCCAATTGTTGGTTTTCATTCCTCGAGAACCATGGATTCATAAAGCGGTGAGAATAAGAAAATACGAGAAAATATAAAGCATTTGATGGATGCATGTGAAGTATTTGATTAAATGCCCGAATGTCATATTTTGTAAATAATGCCTTGCTCCTTAGATGTGCTGCGAGTGTTGAAGATTTGATCACATTGGAGGATGTTATGATTGAAGTGGAACCCGGTTTTAATAATAACATGGTTTAATTGCAAGCGGTCAAAGCCTCTTGTCAAAGTATTCCTCGAGACTCGGTCGTGATTCATGAAAGTGCATTTTGGCTTCGGATGCATTCTCAAGGACGGCAGTTGCTTCAAGCCAATTAGAATTGAATTATTTGAACTTTGGGTAAACTGTCTCCAATGGTGGTTAATGTCATGTGATAAGTCTTTACAATCTTTCTTGTGCCACTAGAGAATCATTCAAGTCATGTGATGTAATAAATTAATTCACTTTTTGAATTAATTGAAATATTGTAATTGTGTAAGTTATGATGTAATGTAAACTCAAGTTATATAAACTCGAGTTTGGGGCGAGTTAAGTGATAAAGTAGTTATGTAACTACTTTTGGGTGAATGTGCCTATAAAACACTGAAAATCAATTGTAAAAGAGGTTAGCTCCCTCTCTTTCCTCTCTACGAATGGTAGAGGATTTATGCTTTGTAGCTTTGGGGACATTGATTTTATCTGTTCCATGAATTTATGAATACAATGTTGTTGTGTTACATACAGTGTTAATGCCCTTTAATTATAAACTATCTTTCTATTTATGATTGAATGATGTCATTAATGTTGTTTTTCTCCCTTGTATGTGATGCTATGATAAATCAAACTTTGTGTTGAATATTGGTGTATGTGGACTTTGTGCCATATCTATATGGTTCGGGGTTGTGAAGACTTTGTGTTTCGTATTCTCGCATTCGTCGTTGTAGTTTGTCCTTCATGCAAGAGAGAGGGTTTTATGTTATATTTATGTTTTGGGATATCAAAGCAATTCTCGAAGTTTATTTTGCAATAGATTTCCCATTTCCTCTGTCCCCTTTCTCTTTCTTTCTCCTTCCCAATTTTGTTGCCTTTGCGCTCTCGGGTTAAAAGCACCAAAAATGTAAATAGCCCCATAATATGAGGGAATTGCCCATCTCTAACATAGAGGAACATCACCTTGTCGATAGGTGGTTTTCCTAACTGTTGCTAATTTCATGTGGTTTTCATTGGGCAAATCAAAATAATATAAAACGACATAAAATTTTGCAAACAAGTTTACAGCTTTTGAGCTATCTAGTTGAGGGTTCTTTTAAGATCGAGTTTGCTTACCATGGTGCAAAGGAAGTTTCAACAATAGGCCTAACCTACCCTTTTTATGTTGAAGGGCACACCACCTTTAAGGTTAATGGGCCAAAGTCCAAAATTTTTGGGTAGTGGGTCCACCAAACCCACTATATAGTAAGATTTGGCCGGCACATAAAAATAATTATTCCAAGTGCATAAAAGGGACAACTCGTGACCAATGTTTTAAAAATCAGAACCGGACTCGAACCGGTTGAGGGTTGGACCGGACCGGAACCGAAATCGGACCGGTTCAAACTTTATGAACCGGTTTACTAAAAAACACATAAAATTTTATATTTTTAATGAAAACAATATATTTGAAAGATTAAAAACCATGATTCCAACAATTACACACAAAATATGCAAAGCTTGCTCATGTATATATGTAAGAAAGGTGTTTATAGCAAAATGGCACGAACTCCAAGTCCAATACACAATACATATATCATATATGAGATTCCAAAACAAAATACATAAATAATGAGGCTCTAAATGGCCTCTATAGTCCAAGACTCCAAAAAAACATGCTATGATCATTGATACTACAAGTTACAAAACTCTAGAAGAAACTAGATGACATCAATGATCAATCATCAAACTCTGCACCACTGCTGAGAATGGGATCCTCAGGCTCATCCTCATCAATATCATCACGTTCCTTTGACTCGGACCCATCCAAATCCTCAGGGACATCTGCAAAATACTGTATTGGCATTAGCACGAGTGCGACTAGTGCCTACCATGTCTCATGATGGTGCTACTAGTGGCTCATCATCTTGATCCAAAGCCATCCACCCCAAGTCATCGGGATCAAACTCTGTTGGCTGACTCTCCTCTACCCAATCTGAGGTTGGATCTATATCATCCAAGACAATGGGATCTTGTATCAGGTCTTCGGTTCAGTAACTAGTTGCGCCTTAGCCGAAGGTTGTATTGCACAAAGACAAGATCATTTAACCATTGTTCAAACGGTTTCTCTTCTTCATGTGAATCCGCTCAAAGACGGACCAGTTGCGCTCGCACCTAGAAGCACTTGCAAGTTTGGCTCAGATCCGAATTGCAAACTTTTGCAATTGAGGACACTTGACTACCAAATGAATCCCACCAATGTGCTGCAATAAAAATGTAAATGTTTAATTATTAAACAATGATGATAAAAACAAAGTTAAAAATTAAAAATTAAAACTTATAACTTAAAACATAATTCAACAAATTAGATTGTGTCTTATGCTAAAAATTCATGATTATTCATTATAAAGTTTAATCAAATGAACTTCAAAAAACTTAGAATTGCTTACCTGGTTGGTCCACATCTCTTGCAATCTTTGCAAGGTTTTCCCAAAGGTACTTGTGGCTCTGTTGAAGAAACTGATATGTCGGTGAACCTCAAGTTGTTGCCTCTCATCAGGGACCATGCGCTCTAGGCACTCGTACAAACCATCTTTGACTTCTCCTGTTTGATCTTCTCCAAGTTGAGCTCTATAATGATATCTTGGGTTCAAGAAATATCCAGCTGCATGTATAGGGCGATGGAGTTGATTGTTCCATCTATTATCTATAATCTCCCATATAGGCCCATACTTAGTTACCTTGTCTTTGTATGTTGCCCTTATCTGCTCCTTTGCCTGATCCATAGCCTCATAAATGTAGCCCATGGCTAATTTTTCCCCATCCACCAACTACAACACCTTAACAAGAGGCTCAACAATTTTCACAACCTCTGTTGTTTTTTTCCAAAATAAATTGTCAAAAACTTTCTTTTTGTGTCTTTCCCATCTTGTTTGTGGCTCCACTTTGATGCATTCCATTCATCACTTGAAAACATCTTTTTCAAGTTTTGTGCTTGGGAAAGAAGAGATTGCAACGTGAAGAAGTTTGTTGCAAATCTCGTGATGGCTAGCCTAACAAAGTCTCTGCCTTCAGTGTTTTCCTCATTAGGTTCAATACCCATGAGTGATTATAGATGTATTTTGTGATGCTTTTGGCATGCTCTATAGTGTTCTTGATCCAATCTTTTTTTCCTATATCCTCAAGCATGAGGTCTATGCAATGTGAGTACATGGAGTCCAAAATATTGTTTTGTGTTTAGTCTCTAACATCTTACCAAAGCAAGAACATAGTTAGAGCATTATTTGTGATGATTTGTACAACATTTTCACCCCCACCTCTACAACAACCTCATCTCAAAAGCTCAAACAACAAATTTGCATCTTTCACCCTATCAGATGCATCAACTTTTTTTAAAAACATAGTTCCTTGTGGACAAGAGGCAAGAAAATTTATTATGGTGCGGTTCTTGCCATCACTCCACCCATCTGACATAATAGTACATCTTGTTTTGGCCCATGATAATTTACAACTCTTCAAATATTCATCTATGGACACAACTTCTTTTCTGCAAAAGAGATCCTCTCAAGTCATGCATACTAGGGCCTTTGAAGCCCTTACCAACAACAACAATGGAATCAAACATAGGTTGGTAATAAGGTGAGCGGACAACATTGAAAGGGATATTTGCATCATACCACCATCTAGCAATGTATTCGAAAGTTGCTTCTTTATATTGCTTCTTCCAATGGTTATCTAAGGTGGGCTGATTTTCTGTTGGCATGGAGGCACTAGCAGGTGTGGAAGAAGATGGAAAAAAGCTTTGGATGTTCTTTCTTTTTGAGGCCGGTTTTCATGACTATGAGTGGATGTGGGAGGCATATACCGAAAGGGGTCTCTAACATGGACAGAGGGGTCAGAGCAAGAGCCTTCAACACTTGTTTGGGCCATGGCATGTTGCCTCTTTCTCCCTATTTCAGCATCCATCTCTTTTTTCCTAGCCTTCTCTTCTTTATGTTTCTCAAGCAAGTTTATCATTTCCAATCTAATGGCATCAATATCCGGTGCATCACATGGGGAAACTTGGCCTCTTTGACCAGCCAAGTGTTGTTTCAACCTATGAATGCCCTCCCCCTTGATGTGTTTCTTACAATATTTACAAAATACTTGATTATCAACTATGTTAGCATGGTTCCATGTAGGGTCTTTAACTCGGGGGGCCATTGCAAATGCAAATAAATCTGAAAATGCAAATAAAAAATATATATTTCAGATTTCCTATTTAATAAGATTTAAAAATAGGGGCAAGTTTAAAACTTAACATACCTTTCAATGTGCACACAAATGAGGTCAAGAAACACTCCAAGCTTGTATATGGGTTGCACCCTCCAAATGTAGATGTCAAGACCACCACAAAGAGCCCACAAGCAATGCCAAACAAACCCCAAGCTCACTCCAAATCAACACTCTTCAATGCTGCCCCAAGCCTCCAAATCCTTACAAATGAGAGAGGTGCTCACAAATAGAAGTGAGGAAGTCTCTATATGGATGCCAATATCACCACAAAGAGCCCACAAGCAATGGCAAACAAGCTCCAACTTCCAAGCTCACTCCAAAACTAAACTCTTCAATCTTATACTCCAAATGTTTTTGCTCACAAATGCTCACAAATGCTCAATGAGAGAGGTGTGAGGTGAATAAAGAGGGCGGGGGACCTCTATATAGTAATAAATTAGGGTTTAGGTTTTATTAAAAGTAGAAATTTAAAAAAAAAATGATTTTTTAACCGGTCAACCGATCCGGTTTTCCAAGCGGTTCGTGCTTAAAACACTGCTCATGACAAGGAAAGTACTTATAAATAGGCCCCTAGACCTTAAAGTATCATTAGGTTTTGGGAAAATCAGTTCTTTGCACATAGGTTTGTTGTGATTTGGTCACGACAAGGTGGTGTCCCCAGTTTCACCACGAAATCGAGACTAACCCATGTAAAAATTTCATACTTTTAAAATAGCGGGTCGTTTTGTGTTTTTATTGCCAGAAGATGCTTGTATTGCATCAAGATATTCCCAGTGAATCATAGGAGCCAATTTCGACAAATACCCAGATGCCGAAAATTGTTTTATCCCTTCGTCAAGTTTTGTCTGTGGGAAAATTTTATTTAATTATTTTGAGCCCCATTTGAAGTAAATTGTGCTCCGGTTTAGCCCTGTTGAAGTTTTGCATGTCAATATTCACATATACCAGTAGGGTTTTCACCAGGAATGGATCCTGGGCTTTATCTGTGACTTCGCAACGTTTTGCGTTTTTTTTTTTTCTCGTTTTTTTTTCTCTATGAAATTCCCCTAGGTCAATTCCTTCGCTAGTACAGTCTGTTTTCTTGCCTGGAGTATCTGGAGATCATCTACGAACGCCGTGCCAAGGAATCGAGTCTCGAGAAGTCGAGTTCTCTTTAAAAAGACGAAGTCGTGCACAAAAAAAGCTTCTTCTGGACAAGTCGCATTTTTGGGAATGGATGGATTTAAGCTGCAGTGGGATTTTTGGTCATAGGCAGTAAGTGGGATTTTTGTACCTACCTTGCAGGGTACTTTTTCCCATGAAGGCAAAATCACTTAAGTTATGATGGGAAAATTAGAGGTAGCAGGCAGGCGGAATTTCTTACCTGCCTTGCAGGGTGAAAATTCTCATTATGAAATAAAGAAAAATCACTTAAGGCATTGATGGGAATTTCTTACCTACCTTGCAGGGTAAAAATTTCATTGTGAAAGTCAAACAACTTAAGTGGATAATGGGATTTTTGGAGCTGCCATGCAGGGTGAATAATCCCATCAAAATTGACTTTTAAATATAGAAATCAGCCTTTGCCAAAAAGTGCAACCCCTTTGGAGCATTAATTTATTTATTTAATGACATTTATTAATAGTCTCCCTTCCAATTTTGGCGCCCAGGGATGAGGAAAAGTCAATGCATAAGGAGAAGTCAAAGAAGACTGGAAGTAGAATGCTAAAAATAAATTAAATTTATTTATTTAATGCAGCCCTAAAGCATGCTAAAAAGTGCGACCCATTTGGAGGATAAATAATACTTTTTGAAGTATTTATTAATGGTTTTTATTCCTAATTTTGGCGCATGGAGAAATAGAAGGTCAAAGCATGATGTTAAGTGAAAGTAGAGAGTTAAAAATAAATTAAATTTATTTAATTAATGGCAGTCATGAGATGCATAAAATAGGCGCCCAAATTGGAGAGAAAAGCATGCTTATTAATTAATTAATTGCCAGAATAAGAGAGGCAATTATTAATTATAGAATGATGAAGGTTATATAAGCATGGGCTGCCATAATGATGAATTAATTAATTCTTCTAGCAAAGGATTTTTGCAGCCGTGTTTTCACTTGAGCTTTTTTGGCGCCTAGGATTGGAGGAGCTTGTTTTAGGCTTGGTTAATTATCTCAGTATATTGTACAGTGCCCAGTGAAGTTGAAAATATTTATGTTTGCTTTGCATGCAAGCAAAGCCTCAAATTTTAGGGCAGCGGGCTTTATATGCATATTTTTATGATAAAAATCAAGTGTTTATGTTCGTCGGTTGTCGTCTTTGTCTCAAATTAATTGCGTGTGCTTATATAATTGAAAGGGAGCTTAAATCAATGTCAGATACATTGAATATATCCTCCGAATCTAAAGAAATTCTCAGATCTGCAACAGTTGTAAAGAATTCCGGCTGAATAAAAAGAAAAAGAATTGCTCAGACAAAGCTAGATTCAACCATGGCAAAGCGGGATGAAAGAGAAAGCTCAACGGAATCATGCATTACTTCTAGATTTGTTGACATTGAAGACACAAATCTAGGCCCAAAACCTCTTTCCGAATTGATTGACAGATCCAGAGCTGGAAAGACTTCTCTCATGTGGCAATTAAAAGCGATGGAATCATTTGAGCTTCAACATTCCCATTCACAGCTCAATTGCCAAATTCGTCATGGAGTGTGCAAGGTCGTACCATCCACTATCTAGATCAATCCGGGATGTTGCGGGAAAGACAATAATCCGACTTGGATGCACAATTCATCAATTATTGTCTAAAGATTCCAACACGACAGGTGGTGACTACTATCAACATGTTGGACGCCGACAACAGATGGGAGAAGCATAAAGTCGACTGTGTGGGCATAATGAACAACGGTATATGAAGAAGCCCAAATCTCCATCGAAGTTCCCGAGGACTCTTCCACGATCCAATCTGGTGCAGGAAGTGGATGATATTACCAAATTGCTATGCAGGATAAATGGAGAAGCTAACACTCACAACTTCCGCTCATGGATGTATGCCTTCATCAGGACCATTGAGATCAACAAAGCAGATTCTATAATCAATTGGTCGGAAATCATCAGTGACAACATCGGTGAGCAGCTCCGGAGTGTGAGGCGGACTTACAACTTCAAGATGACTTCATATTTGGTATATGCAACAGCCTCACAGGTATCTTCTCCAAGCTGGATAGATGTGGTGTGCTCTCCAAAGATCCTATTTTTGAGTGCTACCCGCAGCTTACTGTGCCTACATGCAATAAAGATTATAAGGTGGTCAACGATGGATTCTTCTACGGATTCATTTGCAGGTTGAACGGTGATCTGAAGACCAACAGGGTAAGCAAGGAAGCTTGGGAAGTCTGTATCCCAGATTGGCAGTATCTTCATCCAGTTTGACTTTACATACCTCAGGGTCACCGGCTTTTCGAGAGAACCAGTCAAGTTGCCCAGATATCCAAGCGACAAATTGGTCATCATGGAGTTGAGCAGACAACTCGTGGAGATGCATGACCTACAGTCGAAACGGCACAAGTCTACAGGCTTCTTCCCGATCACAATGGGCTATTACAGCTGCCAGAGCATTCACAAAGCCAGAGGAATTGAAGCGGAGATGTTCTCTGAGTATGAGCATGAGTTCTTCCCAGCACGGCTGAACTTCGATCCATATGGGGTGGCAAGGAAGACAATCTCCCAAGAATACGCGCATGTGCCTTCGTTAGAAGATTTCTGGATGAAGTGCAAAAGCGAGTACGAAGTTAGGAAGAAAGACTTCAGCAAGTTATCAGCGCGACAAGTGTTTGATTATGGATTAGCACGGATACCTGCGGATCTTACAGACGATGGGCCTATGTTACTTGACGCATACCATCAGATGGGAGGGGATAGAGTTGTACTTCAGAGAACATTGGTGGCTGCCACACGATTGAGGAGAGGTCTGCCGCTTGTTCTGGTCAATACTTCGAATTGGTTCATTGACAAAGGGATATTGCCTTGATGAAGCTTTGATGAATCAGATCACAGGCAACCTCAGCACAAGAGATTCCCTCAAAAGGAAGCACGAGGGAGAAAGTAGCAGAAGGCCTGAAAAGATTAAAGTGCACAAGAAGTCTCATTCGAGGGAAAAGGTCACTTCTATGGCTATGGTGCTAGTTCCGACTTCTCCAACGTCAAGTACTTCACCAACTTTTGCACCTCAGCAGGATACTCCTTCCTCCTCCGTTGAATTTGGCAACATTTGTGTTTTCTCCTCAGCCTCTCCGATCAAGCACCTCTTCCTGAAGAAACGCTGAAGTTGCAGATGGCAGAATTTGAAAGAGCTTTGTCTTTGGATAATACAGAGGACGGTAGCCACGACACTGTAGCAATTTCGGATGGAGAGGAACCAGAGCACGAGATGGTGGTACATTCGGCAACTTCTCATTCTCCGAGAAGCAATTTCTCAAAGTGGTTGGCTTCACAGTTGGTCCCAGAGGCTAGAGAGGAGATCAACTTGGAGGAACATGACTTGCAGCTTGCTCTGAGTTTGGGCGGAAAAGACAGAAGACCTAAAGTTGCTAAGGTGACTTCGAGGTTGATTATTGAAGAGTCGGGGCAGAAGTTCGTTGAGGTATCAGTTCCAGCAGAAGGAAAGAAGAAGGGCGAACTCACGGCAGCGGATGTAACAGTGACCAAAGTACCCATAAGTTAAGCCACTACTGAACGATTGAAGTAAGACACGCAGACATTGATAAATGCTTTATTCCTTAGGCTTGACAAAGAAAAGGCGAAAAAAGTTGAACTTCAAAAGCAGGTGTCTCAGTTGTGCGAGATTATTGCCAAAGTTGCCAAATCTTCCACTCAACCAATTTCAGCACATAAGCAAGTGAGTGATCATCTGATGCAGGAAGTGGAAGATGCAGGTAACCAAGTTAAAGCTATCGACGAATGGAAGAATCTAATCATTCGCCAAGCTTCTGTACAACTCAGGGAGGTGCCGACCCATCTAAAGGTTATGAAGGATGCATCGGTTCAACTGAAACAACTAGTGACAAGCACGATGGACATGAACACAGTAGCTGAAAGTAACTTGAGTACTTTGGTTGAGATAAATAAGTTGCCGAGGAGGTGTTGATTGCAGAACGAATTGTGCCCGATGGATCATTTGAAAAGGGGAAGTAGCTTGAGTTTGCGCTTCTTTCCGCTTGGAGATCTTCAGAATCATGTTGAAAAGAATGCGGGTGCTTGAGAGTATGGTGTCATTATTATCAGACAATGTCATTGCTTTCACCAATGAGGAAGTGGTCGGGAACGTTTCTTCGTACAAAAAGGACCATTCCTAAAGAAAGTGCCCGATTCCCTGGAAGGATCTCTTCGATGGTGCAGAGAGGATTGATGGAGTCAGTAGGCCTTTCACGATGGATTCCATCAACAAAGTGGTAACGCTTCTGATCGACACATTAAGAAGTTTGCCCCTAGCTTGAAAGATGTGGAAGCGTGCATTGAGGTTTTGAACGAATCTTGCTGCAATTCAGGACAGAAAAAGAAGTTGTGGCTAAAACAGATGGGAAGTTGTTGAATTACATGTTCGACAAGTATATTCAGTATCAAAGCAAAAAGAAGATGTAGATAGCTCAGATCTTTCTTCTACTCTTTCTTCTTCTATTTCTACGTTCCCGGATGTAATTGTGAAACTTAAAAGTTATTGGTTTGAAAACCATTACTTTAAGTTGTGTGGAATGATTCTATAAGTTAAGTAACAAATGTGCATAATTTTGACTAGAACTCCATATGCATGTCACTTAGAGAGGAATTAAAGGAAGATGATTGTCAAATGTTATCTTTACTTCTTGTTTATGTTCTAGTTCAGTTAAGTTTCCCATTTGTAATTTCCCTTCTACATTCTATAAGTAGATGAAGAACCTTCGGGTTAAACATCAGAATTTGTAAGCAGCATTCTTGTGTTCCAGATTTTGTCTTGAAACCCCGATAGCTATTTGAAGCGAGAGAATAGAAAAAGCATATTTCCGGAGAACTTTGTGTCAACAGTGCATTTTGTTTCTAACTTTCTGTCTTAGATCTATTCATAAACTTTGTGTT
Organism: Taxus wallichiana var. yunnanensis; assembly: GCA_018340775.1. Classification (NCBI taxonomy): domain Eukaryota; kingdom Viridiplantae; phylum Streptophyta; class Pinopsida; order Cupressales; family Taxaceae; genus Taxus; species Taxus wallichiana. Next base: position 577,459,977 of record CM031234.1, on the reverse strand, counting down.
ATTCTAGATCTAGATCTGAAAGTTCCCTTTGCTTATAATTTTGTATGTTAATATCTATCTGTTCTGTCTATGTGCATGCAATCAACTCTGTAATCTATTGATTGGGTTGCACATCTTCCCTCTTTCTTTCCTGTGTTTTTATTATTTCCTTCTTCATCAGATATTTCCTTTCTTTAACAGCTGCTTACTTGTTGCAAAACTATACAACTATGGTTCATGAGCTGCATGGTTAAAGTAATACCCACAAATAGATACTAGCATATTTAATTGACAAATCTTACACGGGAGCCTCACCGGTAAATGAGGGAGATTTATCTCATGACTGCCTAGGTTTTCAACTATGCAGAAAATCTAGCCAACAGCAGCTTCCATGCTGTCCTGAAATTTGGTTTAAGTTGGCAACCATACCCTCTTAGGAAAATAGTTCACCTTTTAATGTAATCTCTGATCTATTTTCAAACAAGTACTATAGTTTTGTTATTTCAGTTTTATAAAACAACATAAATAAGAAGTTCCATTTCAAATATTTAAGCAGTTCCAGATTTTAATTTTTGTAGTTTTGATTTTTTTAGTTTGACAGCAGTTTTCAGGTTTCAGAACTTCATAGTAGTTTCTATAATTTCTACTTATGTTATATCTTCATGTTTTAAGTTAATTTAATTTTTCTATTTCTTTAGTCCAGACCTAGCATTTTCCTATATTCCACCAAGTCCCCATTTGGGGAATGGGAAATGTGTTTATGTAAAAAGGGGATGCCTACAACTACCTCCAGAATCCTGAAAACAAAGGTAGGGACACATCTTCATAGAGCATATCCATTTTTCCCTCTTCCAGAATTATAGTCTCTGCCCTACGGTTTTTAGCAGCTGCACAAAGCTACAGTTGGACTCACAACAGTGGTATTAAAGAACTTTCAGGACCACACAGAGAAGCCCTCACAATGAAAAGACATTTTCAAAGAAGATGAGAGTCTATTAGCCCTAGCTGATCAGCATCCAGGATTAAGGCCTCTCTTAATCAGAATATCTTGAGCTTGATGAAGAATATCAAAAGAAGTGGTTATTGAGATTTGAAGAATTGGTTGAGCCATGGACAATGATGAAAAACTTCTTTCCATGAAGTTGTTAGCAAAGATCCAACTCTTAGTGGCAGTCTTTACAAACATGATGCTGGCAGCAAAGATGTGGCTGAAAACTTTCTCAATCATGGTGTTGATTGTTCTTACAAAGGTTATCATTAGAGAAGTCCTTATGAAAGAGGCTTCAAAAGAAAAGGGGAAAGGGCTATCAGCAACTACAAACACATAACACTTATGCCCTTGCTCCAGATTCATGTTTGAATGGAAAATAGGGTTAAAAATGCAGCTTCTATATCTAACTCTTTTATAATTAACCCAGAAATTATGGATCCATGAAATACTTTTTCCAGAATTACAGAACTTCTAGGGGATATACCAATGTATAATGTTTGCATTAAAGTTGAATACCGAGTCTAGAGCAAGAAGAAAAACTTGCTAACAAATGATTCTTTTTAATCACAGTAGAGGCATTAAAAGCAACTTTATGACCATCAGAAGAGTGGTCGTGAGCTCTATTACTAGCCTCTCTAGTTTTTCCAACCTGGTATTGGAAATAGTGCTGGCTGAGGATGGCTAATAATAATAATAATATCAGTGTTATGCAGGGATGTGTTCCCTGGCTTTTCGTGACGTCCCGAATATTTCAGAGACTTGGGGACTTGGAAGGGCGTCCCTATGTTTTTTAAATCTTTCAAAAGTTTTCTGATATTTTTACCATAAAAAAGCTGTTATTTTTACCGAAAACATTGAATTATAATTTGGAAAGTACCTAAAATACATTAAATACAATGTAAATCCTTAAATTTCATTGAATAGGGTAAAAATATTTAAAAATTTATTTTTTATATTATTTTAATAGTTGTCCCCCTGTCATCTGCAAAACTTGGGAAATGTTTTTCCGTCCCGGAAACCCCGTCCCTCTGTCCCCCCGTCCCCGAGACTTAGGTAACTATGAGTAATATCGAGCAGAGTGAGGCTTGAGGGGAGTGTTGATGGTTACAATTCAAACACTACAATGAGGAACCCATAGAGGAAAAACATATCGGTGGTAGAGTAGCCCATCAGCTAGAGGGTGATCCATGATCCTAGGTCAATTCCTAAACTGTCCAATTTTTCCAGCACCGATGCCATAAATGTTCATCCAACCTTTATGGAGAATAAATTAAAATGAAGCAGCTAAATGCATGATCAATGAAGAAGTGTAAAATGTGTGAAGTTTGAGTCTGAACAGACATCTGCAGTTGACCAACCATCATAGCCATACAAGTCCATGAGAGGATCATGCTGTTATCTCCTTAAAACTAACTCCTATGAATTGGTAATCATAAAATAAGAAACATCAAATACCACTAAGATTCTTAAAGGGAATAGGGTTTATTTATTATGAAACTTATTAAATGAGTAACTTTACTGCTGAAAATTTGACTTGCTAGGTAAGTAAGTTAATGAATGCATATTTGATAGTCAGCTTAATTGAGATGCTTAATACTACAGATACAAACTGCACTAATATATTATGTCGAATAAGTGGCAAGGATCAAATGAAACTACATGGAACAACAGAATATGTTAGCCTTCATATCAAAAGAACCTACTACCGAACTACCAAGAACCAAAACATTTGTTGTATACTCCAAATATGAAACAACAAAATAACATATCTACGAAAAAATCCCAAACAACGCAAACGTTAGATTGATTTAACTCACCTGTTTAAGCTTGGTAGACGTTTCAATCATTCGACCTTGGAGTTCAACAAATGTCTACATAATCCACGAATCAAACCAATTATTGTCTGAGAAACAACATGTGTAATATTTACCATAAGACTTCGTATACTTAATAAACAATTCCACTTCAAACAACAAGCTATAATAAGTCTTACCTTATTACACAAAATATTGCTTTAGGAAGAATGCTTTTTTAAAATTGCAAGAAGGGAGTTTATGCAGAAAATGAAGTATTGATGCTCCAAATTCCTAATAATATAAAAATGTTGATTGATGATGAGGAAACGGAGAAAGCATATTAGAATGGCAGAAACATGGAATATGACAACTTTCTGAAAATCGCAAACACCAGCTTTGGCGAAAATAGCAAATAGCTTATTAAATAGGAGTCCTAAATAAAACACCTAATATCTTCAGCCTTTTTTCACAAATTCTTCTAACTTAATTCCTATTCATTAAAAATGTCTAATATGTTCCGTCTTTTTTCACAATTTTTTTCTGCAATGTCTTGCATCCTATATACACTGTGCATAGTTCATCCTATTGTTGATGATGCTGTGTGATCAGCCTCAATACTGTAGCGACTAGGGACTACAAAGATTGTTACAGATAAGTTCAAATCAAATTAAAAGATACATAGATATAATTCTTGAAAACAATTGTGACATAAAGATTCAACAACATCAATCATAAGCTTGAAAGGGACAAGAGTTTCGACTATATCAATTGCTGAAACAGTAGAGAGGAATCACATGCATGCCCTATTTAATAAACAAAGTAGCTACTCCCAGAGGAAAAACAAAACCTTCAATCTTTTAATGGCAACGTACAAGCTTGAATGATATCAGGCAAGTGCATCACAAACATACTCCTAAATTATCAAGGAATTATACCACAAGTCCAGGGCCATAACAAAATACCTCTCTGCTGACTTCTGCTGCCATTTTTGCAACCTTCCTAATTTAGAAGCTTTAAACGTATGCTCTACAATACACACACCAGTAAGTAAAACATGCATTAGATACTTATAACATGATACAGTCTGCCTCCCTAATTCAGAGAGTTTGTAGGTATGCTCTAGAACATAGATACTCGTCAGAAAAACATCAATTAGGAACTTAATACATGAAAGTGAAGCTATCTTCTGAAATAGTTCTGAGCATAATAAGACAGTCATGGATGACCCGAACCCAAAACAATTTAAATGGTTGCATTGATAAACAAAATCTAAACTTTACTAAATGAAGAACATTTTACATGGAGCTGAGGAATTACACCCAACCAAACAATGGAAATTCCCAAAACAGTTCTCATTGAGCTTTACATACAATGTACAATACGTATGTGAGTTGAAAAACTAGCAGTCCTACTTCACAAAGGATTTAGTAAAATCAGAAGACTACACATACCAATAAGAGTTTCTTAGATCGTGGTACACGAAGCTATCAATTATGTTTAACACTGAAATAGGGTTTGCAATCGAGATGCACACATATAGTATTATCTGGTGTTTGCAAGCGTTAACAGGCAGTTTATTATGTATCCGGAAAGAAAAGAAAAAACTAATCTCCTCTTTAGCAAGCCTGATGCCTCAAGAGTGATTTGGCAGCCAAGACAATATGCTTATAAGAATGTTCTGACGCCAAAAACACAACAAACACTATTTTTTCCAGAAGGTAATGGCAATAAGATCAGAAGTGGTTACAGACAATTCTCTATTTGCAACTAAAATAATTACCAAACAAATAGCAAAAGTATATTAAATTACCAGGCAAAGATAATTTGACCTAATTTTGTGACACTTCAATTTTTAATCAAAATAATTGAAAATTGCAAGCTTTGAGGTTACCACATATAAACATTTTGCCCTCCATATCTGAAATCGTCTTGTTTTAAACGTTTATCTTCTTTCATTTCGCGTTCACCGCTCAAATTTGAATTTTAAAAGCGTAAACACTGAACAAGTGACGCAACTGATTTTATATTTTTGGAAATTTTCAAGTAATTTACAGGTAGACTAAAAATAAAATTACCTGTAACTGGTTGTTGAAAGAAATTTGTGGAAGTAAAATTCTGAATAAACTCTAGAGTCCAGATACGAACACTATATATCTGATGAACAAACCAAAAGTACCTTTGGTTTTTCTTTTTCAAATTTAGTACATATTTGCTTCATAAACTTGTGTTTCATTTGCTGCTTGGCAAAACCATTGTTTATAAAAACATATTGCTGCTTATCAACCAAAACGATTTTTTATAAACTATACTTTAAGAGGTTTTTTTAAATAGGAAATCAACAATTTTATATAGATATTGGCATCTCTTTCATTTTAGAATAAAGAGTATATAGCTGATGTACACTTGTTGAGTAAGCTTATATCTATATCAAAATTGTCTTTTGATTAAACCCTAATGACTATGGGGTATCCAATTTGTCACATCACCTACAACATGATCTCGACCCTCTCCGTTTTATATTTTGTGTCAAGTATTTAGAAGGACTTGTACCCTAGTGGATGGCTTAACAAACCGTCATCTTCACCACTCGAACTACAACCCTTTCCATCGTTATTAAAGAGTTTTGTTAATTAACGAAGTGGTTAGAAGGTAAAGGTTTTTAAATTGGAACGTATTATTATATTAATAAAAAATCAATAAAGATGGTTACAATATAAAAGGGTGGTATGAAAGAGTTATAGCCCGAAATTTATGCCAATAAAATACATGGCTCACCACAAAGTAAAACACCACGTGGGCATACAAAAACATTACAAAATGATATAAGGCAAAGGGTCAAGCACGAGCGTGAAGAACAATGGGGAGAGGTGGTGAGCCCCCAAACATAATGTTTCCCTCAAGATGGTGAGGGACTCCAAGGAACCTTTGCAGAGGTGGCGAGGTAGAGAAGTGATGGCAAATCGGGGATGGAAGTCGAATTCACAAACAACTTTGCATTTGCCTAATAGTGAGCAACGAAGAGCCCAAATATGGTGGAACCTGTGGAACTCGGCTCATGGTGTAAGAGGCACTTCCCGGTGATCGAAGCTCCTACAAATGTTGAAAGCCACATTCTCACCACGTGCTTATAATTGGAGGCACAAATAAGAGAGAACATTGATATAGGAGGTTAAAAGTTTGAAATTATGGATTTTTGAAGTTATCATTTACCAAATATAGATGAGTTTGTAGCATCCTAAAATGATCATATGGACTTTATTTTTATATTCTCAAGTGTATCACCCAAGTTGAAGATGAGTGCAAGCAAATGTGTATGATAAGGAGGTGAAAGATATTTTTATGCCCCCAAATATAAAAGAGTAAATAACTATAAGGAGGTTGGTCTCCGAAGACTTGAGAAGAGTATGTCGCACATACTACACATTAATTTTGCACATTTGTCTATATATTACTAATTCATTTCAATGAATTAATATTGTACTTCATCACCTTTCAAACCAAGAAACACCTTGTCAACTCCCCAGAAAGCCTCCATCTCATATATTCATGCCTTTGGTCCCCTATATAGCAATGACGTATGGTCCTCACATTTTTTTATTTCTCCTTTTAACTAATTGGGCACATTACCTCCTCCTTGTTTTTGGTTTCTAACAATTGGAATGTAGCACGTATGCCAATATTGCTAAATTTAATTCTAAGTAGCATATAACAATACAAGTGTTGTGATCCATTTAAACTAACAATTGTCCCGATTCAAATAAAGGATACACCAAAGTGGCCCATCCAAAAGTATATAGTTGTGATGTAATTTTTTAATTCATCGTAGGAAAACAAAAAAACTTAAAAGCAACATAATTCAAAAGCATTAAAACCCAAAATCTAAAACCTAAAACTTGAATTACACGAATATATCGAACCCTAAAAACGTAAAAATACTTTGCCACAAAACATGTTTTTCTTATTTGAAACATGGAAATATAATCTTGAGAATCCCAAAAAATCAAGTTAAAGACCCTAAGAACACGAAGAGTAGTTTGATATAAAATGTGACTATCTTGTTCTAAACATGAAAATCTAGACTCCAAAATCAAATGATTGTTAAGGATACTTTTAAAGTCATATGGTGCCTTATATTTCATAAAGTCGACGTGTGTAACCATTTTAATTGATTCATTAACAAAAGTGAAATACATAAATTATTGGTTCTAATATTACAATCCCAAAACTAAAAACCCCAATACACAAAAATATACTTGATATGAAACATGATTGTCTTATTCAAAACCAAAAATATCAAAACCTTAAACCCTAAAACTTAGAACCCAAGAGCCAATAATTATAAACACAAAAACTAAAACTAAACTAAAAAGATGACACCCATAACCCAGAAAATTGAAACTCACAAAACATAACCCAAAAACATGAAAAATTGATTGATATAAAATGTCCTCAAACACCCGAAAAATAAACCCTAAAACCTAAAATCTCTAACCTAAAAATCCAAGAACCCAAAACTCAAATCCTCGAACCTTAAAACCTCGTAAACATTGAAATATGAAATCCAATATACCCATAATCTATAAAATGAAAAATACTAAAAAGTTGAAAATTTGATCGATATAAATTGTGACTATCGTATTTGAATCCTAAAACCCAAAACATTGAAACCTAAAACTCAAAACCATAACCTCTAAATCCAAACTAACAACCTAAAATGAAAAACCATATAATTAAAACCTAAAAACTCTTGAAACTAAAAATCCAAAAAATATAAAACCCTAAACCAAGAACCCCAAAACATGAAAACTCGCATTGATATAAAATACCCCCAACATCTCGAAACCCGATAGCCTTGAACCTAAAAATGAAATCCAAAAAACTCGAAGCTTATTGATTTCCTCAAAACCTTGAAACAAACAATACATGGCACATGAAACATATCGATGTTATCACGGTTAGAGGGTCCAAATGAAGGACTATCTTCAACCATGTAGCCTAGAGATTCATATCAACAAAAATGGACTCACATAAGGAAATATAAATGTGTAGCATGAAAACAAAAAGCTCCTTTATATTAATCAATGGAGGAAATTACGCTTAGCCACAATAATTGCAATCTTATTACATTTTAAAAATAAAATACATTGATACAATCCCCTAAGGGATGTACCACCACTAATTTATCTTAACTTGATTTTTAGGCTTTGCAGAGGCTTTTCTTGACCAAACTTGGCTCTTTCTCTCTAATCTTACTAAACTCTAGAGCTCTAAACTTGATAAACTCTAAATGTTGTAAGTTATTTCTTCAAATATTTGTACCTGCATTTATAGGAACCATAAATTAATCCAAGGATTCATTTATTCAATTACAGTTCTCGTTTACAAGTCATTGGTTAAGTCTTATCTATGCACTTGGATGTTTCCTGTGAAAAGTGAATTTGGCCAAGAAGAAAATATATTAGACCCCTAAAAATGGATTTAAAATATGAAGCTTTTGACTTGCGTAGGCAATGATATGTACATGCACAAAAAGTTGTTAAGTAAGTGCATATGAGGCACAAATCATGTGCGATGCATAACGTTATGCATGAAGTCCTTCTCAACTCGTTGTGTGCAATATTATGCATGACCTTCACATATGTCATGTAGAGTTTTGGAACCTTCACCGAATCCTTCTAGCATTCTATTATATAGAGCTTGGGGTCATAAATTTTCTTTTGTACAAGATTATTCAACTTCTACATAGGGTTACATAATGAAAAGTCTTTATTTTAACAAAAATGGTACGCACAAGGTTATGCAAAATCTTATTACTTCTACTCTAGGTGTTTTTGGTGCTGTAAGATTACATGGGAACCTACGTGCTCTTGCATCATACAACTCGTATAAGAAAGAAAACATGATCCCCTGTTTATGCGCATTCCGTAAATTCTTTTATAGAATTTTCATTTTTAGTAATTTGAGTTATGCTCAACCATGTTGCATCCTCAACTTCTCAACATTTCCTCTTCACCATATATTTTTTGTACTCCTTTCTATACATCGTCTTTCCAACACTTGAAACAAATATCTTCTCGATTTCCCCATACACTCTCTATATTTGTGTTACCAATATACTTTTGTGTTATTAGTCTCTCCACTTATTTGTCCTTTGTAGTACAATGTATAATTACGTAACATTTTAAATATAGGCAATATGTATATCCCTTTTGGTGACTTTATCTCATATGTGTTAGATGAAAACTTCTACAATACTTTACATGGTCTAATATTATTCCACTTCAACTTGTCAAAAGTTCTTATTGGGAACATTTTCTTCGACAAGTGTAGACACCTACATTTGGTAATTTATCACTGATAATATTAATGTTGACTTAGTCCCTTCAACCATAACTTGTGTTCCTATTCCAAGCCTAATTTTTGTATCATATTCCATCCTTAGTCCTATCAAGCAAGAATTTTTCTCCTTATTACACTACTCACTCACTTACAAAAATGCTCACATCAAGCATAAATAGTCTTGTAGACACTCAAATTTAGTAGTTTACACTTTGGAAACCCTTGATTTGACTATGTGCCCTTGCGATGATAAATACTTCTCCATTCCCACTTAGCACTTTCCAAGGTCCATTGTTTAGCTTGTTTATCCTTATACACTGACATGTCAATACATTTCAAAAATACAATTCACAAAATCAATAGAAGAACATCATTTTATTAGCCCCAAACTTCATTTGCAATATTTCATACTCTAAGTCAAGACCGTGCATGATACCGTCAGAATTTATATCCGGTCTTGACCCATTTGTACGATCTTGGTCCGACATGTCTTACAAATGCACTTTCAAATTAACATATTTCATTGGGTCTTATACTTCATCTGGGTCAACCTTTCTTAGATAAATCATCTACAAAACCCTATATAAGTAAGTAAACACTACCTCATTTGCTAACCTAGAACTCCTAAGGCAATGCACTAGAGCACTCACTTCATACACTTGCAAAAGGCATCTAAAGCTCCCTAAATCTTGCATTGTCACATCTGAAGTCATTAGGGCAACACCCACATTAGGTTTGAGAATAAAAACTAGGTCAAGGCAACCATATCTCTCTTCCAAAAGCACTCAAACATCTTCTTTTCAAGTATTTTAACAAGAGCAAAGTCAAAGAAAATTCCAAATCTGATTCATCTATCTAGATATCACATGTTAAGTGGAGAATGATGTGTGATTTGAGGCCTCTTCAAAGTAGTGACAACATTGATGGTTCACGGGGTGCCCACAACCCTTCTAATGTTTGTTTTACAGACACTTCATTCATGGCTAGGGTTTGAGATGATGATAATTCCATATAAATAACCTCATTGCATTTGCGACAAATAGGGTTTGACAAAGACAAACAAATCTAGGAAGGAAAGCACCATAAAAATTTATAAAATATTATTCAGAGTAATTTAAAGACCATACAACAGGGTCATGAATGAACAGAATGGTCTTGTAGTTTGGTACGACCTTGCTTGGTGGATTCATAGTTCTAGCCTTTGTTGCGAGGATTATTCAAGTTTAAATCTCTCGGTTTCACATTGCATAGACCCATATCTCTCTATAAGTCATCTACAATATGCTAAGTGCCTCTATACATTTGTTTTGTATTTTCAATTGCATGTTAAATTGATGGGTGTATGATATATTCTTTCTATCCAATCTGAGTTGTTATTTTTATTGAACATATTTGTAAGATATGTAAGCAACATTGATCTAATCTAAAACCTAATTAAATTGACCCAAATTTTAATTAAGGGTTAAATAAGTCCACTTCACATGATTTTCAAACACTAAGCTCCACAACCCTATATCATCCTACTGGACCAAACCATTTGATAAGACCAAACCGTCAAATGGTTAGGTCTTCAGGCGTAAAGATCCCACCCTAGGTCCACTCAACAATCATTTTTTTCGCTTTGATATATTTTTATGGGTCAATCATTTCACTATGGACCAACATTAATGCAAAATTATACCTACGAAACCCTATATAAACAAGTCTAAGACATTCATTTACTCACATAGCACTTTCAACAGGACTAGATATATATCAATCAAAAGGCATACAAATCCCTCCCGAATTTCTATAAAGTAGTAGAAGATATTAGTAGAAGCCCCTACACATTTGAAGCACTCTAAATTAGGTTTAAGAGTTAATATTCCCAACTTATAAGTCCTAAAAGTCATCTCAAGCACAAACAAACTAAGACATTACAAAACATCATCAAGAATCATGTTATCAAATATAGTTGCATCCATATAGTATTATATATCTTAGTGGAGATCTAATTTATTTTGAGGATGCTTCAAAGTAGTACCAACGTAGGTGGTGTACGGATTACACTTCAATCCAAATAATAACATTTTTACAAGGGTTTTACCCTAGGTTAGGGTTAAGTGGTTCATTTCAAAATGTTTGTACATTTTGAGACATAATATCTCATAGTGAAGCATATTTGAGTTACTAAATATAAGTTTATAAATTTGCATAACATTACCTTCTACCTAGATTGAACTAACCAAAAGAACAAAACCGCTAAATGGTTTAGTTCCAAGAATGGTTTCCTCCGTGATACGATGCACTCCCAAAATCAAAGATAAAACACCTACAAGAGATTTCCAATCAATCCATCCATTTGTCACACCCAAATCATCTTCCAACCCATTCAAATACTAGCTAAGTACACTCATCTTCTTGTGTTTTTCTATATATGTAATATGCTCCCTAATTGAATGCAACTTAGTTATCTTATTTTATATGTCCAAATCATGTTTGAATGTTGGATCATTTATTATACAAGATATAATTGCACGTTCCTTTAACATATAGTAACATTTATTTATGATATTTATAATCCTTATTGTAATTAACCATTTCTTAATTCCAATAAAGGTTGAATCATTTGTGGAATCAAATCCTTCACCTATCTAGATTATGTCATCCCATTCCAAATTAGCGCCTTCTATCTATAGCCCTAATTTGCATTGGGGTTTTTTTCTTTGTCACATATTTTCGAGCATAACCCCGATTCTAGGATTTTCTCTTCTCATTAACTATATTCATTCCCCATGGTTTCCCCCTCTACAATGAAAATCTTTGATGAAACTTACATTAGGTATGAAACTCTTCCCCTCAAGCCAATTTGGGCTACCATCCATTTAACTAGGTTCATGCCTCTCATTAACTCAAGAGAAAGGAGCAACCCTTCACTGATACATGTTTTAATAATCATTTTTAAAATCCCCAATCTAATCTTAGAATTGTATTAATTTTCAATTTGAGGTCATACATGCCACTACTTGATGCCAAATGGCTCACATGAAACATTTTTCCTTGCTTCCCCCTCATTTGAAGATCGTTCTAGCTACCATCCCACCCCTTCTATTTTCCCTAAGCTTATATTGGGATCTATAGTCCATGTTGTCAATACAAGACAAGGAAGGTCACCCGCTAGGGGTGATCAACCTATTCCTCTACCACATTTTGCTCCTACTTATAGACCCAATACTCCATCAAAGGGTTATGACATATTGAATAAATTGAGCAATACACCTACAAATATATCTATTTTGAAATTATTCAAGCAATCGATTGCTTACAAGGACATTTTATACAAGGCATTACAATCTACTACTCTCCCTACCACTATACAACCATCTTCCTTTTCTTATATTATGAACATAGTTATAATCATGGTAATGCAATTACTTTTTCTCTTATAAAGTTACCTCCTAAACATATAAGGGATCAATGTATACCCCTAGTTATCACAAGATGAATTCAAAAGTTTATAAATAAATGGGTACCACTTGATAAGGATTTATATTAAAAATTTATCCTAGGTCCTTGCTCCAACAATTGAGTATCTCCATCACCACCATTAATAAATACATTATTGTTGTTAATTTGTCTTTGATAACATCTCATGACCCATAATTGGTAAAATCACTTTGGATGTACTATTTGGCCCTAAAAATATCCCCACCATGGTTCACATTATGGACAATACATTATACTCTCTAATTGGGGCGGCTTTAGATCCATGTTATGGAATACATTCCATATACTCTTCATCAACATGTCAAATTTGTACATGATGGATCATGTGATATACTATTATAGCAAAAGAAGAACCTTTCAAATATTGTAAAGGTGAAAATTATACTTCTATTAAGGTTATTATCATACCTCTGAAATAACCTATTCCCATTGATAAGTGACACATGTATGAGGTTGGTGAATGAAGCAATAACCATCAAACTAAGCCTCTTATGCAACTGGTCTTTAAGCCTAAACAATGTTTTTCAACACATTCACATGTACATGTGTATGCTAAAATTTAAAAACAACAATGCTAACCTTCATTCTAAATCCAAATAAACACCTCATATTCAACAAGGGAAAAGAAACAATACTTGTACTTACAAAATGCGATCAACCTTGTTGTGTGGATTTACTCATGCTTGGATGATTATAGTTGCTCAATGGGTTGTAAGATTTTGGTAATACGTACTTAATGGATGGAATGATAATTTCCTAAAATGGAACACTCTACCAATGGAATGGTTTCCCAAAATGGATTGGTTTTCAAAATGGAATGATTTTTCAAAATGGAAATGTTTCCTAAAATAGAAAGTTGACATGTTGTATAATAGAATCTTGAAGGGTAAATTTGAAGATTTTAGGTAGTGGAGGTAGGTGAGATTCAAGAGATGTGGGATATTGTGTAGTGGAGGACAATTAATTAATGTGGTGGTGTAATTCAGGGTCTACATTTCCCCTTCTTTAAAAGGATGTTGTGGTTAACAACCCATTTTCAAAGAATGTAGACAAATAAATGGGTGCAAGAAAATGCACATAGTGGCATTGATGGAAGGGATATGTCCCCTTGAGAGGATGTGTGAGGATGGAATACATGAAGGGGCTCTCAAAATGGAGAGGAATGTGAAAATGGAGGGTCGATGCTTATTGATGTTGAGCATGCTCGTGGTTATTACAACGGATGATGTTGTGATGATGTTCTTTATGTTATTGTGAATATTTATGGATGGAGATGTTTATTTCTTTTGTGTGGATATGAGGTGATTATATTTAGGCTATGAATGAATGAGTGGTGATGGATGATAGAGGATAGATGAATGTGACGAAGCATGTTGCATATATTTCTCGGATATCTCTGTATATTTGTTTGAGCAACATAATAATAATATAGCATATGATTGGATGTACCATGAGATAAAATGCCACATGATGACACTATTGTGACATGTCGAGGACTTTGAGTCAAATATATAAAAGTAAAACAACAAACACACACAAACAAGAACCATCAAACACCCAAAGGTTAATGTAATGCAATTATTTGTTCTAGATTTAAAATTAAACCCAACTAATTAATTATTGCAATGATGAAAGTCATGATTTGCACCAAGAAACAATGTATGTTTGGGGTTGAATTAGGAACAATATATCCTAAAAATGGTGATAATGATAGCCATGATTTTCCCAAGCAATGATGTATGTAAGGGGGCTTAAATTGGGAATGATATATCTCCGGATAATATTTTGTGCACCTAGAATGATGTTAAGAACCGATTTGGCGTATGCAAAAGAAAAAAAAAGGATTTTTGAATTTTTGCATGTTTTGAGTTTTTTAATTTATTTTTAGTTTTTGGGGTTTTGGGGTTTTAACAAGGCTAATGAAAAGGGAAAACCAATTCAAAGTTCATGGACATAAATGTAGGAGGATAAGAAAATGAAGGATCCTAAGACAAGGACTATGTTGCAATGTGCCATGATGATAGCTTGGATATATTGAGATATTTCCCCAAATAGTTTTTCAAACTATTCCACTTTATTATTGAAGTCAAAAGAGGGAAGAAGATACAATAGGTTTGGTCTTATACATGGGTGGACTTGAGTGAGATGGAGTAATCATGCTCCCAAGTGTATGATACTTGTAGAAAATGAACCTACACATGAACGCCATGAAATTGGTTTTCAACATGGTACTTAATCAAGGCAACATAAACATGGTTTTCACAATTAGATGTATTTTCTCTCTCTTTTTGAGTTTTTTGGATTTTTAGGTGTAGAATCACTTGAGGTGCATGATCTTCATTGGCTCATCAAGATCATGTCTATATTTCATAGCCAATATGTAAACTCCATAACCAAAGTTGGCAATGACAACATATGTGCCCAACCAATTAGACCACCAATTTCAAATTCTTTGGATTTGATGTGATTGTTATAGTTTTACCATAATCTGCTTTTGGTATACCTTTAAGTTATTCATGGTATTGAGTTATTTCTCATCCGGAAGTTCCAACTCATGAAGATGCAAAACATTGCACTCTTCATTATTGATTAAATCCTTCAAGGATATGCACAAAGAGGGTAACTCGATCTCAAGAGGAATTATGGTGAACAACTCCAAAGACAAGGGAGTACGGGGTTTCCCCTAGTGGGTGTGTAGATAGAGGTACAATAAGCCCATAGAGCAAGATATATCCGAAGGTGTCAATTCTACCATACACATTGATTAGTTTCTCAATGTTTTTTATTAGTGTTTTGTTGGAGGCTTCTTCCTAACCAAATGTACCACAGGGGTAATAAGGTGTGGACCATTTGTGTTTGATATGAAACTAGTCGCAAAGGGATTTCACATTTTGTTTTTGAAGGATTTCCCATTATCAAAAAAGATGGCTAAAGATATGCCATAACAAATGACGTGGTTAAGGATGAATTTGGAAATCTATTTTCTAGTCACGTAAGTGGGAGAAATGGCTTCACCCGGTTAGTAAAGTATTTGGTTATGGTGATTATGTTCTTATGGCCATCATAGGAGGAAGGCTTTATCTTCCCAACGAGATTGATCCTTGTGTAGAAAAGTGCCATGGAGTTGTAATTAGTTGTAATGTTTGTGATGGTGCATGAATTAGGTCCTCATGTTTGTGACAGGTGACACATTTCCAAACATATTGACAATATTTAGATTCCATGGTGGACCAATAATGTCCAACTCGAGTAATTTTTGGATATGACCGTCGCCAAAGGTGTGTGCTTTGTAGATGCCTTTGTTAACCTCTTTCATCGCTAGTATTACCTCTTCTCGAATTTAAACATATCAACAAGGTTGCATCATGGCCCAAGTGATAAAGAGTGCTACCAAGGAGAGTATATCAAGAGGCGCATTGGATGACGGAGTTTTGTTAGCTTTTTAAAAGGTCTAAAGGGATAATATGGTCATGGAGGTAAATGTAAATATCTTGGTACCAAGGGTAAGAAGGACCTATACTTTCATAACCATATATTATTCAAGAACATCATATGTTGGGATCATTAGGTGTTGAACAGAACCTACTATTCTTTTCTATCATCTATCATTTCAAGTTGAGAATCGATGGTAGCCATAACATTCATAGATTTGTTATGGATGCGAGGAACTTGTTCAAAATGATATGTGAAAGATACCTTCTTAAGTTGTCAACCATTCTTTTATATGGTATCAAATTTTCATCTTTGATGTTGTATTCATCATTGGCCTTTTAAAGATGAGTTGGGAGTCATCAAAGATTGATAATTATTGAGCGTTCTATTAAATAACCACCTTAAGACTCAAGATGAATGCTTGATACTCGTGATATTATTAGTGCAAGGAAACCCAATTCTAAAGGCCTTATGGATGGTATCGTAACTTAGTGTGTTGAATAAGATTCTTTCCTCCGAGACTTGAGTAGTAAAGCAACCATCGGATAAAAGCTTCCACTCAAGTGACTCCTCAATGACATGATTGAATCATCTTGAAATTCCATGTTCAAAGGTTGGTTATCCAATGACGGTTCCTCTGCGCAAGATGATCTACAATGCCCCGCCCTTTAATATATTGTTAGTGCACATGTTTAATTTGTCAAATTCACTTAATAGGATGATCCAAGTAACCATTCTTCCTATGAGAGCTTGTTTTAACAAGATATATTTTAGAGATTGGTTTTGGTGATAAGTGTTGTATTGTTATTAAGCAAATAATGTCTTTAACTTTTGGAAGGCAAAGAGAACTACTAGAGACACTTTTTAAATTTGGGTGTAATAGAGTTCATATGCTACCAAAGCTTGGCTTAGATAATAAATAACTCTTTCTTTACTTGATTATTATGTTCAACCGCATGGGCTCCCAAAACAAGTTGTCTACTAAGATGTAAAGTAATAGATATTCTCCTCGAGTAAGTAGAAAAAATAGTGGTGGATTGGAGAGATATTGTTTGAGATGGTCAAAAATTGTTGACATTATTTGCTCCAATGAAAATAGACTTCTTTTTGAACAAAAGTGTGAATTGTTGGCATTTATTTGCAAGTGCGACATGAATATTCAAATTGCTTAGATTTTTCCTTGAGACCCGTGAAGTTTCTTGAGATTTTGAGAAGGAATTTTTATAATCACTCAAACTTTGGACAAAGGATAGAGAAAACAAGCATCATTTCTCATAATCAAAGAGCCCACACATTCAAAACCAAATTGCAGCACAAAAAAGTACTACTAGAAGTTTCAAACCCCTAAAATGTACAATGACACTACCGACAAACCCAAATAGTTACGTGACAACCACAAAAGCTGACTTTATTAGAAGCTTCTAGGTAATTTCTCTACTCTCATTTATGATTTGAATGCTTGAAGAAGTTTTTCCAAGCATTTCCAGATCATGCTTTGCATCTTATGTGAGTGGTCCACATCGTCAAACGAACTCATCTTTCTATTGTTTTATCTTTTCAAATAAAAGAACCACATTTCAATTATTCTTGAACAATTTAGATTTATTGAATTTACTGCCACATTTTGAATATTCTGAATTAGTCCATGTTTTGATGTTATTTCATATTGTTATGCAAAATAGTTCAAAACATGTTGAGCCTAAAGTGTTTTGTAGCGTCCTTAAGTTGCATTTAAAAAGGATGGCTAGTGTAAGTTTTTAGTTATACTTAAGTTTACTTTAAGTAAAAGGACTGCCTCTTCTGAGTAGAATTAGTGGTGGTGTTATTATACATGGACTCGAGGGATCTCACTGCTGCTTTCATGGCGGTATGAGGTTTATGGATTCCTTAACAGTAGTTGCGGAAATTAATCAACGCCTGATGTGGGCTCAACGGCAAGAAATATATATTACTGTGGATCGAATACAGACAATTTCACTCGTTTCATCGTAAACTTATGCCAATTGAAGCAATTAAATTATTTAGCGATTCGTTTGGGATAATGTGCGAGAATTTTCAATTGTCAATGTGCATGACAAAAGATCACTAGGAAATCAACAATTTTGTAGTGGTTGATGTTTTGCATTTAATAAGAAATTGTAGCACATCTTTCCATATGACTTCGTGGCCCAATGGATAAGGCGCTGGTCTACGAAACCAGAGATTCTGGGTTCGATCCCCAGCGGAGTCGATGGTCCAATTTTTCACTTGCAGCTGGATTGAGGTTAACAAACAAGTAGGAGACAAATAGATAAACACAGCACGGCTTTGAATTTGGAATAACTGTAACTTTGTACATGCAATTAGTTGAAATTCAATATTGTGCTTAACTTCTGAGACAACGAAGAGCTCTGGACTGATTTCAAAGTTCCCATGCTTGATTATTTGATGCCAAAACAATCTACAACAGTGATGTCATATATGACTATGTAGCGTTCCAGCTTAATGGACAGGCCTTTAATGACATTTGGGAATATGTGTCTCATGCTTCCATGGAGTTGATCCTCTAAGACATTAGGCTATTTTCAACAATTATGAATAAACCCCTTAAAAAAAATATATATAAATAGGTATTACATTTTTAAATAAACCCCTTAAAAAAATTATGGTTTTAAATTTTTTTAACATGTTATTGTCTACGGTTTCTAAAACTTTTCCCCTGTAATATACACTTAAAATCACAAAAAACGGCCTACAGCCTGTCAATTTCCAGGTCTGGGTGCCTAATAATAATGAAAGCTATGCTTAGCTTTGTGACCTTGAGTCTAAGTGGAAAAAACTAGGGTTTTGATTTAAAGCTTAGTAATAGGCTTTGTCCCTAAGGGAGTTGCGGTGCAAGCAAGATCTATTTCAAGGAGGTACACTTCTATATAAGTGCATGCTCTGTCATTAGAGACGTCGTTGAAACCCAATTTGGTTACAAACATTGGAATGATAAAATGGCCATCGGTGTTAGAACTTGGGATACAATCAAGACCATGGGTTGGAAGACGGTGTTACTATCATGGATACTATTCAATGTAGAGCTAGTTAACAAGTTGAAGAATCCTAGGATCAATGCAAATATGATTAAGGAGAAGGTATTGTAGATTAGGTATGGGAAACTACAAGCTAGAACTTGATTGCATGTGCATGCAAGTCTTGAAGGTTACATATTAGATCACGATGGAGTGTTGTATGTATGTCTTAGTGTAGAGCCTCAAGAAGGTATATTGTATTTGTAAGTTGGTTTAAGTTATTACAATTATCAAGGTTTGGGCGGGGTTTTACCTTGAAAGGGTTTTTCCAGGATAAACACCGTGTCAATATTTTGTGCATGTCATTCTCGCCATTTAGATCTACTTATATTTCTACATCTCTAGTTTAGTTTATTCCATGCATATTTTCTCGAAATCCCCAACATGTGGTATCAAAGTTATGGTTGCTCGATGAGGGGCTTCAGTTGTTTGCTTTAAATAGTAGTGAGATTGCAAATTTGGGTTGTGGAATCTTGGATATGGGAAGTAACATTAAAATTGAGATTGAACATGTTCATCTCACGGGAGTAACACTCCAAGTCTAAAAATAGATCTATGCCTCCAAGGAGAAATTTGAAGAAGTGTTGGATCCATGGTGAAGTAGGCCATTTCGGGAAGGTGTGAAAGATGGAAAAGACAAGGAGTCCTCAAGAAGCATAGTCTAAAAAAGGAGAAACAAACATGGATGGAAGAGTGTATGTTGCTTCCTTGAGTGTGCATTCATGCATGGTTGTTTGGTTCGAAAATGTTGTAGGTGGTGTGGTAATCTTGGAGGAGGCCAAGTGTGAATCATGGTTGTCTATAAATATACTTCTTAAATATGGACGAAAAGTTGCCCTAAAGGAAGAGAAAGACAATGAAAGATCGACTCAACGAAAAAGTAGGAATACTTAGAGAGGAAAATTTGTTGCAATTCTCAGTACAATGGGAATTGGAAAAGTCTTCTTGGGAAGTAATGAAACCTCAGGAAGAAGTTTTGGAAGGAACAAGTGGGCATCAAAAACTAAGTCTGGAATAACGAGAATTGAAGGCAGACATGTCGGGTATGGTGTAGTGTTTGGCAGAAAGGGGTGGGTGTGGTAGAGTACTCACCTAGGCGAGATCTTCACTGTAACAGAAAGTTGTGGGAGAAGAATTGTTGGATCAAGATCTCATGGATGTGTAGGTGGGTGCGGTCAAGTACACGCCGCAACGAGATGTGGATGTTGGGGATATTGGTGTAGTTGTGAAGACGAGTGCCGAGGGAGATCTCGCCCCGAGAGATCTCATGATAATAGTAGTGAAGATGGGAGTGGGTGTCAAGGAAAAGATGAGGTGTCACACCTATGACACCTTAGGTCCGCTTGAGAAAAGACACATTTGAGGTGTCACCTCGCAACACCTCGGGTCCGACGAACATGACAATGTAGGCCAAATGAGAGGTGTTTCCCAATGACACCTCAAAATTGGGGGACAATGAAAAGTTTGTGAAGATGTCACAACATCTCGGAGGAGCAAAAAGTGTTAGAGCAAGGTTAGGGAAACATGTGGGTGTAGCGACATCCCGACATGGTTGGGGATTAGCAGAGAGTTGAGGAGGTGTCACCACAACGATACCTCGGACCAATCTAAAGAATGTTGAGGAGGTGTCACCCCAATGACATCTAGGACAATTTTGGGGGCAACGAAGAGGAGTTGTGGAGGTTTTTCCTAGTGACATCTAAGAGAATTTTAAGGATGACAAGACAAAAGTGAAGGAAGATATCACCCTAGTTATATCTCAAAGGAGCTAGTTCTGGTCTTGAAAGAAGTGGAAGAAAATATTGCCCTAAGGGTATCTTGAGGTTAGTTAGGATCTCTCATCTATAAAGTGTCCAAGACATAAGAGGAGTTGGAGAACATGGCATAATTTCTATTTGTACTTGCAAAAAAAAAAGACTTGATGTTTGCAATGGTTTGACAAGACCCGAGATTGTACAAGCAATGGGATTTGTTAGTAGAGGTATTTCCAATTTGGGCATGAAAGATTAAAGCGATGTGAAGTGGATCTTTGGATATCTATAGGAAATTTGAACATAATTTTGCTATCAAGAGTACTTCTTATGGCAAGATCTTAATGTAAGAAAAGGAAGTTTTCACTGTCATGATTTTATGATGATAGTGTAGAGGGTTTTGAAGGTAGGGCATTCGAGCAATGTGTATTGAGGGGACTTCTTGGTATAGGGAAAAGATGGTCTTGGTAGCTCAAACCGGTGTATAATGGATTTGTGATCTCTCTGGGAAGTATTCAACAAGTGGGAGATTGTTGGAATACATGTCTCATACTTCTATGTAACCAACAATATAGGAGACTGGGCTATTTCAAGCGATTGTGAATAAAACATGAAAGCAACACCTAATAACAATAAAAGCTATCTTCAACTTTGTAACTTGAGTCTAAGTGGGAAAAGATAGGGATTTGATTTAAACCTTAATGATAGGATTCATCTTTAGGAGACTTGCGGTCAATCAAGATCTAATTTAAGGAGGTGCACTTCTATATAAATAAGAGCATGCTCTTGCATTAGAGAAGTTGTTGAAATCCAATTAGGTTAAGAACCGTTGGAATGCTAAAATTGCCACAAGTGTTAGAGCTTGGGACATAGTCAAGACCATGGGGCGATAGACGAGGTGTTGTTATCAAGGATACCGCTTGGTGTAGAGCAGTTGACAAGTTGCTAGAAACAATCATGTTTGTAGAGGATGTATTAGCTAAAAAATCTAGATGTTTCTATCATGGATATTGTTTGTGCAAAGTAGGTTGATAGGTTGAAGAATCCTATGATCATTTCGGATATAGTTAAGGAGAAGGTAGTGTTTCTTAACACTAGAAAGTCAGCAAACTAGAACATAGTTGAGTGTGCATGCCGACATACTTTGGATCACAATGGAGTGTTGTGTTGGAGTTTAATTCACATAATCCAGATAATGTGAGGTGGCATGTAGCTGCGCACCTCTTTTGTTTTTTAGATTAGGTAAATATTTGGTTTTGGGGGACCAAAACCCACAATACACACACACACACAAGATAGTCAACACAAGGTTTGCTAACGTTTCATTTTCTTACTGCTCCTAGTTCTAGAGATAGGGCCCCGATTCGACCTTCCATATTGTGCCCTTGTTGCCAATATCATCCTCCTCCTCGTCAATCTTCTTTGATATCCAAATGCATACCCCTCTTTTGTTTATCCAGCTTGGCAATTTGATCCTGCATAATAACAATGTTATGTTCATGCATTTTAAAATCTGCCTTGAGCCCATTGATTATTTTATCTTGGATAATGGCCTTTATGTGTCATTCATTCATATCTTGGACCAAATGTTTGGTAACCTTGAGAAGAGTGTCAATCGTAACCTCCATATTCGCAGACCTAGCCTCCCTGTTAAGGTCGTCGGATTTTCTTCAAAGCAATTCCCTTCCCTTTTGAGGATTCCCTAGTTTTCATGACAGAGAGCACCTCCATAACAACATCTTCACTTTTAGTAGCCACATGTCCCTTCTTATGAATATTTCTCAACATATTGGCTAAGGTTTCCTCGTCAGAGCAGGTGGGTTGTGGCATGGGAGGCATGACCGGTTTACCACTTTGGAATAGGAGAATTATTAGTCCATGATGTAGGGAGTATCTACTTTCTCCTCTTTGAAGTCCGAGATAGACACCGTGAGAGACCGCAACAAGAAGAATGGAAAAATCATTGCTTGGTTTCTACGAAATAGTTGAGGATCGAAAGGTGATGAGTATTAATTTTCCGAATTTTCCTTCTAGGGTTAAGTATTTCTTAACAACTTTACAAACATCAACCCACCTTTTGGGAAGGGAGGTCTTGACAATGTCATCATCATACAAATGCACCCTTTTAGTTGGCCTAAAGAAAGTAGATATCTCATGGTTCCTACAATTCTTTTGTTTGAAAATTTTTAAACTCTTCATAGGTATACCCGTGACCTCCGCAATAAATTGTTCAGTAACATGCATTTCAACCCCTTAATATTGACTCTACCATGGTCCCAAGCTTGACCGAAATCCAAAGCTAAATCAGGGTCATTACCTTTAATTTGCTTGATGAATTCAGTGAATCCTCCCTTCATGAGCAAAGCGCCAAACCGTGGCATCTTGTTTGATCACTTGAAAATAGGTGGGTTCACCCCACTCGTTCTCCTCCCATTTTGTGGTAGTTCTGCACTTTCGTTTTCTCAACAAATTTCTTATTAGATATATTCCTCATTATAAGGAATATTGAAGTTATATTTCAAATGTAACTCTTTTTCCACTTTACACCCACTTCCCTTCACTTCATGAGAAATAGTGACACTAGGAACACACTTGGAAGGTTGGCTAATGCAATGATTGAAGTTACTTTGTAACTCCTTATTCTCTCTTCACTCTATTTTAAGAGTATCTGGGTCTTTTCTTTAATACTTCTTCACTTGTTCAATTTCCTCTTTTAGAGAGCTTTTTAAGACTTATTTTAATCTTTCTCCAATTTGTTCTCTCTCCATTTTATTCTCTCTTAGAATAACTTCTATGTATATTGTGTTATCTTGTAAATGCTTTGAGCCATCTTTCAATAACATGTGGGGTTTTCTTCTGATGTATTGGTTTCCCCACTTGACAAATATTGTCTCAACTCTTTTATGGTATGTTTTATGTTTCTATTAATTTCATTACATTTTATATGTACTTATGATTCAATATTTTAGTAGTTGATCTTCAAATTATTTCTTACATGTTGTCTTGATGTAGAGCCTCAAGAAGATATATTATCAAGTTTTTGGTTGGGTTTTTAACTCAAAAGGGGTTTCCCAGGATAAACACCTTGTCAATATTCTATGCATGTGATTGAGCCATTTATATCTCTACTATTTTCTACTTCTCTATTCATTTTAATATGCCATAGTTTACTCAAAAACCCGAACAAAACATGGAACTTTAGATATTTGACATATAAATTTATTTATATTGGAAAAAGTTCTCTCTTTAAATTCATCCTAAATGATATATTTATTAAACATATGATTTGGCAATGAAATTTTGACTTTCAATTATGCATGAGTAGTGTCAATATGACTATTACAATGCCACCTATTTGGTAATTAAGGAATTCAAGTTTTTGATTTGTTAATTAATGGGTTCTCGATCCCACTGGGGCCCAAACCTAGGTCTTTTGTGGACCGTCATTGGATGCTTTGTTTGACTTATGATATAATAATACATAAGGCTTTAGAAATTTGGCACATAAAAAAATGTACATAGGGACAAAATTCTTTCTTCAAAGTTAAAATGTATCATGAATATACATGTTTATTATGCCGAGAGGCATCTTACACTGGCAGCAGGTGTGTAATTATGTGAGTTGTTGATTTTTATGGCCGACTTATTAAAAATTAAACATTAAATAAAAATAATATTGCCTACTTATAATATATATGTATATAACAAATTAGTGATGAGAAAAAATATATATCCATTGTTGAGATTTGTTAGGGTTTTTATTTCGAGATTAGGTGGTAAGTTTTATTTTGTTTTTATTTTTCTACATTGAAATAATTATTGATTTTTTGTTTGATTTTCATT
The DNA here is from genome assembly GCA_018340775.1 of Taxus wallichiana var. yunnanensis. NCBI lineage: Eukaryota > Viridiplantae > Streptophyta > Pinopsida > Cupressales > Taxaceae > Taxus > Taxus wallichiana. Next base: position 577,435,304 of record CM031234.1, on the reverse strand, counting down.
TCTCCTGTTATTCATGGTAAGTTATATTAATCATTCATTTCCTTAATAGTTCGTCTATTATTTGAATAGAAAAATTTCAATTAAAAAGTTATTCAATAAATCAACTAAAACATGTTAAATTTCGGGAAGAGAGATTTATTTATATGGTAAATCTTAAAATCATATCAAAATACTTAAATAATAATATAAAAGACATTCTATAACTAACAATTATACGTGAAATGTACGATGGAAATGCCGAAGGGGATATTTTGAAGGATTCATATTGGAAGGAGAGAAACATTGGGAGAGGAAGAGGGGTGAAGATGAAGTGGTTAGATGGTGGAAAAGTGTAGGGGTAACAAAAATAGAAAGTAGAAACTTGATGCGAAACTCAAAAGTCAAACAACATGATGCCATATATGGAAATCCTTTGAAGGAGAGCAGGGGTTGTTGATCAAGATGACGTGGAAACCATTTATAGGTATATATATATATATATATATATATATATATATATATATATATATATGAATGTAAGGAGTGGTAGAAAAATATTACTGAAGTGAAAATGAGTTTGTAGTTTTATTTGTAGCATTTAGAGACATGAAGATGTGGAGTGCAAGTAGCATCCAAAGGAAGCGACTTCATGTGAAGTTCTCCCCATCAACGATTGTGATGGCATCGATATTCAACAATCACCGAAAAAAAGGGATAGGTGTGGGTTGTTGTGGATTTTGATTGGACAAGGGAAATTAATCACCTACATGGGCCACACCTTTTCCATGGATGAGATTATTCCTCCCCAAGAAATATCTAGTATATGAGCTCAACTATATAGTAGAGATTTCACATGGACTATTTCAATCTCGCTTGTATTACTTACATGTGTGTAATTGGTGCTTCAGATGTGAATTTTCTGTTATGTAGACTTTTAACACTTGGCATTCCAATTATGAGACATGAAACATAAAAAATCACACATATTTCACCATCCCATGTAGTTTGATGGACACATTTTCCTTTATTTTGTATTATTATAATGGAAATTGGAGCGACAATGCATAATTTTTCAGTGATCGATTCCTTCATTGGCGATAACAATATCTCGTAAATTTAGTATCAAATCCTCTATCATCTACCACGACGCAATCTTGAACACACTCTCATGTTTTATAGTGGACATGTTACGATGTAATGAACTATACTTTGATTCGTGTTTTCTATGGTTTGAATGTAAAGATCCATATGCCCTGAATGGTCTCTAGTATCTACGCTGCCATCACAATCGTTGATGGGGAGAAATTCACATGAAGTCACTTCCTCTGGATTTTACTTGCACTCCACACCTTCATGTCTCTAAATGCTATGCATAAATGGGCCACACCTTTTCCATGGATGAGATTATTCCTCCCCAAGAAATATGTGGTATATGAGATCAACTATATATTAGATATTTCACATGGACTATTTCAATCTCACTTGTATTACTTACATGAGTGCAATTGGTGTTTTAGATGTGAATTTTCTCTTATGTGGACTTTTGACACTTGGCATTCCAATTACGAGACATGAAACATAAAAAATGCATACATATTTCACCATCCCATGCAGTTTGATGCACACATTTTCCTTTATTTTGTATTATTATAATGGAAACTAGAGTGGCGATGCACAAATTTTCAGTGATCAGATTCCTTCAATGGCCAATAACTATATCTATAAATTTAGTATCGAACCCTCTATCATCTATCATGACTGTAATCTTGAACGTATTCTCATGCATTTTTTAGTGGACATGTTACGAGGTAATGAACTATACTTTGATTCGTACATGCTATGGTTTGAATGTAAAGATCCATATGCCATGAATGGTCTCTAGTATCTACATTTCCATCGCGATCGTTTATGGGGAGACTTCACATGAAGTCACTTCCTTTGGATGCTACTTGCACTCCACATCTTCATGTCTCTAAATGCTACGGATAAAACTACAAACTCATTTTCACTTTGGCAATATTTTTCTACCACTCCTTACATTCACATATATACCTATAAATTGTTTCTACATCGTCTTGATCAACACCCCTGCTCTCCTTCAAAGGATTTCCATATACGGCGTCATGTTGTTCAAATTTTGAGTTTCACATCAAGTTTCTACTTTCTATTTTCGCTGCCCCTGCACTTTTCCACCATCCAACCGCTTCATCTTCACCCTTCTTCCTCTCCCAATCTTTCTCTCCTTCCAATATGAATCCTTCAAAATATCCCCTGCTAGTAGGAAATTAACACCAGAGAATATAACTACACTACTACCGAGTGTGAAGCACTATCAATGATCTATGTGCTGCACAATTTTCAGCAATATCTTTTGGCAACACCTTTCACATTCTACACACGACCACATGACACCGAGGTACTTGGTGAACAAGCCGGTTTGCAAGGGCGCATATGTCGATGGGTCCTGTTGTTTCAAGAATTTGATCTTACATGTGTTTTCAAACCAGAAAGAGTAACTCGGGGCCTAACCATTTATCAAGGATTGATTCGGAGAGGACGCGAAGAGCATTGACGATGTTATGTCACACTGTGAATCGCTTTAGGTTACGGTGCACCTCTAACTTAGAAAATATTGTTGTTCTCAAAATGGGTGTGGCGCTAAGGAATGAAGACTCTAGAAAGAAAACAATTAGCCATATGTGTCACACCCTACATGTTAATCAATGGAGACTTATACAAACTAGGTTGCGATGAGGTTTTGCATCGGTGTGTGTTGGAGTATGAGTGCGTTGCAATCATGGAGGAAGTGCACGGTGGGATTGCAGGAGGACACTATGCAGGGAATGCCACTGCACGAAAAATCCTACTAGCAGGCTTTGGTGGGAAAGCATCTACTAGGATTGCATTGAGTTTTGCAAGGCCTGTGACCATTTTCAACGCCTTGCAAGCCAGGAAGAAGGGATGAAATTCCCTTGAGGTCGATAGCTAGTGCAGAACCATTTGAAAAGTGGGCCATTTATTTTGTAGGACCAATTTCACCTATCACACAAAGGACTGGTTCACGCTATATCATTACTTGCACTAACTACTTAACATGGTGGCCGAGGCGACTTATAAGGGATTGTACAACGACGACAACAACTCTAGATTCTTATGGGAGAACATAATCAATAGGTATGGATGTCCCTTAATCTTGACTAGTGACAGTGGCTACATATTTTTTAATCAAACAGATTAGGATTTTGTTCGCAGAGTTCATGGAGGCCCATCACAAGACCCCCTTATCACCCCCAAGTGAATTGAATCAAGCATCAACATGTACATGGAATGGCTTATCCCGGGGAAAACATAATATGGGCGCAGTGATAAGCCTATTCTTCAATGTATCAAACATTGTTTGCTGCACCTCTCCCTAGTGAAATGCACTTTTGTGTTTTAGTAACTTCTCCAATGGCGTGGTGATCTTAGCATACCCCTTAATAAATTTCGGTAGTACCCCATATGCTTAAGGAATCCGTGCATCACTTTGACTTGTAGGCTCCCCAATCCCACAATAATGAAAAATTTGGCGGGATCCACCAACAAACCTTCCTTACATATGATATGCCCCAACAAGGTTCCAAATGGAGTAGTGAAGAGACACTTCTTAATGTTGAGGGATATGCACAACTGCCGACATCTTTCAAACATCAACCACAAATTGTCACAATGGTCTTTCACTAGTCCATACACCATTGTCTAATCATCAAGGTAGACCTGAAGGAATTTATGGATGAAGTCTTGAAATTCCTGCACCACAATGCACAAAAATACAATAGGCGCATTCTTCAATCCAAAAGGCATGAACGTATAGGAAAAACTTCCCCATTTAGTGGAAAAATTTGTCTTTTCTTGGTCTTATTTAGCAATTCTAACTTGATGGTATCCTAAGAATCCATCCGTGAAGGAATAGATTTCACACCCAACCACTCCTTCCAGGATCTCCTCGATAAAAGGGGTTGAAAAGGATCAATTACACATACCACATTTAAGTCCCTGTAGTCAACATAGATCCTTATCCTTCCATCCTTTTTAATGCTGATGACCATGGGGATTACCCATTCTGATTCCTCCACAACTTCAATGATGCTTGAAGCGATCATTTTGTCTATCTCCTCCTTGACTTTGACGTGAAGATTCAGATTCATTCGATAAGGCCTCTTCCGAATCGGGCACGCACCCTCCTTTAACTTGATTTTCATTTCTCCCAAGGAGTGGTGAACACCTTTAAGCTCATGGTATCCACGTGGAAATAAGTCCTAAAACTCACACAAGATCAATGATCTTTGAAACCTCCTTCTCTAACCAATAGTCTCCAATAGTGGCCTCCTTAGGTTCCTTTTCTGAACCGATGTTAACCTTATTTGTTTTGAGGGGCTCATGGTAGGCACATGCTTGCTCATCAACACTATCAATAACTTCATGCGTACCTTTAGTATGGTTAACATCCAAACTCTCCATATCTTTTCCATCTATCACATAAACCATATTTCCCTTATCTTTCTCCCTACACGCGTGCTCAAGCTGCACCTCTTTTGAATCTTCCTCATCAAAACGTGGTTCCAAACCAGGTTCACCCAATAACTCCAATATTCTATCCTCCTCCATGACAATATCTCCCATCGTAAGGTGCTTAACAACTTACAACACCCTATCCACCGATGGTTTAGTACTCTGATATTCGAAATCTTGAAGGAGGTCACCGTCAACTCCTACCAATTTCTGTCTGACGACGCATCTCTAAGTGAATATACCATGAGCGCACACAACCTTGTAAGGTGGAATACAACTTATGGACCCATAAAGAATGTGGCAAGGCCTTCATGCCTTCCATCCATGCTTTCTCACATGTTTGGATGTGAAACAAGGTGGGTTCCTTCCTTGTAGTCTCGTATTGTAGTGGGTGCATTGCTTTGGGAAAACCTAACAAAGAATGCGATTCTCACTTCACACCACTCTGAAGGCTATTGTGATGTGTTTCCCACCAACGTGTTGCAGTCCCAAGCAAGTTATAGCTGAGCATCCCTCTTCTTTCGATCTCATTTTTCCACTGAGCCTCCATCTCTTGTAAGAAAACATCAGGGTTGGCTCCTCCGAATAACTCAACAACTTATTCCCTCCCATGTGCTTGAATGAGTGCACCTTTGTCACTCTTGTAACAGAGCCTCTTAACTGTCACCCAATTAACTCATAAGTCCCATGCGCCCAATTGTCACATGCCACACTAGTTATATCACTCATGGACTAAGCATCTTCAAACTGAATAACTCCCTCTGTAGGATGAATCACCTCAGGGTCCCTGATAGAGCACACATAGATCATGTCAAGAACTTCTTCTCCCAAGGGCTCAATATAGGGTGTTGACTTCCCATCGGTTAAGGGGATGATGACTGTTATTCCTTGTTTTCAAAACTTATGTACCCCTTATTGAACCGTAGGTCGACATTTTTCTTATAGCACTAGGGGTGCCCAAGTAATGCTAGAAAGTTGTCTGCCTCAGCTAGCACCAAGACTTCAAATCCTTAGTGATTTTTCCCCTTGGATAGTGATAACAACATCCTTCAAGACACCAATGGGCATTGCCTTTTTCTTGTTAGCTATATATAACACATTTGAAGATGGTTGTAATGAGGGCCTTCCCATTTGACATCATGCATCTAGAGTGAGGACATTGACTTCAGCGCTCGTGTCAATTAAAATATTACTCAGAAGCCATCCATGCACAACCACATTCAAGGTAATATCCTTATCATAGTCAAAGTTGTGGGGAGGAAGGTTAGCATGTAAAACCTACCTTTCATGCTCTGCCCGACACATGGTACCTTTTCTCGTAACCATTCCCCTAACAAAGGAATGATATTCTCTTACCTTAACATCTTGCATACTTCCCTAACCTCATCCAAATCCTTCTACGGAGCCTCAACACTCTTCCTTTTCTCTAGTTGCCTTGATTGTTCTTTCAAGCATTGGATCTCCTTGTAGGCTTCAAATCACATCTATGGTTTCTTGATACACTTCTTTCTGATGAGTAGGGTCCGATACTTCCCATGCACCACCTCTTCTCTTGTAACCAGTGGTTTCTGCCTTGTATATCCCTTCCCTTTACATGCGCCATACAAGCTTAGCTCGACTCACCACTCTTGAATCCATCATGTGAATCTGATCTTCCTCACGACTCATTCCGTCACCACTTTCTTGGAATCCATTGTGAATTGATCTTCACTCCTCATACTTACCATTTTCCAACAAGAGCATTGTCACCTTTGTATTTCCCCGTAGTGTTGCTCGCTCATATGTTTACCATTATAACGGGAATTCATGTTTATAGTGCTCAGTAGACCCGTAATTGTAACATGTTCCACACGAGAACTCACTTCTCCCTCCGTGGTTACCATGACCATGAAATCCTCCTCGAAAACCTCTACCATATGTTGGACCCCTGGAATATTGACGTATGAAGGCGCGTGAAAGCGCAAGGTCCCGCTTATGGAATGATGGGCAAGGAAAAAGCACACAAGAGAAGGAATTAAGGAAGCACGTAGCACGCGCGATGCGTGAAAGGATCGGGACTTATTCATTTTGGATGTCCAGAGCAGAACACGTGAAAATCATGACCCGGTTGCACGTGGATAAGATGCCAACTTGGCGACAGGTTGGTCCCTAGGAAGGAGCATGCTTGTGATGGAATCTTCTAGAAGAACATCATGGAATGAAGTGGAGATCTTAGGCCTGAGAAGCATGCTCACATGGAGGACCACATTTGGACACTTGGCACCAGATTTGAGGGTGCTTTGGAGGGTGAGTTGGAGTCAGGAAAGCTATAAATACAAGCACCTGCAGAGACAGAGAGAGAGAGACACATGGAGATATACATACAAATATCCATATAGACACCTAGAGAGTGAGCGGAGCTCTGCAGAAATGCTTTGCGAGGACTCTGTCAGTGAATAGTTATATTTGGGAGAGAATGCACTAGGCCTAGGGGTTGTAAATTTTCTTTTGGGTAGCTTAGTTACATTAAGTCCAGTGTAATGCATGACTATGGTCTGCTTCTCTGCGACCCTCTGTAATGGTTCCATGGATGTAATAAGGTTACCTGTTATAATATATACATGAATATCAATGGTTCTAATGCATATTTCTCTCTTATGAGTTCTCTTTCCTGTCATGCTAAGTATGAATGCTTGTATGTTTCTTTCTGTCACAATACATGTTGTGGATTCTATTAAGCACTCGATCTGAAATGACTGCAAGGATCTAGAGGCCGTTCTGAGCCCTATGGTTCTTGCATGTCTTAACTTCCCTTCTAAAATCTCTTACACTAATCATAGATGATGTATCCCACTAAAATCACATAAAAGAGAGACTCGGTACCCGTGCGTGCCTCGGGTGAGTACTCAGCTTTCACTGGGTGATAGGCCGGTGTGCATGGGGTTCCTTTCTTTTGTGATAGGAGTAAAAATGACTACATCTTGGTTCCATTGTTGGGACCTCTTTTTGAAGTTGTAGTGGGATTTTAGCATACATCATGATCTGTAATGAGTAATGACAGAACAGTTAACGTTGGAGAGTGTTGAATCATGGTTCAAAAGCACAGAGGATGAATTTGCTCAAAGATTCAGTACACTTGGACCTGAGTTTAATGCACGTAGATGGGTAGAAGAAAATCTCTACCACGATCTGTATGAAATTTTTTTTTGTTGTTTCCTTGTGGAACTGTATGAATGGCTCTCAACCTACACATCTAGATCAAGTTGGCGTTATAGATCACATCTGTGGACCCAAGAAGAGTACCAAAGGCTACAAGATGTAGATCTGACATGGACCCGTGTTGTGGATCATTGGTGGAAAGGAGTATTGGCTAGCTACACTCTGGAGTACGCCATTTCCACATATTCTTGTCGGAGGTGGTTGAGTTTGAGTTTCTGAGGGAGCCCAGAGGATCGTTTCTACATGTTGTCCCTCTGCTCTGAAGATCTTGATGATTACCATGAGTTTAGAGGCTTTCCCAATGGCCAGCTAAACCATTATGAGCAATTGGGCGAGGAAGCTAGGGTGGAGGAAGATGGCAGATGTTGCAACGGAGAAAGAAAGGAGGAGAGACGACTCAAGTATGGTGAAGTGCGTGAAAGGGAGATTCTTTAGATGATGCGAGGTTGCAGGTGTGATGGATGTATGGCGTAGACGTTGTGGGAAGGATTTGAGGTTCACGCTGAGGATGTGGAGCCTGAGCAGTCTGTGTGACCCCATCTTGGAAAGTGCGTGAGAGAAACCCCTTCGGCTTCTGATGAGAGTTCGTCACATGGAGAAAGAAGAACCATTGGTGTGCATCTAAGCCCACCTAGTGACCAGACCCTGGCGCTTGGTTTTCTAGATCAGGGGGATAATATTGCTAATCCAGTTGATTACATTGGAGGTGATCATTCTATACCCAAGAGGTATAATTTCTCATTTGGTACTTCTATGGCTACAAACACTAGCCCAATGTTAGGACTTTTCGGGCAAGGTATAGGCACACAAGCATTTGGTCTCACATCTGGAAGTGGTGCGAGGTATACTATTGGCGTGGGGGCATTATCACAGACCTTAGGTGCGCGAACTTAGTGGAACTGGGAACCCTTGGCACAACCACTTCGGGACACGGTGGATTAGGGATGGTTCAGGAGGAGTAGGAGCTGGTGGGTCTGGTGGATCTGGTGGTTCAGGACCTAGTGGGCCCTGGTGGATTTGGTGGTTTAGGACCGGTGGACCTGGTGGATCAGGCGGTGGAGGAAACATAGGTGGAAACCAAGGATCTGGTGGAGGAGGATTTGGACCCCAACCACCCCCACAAGTTTTCTTTGAAATGTCTCTACATTTGCCCAATTATAGAGGTATTGAGGATCTTTGCGAACATGTTCACAAGTGTGAACTGCTATGGCACGCGAAGGGTGTCACAACCCCAGAATGGAAGGCTAGTCAGTTTACAACCACGTTGCAAGGGCGCACGCATAACTAGTATAGGAAGTATGACCCTCATCGATAATAGTGGATTATAATGCCTTAAATAATGCATTCTTGGCAAGAGTTCCACATTCCTGAGTTTGAGTAGAAGAGCATCAACACTTTGAAGGAGATTCAACAAGGAATGGCAGAGAGTGTGTGGGAGTATGATGTGCGCTTTAAAACTCTCTTGTCTAAATTATCATATGATATTCACCCTTCACAACATGCTCAGTGGTTTGTTGGAGGATTGATCACCCCTTTTAGAAGGGCCTTATCTCATAAAACTTTTACAGACCTGCACGAGGCATTGGAAGTTGCCCTACGTGCCGAGGCTATTGGTAGTGTTGATACTGGTGTTAGCCCATTCTTGGAGGCTCAGATTGCTACTATGGCCAAGCAGTTGGAAAATTATCTGCGAAACTCAGCCCATGAGACTCGCAGTGGTTTTTGGTGCATAGATTGTGAAATAGAGGGGCACGTTAAGGATAATTTCCCTCGGAGGATAGTACGCGCTATGGCGGTAGAGTGTGAAATTTGTCATGGGGACCATGATGCAAGTAGATGTCCCTTGCTGCGCGCGTGCAATCAAGAAAAATGTATCTTGTTATTGCAATATTTACACTTCTACAACCCATGATACTAAGGATTGTAGGCTCATTGATCAAATCCATGAGGCCATTGATCATGGGGTGCCAAACCAGCGTTGCCAAGTAGTTCCAAGGGTGATGATCACCATTATGAGGAGCAGTGAGATGGAGGCACGTGGAAGAGGTTTTCGAGGAGGATTTCGTGGTCGTGGTAACCGCGGAGGAGGAAGGAGTGAGTTCCCACGTGGAACATGTTTCAACTGTGGATCTACAGAACATTACAAATGGGAATGCCTGGACCTGTTGCAGTGCTCGTGGTGTGGAAAGAAGCATAAGTATGAGGAGTGCCCAAAATTGTTTGAGCATATGAATCAACAACACCGAAAGGACAAGGGCGCTTGCAATGGTCAGTATCAAGAAGGTAGACATATAGTGGATGCCTCGGGTAACATGAGATGCGGTTTGGAGCCTGTCTTGGTAACAACAAGGGTAGAAGCCACACGCACAAGAGAGGTACCAAGATAGAAGAACCTAGTTTTCAAGGAGGAGGTCATTTATGGAAAGTATCCAGACCCCACGCATCGAAGAGGAGATATATCATGGACACCATGGATGTCATTCGAGCTTACAAGGGGAAATCCAGTGTCTAAAGGAGCAATCCAGGAGGGAGGAACAAGGAAGGAGAGTCGAGGTGCAAAAGGATGACCTGGATGAGGTCAGGGAGGTGTGTAAAATGCTAAGGCAAGAGAATATCATTCCCTTGCTAGGATCATGGTTGAGAGAGAAGGTACCACGTGTCGGAGGAGAGCGAGAGACAGGTATTACACAACCTTCCCCTCATAGCCTTGATTATGACAAGGAGATTACATTGAATGCAGTTGTAGATGGATGGATCCTCAATAATATCCTCATTGACACATGCGTGGAGGTTAATGTTCTAACTTTGGATGCATGGCATCAGATGGGAAGACCTGCATTACAGCCATCTTCAAATGTGTTGTATATGGCAAACAAGACTAAGGAAATGCCCATCGGTGTCTTAAAGGATGCAACTATTACTATCTAGGGAGCCAAGTTTACTGGGGACTTCGAAGTCTTGGCGCTCACCGAGGCGGACAATTTCCCAGCACTACTTGGGTGCCCTTGGTGTTACAAGAACAATGCGGACCTTCGGTTCAACAAAGGGTACATCAACTTCGAGAACAAGGAGGAATGGGTCATTATACCCCTGGCTGATGGGAAGTCGACACCATATATTGAACTGTTGGGGAAGAAGTTCTGGACAAGATATATGTGTGCTCAATCAGAGACCCTGAGATGATACACCCTACTAACGGGGTTATCCAGTTTGAAGATGCTCAGTCAGTGAGTGATACCACCAGCCTGACATGTGACAATTGGGTGCATGGGACTTATGAATTGATGGGATGGTAGTTGAGAGGGTCGGTGACCAAGGTAACAAAGGCGCGCATGGTTCGGCGCCTTGGAGGAAAAGAACTGCCCAAGTATTCAGGAGGAGCCTTCCTGAGATCTTTCTGCAGGAGGTGGAAGCTCAGTGGAAGGATGAGAAGGAACAGAGGGGGATGTTAAGTTATGTCTTGCTCGGCACAACAACACGGTGGTGGGCTACACATTAGAGAGCCTTTTAGAGTGGCACGAGGTAAGAATTGCTCTCTCTGTCAGATTTTCTAGGAGCAATGTACCCACCATCATCAAGGAGTACCATGGGAAGGAGCCTACCTCTTTCCATATCCAGGAGTGTGAAGGTCTGGAGAGAAGGCGCGAAGCTTTGCCACCATCCCTCTAGGTGCACAAGTTGTATTCTACACTGTAGGGTTGCGCGTGTGCATGGTATATTCATTCGGAGACACACCACCAGACAAGGAATTAACAAGAGCTCATGCGGCTGACCTTATTCAAACCTTTGAGTATCGGAGTACCAAACCATCAGTTGATAAGGCCTTGTAGGGTATCAAGTGCCTTACCATGGGGGACAGTGCCAGGATGGAAGATAGGCTATTGGAATTACTAGGTGAACCAAGGTTGGGGGCGCTTTGAAGAAGAAGTAGAGGAAATAAAAGAGCTACAACTTGAGCACGCGTGTTTGGAAAAAGAAAAAGGAAAGTTGGTATATGTGATTGATGGAGAGGAATCAAAAAACTTAGATGTTAGCCATTCTGTAGGGACGCGTGAGGTAGTAGACAGTGCAGATACTCGCGCGCACCTACCATGAGCCCTTAAAAATGAAGAAAGTTAACATCGGTTCAGGAGAAGAACCTAAGGAAGCTATTATAGGAGATTACTGGTCGGAGAAGGAAGTATCTAAGATCATTGATCTGCTGCGCAAATTTGAGGATTTATTCCCATGTGGTACCATGAGCTCAAAGGCGTTCACCATTCCTTGGGGGAGATGAAGATAAAACTGAAGGATAGTGCGCGCCGGTTAGGAAAAGACCCTACCAGATGAATCCCAATTTACGCATGAAGGTTAAGGAGGAGATAGAAAAATGATAGCTTATGGGATCATTGAGGTAGTGGAAGAATCGAGTGGATAAGTCCGATGGTAATCAACATCAAGAAGGATGGGTGGATTAGGATCTATGTGGATTATAGGGAATTGAATGCAGTTTGTGTCATTGATCCCTTTCCGACCCCCTTCACTTGAAGAAATTTTGGAAGGAGTCGCTAGGTGCGAAATCTATTCCTTTACGGATGGATTTTCAGGATACCACCAAGTCCGGATTGCAAAGGAGGACTAGGAGAAGACAACTTTCACCACCGAGTGGGGAAGTTTCGCATATACGGTCATGCCCTTTGGGTTGAAGAATACACATGCTGTCTTTTCACGCATAGTGGTGCAAGCATTCCAGACTTCATCCATAAGTTTCTTTAGTCTATTTGGATGATTGGATAGTGTATGGTCTGGTTAAAGACCATTGTGACAATTTAAGGTTAATGTTTGAGAGGTGTAGGTAGTTGAGGATATCCCTCAACATCAAGAAATGTGTGTTTACTACACCCTTTGGGACTTTATTGGGGCATATCATATGTAAGGAGGGCTTGCTGGTAGATCCCGCTAAGGTTGCAGTTATTGTGGGGTTAACGGAGCCTACTAGCTTGAGCGCGTGGATTCGTGGATTCCTTGGGCATATTACGAACTATTACGGAAATTTATTAAGGGATATGCCAAGATCAGGTGCCTTTAGAGGAGCTGCTTAGACATAAAAGTACCTTCCATTGGGAGAGGCGCATCGAGAGGGCATTTGATACATTAAAAGATAGGCTTATCACCGCACCTATATTACGTTTTCCCTCTTGGGACAAGCCCTTTCATGTCCATGTAGATGCCTCAGGGACCGCCATTGGAGCAGTGCTTGCACATCCATGTGAGGGATTGTTGATCATCCTCTATGTTTTGCAAGGTAGAAGTCGACTACACAGCAGAGAGAGTAATTATACCACAATTGAGCACGAGGCATTATCAATGATCTATGCGCTTTTCAAGTTTAGACAGTATCTGCTGGCAACACCCTTTGTGTTTTACACCGACCACATGGCATTAAAATATTTGGTGAACAAGCCCGTCTTACAAGGGCGCATATGTCGGTGGGTGTTGTTTTTTTGATAATTTGAATTCACTATTGTAGTCCAGCTTGGAAAAAGCAATTGTGGGCCTGATCATCTATCAAGAATTGATTCAGGGGAGGATGCGTAGAGTATTGAGGAAACAATGCTAGATGTGCAACTGTTTAGATTATGGCGTGCGCCCTCGAATTTGGAAGAGATTGCAATATTTTTAAAGGAAGGTGTGGCACCGAAGGAATGAAGACTTTAGAGAAAAATTAGTTGGCCATACGCGTCATGCCCTACATGTTAATTAGTGGATACTTATACAAGTTGGGACGTGATGAAGTTTTCGCAGGTGTGTATTAGAGCATGAGCATCCTAGGCCATCATGGAGGAGGCACACGGAGGAAGTGCGGGTGGGCATTATGCAGGTGATGCCACCGCGCGTAAGATATTAATGGCAGGTTTGTGGTGGGAAACCCTGTACAAGGATTATAGAGACTATTGTAAAGTGTGTGACCATTGTCAATGCACTTGGCAAACTAGGAAGGAGAGATGAAATGCCTTTGCACCCTATCCCTAGCGCGAAGCCTTTTGAAAAGTGGGCAATAGAATTTGTAGGACCTATTGCACCAGTGACGCGTAGGACTGGGTCACGTTATGTCATCACTTGCATGGATTACCTAACAAGGTGGGCAGAGGTAGCTCTGACTAAAGATTGCACAACAACAACAACAAAGGTTCTTGTGGGAGAACATTATCACGAGGTATGGATGCCCGTTGAGTTTGACCAGCAATAGGGGTACACATTTCTTGAATGAGACCATGAGGATCCTATTATTAGAGTTCATGGTAGCTCATCACAAGACTATGCCCTATCACCCACAAGAAAATGGAACCACGTGAAAGCATTCAACAAAATATTGAGTCATACCCTGACCAAAATTTGTGATGTCGGAAGACAAGATTGGGATGAAAAAGTATCGGCAGTATTGTGGGCTTACAGACAACATATAAAAGGCTGAACAAAGCCACACCTTTTTAGTTGGTGTTTGGCGTGGAAGCTATTTTTCCAGTTGAATTTATGTTGCCTTCTCTGCGAATAGCATGCGCAGGAGGGTTAGCCGATGAACAAGCACTTGGAAGAAAGAATTGATGAGTTAATGAAGCTGGATGAAAGATGATCACTCGCCAGTGGAGCTAAACAACAGAAAAAGTAAAGAAGAAGGCTTGGCATGATCGCCACATTAGAAATAAGAAGTTTGAGGTTGGGTAGTTGGTGTTACTATATGATTCTAAGTTTCTACGCCATCTGGGAAATTGAAAGTCCATTGGTTGGGTCCTTACACAATCTCATACATCCTTGATTCGAGTCATGTGCCATTATTCTGCTACCGATGGGATGAAGTTTCCTGACACTTCAATGGGAGTAGGCTGAAGCCCTACTATAAATAAGTCTTCTTGGTGTTTGTAAATAAGTCAATTTTTTCTAGTTAGTTTAGAAGTTTCCTTTATGCATTTCCCTTTCTTGTGTTTCCCTTTCGCGTTGTTGTTTTGTTTTGCACCTTGGGCACTGGTAACCTTATTGCTATTTTGGAGAATTTGTGAGTGTGCAGAGGACCGCACATCATTTTAAGTGTGGGGTGGAGAAATGTGAAGGAGCGCATGATTAGAGTGCCAAGGAAGTTGTGTTGAAAAGCCCTGTTGAATGGCTCGGTTGAAAGAGGTATATGAAGAGAAAATATGGAAGAAGAATGGTTGGTGCCAGGATAAAGCTACTTGTAGATCCCACGTACTAAGGAGGAGAAAGCACATTTAAGCAACATGAGGTAGGTGAGAGCAAGAATCGGACAAAAGAAGTGCCTTCGGCGTAGGTTACGTGCGTGCAAGAGTCTCTTGTCATGTTGGATTGGTTGCGTGCCAGAAGGTTGGAGGAGTTTTCATGTAGGTTGGGCGTGTGAGTGAAAGCGCTGAAGATGGGATTTGTTTGAACAAGCCGCATTAAATGAAAAAAGTACGGTGGTAGGTGAAGTAGCATTTAATGTTCAAAAAGAGAAAAACTATAAGTAAAGGGTCGAGGCACTTTCATTTTCACTTTGTGAAATAGAGAAAGAAGTGAGTTTTATAAATTAGGGTTTCCATATTCGATTGAGCGAAGAAAGATCTGTGAGATTGAAGCGTGAGCAGCCAATTTGAGTTTGCAAACCAGAAGGAAGGGGTTACACGGGCGTGAAAAAAGTTGTGAGGTGTTGTCTTGTGGAAATTTTATCCCAGTTAGGGTTTGACAAACTAGGGCACGGGTCCAAGAGATTTTATATCATAGATTTGAGATCGGAGATTGGAAGAAGTAGTAGGACAAAGTAACAAGGAGGGAGTGGAGTGATAAGAAGACCTCAACAATGGCACCCAAGAAAGGAAAGGGCAAGGGCAAGGCCAAACAACAAGAACCCGACGTGAACACAAATGAAGAATGGTATGCGGAGATGCAATACCCAAATGGGGTGATGATGGGTAAGGAGTGGGAATCCCACTTGATAAATGTGCCTTTAAGTGATTATAACCACCGAACAAACATGATCGAGAAGGAAATGGCACTGGAATTAGTGCGCCCCATGAGTAAATGAACACCAGAGGGCTTGCCAATCTACGATGATGACGTAAAGGTCAAAATGGAGAAGGCAAGGATGTTGTTGCAACTCTATGAGTTGCCTTATTTTGGGAAACTAGAGCACCTGTATCAATGGCTAATGTCGCGGATACATGAATATTACTTCCACTTTGTAGGGCGCAAGATGCACATTACTCCCCAGCTTATCTCTCAGTTCACAGGCCTTATATGTGAAGGAAACAACTTGGAGGATGACCTGAGCGACAAGGAGGCAATTCAGGAGACCATAAATGAATATGCTTGCAAAAAGGGGTCGAGGTACTACGACATTTCAGACATCAAGGACCCCATGATGAAAATGGCCGTGCATCTAGTAACAAAGCTGAATGGCCAGGAGAGATGGACCCAGTTAATAAGCCTTGGTTACATGTTTGCGAAAAATTATAGAAGGCACCATATACAACTTGTCTGCTTACATTGCAGAGGAGATTGTCAGTTGCACAAAGGAGGGGGATAGAATCCTCTTCGGCAACATCCTCCTGACCATCGTATTTTTAGAGATTGGAGTGCCTGACGCACCAGACAAGTTTGTATGGGAGTACCTGCGAGGATCCTTTGCCCGAAGAGATTCGAGAAGTATGCCTGTGACACAATGACAACACCCCACAAGGTGTGACTGGAGAAATGGTATACACGCCTAAGGAACACATTCGGGGTAGAGTGGAGAATCCCTGAACAACTCCCAAAGCCAGCCCACCGAAGGGGAAGTCAAGTTCGTTGTATATCAACATTTCTGCTGGCGGTTTCAGTGATGATAGATGAATCATGGAGCCCTTGGTGCAAACTTCCCTTCAGCATTCACTACTCAATACTTCCAAGAGGGAGTAAATAGATTTAAGGAATCAAATAAGTTAAAACTGGAACTAGGTAGTCTGGACTGGGAGCATAGAGAGATGTGGAAAATATTGAACTACCCGGTGGCAAGTGCACATACGTGGAAAGGTACATGTCGCATGAGGTCCAGATGACAAGGCCGATGACACTACCCATTGTAGGAGGATCCGCGGCGCACGTGTACCTCCGTATAAGGCCAAAGTTTGAAAAGGGCACATACCTGGAGAATGAAGTCTCCATACCTGAGGATCCCATGGGTAGGAAGAAGCCCATGCCCAAGAAGAGGGGAAGAGAAGATGAAGAAGCACCAAGTGTGCAGACTGCTCAGACAGTGAGCATGCCAACAACAAGCACCAAGCCCAGTACTTACACACGGAGAAAGAAGTCCCGGTGAAGGAGAAGACACCAGAAGTGGAGGCACCTAGAAACCACTCACCAAGGAAAATTCACCTGAGGAAGAGGAAGAGGCCAATCCTGTCAAGGAGAGATACCTCTCGGGAAAAAGTAGAGGGTGAAAGAGGGAGCTAACTCGGAGTAGACCGACAGCTTGGAGAAGTATATGGGTAAAAGAGAAGGTGAGAGTGAAGAAGACGACAACAAGGAAGATGAGCCTAAGAAGGACCAAGAGCCACATGTGTTCAGCGTGTACGAATCAGGAGAAGGGAGTGAAGATGAGAAGCATGAGTTCATATTTGCGTGGCGCAAGGGCACCCAGGATGAAGAATGCACCCGGACATGGGAAGGAATGAAGAGGTTGGCACGGAAAAGTAGGAAGCTATAAGCTTCACAAAGGAGCAGATCACTGAGGTGGTAGAGAGAGAAGCAAAGAGAATGCTCGAGGCCCTAGTAGACCAAGAGTTGGAGTGCAGTGTTGACATAGTGCTGGAGGAAGGAGAGGAAAACACTGATAAGGAGCATGGCAACATGGGAGGAGGTCCCGCTCTAACAGTGAGTTTTCCCAAAGGCACGCGCTCGGGAAGGAGGGCCCTCGATATAGAATAAAGACAAGTGATGGGCTACATTAATGACTCAAGGAAGGTACTACACGCACGGTTCCAGAGCATGGTACCCACAGAAAGGCTTTTAGCCATGGGGTCATTTGAGAAGGAGGGTGCGTACCCCAGAATGAAGAAGATGCTCTCTTGGGTGTTTGAGTCCCACATTGACGAGCTAGACTTTGAAGTCTACCAAGGAGTGATCATCACAGTACCAGAGTCTAAGGGAGCCAATCCCTTGGTAAATGCCTAGGAACTCTTAGATGAGCAAGTCTGTAACGTGCTCAACAAGGTCACGGTCGAGACAGAGGCTAGGCTCTTCGCGCGCAATGACAAGAATAAGAGTATTGGAGGAGAAACTAGGGAAGAAAGAAGAGGAGCTAGCAGAGAAGGCCAAGAGTTTGAAGTAGGAAGAATTGATCAGCGCATAGCTAAGGCATGAGTTAAAGGAAGAAAAGACAAAGGTGTAGGAAGTGTACAAGAAGATGGAATCTATCAAGAGCGCCATCCTTTTAAAGCACCCAGACTTAACACTGTGCCGCACTGCACAAAGAAGTACTCATCCCTTCTGGAATGTTTAGAAGATCTAACACGCGTCCTCACTATGAAGAGATGACCTTTGGCCCTAGAGTCTATAGAAGAAGTGGTCGCACGCTTAAAGGAGGAGGATAGGTTGAAGGTGGTAGCGCTCATTACAGAGTACAACCAGGTGCTCGCAGAAGTTAAAGTCACTGCCCAATCTACTGAGGCCGCATATGATACCTACTGTGCAAACAAGGATAAGGTAGCATGCTCCTTGGTCTCCACACTCGAAGCGAATCTAAAGGAGTTCCAAGAGAAGAACAAAGGAAACAAAGCAGAGAGGGAGAAGGTTCTTGCCGAAGTGGAAAGCAAATCTGAGGTGATTGAAGCATTAAGGAGTTCAATCAAGGCCTGGCTAAAATAACTATATCCTCAGATTACCAGGAGGATGGACACGCTCGAAGACCTGGGCAAGGAGATGGAGAATATCATTGACACCTTGGGAGCCCAAGGAATTGGCCTGCGTTTTGACGAGGTGAGCATCCTGATCGACAACCTATGTTAGAGGGTATAGAGTGAGGTCGACATTTGGAACAAGCTGGAGAGCAGAGACTTACGAAAGGATTTTCCCACTTGCTTTGATTTTATGCCCCCATTCTTCATTCTTCCCCTATTCTTTCATTCCTTTATTATTTTACAAAATGTAAGATTACACCTTGAGGTAGCCTACATCTTGGTTAAGTAGAGTGTTTCCACAGGACGAAGAACATGCATAGTGTGGGGTGATATTGGACCCCTGGAATATTGACCAAGTATGAAGGCGCGTAGGCACGTAAGGTCCCAGTTATGGAATGGCGCGTAAGGCAAAAATGTGCAAGAGAAGGAATTAAGGAAGCACGTAGCACGAGAGACACATGAAAGGATCGGGACTTAGTCATTTTGGACGTCCGAAGCAGAACACGTGAAAAGCATGGCATGGTTGCACGCGGATAAGATGCTAGCCTGGCGATAGGTTGGCCCAGGAAGGATCATTCTTGCGATGGAATCTTCTAGAAGAACATCATGGAATGAAGTGGAGAAGCATGCTCGCATGGATGATCACATTCGAGACACATTGGCACTAGATCGAGGGCGCCGGAGGGTGAGTTGGCGATCCCGGAAAGCTATAAATACAAGCACCTGCGAGAGACAAAGAGGGAGAGACACATGGAGATATACATACAAATATCCATATGGACACCTAGAGAGTGAGTGGAGCTCTGCAGAAATGATGTGAGGACTCTGTCAGTGAATAGTTGTATTTGGGAGAGAATGCACTAGGCCTAGAGGTTGTAAATTTTCTTTTGGGTAGCTTAGTTACATTAAGTCCAGTGGAATGCATGACCACGGTGCTGCTTCTCTACGAACCTCTGTAATGGTTCCATGGATGTAATAAGGTTACCTGTTATAATATATACATGAATCTCAATGGTTCTAATGCATATTTCTCTCTTATGGGTTCTCTTTCCTATCATACTAAGTATGAATGCTTGTATGTTTATTTCTGTCACAATACATGTTGTGGATTCTGTTAAGCACTCGATCTGAAATGACTGCAAGGATCTAGAGGTTGTTCTGAGCCCTATGGTTCTTGCATGTCTTAACTCCCCTTTTGAAATCTCTTACACTAATCATATATGATGTATCCCATTAAACTCACATAAAAGAGAGACTCGGTACCCACGTGTGCCTTGGGTGAGCGGTCGGCTTTACATTGGGTGATAGGCCGATGCGCATGGGGTTCCTTTCTTTTGTGATAAGAGTAAAAATAACTAAATGCCCCTCCATCGATGTGCCCTTCATAGTAATGACCATCGTCCTTGGAATTATTTGTGAGGCTACTCTGTTACACACCAATATTAATGACATCATGTATTTGGTTAATCAATCTACAATCCTTGGTGTCATGAGTAGTAGAGGTGCAAATCTTGCAATAGCAAGACACATTTTTACGGATCATGCCGCAAAGAGTGGGCACCTACTTGCATCATGATCTCCGTGGTAGATCTCATAGTCCACTGTCATGGCGCGTACCAATCTCCTAGGGAAATTGTCCTTTATATGCCCCTCTACCTCACAATCCATGCACCATAGACCATTGTGAGTCTCATGCACCTGAGTTTACAGATAGCTTTTCTAACTACTTGGCCATTGTAACAATCTGAGCCTCAAGAAAAGGGCTAACACTGGTATCAACGCTTCTAATAGCCTCAACACGTAGGGTAACTTCCAAGGCCTCGCATGGGTCTGTGAAAGTATTATGTGAAAGTGCTCTCTTAAAAGGTGTTATCAACCCTCCAATAAACCACTGAGCATGTTGAGAGGGGTGAATATCATAAGACAATTTTGATAAGAGGGTCTTGAAACAAACATCGTACTCCAACAAACTTTCTACCATACCTTGTTGAATATCCTTCAGATAGCGCTAATGATTTTTTTTTCAAACTCAGGGATATGAAATTCAACCAAGAAGGCATTGCATTGTGTGGTGTAATCCACCACTGTTTGATGGGGGTCATACTTTTGGTACCAACTATGCGCGTGTCCTTGCAACATCGTTGCAAACTGACTTGCCTTCTGCTATGGGGTAGTGATCCCCTTTGCGTGCCATAGCAACTCACACTTTTGTACATGCTCTATAAGCATCCTCAACACCTTTTAGTCTGGTAGATGTAAAGACATTTAGAAAAACACTTGCTTTGAGGCGATTGAGGCCCTTATCCGCTCGATCCGAACCTTGATTTCCTTCGGTGTTGCCTCAACCACCGGATCTACTATATCCACCAAGTCATGTTCCTCCTATCCCACCGATCCTCCAAATCCGTCAGTCCACCAGTCCTCCGGCTCCTACTCCTCTAGATCCACCTCATGTAGCCGGTATGAATGGGCTTGAAATGGTTGCATCTAGCGTTCCCAACATACCACCGAATCGCATGCCAACAGTTTGTGATATTGTACCACTATCAAATGTGTGTCCCGCGCCACTCCTGAGATGCGATACCCAAACTTTGCATACCCGTAATTTTCCCAAACATTGTTCCATACAATATTCCTCCAAACATAGGGAATGATTGTGTAACCATAGATGTACCAAATGAGAAATTATATCTCCTAGGTGCAAATCAATCACTCCCACCAATACCAACTGGGTTAGCAATACTTATCTCTTGATTTGGAAGACTAAGTGCCGGGGTTGGTCACCAAGAGGATTCTGATGCATTTCGATGACTCTCCTTTCTCCAAGTGACAAAATCTCATCGAAGCTTAAGGGGTCTGTCTCTTGCACTTGCCAAGATGGGGTAGCAAGACAGATCGCTTTAGGCTCCATGTCCTCTACGTGAACCTCAATTCCTTCCTGCAACATCTGCCTCCATAGATCCATCACTCCTGCAACCTCATGTTGTCTAGCCAACTCCCTTTCATGAGCTTCATTATACTTGAGTTATCTTTTCTCTCTCTCCTTTTCATCTGTAATGTATGCCATCTTTCTCCACCCTAGCTTCCTCACCCAACACTTAGAGAAGATTAGCCGGCCATAGGGAATGCTTCCAAACTTAGTGTAATGATCAAGATCTTCATAGCTAAAGGGATAGCATACAAAAATGATCCTCTATGTTCCCTTAAGAACTCAAACTCAACAACCTCTGGACAAGAATACATAGAAATAATGTATTCCAAGGTATAACTGGTCATCAATCTTCTCCACCAATTATCAACACCATGTGTCCAAGTCAGATCAACATTCTGCAACCTCTAATATTCATCTTGGGTCCACACGTGAGATCTATAATACCATCTTGATCTAGATGCGTATGCCGAAATCCATTCATACAAATCCACTAGAAAGCAACAAAAGAAGGTCTCATATAGCTCATGATACAAGTGTTCTTATACCCATTTACATGCATCAATCTCAGGCCAAGTACTAAATCTCTAAGCAAATTCATCCTCTGTTCTCTTAAACCATGCTTCGACACTATCCAAGGTCAAGCACTCTGTCATCACACATCATTCTCACAACAACTTTGAAAAGAGGTCCCGACAACAAAACCAAGATGTAGTCATTTTTATGTACCCTCAGTACAAATTTCTAACCCTATCACCCAAAGAGTCTTTGGGCTCTCACCCGAGGCACCCGCGAGCGTCGAGCCCCTCCTTTATGTGAGCATTGTGATAAAATATTGCCATTGTTAGAGGATTAGCTGTAGAAAAGTAGATATTCATGTAAAAGCACAACATGAGCTACCATATCCTTATACCCATGCATGAAAACAAGAGAAACAACACAACATGGATTATGAAGAACAAATCTGATTTATAATATGAATAAATGACACTAGGGTTTGCACCCATGAACAAGATATCCATAACAATTATATATATATTGATCAAGAGTGCTAAATAACCACATTACATTCAAAAGGCCATGCAAGTCGAATACAGTAAATGCCAGGGATTCGACCCATACAATATATGTTAAAACAAAGATCTAACTTATATACCAAGAGTCCTAGCTATTCCCCCTTATTACATAAATTTTACAGACCCATCCCTTAGACATGATGACCTTCTTGTAACTCCCTAATGAAAACCCCCAACCCTAGGGCCTCCTAATACTTTCTGTAGAGCTTCCCCTTTTCCCATGCTATATGTCTATCCATATATATCTTGGTGTCTCTTCTTCTACCCGAGCATCTCTTCTTATAGGTCCAATACCCACCACCATGCCTTCCTTCAGGAGTAGATCACATGCCAAGTGTCCATGTGGTCCTTCATTGGTGAATGTTTATCCTGTTCCGAGATCTCCACTTTCTGTAATGATGTCTTCCTAGGAATATTCCTTGCGTGGAATATCCTTTTCTTGACCATCAAGTCTCCAAGTTGGCACCTTATCCACTTGGCATGCCTAGTCGGGTCACGTTTTTCCTCAAGTGCCTCCAGAACGCCGAATATGGCTAAGTCCTTAGATCATGTGTACTATCTCCCGTGTGCCCTGGTCTCTCCTAAACCCTTCTTAAACCTCTTTGTCTGTGTGCATCTCCCCACGTGCCCTTCTCTTTATTGCTTTTGCACGCATGCCTTTTGGTACTTCGTCAATAATTCAGGGCCCAACAACCTCACCGACACAAAAAGAAAGATATAAATAAAAAAGTTGGGCTATTCCAAGACGTTGCCCACACTTTGAAGGACAATATGTCAAATAGTTATCTGGCACAATGAGCTCAATTTGAGGGTAGTTGTGTGCTCTGTTACGTCAAACAAAAAATTAAATATTGCATATTGGTTAATGTGTTTTCTTCCATTGAATTTCTTGCCTTAGAATGTCAGACGAGCAACGAATGGGTTGATGTGGATCGATTTATTTTAGCAATTTAGGAATAGAGGTAGGTTAAAGTAAAAATAAAAAATACAAATTGCACTGGTTTCGTAACTAAAAAAGAAAAAGAAAATACCCGTTTTGGAAAATCCAACTTTGAAAACAGGGAAAATTGGTGAATGGCTTACTTGTTGTAGAGCAGGTGCCCTGTTTTGTGCTGCCCTTGAAATTCCGTCTATTGACAGGTTGAAGGGAATGTTGTAAATTTGTGCCAACGTGGATTTCTACAGAACCCATTAATATTCCTCTGAAGCCTATCAGATACCAAATCCTTAATAATAGATCTAAATTTGGGTTGGATAAACTTGGATTGCAGAGGTAATCTGTTTGTTGACGGAGAAATGAAATCCTTGTGTTGTACTAATTATCGAAGGGTAAAGTGGGGTACATCATAAGAAATGTGACTTTCTTTGAGCCTGAGCATTTTTTATAACAGTTTGAAGAACACACAAGGAAATCAAGTAATATGTTTTACAATTATAGGAGAAATCAATAACGCAAAAGGAAATCAAAATTTGTAAGAAATATGTCAGACACTTACAATTTGTCTACTACGATTACAGTTCTCCGCGATTTCATACATCTCGTTTGCAAAATCTTGTAAATTTGAGGTGGAAGATCCACCCATTCCAACAGATTGTGTAGCCATCTCCTTCAATTTATGTGCACATTTCCTCATCTATTTTCCTTCTTTAGTGCTTAGGAGTAATCTTAAAAATTTCTCTACCTTCACTTAACAAGGAATCTCTTCTCTGTGCTGACAAAAATGGACACCAATTCAAAGTTCTTCGGTGAGCAGCTTCGAGTTAAAATGTTGATCTGCGAACATCGGCCATGTGACCATCGACACTCCCATCGAGATGATTTCCAGTGTAGAATTCCATCCGCGAGTGGTTCATGAGTAGTTGTGGCGCCCATCCCCAAATGACCAAACCCTTGGCCCTCTCCATAAACCATTCTGGAAGGTAGGTAGTGTAAAATCCCGATCGCTAGCTTCTAGACCCGTTGCGAGTGCCCCCGGTTTGAGCTTACGTAAGAAACTCCTCGCTCCCAAATGAAACGTACACAACTAAAAGAAGGCACCGAGAATCCAGCCAATAAAATCCTTAGTAAACATGCAATCGCCACATTTAACATGCGAAGTGCTAAAAAACAAGAAAAAATAATTAATGAAAGTAAAAACATCAAAATACCACAAATTTAAGTTGAAACATCAAAATGGCCGTCAAAACTAGGCTAGTGGCATGAACGACTAGAAAGGCCTTTCCCATAAGGGGAACGAATTCGACGTAAAAATGTAAACTATTAAAATATATATCAAATTACACGTGTAAAAACATTGTGTTTACGACATCCAACTGGTTGTGTTGGAGATGCACGAGTGATTTATGAATGACGGAGAAACCATAGCCCGCTGAAACCCTCATTCAAGCCAACTTCTCCGCATTTGCAATAATTTTATCTGTGTATGTCTACATGGCACCGCCGAAAGAATTTCATACAATAATATCACGAGATGGGGTTGACATCAACCGGTATTGTCATTACTTGGCGGTACTGGTCTCTGTTTGAAACAATTCCATGGTGACATTGATGCACGTGTTGAACAGTAGTAGTCGTCGAGCATATAAATGTTGCGGCGAGTTTTTGAGATTTATTGGCGACATCAATAACCACAATTACTGAAGATTCTTTAGAGAAGATGTGTTTATGTTACCCCAGTGATTGAAATGAAGTGACATAAAGGCTCGATCGTTGGGACGAGCAATGTTGCGTGGAAATTTTTTGGCATGGATTTCAACACATCCCTTCCAAACTCCTCTCCACCATCCGTTTTCCGACGTTTGTCACATTCAACCAGACTCGTCTCATAGGAAAAAACACCTTATGACGTAATAAATATTTAATAAATTGTAGTAGTATACCTATAATATATGTTTATATATATATATATATATATACTACATAATATACTTATTTAATACTTATACATAATAATATATAATTAATTATATGCTAATATTAGGTATACATATTATAAATATATACTTAAATTAGACATAATTATAAATATATTAACTAATTTAAATATTAATATACTAATTTAATACCTATATATTATAAATAATATACAAAAAATATATAATAAATAAGTATTACATAGTATAATTATATTTAGTATTATAAATATTATAATTATTAAATCATTAAATAGTTAAATATTCTATGCCTATATATATATATATATATATCTTAAATATAATTACACTGAAAGGCATTCCAAATGGGAGCGATGTCTCCTGCGTCGACCGACAAGTGATAGGTAAATGGATGGTGGGGATGAGAGGAGAGATGATGTTGACGTATGAAAAATTTATGACCATCTCGTGTGGCAATCCTTGCGTCCTGCGATTACGTGGAAACCCGTACTTGAATCCATGTATCCTCTCGCACCGACACATGTCATGTCGATCAATGTGAGACAAAGTACCACATTTCTTGTGTTAGAGGAGAATGCGAGAGTTGGTAGGGATAAACATCTTAATTAACGGGGAAGTTTTTAATGCTACACGGATGAAGATCAAACAAAAACTTCTTTTACCTATGAAATTTGCCATATCTCCACTTTGACAAAGTGTGGATAAAACATGTGAAACAAAGATATAGGTAAGGTTATAGGCCTCGGTCACAATTTCTTATGAGGCATAATCCTACTTCACAAACTCCATCTATGGTTGCCTCGCTGACATTTACACTCTCCGAAACATCTCAACATTCATATATTTACTTAATGGTAATTTATCTTTTGTTGCATGTTATTGTTGCAGGTTTCTAATTCCACAACGAGATGGAAAAAATATTATCTTCACAATCTTTACCCAACCATGGTGGCTTAGTTTGGAGTCATTTAAAATGGGAAAATCA
The DNA here is from genome assembly GCA_018340775.1 of Taxus wallichiana var. yunnanensis. Lineage (NCBI taxonomy): Eukaryota > Viridiplantae > Streptophyta > Pinopsida > Cupressales > Taxaceae > Taxus > Taxus wallichiana. The sequence goes on along the minus strand of CM031234.1, from coordinate 577,408,787 downwards.
CTCTCTGTAGCTTTTTATGTTTGGGAAGAGTTGATGTTATGAAGAAAATTATCACTTATTTTATCTGTAATCTAACACGTTGTTATTAAATATATTTATGCATTCTTATTTTTGTTGAAAATGACTCCAAATGACATTTACATATGTAAACCCATGTTACATTGTAGGGTATAGTGCAAGGTATTTACAGGGATATCAGAAGAAGAACGAATAGTTACAAGAGCTCCTCTTTGTAATGTTCACTGTTTTTAAAAATTTTCCGTCGGGAGACTATTTTGTATACACAAGAATTTCCCTCAATGATTTTGATGAACTGATTGTTGTATATGCACAAAAATGGGTTTGTTGAAAAGACCTTGGAAACTCTTGCGCTAATGCAATTGGCGGTGTAAATCCATATTCCACTCCATACGATCATGTAACATCCCCATTTTAAGATACTTTTAGAACAAGGGAATTTTTATTTTATTTTATAACGTTCTCTGTTATGAATTATAAAATTCAAACACACGTTCAAGTTTTAATAATTGTTCTCTGCCCAAACAACACAGTTTGGAACACACAATTTCTTTTTAAAACTAATGTTCCCTGTTCACATATTTACAATATGGAACACACATTCAATGCCATTCAATCTTATAACAGATTCTATATGTTGCTGTAAATGACTCGAGGAACTGCCGATCTTCCATTTTCATGGCTCGGAGTTTCAACGATCCTTCATTTCATGACTCGGCAACAACCGATCCTTCATGTTCATTTATGCATAGTATATTATATATACCAGTTCTCTTAACCGTTTCCGGTTATCGAAGTGATCCATTTAAGAAGCCTATCTGAATATCTATTACTGATATTCATCTGACATCCTGCATCTTAAATTAAGTGATAAGGACAACGAACCAAACACTTGCGATACTTTGGCCAAAGATTTTCACATGCTTTGCATGATCATATTCCTGGATGTGATACACATCAATGGAATACGTCCTTCACTTCACTTCACCTGTTATCTAGAATGGTCTTTCCTGGTTCCTACCAGTCCTCTCAGTTTAAGGTCGGATTAAAACTTCCGATTTCCAACTAGCAATATGAACGAATATAGGAAGGCACTCCAGGTAACTAAAGATACGCAGACATACGGTGTCATTCCCCACGACTCCGTGTGTCTAGTTATCTTTAGTCCTCCGGAGTCACTCCGCATACGAGATCATACTCCCATCCCCAGTCAAGAACTTCACATTCAGCCTATGTATTCTTGATGTTTTAATTCGGGAGGGCATTGCAATATGTCAGCTATAACATTGTGTCGTCATGAAGACCCCGTCTTCATGAAGACACCTTCTTTGTAGGCCCATGGGCGTATGTCAATGTCCTACGGAATCCTCCCATCGAGTACACATCTGCTCAAGTGATTTGGATATGATCTTAATATTTAAGATCAACTTTCAGCAACCATGCTTTGATCCTTTATCCTCGTTCCCGTTACAGTTGTACGTAGCTAAGAGAGACTAAATCCGTCCTTTAGCTTGCTATGCATCTTCTCCTTCGTAAATCTTGAAGGGCTGCATTTCTCTACTTGGTTTTCTTTTCAATAATTGGATTAAGCGGCCCGTTCTGGAGATGGACGTGATAAGTTTAACCTATTAAACTTAACCAAGTTTTTCCCAATCAGTAACTAAATTTAGAATTCTAGCTTATTAGACGTCATTTAAACGAGGTCTAATTCCCAATAAATGTATTCATTTATTCTCCTTAACATTACATAGTTAAGGTCTATTAGTCATGAATATACTTATCCCATATCCTTTCTTTACGAATTCAACATACGAGGTCATTAATGGAGTTCGAAAGCGAAGTTCGATTACTCCTAAGTTAATTGATATTCCTTAGCTTCCAAGCTAATCCGAATACCTATCGATTATGGAATCATATTCTTCCTAATCCTTTTTAATGTCGATTAAAAATTCATCTTTACCCAAGTATGAACTAATTGCGTATTTCAACTTAAAATTTGCATTAAGGTAAGAATAGATATCTGTTTCTTTTAACGTCCATCCAGGACAATTAAATAAATCCAAATCAATAAATAACATTATATTTCCAATTTAATCAACAATATCAACTGATATAGTCATTAAAATATCACACTTGTATTTGTATTCATCATCCATTTCATAATCCATACATCTCGAATCCAGTATTGGACTTTGATTAAATAAAACATCATTACAACTCATAGTTAGAAGAATGCACTTTCTTCTTTTCACAATTCCTCGAAGAGGAATAATAGTAAGCAAATACAATTCATCTTCAAACAATCAAAGAAGCATCAGAAAACAGCCATGTCTTCGTTCTAATCAAATTCCATCTGTAAAATTATTTGCAGGTCGATTCATAGGAATCGAGCATATTAAGCACTTGTCATTAAAAATGAGGTGCTTGATTAAGCTGTCTCAATAAAAGAACCCTGCTTTTATGAAACGACAGTAAGACATCAATCAAGAAATAGGCACCAAAGAATGATCAGCATAACAACTGAACCATCAAAATACCATCACAATCAACCAAAGAACTGCTGTCCCATTTTCCACATAACCGTTACAAGTTCCAAATTACAATATTTGTAAAGTTTAGGAATACAAGTAGCATACTGCTGATATAACATACTGTTATCCTTTCCACTCCTTTCATTAATAATAATGCAAAAGGGTAAAACTAACTGAAACGTAACCAATTACTTTCCTTTCAGTTCATGCATCATATTAGATTCCAAGCAATCAAGCACAGACAAGGAAGCAAACAACAATGCATATAGTTGCTCATATCTAAGCACTACAAGATTCATTATTAACGAATTACAGATTTCCAACTGAATGAAAGAAGAAAAGATCATTTTTCCAAGTTATTCATCCATATCCCTATTTCTTTCCTCATGACTGTCCCAAAATTGAATCCAAACGAGACACAAATCAAGATAACAGTTCAGAGTGAAACTTACAAAATCCACTCGGAATTCATTTTCCAGCAGCAAGAGTAATTTCATTCATAATCAGCTTTAAACGAAAACAAGGAAGAATGTATCGTCCTTATCAATACTTCATTTAAATCAGGCTCATATGAATATCCAAAACAGGTTAGTACAACATCGTATTTATCATAGATCAAATAGTATAAGGATGCATACTATGTATTTACCGTACTAGAAGAATCCATAATTCTTTCACTGTATTGTAAACCAGATAAACAGTTATACAATCATGCAATCAATTATTCACATGATTTCCTAATTCTATGAATGCATTCCATTCAAAATAAAATTTATTCATTGCTGTTACCTACAACAAGACCAATCATAATGCACAGTAAGACTTCAATGCTATTTCCAGAATTCAAACAACAAAAGAGAAGAATTCGTTCTTTAACTATTCAAATAAGAAAACAACCATTTTCTTCAACTCAACAAGAATTATTCATGCCGGTTTCATTTTTCCTTGACTGACAGTGCAAAGATCAGAAGACCACACGAAACATTCAAAATTCCGTTTGTACAGAAAAACACAGCACTTAGGAAACGATTTAAATGCCACTGTCCTCTATTCAGACTGAACTTACAAGTTCAATAAACCATCCGACTACTGATTTTACCAAATCAAAACAGCAGACAAAAGAAGAATTCCTTACCAATAAATGTTTCTACCCGAATCCATTTTTCTATTCACAATGATGTACAGAACCCAAAAATGTGATTTTCATACAATAATACCCTTATTATTAAAAACCCGCATAGGATATCAGATGCACAACAAAGTATAATCAAAACAGGTCCAACAGCAAGACAACTTCCCAAGCATTTCTTCCTTTGCACAGCAATCCAAAGTAAAGTGCGTTTTCACAAAGACAGTCCGAACTAAAAGATCGAACAACATCAATAAAACACAACAAATCATCTAACCCCCTCAGCAAGAATCAACATAATTCATTTAATGTTCGAAATACCAGCCAAGCTCGTTTTCACGACTACTGTCCAAACTGTAAGATCAAGTCGTTTCCATAAACACAACAAAATCAACCTTTCATCCCAGCAAGAAAGAATGTAATCATTTATAAGTTCAGAAGAAAACAATTTCTTTTCTAGCTCCCACGAATACCCAAATTGTATTCGTCCATTTATATAAAAGAAGAAGCACAACAATGAAAACATTACTATCATTTCCTTCTAACCGAGTTCGTAATGCTCAGATAAAACTCTAATGCCAATTCCTTTAAAATCCAAAAATGCTATTTCCTTCTAATCCAGAAACAACAGAAGGAAAAGAAAAGTTTTATTTCCTTTAAGAGAAATTTCAGTATAGAAACGACATCATGCAACTCGTACATCCTGTACAATTTTATCACAAAAGATCATATAACAAAAGAACAATCACACAACAGTGAAAACAACCCACACAGCCTGCACAGTTCTTATATAACATTTAAGCAGAGAAAAACCCATCTCGAATTCCCAAATACCATCAACAACCAATACAACAAGTTCTTATTCCAACTCAATTCATGCAAAGACAGATCAAATCACAACAACCAGAAATGATTTTACCTATCATTTCAAAAATGACAGCAAGAATCGACTGAACCCAAATCGTATCAACACGACAACAATCACATAAACCCAAAACCCAAGAGCAGGGTTGTTTTAATGAGACGTTTAAACAAATCAAGTATTTTTAAAGAGAAAGGCTTAACATACCTGTAAATTCTTCCTCAAAACTCGAAGAAAATCACGTCTACCAAAGGTATTTCCTTCCACGGCGACAGCATGAGCTTTTCAACAATCCTTTCCTCTTCAGGCTCAAAGAACAGACCTCCAAATTTCTAAAAACAATTGATAAACCCAAAAAAACTGGTTCGGTAACCAAACAAAAAAACCAAATGCAGAGCAACTTCACAAAATCCGAATCGACACAATAAAAATCAAATTTCCCTCATACACTTTCCAAGGCGAGCTGGTCGCGAGGACCAAGAAAATTTAATGCATTAAAGGCTCTGCCTTTTCCCAATTTCCCACGCCACTGCCAACTTGAGTTGGCGAACTCCTAATTTTGAATTTTACATGCAAAACCAAATTTAGTTCCATGTCCACTAGATACCTCTGCCACTTACCTGTCCCCGCCAAACTGGCGCTGTCCACGTATGGACTCCCCATTAATGCCATTAAACACCCCTTCATCCTTATCCTCTCCCTCTAAGGGTCTGTGCGTCCCCTTTAGGTTAGGATTAGTTTAGGATTTATATTAGTGTTCAACCTAGGTCATAGTCTAGTTTTTAGGTTAATAGGACTTAGGTTTATTTCCCTTTCTTTTTTTTTTATAATTTAAAAATCCACTTAGGATAGTAGTTTAGGATGTATGGTAGAACTTAGGATTAGCTTAGGATTTAATTCCTTCTAACCACTAACACTAATCAACCTCCAATCCAGTCTTCCTACTGACATTCATGTCAATGCTGTGCAGGACATTTCGTCCTTTGCTTCACATGCCAGAGCCACCCGTGTCCAGACATTTCCTGCCTCACGAGGTCTTAAGTACGATAGTGCATGGTTCGAGAATCGTACCTTTGTCGTTGGCATTTGCGTGCCAGCTGCTCATACCTGCAATCAGGCACTGCACATTTATATCAACCTCCAGTTCGATTCAAGAGTAAATCGACAAAGCAATCACACGAAGACCACATCATACTTTGGATCAATGGAATTGATTCAAGGTGTGCTGTCAATCAGCAAAGAGAGTTTAGCAAGTATACGACAATTTGTCATCACATCAGCAAACACACAAGCAACAATAACTGCTGTCCCATGAAATTAAATTACAGCATGCTAGAATCCAAGTTAGAAACACATTCCTTTAAGATCAAAATATATCTTAACATGGTTGCCTTCATTTCATGAATCTGACAACAAAAGTGAAAAATAATCACCAAGATAACTTTCAAAATCGGGTGTTACATTCTTCCCTCCTTAAAGAATCATTGTCCGTGATCGATTAAACAAATCAAGGAGTTCCTAGGATAAAGTTCGGTTATTGTCCTTCGATTCATAAGTTCATACCAAAAATGAGATTCACTCTTAAAAACAACGTTTTAAGACAACTTTGTCATACAATAGACTAATATTTGTCTAAATTTGGTAGAATTATCAGTTTCTCGAATTTCAAATTCGATTAAACAAATGTGGAAAAGTAGATCTCATTTCTTCGAGATTTTCCCAAGTTGCACTTTCCTTCGCTGAACTGGTCCCACTGGACCTTACATTGGTTCACTTCGTGATTTCTCAAGTACAACTAGCGAGTTCCCAGTACTCGTATGGGCTTAACCACGATTATTCCTGGGTCTTGGACCTGCAAGGAATTCCAATTCAGCACATGTGATAAATCTGTCACATATTTCTTAAGCAAAGAAATATGAAAAACATCATGCATTTGAGACAAAGCAGGAGGTAATGCTAGACGATAAGCTACAGGGTTGATTATTTCAACAATTTCAAAAGGTCCCACGTATCGTGGCGACAACTTAGCAGCCTTGCCAAAAGTTATTGAGCTCTTTTTGGCTTCACCCAAGAAAGACCTTCTCTCCCGATTTATAATTCCTGTCGACCCGCTTTAAGTCTGCATAACTCTTTTTTGCCTATTGGCGGCCTCCTTTAGATGTTCCCGAATCATTTTGATTTCTTTATTCCATTTCCATAAGGATTTACGCCCAATTACCTCTCTGTCCTCAACTCTTGTCCCGGTGACAGGGGGTTACGCATTTTCTTCCATACAATGCTTCAAAGGGTGCCATTTTTAAAGAGGCATGATAGGTGTTATTGTAAGAAAATTCTACTAGCGGAAGGTATTCCTCCCATTTATCTTTGCTGGTCCATGCGATACATCCTTAACATGTCCTCTAAAACTGATTGACTCTCTCGGTCTGTCCATCCGTTTTCGGGTGATATGCGAATCGAAGTTTAATTTAGTCCCAAGGCCGCATTAGCGTTTGCCAAAACCTTGATGTCATCCTCGGATCTCTGTCCCGATATGATTAATTCCGGTATTCCATGCAATCAAAGATTTCATGTACAAATCTTCTTCTTGCTTTGGTGCATCGTCCTTCAAATTACCAAAGCTGATGAAGTGTGCCACTTTGGTCAATTTGTTGACTACAACCAGGATAATGTCATGCTTATTTCTTGACATAGGCAATCCTTGAACGAAATCCATCGTTATCACTTGCCATTTATACTTTGCGAATACTTGTGGGGATCTGATAATCCGGGGGTGCATATGTTCCGCCTTAACACGCCGACATTCAAGCGAGTGTGTTACAAATTCCGTCACATCCTTTTTCATTCCCTTCCGAAGTATTGCTTTGCTTAAGATCGTGCAAGCATTTTCGTAATGCCGTGGTGTCCAGAAAAGGTGAATTATGAAATTCGATTAACAATTTCCCTCTTAAGTCATTTGCCAAAGGTATATATACCTGTTTTCGAACCTCGAAATTCCTTCATTATCAAAACGGAATCCTTTATACGACATCCTTCGGTCTGCGGCAAGTGCTATTTTGACTTCTTTGGAAATAAGGATCTGATTCCAGGCATCTTTCACCTCATCCTTAAACTACGTTCTTAACGTTATAAGAGCGAGATATGCTTCCTTCGACTCAAGCATCTGCTACTCTATTTTCCTTGCCCTTGATGTAGCTTATATCAAAATCATCTTGAGATAGAAATTCTAACCATCTTGTTGCCTTGCATTCAGATTTGGTGAGTAAAAATATACTTCAGCCCCGGATGGTCTATTTTTAACTCGAAAGGCTTGCCTAAAAGGTAATGCCTCCACATTTGAAGTGCATGAACAATGGCGGCGAACTCTAGATCGTGTGGAGCATAATTTGTTCATGTAATTTAAGCTTTCGCTTTCATAAGCTATGACATGGTTATTCTGTGTGAGAATACCCCAAGGCCTTCTCTGAGGCGTCCAAAGTTCTGACCATAAAATTTCCATTTGGATCGTGTACGCTTAAAATAGGTGTTGTAGTTAGTTTGTTCCTTTAAATTTTTAAAGCGATTCACATTTGTCTGCCCGGATGAATTTCTTATCCTTCTTTTGCAGCGAAGTGATTGGGGCAGCAATTTTTGAAAAGTCCTTAACGAACTTTCGATAATATCCAGCCAAGCCCATGAAGCTCCTCACTTCGTGCACGTTCTTAGGCGCAGGCCACTCAATTATAGCTGTGATCTTTGAAGGGTCAACAACTATCCCATTCTTGCTTATAACGTGTCCCAAATAATGCACCTCTGCATCATAAAAGGAACATTTGGACAGTTTGCCATACAACTTCCTCTTTCTTAAAATTTCCAGCACTATCCTTAGATGTTCTTGGTGTTCTTCGACATTTTTAGAGTATATAAGAATATCGTCCAAGAATACAAGCACAAACTTGTCTAAGTATTCTTGAAAAATATTGTTCATTAGATTCATGAAGGTGGCAGGTGCATTAGTCAACCCAAAAGGTAACACCGTGAACTCATAATGCCCGTACCTCGCCTCTAAAAGTTGTTTTATGAATATCTTCTTCCTTTATTCTCACCGATGATACCCAGGATCGAAGATCTATTTTTGAATAAAAGCGATGCTCCTCGCATCGATCGAATGATCATCAATCCTAGGAAGTGGGTATCGATTTTTAATAGTTGCTTTGTTCGACGTTCAGTAATCAATACACGGCCTCAAAGTGCCATCCTTTTTCTTTACAAAATTACCGCGCTCCCCCGAAGGTGAGACGCTCGGTCTTATCACCCCTTAGTCGAAGTTCTTGTAACCGAGCCTTCACTCTACCAACTCAATGGTAGTCATTCTATAAGGTGCTTTTAGATATGGGTTCGAGTTCAGGTTTGATTTCTATTGCAAAAGTCAAACTCACGTTTGGGTGGAAGACTTGCAATTCCTCCGGAAACACATCACAAAAATACCTTAACAATGGATATCTTTCCATGAAATCATTATCTTCCTCCGCATTTTCTCATCACTTTTACCGCATACAAAGTGTAGCCTCTGTTTTTAGCCCTTTTTAGTTGCATAGCCGTCAGTTTCTAACTAACTTCCCGTTTATACCTTGAATGACTACGCTTTGCGAGGTCATCGAAGCAACAAATTTGTTTTTCATAACGATCGACCTTTGCCTTATGTTCACCAACCAGCTAACTCCAATAATGATATCATATGATCCTGAGGAGTGACATACAAGTCCACTTCGGTGGAGAAACTAGGCAAATCAAGAATTGCCCCAAAAAGGCACATTTTGACTGTATGGACAACATTATTCCCATAATGCACTGTCCATGTTTTATCCATTCTTTCAGCCTTTCTTTTTAATTTCATTGCAAGTTTAGCAGAAATAAAACATTCAGTAGCTCCAGTATCAAAAAGTATGACTACAGGTGTACCAAATAACTTACCCGCAACTTCTATGGGCATCACTTCCTTTTCAATTTGTCTGTTAGCCACTGCAGCGTGTATCCTATGCTTTGCTGACCGTGATCATCCTTCTTCAGAGGACAGTGATTCGCATAGTGGTCCTTTCCATAGTTGAAGCATCCTCCAACTAGCCCTTTTCTAGGCTCAAATTTATTACCAGCCTTGAAGTTATCATTCTGGCTTCCATAGGACTTCTGTCCAATGCCATTAACTTTTGTGAAGCTATTCGCATGCTATTTACAGTGCCTGTTCATCATGATTTCTTGTTGTTATCTACAACAATTTTGTTTTTCACACCAAACCTTTTCCAAGGTCCCCTTTTTGGTGCAAGAGATGAAGAAGAATTGGGAATCTTCTTCCTTATCTCTTCCCTGTGAGCAGATATTGCTCTCGATTTGTTCTTCTGTCTCGATCACCTTTTAAACAACTCCATCCATGGTGGTTGGGCCGTGGACATCCACTTCGCCACCAATGATGGGATTCAGTCCCATTATGAATTTCCGTATTCTAAACTTCTCATCGGCTTGATACTGCGGCACATACTTAAGGAGTTTAGTAAACCCTTCCCGATATTCCGTCACCGGCGGCCTTCCTTGCGACCGATTACGAAATTTAGTTTTCCTATCAAAATAGAGTTGAGGCACCATCGTTGCCTAAAATAACCCTTAAATTGATCCCAAGTTATGTCGATTCGACAATATTCGGCCGACCTTACGGTTGTCCCACCATGATGATGATGCTTCATGAGAAAGCTTATATGCTCCCCATATCGCTTTAGTCTCTTCTTGAAGTTTCTTATTGCAAATTATTTCTCCATTTCACTGAGCCAGTTCTCAGCTCCGTCCCCAAGGGTTGTTCCATCAAACTTTGGAGGACTTATTCTCTTTATATCATTTGTAAGTTCAGCTGCTAATCTTGCCCTTTTATTTTCAGGGGGATTAGGAGCAATTACATTATTATTATCAACACCCGGATTCCCTCCGTTGATGTTGTCCACAGGAGGCGGCTGATCATTTATTTCAGCTTCATCTTCCTCTTCTTCATTGCCCATTGACTGCTGTTCCAGCACAGTCAAACGATCTCTCGTATCAAGTAGGGCAGCAAGGATTTCATCCAGCTTTTGAGCAGTAGCTGCTTCTCCACCCTGTAACGGGTTATTCGCAGCATTCCCTCTTGTTCTGACCATTTTCTGTTCAATAAGAAAATGTAAACCTTATTAATATCGTGGACTCATTAGGTCCAAGAGCTACAACCTTCAGCTCTGATACCAAGATGTAACATCCCCATTTTAAGATACTAGAACAAGGGATTTTTTTTTTTTTTTAACGTTCTCTTGTTATGAATTATAAAATTCAAACACACGTTCAAGTTTTAATAATTGTTCTCTGCCCAAACAACACAGTTTGGAACACACAATTTCTTTTTAAAACTAATGTTCCCTGTTCACATATTTACAATATGGAACACACATTCAATGCCATTCAATCTTATAACAGATTCTATATGCTGCTGTAAATGACTCGAGGAACTGCCGATCTTCCATTTTCATGGCTCGGAGTTTCAACGATCCTTCATGTTTGTTTATGCATAGTATATTATATATACCAGTTCTCTTAATCTGCTTTAGTTATCGAAGTGATCCATTTAAGAAGCCTATCTCGAATATCATTGCACTGATATTCATCGACATCTGCATCTTAAATTAAGTGATAAGGACAACGCAACCAAAGCACTTGCGATACTTTGGCCAAATATTTTCACATGCTTTGCATGATCATATTCTGGATGTGATACACATCAATGGAACACGTCCTTCACTTCACTTCACTGTTATCTAGAATGGTCTTTCTGGTTCCTACCGATCCTCTCGGTTAAGGTCGATTAAAACTTTCGATTTCCAACTAGCAATATGAACGAATATAGAAGGCACTCCGGGTAACTAAAGATACGCAGACATACGGTGTCGTTCCCCACGACTCCGTGTGTCTAGTTATCTTTAGTCCTCCGGAGTCACTTCGCATACGAGATCATACTCCCATCCCCAGTCAAGAACTTCACATTCAGCCTATGTATTCTTAATGTTTTAATTAGGGAGGGCATTGCAATATGTCAGCTATAACATTGTGTCGTCATGAAGACCCTGTCTTCATGAAGACACCTTGCTGTAGTTGGCGTATGTCAATGTCCTACGGAATCCTCCCATCGAGAGTACACATCCTGCTCAAGTGATTTGGATATGATCTTAATATTTAAGATCAACTTTCAGCAACCATGCTGATTCTTTATCCTCGTTCCCATTACAGTTGTACGTAGCTAAGAGAGACTAAATCCGTCCTTTAGCTTGCTATGCATCTTCTCCTTTGTACTGAAGGGCTGCATTTCTCTACTTGGTTTTCTTTTCAATCATTGGATTAAGCAGCCCGTTACCGACGGACATGATAAGTTTAACCTATTAAACTTAACCAAGATTTTCCCAACTGTAACTAAATTCAGAATTCTAGCTTATTAGACGTCATTTAAACGAGGTCTAATTCCCAATAAATGTATTCATTTATTCTCCTTAACATTACATAGTTAAGGTCCATTAGTCATGGATATACTTATCCCATATCCTTTCTTTCTGAATTCAACATACGAGGTCATTAATGGAGTTCGAAAGCGAAGTTCGATTACTCCTAAGTTAATTGATATTCCTTAGCTTCCAAGCTAATCCTGAATACCTATCAGTTATGGAATCATATTCTTCCTAATCCTTTTTAATGTCAATTAAAAATTCATCTTTACCCAAGTATGAACTAATTGCGTATTTCAACTTAAAAGTTGCATTAAGGTAAGAATAGATATCTGTTTCTTTTTAACGTCCATCCAAGGACAATTAAATAAATCCAAATCAAGAAATAACATTATATTTCCAATTTAATCAACAATATCAACTGATATAGTCATTAAAATATCACACTTGTATTTGTATTCATCATCCATTTCATAATCCATACATCTGCCAATCCAACTGACTGGACTTTGATTAAATAAAACATCATTACAACTCATAGTTAGAAGAATGTACTTTCTTCTTTTCACAATTCCTCGAAGAGGAATAATAGTAAGCAAATACAATTCATCTTCAAACAATCAAAGAAGCATCAGAAAACAGCCATGTCTTCGTTCTAATCAAATTCCATCTGCAAAATTATTTGCACGGGTCAGTTCAATGAACTGAGCATATTAAGCACTTGTCATTAAAAATGAGGTGCTTGATTAACTGTCTCAATAAAAGAACCTGCTTTTGAAACGACAGTAAGACATCAATCAAGAAATAGGCACCAAAGAATGATCAGCATAACAACTGAACCATCAAAATACCATCACAATCAACCAAAGAACTGCTGTCCCATTTTCCACATAACCGTTACAAGTTCCAAATTACAATATTTGTAAAGTTTAGGAATACAAGTAGCATACTGTTGCTGATATAACATATTGTTATCCTTTCCACTCCTTTCATTAACAATAATGCAAAAGGGTAAAACTAACTGAAACGTAACCAATTACTTTCCTTTCAGTTCATGCATCATATTAGATTCCAAGCAATCAAGCACAGACAAGGAAGCAAACATCAATGCATATAGTTACTCATATCTAAGCACTACAAGATTCATTATTAACGAATTCTGATTTCCCACTGAATGAAAGAAAAAAAGATCATTTTTCCAAGTTATTCATCCATATCCCTATTTCTTTCCTCATGACTGTCCCAAAATTGAATCCAAACGAGACAAAAATCATGATAACGATTCGTGTGAAACATACAAAATCCACTCGGAATTCATTTTCCAGCAGCAAGAGTAATTTCATTCATAATCAGCTTTAAATGAAAACAAGGAAGAATGTATCGTCCTTATCAATACTTCATTTAAATCAGGCTCATATGAATATCCAAAACAGGTTAGTACAACATCGTATTTATCATAGATCAAATAGTATAAGGATGCATACTATGTATTTACCGTACTAGAAGAATCCATAATTCTTTCACTGTATTGTAAACCAGATAAACAATTATACAATCATGCAATCAATTATTCACATGATTTCCTAATTCTATGAACGCATTCCGTTCAAAATAAAATTTATTCATTGTTGTTACCTACAGCAAGACCAATCATAATGCACAGTAAGACTTCAATGCTATTTCCAGAATTCAAACAGCAAAAGAGAAGAATTCGTTCTTTAACTATTCAAATAAGAAAACAACCATTTTCTTCAACTCAACAAGAATTATTCATGCCGGTTTCATTTTTCCTGACTGACAGTGCAAAGATCAGAAGACCACACAAAACATTCAAAATTCCGTTTGTACAGAAAAACACAACACTTAGGAAACGATTTAAATGCCACTGTCCTCTATACAGACTGAACTTACAAGTTCAATAAACCATCCGACTACTGATTTTACCAAATCAAAACAGCAGACAGAAGAAGAATTCCTTACCAATAAATGTTTCTACCCGAATCCATTTTTCTATTCACAATGATGTACAGAACCCAAAAATGCGATTTTCATACAATAATACCCTTATTATTAAAAACCCGCATAGGATATCAGATGCACAACAAAGTATAATCAAAACAGGTCCAACAACGCAAGACAACTTCCCAAGCATTTCTTCCTTTGCACAAAGAATCCAAAGTAAAGTGCGTTTTCACAAAGACAAATCAACTAAAAGATCAAACAACATCATAAAACACAACAAATCATCTAACCCCTCGGAAGAATCAACATAATTCATTTAATGTTCGAAATACCAGCCAAGCTCGTTTTCACGACTCTCATGTCCAAATCTGTAAGATCAAGTCGTTTCCATAAACACAACACAAATCAACCTTTCATCCCAAAGCAAGAAAGAATGTAATCATTTATAAGTTCAAGAAAACAATTTCTTTTCTAGCTCCCACGAATACCCAAATTGTATTCGTCCATTTATATAAAAGAAGAAGCACAGCAATGAAAACATTACTATCATTTCCTTCTAACCGAGTTCGTAATGCTCAGATAAAACTCTAATGCCAATTCCTTTAAAATCCAAAATGCTATTTCCTTCTAATCTCAAACAACGAAGGAAAAGAAAAGTTTTATTTCCTTTAAGAGAAATTTCGAAGATAAAACGACATCATGCAACTCGTCGTACATCCATGCAATTTTATCACAAAAGATCATATAACAAAAGAACAATCGCACAGCAGTGAAAACAACCCACACAGCCTGCACAGTTCTTATATAACATTTAAGCAGAGAAAAACCCATCTCGAATTCCCAAATACCATCAACAACCAATACAACAAGTTCTTATTCCAACTCAATTCATGCAAAGATAGATCAAATCACAACAACCAGAAACGATTTTACCTATCATTTCAAAAATGACAGCAAGAATCGACTGAACCCAAATCGTATCAACACGACAACAATCACATAAACCCAAAACCCAAGAGCAGGGTTGTTTTAATGAGACGTTTAAACAAAGCAAGTATTTTTAAAGAGAAGGGCTTAACATGCCTGTAAATTCTTCCTCAAAACTCGAAGAAAATCACGTCTACCGAAGGTATTTCCTTCCACGGCGACAACACGAGCTTTCCAACAATCCTTTCCTCTTCAGGCTCAGCAACAACCTCCAAATTTCCAAAGAACAGTGATAAACCCAATGAAACTGGTTCGACTGAACCAAACAAAAAAACCAAATGCAGAGCAACTTCACAAAATCCGAATCGACACAATAAAAATCAAATTTCCCTCATACACTTTCCAAGGCGAGCTGGTCGCGAGGACCAAGAAAATTTAATGCATTAAAGGCTCTGCCTTTTCCCAATTTCCCACGCCACTGCCAACTTGAGTTGGCGAACTCCTAATTTCAAATTTTACATGCAAAACCAAATTTAGTTCCATGTCCACTAGATACCTCTGCTAACTACTCGTCCCCCCAAATCGCGCCTGTCCCACGTATGGACTCCCCATTAATGCCATTAAACACCCCTTCATCCTTATCCTCTCCCTCTAAGGTCTGTAAGGCCCCCTTTAGGTCGGGATTAGTTTAGGATTTATATTAGTGTTCAACCTAGGTCATAGTCTAGTTTTTAGGTTAATAGGACTTAGGTTTATTTCCTTTCTTTTTTTTTTTTATAATTTAAAAATTCACTTAGGATAGTAGTTTAGGATGTATGGTAGAACTTAGGATTAGCTTAGGATTTAATTCCTTCTAACCACTAACACTAATCAACCTCCAATCCAGGTCTTCCTACCGACATTCATGTCAATGTCTTGTGTGCAGGACATTTCATCCTTTGCTTCACATGCCGAGCCACCCGTGTCCGACATTCCCGCCTCATGAGGTCTTAAGTGCGGCGATTGTGCATGGTTCGACAATCATACCTTTGTCGTTGGCTTTTGCGTGCGACTTCTCATACTGCAATCGCGCCGCACATTTATATCAACCTCCAGTTCGATTCAAGAGTAAATCGACAAAGCAATCACACGAAGACCACAGCATACTTTGGATCAATGGAATTGATTCAAGGTGTGCTGTCAATCAGCAAAGAGAGTTTAGCAAGTATACGACAATTTGTCGTCACATCAGCAAACACACAAGCAACAATAACTGTTGTCCCATGCAATTAAATTACAGCATGCTAGAATCCAAGTTAGCAACACATTCCTTTAAGATCAAAATATATCTTAACATGTTTGCCTTCATTTCAGCAGATACAACAGTATGAAAAATAATCACCAAGATAACTTACAAAATCAGGGTGTTACGGTCTCTTGTTGTTTTTTTCTCTACCCTGACCACATTACACATGTCAATGAAGTATTCAAGTGTGTGACGTGTAGTCATTAAAACAACAGATGTGGAAGTCTAATCTTCTTCTGGGATTAGCTCCTTCTTCATTTGGCACGTTTTGGTTTCTTTGTTGCATCTTTTTTGTTGAAGGTGCCATTGGCTTCAAACTACCTTGTGCAGACATGTTTGGAGGCAATTTTGATGAATTTGGAAGTGGTTTTGGTGTAATGGCCAAATCAGTGTTAAAGGTCTCTGTTCTGGAATGATATCAACAAGCTCTTTCATTCATTTCCATTTGGCACTTCAAACTACTTAGAATAAACATTAAATATTTGTGTTTTTCTTAGTGGATCCAGTCACCCTTTCCTTTCATGGCAAGACTGATTCGGATGCCCTGGTTTTGGCGTGGTATTTCTCTTCACCTTCTTGGGCATCTACCAAAATCCTCCTGGTATAAAAAAATGGTTGGAGAGAAAAACATTCCATAGCTTGCTTTGGTATTGTTGTTGTATGATGTAAACGCAATGCCATTGATAGTCTTTCCCTATTCTAATATCAACATGACACTTCGATGTAGAAATTCATGTGCCAGGCCTTGTTGTTCCATGCTACTTAACTAATTTTCTTTTCCAGTTGTTCTTTTGATTGACAAGTGATATTTATTTCGCATGCTCCTTTTTATTATAACATGGAAAATATATAATTATCTCCTTTGGACCTATACATTGCATGGTTCGATCTCATCATTTTATTAGCAAAAATATCTTGAAAATCAGAGAGCAATATGCTCTTAATAACATAACAAATCAAATAAAGTTTTTGTCTAAAATTTTATTTATGTATCGCTCATATGACCAATCAATAGAGGGTCAGGAGCTCAATTATTGATGATTGTTCATACATTATTTGTTTTCCTGCACTTAAAGGTTAAAATTGAAAAGAGAGGTCACAAAGTGCTACAATAAGCAAGCATTGCTTTCAGATTTAGAACTTACTATTTTTTCGACATTCAATAAGATAAGTGAGAGGAGATGATAAAGTGGAGCATGGAATATAGCATAGGTTATTTGGGTAAGAACAATATGATATGTGGGATAGCTTTTGGATATGCAGGATTTAGTTCTCCCTTTTTTCAATTTTCTATTCATGTTTTTTGTCTTATCTAACCATATAATTGAACATCTTAATGTTGTAAAAAGTAAAAAGTAAAATATATATCTAAGCATTTTTTCTATATTTTCTCAATATTTTTGTTATTGATACCTAGGGAGAAGGCCCTAGCCTACAAAAAAATACATGAAGTGCCAGTCCATGATAATAACATTCATCAATGGACTCTCAAAAAAGTGTAAAGCACCTTATTATGCGACCTACATACATAAAAAGGGGGAAGATCTGATCTCAACCTTTAACCATCCAAACCCTCCTAATTACTATATACAAAATCATGCCATGCCAAATAAGGAAACATTTGAAATCAACTTTTTAACCTACTAACCACTTATAACCGATACCAAAATATATGCTCACTTCCCGAGATAAAAACAATACCTACTTCCCTTGCGACTACCCAAAGACACTTTTGCAATGATTTCCACCTCCGAATCATCCATGCTCTTAGCCGAAGAAGAGGAAGGTGTCATACAACAACAAGGAATTTCTACTTTAACTTCTGCTGAAGAGAAACCACGAGATTTGCGGCTAGAGATTCTGACCATGAGCCATCGCACAAGACCCTTGGTAAGAGCGTGAACATGGAATTGTAGGCTCATTAAATACTCCTCCAAACATGCATGCTCCCCAGGGAAGATAATTTGACCCAAAGAATTTAAGAGAATGTTGGCAACACTCAAACCTTGAGCCATATCAAAGACATTGTTCTGTCCAATCGACTAGTTTGGATCCAACATCAATCTTATCATGTGCTCGCAAATGTCAGCATCCTTGACCTCTTTAAATTCCTCTGCCACCGACCAAGATTTCTCTAGTCACCCTCTCATTGCCACATTTTTTATTTTTTCATCCATTCAAGAGGTAAAGGATTCACCTGCCTCTTCACCTATAAGAGCCCTCTTCCTTTCCCTATTCGGCCCCTCCTTCGAGCCCCTCGAATTCTTCATTGTGAAAAAAGGTTGAGGCCAACCCCTTCAAAACCACCCGAATGCAAACCCAATAGAGAACCAACCCAAAATGCAAAAGCAATTGAAATACCCCACCGGCAAAATGAGCTAAATAAACTCCCGACATGCCTCACATGAAGGAAGGAGCATGTGTCTAGCACTGAATATCATTGAGAATATATCCCATGCATTACCATAATCACACCAATTATAGTAATAAATACTGACGAGCTAAATAATTACTCTTCCACATGGCCTTCACTAACCTTGCATCACTCGAGGCTAAAGAGATGATGTCACTAGGGAAATTCTCTTCCCAAACTTGATGAATTGAATGACATTCTTCCCATACATAGACACCTTTGTTGGCCAAGCAGTCAACAACTTAATTCCCAACTCTTTTAATGTGGGAAATTTAAATCTTAGAGAATAAGGAAATAATAGTATTAATCTACTGACATATCAGTTTCAACAACCAAGCCTTAGGATGCTTACCCTTAACAAATTTCCTCTCTGAATATGAATCCATAGCCCACTCTACCTAGATTTCCTTTTGAAGCACCATCAAAATTTAATTTAATCCATTTTTCCTCAGGAGGCCGCCACATAATTTTTTGATCTTCCTTACTCATTACCAGAGGCACATGAGTATAATTCCAAGGAATCAAAGGCCATTTACTGCATAAGATTCTATCCTCACTATTTCTACACTCCAAATCTTTGCTCCATAATTTAACCAATTCAGATAAGATGCCTTCTATCCTATTCCACACTTGGTGAAAGGAGAGCTTGGTACCTTGAAAAATTATTCTATTTTTTCAAGCCATAAAATCCAAATAACAGAGATCTTTGGAGTGTGGTTCTAGAGAAGTTACTGACCCCTTATGAGCCGCCTTCCATTCCATTGTGAAATCGAGATCATATCTTTGAGTAAGGAAGGACCCAATTTAAATTCCACTGCTGCCACGCCATCATCCAAATTTGATGGGTGAAGGGGCAATGAAAAAACATATGATTTCATGATTCTTCCTATTCTTCACAGAGGAAACAGAAGCCTAGTCCACAAAAACCTCTTTTCATCAAATATTCATAAGGCACTTACCTAAGGATGCAAGCTAGAGAAAATATTATCTTTAGGAAATCCCTCCTTTTGCCAAACCATTTTTGCCGGGAAGGAAATAGTCAAACCCCTTCCCCTCTACATGTTACAAATCATGTTATAGATTGATTTAATTGTCACATCCCCCAAGCTTGAATTTTCCCAAATTATCCTATCCTCCTGATCATTTCTCGAATATGGGGTGGAACCCAACAACCTAAAAAGAGACATAACCCCCATGATTCTCAAAATCTTCATAGGAGAAGTTGATCCAACCTCTAATCCCATCTATCACACAAGTGTAATTTTCTACCAAGGAATCCATTTTTATTATCTTCCCCTTTAAAGGATCCTAAAATTTCATCCCAAATAAGGGGACCTATCAAATGCCAGTCATCCTCCCAAAAATTGACCTTGTTTCCTATATGAGATTTCCATTTCAAGCTAGGAAGCACAATATTTCTACAAATTTTGATAAAATTCCATATACTTGATCCTGAGGGAAGCTCTTGCTGGAAAAAAATAAGTTCCAGATCCTGACCATCTAAATATTTGGATCTTATAATTCTACTCCATAGATGGTCTCGATCCTTATAGACACGCCAAAGGATCTTGCAACCCAAAGCTTTATTCATCATGACACAATTTTTGAAACCTAATATGCCATATTTTTGGACGGAAGACATCCTCCCAAGCCACCAAAATGGATTTATTTTTGTCTTTAGATCCACTCCACAAGAAATTCCTCTACATTCCCATAATACATCTAGCCACTACCTCCTCCGAGAATCTTAAAAAGAGACATGAAATATGATGGAATCACACATGTAGAGAAGAACAAATTAGCACTTCCCTTCCAGCCAAGGTCGACCATTTACCTTTCCAAGTGGCCAATTTCTTTTGAATCCTATCCATCACATGCTTCCAAAGATTTTTCTCTGTTGCACCACGATCGGGGGCATGCCCAAATAAGAACCGAGAAGAGAGCCAATTAAAAAGCCAAAGATATTCGCAATCCTACGCTATAGCTTAGGTCCACATTTAAGAAATAAATTACAGATTTTGGAGCACTTACCTCTTGACCAACTACCTTTTCATACTTTTCAATTCTATTAAAATTTCCTAGCCTCTGCTCATCGATGGTTCCCCAAACAGAGGAAGTATCATCAACAAATTGTGAATTTGTCACCGGTTCAATCCTAGAAGAAATTTTAAGCCCTTTCAATTCCTTCCTTTCCACAACTTTTTGAATCACTCTAGACAAACCTTTAGCCATTATAATAAAGAGAAAAGGGGAAATTGGAATGCCTTTCCCGAGGCTCTGGAGGACTTAAAAATCCCAGTCAGAACACCATTTATAAGGACTAATAATTTCCGGGTAGAGAAGCAGTTTCTAATCAATTGAATCCAGTTAAGAGGGAATCCAAACTTGATAAGAGTGGCTTCCAAAAACCTCTAGTTCACTCTATCATACGCCTTGATCATATCTAACTTAATTATCATCCTCAGGTTCTTTTTATGACATAAGGAGTGAATGGATTCATGAGCAACCACAATCCCACCTATAATTTTTCAACCTTCCACAAACCCGCTTTGACTTTCCGAAATAATGGAATCTAGAAAAGTCTTCAACCTTGAAGCAAAAACTTTGGATATTATTTTATAAATTCCATTGCATAAAACAATCGGGTGAAAGGCATCAAAATAATGAGCATCTTATTTTTGGGGATTAGAGACAGAAAAATTGAGTTCCATTCTTTTAAAATTGCCTTTTTCTTCCTACTCTCTTCAAAAAAGCCCACACATCTTCCCCAACAATATGCCAAAATATTTGGAAGAAGAAAATTTGATAACCATCTGGACCAGGGGCTTTATCTGCCCCTAGACTAAAAACTGCCCATCAAACCTCCTCTTGGGAGATGGGGAGCATCATCTTATCTGCGTATCCTTCCTTTATGATCTTGGGGATGCAGGAAAGTAAGGAATCTTCGTCATCTTGCGACAACCCTTCATTATAAGAGAAGAAATTCTTGAAAAAATACACCCCCTTAGATTTGATGTCTTTTATGTCTGAAACTACTTCCCTCGAAGGGAGGGTCAATTGCACAATTCTATTCACATTCCTCCTAATAGTCTTTAAAAGATATTTTTTTGTGTTCCTATGACCTTGATGACAAGGAAGCTATTCAAGAGACCATCACCGAGTATGCCTATAAGAAAGGGTCGTGGTACTATGACATTTAAGACATCAAGGACCCCATAATGAAAATGGTCGCATCCGGTAACTAAGGTGAATGGCCAGAAAGATGGACACAGGTTAACAAACCTTGGCTACATGTCTACAGAAAGATTGTAGAGGGAACTATATACAACCTATCTACATACATTGCGGAGGAAATTGTCGATTACGAAGGAAGGGGGACAAGATCCTATTCGCAATGTCTTGCTCACTCATTGTATTCATGACGATTGGGGTGCACGATGCACTGCATAAATTTTTATGGAAGTACCCCGCCGAGGATCCCTCACCCACAAAGAGGTTTGAAAAATATGCCTGCAATACAATGACAATACCCCACAAGGCGTGGCTAGAAAAATGGTACACGCACTTGAGGAATGCATTCGGGGCAGAGTGGAAAATCCCTGAACAACTCCCAAAGAACCACCGAGGAGAAGCTGAATTCACGGTCTACCAACACTACTTTGCTTGAGCAGATTCAAGCCGATAGATGAATCATGGATCCCTTGGTGCAAGCTCCTTCGCTTTTCTTGCCCAATACTTCCAAGTGGGAGTGAACAGTTTAAAGAGTCAAAGAAGTTAAGACTAGAACTAGGTAGGATGGACTGGGAACACAGGGAGATGAGAAAGAAGATGAATTACCCCGGCGACAAGTGTGTGTACGTGGAGAAGTACGTATCGCACAAGATTCAAATGACAAGACCAATGACGCTACCCATCACTGGAGGATCAGCAACGCGCGTGTACTTGCACATAAGGCCGAAGTTCGAGAAGGGTGCGTATCTAGAGAATGAAGTCTCCATACCTAAAGACCCCTTGGGGAAGAAGAAGCCAACATCCAAGAAAAGAGGGAGAGGAGAAGAAGAAGCACCAGTTGTGTAGACTACTCAGACAGTGAGCATGCCATCCATGAGTGCTAAGCCAAGCACTTACATGTGGAGAAAGAAGTCTCTGGTGAAGGAGAAGATGCCAGAAGTAGAGGCACCTAGGCAACCCATCTCCAAGGAAGAATCACCTGAGGAAGAAGATAAGGCCGAATCCCCTGATCAGGAGCCACCTCTCAGGAAAAAGTAGAGGGTTGATGAAGAAGCTGACAGAGGCAACCGATAGCTTGGAGAAATACATGGGCGGAAGAGGGGATGAAAGTGAAGAAGATGGCAACAAGGAAGAAGAGACAGAGAAAGGCCAAGATCCACATGTGTTTAGCATCTACGACTCGGGAGAGAAGAGTGGAGATGAGAAGCAAGAGTTTGTATTCACGTAGCACAAGGGCGCACAAGATGAGGAATATGCCAATGATATGGAGGATGAGGAGGTTACCAGGGAAAAGGAGGGAGCCATAAGTTTTACAAAGGAGTAGATCACGGAGGTGGAAGAGAGAGAAGCACAAAGAATTCTTGAGGTCTTGGTAAACCAAGCGTTGGATCATAGCGCGGACATAGTGCTGAAGGAGGGGAAGGAGGAGAACATTGAAAAAGAACATGACAGCCTAGGAGGCCTGCTCTGATAGTAAGCTTCCCCAAAGGCGCGCTCGGGTAGAAGAACTCTAGATGTAGAATAGAGACAGGTAATGGGCTATGTTGATGACATAAGGAAGGTGTTACGTGTGTGATTCCAAATCACCGTACCCATGGAAAGGCTCATAGCCATGGGGTATTTTGAGAAGGACGACGCGTACCCCAGAACCAAGAAGATGCTCTCTTGGGTGTTCGAGTCCCACGTTGATGAGCCAGACTTTGAAGTTTGCCAAGGAGCGCTCATCACATTACCAGAGTCTAAGGGGTCAATCCCTTAGTGAATGCTCATGAGCTCTCGGATGAGCAGGTATACAATGCACTGAACAAGGTCATGGTCGAGACCGAGGCTAGATTATTTGCATGCAACGACAAGATTAGAATGTTGGAGGTGAAGTTAGGGAAGAAGGAGGAAGAAATGGTGGAGAAGGCCAAGAGCTTGAAATAGGAGGAACTGATCAGCGCACAGTTAAGGCATGAGTTAAAGGAAGAAAAAGTAAAGGTGTAGGAAGTATACAAGAAAATGGAGTCTATTAAGGGCGCCATCCTCTTGAAGCACCCAGACTTAGCACCACCTACACAAAAGTACTCATCCCTCCTGGAGTGTATGGAAGACCTAACGCGCGTCCTCACTATGGAGAGACGACCCTTGGCCCCTGAGTCTCACAAGAAATGGTCATGCACTTGAAAGAGGAGGATCGATTGAAGGTGGTCACGCTGCGTTCATGAGTACAACCAAGTACTCGCAGAGGTTAAGGTCGCTACCCAAAGTATGTAGAAGCCACATATGATACATGCACGAGACAGGGATAAGGTGGCGAGCTCCTTGGTTGCCACGCTTGAAGCAGAGCTAAAAGAGTTCCAAGAAAAGAACAAGGGGAACAGGGCGAGAGAGAGACACGGTCCTGGCTTAAGTAGAGAAGAAATCAAAGGTAATTGAAGCTTTAAGGAGCTCAATTAAGGCACAGCTAAAGGAATTATACCCCCAAATCACTAGAAGGATGGATAAACTTGAGGACCTAGGCAAAGAGATGGAGTAGATTGTGGACATTTTGGGCACCTAGGAGTTGGCACGAGTTTCGATGAAGTGAGCACTGGTGGGGACCTCTCGCCGAAGGCACGGGCGAGGTCGAGTATGGAATAAGCTAGAGAGAGACCTCCTCCTGAAAGATTTTCCTAGCTTGTTGAGTTGAAGCTCCCCATTCTTCATTCTTTTCCCGATTCTTTTATTCCTTATTCTTTTTGTAAAGTGTAAAACGATTCATTGGTTCTCTGGACAACATGTAATTTGGTCAAATGAAATGTTTCGAGGATGGAGAATAAGCTTAGTGTGGGGTGATGTTGGACCCTGCCGATCTTAAGCAAGTATGAAGGCGCATGGCGCGTAGGGTCCCGATTATGAAAAGACGGACAAGGCAAAAGCACATGAGAGAAAGGCTTAGGGAAGCACATAGCACATGCGACGCGTGAAAGGAGGCTCGAGGACTTAGTCAATTTGAGTGCCCAGGGTAGAACATGTGAAAAGCGTGATCGGTTACATGTGGATAAGATGTCACCTAGCAATAAGTTATCTAGGAAAGAGCATGCCCGGATGGAATCTTCTAGAAGAACATCATGAGGTAAAGTGGAAAGCGTAGGCTTGAAGAAGCATGCTTGCATGGACCACATTCAACACTTGGCACCAGATTTGAGGATACTGGAAAGCGAGTTGGTAGTATAGGAGAATTATAAATACAAGTGCCTATAGAGTAAAAGAAGAGGAGAAGTACGAGGTATAGTGGGTTAGAGAGTGAGCGGAGCTCTGCAGAATCACTGCGAGTGGATATTTGTATTCAGGAAAGAATGCACTAAGCATGGAGTTGTAATTTTTCTTTTTCTGTTAGCTTAGTTACATACGTCCAGAGATATGCATGACTGCAGTTTGCTCTCTGTGACACTCTGTAATGAATCAATGAATACAATGAGGTTTTTATGCGTACCCAAAATTGTAGTGTATCTTGCATCGCGAACAACATTACACGTGCCCCAATGATGATATAGGTCTCCTCGCAAGGTTTTGGGATCCGGAAGAGCTCTCAAAGTATTTTCTTTGCATTTTGGTCTTGATTACTGAAACCGCCGCCTTGCTTGGCGGCGGTCTCGTGACCGCCACCTGCCACCACCTCGGGGCGCGATCCTTCACATGTTTTCCAGAATGTTCTTTTAACGTGACTCATGTAAATTTTCAACATTTACTAGCTTTTTCACCGCCTTTGCTTGTATTTATGATTCTGGTTCCCTGGAATAGTGTTTTTGCATTGTTTATGGTTAAAGAGTTCAAATTGGTTTTCACCTTTGGGTAAATGGGGATTCTATAAATAGTTGGTTGATCTTTAAGCAAATGGCCCCTCAAAAATTGCCTCTCATCTTCTCATTTCATAGTTTTAGTCTTTCAGTTCTTAGGAGTTCATAGTTTTCAGTTGTTACATGCATAGTTAGTGTTGTTTTGTTGTTTAGAAGCCACATAATCTTCTTGTGCAAGTGTTGTTATTGTTTCACACAATCAATTGAGATAGGATAGTTTTATTTTTACAGTTTGAAGCCATTAGAGTTGTAGGTTTTGTTCATCAAAAGGATAGCTTCAGGTTCTGGACGTTTTGTGTCATATGACTCATAATAAATCCCGCTAGGAATTGCATAAGCCAAGCTCTGTTCTCTTGCGCTATCCCTCTCCTACTCGCATTGTATTTAGTCTACATCCAAAACTGCCATTGTTCCAATACCTACTTCTGTTGATGCTAGCATTACACGCTTTTTTGGATTCACGTGAGCATGAAGGAATGAGGAGACCACACTGAGGGGACAAAAGCCACACACAATCGGATTCCACTGTTATGCAAAATCCAGGTTCAAGCTTTCAAAGTTCTAGTTAAAGTATATCAAATAGAATAGTAAAAGCATTTCATTTCAATTAATCTCACTTTCGATATTGCGGGAAGCTATGGGGATTGATAGTTTCTAAGAAACTATGATTCATTCCTCACTTCTGAGGTAGGATCGAGAGTCTTTCAAATAGATTAGATCAATTATTTCATTATTTAGAATAGACTTACAACTGCACAGGCAAGTAGCTATACTCGGCTACCTTGTTTGTTTTAATTTCATCATTAGTTTAGTTGTCAATTGCTAGATATTTTAAATAATTGCTCTTTCAATTTCGTTCAAATAGTTCATCAAAAACACAAAAATAGAGAAGTTATATATGTTGTAGATATACTTTATATAGTTAGTTTTACTTTGCTT
This sequence comes from Taxus wallichiana var. yunnanensis, assembly GCA_018340775.1. Taxonomy (NCBI): domain Eukaryota; kingdom Viridiplantae; phylum Streptophyta; class Pinopsida; order Cupressales; family Taxaceae; genus Taxus; species Taxus wallichiana. The sequence continues at coordinate 577,382,188 of CM031234.1, read as the reverse complement.
CAGTTAGATTTACATTGTTTCTTTTGTATGACAATCACGGGACCTAGGGAGCCCAGAGAATACATATTCAAGCCAATCATGCCCCAACCCAATCTTGTGGCAGTAATAACTGACGTAGATCAAAATCTCAGAATCCAAGTCTTCCAAACAACAACAGACCTACAAGAAATTAGCTCACAATTAAGAGGACTAAACGTAGAAGACGACAAAGTGCATACATTTTGGTCAAACCAGCCAAACTACAGCTACCCTAGATAAATATCCACATGACTGTAGAAGGGCTTGAGAAAGAGAAAACGTTTGGTTGTGATCCTTTGGTCCCACAACCAGACGTAGGAGACATTCTAACCGATATAGACACTAGCTTAAGAATTCAAATTGCTAGAACGCCTGTAGCATACTCTAAGAAGATTACACAACTGTTAATTCTAAATATAGAGGCCGAAAAGGCATACAACTACTAGATACTAGGGGTTAGGGATTGATTCTGTACATGACCATAGGAGGTCCATAACAACCACGAATCTACGGTTTTGATTCACAAGTCCCACAACCCAACGAGTCCACAGGACAATCAGACGTAGATGTTGGTTTACGCACATTAGTATTTAGATCCACTCCACTTCCACCGATATTATCACACAGTTATCCTTGTTAGATATAGCAGCTAACGAAGCTAAAGATTTCTGGACTAGACTAGAGAATCGCCCATAGAACCCACTATATATCCATCATCCATCTTATGACCCTGTCTGGAGATATACACAAAACAATCCTAGGTCATTTTCCTCATATACCACAACCTATAGATCGGATCATGCCGAGCTTGATATTAATTAGAGCCTTCGAGCAATCATCCTCACTGACCGATCTATCACGCTAGTTCGGTTAGGAGGGCCTTCTTTGCCTTAGATTCACAGATTCCATTAGTGCGTGTTCGAAGACATAAGATTACCTAACTAGCTTGCCTACACCCCACATATATTCCATCCCCACCGGCTATCTCGGCACAACCTCGAGAGGTCGGGTGCGAGGAAGAGTTACTTGTAGATTCCCATGCTCACTTGTCACTTTTCCATCGTACAAAATTGGTGAACCCAACGTGAACGAAATAGTTCTTCCTCTTTTAGTTTTATTTCTTCCATCCACCTTCGCTCTTTCCCATTATTCTGTGGGTATTCATATACCCCCCGAATATGTCAGGATTCGATGCATATGGCAGACCTCTCCTAGGTCTTGAAGCATATTACGATCAACTGAATAGATAGCCATCACCCTCACTCTCAGCATGGGGTGAAAACTATTCAACTAACCGATTGTCAACACAAACTCCGCCTCCAAGGACTAGATATAGTTCTTCTTTCCAAATAGAGGAGTTGGACCAGCTCACTCAAACACAACAACCAGAGCCTTTAGGCTCGAACAACATGATGTTTACGGGAGAATCAGTTCGTCTCCTCAGGTGTTGCTTAGACCACAAATTAGTAGACAATCGGATCCATATCTGTTTTTAGATGATGAACATTCAGTGCGTTATTATGCCAGGAGTGAACAACGCTCTCGGAGTATGTACCCACCTATAGGAAGTTTACAAACACGACCCGAGGTCTCGTTTCAAGAAAACACCTCCATGCCACTACCTATGGGAAATGCCCTCGGTGAAACTTGGCAGGGAAACGATCAGTTCATAGCAGGGTACCACATGCCCATACAACCTCAGGATATACGACAAATGCCACTAAGGAAAAATACTGTGACTTCACCAAATGAAGTCATCTCAACTTTAGTAGAAAAAGTTAGAGGGTTAGAACTTGCTCAAGCAAGTCAAAATTCTCAATTCATGCAGGTAGGAAATTCCAATCCTCCACATCATCCTGGCCAAGTAGACCTCCTCACAGGAATAGGCACGTTGGGCATGCCTCCTCAGTATTCACAACAAACCCCAACTAGAACCACGTTTTCTAACACCGTTCCGGTGGAAAATATGATACCTCCTAGTCTAGTACAAAATAATCCATTCCTGGGCAATACTCCTCCATACTTGAACATGTATTCCAAATCACCATAGGAGATATGTTCTCTTCTCCTGGCATGTTCACTCAACCATAGGGATTTCCTTATGTCCCTACAAACGCATATGCCATGCCATATCAACAACCCATTCCACCTCCACCCCCTCAGCAGGCACCATCGATGGTCGAAACCTATGCGATAGGAACTTATTCAGAATATTTGAAAGAACCCTTAGACTTCACCATACGAAGCGTCATGCTTCCAAGACCTCTTCCCATTTTCCCAAATACAAAGGGGAAGGAGACCCGAATGCACACATTAAGGCCTATGCCACAGCCATTCAAGAACTACTCCCTTGGGATGGGGTTATTGCCAAAATATTCCCCAAAACTTTAGAGGGCATCACCCTCGATTGGTATTATAGAATACCTAAAGCTTCCATCCATTCATTTAAACAACTCGTTTCAGAGTTCATCAAGGTGTTTGACATGAACAAACTGTTGAGAATAGGAATCAGGGAATTCTTACACATTAAACAAGAACATAATGAATTTGTTGCTCACTTCATCCAAAGATGGCGTATAGTCCTTTATTCTTCGGCAAGTGCTCCAAACATGGACCAAATGGAACTATGTGATTTATTCCTTCATTCTCTCAGTAGAGAGGTAAAGGAAGAAGTCCAGAAGTTCCCACTAAGGACTTATGATGAAGTACTTGAGAGCACCCTCCGAATAGATCAAGCGGAAATAGATAGCGGTCACAAGACGTATGGAACAAATGGGAGGCTAATCACCCCCAGACCAGAATACTACGACTTATCCTACTACCACAAACGTCAATCAAGGACCTAAAATCCTTAACAAAAATCGCAGCGTAACCACGGATGGAGTAACTGACCAAGCTAAAAAGGCCAATGTTGTAAATACTCCACCGCCATTAACAATCAACGAAACAACAACTTTACCCCAACAATCAATTCGGTGGATTTTAATCATCCACAACAACAACAAACAAAGGTAGACCCAGACACAGGGTCCAAGTCAAAATTCAATTGGATATCAAAACCAAAACCAAAACCAAAGACAACAAATGCAAAACTTTAATGGTCAACGGTTTAATCAGAGTTTTGGACCACAATACGCGCCAAACCAACAACCTAGGAATTACAATCCTAACTCATATTGTGGTTTCCACAAAATTCGAGGCCATGACACTAGGACTTGCCATGATTACAATAAGTTCATGCAACGTCTGCCAGAAGAACAAAGACAACTTTTCATAGACATGTTCTTAGCAGATCCTGCATCACCTACGCCAAATACCTTCACGGGAGTAGTCTCCCCTCAAAATGCACCCCTCAAGATCTTCATGATCCACTCCCAAATCACAATAACAACAAATTAAATCCAAATGGGATGAACAAGAGTGTAATAATAGGAAACAATGATCATGAAGCCTCGACTTCGCTAAATCCACCTGTCGCACCATCAATTAGGAAATCAGCTACGACCCAAGATAGTTAGTTTAGTGGAGTTAGACACTGAACTACACGTGGAAGCCATAACAAGGACACGAGAGTATTCCTCTCAGCCAAGTCCAAGTTACCCACTAGAGATAGATAACATTCAACAACCATTAGTAAAACCCGTAGGTGCCTATGATTTAATTAATGACCTAACAAAGACCTTCTCTCACATCTCCTTTTTGGACTTATTAAAGAACTCTCTTGCCCATAGGGCTGCTCTTTTAGAGAGCATTAGGTTTAGGTCATTTAATTAACATCACTCCACCTCCCAAACACAGGTAAACCATATAGACTTTGATATCCACCCTCCGGGGTAGCCGGATAGGGATACCGAGTTTATATTTGACATAAAAAAAATGCCAACAGACGCCAAGATTGCACGAAGAGGTGATCGGCCTTACATTTACAAGTGTGGGTTTATAACAATTACGTTAAACATGTAATGGTTGATGATGGGGCAATAGTTAACATAGTTCCCTTCTCTTTCCTTCAAAAGCTAGGGTATGGAGAAACAAATTGTTCCACGACTCGGAATACGCTAAGAGGCTATGATAGCCTTAAAGCCACTTCGATTGGAACTATAATACTACCAGTCACCTTAGGACCCAAAACAATCCTCACTGAGTTTTATATTATAGATCGGAAACCAACTATAATATGATCCTCGGCCAACCATGGATACACCATATGAAGGCAATCCCTTCTACGTTATTCCAAGAAATAAGATTCCTACACTTAGGAAAGGTATTCGTAGTAAAAGGTGATCCAAAACCATTTGATATACACCTAGTAGACCTGAAGAAAAGACCAGGCATTCACTCTGAGTTTGAACTCCCAAAAAACCAACTTAACAAGCCAACCGACTCAAACCGGAAGGAAAGTTGGTACCTACAACAGAGCTAGAAGTTACGAACCTAATCAAGAATATCCTAGCCCTCAAAGATGAGGCTAACATTGTAGAAACAATATCATTAGGAACTACTAGCAAAAATAGTCGAGTTGTTAGAACAGATCTACCAATTTTCCTACCATTTGATTATGTAGGCATGGGATATACCCTAGGAGTTGGTTCTCTTCCAGTAAAAGAACTCTTGCATGGTAGAAGTAACCAAAGCAGAAGAAGTAGACGTAGCAAATGTCCCAACATCCATCTTCCCAAGTAAATATTGGACTCTCCATTTCGATGGAGCTAGATGTCGTTATGGGGTTGGGGCAGGTGTGATCTTTACTTCACCCAAGGGAAAGATCCTACCATTCACCTTTAAACTAAATTTTGAATGTACAAACAACGGCACTGAGTACGAAGCCCTCCTCCTTGGCCTCATCTTAGCTAAGAGGCTCGGTGTTAATGACATCAGGGTGTTAGGAGACTCTCAATTAATAGCAAACCAAGTCTCTGAGGTGTATGAGACTAGAGCTGAACACCTACAGCTCTACAAAACAATAGTACTAGATTTGAGCAAAGGATTTAACTTCATATCAATTGAAGCAATCCCACGAGAACAAAATCTTCTCGTAGATTCGATAGCAACCTCAGCTTCACGTTTCACTCCAAGCAGTGAGTTGGAAGACACCCGTTTCATGGTATCCCTTCGTACTTGAAACCGTTAGTGAAGAAAATATCAAACCCTCTTTTAATGAACATAGCTGAGAATAAATCTACTATCTTAGATCATGTTGATAGTGATAAAGCCACTCTTGATTACTTAAATGCCTATGCAGCGTTACATCTCACCCATCACGTGGTAGATTTGTCTTTAATCCCACATTCATCTTCTTACTTCGAAATCCCATGATAGAGCTTCCCCCACAAAAGGAACTCGACATATACATGGTAGAGAATGGAGAAGATCTAGAACTACCTCCACCCCACCTTGAGTTTGAAGAAGGTAATGCTTCTTTAATCGAAGAAACGATTGACATTAACATCGGAATGGAGGATGAACCAAAGATCTTAAAACTAGGATCTTCGTTAACTCCAGAAGAGATAGAAATACACACTCGAATCCTCAGAGAACATCAAAAGGCTTTTGCATTTAATTATAAAGAAATGACGGGAATTGCACCACACATCGCGGTACATAACCTCATCACCAAATCAGATGCAAAACCAATTAAACAAAAATCAAGACCAATGAAACCCAAGGTAGCTCTCATGGTGAAGGAGGAAGTAATGAAACTCCTCCAAGTAGGATTCATTAAGCCAGTTGATTATTCTCAGTGGGTATCTAATATCGTTCCCATTCTCAAAAAGAATGGGAAGATACACATTTGCATAGACTTCCGAGACATTAACAAAGCGTGCCCCAAGGATGACTTCCCATTACCATCCATTGACGTCATCATTGACACAACAACTAGATTTGAGCTTTTGTCTCTCATGGATGGATTCTCGAGATACAATCAAATCAGAATATCCGAACAAGACCAAGCCAAAACCACATTTATAACTCCTTGGGGAACCTATTGCTACGCTGTTATGCCATTCGGTCTCAAGAACGGCACTACATACCAGTGGGAAATGACATATATATTTCATGATCTTATTCATAAAATCATGGAATCCTATGTAGATGACTTGTTAGCTAAAGCCAGGAAGCGTTGTGATCACCGGAAGTGCTCCGCATCATTCTTTCACGTTTGATAGAATACGAGTCACACTAAACCCAAAAATGTGTATTTGGTGATAGGGGAGAAAATCTGGGTTACATCATATCATCATGAGGGATTGATGTAGACCCAGCCAAAATCTGGGTTGTTCTTGAAATGATCCCACCTTCGGATGAATCTGGAATCAGGTCATTTCTTGGGAAACTCGGTGCAATCCGAAGATTCATCCCAGATTTAAGCTTTGCCATTCATCCAATCAACAATCTACTCAAGAAAGATTATAGTATTGATTGGACCAAAGACTGCAATGAGGCTTTCGAAGTAGTTAAGCGTTTCTTGTTGTCACCACCTACGCTAATGCCTCCTAAGCCAGACCACCCTTTAATCTTATATTCACGAGCTACCAATGTCTCACTAGCTTTGCTGTGCTTGGCTCAAGAAGACGATGACAAAAGAGAACACGTGATCTATTTTATTAGCCGAACATTACTCGATTATGAAACGTGTTATACGCAAGCAGAATGAGAATGCCTTGCCATAGTCTTTGCAACCAAATGCCTAAGACATTACATGCTAAATCAAGAAACAAGGGTCATTGTGAAAATAGACCATTTACGAACTTTCCTCACATAAGGGTCCTTGTCTAAAAAGGTTGGACACTTTATAACCTTAATGGGTGAATTCAAATTAACTTTTGTAAACTAGAAGTCCGTTAAGGGACAAATCATTGTGGATTGGTTAGCCGACAACCCGTTAGATGGAGGCGATCTAGTAGATCTAGATTTTCCCGATGAATGCATATACTACATCGAAGCCAGACCTCCTATCTCTGAATGTCCTTGGTATACTAATATCATTAATTATATCATGGACCATGCATATCCAGAAGGTGCTACACCACAACAAAGAAGGCGGTTACGCATTATCGTAGCTAAATACGTTATTATAGAACAAGTGCTCTATCGTAAGGCCTTTGATGGAATGCTTCTAAGGTGTGTTGACACAGAAGAATCTAAGAAGATTCTCTACAAATCTCACAATGGAATATGTGGCAGCATTTTGGAGGTCATGCCACTACCCACAAAATACATCGGATGGGCTATTTTTGGCCCACTCTAGAACACGACACAGTAGAGTTTGTACGTAAGTGCCATAAATGTCAAGAATTTTCCCACGAGATTCACATGCGGCACAAGCTCTACAACCAATCGCTACTCCATGGCCCTTTTCTACATGGGGCCTAGATTTGATAGGGAAATTCTCTCCCTCATCAACAGATGGCCATAACTTCATAATCACGGCCACCGAGTATTTTACCAAATGGGTAGAGGCTATGCCTCTCACCACTATACCAGGTTCCATGTGATCGCCAAGTTCATTTTAAACCAGATCATTTGTAGGTACGGTGTCCCACAAATCATTATCTCAGATAATGGTACTTCCTTTAAGAATGACAAAGTCCATGAGCTATGTAGTAAATTTAAAATAAACCATCATATGGCCTCCCTGTATTACCCTCAAGCCAATGGATAGGCTGAAGCAACAAACAAAACATTGAAAGCTATTCTCCTCAAAATGGTAAAAGAAAACAAATGAGATTGGCATTTAAAGTTATATCCGGCCTTGTGGGCCCACTGAACCTCAATAAGAACACCAACATGAGCAACTCCTTTCTCATTGGTATTCGGCGTAGAAGCAGTTCTCCCACTTGAGGTTGAAATACCCAGTCTCTGTATCTCACTACAAGGGATTCTGGATGAAGAAGCTTATAGAGAAGCACGTCTCTCCCAACTAGAAATCCTAGATGAGGCCAGGCTAGATGTTGAACAACGACATAGAGTCTATGTTGACCGGATGTGCCAGTAGTATAATAAAAAGGTCTATGAATGAGATATATATGAAGGAGATCTAGTTCTAAGACTAGACAACCGGATCGATAAAAAGACCGGTGAAGGAAGGAAGTTCCGGCCCAAATGGTTGGGCCCATACCGAGTCACGAAAGACTATGGAAATGGTGCATATCTCTTATGTACACTGGAAGGTGAGGAATTCAACGAAACAGTCAATTCCTTGCATCTTAAATGATTCTATGCATAAGCAACCAACACTACTTGTATAATTACATCTACATTGCATCTTCATGTAGTTAGGTTCATTTTGTCCACTCATTTCGTAAAATTTTGTGATCAAGGAACTTATTCTCAAAGCAATGCATTACAAACTTCTGATGGTATTGGCATACTCCTTCCAATCATACTTCTTCATTTTCATAACATCATCACCTATTTCTGGATCATTTCATCCATATAAAGCTAGATATGACAAAGTCTTAACGGTAACCATACCAAGGTCTACATGCTTGTTCTCACTTTTGGTTTCTTCCTAGGATAGGTGTCTTGCCTATGGTCTATTCTAGAAGCTTCATAGTGTCACATCTATCCCGTATATAGATCTCTTTGGAAATAAGAACATACTGACATTTTTCTCAAATAAATAAGTCAAATGTAGATCAAACAGAAAATTTTATTTTTACACATTTCCTTGCCCTACCAACCTTCGGTGATGAGCTTGCGTCTCTTACTAGTGACGTAGGGTTGGGAAAGGATGGGAATGCCCTTACTTGCCTATGCCTTGTCCATGGTGATAAGCCCATGCTTCCTACTAGAAGCATGGGGCAAGGTGTAGGGGTCCTCTTGACAATAAATGTTGAAGGTCATAAGCAAACAGTTCAAATAAACCTTTGAAATCTTGAGTCAAAAACAAATGAATCAGATGTCCAAAATTCCAAGAGAGCTCAAAACCTCTGAAAAACTAGATTTTGTCTACCATGTGGCCATCTATGGATCTAAGTCTAGATAAACCGCAAAGCAAGTCACATTCTAAACTATGGAGTCACTTGAGTAGAGTAGGTTTGTAGCATCCTAATTTGGTTCCACCAAATCTTTGTCTATCTCTCATCACTACCATTCAACAAATTTCATAGCTTGTGCCCTTTTTGGCTCTCGGTGGTGAGCCCTCGCATCTTACCAGTTGCGTGGAGTTAGGAGTGGGGCAAGTTCATCTGCTCATCATACCGGTTTATCATCTCATTTTTCCAAAACAAATACAAAGTACCGAAAAATTGCTTATAGAAGCTAAAAGTTCAAAATCACATTGTGTCTGCATTATCATATATCAGCATCACGAAATACAAAAAGAAAGAAAGCATTCGTATCATTTGTTCTCCATTGCATACATTCTGAAAAGCATATAAAAGCAACATTATAATTTACATGTGGAAACGAATCACAAAAACTAGATACCAAGAGTCTGATCCAAAAAGATATATATATATATATATCAAGTTTCCTGTATAATGCCATCATGCACTAGGCATGGTCAAAATGCTCAATGAGCCAGGAAATACAAAATGAATCGTATAAACAATCTACGAGAGCCAAGTGGCCTCTCAACCCCTATGAGACCCCTCTGAAGGTGCACGACCACGTCTAGGACTCGGCTACACCGGCGCTCTGAGTGCACCGAAGGCTCACGGTCTTGAGGAGCAGCTGTGGCCTCGCTATGAGAATGACTCCTCATCAGGCGCTCTGCTATCCTATACCCAGCCAACTCGGTACGGAGGGTGGACACCATCTTGGCCACATGCCAGACAGGGGCAAAAATGTCGGTATGCCTACCTGGCTGAAGGCTCCCCTACATCCACGGATAGCTCCACGTGAGTCCTCTCCATGGGGATCATTAGGGTATCAGTGCATACCCATGAATCAGGTCTCACCACTCATCAGCAGTCTCTGCAAGAAAAGGAGAAAACAAGTTAGAAATAGTCAAAAGATAAAAACAAAACGAACAAGAGTAGAGATAGCAACTAAGAAAATTCTAGCTAAAAACAAATATTAAGAGAAGGATGATAACTCACTCGGATCTCGGGCCTCCAAGAGGGATCCTAGGGGATCGGCACACCTACCACGATGCTGCCACCGATGATGTCCTCCTCCTGTGCCTGGGACAACATAGCGTCCTACTACGGACTCATCCTCCCCTCCTAAGTCCTGAGAAGGTGGCTCCTCTGAAACTAGAGTCACCCTCTCTGCACTCTACTCCGCCTCTCCACCTTGTAAGATATCCTGAGTGTCATGCCACTCGGGATCACTGTCCTCCTCTCCACCCGACTCGCTAACCTCATCCTCGGTCTCCTCCTCCATCTCTCCCCCTGTGAACTCCTCGGACTCAGAGTCTATATCAATGGGGTCATCACTTTGCTGTGGGTAGGGGGACGGTGGCGAAAAGTAAGGGTGCCTGAGGAGCATCGGCTCTCCCTCGAGCACGTACTACCCACCTAGCTGCAATAGGGACACTAGGAGTAACAACGGTCCAACCCGGCCTCTAGGACCTCCCCTAGCCTCCCAAACCGATCTAAACACTGGCACCACTGGGGGAAGCATACCGACGTAAGGAAGCCCAAACTGCTGAGGCACTCGAGCAAAAGGATGTGTCTCCACCTTCCCCGTCCTGTCCACAAGCTGCCCTGTGGTAGAGCAAGAGATCAAAGTGAGGGCCTCCTCGCCCCATAACCCTACCATGGCCTGATAGGGTGTGGCCTCCATATCATTAGTAGTCAAGGAGGTGACTGGCTGGTGGGGTGCTCTAAGCACTGACATATCTATCCATCTGGCTGCCCTCACGGCTCAGGATCCGCCACCTCTACACCTCTCCCATAAGGGATGAAACACTCGTAGACCCAGCTCATAACCAGGGTCGGATGGCTCAAGAATACTGCCCTGTAAAAATGAACCACCCGATATAAATCATGATAGGTGGTCCCAAGAATGTTAGCTCCCCAGGCATAAATCTGGCCATGTCCCTCAATCTGTGTAATAATGGGGGACCAGCAATAAAGTAAAGTGTCTCCTCCCTTGTCCCCGATCAATCTCGAGGCAAGGATCCCCATAATGGCCTGACGAATCAAGGGGATAGGCAGGCTAGGAATAGATCGGACCCTCACCCCCTTCTTCGAACCAGTGGAGATAACTACATCTCCCATGTATGAAGCCCACTTGTGCTATCTGAGCCCGTGACCTGCTTGTCTCAAGCGTGAGCCATCTCCCATGATCGGGACCCCAAGATATGGTAGACATCCTCCAAGGTGATAGTCCACTCACCCCTGACTCCTAGAAATCGGAAAGTGTTCCGATCAACATCCCAATATGAAAACAAGTCACAAAGTATGTGACTAGAAGGTGCAACATGCGGGACCCGTGATATACATAATATATCCGGCCCTCTGAAGAGTGTCCTGCTCATCCTGAGAAAGTGCATCCATACTACTGGAAGCCAATCACACTCTCTCTCTTGACTCCATCTGATATATTCCTCCTTCGCCTGCATACACCCAAAAACACACAAAAGGAGTAAGTTAGTATTCAAATGACATTGGAAAAATCATGAAAACATATAAGAATGCTAGAAATGCAAAAATAAATTCAAACAAGTATTATTTAGGCATTCTGTAAAGGACCACCACCCTAAGTAGGGCGGCGGTTCCGTAATCACCGCCTTAAAGGCGGTGGTCTGTAACCACCGCCCTGATCAGGGCGGCGGTCGTGTAACCAATGCCCCACTCAGGGTGGCGGTCGTGTCCCAAATTTCCACACGGGTCACGTGCCCTAAAAATGCCTAAAAACACAAAACAAAGACTATTTTGACCAAAACAAATCCTACCCATTAGGCGCCCCCCCTAAGTGACCCTATTAAAACTAACATTTTCAAAAATAATCCCCCCATGACAAATATTTCATCATTTTAACATTTTGGGGATAAAAACGTTAAATCAAGAAAACTAACCTGTGATCTCACGTGGGTCGATGTTCCGCTCGTGGAGGCATGATCACTATCTCGTCACGAATGTTTTGACTATACTCTTGTCAAAACCATCACCGTGGGTCCCAGAGCTCAAAATCAATCAAATCAACACACGCAAATGAATAGGAAAATGGGCCCATTTTTACATATATAACATCTTGACTTGTTTTGAATGCCCTTTTCACAGGTTTGGAGCACCGACGGAGGTAAGTTCTTATCCCCGCATGAATGGTAAGTCCTCATTTCATATTATTTTAGTATTTATTTTTCGATTTATTTTATCTATCTGCACTTGAGTCCTCTTTTCATTTTGCAGGTAGCGGGAATTTTGGATGGCGTCATTTCGACACACGGATGTGTCAGGTATAATTTCTAACCTCCCATTTTGGGACCACCATACTCGGACCCACCGTTTTACGCCTCTTCATGGCTAAAATGCTTCTCTGAGGGGGCAATATGTACGTACCCAAAATTGTAGGGTACTTGCACCACCGGAACAACATTACACGTGCCCCAATGATGATACAGGTCTCCTCGCAAGGTGTTCGGGATCTGGAAAAGCTCTCCAAGTATGCGTTAACATCCCACATGTCCCACTTAGCCCTTGCATGCTTTTTTTTCCTCTTCTCCCTTCTTTTTCTTTGTGTTTTGGTCTTGATTCTGAAATCGCCGCCCCTGCACAGGCGGCGGTCTCGTGACCACCGCCCTAGGTCGGGCGGTCCTGTGATCCACCTACTCGGGTGGCGGTCCTTCACACATTTTCTAGAATGTTCTTTTTAACATGACTCGTGTAAATTTTCATGTTTACCATTTTTTCACCGCCTTTGCTTGTATTTATGATTTTGGTTCCCTGGAATAGTGTTTTTGCATTGTTTATGGTTAAAGAGTTCAAATTGGTTTTCACCTTTGGGTAAATGGGGATTCTATAAATAGCTGGTTGATCTTTAAGCAAATGGCCCCTCAAAAATTGTCTCTCATCTTCTCATTTCATAGTTTTAGTCTTTCAGTTCTTAGGAGTTCATAGTTTTTCGATTGTTTCATGCATAGTTAAGTTGTTTTGTTGTTTAGAAGCCACATATTCTCCTTGTGCAAGTGTTGTTATTGTTTCACACAATCAATTGAGATAGGATAGTTTCATTTTCAGTTAGAAGCCATTAAAGTTGCAGGTTTTGTTTGTCAAAAGGATAGCTTCAGGTTCTGGACGTTTTGTGTCATATGACTCATGCAATAAATCCCGCTAGGAATTACATAAGCCAAGCTCTGTTCTCTTGCGCTATCCCTCTCCTACTCGCATTGTATTTAGTCTACATCCAAAACTGCCATTGTTCCAATACCTACTTCTGTTGATGCTAGCATTACACGCTTTTTTGGATTCACGTGAGCACGAAGGAACAAGGAGACCACACTGAGGGGACAAAAGCCACACACAATCAGATTCGCCACTGTTCTGCAAAATCCAGGTTCAAGCTTTCAAAGTTCTAGTTAAAGTATATCAAATAGAATAGTAAAAGCATTTCATTTCAGTTAATCTCACTTTCGATATTGTCGGGAAGCTGTGGGGATTGATAGTTTCTAAGAAACTATGATTCATTCCTCACTTCTGAGGTAGGATCGAGAGTCTTTCAAATAGATTAGATCAGTTATTTCATTATTTAGAATAGACTTACAACTGCACAGGCAAGTAGCTATACTCGGCTGCCTTGTTTGTTTTAATTTCGTCATTAGTTTAGTTGTCAATTGCTAGATATTTTAAATAATTGCTCTTTCAATTTCGTTCAAATAGTTCGTCAAAAACACAAAAATAGAGAAGTTATATATGTTGTAGATATACTTTATATAGTTAGTTTTACTTTTCTTCAGTTAGATTTACATTGTTTCTTTTGTATGACAATCACGGGACCTAGGGAGCCCAAAGAATACGTATTTGAGCCAATCGTGCCCCAACCCAATCTTGTGGCAGCAATAATTGACGTAGATCAAAATCTCAGAATCCAAGTCTTCCAAACAACAACAGACCTACAAGAAATTAGCTCACAATTAAGAGGACTAAACGTAGAAGATGACAAAGCGCATACATTTTGGTCAAACCAGCCAAGCTACAGGCTACCCTAGATAAATATCCACATGACTATAGAAGGGCTTGAGAAAGAGCAAATGTTCGGTTGTGATCCTTTGGTCCCACAGCCAGATGCAGGAGACATTCTAACCAATATAGACACTAGCTTAAGAATTCAAATTGCCAGAACACTGTAGCATACTCTGAGAAGATTGCACAACTGTTAATTCTAAATATAGAGGCCGAAAAGGCATACGACTACTGGATACTAGGGGTTAGGGATTGATTCTGTACATGACCATAGGAGGTCCACAACAACCATGAATCTATGGTTGTGATTCACAGGTCCCACAACCCAACGAGTCCACAGGACAATCAAACGTAGATGCTGGTTTACGCACGTTAGTATTTAGATCCACTCCACTTCCACCGAGATATTATCACACAGTTATCCTTGTTAGATATAACAGCTAATGAAGCTAAAGATTTCTGGACTAGACCAGAGAATCACCCATAGAACCCACTATATATCCATCATCCATCTTATGACCCTGTCTGGAGATATACACGAAACAATCCCAGGTCATTTTCCTCGTATACCACAACCTATAGATCGGATCACGCCAGAGCTCGATATTGATTGGAGCCTTTAAGTAGTCATCCTCACCGACCGATCTATCACACCAGTTCAGGTTAGGAGGGCCTTCTTTGCCTTAGATTCACAGATTCCATTAGTGCGTGTCGAAGACATAAGATTACCTAACTAGCTTGCCTACACCCCACGTATATTCCATCCCCACTGGCTATCTCGGCATGACCTTGAGAGGTCGGGTGCGAGGAAGAGTTACTTGTAGATTCCCATGCTCGCTTGTCACTTTTCCATCGTACGCTTTCTTGTTACAAATAGACATGGATATCAATGGTTTTAATGCACTTTTCTCTCATATGGGTTCCCTTTCCTTTCATGCTATGGATGAATGCTTGTATAATTCTTTTTGTTATAATATATGTCGGCTTCTCGCTAGGTGATAGGCCGGCATGCATGAGGTTCCTTCCTTTTGTGATAGGAGTAAAAATGACTATAAAAAGTAATGTGCACTACGAAATAGTACCATGCAACTCGTTATGCCCCAGAGTACAGATGAAGTAAGCAGCCTAGCTTTTGTTGATGGAGGTAGATCAAGATGATCCGTGAGTCACACACATGAACATGTGAGAACTAAAGAGAAACAATTTTAGGACGATTTATAATTTTTAGAAGTTTTCTGAAACATATTTGAATGTTTTTGGTATTTTTCTAACATATTTGAATGTTTTTGTGATTTTGAAAGTTTTCTAAAACTATGTACAAGAAGACGAGGAAATGTGGACTCCCTAGAGATAGATGGGATGTACTGAGGAGAAGGCCACGTGCGTACAAGAAAGGTGAAGATGTGAAAATTCCCCAATGCGATTAGGTGGGAGTATTCAAAGGCAAACTCTTCACGAGATAGAAGCAGGACCCAAGGCCATTATGTATAGGTTCAACATGATGGTGAACGTAAACCAATGAAGTGCTGGGAAGAAGCAAGGATGCCCCCAACGTAATTTGGCCTAAAAGCACATGATAGAAAGGAAGGAGAAGATTTTTTTTTGTGAAAGGGGACAAAGGTGTCCAAAAACATGGAAAAAAGTAATCCTATACACATGGATGTTCTGAATGAAGTAGAAGAATGATGTGAATGATATGAATGTAGCTTATAAGCCTTGTGATGAAGATTTGATTAACCAAAGGCACAAATCGTGAGACAAGATATGGACTAAAGTAAGAGTCTGAACAAGGTCCAAAAAAGAGACACTTGGTAACATACTAATCCTGCTTACTCATAGAGATCCAATGTGTGGAAGTTGAAATTAATTACCTCTTGAAGGGAAGATTTAATAGACAACAAGTGAAGACACCCTAGCCAATGTGTAGGAATGATTGATTTTGATAGATGATAGGTGATTTGTGAATGAAAGGTGGAAGTATAGTTGTACATTGCTCCCTTGCCCCAACGTCCATAGCCCCGATGGAGATGCATTTGATTCTAATCATAACATTGCTCTACTTTGCCAGTAAGGCTTCCATAGCCCCAATAGAGATTATTGGAAATACCCCAAGAGAGATTAATATATTAATTTACTTTTGCTTTGTAGCTTTTAGATTTTGATTGATTGATTGATTTTGATTCTTTTTCTTTCTAAAAACTTATTTCAGCTCTCTTGTTTGACAAGGGGTTAAGAACCATAGATGGCTTGATGAAAGGAGGTGGAAGTGATTGTGATGACGACATTGGCTAGTGTCAACAAATATGTCCAAAATTTCTTTGCAACAAGTTTATTAGATGTTGAATGTGATAGGATCTCTAAGAGGTCAGTCGTTCTTTAATTTACCAAGGTGATAAAAGATCAGGGTCAAACAGATACCATAGAGATAAATGTCACAAAATGCGTGCGAAAAGGATAACCACAATATCACCGAAGGGATGAAAATGGTAGGAAGACTTGTAGAAGAAAAGAGTAAGAAAGGGAAGAAAGAACATCCATGTGTATGCAATACCTGATTGCAATTCGACCTTTGTACCTTTGATTTTCTTGTGTTTTCTCAATGTTTTTGTATTTTTGAATTGTTTTGATTTTTAGCTTTTTGATAGTTTTTGGAAAGGTGGGACCAACAAAGTCACTCTGCATGGTAAGATCCAACAACAATGTTTGCGACTTCCTTGATAAGGGAGACTAGGTGTGTTTGTTTATCAAGAGTCATGTTTTCCCTGATCTTGATGATCGAGGTGAGCTCATACTCAACAAATGACTGTGATTTATCCTGAAACATGGATTTCATATGCGGGATCTTGAGTTCCCTATCCATAGGTTTATGCACTTTGTGCCATACTTGATGGTTACGTTGATGTGCATTCTTGAATCACGCTTGATTTACAATTTTGAGATTATTCAATTTGTTAGGAGATTTGGAGCTTTTGGAAGTTTTGACTTGAGCTTGATTATGAAACTATTTGGGTTTCTTATAAGTTGATGTGTGACTTGTTTGATCCCGAGAAGTGGGAGAAAGAGAACGTTGACATTTAGAACTGATGTGAGAAATGACCGCGGGCTTGCCACAACCATTGATAGAAGAAATATGTGATGAATGAAAAGGATACGGTCCAAGAATTGAAGAGGATGGGCTATGAGGAGGTGAGCCACTGATAGAAGGAAATGAAGGGCTGCTAGAATATGGCCCTAAGATGGAAGAAGTTGGGCTACGAGGACATGGCCCGAGAATAGAAGAATATGACGAAGGGCTACTAGGGTGTGGCCCAAGTATAGATGAGGAGGGACTACTCGGAGGCATCCCATAGATAGAAGAGGATGAAGGGCTACTAGGACATGGCCCAAGAATAGAAGGTAATGGGCTACCAAGAGGTGACCCATAAGTAGAAAATGGAGGACTACTTGGGGTGGCCCAAGTATAGAAGAAGACAATGGGCTACTCAGCGGTGACCCAAGGTGAGATTTTGATTGAGGAATGATGATAGATAATGAATGATTTGGTAACAAGAAGATAGGCCATGGCTCAATGCTAGACCCTGACATCTCATCATGCTTAGAAGAAGGTGAAGATGGAATAGAAGAAGAAGAATCAAGTTCCATGACTTTAGGCTTTTCCTTTACGTTATGATAAAAGGAATCAACTTCTTTTCCCCAATACGTGAGCGTATCGAGTTCTAGAAAGAATCCTTGTTTGCAATCCTCTAAAGGGATATCATCGTGTACTCTGATTGTTTCTTCATTCTGAGAGAAATCAATCAGTAGAGGTTGTTGTTCTTTGGTCATAGAAGGTTGAATAGAAGAAATAGGTCTGATAAGGAGGGAAGATTGATTGATAGAAGAAGATGAATCAAGAGAGGAAGTAGGATTGGAGGTAAGCATCCCATGAATGGATGATTTAGATTTAGACATATGTCATTTTTCTAGAAGACGACGTAATGTAGGTTGGAAAGTAGGATCACATAGCCATTCATTAAGTTGCGACATAGGAGTCAAATTAAATGATTGAATAGAGGAATCTGAGTCATGGAACTCTTCAACGGAGGAAGAGGTCGTTGAGATGACTGATGAAGGAGGTCCTGCGAAGAAAGGGAGGACCATGACTCAAGAACCAAATTAGATGTTCGATTAATGAAACTTGGGGTCACACGAGTCTTTAAAGGAGGAAGATGTCATTGAGGTGATTTGGAACAAAGGTCTTGCGAAGGAAGGGAGGAAAGTGATTCAGGATTTAATCTAGGGGTATCCAAACAAAAGTTGGGATCTGAGTATTCGGAAGAAGAGTGGGATTCGAATAGTGGGATTCCGAATGGTAGTTTGGATTTTAATCATAAGAAGAAGAGTGGGGGGAACCCGAATAATAATTTGGATCAGAAGAATCCAAACCATACCACCGAATATGAGCTGAAGGTGGGGAACAGGGTACCCGAGTGGGTCCTCTAGCATGAAGAACCAAATGAGGTTTAGTTGTAATGGGAATATTTTGATTTGAATTGCTAAACCTAGGTTCCATATTGTTGTAAATGTGAGAAACCGTGCGATAGTCAGTCATTATTGGCATCGTTTAAGCACAAATGTCTAGATCTAGATAGTGTGATGGAACTCCTTCAAAGGGAAGGAAGTGACATGTCAATTTGAGTAGCATAATGACATCCAACTAGACATTTCGTAAGTATTGATATGCGTGTGTGATTTTCTGAAGAAGGTCTAAGGAAAATAGACATCGTGATGACACAATATTGATGAGATCAAAAGGGATTGTCCTAGAAAACAATTTTTCTAGATGAATAATCACAAGGAACAATCATGCAAGTGTGAAACACAAAGCCAATCAAAAGGAAATACACCCTATGCAAATACGTGTGCAAAGTGATAGTTCAATGTAAAGATGATCAACACAATGTCAACATTTACGTCAAGCTTGAAATGATCAAGGCGTAAATATTAACAAAGGGTAGATGCAACTCCAAATCAAAGGATACAATAACACGTTCAACAACCAACAAGGCCAAAATGTTAAAGGGTGAGGATTACAAATGTAAGCCACGTAACCACACCAATTGGACACATTAATCAAGCTTTACGAAGAAGCGAGATATTAGTGTCAAAGTGGTATCTAAACGACACAAACAAAGTAAGCAACACCTTTTAAGATTTGGGACAATGTTTGAAATCAAACCAAGTCAAGGTATACTGAGGATGTGTTAAAATGTGCGCAGCATAATGCCACAATATGGATACTTAGATCACGTTTACAAAAAACACAACATAAGTATCTTAATTGTGTCGAGACAATGCGAACAAGGTAACATGTCAAAGGGAGATCAAATGATGAATCAATCGAACTATGATGATGATATTGAAATCAAGATCAAGTGGCCATCAAAGATATAAGGATGCATCCATGCACTTTAGACATTTAATAACTCATCCACAAACATGGATGATCGTAAATGGACAAAAAAGTGGTGAACACTATCTATGCCAACACTCCCGGAAGATGCCTTCTGTTGCCCCAAATGGGAAACAAGAATGCAAAGGTATAGATCAAAAGATGGAAATGAACTAAGTGTCACTTGGGCAGAGCTTCACCTCGTCCAAAAGTGAGAAAGAAGCTAAGTGAAACGTTGTCCAATTTCCGTGATGAAAGGAACTTAGATCTAACTTAAGTGGATTCTTTTCCTTGTTCGAAAAACAAGGTTCTGAATCTAAACAACTTATCATTTCATGATGGCCAAGACGCGACAAAGGACTAGTAAAGTGGGCCTCAAGAAAAAATGGTCTCCTTAATAATATCTCTCAACTAGGTGTTACAAAGCCGTCTAAGAGCGGGCACGATTTACCCAAAAAGTCACAATGAATAATTTGGGAGTATCTTGACTTTTCCCCCTTCAAGTACAGTGGGCACTAATTGCATCCATCGTGTACTCTTTCCAGGGTTGCGATATGGACAACTTTGTAACGCTAACTCACAAGGACAACTAGTCAAGTGGGTAAGCGAGGCACTTCCTGTTTCATCCATGAGGTTACACAAGTGGTGGACTACTTTAGGGTTCCTGGAACCACCCCCATTATTGTAGCTTAAGGCGTTATGCCAAAGGGGTTATGTTCCAATTGAGCGGATAGGGACATACCCTTTTCCAAAACCTGCAATACAATGTTTTGAATATGGTTTTTTTATATCTTGCTTAGCTTAATGTGGTTTTAAGTAGCACATTGTTTGGCAACCTGCATGTAAACACGTATACTAGAAGTTTTTGTGTTTTATCTTAGCTCCTTCTTTCTTTGAAAATCGTTAGGTCCTATATGCAAGTAGTTAGTATTTTCCACAAAATATCATGATATCAAAATAGAGTTTACGTGTTGCTTTTGATTCCTAAGATCACCAAAAAGGTGCGAAGGAAGAGCATACGCAACACGAAAACTCAACTAAAACAAGTTTTATGAAAAAAATACATTAAGTGTGCCTTGTAAAAGATAGAGTTCATTTTTAACCAACTTTGAAATGTTCATCCATTAGGAAGCGTAATTTAAGTGTTTTTTGAAAGCAATAAGAGGGTTTTGGAAGTGTTTTTGGTTCCCAAGATCACCTAGAAGGTGCGAGGGAAGAGCATACACACTTCGAAAAACCTCTATCAACTAAGACATGGAACACTTAACTAAGTTAGTGAAAAATAAAACCAAAATAACCCTGTAAACAACTGATTAGTGCTACAAAAATCTTTCAAAGTGTTAGAATGGCAAAAAAACAATTTTTTGAACTTTAAGATACGTTAGAAAATGATTATTTACCTAATAATGTAAACCATAAATTTTTGGTAATTCAAAATCCTAATTTTATGATTCCATTGTGTAGTTATCTTCAATACCTTTCCAACGCAATGAAAACGGAGTCGTTTTGAGCTCGGGAGCAAAAGTTATGGCCTCTGAAAGATTGGTGGTGAATGCAGTTTGACGCACGTGCCCCTCTCTTGTGAGTGCGCTCGGTTCAACGGCACGCACCCGTCAAAGATGACGGATACATGCCCCATTGTAAAAAAACACAGGCATAGTTACGGATACATGCCCAGAATGACGGATACGTGCTGCTTCAACGAATACATGCTCAACATGATGAATACGCGCTTGTTTCAACGGATATGCGCCAATAAAAAAACATAATGTGCTTGATGACGAGATACGCACCTAGAATGACGATACGTTACCTAGAATGACGGATACGCACCCAAAATGATGCATACATGCCCCTTTCAATGGATATGAACTGTATAAAAAAACACACAAGAATGTGATGATAAATACGTGCCTTAATGACGCATATCGTCCCTTTTAATGATACGCACCCCTTTAGTAACATTTACGCACACCACCAAAAAAACCTACAAAATTCATGGATTTTCAAAATTTCAAAAGCAAACAGGTTAGTTGTTAGTCAAAGCAACCTATTTCTAAACCAAACCCACAAAATATATGCAAATGAAGGTTATTTAGCTAGTGTTAGAAACATAAATGAGGAATTAACAAGTGATTTGACCCAAAAACTTGAAAATGAACTTTGAAAAACCTAAAAGACCTCCATTAATGGAGGATGGACATAAGTGTCCCACCAGGTGTGCCAAATGTATGTAATGGAAAGTTGCAAAAGCTATGGAATGAGGCTAAAGAACCTCAAAGCTTTGCTAACTCATCCATGCACCATGAGATAAGAGATAAACAAGAGTTAATCCTATACATGCATCATAACTTTGACAAAAACATCAAAACCTAGCATATATACTACTCTCTACTCTTTAGATTACTTAATTAAGAAATTGAACCTAATAAGATCAACTTAGCAATCAAAGGGGTGATTAGTTGTTTATGGTTTTCAAGCTTTCAAGAATGGAGTCTCCCCATTAATGGCTTCAAGGCCAATGGTTCTCTCCATATTACTCAAAACTTGGTTTATGGATGCAAATGGAGGTGTTAGCTCAACAATGGAGGAAGTAAGCTTAAGATCAAATGTCTAATTAGCTTAAAGCTAATACAAATGAGATCTCAAAGCTTTCTTAGGCTTGGTTTGGCTTTGTGTTATGTAAAGTTGTAAGTTTGAATGGGTAGGCTTAGCCTTGTATTTATAGTTTTCCAAATGGAAGAGTTTGGAATTTGGGTGCATGTGGGACTAAAGCTCAAAAACACTTTTAGATTAGATTAGGATAAACATGCTTTAGAATTAGTTAAGCTTGGTTTAGGCTAGTTAACTAGGGTTTAGGCTAGTTAAACTTTGATTATCAAGTGATTAGAGACTCATCGAGAGTTGGGATGGGTCTGGATAATCAATTGTGACTGATAGATAGCCTATGAAGCCAATAGAAGTGGTCTAGAGAGAACTAGGGAGGTTTTGAATTGTTGAAAGGAGGAATGTTTAGCTAATAAGATAGATATTAGCCAAATAAGTTGATTATAGGAGGAATATGACCGAGAAGGTGTCGTAAATGGGCATCTAAGAATGGAGCAAAGAATAGGGAATTAACGAAGTGTCATCAATTGATTGAATTGGATGAAATGCTAGGTGTAAGCATATTTTAGGTGTCTACAAGAAGACTAAATTTTAACAAATTTTTTAAGGGTTGCATCAAAATCTCTTGTGTTTTATATTTCAAGCAATAGTTATATGAAAGAAACTTGTGTTAGGTCATTTCCTTGTCAAAAAATATCGTGAACATGGTCCTCGATATGAAATAGCTTCTTCAAAAGATTGAATATAAGAGTTTTCGACACACATCCAAGTATCCTATTTCTAGTCCCGATCACATACTACTATTCATATGATTCCTAAGCGATAACAATACCGATCGACCACTATCTTTGGCCTCTTTGCTTGCTTTCTGTTTTCTTTTTGGTCTTACACATCTTCTTTCCCAATATGAATTTCAACACTTTAGTTTTTCTCGAGTCTGGACACCAACACCCAACTAAGACACCATCACCCAGCGGCCCCGTCCCCTCAGGGTGCCCCTAACCTCTTTGTATCTTGATTGCATCTTTTGGGTCTATTCTAGTTGTTTGGGAATCTTATTTCTTAATAGTCAGCCTTTTAGTGGTTGATTACAAAATTCAAACAAGGGAATCATATAAATACACAACCATGTGATCATAATAAAGGACCAAGCATGAAGCATCTGCTATGACCACCTAAGGTTGCATCCAAACACCATTACAAGAGCATTAAAGCATCCATCTAGCATTCACTCGAAGGGACAAAGGAAGAAATTCTTCTACATACATTTCATAGGAGGGGAAGTTCATTTTTCCATGCACACATCTATCTACATATAGCTATTGGTTGCTATCAAGTGCAACTTGCACAAGATCCACCTATGGCATGATTCTACACACACACATAACTACATAGAGTTTGAAATGTAGTGTAGCACTTGGATCGTAAGTTCACTTAGTTGGGTGACCGTCGGGGTCAGTCCGACTCCCCATTTACATCTTTTTCTTTTAGGATTTGATGTGTTTTGGGGTTTTACAAGTACTCTTTCTTATTACAAGCTACGGGAGAATCTTGTGAACTTAGTGTGACATACGGGTGATCAAAGGTGACATCTAACGAACATCTCATGACCTACAAAATAAATTTTCTAAGGTTTTAAGTAGTCACAAATACCCGAGAGAAGGTCACAAGCACCCCAAGCACCCCGACCCGAGTCTAAGAGCCCTAGTCTAATCATTTCCTGCACTC
Organism: Taxus wallichiana var. yunnanensis; assembly: GCA_018340775.1. NCBI lineage: Eukaryota > Viridiplantae > Streptophyta > Pinopsida > Cupressales > Taxaceae > Taxus > Taxus wallichiana. Next base: position 577,358,329 of record CM031234.1, on the reverse strand, counting down.
ACAAAATTTTAAGGTTCGGTTGCGGAAGTCTTCCTTCTTGTTTCACCAGTTTTCTAGCTCGACACAACTTCGGTATTACTGCAAATCAACTAAGTATCTTACCCTCTCTCTTACAACTAGGGTTTCACATTTTTCTAGCTTACTTGCTTGTGTCCCATCTATACTTTATTGCATATCTATCTACTACATCAGTAACTTAATAAGAATTTAACATTTATTTGTATTTCAATATTTGTTAAATCAGCTTTTACGTGATAAACCCTAAGTGGTAAGTCATATAGTGTGGCAAAGGATAGATATTTTTTAAAACATGAAATTTGAAATTAAGGAACATTTTGGGATATGAATATTTGTCTCCTATTTATTAGCGGTTGGGTTCTTGATTATGCTTTCGAGTGAAAATGTTGGTGAGTGAGCTGAGGGAGCAGCTTGGCCTGATGTTCTCCTTTGGGCAAGAGAATTGACTCAAGGGTGTGAACAACCACAGTTCCAACAACAACATTGATTGATTTTGTTGATGCTATATTTTCTCTTAATAGAGAGGATAAGTTGGATGATGAAGATGAGCTGGAGGGCATGGTGGGAAAGGGGAAAAATGTGACGGAATCATATGCAATATTCCTATCTGCAAAAAATGGTGAAGTAGACTCTTTGAAGCCTCTAAGGACGGGAATAATGTGGCTATAAAGGTCAATGACTTGAATCTCAACCCCTTAGGCATGGATCACTGGGGCCCATCAATACCTACAAAGAGGTCGTATTTGGAATCGAGTAAGACATTTTAATTGTGTTGCCTCTTCTACTTTGCATGTGCATTGTGTGAATAGTTATGCTTTTCAGTGGGAATGTTAGCAAGCCCATTCGAGTAACCTGTGAATTTGGTTGAGGTCCTCAAATTGTCTTGTCATATAACACTTCACTATTTTTGTATCATTGTTGGAAAAGAGCATTTTCCTCAATATCACTACACTACTATGTTGGCCAATGGATATCTTCCAGGTGGGCCAAATATTCTCTGTAATTATGGCCATCATTTACCATCATCGATGGTAACAGTTCATAGTTTTCCCCTCCCCCTTGAACAAGATTTCATCAACATGATATTTTCTACCAACAACTCCTATAACAACATGTGTCTTCTTAGTTTAATATTGTGAAGCAATTTAATTCTTTCTTCTATTTTAATAGCAAGCCACATTAAAAGAACTTTTTGATTCCCTATCGAGAGCTGCCCCTCTACGTAGGACACCAACAAGGATGATGGAATGTTCTCTGCCTCTCCACCATTCACCTTTGGGTGTTTATCATTGTACACATATTTTTCCATCTAAATATTTCACCAATATTGAAGATTCGATATCTGTAATTATTCCTCCAGGATTTTTACTTCTCCAAAATCAAAGTTATTTTTTGATTGATTTTGTGTCTAGAGTTAATGTCCCCCATGTTCCAATCTAAGGAGCGTACATTTCATTTATAATATTTAAATTTATTGAAATTGCATTCAAATCGATGATTAATGGCAATCCACATGGATGTACTGAATATATTGAATGATGCAATATAGAAAATGTGTATATAATATTAGAAGATACAATTTAATGAATCAATAGTTATGTCTCCTACTTCTTGACATTTGGATTATGTAAACGGTTATGCTTTTAGAAGGAATGTTATGAAGCCCATTCACAACATCTCATGGATTTGGTTGAGGTCCAACAATCTTATGAGCTAACGCTTCACTATTTTACATTTCACTATTGGTGAAGCACATTGTCGTCAATATCCATACATTACCCATGCCAACCAATGAATATCTTCTAGGAGGACCAAAGTGTATGCTGCAATTATGTCTCACATTGTGTTGTCATTGATGCTTAGAGTGCATGATTTTCGGAACTTGAAACATTGAGGAGGTGATGTGAAATAAAAATCCTCAAGGGTAACTCTGGATGATATCTGTTATTTCTGGGAAAATCGTGGAGGATGGAAAAAATAATGGTCTACAAAGATGGTGCAAAACCACCTGACCTGTCATGTTTTGTTTATTGAATTCAACTACTACATCAACTCAAGATGGGCTACACATATTTGTCTTCTCTAAATAAAGACAAGTTTCACATTCCTTCCCCTAACAATTTCCTCTCCCTTTTGAGTTCTCCTCCCTCAATCTCCTTCTTTGCTACCCCTTTTCCTTCTGCAATGTTTCATTCCTTCAAATTTAAGTTCTTCAATGTATTCCTTTTGGTGTCTCCATTGCACCACTCACATTATAATTATTTAATCTCCATATACTTAATATTTAATAGTAGTTATAAATACATATTTTTATACTATTTATTATATAGCAAAATATAGTTATACCTATTTAATAAGTATAAATATACTTACATACCTATCTTGAATAAATCTATGTAAAATATGCGGAGAGATATCATTCTCTGGTAGCGCTTATTCCACATAAGTCTCAAATATAATTTAGGCACCTTGAGAATGATACTCTTGTTATCTGCATAATTGACAAGGGCAATTTGTAGGTGACCATTCTAAAACTCCGTTTTGGTCCCTTGAGGAAGTCTGTTAACGTTCAAAATGGCCTAAGACTCCCTTCCGAAAATCAAGTTTTTTAGAACTTAGCCATTTTCAGTTTTTTCAACTGGGTGCAAGAAATGTTGTGTCGACATCATGAAATGTCCACCCCTTTGAAAACCCTTTGGCGCAGGAAATAACATGTCAACATCAATGAAGTTGCACCCCTTTGGCGCAGGAATGACATGTCAACATCATTAAACATGCGCCTAGTATGTGTGCTAAGGCACGGAAAATGGTGTGTTGACACCATGAAATGTGCGCTAAAGGCACTAAAAGTATCATGTCAACATCATAAAATGTGCGCTTAAGGTGTTGGAAGAGTGGTGTCGACATCAATGAAGCTACGCTAAGGCACCCTTTTTGTCATGTCGACACTCTCAAAGGTGCGCCAAAGAAATTTGGTGAAACAATAAATGCCATGTTTTCTATAAATAGGTGCTCGACACCTGTCATTTTCACGAATTGAAAATTGTGAAAAGTGTTTTCTCTATGCACTCGGCTATCCTCCTGTCACCCCAGTGCCCGTTTTTGAGCTTTTGGACCCCAACGTCGTCCTTCATCCTTTATAAAACTAGGTAAGTGGCTCCTGTCATCCTTGTTTCTATTGTGGTTTTGTTTTTGGTTGTGTTAGGTTTTAGGGTTGTTATAAATCTAAAAGGTTAAATCTAAAAATGAATAACTTAACAATCAGCAAATCAACTGAAAACCCCTTTTCCTCTCCTTCCAGATCTGCAAATCTGGAAGGCCCCTGCCTCTAAAAAAACCTAAGGCCTCCTTTTCACTGCTTATTATCTTGTTACAACCCTCTCTTTACCATTTGAAAAAACCAAAAGAGAGAGAAGAATCTAAGAAATTGCAAGAAATCATGGAAAACCTTGGTGCACTATTTTTCCCTGTTGCACCCCCCACAGTCATGCCTTGGCGCACTGTCCTTGCTTGCAACACAACCTAAACCCGTGCCCAGTTTAATAACACTTAGCAGATTTTGTAAAGGCACAGGCGCATCTGCACACAACATCAACATAGGATGTTGTGTGCTCCAAATCCGTGCCAAGCATTTTTTCTTTAGCGCATTGATTTCCTTTGCAACATACTTCAAAATTATGCCTCAGGTGCACTTAAAACCCATGCAACATAGAATTTTCCTGCGCCCCACTAAAGCAAATTTCCTAAGGCGTAGGCGCATATTCCTTGACATCAACATGACATGTTGTCTGTGCATTGTAAACTCGCGCACCCGTGCTTTTCCCTTAGCACCTTGTCATGCAACACTCCTCAAAAGTGTGCCCTTTATAACCTGAGCGCAACTTTTCTCCTATCAACACTGGCACATCTTTTTCCATGTCAACATCCTCAAAAGTGCGCCCAACATTTTTAAGCCTCTGCAACATGCTGTAAACCTGTGCCTTGCGCCCTGAGCCTTATAATTGCTAATTCTTCATTCTGCAAGCTTTCATTATGAATAACATGACGGTTGACATGGCTCTTCTGTGTTGGACCTCCTTGATTCTTCTGCAGAATGACAACAACCATCCTTGAGCTCACACATGTCTTCATCAAGCAAGAAACCAACAAAGTCTAAAGGTAAAGCTAAATTGACAGAACAAGAGATGAAGTAAAAATATCAAAAAGTCAGGATGCCTGACTCATATGTAGAGAGTGACCTTGACATCAGAGACTCTAAGCTGGGGCATATCGATATGGATGAATTTTGGGCAAGGACCAACCAGTAACTAGTGGCCCATGGATGAACAAACTAGTGGGCAGTGGATTACACTTTGCAGCTGGGCTGCCAGTAAGTGTTGTGAACAATGAGTTCATCATGTTGGTGGCTCGGTGCTATAATAAGGACACTAGATGTGTCAAAGATAAAGAAGGAAAGATGATCATCGACCTCACAGCCCATCACTTTGAACTGACCCTAGGCATTCCTCATCACAGGCAATATGTTGCCATAAGTCTAGAAGACTGCAAGAAGGCATGGGATGACAATGAGGACAAATGCATGCAAATGATGAATGAACTTTATCTAAAAACAAGAAGCCGGTAAGTAGATGGCCATAGACCATCCACCGCAGTGACTTCAATGAGGAATTGAGTGATATAATCACCTTCTTGAACAGAGTATTCGGGCTTCCTGATGCCCATTATTTCCACAAATGGATGCTTTGAGGTACTTAGAGACCATGAGCAAGAATACGCCTGATCAACATTTTGGCTGGGTGAAATCATCAGTGACACCATCTCCCAGTAGCTTCAACAGGTCCTCACAACTAGGAAGTTCTATATGAATTCCTACGTTGTATACGTTGCAGCATCAGCAAGAGATTTCACAGGCCTAGCTCGGAATGGGGTATGGCCCCAGGTCAAAATATATGAATTCTACCCAGAGCTAAGGCTCGAGAACAACATCCCCCAGTTCTCAAAAATCAATGATGCCTTCTTCTATGAGGTGATCTGTTTGCTAAGACCAAACATGAGACATGGTCGAACCAACCCAAGTGTAATTGCCGCTACAAAGAAGTGGGGAGCATTGTTCACGCAATTCCCCACATTCACATATCTCAGGGCTGTGAATTTCAAAGGTGAAAAAGCTACCAAGGTATGCAGGGCCCAAGTTGATCCTCTTGGAGTTATCAAGGCAACTAATCACTTACCACGAGAGGTGCATGAAGAGAAAGAAAGGAGGAACCCCATTCCCCCTTACAGTTGGCTGATACACCTGCACCACACTTGCCAAAGCTCGGAAATGTATGCTGAGCTTGAATTGTTGAATCTAAAGCAAAACTTCCTAGCAAGGCCCACCTTCAATTGCCGAGTTGCCTCCCAAAGGCAAAAATTGATCCCATCCATGTTCCTGAGATCGAGGACATCTACATCGACCTAACACATGAAATAGATATCAGTGAAAGGATCACTCCCGGTTGGCTCTGCAGAGATCATCCATTATGGCGTAGCCATCATTCCAAAGGGATTCCAAGAGACTGATCAAGAAATTGATCAGGTTTACCTTGATACAGATGGGGACGATTGGCCGTTCGCAGAGGTCGATAGAGCCAAAGCACCGAAGACCATTCAAGAAAGGGTTAAACCCACGTTGCAGCACACCGAGCATTGGTGCAAACAGAATGGTCTCACCTACCTCGAGTAGATTTCACTACTTCCCCTTCAGGTAGAGCACCTCCAAGGCTGGCCCAGAATCGAAAGGAAAAGGAAAGGATAAGGAGGGAGAACCAAGCAAACAAGAAGAAACTCCTGAAATCCCTCCTACTACTTTTGAGAAGCAAGTGGTCGACCTGGTGTCTCCAGGTAAAGAAGAAGAGACCACCAAAGTTTTAATGGATACATCCACTCAGGATGTGGTCACAGCTACAACTACTGAGGTACCCACCATTCCTTCTTCCGCTCCTTCTCCTCCCCCTGTCATTGAAGCATCTATTCCTATGGATGTGTCTTCTTCTCTCCCTTCCTCCCTTCCATCTCCCACCTCTTCCATCTTCTCCTCTCTCATGGATCTGTCGCCTAGTGTTCCCTCCATCCCATTACAGATCCCTTCCGTCTCCATGACCTTTTCTTCTCTTGTAGTAACTCTAGGCCCCACAAGCAGCAGCACGTTGGACTCCTTGTCGATGCCACCACCAAGTGTCTCAACATTCTTCCCTGTGGCCTCTTCAGTTGCTTCCCCTTTCACCCCGTTTCCTCTTCTATTCCCTCTACTCCCACTCCCATAAGTCCAAGCTAGATTTCTGACCATCTAGAGCCAACACAAGAGAAAGGTTCCCATCGCACCCATGGACTTCTCCATCATTCCGAAGAAGGGACCCAAGAAGCAGAAAGTGATAACTCGCTTTTCAAAGAGCATTTCGGGGAGAGAGTCATGGAGATTGCATATCCGGATCCCACCAAAGAAAAGAAAGATCTGTCTCCTACAGACTTTACAGTGACCCAAGTCATGATGGGAACCTCATCTGAAAGCCTACAAGGAGAGGCCTTGTCTGCAGTAGACGCCCTTTGCAAGAAGCTACAAGAAGCAAAAGAGGAGAAGAGAATACTCAAGGAATAGAATAAACATCTTCTCCAAGCATTGTAGAGAATGGGAAATGCTCCTCCTATGACTGCCACCGAACCTACTGAAGTTCTCAGTCAGGATAAGATTAATGAATATGCTAAGATTGGCGAACAAGGCGCGGTAGTATCCTCCTGGATAGAGTGAATCCTCAGAGATAGTGAGGAAATGATTAAGAAATTCACAGTGCTCTACCAGGATATTGATCAAGCAAATAAGGAGCTACAAGCAGTAGCAGTTTCCCTCTCCGAGGAGTTGGACAATGCCAGGTTGCAACATGAAACATTCCAAGCAATGGCTAACTGCTCAGCTGATGACCTATTAAAGGTCGGTGTCATCGATCACCCGCGAGCACATAACAAAGCTCTCGTCGCTTTAGATTATCGGGTTGATCAAATGGAATATATCCTGGAGAGGATAGATAAAATCAAGGATGAAGCCCTGGATGCATGATTCAACATGGAGCAGATAGTTACAAAGATGTCTCTCACGGTGAATCGTTCACCTTGAGGGAAGTAGATGATACATTTCAGTGCTTTAAGGCTATCATCACCCAAGGTTTGGCACCAGAGGTCACTTTTGACCGAGAATCAATCAATAACCTTCTGGCTTGCATGCGATTTCATTGGCTTCTTGATCGAAGCATGTGAGGAATACACCGGTTACCTGACAAGCTCAAGAATGAAAAAGAAACTTGTGAAGTCATTGGTGACCATTTCAAAGGTCTAGATCATAATCAACTTTAGACAATGATCAACAAGTTTATGGAATACCGAGCTCAGTGTCACATCACCTCTCCTGATCAGAAGCAAGACACTCCGTTTAAGCCAAGAGATGATGAGGAGTAGTTTCTCCTCTTGTGTACGCTTTGATCAATTTTGTAAAAAATATTTAAAAAGTATGTTGGCATTTACGATGACATCATCCATGTTGCATCATGGGATGTTGCCATCCAAAACTTGCCCAAAGTCAACTTTTGACTTTTTAGATATTTTGTAGATATTTTGTAAATAGTGGTTGGTTTGTTTTTGTCTTCTTTCATCTTCTCCTTCTATAAATACTGGGATACTTGTTGTATTCCAAGGATGGATATCTTTTGTATGAAAAAGAAGTGAGGAAAGAAAGACTTTGTGCTCTCTTGTAACAGAAGAAATATTAATATATATGTTCAAACTTTGTGCTCAATATATGTGTTATTTGCATCAGATCTTTCTTAAGTTAGATCTATGTTTTTATTCTATTGGATTCATTCCTATTATCGTCATATGTTTATCAGTATTGCTTTATTTGTTTATGAAAGTAAGTTTGGCTCACATTTACTACTAGCCCAAAGCATAAACCTTCTAACCTTCTGTCTTGGAATTAATTTCTTTTCTTCCTTCGATCTATCTTCCTCTGTTCCTTCCCTCTTACCTTTATGTTCGTTGTTGGAACTACCTCTCTTGGGATGAGATCCCAAAACCCCACAGAAGTTAGAATAGTGTAGATTTGCACAAATTTTTGCTTGATAGATTAGCAATTAACCAATTTCACTTTCTTTGTCTCAAAGAGGGACTATGCCCCGCACACTTTGTTGGCTTGTTTCCCCACGATTTTCCTAATCCGAAGATTTTTCAAACCAACAAATCTCAACACATTTTTCATAGATTTATTTAAGATAGGTGTGCTAGTTTAACACATGATTTGACAATGAAATGAGAAGTTTCAATTTTGATTGAGTGATGTCATATATGACTATACGATGTTCCAAACACTTCTTTGATTTTTCTTTCGGTATTTAAGGAGTTATAAGTATTTAATTTGTTAATTAAGGGAGTCTCGGCCTATCAAGGCTCAAAACAAGGATTTTTACTCCAGTTTTAACTAGTGGACCCAACATAGTGGAATGGTTTTGAATGTAGGGTTTTTTTACTACTGTCTCAATTAGTAAACCTAAAAAGTGACCGGTCTTTGATGATTTTTGTTTTGATTAATGATATAATGGAACATAAAACTTTGGACATTTGATGTATACATTTATGTACATTGGAACAAGTTTCCTTCTAAACTTATGTAAAATGTTCATATTTATTTAAATATATGATTTGACAATGAAATGGAAAATTTCAATCTTAAGTAAATATAAGCTAAAGTGTGTATAATGTTTAACATCCTCTCTTGAGGAAGTTTATTGAGCACCAAAGGTGTCATGATTTGGGAAAGCTTAGTTTTATTTTAAAAACTAAAATTAAAAAGATATAGCAAGATGGTTATTAATCTTGCATTAGTATTTCTAAGATTGTTGAAAAAGAAATCATGGCGAGGGATGCAATCCATTTCCATCATTTCAAGAATAAACATTACTTGTATGGTGATTATTGGTGAGATATAACAAGGTGATAAGTTTAAGTATTACAAGATTGTTGCATTGGTTAAGTGTAACAAGAGAAATTTACATTTTTGGCACTTGAGAAGCTTACATCAAATGATGATGAGATTTATAAGATTCAAGATTCATAGACTAATGATTTGTGACTTGAGTGCTCCAAAACATGACATATTTCATAGAGGATGCATATTACATGTAATTACTTAGTAAAATATATGATCTTGTTAGAAATGGAGTACACAAAGATGCATTTGGACATGATTAGGGTGCCTTATCCTTCATTGTTGATGCCCATCTATCGATCAAATCGGCCTTGTTGGCTTGATGATAGAGAAATGTATATTTAAAGAAAAATTGCATGTCAAACAACGATACCAAGTTGAATATTCATTACTCATTTCCTAATATGATAATGCAAGCATATGAGTTTCAATCCTTAAAATGTTTCTATTCATAATAACTTTTAAAAAACCTTAAAATGTTTCTAAAAATTATACAAAATCAATACTTGTAAATGAATTTTTAAACATTCGCGTTTGGTGTTTTAGTGGGGACTTACATTTGCAAGCTTATTGATTTGAGTTATTACTAGTTCAGAAAATACTAAGAGATGAGATTTTTTTCTATAAATGGTAGTGACACTACTATGATAGCTTGGAGATGTACTCACTACCTTATTGGTTTGATTTTTTCAACACACTTCATCTAAGTAAAATAATGGTGTTAGTATGCAATCTACAAAATAGGAAATAAACATATTTAAATCCTAAGCTAACACTATTGTTTACCTACCTCAAATTGAGCTAGATGGAAAGGGAATAAAATGCAATACCTTTTACTTACCAAAGTAGAGCTCCATTTGATTTGTTGATGTGCTCTTGATGGTGGATTGGATATCTTTGCTTCAGATTTTGGATTCATTTGGACATCATCTCCCCTTTGATTGTGCTTGGATTTGCTTGATGAAGAGTGATGATTGATAGATTGGATGATAGAAATGGATTGATTGGATGAATAAAAGAGCATAGTTTTGCTATGGATTCTTAAGATGGATCTCATGGAGGAGGAGAGATTGATTTATAGCTTGTGGGTGGAGGATTCAATGGCTAAGATGAAACCATGTTGGATTTGAATCAAGGGTGGAGGATGCATGAGAAGAATGGAGATTTCTAGAATTTGAGAGAAGATTCAATGAAGAGTTTGAGGTTTTTTAAATTTTGAATCGAAAAGAAGTTTAGAGAGGCTTCTAGAAATAAAATCCTATAGATTTAGAGGTGTGAGGATGTGACTAGATTAGGATTAGATTGGGTTAAATAAATATGATTAAGGATGTGATTTGATGGAAAGGCTAGGTGTAGGGATGTGTAGGGTAGGTGGTAGGTGAGATGTAGGAATATTAAATTCCTATAAAATGTTAATGGGGATTAAAATAAGATAATATGATATAATAATGGATTAAAAAGATTAATGATAAAAATGGGATATTAGATGAATTAAAATGATTAATAATGAAATGTTGGGATATTTGATAAATGATTAAAAGGGGAAAAATGATAAAATGGATTATTAGATAAATGATAAAATGTGATAAAGGGATTAATAATAATTAATCTTGATTAATTATTATGTGGATAGTGATGATGTTGTTTGCAGGACAAATTAATTGTAATTAATCATGTCGACATTTTAGATGTCTACATTTTGTCCATGTTTGAAGTGTTATTGTGGAGAAATGACAATTTAAAGAAAAAGAAGAGAAAATGTCGGGATGGTGATATGATGCCGCCTCGAGGGTTAGGTGGGGAGGAACAAGGTGGGTAACCAATGAAAAAGAGGAGAGGCCCAAGTTAGTAGATAAGAGATGATTAAAGGATGAGAATATTTGAATATTTAGAGGATGATGATTAGAGGATTTATGGATTTAGAGGACGAGGATTAGAAGATTTAGAGGATGAGGATTAAAGGAGTGGGAGATATTGGATTTTGGAGATATTGGATGCCCCAAAAACGATGTATGATAATGGTGAGGATTTTAGATTTTGGATTAAAGGATGTTGGATTTAGAGATGATAAAATTTGGATGGGGGTATTGATTGATATTGGATATGAGGATGAGGAGGTTAGATAGTTAGTTACATGAGGATGAGGATAGGTGTAGATGATGATGAGAGAAGGGGATGTGCTATCGTAGAGTGCCCAATGTTATTGTTATCCAATTTTACACACATGAAAAAATTGGACAACAAGGTCCTATTATGAATAAATTACGACATTGGTCCCAAGGGCTGTTTCTGGTCATCACAAAGATAAAATGACTAAAATAATTAATAAATTGATAAGTAAGCTCTCCTAGCTTTAAACAAGATCAACTTAGAGCCCAACTCGGGCTCAACTCAGTTGCCATCTCGAGATAGGGTGCTCGGTGTGTTACTCGAAGGTGGGAAGAGGTTGGCCCTTTTTATGAAAACATAACAAGGCGATGTCGATTATTTCATCAACTCGGTCGAGTTGGTGTAGTCATCTTGGAAGGTAACTCGAGCTAGGTGGATTCCCTTCTATAGAGGGCTGGATCAATAGGGAACAATTCATCGAGGTAGAGGTAGGATGGCTCGGTAGTCACCCAAAGGAGCCAACTTGGCTATAAAATTATTATAAGGGATCGAGCACACAAGATCTTAATGAAGACCGAGCTCATGGGATCAAGTTTAAGATAACCCGGGATCTCATGAATGCAAGAAAGGATCTCAACATGTTTATCACAAGGAGCTCGGTATCGTAGAAATGAATGCGAGATCAGGATTAACGTTCGAAGAAGTGAGTCATGTATTTCAAAATTAGGGCGAGCTCGTTGTGAGTGACTCGGGTCCAAGGACTCAGTGGTTAATCTGGGCTCTGTCCATGCATAGAGGGATTAGTTACAGGGGCTAAGACAAAATGCGAGATCCATGGATAACTTTCGAAGATGGGAGGAAAAAACTTGAGCAATTCACAAGATTTAGTTAGGTTAATGCAGAGGCAACTCACCTCGGCAGCGATGCTTCATTAAGAAAAGTTGATTTGTTCACAGGCACATTGGTTCATTTTGACTTAAAGGACTCAGACGTGGTTGAGCCATCGAGTTGAACTTAGCTCATGACCGAGTTAAATGGATGTGATTACTTGAAGGACCGATCGAGCCACATGATTGGAATGCCAATGCCAACTAGCTTGGGCTAGTACTAGGTTGATATATTCAACGAGCTAGGACAATCACTACTCGTAGGTAGAACTAATGAAAAAATCGGTATCGAGGCGAGTCGATTTGAAGAGCTCACTTGATTGAGCATGAGGAAGGGGAGCTCAAAGCGGAGGTCACAGCTCGGCCAAGGCACATTAGGGGAATTTTTAGTCCGTTGCTAGTGAAGTGGGTGGAAAGGGTGCGTAAACCCGTGCTAAGGCATGAACAAGGAAATCTAGGTGATAATTGCCATGTGGAAACGTTGAGATAACAAACCAATATAAAATTTCCACTTTGCGGGGATCGTGAAAAACATCGCCAAGTGGGAAAAATTACTTGGCAAGCTAGAGGAGAAGTTCCATGAACTGAACGTGCTAACGAAGAGCCCGAGTCTATGCCTGAGATTTAGGCAAGTCACCTAGCTACCTTTCAGGTAGACAAGACGGTTGGTAGGGAAAGTAAGTCATAGGGGAACTACCACTTTTAGAGGAGCTAGTTCCGGGCCCAAAATATGAAGCATGACGGAGTTAGATCACCGTGTAAAGGAGAGAAATGTTTGTAGAGGCAGGGCAGAGTTTAGTTATTGGAGGTTTGAGCTTGCGAACCGACATTCGAGAAAACCACCAAATCGAAGGAAAAAACTTGAGGTATTGAGATGGAGTTGGAGTTCATAACCAAAGAGCATAGGTTCATCATTCTTGCTGAGGAAATAATTTGACTCATCATGGCAGATCTCCAATGTCGATCCAGTGTCCTAGAGCTTGGAAAATCCATTGGAGTCAGCTTTGAGTGCATAAGAGCCAGTTTGATGAAAATATAATCGGGGCGTATAATCGGAAAATTATGGGCTCGAGTTGAGTTGGCGTATGGAGTTAAATAGGAGATTAAGAGCTCACTCAAGATAGCATGGCTATGAGATTTATTACAAATTTTATGTGGAGCCAAGTCGTTAGCATGTGAGATAGAACTTTGAATGCATTAGGTGAAGCGTATCATGGCCGAGGAGATAGGCGGATTCATCAAGGAGAATTTTCCTTTGGACTTGCCAGGAAGGAAAAATAAAGTGGTCCAAGTTGAGGGATTCAATGCTCAAATAAAGAATCTTGGTGATGGGTCGATGCGAGGAGCTTGGTTGACATGCTCAAGTGAGTCATCGGATGAGCTCTTGAGAGAGAGTGATGCGGTGTTGAAGACAACTTAGACCGAGATCACTCATGCAGAGCTCATGTTAAGTTCAAAAAGGACATGATGGCTCGGAGAGGCAAGTTCATTTTCCCTTGATGGAGAAGAGGGAGCTCTATGTTACGTAGGAATTTTTGTGGAGGATCTCATCGGTGGGAACCGAGTCAATAAATGAGTTTGATGCGAGACATAGAGATTACTTGGTCTATGCACAAAGTGAACTCGTAGAACTCAATACAAGAATTAAGTGAGCTCATGACTTAGCAAAAGGAGTAAAATGGCTCATGCAAGACCATGGCAAAACTAGATCGGGTGAGCTAGAACGTATCTTTTCGAAGTTACATGTAGAGGGAGTGTATTCATTCGTGCTCGTGAAGAAAACAAGTGCAGATCGACATTGACATTTTGGCTCGTATTTATAGTGGGAGCAGCCCGAGTTCGAGTAGTGATGAAGTTGGGAGGAGCTTGGGAAAAGCCGAGTCGACTGAAATCTCAAGTAACCATCTAACATGTGATTTATGGAGGATTGAGCATGATTGAAAAGCCAACATCTTGGTGAGTTCACTTGGCATTTCGAGTGATAATAGATCGACGGTGAGACAAAATGCATAGCTTGATCAAATGCACGATGGGCTCGATAATGGATGTCACCGAGCTAAGAAAACTCGGGGAGCGGCCCAGGTCGAGTGGATTGGGAGAGATTATGAGGAGAACATGGTGTTTTAGGCTCATGGAGGACTCGCGATCAGTAGAAGAGGTGTTGGCAAGTTGGAGTAAAAAAATTTGTAGTGTTTAGAGTCATTTGTGTTTCGACATTGAGTTTACAAAGGGAGCTACTCAGTGAGCTCGTTCTCAGCTTGACAAATCTGATAAGGAGGTGTTAAAAGTGAGTTGTCACAATGATGGAAGGATCTCGACACTTGGTGTCATGTTGGGTTTGCATCGGATAGAGCTCGACGGGATAGGTGAACATTGCCAAGCTAAGCCGAGTAGCTCGGTCAACATGTTAAGACAAGAAGAACTCAACTCCTTTGTGGTGAAAGTTGGAGGAGCTCAGATCCAACTTGGTGATTTGGCTCCACAAGCCAACCACCGAGTTGGGCTCGTTTTGGCCTTTTCCTTATGATTCCCCCTTTAGCACAAACCGGTCAACAGGGGTCCCACCATTTAATTTTAATTAATTTAATATTTTTATTTAAATATTTTATTAATAATATTTATTATTATTATTAAAATATTTTATTTAAATATTCTTTTAATTAATTGAGAAGATTAGGTCAACTGGGCATTAATGGCACATGATGGAAGCTTCTCAAAGTGGTTCAACCAACTGTAATAAATACATCATGTGCCTTCAATTTAGGAAGGGAATTTATGACTCTTCTCTCCTCTCTCTCTCAAATTCTTCTATAAATGTAAGTTGGAAGCTCATTCCAAGGGGTTCCAATAGGTCAGATAGGTTGGATAGTTATACATCTTAGGCAAGAGTGCAATTTTGCAAGAGTCCTCTCTCTTTTGCAAGTTGTCCTTATATGTTGAGGGAACTTTCAAGCCTCCTCTTCAAGACTGTAATGGCAACCATTGCCTCTTCTGAATGTATGATGCATTGTGCATGTTATTGAAGCAATAAAAGTGTGTGTTTTGTGACTAATCTCGGTCCTTTCATCCTTCTATACTTCTTTGTGCCTTTTCTCATGCTTGTAGGTACACTTTATGCAAGTTCACGTTTCTATTGCAGGTTCTTGGATTTATGTGCTTATTGAGTGGTGGAGAATTACATGCAGTTGAGTTGTGGTGCTTGTTCACCCTTCTCAAGTTCATCCTTCTTCACTGGAAGACTGATAACTTGTTTTTCTAATCGAGTTTAACAAAGGGAACGTGTGTTTCCTAGCCTGTGGTATTCTGTACCCTCTCTAAGTTGTAGTAGGTGAAGTTGACTTGTGGTGCACACACCCTCTTCAAATTAACCCTTCTTAAGTCTGGAAACACCCTTTATTTGGTGCATCACCATCCCTAGTATAGTTTCATTTATGCAAATCTCTTTCCCTAAAACCCATGAAAATGTTAGCATAGGACTAGATAGACATTTTATTTCACTAGGAGTAGTACAACACTTAGTTTAGGAAGAGGAAGTCGACCTTCTCCTGGAGGTTCACCTCGAGCCCAAGTCCCATAACTTGAGAGGTGATCCCATGTGTCCCAATCACACCGAATGTCTTGCTCACATTCTGACCATTCGGAGGGTGCAGTGATTTGGTAAAAATAGTTTTTGGCACATTCGGTGGGACAAAGTTGGTACTTCTCTTCTCACTCACACAAGTCAAAGTACACCGACGAATCTATATCTCTCGAATTCCAAATCTCGGTCGTTAACTTATGTGAATAATTTAGACAAGAGCTTCTTCAAAGCAAGGAAATTATCAACATATCAAACTTTCCTTGTCTCCTCCAAAGAGAAGAAGAAGAGGCGTTTCAACATCACCAGTTATAGCTTTACCTCGTAGAGGTCATTCAAATCCTCCGTACGGAAGGTTTCCTCTACCAAGGAGTAATCAACCTCTTGCTGCTATGGCACGAAACAAAGTTTTTCCCCTTTCTATGGAATTATTCCTCTTCTATTGGCTCAACGTGACCCTATACTTGTTTTGGAACTCAAAATTTTACCCTTTTACATAGGGGAAACTCATGTTACTCCAGTGGAACATATTCTTGATGTAGCTAACATTTGTGCCATACATAATATCATGGAGGACAATGTTGCGGTTAGACTTCTTGCTACCTCTTTCAAGGGAAAATAACTTCAATGGTTTCGAGGGTTAAGTGTTGGCAGTATAACCACTTGGGATGAGTTAGGATAAAATATTTGTAAACATTTTGAAGACAAGAGTGATCACCTATCACTTTTGGAACAACTCACTACCATGAAGAGAGCTCCCCAAGAATACATGAGTGATTTCAACTTCTGATTCCACAAGACCTGGAATAGGATTTCGACACTTATAAAGCCTTCTACACATAATGCATTCTTGTACTATTTGTGAGCCTTGAATAACAATGTAGTAGTTATGATCCAGTCCATTAGAGGGGATATGTTACATGATGCCTACGATGTCACCATAAGAGCGGAAAATTCCTTGATTCAGGCTAGAAAGATAGCTCCACGACTACCAATTTCATTGTCTCTGGATCTTATGAACAATCATCCTATCATTGCTCCTATTCCAACAACCTCTAATCAACCAACTCAATCTTCCCCGCCTCTTCAAATGATCTATTTGAAGTCAAGTCATTCTTTGCAAACTTTTGGAAACAAGCTCGTTGCACTCAAGAGGCAACAATTTCAATATAATCATCCATATCAACCACAAAATCAGCAGTATCAGGCTAACCATCCTCCTTTTCAAGGGAACAATCAGCCAAAAATCAAGTCACGAATGTCAAGCCTTTGAAATTTTGGAACCCTCTCACTTTAGCTCATCTAGAGCCATAATACCTATCCAAAATAATCTAGTTCAAGACTACAAATGGTGCTATCCTTGTTCTCAACCCCAAAATCAAAATCTTTGTCCCAATGGATTTCTTGGCTAGGCCCTTATGGTTCAAAGTGTATCTACCCCTTCTAAGCTAATAGAGAACACATCTACACAAGAAACAATAGATCAACCACAAGCACCTGAAGAAACCACTTTGCTAAACTGGAAAGCAAAATATTTTTACGGGTTGAATACAGATTCCTCATCAGTGGCGGAAAACACTCATTCCAAGAAGAGAGAAATGGAACCTCAAACTTCCAAAGCTGATCAAGCATCCACTTCATAGCCTCAGACACAAGCGGTGGTTGATAAAGATGTGGGAAAGAAACTGCCAGAAATACATATTAGCCAAGCTGCAAGGAAAGAAGGTTCTTCAGGCATCACGATACCCAACAAGCACTTTCTAAAGGAGGATCCCAATGCCCAAATAAGTTTCGAAAAGTTGGAGCTATTCCCTTCAACATAGTAGAACAAATGAAGAAAACCAATATGAGCATCACTATGTGGATGCACTCTAGATTCCTTCTCAAAGAAATTTGTTGCGAGAGAATCTAAATAGTTTTGGTACAACTGACGGATCATTAGGTTGTGGAGCAGAAGCTGCTATGAGTTTTTCAACTAGAAGGGAAAAGTATTCCTAAATCCAACAAACCACCGCCATTCTATATTTCCTTGATCATTGGCAACCACCTGGTGCATAATTGTATGATTGATTCAGGTGCCGAGGCTCGGTCATTCCCAAATAATTTACTGATGTACTAGGCATACAATATACGTCGGTTGGAAGAGGATTTGTTCAACTGGATGGAACATCTGTTAAGACTATTGGAGTTATCAAAGGAATTCAACTTACTATCCATGCATGCCCAAGTTTTTCATTCACCCAAGACATATCGGTCATTGATCTTCCTCCTCTCTTCGCCATCTGCATATCATGATATTTCAATGCCAAGATGTGCGGTTATCTATCAATCGATTGGTCACATATGATTCTCAGGAATTGATACAGAACCAAAGTGACTATAAGGGTAGAACCAATATGCCATAATCATGTAGAACCCTACACTTGCTAGTCCTATAAATGGGAATTACACCATTGGAGATCCAAAAGAGGAAGATGTTGATCATGAACCAACCACTCTTATTGAAGAAGTCCCCGATACTGTGCTAGACGAGTAAGTAAGTGGAGATCATCAATATGATCCCTACGCTGATGTGTTAGTAGAAGAAGAAGCTAGTTTTCTACTTTTGGAAGAAATAGGATTGGGTACATACTACATTCATGAAGAAGATACAATCATACTACAACTTGTCAAAACACCAAGCAATTCAGAAGGACTATGGAAATTATTCTTCGATGGCTCAAGAAGTAGGAATGGATCTGGTGCTGGTGTTATGTTAATTTATTTAGAGGGAGATAAATACTTCTCATATTTTTGGTTGTAGTTCAGTTGCATTAATAATGTTGCTAAATACGAGGCCCTTATACAAGGAATTCAACTAGCCCAAAAGAAGGGGATCAAGGATTTGACTATTTTTGGAGATAGTGAGTTAGTTGTCCATCAAGTGACGTCATGCAATGCATCTAAGAATGATCTTTTAAGATCATACAAGAACCGAGTCTGGGACTTGATTGAAGATTTTGAAGCTTTTGGAATCCATGCGGTTTCTAGAAATCAAAATCAAGATGCTGATATGATTTCTACAATTGGCTCGCAATACGACATACCTGTTGATGTCATGAAAGAAGGGCATAAATTTGTCAAAATGGTGGTTCGACCTATAGTCCCTGATAATGTGAGTAGTGGCAAGTGTTCGATAATGACTAACAAATTGTCATTTTCCTATAATAGAGAGGCAAAGTTTGCTACAAAAATCAAGATAAGTTTCAAGAGTCACATGGTGATCAAACTATACAATTGAAAAGTAACAAACTACCAAAAGTATTAGGCACTCAAGAATCTATTTTCAAGTCAGATGATCAAACCAAAAGACAAATCTCTAACATGATGGTCAAAGAAGAAGATTTTGAGGAAGTCGAGGTAGCACATGAAAAGTTTTTGAAGATTGGAAAAGTGTGTACTTCCGAAGAGAAATAAGCTTTCATCAAAATTTGTCAAGAGTATCATGACATTTTTGTGGAGCTATAAAGACCTGCATGGTTTTGATCTAGGTCTAGTACAACATACCATCGAACTGGATCCTAATTCCAAGCTAATTCGTCAGAAGAAGAGGCCAATTAATCCCAAAATTGAGCCACTAATGAGAAAGGAGCTAACCAAACTCATCAAAGCATGTATTATTTTTCCCATCAAGCACTCCTCTTAGGTAGCCAATCTGGTGCCCGTAAGGAAGAAGAACAAAGAGATTCGATTGTGTGTAGATTTCAGGGATTTGAACCGTGCCTTGTTGAAAGACCATTATCCTCTCCCATCAATGGAGAAAATTCTTCAAACAGTGGTAGGAGCTCAAAGATTTTCTTTGCTTGATGGATATTCGGGTTATAATCAAATTCTCGTCCAAGAATCCAACCAATTCAAAATGGCTTTCACTACCAAGTGGGGCACGTATGCCTACAACAAAATGTCATTCGGATTGTCCAACGCCGGGCTACTTTCCAAAGAGCCATGGACATGGTGTTTAAAGGACTAATCAATGATATCATCTTGGTTTACCTAGATGAAATAATCAGTATATTCTAAGCATGCAGATGATCACATCGCACATCTAAGGAAGGTTTTTTGAAGGTGTAGGGAATTTGGGGTTTCACTTAATCCCAAGAAGTGTATTTTTGCAGTGCAGGGAAATTTTTTGGGGCATGTTGTTTTAGTAGAAGGACTATCAATCGATCTAGCCAGATTCGTTTGATTATGTCCTTATCTCTCCCAAGTCATAGGAAGGGCCTCTAGAGTTTTTGGGAACCATAAACTTCGTGCGGAGATTCATCCCTCAATTCGTGACATTGGCTAAACCACTTGACAACCATGTTGAAGAAAAACATGTCATTCTCATGGAAAAAGGAAGGATGAGAAAGCTTTGAAGCCATCAAAACAAAAATTTCTCAAGCTCCCACACTAGTGAACCCCAAGTTTGATAAAGACTTTATCCTTTATGATTTTGCAAGTTAAGAGAGCATTTCAGGGATCCTCACCCAACAAAATGATGATCTGATGGAGAAACCAATTGCTTTCTTCAGTCAATCCCTCAAATACCCATTCATTGAAAAACAAGTCTTTGTAGTTATTTGAGCTTTGAAGAAATTCAAGCACATGTTGTCCAACAACAAAATTCATCTAATGGTGTCTCATCCAAGTGTCAAGGAGTTTTTTTACGAACAAAGAGATGAATGAAAAACATGCTAGATGGATCACGAAGGTGATGGAGTATGACATGCATATCAAAGTCACTAAACTTTTCAGAGGTAAAGGTTTGTGTTAACTACTTGCTGCAGACATGGAATCAAAAGGTAATGAGGATGTGATGCTCCTAAACACTGATGAGAGTGATGAACACGTTGAATGGTTATCCAAAATGAAGAATTTCATTTTCTCAGGAGTATATCTTGTGGACATGGATAAAAACCAAAAATGGACTTTCCGTCTTCAATATATTCCATATATTTTGGTAGATAATGTTATCTTTCGAAAGGATTTGAATGATGTCCTCCTTTGGTGCATAAGATCGGAACAGGTAAGTGAAATACTAGAAGAGTTTCATAATGGTCTATCTGGAGGACATTAATCTGCATGAACAACTGCTACCAAGATCATGCGAACTAGTTACTATTGACCAGATTTATTCAAAGATGCCCATCTCTGGGTAAGGAAATGTAAGGAATGAAAAGGTAGTTCGGATTTCTTAGAAGGTATAATGACAAGGTTTGGTGTTCCTTTTACAGTCATTTTAGACAACGTGATGGCTTTTCTTGGTATGAAGTTGAGTGAATGGGATGTTAAAAATGGGTTCTACCTCAAGACTTCATCCAATTACTATCCGCAAGGAAATGGATTGGCTGAGTCTAGTAACAAAAACCTCATAAGGATTATTAAGCACATGATGGAAACTAACAAGAGGACTTAACGAGACACAACTTAAGACCACCTTATGGGAAAATAGAATCACACCTAAAAGGGCCATAGGGATGCTTGTATATGGAAGGGAAGCAAAATTCTAGCCACTCTCCTTGGAGCTACCTTTTTGGAGTTAGCTCATTAACTTGAAGTTATGGAGAGTGATACTTTGAGAATAAGGTTTATTGAGCTCATGGAGTTAGAGGAAGTACGAAACAAGGCTATGAAGACTTTGGAGAAACATCAGGATCAGGTTAAGAAATATTTTGACAAGAAGGCATCTAACAGGCATTTTCAAGAGGGAGATTTAGTCCTCAAATGGGATGAAGACAGTCTAAACCAGCAGGCATGCCAAGTTTGATGCTCTCTGGAGCAGGCATACATCATCACAAGTTATAAAGAGGTGAATTCATTTTGTCTATCTAGGCTCAATGGAGAAGAAATTCCCATTCATGTGAATGGGATACATCTCAAATCTTATTTTTGAGAATCGTTCCACCCTTGTATAGTTTAGTTATGTGTTTTCCTCCAAGTGCTTATGGACATTGTTGTGTTGCTGTTATTTTGCTTTCCTTGTTACTATGTTTTTGTGTTGTTTTTGCACACTATTTCATCATAGGAAGGTGCCAAGGAGAAGGAAGGTTCAATGTTTCCATAAGATTCTCATGATCTGCCTCATTCAAAATTCTATAGTGTTCCATAGATGCCAAGCATTCAAAAGATTCAATATACTTCATGCTTAGAATTCCAGGGAGGTCCAAGATCGGTAATACTCAAAGAGACTTTAGAATGTATCACAGAAGATCAAATTACTCTCAAGATTCCAACATTGACTCCATGCCCAATGGATGAATTAAGGCTACTAGAATTATGCTTAAGCAGAAATCATCCCTAGAGGTCACCAAAAATGTTATCCAATTTTGCACACAGGGAAAAATTGGACAACAAGGTCCTATTACGAATAAATTACGACATTGGTCCCAGGACCCCTTTCTAGTCATCACGGAGATAAAATGACTAAAATAATTAATAAATTGATAAGTGATCTCTCCTATCTTTAAACAAGATCAACTCGGATCCCAACTCAGGCTCAACTCAGTTGCCAACTCGGATAGGGTGCTCGGTGTGTAGCTCGAAGGTGGGAAGGGGTTGGCCTTTTTATGAAAACATAACAAGGTGATGTTGATTCTTTCATCAACTCGGTCGAGCTAGTGTATTCATCTCGGAAGGTAACTTAGGCTAGGTGGAGTCGCTTCAACATAGAGAGCCTAACTCGGTAGGGAACAATTAATTGAGGTAGAGGTAGGATGGCTCGGTAGTCACCCAAAGGAGCCAACTCAGCTATAAAATTATTATAAGGGACCGAGCTCACAAGAGCTCAATGAAGACCGAGCTCATGGGATCGAGATGAAGATAACCCAAGATCTCATGAATGAAATAAAGGATCTCAACATGTTTATCACGAGGAGTTTGATATCGTAGAAATGAATGTGAGATCAAGATTAACGTTGGAGAAATGAGTCATGTCTTTCAAATTAGGGTGAGCTCATTGTGAGTGACTCAGGGTCCAAGGACTCGGTGATTAATAGTGGGCTTGGTCCATGCATACAGGGATTAGCTACAGGGCTAAGCTGAAATGTGGAGATCCATGGATGGCTCGCTAAGATGGGAGGGAAAAAACTCAAGAAATTCACAAGACTTAGTTAGGTTGATGCAAAAGTGCCAATGCTTCATTGAGAAAAGTTGATTTGATCACAGGCACATTGGTTCATTCGACTTAAAGGACTCAGATGTGGTTGAGCCATCAAGTTGAATTTAGCTCATGATTGAGTTAAATGGATGCGGTTAATCGAAGGACCGACCAAGCCACGTGATTGGAATGCCAATGCCCAACTAGTTTGGGCTAGTACTAGGTCGATATATCAAATGAGCCAGGATGATCAGTACTCGTAGGTAGAACTAGTGGAAAAATCAGGTGAGTCGATTTGAAGAGCTCACTCGATTGAGCATGAGGAAGGGGAGCTCGAAGCGGAGGTCACAACTCGGCTAAGGCACATTGGGGGAAGTTTTTAGCCCGTTTCCAGTGAAGTTGGTGGAAAGGGTGCGTAAATCCATGCTAAGGCACGAACAAGGAAATCTAGGTGTTAATTACCATGTGGAAACACCGAGATAACAAACCAATATAATCTTTTGACTTCATGGGAATCGTGAAAAAAATTTCCAAGTGGGAAAATTTTCTTGGCAAGCCAGAGGAGAAGTTCCATGAACTGAACGTGCTAATGAAGATCCTGATTCTATGGCCAAGATTTAGGCGAGTCACCTAGCTACCTTTCAGGTTGATGAGATGGTTGGTAGGGCAAGCGAGTCGTAGGGGAACTACCACTTTTAGAGAAGCTAGTTTCGAGCCCAAAAATACAAAGTATGATGGAGTTGGATCACCGTGTAAAGGAGAGAAATGTTTGTAGAGGCAGGGAAAAGTTTAGTCATTGGAGGTTTGAGCTCGCGAGAACTGTCATTCGAGAAAACCACCAAATCGAAGAAAAACTCGAGGCATTGAGATAGAGTTGGAGTTTATAACCAACAAGCATAGGTTCATCATTGCTGAGGGAAATAATTCAACTCATTACATGGCAGAGCTCCAACGTCAATCCAAGTCACAGAGCTCAGAGAATCCATTAGAGTCAGCTTCGAGTACACAAGATTCATTTTGATGAAAATATAATTGGGAATGAGCGTATAATCACTCAGAATATTATGGGCTTGAGTCAAGTTGGCGTATGCAACTCAATAGGAGAGTTAGAGCTCACTCAACATAGCATGGCTATGAGATTCATTGTGAATGGTATGGGGAGCCAAGTCATTAGCATGTGAGATAGAACTTTGAATGCATTAGGTGAAGCGTATCATGGCGAGGAGATTGGCGATTCATCAAGGAGAATTTACCTTCAGACTTGCCAGGAAGGAACAATAAAGTGGTCCAAGTTGAGGGATTCGATGAGCAAATGAAGAAGCTTGGCGGTGGATCAATGCAAGGGAGCTCGGTTGACATGCTCAAGCGAGTTGTTGGATGAGCTCTTGGCAGAGAGTGATGCGGTGTTGAAGATAACTTAGACCAAGCTCACTCGGGGAGAGCTCATGCTAAGTTCAAAAGGAAATGATGGCTCGGTGAGGTAAGTTTGTTTTCCCTAGATGGAGAAGAGGGAGATCTGTGTTCGGTAGGATTTTCTCGTGGAGGAGCTCGTTAGCGGTGGGAACCAAGTCAATAAATGAGTTTGATGCGGGACATAGAGATCACTTGGGTGATGCATGGTGAACTCGTAGAACTCAAAATAAGAATGAAGTGAGCTCACGACTTAGAAAAAGAAGTAAAATGGATCGTAGAAAACCATGGCAAAACTAAATTGGGTTAGCTAGAACGTATCTTTTCGAAGTTACATGCAGAGGGAGTCGATTTGTTTGTGCTCACGAAGAAAACACGTGCAACTCGACATTGACGTTTTGGCTCGTATTTGTAGTGGGAGCGGCCCGAGTTCAAGTAGGGATGAAGTTGGGAGGAGCTTGGGAAAAGCTGAGTCAACTCGAAAATCCCAAGTAACTGTCTAACAGGTGATTTATGGAGGATTGAGCATGAGTGAAAAGCCAACAACTCGGTGAGTTCATTTGGCAGATTTCGGTGATAATGGATTGACGGTGAGACAAAATGCATAGCTCGATCAAATGCACGATGGGCTCAATATTGGATGTCACCGAGCCGAGAAAACTCGAGGGAGCGGTGCAGGGTCGAGTAGATTGGGCGAGCTTATGAGGAGAACATGGTGTTTTGGGCTCATGGAGGACTCGCGATTGCAGAAGAGGTGTTGGCAAGTTGGAGCAAAATGAATTCATAGTGTTTAGAGTCATTTGTGTTTCGACATTGAGTTTACAAAGGGGAGCTGCTTAGTAGCTCATTCAACTTGATGAGTCGATAAGGAGGTGTTAAAAGTGAGTTGTCACAATGATGGAAGGATCTCAACACTTGTTGTCATGTTGGGTTTTCATCGGATAGAGCTCGATGGGATAGGCAAACATTGCCAAGCTAAGATGAGTAGCTCGGTCAACGTGTTAAGACAAGAAGAACTCGGTTCCTTTGCGGTGAAAGTCATAGGAGCTTGGATCTAACTTGGTGAGTTGGCTCGGCGAGCCAACCACCGAGTTGGGCTCATTTTGGCCTTTTCCTTATGATTCCTCCCTTCAGCATAAACCGGTCAATAGGGGCCCCACCATTTAATTTTAATTAATTTAATATTTTTATTTAAATATTTTATTAATAATATTTATTATTATTATTAAAATATTTTATTTAAATATTCTTTTAATTAATTGAGAAGATTAGGTCAATCGGGCATTAATGGCACATGATGGAAGCTTCTCAAAGTGGTTCAACCAACTGTAATAAATACATCACGTGCCTTCAATTTAGGAAGGGAATTTATGACTCTTCTCTCCTCTCTCTCTCAAATTCTTCTATAAATGTAAGTTGGAAGCTCATTCCAAAGGGTTCCAATAGGTTAGATAGGTTGGACAATTAGACATCTTAGGCAAGTGTGCAATTTTTCAAGAGTCCTCTCTCTTCGCAAGTTGTCCTTGTATGTTGAGGGAACTTTCAAGCCTCCTTTTCAAGACTGTAATGGAAACCATTGCCTCTCCTCAAGCAAAGAGATGACAAGGAATAGTTTCTCTTCTTGTGTATGCTTCGATCTTTTTGTAAAAATATTTAAAAAGTATGTTGGCATTTACGATGACATCATCCATGTTGCACCATGGGATGTTGCCATCCACCAACTTGCCCAAAGTCAACTTTTGACTTTTTAGATATTTTGTAAATATATTGTAAGATATTTTGTAAATAGTGGTTGGTTTCTTTTTGTCTTATTTCTCCTTCTCCTTCTATAAATACTTTGGAATACCTATTGTATTCGGGGGGTGGACATTTTTGTATGAAAAAGAGGTGAAGAGAGAAAGACTGATGCCTTCTTGTATGTGACATGAAGAGATTTTAATATATATGTTAATACTTTGTGCTCAATATATGTGTTATTTGCATCAAATCTTTCTTAAGTTAGATCTATGTTTCTATTCATTGGATTCATTCTTTTTATTGTCATATGTTCATCAGTATTGCTTTGTTTGTTTATGCAAGTAAGTTTGGATCATTTACTACTACCCAAAGCATAAACCCTCGACCTTCTGTCTTTGGAATTCATTTCTTTTCTCCCTTCGAGATCTACCTTCCTTTGTTCCTTCCCTCTTATATTTCTGATTGCATTTGGAACTACCTCTACTGGGATGAGATCCCAAACCCCTAAAGTTAGAATAGTGTAGATTTGCATAGATTCCTACTTGATAGAATAGTAATAAACCAGCTTCACTTTGCTGTCTCAAAGAGGGGCTATGCCTTACACTGCTGTTGGCTGTTTCCCCACGATATGTCTAATCGATGATTTTCAAACCAACAAGATGATAGTCAAAGGCAAATCGTTAGCTCATGAATGCAATGTGCCCAATAGCTTTGATCTTTCTACCATTAGTATTGTTTCTGATCCAGTAAAATTTTCTAGTTGTAGACCTTGTTATTCAGCTACTCGCACTCCACCTTCTTCTTCTTCTACTGAGACTTTAGATGATGCTATTATCAGTTTTATGCTTAATCTTGATTATAAGGATTTAGCTAAAAATAGGATGAAAATAAACATGTGCATGATTTTGTTTCTCATACTAGTCAGGATGATTCTATAGTTGCATCTCATACTCCTTCCATTTATGAAAATTTTTCTAATAATGCATCACATACTAGTTCTCCTCCTTCATTATATGTTGATGATATGCTTAATGAAATCCTTACATCGAATCTTTATGTCCAAATTGATGAGGCACATGATAAAAATGATTATAATTCTTTGCATACTACTAAATGTGAATTTTCTACTCTGCTTTCATATTCTTATGAGATTGTCTCTAGTAACATGCATGATTCATCTCCTATTACATCATCTACTAATAATGATTCCGATGCTAGTCCTACTAGTTCACTGCCTATTACTTCTTTGAAACCTATATCTAGTGTGCCCTTAGCATTGATATCTTCTACTTCTTCTCTTGACATCCTTATCATCACTCATAATGGAAAGATACAACCGCTCAATACACCGTCTACATCTCCTACTATTCCATTACAATATATCTTATTTCTCATGCATGCTTTGTTGGTCGGGCTTACAATATCAAGTCCAATCTATCACACTTGAAATCAAATCCTATTATGCTTCTATCGATAACAATTATTTACATGGAAACCCTATTTTGAAAAAGATTCACAATTCAACATTGCATAAGGATTTCATTATGCATCAATTTTCATGCTTTGATGGTACTTGAAATCCATATTTTCATCTTAAGCATTATCTTCTAGCTATGGCTTCTTATTCTAATTATCAATTATTGCTAAAATATTTTCATCATATTTTTACTGATGACGCTCTGCAATGGTACACGCATTTACCCTTTGGATCTATTAGTACCTATTGGGAGATGGAAGAAGTTTTTCTTCGTTTCTTCATAATTAACAATCGCCCTAGAGTAACACATGACCATTTACTTGGCTTACATCAAGGAAAAATAGAACCTATCATTGATTACATTTTGTGCTTCAATACTTGCATGCATCAGTTAGTCTTTCAGCCCATTGAATTAGAAAAGCAATTCATCTTTTTTCATGGCATGATTCCTGCTTTAAAATAATGCTTACAATATGACACATGTGAATCATTCACACTCTTATGTTATAAGGTCATCGATCTAGAACATGATCTCATTGTTGCACATGTCATAGATCCTCCTCCTAGTTCTCCTACTACCACACCATCTAGTTCTTCTCCACTTCCATTTGTTGAGCATCCTCCTAGGTCTCCATCTCCTCCACCTCACAAGAAAGTTCAGTCTTCTCCATTGCATAAACATACTTTATATCCTTCAACGTGTCGGGCTTCACCTCAAAACCCTACATCTCCTTCACGAGAGCCATTACACTTTTCTCATAACACTAGACCTCATGATGTTCTACATGCCTTTCTTGACAAGTGTTGGATTCATTACCTTCTAATCAACATCATCCACCTCAATGCTTGTAACGCCTGCATGATCAACATGATTGGAACTACCATCATATCAATTGCCATCGCGATAATGATAGTTACACCATAATTGATTACAATAACTAGAAGACAAGGGTGTCATTACCTTTGGCTCTCGCTCTTGTGAGCGGTCTATGTCTCCAATTCCACACAAATGTTAGTTCAATTCATTTATCTCCTCCACCTACTCCTAAGGTCACTACTTGTCTACCACCACAAATTTTTATTCATGCACACTCTCCATCTAATACATCCACTACTTTGCACCATCTCATCCACTTTGCATCATGCTCCTATTACACATTATTTGTCTAAGCCCTCAACATCTGTGCTTCCTACCACCGCATCTCTTATAATTGGCACCATTTTGTTAGGCATTTAGTTTGGTTCATACACTCATGCTACTACCATTCCAAATGCTTCCACTACTCCACGCCTGCTTGGTCTCTGGTAGGTGAGTTTTCTCACCTTACTCCCCGATGACACACTTGTATTCTTGTGATTATTACATGAATGTTGAGGGATCTATTACTATAAGAACCTCACTCCACTTTTATGTTACACACTTCATCAATCTATCTATCTATCTAGTTACATCATCACATCACTTCCCGATGATGTAATCTTGCTTTATGGTTCATTCTTGACTGTTGAGGGGTCTTATATAAATGAGCCTTATCATCTACACACCGGGGGCATAATAATTGTTTTTCCTCCCCCTCTTCATCATACTAACACATGATCAAGTGCATTTTTATGATCATCGCATTCACATGATCTCTTACATCATTCATACATTTTTCTATCACATGGAACAATCACACTATATACATTCCCTACACCATTTATTATCACATGTGCTATATAATAATTTATCTATCTATTGCCACATTAATCATTAGTTTCCATTAATCAACATCAATAATTACGCAATGCGAATCAATTCAACAAATACAAACAATGATCAAAACATCACACATCAAATATAGTGATAATAATCAACACAACATATATCTAAACATGAGTACTAATCATCACATCATCACATCAATAAACATCACATATAACAACCATGCACCAATGGTCCATAAATACATATATCGATCATCAATATAGTTACAAAATTGCTAATAATGGGGGCAATCCCTCATACATCAATACATCAATACATATACATCATATATCATCATCGCTATCACTATCTATCACTGCAGGAGCTCTAGAACTAGATACTTCACCACTTAATTTGTGCCGCTAGTCACATCCCCTATACATCTCTAGCTACCTATGTAATAGACTAAGCAATAATGAATTCGATGCTTGGAACAAGTTGGAGGCCAACTTTCCAAGAGATTTTCCCATCTTGTTGTAGTAATGAAAACACTTCCCCATTCATTCATTTTCCCAATTCTTCTTTCACTTATTCTTTTTCCAAGACGTTAAGTCTATTGTAATCATGTCTTTGAAGAAGTGTTCCCATGGGCAGAGAACATGTAAAGTGTGGGGTGATGTTGGGCCCCTAAAATAGTGACTAAGTATAAAAGGCGCATGGGCGCGCAATGCCTAAGTTGAAGGGTGGGCGTACAAGAAGAAGGTGCGCGGGGGCAACGTTCTAGGAGGGTTTTAGAAGGGCCGTGTTATGTGTCGGTAGAACAAGGTCTTGGGACTTAGCCGTATTTGGCATTTCGGGCGAGAACATGAGAAAAGTGTGACTTGACTATGCATGCGGAGTGGATAAGGTGTCACTGGTGACAAAGTTGGCCTAAAAGGAATATGCCCTGCGATGGAGGTTTCTAGAAGACCGTCATGGCAAGGAGTGGAGAGCTCAAGCCTGAAGGAGCATGCTCTCATAGAAGACCACATCTAGACATTTAAGCAATGGATCTCAAAGCCTAAAAAAAAGAGTTGGCGTTCAAGAGGCCTATAAATACAAACATCCGTAGAGGAATTAAGGGAGAGAGAGATATCAATAGAGAGCGGAGCTATGCGAAACACCGCGAGGAGTTGTATTGGGTTGGGTAGACAAAACACAAAGAAGGATGCATCAAGGGGCTTGGGATTGAAAATCTTCTTTTAAAAGCTAAAGGATGTAAATCCAGTTATGATGTATGAATTTGGTTTGCCATACTGCGCGATGTTCTCAGAATGTATGTATGTAATGAGGTTACCAACTTATTTAAATATGATCATTCATGGTTTTGGTCCATCCTCACATCTTCATAGTTCTGTTTCATGTATGTTTATGATATAAGTATGAATCCTTATGCAATTTCCTTTCTATTTCGGTTTAGTCCTATATTATGTTAAAGTATCTTTATTTCTAGGATGACTACTTTGGTCTAGAAGCCACACCGAGATCTATGATGAAAGCATGTCTCATTTCCGCTCACACTCTTTAAGTTTCTATCATAGATGATTTCCCACTAAACTCACATAAAGGAGAGACTCGGCACTCGTGCGTGCCTCGGGTGAGCACCCAAGAGCCTGCGTTGGGTGATAGGACAACATGCATGGGATTCCCTTGTTCTTTAGTGGGTGTAAAAATGACTACATCTTGGTTCCATTGCTAGGATACCTTTTTTTTGAAGTTGTAGTGGGAAATAACATACATCATGATTTGTGCAATGAGTGATGACAGAGTGTTTAACTTTGGAAAGTGTTGAATCATGGTTTAAGAGCACAGAGGAAGATTTTACTCGGAGATTCAAAGACTTTGGGCCCGAGTTTGATGCTTGCAAATGGGTAGAAGAGAACCTCTACCATGATTTATATGAAACTTTTTTCTGTTGCTTCCCAGTAGAGTTTGTATGAATGGCTCTCGGCATATGCATCTAGATCAAGTTGGTATTATAGATCATGCATGTGGACCCAAGAAGAGTACCAGAGGATGCAAGATGTAGATCTGATGTGGACTCATGTTGTGGATCATTGGTGGAAAGGAGTGTTGACTAGCTACACCCTAGAATACGCTATTTCCATGTATTATTTTCTAGATGTTGCTGAGTTTGAGTTTATGTGGGAGCCTAGAGGATCATTTCTACATGTTATCCCTCTGGCAATGAAGATCTTGATTGTTACCTTGAGTTTAGAGGCATTTCTAATGGCTGGATAAACCATTTTGAGCTTTGGGCAAGGAAGCTAGGGTGGAGGAAGATGACAAATATTGCGATTGAGAAAGAAAGGGAGGAGAGACGACTCAAGTATAGTGAAGCGCGTGAAAGGGAGATTGCTTTAGAAAACACGAGGTTCTAAGTGTGATGGAGGAAGACGTTGTGGGAAGGATTTGAGGTTCACGTAGAGGACGTGAAACCTGAGCAATCTATGCTACCCCATCTTGACAAGTGCGTAAGAGACCCTCTCAGATTCTGATGAGAGTTCATCATGTGGAGAGAGAAGAGTCATTGGCACGCATCTAAACCCACCTAGTGACCAAACCCTGGCACTTGGTTTTCCAGATCAAGGAGGAGTATCATTGACCTAGTTGGTATCAGTGGAAGTGATAGATCTGTAACTAGGAGATACAATTTTTCATTTCCCACTTCTATGGCTATGCGTACTATTCTAGTATTCGGAGGAATTTTTAGACAAGGAGAAAATATACAAGGCTTGGGTAACGCATCGGGGAGTAAAGTGGGACACACATCTGGTAGCGGCACAATCTCGAAGATGGTTGGCGCATAGTTTAGTGGGACGTTAGGGACTCTAGGCGCGACCACTTTAGGCCCATTATTGGATACTGGGGGATCTAGAGGTGGAACTGGTGGATCTAGAGGCACATGACACTGGATATAGTGGATCCAGCAGAGGAGGGAACATCAGAGGAAGTCAAGGAACTGGATCAGGAGGACAAGGGTCCCATCCAACTCCTCAAGTATTCTTTGAGATGTCCTTACATTTTCCAGATTACATGGGTATTGAAGATGCTGCATAGCATGTTCACAAGTGTGAGTTGCTATGGTGCGCAAAGGGGATCACAACCCCAAAACAAAAGGCCAGTCAATTTGCAACAACATTGCAAGGGCACGCACATAACTGGTATAAGAAGTATGACCCCCATCAGATGGTGGTAGATTACACCACATTGAAAAATGCTTTCCTAGCATAATTCTACATCCCTAAGTTTGAACAAAAGAGCATCAACACCCTTAAGGAGATTCAACAGGGAATGACAGAGAGTGTGCGGGAGTATGATGCATGGTTTAAGACTCTCCTGTCAAAGTTTTCATATGGAATTCACCCTTAATATCACACCAAATGGTTTTTGGAGGGTTCATAACCCCATTTAGAAGAGATTTATCTCATAAAACTTTCTGCTGACCCGCGTGAGGTATTGGAAGCTGCCTTGCACGCCGAAGGCTGTTGGGAGTGTTGACACTGGTGTTAGCCTATTTTTGGAAGCTCAAATCACTACTATGGCTAAGCAACTAGAAAACTTATTCAGTGAACTCACTCATGAGAATCGCAATAGAATGTGGTATACAGATTATGAGGTAGAGGGGCATGCCAAGGATAGTTTCCCCCAAAGACAAAAGACGCACCGTAGTAGCAAAGAGACTTTGAGATTTTTCATGAGAACCATGATGCGGTAGATGTCCCTTGTTACAACGTACCATTCGAAGAATCTATATTACTACCGTAAGATCTGAACCTCTACGAACTATGATACCAAGGATTGTCGGCTTATTGACAAGATCCATGAGGAAATCGATCATGGTGTGTGCCGGACCAACATTGCACATAGTTCTAAGGGTGATGACCACCGTTATGAGGAGTGCACAGATGGAGACACGCGCGGAAGGGGATTTCACAGAGGATTTTGTGGTCATGGTAACCACGGAGGAGGAAGAAGTGAGTTCCCACGTGGAACCTATTTTAATTGTGGGTCTACAGACCACTACAAGCAGCGAGTGCCTAGATTTATTGCAGTGCTCATGGTGCGGGAAGAAGCACAAGTATGAGGAGTGCCCTGAGTTGTTTGAGCATATGAATTAGCAACATCGAAAGACAAAGGTGCTACAATGGTAAGCATTAAGAAGGATGACACACAATGGATGCCACGGGTGACACATGATGCAGACTTGGAACCTGTTATGGCAACAACAAGAGCATAGGTCACGCACAAAAAGGAAATACCAAGGTAGAAGAACCTAGCTTCAAGGGAAGAATTGGTACATGGGAAATACCCAGACCCTATGCATCAAAAGGAGGTATATCAAGAAACCATGGACGTCATTCGAAGTTTACAAGGAGAAATCCAGTGTCTAAAGGAGCAGTCCAGGAGGGAGGAGTAAAGAAGGAAGGTTGAGGCACCAAAGGATGACATGGATGAGGTCAAGGAAGTATGTAAAATACTAAGGCAAGAGAATATTATTCCCTTGCTAGGGGTAAGGTTGAGAGAGAAGGTACCACACATCAGAGAAGAGTGTGAGAGGTAGGTCTTATATGTAAACCTTCCCCCTCACAGACTTGACTATGATAGGGAGATAACGTTAAATGAGTTCATGGATGGATGACTCCTTAGAAATATCCTCATCGACAAAGGTGCGGAGGTCAATGTTCTCACCTTGGATGCATGGCATCAGATGGGAAGACTTGCATTACAACCATCTTCGAATGTGGTGTATATGGTAAAAAAAATGAAGGAAATGCCCATCGGTGTCTTAAAGGATGCATCTATCACCATCCAAGGGACTAAGTTTATTGGGAATTTGAAGTCTTGGTGTTCATTTGAGGCGGTAGTTTCCCAACATTACTTGGGTGCCCATGGTGTTATAAGAACAATGCAGATCTTCGGTTCAATAGGGGATACATAAGGTTTGAAAATGAGGAGGAACGGGTCATCATACCCCTTGATGCTGGAAAATCAACACCCTATACTAAGCCTTTGGGAGAAGAGGTATTGGATAGAATATATGTGCGCTCAATTAGGGATCCAGAGGTAATCCATCCCACATAAGGAGTTATCCAATTTGAGGATGCTCATTCTTAAGTGACACCACCAATATAACATGTGATAATTGGGTGCATGGGACCTATGAGTTAATCGGATGGCATTTGAGAGGATCGGTGAAAAAGGTGACAAAGGCGCGTACAGTTCGGTGCCTAGGAGGAAAGGAGATACCTAAGTATTCAGGAGGGGCCTTCCCTAAGATCTTTTTGTAGGAGATGGAAGCTCAGTGGAAGGAGGAGAATGAATGAAGAGGGATGCTAAGTTATGTCCTACTCGAAACTGTTGGGCACTAGTGGGCGACACATCGGGATAACCTCTTAGAATGGCGCAAAGTGAGAATTCCTTCTCCGTAAGGTTTTACAGGAACAACGCGCCCATGGTTATAAAATATTACCATGGTAAAGAGACCGCTTCATTCCATATCCAAGTGTGTGAGACTACGGATGGGAAGCGCGAAGCATTTCCACCTTCATTATGGGTTCAAAAGTTGTATTCCACCATAGCTGGTTGTGCGTGCACATGGTACATTCATCTTTGAGACATGCCGCACATGGAATTAAAAAGAGTTAGCGGTTGATCTCATTCAAGCATTTGAGTATCAGAGTACAAAACCCTTGGTGGATAAGGCGTTACAGGTTGTCAAGTGCCTTACCATTGGGGATAGTGCCATGGTAGAAGATAGGCTACTGGAGTTGTTAGGTGAACCTAGCTGGAGGTGCACTTTGAGGAAGAAGAAACAGAAGAGATACAACTTGAGCGTGCATGTTTGGAAAAAGAAAAAGGAAAGATGGTGTATGTTATTGATGGAGAAGAAGCGGAAAACTTAGATGTTGACCATTCTGTGGGGACGTGCGAGGTGTTAGACAATTCTGATGAATGGGCACACGCCTATCATGAACCTTTAAAGACAAATAAGGTTAACATCGAATTAGGAGAAGAGCCTAAAGAGGCTATCATCGGAGACTATTGGTCAAAGAGGGAAGTCTCCAAGATCATTGATATTTTACGTGAGTTTGAGGATTTATTCCCATGCGGGTATCATGAACTAAAAGGTGTTCACCATTCCTTGGGGAAATGAGAATTAATTTGAAGGAGGGTGTGTGCCCACCCAAAAAGACCATACCGAATGAATCCTAACCTACGCGTGAAGGTCAAGGAAGAAATAGATAAAATGATAGCATCGGGTATCATTGAAGCATTGAAGAGTTAGAATGGATAAGTCCAATGGTAATTAACATAAAAAAGGATGGAAGGATAAGGATCTATGTTGATTACAGGGACTTGAATGTAGTGTGTATCATTGATCCTTTCCCAACCCCATTTACTAAAGAAATTTTAGAGGGAGTGGCAGGACGTGAGGTCTACTCTTTCACAGATGGATTTTTGGGCTATCACCAGGTAAGGATCGCGAAGGAGGACCAAAGGAAGATGACTTTCACCACTAAGTGGGGAAGTTTTTCCTATATAGTCATGTCGTTTGGGTTGAAGAATGCACCTGCTGTGTTCTCGCGCATTGTGGTACAAGCTTTCCGAACTTCATCCATAAATTTCTTCAAGTGTACCGGGATGATTGGACAATATATGGGTTTGTGAAGGACCATTGTGACAACTTAAGGTTAATGTTTGAATGGTGTCGGTAGCTGAGGATATCCCTCAATATTAGGAAATGTGTCTTTGCTACCCCATTTGGAACATTATTGGGACACATCATATGTAAGGAAGGCCTACTAGTAGATCCTGCTAAATTTGCAGTGAATTGTGGGATTAAGGGAACCAACTAGTCAAAGCACAAAGACGCGGATTTCTTAAGCATATGGGGTACTACAGGAAGTTCATCAAGGGATATGCCAAGATCACCATGCCTTTAGAAGAGTTGCTTAGACATAAAAGTGCCTTTCATTGGGGAGAGTCTGTGCAGAAGACATTTGAAACTTTGAAGGATAGGCTTGTCACCGCAACCATCCTACGTTTCCCTTCTTGGGATAAGCCTTTCCATGTTCATGTGGATGCCTCAAGAATCACCATTGGGGCAGTACTTGCATAGATTGGTGAGGGATTGTTGATCATCCTTTGTGCTTTGCAAAGCGGAAGATGACACTAGCAGAGCGAATTATACTGCGCAACCGAGCGCGAGGCATTATCAATGATCTACGTGCTTCACAAGTTCAGACAATATTTGCTAACAACCCCATTTATATTTTACACTAACCATATGACATTGAAATATTTAGTTAACAAGCCCGTTCTACAAGGATGCATATGTCGGTGGGTACTATTGTTTAAAGAATTAGAGTTCACAGTGGTTGTCAAACCAGGAAAAAGTAATTCCGGACCTGATCATTTGTCTAGGATTGATTCAGGAGAGGATGCGCAAAGCATTGAGGATACCATGCTAGATGTATAACTATTTAGGTTATGATGCGCGCCCTCAGACTTAGAAGATATTGCAGCATTTCTCAAAATAGGTGTGGCACCAAATGGGATGAAGGCCTTAGAGAAGAAGAAGTTGGCCATATGCGCCACACCCTACATGCTAATTAGCGGAGATCTGTATAAAATGGGTCATGATGAGGTTCATAGCCGATGCATGCTAGAACATGAGTGCATTGCAATTATGGAAGAGGCGCATGGTGGGATTGCAGGAGGACACTATGTGGGAAATACAACATCGTAAAAGATTATACTCATAGGGCTTTGGTGGGAGACCATTTATCAAGATTGTATTGAGTTTTGCAAGGCCTGTGACCATTGCCAGCGCCTTGGCAAACCTAGAAAAGGGATGAAATGCCCTTGCAACCAATAGCCAACGCGGAACCATTTGAGAAGTGGGCTATCGAATTTGTCAGACCAATCTCGCTAGTGGCGTGAAGGACTAGTTCGCGGTATATCCTCACTTGCACTGATTATTTGACAAGGTGGGCAGAGGCAATGCCTATAAAGGATTGTACGCAGATACAATCTGTTCTAGATTTTTATGGGAAAACATAATCAGTAGGTATGGATGCCCATTGAGTTTAACAAGTGATAGAGGTACACACTTCCTCAATGAAACGGTTAGGATTATGTTATCATAATTCATGGTGGCCCATCACAAAACTACTCCCTATCACCCACAAGAAAATGGAAGCTGGCAGGCGTTTAACAAAATACTTAGTCGCATGCTTGACTAAGATCTGCGATGTTGGTAGACAGAGATTGGGATGATAAAGTATCAACCATTCTTTGGGCATATAGGACAACCTACAAGAGGTTGAATAAGGCCACACCATTTCAATTGGTGTTTGGCGTGGAGGCTGTCCTACTAGTTGAATTCATGTTACCTTCTCTGTGTATAGCGCGCGTAGGAGTATTAGATAATGAAAAAGTGTTGGAGGAAAGAATAAACAAGTTAATGCAATTGGACGAAAGACGATCACTTTCCAGGTGGAGCCAAACAACTGAAAAATAAAAACAAAAGGTATGGCATGATCACCACATTAAGAACAAGAAGTTTGAGGTTGGGCAGATGTTCTTGCTTTATGATTCCAAGTTTCGTGCCATCTTGGGAAGTTGAAAGTCCATTGGTTGGGCCCCTACATCATCTCGTACATCCTTGATTCGGGCACATTCCATTCAAGCGACTGGATGGGAGTAGATTGCTAGGACACTTCAATGGGAGTAAATGAAGCCCTACTATATAAGTCTTCTTGGTGTTTGTAAATAAGGTAGTGTTCTAGTTAGTTTATGATTTCCCTTAATGCATTGTCTTTTCTTGTGTTTCCCTTTCTTGTTGTTGTTTTTGTGTTGCGCCTTGGGTGTCGGTAACCTCTTTACTTTTTTGAAGGATGTGAATGCGCAGAGGACCGCACATCATTTTAGTGTGGGGTATAATAATGTGGAGGAAAGTGCAAAATATGGAGAACCAGGAAGGATTGCATTGAAAATCCCGGTTGAATAGCCATAGGAAAGTTAGTGCATGGAAGGAAAGGTGAAAAAGGATGGTTGGTGTTAGGTGAAAGTTATTACCCCGATACCAACCATCCTTTATATGATGGAAAATGTAATGCATCTTATACAAGATTCCTACACCACCACCCTTCACCGCAACCGACAAATCCATCACAACAAGAATGAACTTCCGCATCGCGAACCCCCGAACTCAGTATAGTATCCAGACTAATGTGGAACTCGGTATGAGCACAAGTCCTCGTAAAGTACCGCCTAGCATCCCTCATCCGTCTCTGGAAATCATCTATAGGCATCACCTAAACCCTCTCACCGATAATAGGTAATAACAATATGGGATATATGTCCTCCAAATTCACTGTCATCACACCCGTAGGCAACCAAAAGGTGCAAGTATCGTAAACCAACTCTCACACAAAGTTGTGATCATAAGCATATTATGGGGCACATCCCCCATCCTCACTATGTGTTGTAGGCCAACACGGTCTAGAACATCCCACTCATCATCTGACAACCCCAATCCTAACAATGTACTCAAATGACGGCCACCACGAAACTCTCATGACATAATATCCATCTACACACCATAAAACAACAAAAACACAATGTTAGATCATTGTAATATGTAAATACACCTACCTATAACATGATCAAACATAAAATTTCACATTTGTAACATTATGGTCTCAACTCAAGCCTTTTGAGGCACTAACACCCAATATCGTAACTACAAAGTGCCAGAGTAGGTCACTAACGCCCATGCTTGGGCGCTAGTGATTGACTAAAAATGGAATAACTATATAGTATAGATATAGTTAATCTAAGCTATGCATAATTTTAATAAAGTTGATAAATACCATAAAGAAAGTATGTAAATGATTTAAATAACTATACAAAAGGAAATGCTAACCCTAATGTGCAAGAAGGAAGAGGAAAGAACTCAAATTTGAATAAAAGATGCTCACGCGTAAGAGTGTTGCGATGATGAATAGAAAATATAATGGTGGAAATGACTGTGTAGGAGTCCCGAAAAGGATGGAGTTGGAGGATCTAGTTGGATTAGAGCACCTGGAGGAGGACTAGGTTTTTGTGGCGCTATGGTTTGCAATCTGGGTTCCTTGGTCTGTGTAAAAGCTCGAAATTGATATTCATAGGGTTGGGAAATGATTTGAAACCTTTGCTATGTGCCACATCAAATTCGTTGTCCCATGCTAGATGTCGCCAATAATCCAATATGAAAGAAATACCTGCAAGACCCCAAACAAACATCAAACCCTAAAAAAGAAAAATGCATGTGAAGGGGTAGGACTGTCCTCAACTGCCACAATGGTGGACTTACTAATCGCATTGTACTACATCTCGGACTTGATGTAGTTTTATGTGCGAGTTTGTTTGAACATGCCCTAGGTTACTCTTGTGTCACCACATTTTGTGAAGTAGTGAACAATAACTATGTAGAAAATCTAATAATATGTGTGCATAGAATATAATAGAATCCCTCTCCCTATGAAGTGTGATGAAAATTTTCTAGCCTTTTGCCTTGATAATGGAGCTATGTGGATGCAAATGATCTTAAATGCAATAGATGGATGCAACTCTAAAATAGTGATAATAGTAGATGATCTTAGGTCCCTCATTATGGTCTCATAACTTTATATTTATAGAGTTCTCTTAGTCTAATTTTGTAATTAACCCCAAAAAGGCTGACCACAAGAAAGATAAAGACCTCAAATGGTTGGAAAGAGCCCAAAAAGTGGTGGGAAAGTGTAAAAAGACTGAGAGCACTGGTGGGACCAGGGCACCCACGAGCACCTCGATACTAATCAAGGTGCCTCGGTCGAGGCTAAAATTATGCAAGATGATAGAAGTTTGATCGGAATATGGGTACAAGAGGTCGGTAATGACGAAATAAAATAAAACAAGATGTCCAAAAGATGGGGGTTAGTTAGTAATTTCTTCACTCAAGAACCTTCTAAATAGTAGTATGAGACCGGGATAAATAAATTTATAAAGTGCATGATTTTTTTACTACAACTAGTGTCTTGAAGGTCATTACCGCCTTCACCACTCTTGTTTAGGTCCAAAACACTGAGAAACTCAATTTTGTTTTTGCAAAAAAAAATCAAAAACAACTAATATCAACACATTTTTTGAAAAAAATCACACTCACTAGCTCTTCTATTGTACGTGACACCACATCTACACCCACCATCTCAAATCGACTCAATCACGATGTTATCACTGCAACATCTTCACACATCCGGAGCTCAAAATCACACTCACACAATAATCAAATGAATTTTCTATTCACTTTTTCACATTACTATTTATAGTAACATTCAATTACCTACCACCCTATAGTTATTATTCACACATAGCCTTTGAATACACATCGCATGATTTCCATCATATCTTGAGAATCCTTACTCCAATTCCTATCCCGTTTGCATCTTTCTCTTCAAAATTCCACCTACTATCATATCGTACATATTTCACAAACACTACATTCCTCCTTGACATTGTCTCCACTGAACATAAACACAATTTTGTGATATATGTCATACATTCACTATTACATCATTACATAATTAATTTTGGCTCAATGTTCATTCCCATCATCACTCCCCCTTTCTTCGAAAGGGGGGCATACAATCGGGGTATCCCATAATACCCCTTAGTCTATTGCGTGATCATTTTACATTTCTAACTGCACATTATCAAAAAATTTCTCATACATTTCGTGACATTTCACACCACTTTCTAGCGATTTCCCCCCCAATGAACTAACTTGGGGGAAACAAGCGTAAAATATTTCCATGAGTAACCAATCAATTAATCACATACATTCGGATCTAGATAACAAAATATTCTACTATTCGAAATCAATCAAACAATCGACACAACACAACGTATTTATCCTCCTAAATGGCATAACTTGGGAGTTATATCGCCACTTTCCTAGATGACCTAACATGGGAAGTTATTCTACATTTTGTGACTACCTCCAGATGATCTAACATGGAAGCCATCTCCTACACATTGCGGCAACACCCCTAGAGTGGGGAAATGATACGTCATTTCCTTTCCTATACTACTCCTATATGGGTTGTTCTCATTTGATTGAAATAAATAAAAAAGGATCCAATTGAGAAAAATTAGATCTTTGTCTGTCTGCATGGTTATAAATTATGAGGATATAGTTAAATTTGGAGAGTAAAACTAGAACTCTCTCCCTACACTCTTCCTCTAGCGGCAGGACGCCCAAATCCTTAGTTTTTCACATACACGAAATCGAGTTGGGAACTAATCAATCCTTACCCCAACACATCTCCATTGGTGACAAAATAGAAATATCCAATCATTCAATATCGAAATCATCAGTCTCGCTTAGTGATCCTCATAATGGTACCACGTCTCTCGTTATGCCCCTTTGGTTGAAACAGTGACCCTTGGTTCACCACACTATATGTTCTTATTTTGCGTGCACTTCGTAACATGGGATTCTCTGGACTTCTCTTAGGTATGCATCTCTATCTACTTTATGTTACTGAGATTTCCAACAACATAAAGTGGGGAAAATGTAGACACAAAATCATGCACTTACTAATATTTACTATACCACCAAGTATGTTGTTTTATATATGGATCTTGCATAAGAAAAGTATTCACTAGTGACCCATTCCCTAGTCCATCCACTTGTCTTGTTGGTTTCTATTACTTTATCTTTCACACTTGTCACTCATACACCTAGTTTTGGTTAGGTCCTAGAGATCCTTGTCAGTCAGTCTCCACTCGTTTGTCATCATTTGTCTCTCGGAAACGAGCTCCTAGGGTGAACACTAGTGCCTAGGTGCTCCTGTCCATCCCGGTACTTGTGCCCTCTTTATGTTTGATCTTATTTTTGACATTTGAGGCCGTCTTTTGGTTTTCCCTCTCGGATCATGAGGTACTAATTAGCATATCAAGTCATTAGTGTCGAAATTCAAGCAAGAGATACGTATATAAACACAACTTACATACCATTATAATGGTGGGCAATTTATATCAAGGGATATCTATCTACATATCTCAAGGGACTGTATTTGGGCACATTTTTCTATATACACACTACATAGGAAGGGAAGTTCATTCTATTCTATCCACACATTCTCATTTTATCTAGCTACCGCCTTCTATCTTGGTGTCATTGGCACGAGGGTGACTTAGGAGCACTATTGCACACACACACACACAAACATAGAACTACATTGGGTCTGAGATTTAGTGCAACGCTCATTCATAAGTTCACCATTGTGGCAAGTGAGGAAAGTCCGAACCCTCAATTTACATCCTTATTTTTAGCATTTTGATGTCTTTTTTAGGGTTTTGCAGGAGGATATTTGTGTGCGGGTTTACAGTATCTTGGAAATCTAAGTGCAATATACAGGTGAACAAGTGTGAAACCCTAACGACAGTATCAAAACTAGGTTCTAACCTTTCTACAGACTCCAATGCACCCACAGAGGTCCCTGGTACCCATGGGTGCCCCTATCATTGCCTAGGCACTCATGTCATGAATTGCGAGCATCTTTGCATTTTCTAATCCCGATTGTGACGGTTTGTGCTCTGTCCTATCACATTCTCTAGTCCAGACTCACTTCAGGATAAGAGAAATTAAGGTAAGTTTCCTATCTCTTGCATTTACTTTCATATAAAGATCAAATAAATTTCCAAGCACTTGTATTTCATTGTATATCAATTATAACATATATTTGCATTGAGATTTTATTAAATCAAGTTGACCCTATTGTTATAGCCATTGAATAGTTAACATATCTCATTAAGTTAATCTATTAATGAACTTACATGGGGTTTTTATGATCTCATTAAAAAATGTCGAATATGTTAGCCATATCTACCTCGAGAACATGCATGGCATTTAAATAAAAAATATTGATTATCATTAAAACAAGCGATTCTGAGGAAGAGGGGGTAGTAGCAAAAGTGAAATATAGGAAGAGGGGGTAGTAATAGAGGTGCAAGAGGAAGAATATAGGCCAACAATTTTCATGAAGAGGGAAGATCCAACACCAATTAATTTTCTAAATAGAAGAGTTATAAGCAATGGCCATAACCATAGTCATGGCGGTCAAATGTATAAAAAATCTAATGTGCAATGTCAAATCCAATGCAAAATTTTTGGTCCTTATGAAAATGAGTGTAGGAAGAAGTGG
Organism: Taxus wallichiana var. yunnanensis; assembly: GCA_018340775.1. NCBI lineage: Eukaryota > Viridiplantae > Streptophyta > Pinopsida > Cupressales > Taxaceae > Taxus > Taxus wallichiana. Next base: position 577,315,024 of record CM031234.1, on the reverse strand, counting down.
TTTTATATGAATAGGCAAAGTGTAAAATTTTCGGAATAAATTAGGTTGATAATGAAAACAATATTTCAATATTTATTATGTGTAATGTGGTTAAAGAAAGTACAAAAGATTTACGATATAGATAGATAATGGTTACAATAATCATATAAGTGGAAAAAGGATATGTTTGAAAACATAGATGAATCTATAAATTAAAATTAAAATTGGGGAATGAAAACAAAGTAATTGTCATAGGTAAAGGGAGCATGAATATTAATACCAAACAAATAGATAAGTATTGACATAAAGTATGCAAAGTTTCTAGTTTACTAAGTTCATAAAATTTCTTGTTAAAGTTGATATTACAAAGAGGGAAATATATTATCAATTAATGCAAACATATATCCAAAAATAAATTAAAGCAGGTCTATGGATTCAAAGATCCACAACATAACATTTATCTATACAAAAACAACTCAAAGACACAAAAATACCTACACTATCTCCTCTTTATTGATTTATATAAATAAATTACTAGTGAAAATATATTACCCTTGAACAAGAGTGTCCAGGGACATAAACACCATAAAAACCTATTTTGAGTTTGAAAACTTATCTAATCAATTTTACACCTCTGGTTTACGTTTGTGTGTTTTTTTCTCTATTTGCTTTGAAATTTTTCACTCATGATCACACTACATGCACACAAATGTTCTTGTAATAACTGGTCTTTTCTTGAAACTTTCTCTCCACAAAAGACCTATAAAAGGGCTCAAAAATTGGGGTTGTGGAACCCTTGACCGCTATACATGACACCACTCAAGAGGCATCAAACCCACATAATTTTTCACCTATTGAAAGTATTAATATGAGGATGCACCTCAATGTATGTAGCTAGAATTCAGCCCTTGAGACTTGATATTGCTTGATTTGACTTGAATTTAAATGCTTGTGACTTGGCTTGGAATGCCCTTGGCTAGATTTTGAGTGCCTTAAACTTGTATAAGCACTCCTCCTAGTGTAAGATCTTGCAGAGAGAAGTGTAGGCTAGATTTGATTTCTTTTTGGAGAGAGATACCAATTATATGCCTTGTGATGATCATATTTCCAAGCCAATTTCCAAGTGAGTAAATGAGTGGGTTTAAATTGTATTATATAACTCCACAGGTGATATTTTGTAATAAAGCCAACCTATGAGGGAGAATAAATATTTATAAAATATGGACCGTGATGTTTAAAGATAAAGTCAACCTATGAGGGATAATAAAGATACACATTAGAAAATTTGACAGATTATGAGGGCCTTGGACAATAATGTCTAGAAGGACAAGAATGTCATACAAAACCTATCCCTAATGGAAATTTTTTTCTAGTGAGGCGGATAACTAGAAATTTCTAGAACTATTTGCACATGAATATATATAATGGTTTTTGATTGACAATAGTATTCATGTGGGTGTTTGAGCAACAATATGAGATGTTACAAGTATTAGGATGGCTTAAGATAACATGATTTAGCTCAGTTTGTGTGTGCAAGTCCCGTGTAAGGGATGTAAGCCATGTATAACATCATCAAGTACCTAATACCAAATTTGGGTGTCTATAAGACCCAAGAACACAAATTCTTACGCTTTTCATAAAAATCATTTTACTTCATATAAATCCTTATAACATATCTTTAAAATAGTCAAATTTAAATCCACTTCATTCCAACACATTTAATCATGACCATAGATCAATTTCTCAAAAACTACTTGGTTTTTTTTATCAACTTTACATGGGAAGTTGCATTTCTTTTAAAAAGGGTGTATGCGATCATTAAAGGGGTTGGAATATTTGAGTTTGGAGTTGAAGATTTTGAGGATTATAATATTTTTTCATTTTCCCATTAAATAGTTATTAGGAGTTGATTATTAGTGATGGATCATGGGACACTATTCAACGTTGGTGTCAAGTGCCATTGAAATTGAGAAAAATTTAGTTGTTGCATACTTTCTTTATCTCATATTGTTGAAAGAAGAATGAAATGAGATTAGCTTGCACTCTCTTCCCCTTTAAAATCTAGCTAGATTCTTTCTTCTTTTCTTCACCATTTTCAACCATTATACCTTCATTTTCCTTATTGTTGAAGTTCATTTGGGTCAGTTGAGCACACAAATAAGGGCTAACAAGCCGAGGGTCAATTTTAACTCATCTACAATCATCATCTTCTTTTGATAGGTTAGAGATTCCTAATTTTATTCATTGTGTTTTGTAAAATTTTTAGGTTAGTTTGTTAATTCAATTCAAAATATTAAAAATAAAAAGATTTATAATTAGGGTAGATTCAACTAGTTAGTAACTTGTTTTCTCTAGATTCTCTTTTACATTTGAAATAGATTCCAAATATAATATTTTTAGTTTATTGAGTGCATTAAGACTATACAAAAACTATTAAATATCATTTCTAGAATGTGATTTAACAAAAATGGAAACATCTTTGTTAAACCCTAGATATTGTAGACTCACAATGCAATAATAAGCAATAAAGTACATATCTGACCTAAGCAATAAGATAAATAAAAATGAAACCATAGGTGTAAGAAAGGGAACAAAAGACTTAATTGATTTCGCAATGAATCACGAAGTATGTTGGGATGGAAAACTATTGAACTTGAAGAATGCATGCAACCACAATTAGAAAATTACAAAATTGTCCTAATAAGTTAGACCAGAGCATCTAGACTAGGTTAGGGGCATTGTAGATCGTTCACGGGCACTGCGACTACGAAAAACCTTAGAAACTAATTTTTGTAGCGTCGTAAGATGTTCGTTAATCTTCGTTGTTGGTTGATTATATGTCGTTGGATGATCGCAGAGTTCTCATGTAACCTGTAAAATAAATGATATCCTATAAAACCCCAAAACACATCAAATACTAAAAAGAAAAAGATGCAAATGGGCAAATAACCGATCCTGCTGGTCACCCGATAGAGTGAACTTGCGAATGAGCACCGCACTACATCTCAAACTCCACGCAGATTACGTGTGCGAGTGTAGAATCGTTCCTCAGGAAGATTTTGTGCAAGATGCATCGAATAACGAGCAATAACTAGATGTAGCAATGTAAGTAGATGTGTGTATGGAAAAATGAACTTCCCCTCCTATGCATGTATGTAGAATAAGCAGTCCCTTGTCCCTTGAATGAAGCTAGATGGATGCCTTGATGCTCTTAGAATGCCTTTGGATGTAACCTTAGGTGGTGATAGTAGATGTTTAGAGTTTGGTCCTTTATTATGGTCATATAGCTCTGTATTTATACGATTCCCTTGTTTGAATTTTGTAATTAACATCTAAAAGGTTGGCCACCAAGAGAACAAGATGCTCAAAAGATAAAAGAGGCCTAAAAGGGGCTAACAAGATATCTGAAAGTTGGGGGCACCCATAGGGGACGAGGGTGCCTAGGTGTTGGCATCTTGATTGGGTCTTTGGTGTCCAAAGCCAAGAAATATAAAGCAAGAAAATTAAGACTCGAGCAAAGTGAGGTGTGCAAGACGACAAAGAAAGCAAGAAAGCAAATAAAAATTCTAAAAATAGATGTCAATTACTAGTTTTCTTGCTTATGAATCATATGAATAATGGTATGTGATTAAGACCTAGAAATGTACCCAAGTGCGTGATTTAGTGTCTACGTAATGCATTAAAGTTCATTTAAAATTAGATTACTTGTAGGCTGCTTAGGTAATTTGTATAGAGTCAATTTTAGGTTGCATTGGGGCACTTTTATTTGTATTTGCATAGGTAGAGGGAAAATATTCATTTTCAACAATAGACTTATTTATATATACAAAAATTGTCTTAAATTTCATTTAGATCAAATAATTTACATTTCTATCATCTAGAAAGTTTTTTTTTCATTTTCATTCATTGTAATAAGTTTAAAAAGGAGTAAAAAATTGCACATATAAGTTAATTTTCATTTCTTGTCTATGGTATAGACCTTGCATGCATATATCCGAAAGTTAATTTACGATTGCATTTTTTGAAGCATATTAATTTTAAGATTGACATTTATAGATTTAGAAATACAAAAATAAATCCACTCTAGCATTGACAAAGTGGCATTGCATCCTTCAATCAAAACAAATTAAAAATAAATTAGTCCAATAATTTATTGTACTCATGTCCAATAGGTGCTACTATTTCCAATGGTCTAAGAAAACATCACCGACACCCACATAAACATTTAACCCCAATTTTTCTTAAACATTGAACACAACACTTTGAATAAAAACAGAGTACTCGATCATCAGTCCACAACCTTTCAATGTGACCTACATATCAACATGTTATTTCTTCTAATATTCTATGACACTTTGAAGTGTCTTAATCAGAAATTAGTAGCACTTTAGTTTGTAAACCCTGTTTGACATAGGCCACAAGAAAAGGTGCACAATAGTTTGAAAAATAATAGAAGGCATCACATTGAGTTGATCCTTTCACATTGCAACACACGTATAAAGGAAGCTAGCAATATTTTGGGTTCAACGATAGTCCCTCTTGATTTATTTTAATTCAAACATTGGCAAGACTACACCGATATACCAATATATTAGATTTCAAAATTCATTTTTGCAATCCCACATTAATTACGTGGATATGCCTTCTACAATGGCAGCTAGGGGTGGGATGTGATGGTATGATCGTGCAAGGTTTTATTTTCTATATTAAATTTGACGTCCATTTGACCATCACAAGGTAATTTTGACAATAATTTTACACCTATTTGAATGTCGGTTAAAAGCTTTTTTTTTTTATTTTTTACTTTGAAAATTCAATGAAAAAATAATAATATCTTGGTCATACCATGGAGATTGAGTTTTGTTTCCTTGAAATATTTTTTCCATTTTTTCCATTTTTAATAGATATTTGTACTAGTTGTAGGCTCTTTCCTTACAAACAAGATGGATGGATGAACAAACCTTTATATGGGAAGCAAACTTCTTATAAAATTTATTTCCTCGTAATTTTATCTATTTTAATTTTTTAAAAATGTAATTACTTTAGCTTCTCCTTTCATGACTCTCAACTTAAATTTAGCAAGATATTGAAGCATGCATGAGAAATTAGATTGTGATTTTGATTTTTAATATTTCATAAAACATAATATATAAGTGAATGTTTATAAGATATTATTAACACATATCCTAATTTTTTTATAATATGTATTTTTATTATATTCATAAATTAATCATAATCAATCAATAGTTGCGTTGATAGTTTAAGAAATGTATATAGTTTAGTGTTTCTATCCATATCATACCACAATCCTTAATATTTTATTCTATATTATTGTTATATTCTAAAGTATTATTGATATGTTAATACTTTTATAAGTGACCAGTATATTATACTAATTTTAAAGTAAGAGCCATATATTGTAAAAAAACACATTCACCATATTATACTTATATATTTTGACAAAATTTGCATACCTTAATGGAGTAAAAATCACTTGCGAAGAGTCATTTTATTTCATAAGGACTTTTGAGTCATGCGAGTAATTCCAATATATACTAATCACTTGTATTGATATCTTATTGGCCTCACCATTGAACCATAAAAATAGTTACATAAACAATTCACATTGAAATGTTATGTCTTTGGGAGTGGTTTAAATGTCACACTTGTGAAGTATGATGAGATATCTGAATTTTGATTATTTATTCCTACCCTTGTGGAATTCAAACTCTATTCCAATTTCGTATAACTGATTATTTTATCTCATTCAAATTCAAAGTAAGTATCAAAGGAGGACTTAAATTAAGATGCTCGGAATATTCGAATGTGGGTGTTTATATTTAAGTGGAGAAAGATGATTTGAGTGGAGGACATCATTATTTTTTCTGGAAAATCTTGTTAAACTTTTGGGGTTTTTTCATTGACATTTTTGGAGTTTTTGACCAAGATTATATGAATGGACTAAAACAAGAAAAAAGATTATTCAATTTTCCATGTGCACAAATACTTCGCTTGTAAAAATTTCTTCCGTCTTTCCTTTTCCCATTCGATCGAGTTGTTATAGAGATCCGAGTTTTCTCAATTAATTATCATTCCTATCGACTTGTACAAAAATTGATGTTTCACCTGTTGAAATCAGAAAGTTCCATAGAAAATCTCACATTATAAGTCAAAATAAAGAAAGAAGATAAAGGAATGGCGAGCACAATATTCAAACTACACCCAGAATTTCGCGTTTATATTGTTCATGTTTTAGGATTAAAATTCTAAGTCATTGTATGTTATTTTTTTAGGTGTACCCTAAATCCTAAGGAAGCATATCCCATAAGTGTAGGGAAACTCCAAGTCGGTGGAATATCTCGAGTAGGATAATACAAATAAAGCGAGGAAAATAAATCCTACACTAAAAAAGATTAGTTAAGCGGTGGAGATTGAGAAGAACCCTAAAAACACGAATCAAGATGATGGTTGGAAACCGAAGAATGCTTGGAAACCTCTTTTGTATAGGATGTGTAAAACCCAACTCTTATCCATTTTTGATCGTTTCTTATTAAGTTAGTTAAATTATTAATTATTTAACTAACTTATTCCTTATATTTTTCGCATTTGTGTCATTTAATTTTTTATGACTCTCTAATTTTCTAGCGGTCTTTTCTTTGTTTTAAGTGGTTTCCTTAAAGAAATTTATTCTTGTTTTCCTTCCGACTCTTTTTGGTTATTATTAAGATGGTTAATAATTAACTAACCTTGGGGTTTTTCCACCTTTATGTCATTTAATTTTTATGATTCTCTTATCTTCTAATCATGTTTTCTTTATTTTGAGTGGTTTACTAGAACAAGTTTATTCTCATTTTGTTTTCTTGTTGTTTTTACTTATTAATAAGTTAAATAATTTCATCAATTATTGAACTAACCTTAATAATCTAAATGTCTTGTGTTGGCTTTCTTTTTTGACTTTGGAATTGTTTTATCCCTCTATAATTTTTGGTTTATTATGTCATGATTTATCCTTTTGAGTGATATTTTATTTTATGTGTCATGATTTATCCTTTTGAGTGGAACATTCACAAATGTTCTTAGTGTACCTTCACTTTCAACTAATCTCCTATCAATGTATTAGATAACTCATATACGGAAGGGCATGCGAGTCCTATGTGATCCAGATTCAATTAAGATCGAGAGTTGCATAGTGACACTATAGTAGCAGAGATGGGAAGGGCAGATCGCCATGCTAGGTTATATACCTTCTCATATTTTTCACCTGATGTTTCTCCTACTGCATTACTCACACACTCATAAACACATTGTTCAATTTATAGAAAGACTATTGAGTATTTATAAGTATTTTAGAAGAATTATGTGTTTGTTTCTATCCATCACATAGGTTCGAGTCAATAGGTTTCCTAAACTACTCGTTGACTTGTAAACTTTCCCAAAACAATTTGTGCCTTCATTTTTCGACTATATCTTTTACCCATCCTCTAATCCACAACCTTTTCTTTACTATGCTAATGTCTTACCATGTGGGTGCATGCTTTATTTTGAAATAATGAGACACATGTTCCTTAAAAAAACATTAACCACAGATTCATTAAAAATGTATTGACACATTATATTGTTACTTTTATTACGTAACAACACATTACATTGTTACTTTTTAGTGAAAACCGACAAGGGGGATTAAGCCCTAGGCGAGACTAGGAAAATTCCTAGGCGCGCAGAGTCGAGGGGCACCTAAATCTAAAGATTTTCATTATTTTTGACTATTATTAGATCTTAACATTAATGTTTTTTAACCCGAAGTCAATATTAATTGACCCTTTTATTGATATTATTATAAAGTAACATAAATTTCATGCATACACATAAAATGTACTTTTGCAAGTAAAAATAAAACACATATTTTTAAGCTCATACGATTTTGTTGGTATTGTTACCCATTCTCTAATGTAGCTCTAGATAATTCAAGTGTGTAATTTTTCTCAAAAAAGGTTCATGTATTTTTATAATGTCACTAGTGTAGCTAGTAGAGGAAAGTATAATTGAAGGCAAGAATTATTTAATTCTCTATTCCTAATGTTTTAAGAGAAATGTCTCTTTTAATGGAGGAATTAGTAGGTTTGGTCTAGATACCACTCTTCACAAAACCATGGGAGCTACCTAAGAATTTTATTGTTTTGCAAAAAAATGGTGCTTTGTTTAGTTTTGAGTCCCATCACCTACTTGATATTGGTAAATAAGACGAGTAACCAAATTTATATAAAAAAACATATTGTTGCATTATAAGCATCTGTTGTGATTAATTCTCTCAATCCATGGATTATTACTTGTCCTTATTTGATAATTTTATAGGATATGTTTATTCCTTTTGTATACTAATTTCTCTGACTTAAGTTGCTATGTCAAAGTTGCTAGGACTTAAGCTGATAAGTTTCTAGCTCATGACCCCTCATAGTGTCAACTTTTCCAAACAAGGTTTCTAAGGTTTTCCACACCTTGTTGGGATATTTGGATGAATCTATGTGAAAGAGGAGTTCAGGAGACACTAAAAGACACAAAATACCAAATGCTTCATCACACTTATTAAACCACTTAACTTTTTTTGCATTTGTACTAGGCTCTGGTTCTAACCCCATTGTGATATGGTATAACCCTTTACTCCTTAGTCCAATGGAGATTTTTTATTTCCATTCATGGTAGTTAAAAGGTGTAAGTGGGTTAATTGAACTTAGATCCATTATTGTAGAAAGAAAGGTTGTGGTAGTTGTTGCAGAAAATAAAGAAATGTGCGGAAAGAAAGAAGTTTTGAACAAGAGAGGAAACACTCTGTACACCCCCAAAACTATATCAAGAAGCCCCCACAATTTTGGCACTTTATAAATTAGTGCGTTATAAAAAAATAATAGGTCCAATGCTTTGGGAAATAAAAAATATTTAACTTTTACGAAAAATGGCACTCGATATCGAGCTACCAATCAAAAGTTTTATAATAACTATTTCCCGTAAATAAGCCCTATTTTAAATGAATTTGCACTAAACTTGAAATGCACTTTTTTTTTTTTACTAAAATATAGTTTTAGCAAAAGAAGGAGGAGGGTTTTGATGAACCCAAGGCTAATCCTATTTTGTTTAGTACGGAAAGGTCGTGACTACTTTGGATCAAGAAGATCTTCATTACGGCCCTGAAATTGCTACAGATTTGAGTGTAGCAAACAACACTACCATGAGACTTAAAAGAAAACAACTAAATTTGTATTTGCAATGCATGTATGGGATATTGGAAAATTGGTTGCAGTATGAAATGCCTCTTGATTAGAAACACACCCTTTGCAAGTCTGAACATGCATGCAAAGCACTACCATAGGTGAAAATGCCCTTCACATGTCTGAAAAATGCCTAGATCTAGATAAATCTTCCAGGATCTTGCAACAATGATTTAGGGTCTGCAAAAAAAGCATTCTCCATAATTGTATATGCACTACGCATGCCTATAAACCTCAAAATCTTGTAAATAGGCTATATACCCACAAACCAGGCAAAACCAACACCAAATAACACCCAAATACTTGCAAATAATGATCTCAAATGAAAAATAAATTTGTAGAATAATAACCAAACAATATCAATACCACTCAACTCGATACCATATCGGAGAAGCGCCACGATCGATCGGTTCAAAGAATGCATAGGTGAATGATGCGAGATGTGAATTGTTCCTAGACAAAACAATGAAAACATACAAGACTGCAAATTACGAAAATACAAGAGAGATAATTACAATAACACAAAAATAGCTCCAAATTAATACGATCAAATAAAATAATGCAAGAGATGTACATATAAGAGGTGAATGTGTAACCTCCTTCTAGAATCATGACAATCTCCACCTAGAATAATGATAACCAACAACTAGAATGGTGTAGTCAAGTGGTGACTAACACATAGAATAATGTAGTCAAGTGTACACCTAAGCAAACATATCCCATAAGTGCAGGGTAACTCCAAGTGAGGTGGAATATCCGGAGTAGGATAATACAAATAAAGTGAGGAAAACAAATCCTACACTAACAAAAAGATTAGTGAACTAATGGAGATTGAGAAGAACCCTAAAAACACAAATCAAGATGATGGTTGAAAACCAAACAATGTTTGAAACCTCTTTTGTATAGGATGTGTAAATCCCAACTCTTATCCTTTTTGATATTTTCTTATTAAGTTAGTTAAATTATTAGCTATTTAACTAACTTATTCCTTATATTTTTTCACATTTGTGTCATTTAATTTTTATGACTCTCATATTTTCTAGTGGTGTTTTCTTTGTTTTGAGTGGTTTCCTTGAAGAAATTTATTCTTGTTTTCCTTCTAACTCTTTTTGTTTATTATTAAGATGGTTAATAATTAACTAACCTTGGGTTTTTTTCCACCTTTATGTCATTTAATTTTTATGACTCTCTTATCTTCTAATCGTGAACTTTCTTTATTTTGAGTGGTTTACTAGAACAAGTTTATTCTCATTTTGTTTTCTTCTTTTGTTTTACTTATTATTAAGTTAGTTAAATAATTTCATCAATTATTGAACTAACCTTAATAATCTAAATGTCTCGTGTTGGCTTACTTTTTTTACTTTGGAATTTTTTTATCCCTCTATAATTTTTGGTTTATTGTGTCATGATTTATGCTTTTGAGTGATATTTTATTTTATGTGTCATGATTTATCCTTTTGAGTGGAACATTCACAAATGTTCTTAGTGTACCTTCACTTTCAACTAATCTCCTATCAATGTATCAGATGACTCATATAGGGAAGGGCATGAGATTCGTATTTGATCCAGATTTAGTTGAGATCAGAGAGTTACATAGCGACATTATAGTAGCAGTGGGAAGGGCAGATCACCATGCTAGGTTATATACCTTCTCACATTTTCACCTGATTTTTCTAAGCTAGTGCATTGCTCACACACTCATAAACACATTGTTCAATTTATAGAAAGACTATTGAGTATTTATAAGTATTTTAGAAGAATTATGTTTTGTTTCTATCCAACACATAGGTTCGGAGTTAGCATGCTTCCTAAATTTGCTCGTTCATTGTAAACTTGTCCAAAAAAATTTGTGCCTTCATTTTTCGACTATATCTTTTACCCATCCTCTAATCCACAACCTTTACTTTACAATGCCCATGTCTTACCATGTGGGTGCGTGCTTTATTTTGAAATAATGAGGCACATGTTCCTTAAAAAACATTAACAACATATTCATTAAAATTGTATTAACACATTATATTGTTACTTTTATTAGGTAACAACACATCACATTGTTGCTTTTTAGTGAAAACAGGCAAGGGGGATTAAGCCCTAGGTAGACTAGGCAACTTCCTAGGGCGCCAGAGTCGGGGCACCTAAATCTAAAGAATTTCATTGTTTTTGACTATTATTAGATCTTAACATTAATGTTTTTTGCCTGAAGTCAATATTAATTGACCCTTTTATTGATATTATTTTAAAGTAACATAAATTTCATGCATACACATAAAAGGTACTTTTTGCAAGTAAAAATAAAACACATATTGTTAAGCTCATACGATTTTGTTGGCATTGTTACCCATTCTCTACTGTAGGTCTAGATAATTCACGTGTGTAATTTTTATCAAAAAAGGTTCATGTATTTTTTATAATGTCACTAGTGTAGCTAGTAGAGGAAAGTATAATTGAAGGCAAGAATTATTTAATTCTCTATTCCTAATGTTTAAAAATAAATGTCTATTTTTAATGGAGGAATTAGTAGGTTTGGTCTAGATACCACTCTTCACAAAACCATGAGAGCTACCTAAGAATTTTATTGCTTTGCAAAAAACTGGTGCTTTGTTTAGTTTTGAGTCCCATCACGTACTCGATAATGGTAATTAAGATGAGTAACCAAATTTATATAAAAATCATATTGTTGCATTCTAAGCACCTCCTGTGATTAATTCTCTCCATCCATGGATTATTACTTATCCTTATTTGATAATTTTATAAGATATTTTTATTCCTTTTGTATACCAATTTCTCTAAATTAGTGATTTAGTATGATCTTATGCAAATTTTAAAATAGGATAATGTAAATATATTTTATTTATTTATTTGGTGAGAAAAAATTATTAAATAAAATTGTAAGAAGGGCATCCACTTAACTTATTGCCTAGGGCACTCCTAACCTTTAATTCGGCTTTGAAAACCTGATAGTGTTATAAAGGTGACTAACAAGAAATAATTTTTGCTCGATCATCCTAAATTGGGCGAACCTACATGATGGATAGGCTCATCCTACTTTTAGATCTTCTAATACTTAAAGTTTATTGTTTTTAATATTGTTGTATCTCCCGTATGCTTGATAAATGTCAAGATAGTTATGTTTTTCTCAAATTTACCACAAACATTGAAATATATATATATATATATATATATATATATATATATATATATATATATATATATATATATATATATATATATATATATATATATATATATATATATATATATAATGTTAAATATTGTTGTCCATTTAAAGCATGAAAATAATTTTTGTTTTATAGATGATGGAAGAGAAAAAAAGATTTGAGTAAGATTTTGAAGATCACACAATGTTAATTTTTTTGGGTATATATATTCTATTTTTTAACAATTCTTTAGGTATAAATAATCTTAATAAAATTAATTATTGAATGAAAATTTTATCTTGAATCCATAAATATTAAATACACATTTATTTAACCTAACTAAAAATAATAGATATATTTGTCAAACATGAAAGGAGGTTGGTTTATACCATAACACAATAGTTTATAGGTTATAAGTCACCCTAAAATTAAAATTGGAAAATGTTCACCGACAATGATGGTTGGGGGATCCATAAACAAAGATCATAAACAATGATATTTTGTTTAAATGAATCCAAACATAAATCAAGTGATCCCTTGTCCCCATAATTTGTTTAATAGGTAGGGTAGTTGAAGACGTCCAATCGATTGTACATGTGCGAGGTTAAATTTTTAGGTTTGTTTAATAACTTTTGAAAACCTTTCGTTTCCAAGAGAGGGCAGGTCCACTTTGCACCAAAAAAGTTGTTATTCTTGTACCAATCACTCATTTTGTTTATATATCCTTGTCTCTCTTAGGTTTGAATAGGGTTGTCCTTGAATCTTCTTGAGTAATATCATTGATTCTCACCAGGGGTTTAGAGAATATTCGGGTAGGATCCTTGAAATTAGATGATGTTGACATGGGTCTCATCAAAGAGCCTAGGATTGAAATATAATATGAGTAGAAGGTGACCAAAGGATTAAGATGGATGGAGCGCAAAACAATGTGTAATTGGAGGAAAGTATCTTATCGTCACTAGAAAAGAGAAAGTGAGATTCACGAAAGATTAATAAGATAGTCACCAAAAACATTATTGAATCTTCCACCTTGTTCACAACACACAATGTCGATGACATCCTCGAAGATGTAGAAAATATTAAGATCAAAATTTCCCAACCATAATTGCGAACGTGGAATAATCACTTTAGACACCATGAACTTACAAGAATGCCTCACTAATAACCACACCTTACAAGGTACAACAAACTAAAATTGATGAGACCACCTAAACGAAATAGTCAAATTGATAAAGTTTCTCATAGTTTCCATTAAGTATCGAGACTACACCATCAAAGTTGTCTTTAAGGTGGAGGTGAAACACTACCAAAGTCAACATCAACAAGTACCGGACAAGGTAGTATCTATGAAGCATGTCTTAATCAAAATTGTTACATATGCAATGAACAACAATGATTAATTGTTCGTGGGTAGAGTATCTATTCATGAAGCACAATATTTTAGCTACACAAATTTATTTAATGTGTCAAATTAATTCAGCTTGTGTATATAAACGATAATGGTATCCATATGTTAGCATCTTGAAAAATTATCGATTAATGAAAAATTTAGTATTTTCATATGCTTTTTATTCGGTGGTCAATTTTTCACCATATTAATATACGTGATCTTAAGATGCAATTGTATCTAATGAGTATTGTACGTCTTTAAATAAAATCTCTATAAAACATTTTTAAAATCGAAAATAACATTCTATTAATTACTTATTATGTGGTGCTAGTTATAATTATAAAAATGGAATGTAATTGTACCTCAAGAGAAGATAGATGGAAGATATAAGACAACACATCAGTTATGTGGATTGAAAAATAATATGACATAAAAACTTAGGAAAAAAACATAACTCTAATTAACATGATTAGAAATAAGGTAGTTAAAGCTAAAATAAATTTCAAAATAATTGAATTAAAAAAACAAGACATGGTATCATCGTAACAACATATAAGTTTTTCAGAATAGACTATATACAACAACATAGCTCATTAATCAATATGATAAATGAGGAACAAGCCAAAAAGAGACGACAACATGATCGGTAAGAGTTAGTGGAAGATCATCTCAATCATTACTACTAAGAGGATTTACATTAGATACTTACCGTGCCACTTGTTAGTATTGGTTAACTATTCATTTTATTATTTTTATAATCATGTTTACAAGGATAAATGGAAAGGAGTAATCAAGAGAATTTAACTAGTAACAATGACGCCCATCTATTATGTCCTAAAAGTTCATGTACAAATTCACCACCTCCATTGTTCATGACTTCTAATAACTTGGAAAGAAGCATGAAGACTTGAGGATGCATAAGATCCATTTTTGGTATAAGGAAGTGCATAGCTAAATGTTGTATGAAATATCACATTAAGGCTTTTGGTATCATTATGCATGCATGGAAAAGGCGGGATGGTAGAGGATTATTCAAAGGTTTACGTGGGATCATGATACGGACCATGCCCACTAGAACAAGACATATGGAACGGGTAAATTAGATCATCGTATAATAGAGAAAGAGGGATAATTATAACATATAATTCATAACTGATATGGTCACATAGAGTGCAAATATCACTTGAGTTGAGCATACATTATTTTAGTTAGGATAAGAGATAGAACATGAGTGTTCATTTTTACATACATGCATTATCTAAACATATTAGAGTTGAAGTGTAGTAAGATGGTAGATTTAGTGCCATTTAAGGACCATTTAGCCTCATTCTTAAGGGTTGGATAGTTGTTTCATAAATAGTTTGAAAATAATTAGATACCTAGATGATTGATATACTTTGAGATATATTCTATGATGTTTAACTATATAAGTTACAATGTTGAACCTTAGAACCCTTACTCTTAATTGAATTTTAATGGTTCTAGAACACTTTGACGAGTGAAAAAAATATTCTAGTCTTAATTTTTGTTGTTTATCCTATGGAGTTGCATGTATGTGTGTTTTGTTGATCTACTCGGGTTAGAACCATAACCCTTGTATTATGTTCCATTAAATACTTGAAGACCTCTTAATGGATTCTATAGACTATTTAATTTTGTTAACTAACACAAATAAGACTTGATAGTCTCTATATGTCTCAAGTAAAATCAAAATGACACCTTAGGTGAATGTAGAAAGTGCTTATTGTTAAAGTTTTGTAAGAGTTGCATGGTATAGATGATGCTAGAAAAACCCAACATTTTAGTTATTTTTCTAGGACCCTTATTTATTGATTAATATAATTGGCAAGAAATGACAGACAAAATTTATCTGTGTTTACATCCCAAATAAATAAATAACAATTTGGTATTATGTTATTTCCTTATTTATTAAAATGTGTAAGGGTTGTACATGTTGTATATTCTAATTTAATTAATCAATCACTAATGTGCATTAAAAAATATAGATTTTAAATCAATGTGCAATATACAATGATCAAATGCTTGCTTAAATCACAAGGATGGAAGAGTACTTTGTTGAATGAAAAGGTATAGTGATGATTTGGGTGTGCAAACTAGATGTGTAGAGTAGTAGGGATATGGAAGTTCTTCATCTCTGGGCTGCTCCCACAACCTGAACTAGTCTTGAACAATATAAAATGTGTTATGGAATAATATGGGTTGTTCTTGGGTTGTACAATTTGGGACAAAGATCTATTGGCACTCTACAAATTTTGGTGGTCATCGATGGCTTGGAATTATAATTCATTGTCCAATGCAAGGGTTTTCTAATCTGTTATACCTTTCGTAATAACGTCTAATAGATGAAATCCATAGATACTTGCACTAAAACTTCATGAATAAAATTAGATAACAAAAGGAGAAAATAATATGTGGTCAACCCTTGTTGAACTTATCCATGCACTACACTACATCCTCTCGTAAGTGGGAGAAAAGTCCAAGTAGTTCTACTAGTGTATGTGTAATTGTGTATGCATATATAATCCAAGACCCTATCATGCCCTTATGTCTCTTACCCCAAATATAGTGGGTGTAACTATAGATATAATAGAATGTACCCAACATAGTTGTGATATAGTGTGTTGATCTTCAAATGCTAAATTGATTCTCTTTAACCCTTAGAAAATATAACAATGTTTTATTTTGACTTGCTCTTGTTATGACTTGGCTCTAGGACATTTGGAGTCTTGTAGATGGGGAAACTAGACTCTTGAACTTGGATTAAGTGTTTTAGACCCAATTAGTGACTTCTCTTAATGATATATTCTTGTTTTAGGAAGATTTATGAGAAAATTGAGTGTTTGAGGAATGTATATTTCAATAATTTCTATTGATAATTCCAAGTGATATCTTAAGTGCATTATTATATAGGATTTCGTAGTTAAATTGTCACATTAAAGCCAATGTTAGAGACTCGGGAGACATGACCACATGAGTTTGCGTAAACCATAGTACAACTTGGTCCCAACCCATACACTTATGGACATACAATTCATGATAGTTGAGTAATATTTGGGGTGAGATGTTTGAGAGTAATGTACTACTTTAGATAAATACAACTATCTAATGACTTAAAGAATGTTCATAGTAAAGAAATTCATACAAGATAGGGAAGGATATATCAATTAGGCTTAAGATGTATGTGTAATTCATAGTGTAGAAACAAATAAAAAAATTTCATCGTCAAAGGATAAGTTGTCAAATTTATGTGTTTACATTTATCCCCCTTTAAGTTTGAAATGAAAATTACACGCTTAAAGGAAAATATCCCCGAGTGTGCACACCTTTTTTATTCACTCATAGTTGTTGATTTTGCATTGGTATTGGTATGCTCAACGATGAACCTACAAAATAGATTATAGTCATTGTCCATAAAAGACACTTTGAATTGTAACTCAAAAGTGAGTAAAATATTTCTAACTTTGAAAACTGAATTTATAATGTATTAAAGTAAAGAGACAAAGCGTGAAAGGAATACACCTATTCACTTTTTTGAGGGAGAATCTCTCATATTATTTACTCTTGGAGATTCAAATTTGTACCGACTCACTAAAGGATTTGAGCTAATCGATCCCTAATTTTTTTAAAGGAGAACCTAGAGTTAAAGATGATTTGATTGCAATTGACACAACACTAAGAGGAGAGGTGTCATAGGACATTGTTTCAAATAACCCTAAAATAAGGAATATTTTCCTATAGATTATCTAGCCACTTTGATATCTTCCAATGAAGTTGAGATGAAGGATTACACAATTTTTTTGGTCACCCGATATCTTCAAATCATATAGACCATACTCACTTACAAACATACAAATACCTCCTGCTAGCTTTCCCCTATTCTCTACCCACATCACAAGATGGAGGACTCCACTCTCAAAATCTTAGATTTGTGCCTCTCTCGATAAAAATTGATGCGAGATAGGGTCTATATTCTTCACCCTTTCGGGAAGCTATTAAACCAAGTCTTCTTACAAAAGTACACAACAAAATAGAAATCAAAACAAGAAACTATTTAACCCTTAATTAAATTTTATGTCAATTTAATTAGGTTTTAGATTAGATTGGAGTTGATTGCAGATCTTACAAAGATGTTACAATAGAAATAATAACTCGATTCACAACTTAGATTAGATAGAAATAATATAGCATACACCAATCAACCTAACATGTAATTGAAAATATGAAAAAAATGTATAAAGGCACTTAGATAATTACAAACGACTTCTGGAGAGATATGGGACTATGCAATAATGAAACTAGGGTTCTAAACTTGAATGATTCTCGTAATAGAGCTTGAAACTATGAATCAACATGGGTTAGGGCCATACCAAATTGCTAGGATTGTACCTTATGGTTATGAACCTATTGTATATTATTGGACATGTTCTTCTTCGACTTTTGTACCTTTTTGTGGTGCTAGCCTTCTTAGATTTATCTATTGTTGTCAAATCCTAGCTATCACACATGCAACAAGGCTCTCTGAATAGACTAGACTTCATCTCAAACCATAAACATGGATGAAGAGTCTTTTAAACCAAATATTATAAGGTTTTTAGGAATCCCCATGCACTTTTGATATTGGCACTACTTTAAAGAGGCCTCAAATCACACGTCATTCTCCACCTAGCATGTGATAACTAGACAGATCAATTAAATTTTGCAATTACTTTGAGCATGCTTATTTTGACTTGGCTCTTGCTAAAACACTTGGAGAGAGCATATTTGAGTGCTTGTGGATGAGAGATATGGTTTCCTTGACCTGGTTTGTAGATTCAAACCTGATGTGTTAGTTACCCTAATGACTTCAAATGTGATATTGCAAGTATATGAAGAGAGTGCTCTAGTGCATTGCCTTAGGAATTGCAGGTTATAAAATGAGGTAGCACTTACTTTCTTCTATAGAGTTCTATAGATGATTTATCTAAGAAAGGCTGACCCAAATGAAGTATAAGACCCAATGGAAGATATTAATTTGAAAGCAGATTTAGAGGACATGTCGTTCCAAGACTATATATATGGGTCAAGACCAAATAGAAATTCCCGACTGTGACCAGCATAATCCTAATCGAGAGAGAAATATGCCACATGAAGTTTAGAGCTAATAAACTAATGTTTTCTATTGATTTTATGCATTTTATCCTCAGAATGTGTTGACATGTTAGTGTGCAATATAAAAAGGCTAAATAATGGACCTTGGAAAGTGTTAAGTGGGAATGAAGAAGTTTTAATTATTATAGCAAGAGTACATATCCAAATAAAGAGTTTCCAAAGTGCAAATTACCAAATTTGTGCATCTACATTTTCCCCTCCTTTAATTATGAATTGAAAAATTACATGTTTAAAGGAAAATATACTTGAGTGTGCAAACACACTTTTCCTTTGTTTGAATGTTTGTTTTGTAGTTGTGTTATGATGTTTGGTGTTGGCATGCTCCACAATGAAACTTGCAACACATAATGTAGTTAATGTATGTGGTAGGTAATTGAATAAAACTCAAACAAAACATGTAACACAAGAGTTTTACATTTGCATATATGCGAAGTGAAAAGATGTAAATAAGGAAGGAATATACATTGTTGGTTGTGCTTTGCTTTTTCTTGGAGATTTGTATTACTTGAACTTAAATGAAGGATTAGGGGTGATCAATCCCCAATATATGCCAAGAAGAAACTCTAGTGTTAGGTGCATGTAACCCAACACGAAAATGTGCAAGAGAGAGAGAAGAAAGAGGTACATATGCACCCCTACGAAGGAAGAAGACCATGTACCAAATTTATTCAACAACTATGATATATTCCCCTTTAAGTGTAATA
Source organism: Taxus wallichiana var. yunnanensis (assembly GCA_018340775.1). Taxonomy (NCBI): domain Eukaryota; kingdom Viridiplantae; phylum Streptophyta; class Pinopsida; order Cupressales; family Taxaceae; genus Taxus; species Taxus wallichiana. Next base: position 577,295,361 of record CM031234.1, on the reverse strand, counting down.
GGAGAGGAAATTCTTCCCACAAATCCCTTCACTTCTTCACTACCTTCCATAACCCCATGAACCACATTTCTAAAAATGGATCTAGACCTGATTTTGTAAATAAGGACATATAATACAAAAGAGAATAGGCTCCCCCAAAATATTCCCATATGCCACACAACTAAGTATGAGATGAATAAGTGCGGAGATAAGTTGAAAATATGTTCACAACGCTGAATTAGGAAGGAGATCCATGCCCCTAAGATTCATAAAATTAATCCTAAAGCTAAGTGTTGTTGCATAGAAGAAATGAACATTTTCATGCCATCATACTAATTTGAACTGAGTATTTTGGAAATGATTTTTTTTAGAAAACACATATTCATAAGTGAAAATATGAAAATGATGATTTTTTTTTTTGAAATTATCACAAAATTCAAAAATATGTGTGGGGGAGTGAGGACTATACTATACGGTTCTTAACAAACTGTACGGTTTTACGTTGTGTTGAGTTTGCTAAAATTATGTGTATGACTAATTTTTTTGGGTGTATGTACCCTATTTGTACCTACATCTACACCCAAAATTTTATATGTATCTACTTTCAACGTAGAATAAACCCGGATAAAATCCCCCTCTTCCGAGGCATGTGTGAAAACCATGTTGAGCATGTGGCTTAAAAGAAATATACGTGTCTTGTTGAAAGAGAAGTTTGAGGAGTAGTTTAGAGCAATCAAGAGAGGGACACCTTATAGAACCTATACCTACAAAAGGGAAGGTGTTTTACAAATGGTGGAAACCATGAAACACAACAAAAATAATGTTGGAAACAAACAACGATAGAAAAAACTAGACCAACCAATAGGGACAATTCATGTAGGAGAAAATTATATCAACCCTAATTGACTTGATGAGGTTCTTTTGAGTTGATAATATAGAAATTAGTGTTAAAAATGCAATCAATATTATATTTTAAATCATATATAAGGAATACATAATGTATGAGTCATTCTAAGTGGGAGATGAAAACAATCAAAAGTATAAGAAAGATAGAAATAATCACTTAGCTAGTTCATATGGAAGTCAGTTTGTCTTTGGGATGAGATCCAAACTGGAACAAACCCACGAATTGTGTAAATCAAGTTTTATGTCTCTACTCCTTCATGGTTAATACTTGTATAACTAGGGTAGGACCTTAGAACATAATCTGACCCTACTATATGGTTTTCCCTATAGAAAATGGGGTTATGGAAAAGTTTAGTGTTGCTTTATGTCATTGTTTCTAGGACACCGTAAATAAAACCCTATCTATCTTGCAAGACACTCAAATAACATTAGATGAAACAAATGAAAATTCTGGATTTAGACTCGCCTCGAGTCACTCCTTTGTCATGACAAAGTGAGAACTACACCGCATTTCAGACTCCATGTAGTTATCTTGGTGTTTTTTGCTGATGTGCATGCAACTATCCCTTCCCCTAGATTTGACCTTGTGTTTCTACACCGATATCGAGCTAGACAACTTGGCCCCAATAAAACCCTTGTGTACGATGAGAATAACCATATTCATGACCTCCTTTGATGTGTATGCAATATGCATAAGTGTTACTTTATTTTTCAACTCGGTATGTAATAGCTAGATAGGTGGATTTTATTTCTCGATAGTGAATGCTTAGGTTAGAATTGTATATATATGAGTTCTCATTTTGAAATTAGGACCTTAGTGACATGAAAGGATGACACAAAATATATAAAAATAAATATAAAAGAATTATGAATGGGACCACATGGGTGAAAGAAATAGAAATCAAAGAGGGTCAAGACCATTCAATAAGATTAGGACTTTGTGTATGCGATACTAACCTAAGATAAGATAACATTAAGTAATGAAAACATGGTGCTAGAGATCTCGTATAAAGGCTCAAATCCAATCAAAGTAGGAAAATAACAATAGTCTAAGTCCAATCAAGAAACAAAGATTAAATCAATGAAAGACCTGACACCACTAATAACTTGTTTCATTGTTCAAAAATCATGTACATATAATCCTAGCAAAAGCATTATGTAATAGTGGCTTTGTGTAATTTTTAATGGCTACATAAAAAAGAGAAACATAAATGCATCCAATTACAAACAATAACATACAAAAATGTACAAAAGGCTTGGATCTTACAAACATGGGACCCATAGTGTTACACATAATGAAGGCCCTTATGCTAGAAAACAAGAGCAATCAAGGGCATACAAATGAGGCATAAATATACAAACATGGGACAACCACAGTGTCACAAGATAATCAAATCACGTAGGCCGCAATAAATGAATGAAAAAACTAGTAACACACATAAATATAAAACATATATAACAACTAAGAGTGTCAGAGTGTGATAAATAACAATAGCAATATAAAATTTGAGAGATGTCAATGCTTTGCACAAGACACACGTGTTAGTCTTGTTAGTTTGAGTAGAACAAAACAAAAATGTATATAATTGAGCATAAATGAGTAAGTGCAAAGGAACTATAATATAATAATAACACCAGTAGAATGTGGATGCATTACCCCCCATGATAATAATGTAAGGAAGCAAGAGTGATCATATAAGTGTGTATTAATATATGTTCATGCATTCGATCAACATACCTAGGAACACATATGCATAAATAAATAAATCATTTTATATATCAAACCAAAGTGATAAACAATACATGTAATTAAAAGTGCTAACAATTCAAGTACAATGCACAAGTCCTATATTTGGTATTTTTGCAAATATTTGATTTTTTAAAAATATATTTTAGTGTATAAAAATGTACAAAAGAGGTGGGTATCACCAAGGCCACCAAATTTCATCTAGGAGGTCATTAATACCGGATCAAACCCAAAAGGGGTAAGGTCTACCATGTTGTGGAGGTTATTGTAATGAAAGCCAAAGAATAATCCAATTTGAGAAAAGTAGTACAATGTTGTAATGTATTCTTCATCGGTGTAAGGAGGGCCTCGGACCTTCAACGTATGGAGCTAGTGTGTCATATTGGGTTGATAATTAAGGGAGTAGTCATTGTAAATAGTAGTCATGACAAGTAAGATGAGGAAAATTAATGGAGTTATTTAGGGTGAGCGTGTCATATATATGTCGTAACCAAGATAGTCCAAAACCCAATGGTATGGGTTGATGATCAAGAAAGACCCATACTTTGGTGGTGATAATGTAAGGGACAAAGACAATCATGAGCATAATATAACCTTAAAAATATGTTAGGGGTATGAGAAGGGGTGTAATCTCGAGAGGGTGTAAATTCTAAATGAAACAAGGCTTTATAGGTACAAACATTCTTGTTTGTATGCAAATTGAGTGACACATGTGGCCAATAATGACCATGAATGTAAACAATGCTAGTAAAAGTATCAAAATGTGATGACACACTTCAAATAGGAAAATTGGTAGAAGATGACTATATGGGGGATGGTGTTCTTTATAGGAAACAAAATAATATATCCACATGCTTTAAGCTCATTGATTAAGTGGATAAAATATTGGCAATGATCGGTGCTTTATGTCAACAAATATGATGATATTTGTATAAATGGATGCCAAGTCGGTGGGAAAGATTAAGAATAGAACAACACCACTTAGAGGGAAAAATGAGGAAGCCACAATCAATCAAGATAGGCAACAAATTATGTGGTGTATCAAGATGATCCTAGATGGCAATAGGACGTACATGGGGTAGAAAATCCAATGTGTTGACTGTAGTTTATAGTGGGGTGGAAATATTAGCTGATAATGCCTAGGTCAAGTGAAGCCATAGAGAGAATGAAACATGGATTCATCTTAGTCAATTGGATTGAAACTTAGGTTAACCAATTTGTCATTAGTGAGGTCAATGGTTTCATTGTCAATATCAACAGAGTAATCAAGTTCTTCCTCTATCAGTAAGATATGTATAATTAGCTTGTCTAATATGAAGTTAACTGAATCAAGATTGAATTGTTTAATTGAGTAACGAGTTTCCAATCATTATTTGAATTTTGTTTTATTCATCCAAAAAATGAACATGACTTTTAAATTTTTTCATTGATTTAATTTATATTTGGAAGTGTCATGCTTTATGATATATCTAGTTAATTCAAATGCATGTTTAATTTAATCTAATTTTGTCCTTTTGCACATGTATTTAATTGATTTAATTTTTAATTAATTCCTTTTTCTCTAGTTAACTTGAGATGTTGACTAGTGAATTAATATTAATTAATTGAATGAGGGGGTGAGATGTAAATGGATAATGTAGGATTTATTTAATGATTTTGATATTAAATTATCTAATAAGATTAACTAATGGGATGGATAATTATGATGACAAGATTAATTAATTAATCCTAGAAATAGAATAGGGTCCAACAAGGTCACTAGTGTGAATATTTAATAATTTGAGACCATGTGTGAGTGACATGAGTGTTTAGGAATGATGTGGGAATGATAAGAGTTTATTCGAACAATGTCATAGAATGTCATAAAAGGTCACAAAATAACGAAATATAGAAGTGGTCTTAATCTAATGTGAAGTGATTATGAGTTGATTTTGGAGGTTTAGAATGTGTAATGTGATGTTTTAGGGTGTCTACATTTTTCCCTCTTTAAAATGATATTATGTGTAGACACTAAATCACACAATTTGGGTACATTTCTAGATCCTAGTCACACACTACTATTCATATGATTCCTAAGTGAGAAAAATGTCAATTGACAACTATCTTTGGCCTTTTTCCTGTGTTTCATGTCTTCATTCTAGCCTCTTACACCCTATAACCCACTCAATACTTTACTGCTTTAGATTTTATGAATATGGACACCGGCGCTAGGCCAGGTGCCCTCGTCCCTCAGGCACCCTCAACCTATTTGTACTTTATTCACTCCTTTTGGGAATAATTTATCTTTTGGGCATCTTATTTTCTTATGGGTTGGCCTTTCAGTTGTAAATTACAAAATTCAACCAAGGGAATCATATAAATATAAATTTATGTGACCATAATAAAACACCAAACTCTAAGCATCTAGTATCACAACCTAAGGTTACATCCAAAGGAATTCTAAGAGCATCAAAGCATCTGTCTAGCTTCATTCAAGAGAAAAGGGACTAAAATTTTTGCATAAACGCATAGGAGGGGAATTTCATTTTGACATCCACACGTCTATCTACATTTCTACATCTAGCTATTGCTCGCTATTCAAGTGCATCTTACATAAGATCCACATAAGGCACAATTATACACACATGCACACATAACTACATGGAGTCTAAGATGTAGTGCAACACTCGGTCGTAATTCCATCTATCACGTGACCACCACGGTCATCACGACTCCCCATTTACATTTTTTTAAGGGTTTGACTTGTTTTGCGGTATTGCATGACATCCTTTGTTTTGTAGGTTACAAGATAATTCTACGGGCGTAGTGTGACATACATGCGACAAACAACGAAGGGTAGCGGCATTGGTGTGACATAAGAAAAATCATTTTTGATATTTTGTGCATCACGGGCACCCATAAGTAATCTCTAGCCCCCATGCACCCTTGATCTAACCCAAGAGCCCCAATCCATGCATATCTCGCATCACACACATTTTAAAGCACGTTTGTGATAGTTTCCTCCTCGTGTTCATCAGTATTCTAGTCTGGCATACTTTGGGATTAATTATGAAATAAGATAAGTATTTTATTCCCTTTTTTGAACTTAGGGTTTCAATTTCCATTCGTTTATTACTTGTGTCAAATCTCTACTTTATTGTTTATTATTGCATTATGACTTTCTTATTAGGGTTTTACGAATTCCAATATTTGTTAAATCATTTGGTGAACCCGTCTTATTCGAATAGTCTTGGGTCTTTATTTCATCACTTCTTTAATTTTTTTCTAGGGTCCCCTCATCATGGATATTTCCATTCATGATTTCTTGCTAGCCAATCCTGATTATAGAGATAAACTTATTTATTTCTTGGCTAATACATGCATTCCTTATGATATTCACCACGAAAAAGTATATCATTTTTTCGCATATGCATTTTCTCACAACTTAATTTTCCATCTCGATATAGTTGCGATATTTCTATTTATGATAACGATCCTCCACAATATATACCTTGACTCATATTCATAATTGGGGTATCAAGTGAAATATCATCGATAATGGATTTGAGCCGAATCATCGAATCTTTGTACTTTGTCACTCCTCCATGACCTCGGTCTTACCTCTTCTTTAGTTAACCCAACATCCATTTCTCTCCATGCGTATGATTCTTCTACGTGTCCATGCATATGCACCATCACCTATCCACTCATAGTTGGGATAAAACTATTCCTATTATATTTTTGTCATCGATTTCCTAGTCCAATACAATTTCTTACTTGGTAGGCCATGGCTTCATGCTATGCAAGAAGTGCCTTCTACAGTTCACCGGTGTGTTAAATTATTACATGAGGGATTTGAATATACCATAGCCATTGATCATGACCCATTCAAATATTTTCACCTAGATTTGACCACTTGCATTAGCTACTCCAAATTCTGCTACTATTCTACATCTTGTGGATGATTAATAACTAGCAGACAACTATGAAAACTTGCCTCCACTCAAAGGAACTATTTTTGCCTTGGATGTTGTTCCATCCGCTTTAGCCCCACCCCTCCTTCTACTAATGCTATGGTACTTTATTGAGGGTCTATCCATACACTTGGACGCCATACCTCTTGCCTCATCTTATCATGAGTAGCATGCATATGTGCTTCCACCTTTTACATGAACTCTTTTCATGAATAGTTCTTATTGGCTGCATATTCCATTTTATCCTACTAGCTATGATACTATTTACACATATGATGGCTCGAATTAGCTTAGATTCACACTTGACGATCTCCTCCCTCCACCTAATTCTCATCATCTCTATCACAAATATGTTTATATCACTACTGCTTATGGCCTTCGTGTATTCCATTTATCAGTCTTTGTCGCATGCACTTCTCGTGCATCTCCACTTATACTAGGGCAGTCTTGGCTTGACTACATTGGCTGAAATTTTGATCCTGATCATATTGACATTTCATTCCCCATGCCCTTTGGCCATGTTTTTATTTGCAATGATTCATTTCTCGGCTATCCCAAAATCTTACTCAATGGTAAGCACATGGATGTACACTACCGACTTTCATTGACAAAGAACATGCAATAGGCATGTACAATCTACGCCGTAATGGATCTTTACTTGATCAACCTCATACTATAGCTTATCAGGTCTCTGACGCATCTCCATTTAACTTCAACCATGAAAATGATGATCTCTTAGATGATGTTACTTGATTCTTCTTCACATCATACACTTGGGGGTATCATGCTTATTCTCCCCCTTCTAGCATTATCAGGTGACTTGCATTTCTACTTGTCCACTCTACACTTTGCATCTAGTCTCTCGCATGCATCTTACACATCCTGATACACTTGTATTGTCATTACCCTATGATGTAGTCTTGTGCTACAGTTCAAACTTGATAGATGAGGGCTCACTACATTCATGAACCTCAAATCATATACATGACACATTTCACACTCAATGCATTCAAAAACATCTGCTAGAATCAAATTCAACACATCACACTACCCTATGATGAACTCTAGTTCCACAGTTCATACTCAATTACTAAGGGTATAAATCTAAAATGAACCTCACCACACTTAGTATTTATGATCTATGCTTCATTGATCATATCTATCTAGTGCATAATGCAAACCATTTCCCGAGGACGCACTCTTGTTCTATGGTTTATTCTTGATTTGTAGAGATTTTTTTTTTAAAATGAACCTCATTTCATACACATTCATACACATTCACTCGGGGGCATGCTACTCATATCATTCAATTTGAATTCCATTCCATTCACATTCACAACATACTGCATATCTTGGTTGCACATACACTTTCTTTCTTATACTAGTTATATGTACACTTCGTTTTCATGTTAGACAAATACTTCATATGTCATTATCTTTATCATATGCAAATGTGTGTTCACTTACTCTTTAGTTGTGTACGCAGAATTTGTGTAGATATTTACATGCAACATGGATGCTTGACAATGTACCTCTTACCAGTCCCACAACATGACTCCTAGGGGCATATACTTTTGTACACATCACAGGTGCTATTGTTTTTTATACTACTTCCTATTCTTACTAGCACAATACTCTATTGATATACACATATTGAAATACTTTGTATCTTTCTAACATGCTAATAGGTGTGTCATGTGCAACATTTGACTTATAGGAACTATTTTCCACCATGGTTGTCTGATACTTTGCTTGCTATTGTTTGTCATTGTTTGCCTTTGTCTGCTATTATTTGTGGCCTTTCCCTATTTCTTCCTTATTCATTTCTTGTATGATTTTTTTGCTTTGGCCCTAATTGTCTTGAAACATTGTGACCGAGTTCCCATGTATGAAACCCCATTTTCATGATCTTTATTGTCTTGTTCTTGCTGGCTAGATTACACTTTTTTCTTGTTTGCACTAACACATGTTTCCAACCACTTCATTTGCATGTGCTTTAGTTTCTGCCAAACACATTCCCTCCCCCTATAGGGTATCGGTTTCAGATTACCATCCGATCCTCCTTTAGGTCGTATCCTCCTAGCGATGTCACATGCACCCCAAACGAGGGGGACATACATTGGGTGAAATAGTCACCCCATTCAACAACACAGGATACAATTCAACATAGGAACACAACATAGTTACAACATAGGAAAGGCCCAGATTCTTATTTGGGTCCTTAGTTTAGCATATATGTGAGCACCCGAGATACATACATGAGTTCTTAGGCACTCCCGACCCTTCCCCGGGAACCTATGACTAAGGGACACTCACAAATTTTTCTTAGATCAACACCATTTTCAGCATGTCACGAGAGAAATTTCACATTACAGGAAAAATCCTCCATTAATAAGAATGCATTCTATCTCTGTTTTCTTCATTTTCTACTTGGATAGAAATGGATCGAACCACAACAAAGCATGATCACACCATCTGTAGTGATGTATAAATCATCAGGAAGTAGTCAGGGTCGGAGAATAACACTAGACCTTTCTCCCCTACACTTATTCTATCATAGCATGAGATCTCCCAAAAATATTTCTTCTACAACATTTCAGGACACTTTCTATCCTTTTTAGTCATCATAGATTAGGTGCATATGTTCCTTTTACTAATTTTTCATATTTTTACACACTTTTTACATACTTGGATTGAATTTTTCATATACACATATTTTACTACTCTTCTTCTTCTTTTTTTGTAGGTCTGTCCTTATGAGAAGTAACAATCACATCATCGAACACATCAAGTGACAATGAAAATAGGTATAATGTGACATAACACATACACTTTCACCCCTAAGGTCACTTCCTCTTCTTTAGCTTCCACGCTTCATTTTTATCACTCCATGCTTTTTCTTGTCTCTTTGACACACTTTTACATCGATCTAAATGGTTAGCGGTATGCACCTCTTATCTACTTTATGTTATCGATTATTCACTCAACAACATAAATTAGGGAAAATGGAGACACTAAATCATGCACTTTGGGTACATTTCTAGGTCCTAGTCACATATTACTATTCATATGATTCCTAAGTGAGAAAACTAGCAATTGACAACTATCTTTGGCCTTTTTTCTATGTTTCATGTCTTCTTTCTGGCCTCTTACACCCTACAGCCTAGTTGATACTTTATTGCTTTATCTTTTATGACTCTGGACACTAGCGCCTAGTGAGGGCGTTAACGTCCGATTGCCCTCATCTCCTCTCGCCCGACCTTTACGTACTTTACTCGCTCCTTTTTGGCATCTTATTTTCTTATGGGTTAGCCTTCTAGTTGTCAATTACGAAATTCAACCAAGGGAATCATATAAATATAAAGTTATGTGACCATAATAAAGGACCAATCTTTAAGCATCTACTATCACCACCTAAGGTTACATCCAAAGGCATTCTAAGAGCATTAAAACATCAATCTAGCTTCAGTCATGGGACAAGGGACTGTATTTTATGCATACATGCTTAGGAGGGGAAGTTCATTTTAACATCCACACATCTATCTACATTACTACATCTAGCTATTGCTTGCTATTCAAGCACATCTCGCATAAGATCCACCTAGGGCATGCTTTCACACACATATAAACAAAAATTTATGGAGTCTAAGATGCGGTGAAGTGTTCGGTCGTAAATTCACTCTGTTGGGTGACCATCAGGGTCAGTTTGACTCCCCATTTTCATCTTTTTATTTTTAGGATTTGATGTGTTTTGGGGTCTTGCGCAGATAACCTTTGTTTTACAAGTTATAGGAAAATTCTATAGGCATAATGTGACATACAAATGATAAACATCGAAGGGTAGTGACATTGGTGCGACACAAGAAATTTTTTTATGAGGTTCTCGCACGGTCATGTGCCCCCAAAAGCAATCTCTAGTTCCCATGCACTCTGACCTAATCTAGACACCCCATTCAAGGCATATCTGGTATTGACATAATTTTCTAAGCACGATTGTGACAATTTCCTCCAAATGTTCATCAAGATATCTAGTTCCACACACTTTAGAATCAATTATGAATTTTCTAAGTCTTTTATTCCCTATTGCACTTAGGGTTTTAATTTCCATTCACTTATTGCTTGTGTCAAATATGTACTTTATTTCTTATTATTGCATTATGACTTTGCAATTAGGGTTTTCTAAATTCTAATATTTGTTAAATCATTATGAAGTAATAGTGCTTTAAAGATAGTAAATGCATGCAGATTGGTGAACACATGATAAAAAAGTATGATGAATTGGTTGATTTTCCCTAATAAATCATTTGGATTCCCCAACGTGTCTTGATCATGCTAAAGGAGTGCCCCCTCAAGTAGATGGGTGACGCGGGAAAGTGGTGGACAACCACTTGATAGGAAGAATGAGAATACTTATGATTCAAAAGGGATTATAAGGATGATGGGAGAGATAGAAAAAAAGGCTTAGAAAAGAAGAGATGTATGGTAAAAGGTCAAAATTAGGATTTCAGAGGCTTGAATAGAGGGTTAGGTAGTAGCGAGAAATCATTATTCATTTTTCTACTATACTTTTGATCATGGTAGATGATATGTGATAAATATACGGTGATATTTGCGATTAATGAATTTTGTTGATATGATTTTTTTTTGAATGAGATGCATGAATGAATGTAATGACAATATGAATAACATTTCTCATAGCTTGAGATTCCATTTAGATTTTGTATTTTGGAGCAACCTACTTTGTTATTGCATAATAGAGTTAGCACCATGATTATTGAAAAACCATGATGATCAGCCCATTATATGGCTAAAAATGTACACACACAAAAGGAAAAAAGTAAAACAAACCTAATATACACAATATTTGATACACCACAAATATGAATAAACTAAGGTTTAAACAAAAATACTTGTAATTGGTCAAAAAGGAAAACAAAGAACAAAAAGAAAATCAAACCTAATATACACAGTAAAAGTATGCACCATGGCTATGAATGAGTCTAGATGATAACAAAAATACTTGGAATTGGTCTAAAGTAAAGGACAATAACAATGCAACACAACTTGTATAAAGATAATTAACTATGCCCCTAATGTGTTCCACAGTGATGATTAAGAAAATTTGGATGCCCCCAAGCAAGGATACATGCAAGGGGATTAGATCAAATTGAAAAGTGGGGTCAAATGAAACTCTTGTTGGATCCTATTAAAGATTGATATGAGATTGAATGGGTCAATGCCTCCAAGAAAGGATATATACAAGGAAGAACATGAGAGCTGAGATTGCCTAAAGTGAGGATACACACGAGGGTTTGATTTAACTTTCCCCAAGAAAGGATACATGCTAGGGGTAAGAGGACTTATTTGATATTCATAGTATAATTAGAATGGTTACTACGATAGGAGTTGAAAGTTTGAAATTTGTTGAGTTATGTTTGATAGTTGCTAGGATTTTGAATGTTTTTAGATTTTGAGTGATTGGATTTTTTTGGTTTTTTTATTGTTTTGAACATTTTGATTTTTAATTGTTTTGAATGTTTTCACATTTTTGATTATTTGGATTGTTAATGATTTTGGAATATATGGGATTTTTAGATCTTTGAATCGGTAAAGGGTGCACTGTCTAAACCTATGTTCAAAAAATTGTAAACATTTCATTCCATTGGCATAATGTAGATGATATAGTGATATGATTTTTGACTCCACCCTTGACTCCACGTAACTAGTAAGATGCGAGGTCTCAATCACCGAGAGCCAAGAATGACGTAAGATGATTGCGATAGTGATGTGCAAATGAATATGATGGATGCAAAGACACGAGGTTAACAATGGTCCATTCAGGAAAATATGAATCATCTCCAATTAATATTATCAGATGGATCCCGGATGATTTCACTTTATAGTTCGTGACTAAAATTAGACCCAAAAATGGCTTACTATTGACAAGATATGGTGTAAGGAATGATTGTCTCTCTTAACTTTAGCAGCTAAATCGATTCTTTTGATTTCGTATGATTAAGCACTTTTGATTCATTTTTTTGAAGGATTTTTGTTGCTTGATTTATTTTGAAATGAACCCCTACATTTTCCCTATACCACTAGTAAGAGGTAAGGGTTCAACATTGAAGACAAAACGCAAGTGACTAAGGGTACCTTTCTCATTTCCTAATCTCACGCTACTAGTAAGAAGCATGGGATCAACACCAAAGAATGTGAAGGACGAAATATGTAACAATTTTGTTTTTTTGTATTTTTGATTGATTTTACATTGTTTGTGTATTGTGCTTACTTGGGAATAAAATTTTACCTCGAATCTCAGCCCCACACGACTAGTAGGATGCAAGGGATCATCACCTTAGATTGAGATGGGTAGACAAAAGATCCGGTTAAATAATTTTAGTACTTTCTTGTTAAGGAGCGAGCCATTTTGAAAGGAGGATTTTCCATTAGTAATATTCTAGAAAATACTTGTACATAAAAACATCTAGAATGGAAGAACCCTAAACATGGATGAGATACACAATACCCCACAGGAACAAGATTAACTTGTATCTTATAGGTGAAGAGTGTGAAAATATGATAATGAAATGATAATGATATTTTAGAATAGATGAAACAACTAAAATTATTTGTACAAGTGGCCTCCTCCAGTGTGGAGAGTACATGTGAATAAGAAGTTTCTTCTTCTTCAATTTTGATTTTCAAATAGTGGTCTGATGAGGGGTTTGATATGCCAAATATTTTTTCTCTTTTTTCACCTTTTGATTTTTCATGGATTAGGGTTTGCAATGAACTCATTATTGTGGAAGAGGTCCATGCTTATGAGATTTTATTGGTCCCGATGTATGAGAGTTGGGTGGATGTAGTCCAAGTTAATGGGGTAGATAGATAGATTATCAATTAATATTTTATTTGAGTGGTCTTGATTTACAAGACGAGGGTGTATGAGGTCAATGTCAATAATGTGGATAGAAAGGTTTTTGATTAGTAGGTTTGTATTATCTAGATCATCGAAGAGGCCATGTATTAATAAAGGTAATGTGTAATTTGCACTTTGAATTTCATACTTTGCAATACCTTTGTCAATGATATATAGCGTAGGTGTAGTAGAAGATGTTGATGGAGTAGAAGATATAAATGACTGGAGTTGGAAAGAGTATCAACATCATTGTTGTCCTTAACCATGAATGGAATGACAAGGGGATCGAAGGATTGATTTATAGATGGGCCTTCAATGAATCTTAATTATTTTTTATAACAAATATCCAAAGTTTCTATATTGCATAAAATCACTTTTTTGATGTTATGATTAGTGATGAAGGCTTCAATGCGTAAGGGATTGATGTTTATGATGTTATATTTCAAAAGGTCATAATGAAAAAATGATAGGATTGAATGATTTGACAAAATATTCATGATTAAATCTTGAAATGCTTGTGTATTGATACTCTTAGGAATACACACATCGTGGATTGAACGTGTAAGGATATCTTGAAATATAGGTGTTTATGTGGTCATATCCATGAGAGGAATTTGCGTAGATGCCTTATTTGATTGTTTGATAATGTCATGAGAAACAAACAAAGACTTCACATTGTATGGCTGTTGCAAAATAGCCATAAACTTAGGATTGGATGTTTGAGGTGTTATGGACGGTGTCTAAACATGTGTTTATAGTATCGTTATAGCAAGGCTATGGGTGTTGGTTTTGATGGAAGCCATGGTCTTAACCATATGATCTAGTAATGAAAGGATAAAACAAAGATCAATATTGTTTGATGATTGATCCTTATTTTTAGATTTTCATTGGTATCATGAGTTGGAAAGGGGTTTGGAACACTTTAAATTATTCATTTGGCATGGTTGTATTAGAAGTGTTTACGATTTCAATGTCTCTATTGTAAAGTAAATCTTGGATTTAATGGTGGATATTTGAATAATGATCCATAGAATGGACATTGATGCAATGATATTTGCAATATTCTCGCTTCTTTATACTACATGGATTTTGGTTTCCCTTTTTTGAAGGGTATCGTGAGTGGATAGGTGAACATTAATGTTCTTGCTAATTGGTGAAGTACATTAGAAAAACTTTCTCCAAGAGGTGTGAATTGTCTTTAGTTGACTTTATGTGGAGTGGTTTCTTTGCTAGAGATTATGAATGGTTGTTTATTTGATTTTGAATTGACATGAGAAGCCATATGGGAGATTTGTTTTCACATCCTATGAAGTTTTTCTAATAAATCCCCGTTTGATGTGTTGCGTGAGATCAACATTGTACTAAAGGTAAAAACCAAAAGTAAAAAGGTGGTTTGTGATATTGATGAATCTAATTCAGAAATATTGCTCTGATATGAATTCAGATTTGATTGATTTGCTTAAACTTAGATAAAGTGAATATTTGAAAGTATAAGACTTTGATTTGGTAGGATTGATATGCTTAAATTTGGACAAAGTGAATGTCCAAAAGATAAGGCTTTTGATAAGCTTAAATTTTGACAAAGTGAATGTCTAAAAGATAAGGTTTTGATTGATAGGATTTATAGGCTTAAATTTGGACAAAGTGAATGTCCAAAAGATAAGGCTTTGATTGATAGGATAGGATATGCCTAAGTTTGGACAAAGTGAATGCCAAAAGATAAGGCTTTGATTGATAGGATATGATATGCTTAAATTTGGACAAAGTGAATGTCCAAAAGATAAGGATTTGATTGATAAGATAGGATATGCTTAAATTTGGACAAAGTGAATTTCCAAAGATAAGGCTTTGACTTGGTTTTTATGATTTTGATAGGCCAATTTTGTTTGATCAAACTTTGATAGATTTGGACAAGTTTTGATTTCTCTTTTGGATTTCGAAAGGATGGGAATTTTTTTGATAATTTTTCTTTTGAATTTGATTGAATTAGGATGATATGAAAGTGGAACACAAAATGTTTCAAACTAACAATCTAAATAGTAACATAAAATAATATTTTTAAAAATATTTTTTTAGTTTTGTATTAATCTAACAATCTAAACAACTAAGGACGATAGGATCTTTTAGAACAAATTTTCAAAATAGTTTTGAACAAAAAATAAAAATAAATAAAGGAAAGGTTGGCTCCAGTTTGTTAAGATTCCTAAGGATTTATAAAATTCACTCACCAATGCTTTTGTGAATGAGTGCACGCACCATAAAACTCGATTATGGACTATACCCCTCAATCAATTAAGAACAAATCATTACCACATATAATGTTTGGTTTTCCTCATGGGTAAAACTACTCAATCAGGATGGGGCACTACCCATTTCATTGGCTGGTCCTCTCAATGTGCCAACTACTTTGGGGTTCTTGTGGTACTCCTCACAATGAGTTTTAGGGCTATTCCCAAGTACTTCCCATAGTTAAGCGGATGGGTATTAACCCTTATCCGAACCTGCAATGTTGAGATTTTGTTTTTTAATTAAAAATTTAGAAAAGTTTGGTTTTTCTTTGGCCAAAGAGACCTACATGCAAGTTATTAGTAGTTTGTTACTTGATTTAGTAGGATATCCAAACGATGCGGTCTTGCACAAAATCCGATTAATAGCTTTCATGTAAACACAATATTAGAGGAAAAAAACAACAAATGATCATGGTTGTTTCTGATTTTCAAGACCGCTCAAGAGCGCGAGAAAAGATAATACATGGATTTTAATAGAAATAGATGTTAGAAATGAAGGAAAAAAATGGGAAATAAGGAAAATTAATTAGAAAAGTTATTAAGACAAGAGTTAGATTAGAAACTGAAAATAAAGTGAAATGAAATACTTTAATTTTTAGTTTTGACAGGGGTTCCTTGTAGAAGGCATAACTTTTCGCTCGTTACTCTGTTTGAGGTATTCTTTATATCATTGGAAAGATTAGAGAGAGATATATCATGTGAAATTTACTGTGTACTTTTTTGGAGTAATTTAACACCAAAAACTCTTTAGAAAGGGGCCAAAAGATAAGATAAAGTTGTAGTAATAAAATTTAGAAAGAAAAAAAAATATAAATGAAATTCAATTATGTTTTAATGAATTAGGTTACAAATCAATGTTAGTAATGCCCAAAAAATAGTAAGGGAATTAAAAATACTAGATTTTTTAAGAAAATAATGTAAAAATTACCACAGAATGCTAGCACACTTATTATGGTGCTAGTGCAACAAAAGAACAATAGTGTGTGTATTAAGCTAGTAACACATGCGGTTGAATGGTAGTGTATGTAATTAAGTGGTAGCATGTGTAGTTAAATAGTAGCACATGTACTTGACTAGTAGCATGTGTATTTGAATGGTAGCGTGGATAATAAGACAATAGTGTGGATAATTGAACGGTAGCACATGTACTTGAATGATCTGCGAGATAATAAAACAACATTGAGGATAGTTGAACGATAGAACACTTTACTTGTAATACTAACGCATGTAGTGTTATGGTAATGGAAGTAACCTATAGATGCACAAAAAATAAAAAACACGATCAATTTGAGTAGTTTTTTAAAACTTCTCCCAATCTAATCCATGTAAGGCCACGAAAATTGGTCACCGAGTTCTAAATAGCTAGAAGAACACACAAAAAAGGTTAGTTTCACAAAAATTGATGAAGAAATGAAAAAGATAAGGACATTTCGTACCATGTGTGCCATAAATATATACAAAGAAAAACTACGTAACGAAATAAACAAAGCAAAGAAAATTAAACCATTTATTCCTTCGTATCTCTCTTGCGACCTCGGATGAGATCACTGAATCTTGGAATGAAGCAATTGAGCTCGTTGAATCTCTTGATCAAATTTATTTTTGGATGCTCCGAATTTTTTTGAATGGAAGTAGATTAACTATGAGTAAAGCGATTGAATGACTAATTTTATTGTAGATTCGTGATCATTGGATGACGTAACAATATGTGAGATTGAATGATAATCCAACACAACGGTGATGAAATTCTCAAAGATTCCAAAATATGATAATTGGAGGAGAATGAATGATTATTTTTAGAGGAAGGAATGGGATTCCAAATATAGAATTTGTATAATTAGCTTGTTTGATCTGAATTTAACTGAAGCAATATTGAATTTTTAAATTGTGTTTCTAATCTATTTGAGTAGTTGATCCATTGATTTGAACTTGCATTGATGAGTTAGTTGGAAAATATTTTGTATATTTATAATTAAATATTCATTATTTGAATTTTTTTATTCGTCAAAAAGTGGACGCAACTTTTAGCCTTTTACATTTATTTCATTTATTTTTGGAAGTGCCATGTTTTATGAGATATCTAGTTAAGTCAAATGCATGTTTGCTTTAATCTAATTTTGTCCACTTACATAAGTATTTAATTTATTTAATTTTTAATTATTTCCTTTTGCTCTAGTTAACTTGAATTGTTGACTAGTGAATTAATATTAATTAATTGAATGAGGGGTGAGATGTAAATGGATACTTTGTCGGATTTATTTAGTGATTTTGTTATTAAATTAGCTAATAAGATTAACCAATGAGATGAATAATAATGATGATAGGATTAGAATATGATCCAACAAGCTCCCTACTGCAAATATTTAATAATTTGAGCCCATATATGAGCGATAAAGTTGTTTAGGAATGTTGCGGGAATGATAAGAGTTTATTTAGGACAATGTCATAGAATATCAAGTCACAAAATAACATAATATCACAACAGTGTTCAAAAGTGGTCATAATGTCTTGTGAAGTGATTACGGGGTGATTTCAAAGGTTTAGAATGTGTTATGTAATATTTTAGGGTGTCTATATCGAGGTTAGGTAAATTTTCATCAATGAGGTCAATGGTATAATTGTCACTTATTAGTAGGGTTATTAAGTAGATCAAGATGTTGATTTTAAATGTATAATAGGGTAGTGGTAATAACTAGTTGTGAGAGAGTGATGGAAAATAAGGTAAGGATTGAGGTCTAAGAGCTATAGAATTTTCCACAGATGAGGATGGAATGGAATCAAAATGGTGGTTGGTTTCACTAACAACATAAGTATAAATAATGTCCATAGGGATGGGTTGTAATGGAGGAGTGATAAAAGGAAGTTGTGGATGGGACATATCAAGTTGACAAATCTTGAAAGGGATCATGAGTGACGATTATCGTGTGCTAAATGCCACTATTTAGGAATTTAACACAATTTTTGAAATTAGAAGGAACAACCTATATATCATGTATCCGAGGGCATCTCACGAGTAAGTTGTAATGAATAACATTATCTATGATATGAAAATTGGTTGGTAATGTCATAGGTTAAACTTGAAAATCCAAAGTGATGGTGTCTAATGTGGAGCATGTAACATTACCAAAGTCACAAATGGTTGTAACAATAGTATTAAACGCACTAGGAGAAAGGTCCATTTATAATAAAAGATACTTAGGATAGATATTTAGACTATACTTGTTATCAATCAAAATCCACTTAGTGAGAAAATGTTGAACTCATGCGGTGAAAAAAAGAGGTGGGTAGGTATTGGAATAAGATATAATAGGGATATCAATGGCTTTAAAGGTAATAACCCACTCAAGGAATTTAAATTTTTCCATGAGAGAAGTAAAATAATATGGTTGAGTATTATTAGGTAACGTAAATGATCCCAAATTAGATTGGACGATGTCCTTATCACAACATCATTTTTGGAGGATCTCTAAGAGAGATATCTTAGCATGAGTATTATTAAGTTATTATAATAGGTCATATACTCCTTAGATGGTGCAAGAGGCTTAGCCACAAGATTTATAGGCGGTGAGGAGGCAAATATGATTTTCCCTCTATATGTTTCTCGATGTAATGTGTGGTGATAACATTAATAGTGGGAACTACAGAGTCAAAGCTAAAACATGAAGGGAACCAAGTAGTAATAGGAATGACCTAAGAGTGTATATCCATGTAAGTGATGTTTCCCACCTTGTTTCATATTTTCATTGATGTCTTAAAGCATGTCATGTCATATTTTCTTAGAAATGGTGTGTTCAAAGTGTCACAAGTTGGTTCCATGTGAATTGTATCTTCGGTCTTGTTGATGGTGTTCTTAAGGTGCATATGAGTCACTATGAGCCATTTGAGTCATGTTAGGGTCATGCTAAGCGTGTCCTTGTATCTATATTTTCCTTATTACATGTTTGGTGTCATGTTAAATCTATCTTTTTTTGTTATGGGCATTACAAGTCTCTGCTCAAGTTCAAACCTTGTAACTCTGAGAATCCTCACTCTAAATCTTCAAGGTCAAATGCACACAGTCTTACTAAAGAAAAAATTAAATGAAATGGCCACCCCATTTGGTCACAAGGAGTCTCGGGAGGTGGAAGAAGGCTCTATCCAAAAAGATCAAGTCACCAAATTGTTCAAGAAAGGAAACAAGGAAATTTGACTTCATTACACAAGCATAATCCTCGGGGTCTACGCAAAATTGAAGCAAAGAAAGGAGCTACAATGAGGTCAAACATTTGGAACATGTGTATTTCAGACGGATTAACTCATTTCAAGGCTTATAAGGTCAAGAAAAATGTGTTGAATAAGAAACTTTGTTCTCGAGTGGGGTGAAGGCCGATCTCGGGAGTCACCAACTTGAATGATGGAGGGCTTAGGACTGAGATGCTGATGTGGATCCATGGGTGAAAAGAAGATAGATGTATGATATAAGGAAGATAGATATGTAAAACTGAAACAAACAAGATTAGATAACGATATGCGGGGGTTGTTTAGGCAGTCCACTGGTTCTAAGAGGATATTAACTCCCTTGAAGAATGTCAACCCCATGTCAGACAAGATAATAATAGATCATGAACATTAGTAATGGAATATAAAATGACAAGTAACTAAAATGATGAGAGGACTTAGCTTGTGCTCTACTATGGAGATGAACTGGGCATCAAGATGGTAAGATAATGAACCATGGAAAATATTTCTCCCTCAAACTTACAGAACTTAAATAATCTATTTCTTCTCCTCTCTAGGCCTAGGTCTCTTCAAGTCTTCTTGAAAAATCTATTCCGGTCTTCGAAAAATATCGGTCCTTGAAATATGGGGGAAAACCCATATTTATAGCTTGATGTGAGGTTAGATTGGGGTTAAAAAGTAACCGGGGTTGGGTAGAGTAACCCGAGTTAAGAGATATGATGTGATCACATGGGGACCACAGATTGAATTATTAGATGGAGTGGGAGCTTGATTTACATGGTAGGTGAGATGATAGATTCCATTTAGAAAGGGGTGTCGATGGGTATATTAATACCCATGTATTGAATAATATGTGAGAGATGGGGATAATGTCAAAAGTCAATTATTAAATGGGTTTATATAGAGCCCATTTAATAATTAATTAAATTTGGTTGATTAGATGAAGGGTTTATATGTGAGAGATGAATTGGGCATCAACATAGTAAGATAATGAACCATGGAAAAGATTTCCCCCTCAAACTTACGTAGAACTTAAATAAACTCTTTCTTCTCCTCTCTCACCTAGGTCTCTCCGAGTCTTCTTGAAAAATATATTCCAGTCTTCGAAAAATATCGGTCCTTGAAATATGGGGAAAACCCATATTTATAGCTTGATGTGAGGTTAGATTGGGGTTAAAAATAACCGGGTTGGGTAGAGTAACCCGAGTTAAGAGATATGATGTGATCACGTGGGGACCACAACTTGAATTATTAGATGGAGTGGGAAGCATGATTTACATGGTAGGTGAGATGATAGATTCATTTGAAAAGGGTGTCAAATGGGTATATTAATACCCATGGATTGAATAATATGTGAGAGATGGGGGATAATGTTGAAATTCAATTATTAAATGTGTTTATATGGAGCCCATTTAATAATCAATTAAATTTGGTTGAATAGATGAATATGTTTATTGAAATTTAGGAAAAATAAAGGTGAGATAGGAAATTACATGAACACAAGATGACGGAGGGGAGATATACCAAAATTGGTGTCTACATTTGCCCCTTTTTGTTGAGTGGTTTGTGATAGTAAGCCATGAGACAAAAGCAAAAAGGGTTAGATGTGATATGTGTTCAAAGATAGATGAAGACATGACCAAAGACAAGATGCCTCAGGAAAAAAGGATCATAATAACAATGAAAAAAATATGGCGGTGACTCCAATATCACATCGGTAGAGAAAAATATGGTCTCAATAGAGACAGACGATAACGTTCTACCAACCAAAGTGGTGAAGACCACTCAAGTATGGATGTAAACCCGATGACCAACGAGTCATAGGAAAACATCAAAATATCACAACTAAAAGTGAAAATATATGCGAAATCCTTTATCTGCGAGGAATCATACAAAAATCATGCGTCCGCAAAAGGGACATGGATGAAGATAATGATGCCCTAGCACAGGGCATGGGAAGGACACAAAGTGAGTTGTATGTGTTGACAAGTACAAGGATGAAAAGGTGCCCCAACATAAGACATAGATGGATGTTGAAATAAGATATCCTAGGGGAATAATCATAAATGTATACATGATGAGAAGATATGATAGAAAGGTGAGATAAAATTCCCTAAAAGGGTGATAAATATGATGGCAATCATGTTTCATAGGAAATATGCATAAGTGTTAGCAAATTATAAGGTGAAGAAGATAAAGAAGTCTCGTTTCTTCGATAAGTATGATAGAGATACTTTTGTGGCAAAACAAAAGTAGAGAAAATATTCATGGAAGATAACAAGATCGGATAGGTGATGACCGTTATGGTATCTTCCAAGACAAAAATGTCAAAGGAATATTGGGAAGAGATTATTAGAAATGGTTATGATGATGTCCTTGCAGAGAGACTGGCAAAAATAAAAGATGTGACAGGGTTCTCAAAAAGAGAAGAGGTCAATGTTGCAGACATAAGAACAAGAACGGTAATGAAATGGATCGATGGTGGTACATAAACGGAGAAACATTGGCATTGACCGTGAATTCCAGGTGTGAGGGATGTTGAGAAAGAGAAAAGGAATATACATAAGGATTGGTTGATTATGAGAAGAGTAATGAAGATTGAATGTGAAGGTGACATGGGTATGGAATAGAGGGACGAGAGACATAGGAGGAGAAAAGAAGGAATGAAAGGGGAGGAAGAAGATAACAAAGAAGGATTATAGAGAAAGGAGAGAATTGAATAATGACAAGTAAAGAGAAGACATGAAAAGGACAGAGCAGAGGGTGAAATTATGAAAAAGAGAGAGTTATTTAAAATGATCAAGTGTGAAAGAGGATGAAACGCAGAGGAAGGTAGAGATGTAATGGAAAATGAAAGAGATGATAGAACAAAGATAATTTAAGGAAGCATATTATAGTGAAGAAATCCAAGGCAAAGAATATGGAACCCGACCACATGGAAATGCATGTGGATGATGAGATGATAAAGGAGATGGGACAACACTGAAGAGTCAGGTTATCGACGGGGAAGTAAGGAGGAATTGTGAGGTAAAATGGGGAGAAGGATGATGTAGAGGAAGTGAAATAAGATGAGGATCAAAAAGGAGGAGAAGACAATGAAGAGAATTATGCAGAAGGAAGGAAACCAAAAAAAGATATATTTAATAAAGAGTGAGAAACACAAGGAACGTAAAGAGAAGCTTGAGGGGAGGAATGACATCGATTGGAAAAGAAGCAGAGATGCATCAGATGAGGATAAGTTAATGATGAGAAAATATAGAGAGGGTGTATGATGAAGATAGTGAAGAAATTGGCAAGGAAGAATGGAAGATGGAGAGGTGGCGAGGAAAAAGAAAAGAAGGGATAGGAGAGGCGATGCCAATGAATGGATGTTATGATAAATCCACCGATAATGATCAGTAGGAAAGGATGAGACAAAAGATGAGATGAGACATAAAGTAAACAAAGAATGGGGGAATGCCAATGAAAGGACGTTAGGAGAAGTCCCTCGATAATGATCAGAGGACACAAAGGAAGGAAGGAATGAAGATATAATGGAGGAGGTCAAAGAAAAGGATTCAGGTTGTGTAGAATGGGGATGAGTGATTTTTAGGAGAAGTCCACCGATAATTACTAGTGCAAAAATAGAAGAAGATGATGAAAGAATGTTAGGGAAAGATCAATGACAATGATAGGTAAGTATGGGGGTAGATATGTGGAAGAACTATATAATATGGAGTAGAAAGAGTAAAGAAAAGAGGGATGACGATGTGTAGGAAGATGAAGATGAGGAGATGATGCAAAGGATGAGAATGAATGAGAGAAAAATGAAGAAACAAGACACAAAATGAGTGGAGAAGCAACAGTTAAGTAAGATTACCCAGTGACAGATGATGGAGATGAAAAAGGGACCAGTAGGAAGTGGTGTTTGTGAGAATGAAAGAGGAGGTGAGAGGATGTGATGACGGGGAATGACAAGAAAATGTAGATGGAGAGAATGTGGGGTAGTGGGCGAGTGCAAGATGACTGATCATGCTTAAGAGGGACTCTTAAGTAAGATTGCCATGCCGCAGGAGGATTGAAGTAAGATCACCAAACTGAAAGTGGTAAAATGGAAGGAGAAAGACAACATTGTATTGGATACAAGTGTGGAAGGGTTGGTTGGAGTGGATGAGTATGATGAGAGGAGGGAGACAATATGAGGAAGATATGATGGGAGGTGGAAGGGTCAGATGACAAACCATTCTTAAGAGGAACTCTTAAGTAATATTGCTCTGCGATGGGGATGGTTAAGTAGGATCGTCAAGCCGAAGATGATGAAGTATGATGAAAAGACTGAGCAATGTATACCAAGATGGAACAAGAGATGAAAGGAGGTGATATCAAAGTGATAACAAGGAAACAAAGGAGTGTGGCATGAATGGATGGAGGAACATATGCAATGTAGATGTAGAGTGTAAGGGAAATCCTTAATTGGGATGCCCACGTGGTGGGAGTGATGATGCAAGAGTGTCAAGTGGAAAAGGAGGAGTGGAAAGATGTTTGTGGCGGTGATTGTCGTCTGCTAAAAGAGGAAATGGTGGAGAAGCTAATACAAAAGGAGGATCTAACGAAGAAGATATACCTTAACTAAGGTTCTCTAACTATATGGATGGTTAAGTAATATTGTCAAACCGAAAGCATAAGAGTCAAAGGAAACTCAAGAGAAAAGACAAGTAAGATTTCTGATGTGGTGAAAGGGGACAAAAAGGTGAGAAGGATGATGTGGAGACAAATGGTGATGAGTGGAAATGGAGAGCGAGGAGCAATAGATCAAAGATGTTGTTGAACATGTTGAGAGATAAGCAACTGCAGGATAATGAACTTTCCTTGAGAATGATCCTTACGTAGGATTCACAAACTGCAACGGTGATCAAGTAGAATTCACAAACCGAAAATTATATTTGTAAACACATTCATGGAGATTGTGGATAAATAGTGTGAAATTTGATGTGATTTTGATAAAAATGATTTGGATGAGATAAAAAACATAGCTATAACAAGGGTGTACAAGAAACCATGCTTGAATCTGGATTGGAGATAAATAAGAAAGGTTACCACTCAAGGCATTGCACTTGCTTCCGATAGCAAGTGTTAATACATAACCAATGATAGTTAGTTATACCAAAAGATCACGAGGAAGTATGGATGAAAGATGCTCATAATCCTCATGTTGACATGAAAAAGGGATTGATATGTAATTTGTATGCGTGGGAAGAGGGATTTCTAAAGGTGGTGTTCCTTAAATCTATGCCCCAGCTTTGGGAAAGGGAAAGAACAATAACAGAAAGCTT
This sequence comes from Taxus wallichiana var. yunnanensis, assembly GCA_018340775.1. NCBI lineage: Eukaryota > Viridiplantae > Streptophyta > Pinopsida > Cupressales > Taxaceae > Taxus > Taxus wallichiana. The sequence continues at coordinate 577,270,039 of CM031234.1, read as the reverse complement.
CCTGACAATGTTGATAAAGGAAGGTTGATCAATGCGGAAAATGTTCCAGATGCCATAATAACAGAGTAACCATTCTTCCAGGGTATGGTCTACTTTATACATAATATGGATGACAAGAATAATATGATAGCCTTCCTTCAAGGGATCGGTCTATTTCTTTTGATTTTGATTTGTATGCTTTTCTTTTAATTTTTTTTTTTGCATGAACAACTATCCTTCGAGGGATCAGTCTGTTTTTGATGACTTTGATTTTTCCTTTTGCATATGTGAATTTGAGCTTCACATGGGGAGAGCTGGGAATAACTAAGTAAACCACTTATGAGGGGATAATGAATGCACAAGAGACACCCTGGACCCTCTGCATGGCTGCAATGGGTAAATGAGAAGGTGATGATGTAATGGTTATGGGGTCACATCAAAATAGTGAAGGCGGACCACATAATTCAGATCATTACAATGATAAATGAAAGGGGCTAAGGATGGCGGAATAATCTAAGGATGTAACTAAGTGCTCATTGGTAGATATGCTAATAGTAGACTAGTTGCAAGTGTAATGCATTAAGAGGTTACGTCTCTGGTTTACCACCACGAGAGGGAAGACATTGAAGTTGCAATAAGATGAGATGATAGCCAAGCAAGAAATAAAACTATGTCCTGAAGGAAACAAACATATGACCACAATGGTGGATTTAGATGAAACTAAATGATGCCCCAAGAGAGACATAAACATAGAAGGACAATCATGGCCTCAAAGGAGGACTTGATGAAATAAACAGTGTCCCAAAAGAGACACAAATATAGCCACAATGGTGGACTTTGAAATAGATGGTGCCCCAAAAGAGACACAAATATAGCCACAATGGTGGACTTCAAGAAAATGGTCCCTCAATGGAAAGAGTTAAAGGATGTCGAAAGATTTTAGATGAGATTGGTTTGGATTTGGATGGGATAAACGAAACAATGTCAAGGGCAAAGTTCCCTAGTGACAAGGGAGTTGTATGGATGATGTGCTCAAGGGTGAGGGAAGGCCACTCCCCCAATAGGTTAAATGTGAAGGAGTTAAAGGATGTCGAAAGAGTTTAGATGAGATTGTTTTAGATTTGGATGGGGTAAACGGTCGGAGACCACAAGTGTGCTTAGTAAGATAAGTGGTATTGATGAACAATGGAGGACCTTCCTTAGGAGGAATTTCGTATGTAGAAGGGATGTTAAGGGTTGATGTGGATGGAGGGATCATGGGAGACCCAACAAATGGGATATGAATTGGATTGAATGTAAATGGAGAAGGAACTTTTCCTGAATGAGGAAATCATCTTTCTCAATAATATTGTGGACGATTATGCGAAATGCCTTACAATGTTCGATGTCATGGCCTGGGTATGATGATAAGTACAAATGCAATTAGGATTGAACCATGATTGCTTGGGAATATAGGGATTAAAGGCTTTAATGGGAGGAAGTGTGATGGTAAATGTTCAAGTTAAATGTCGAAGGATATCTGCATAAGACCCCGTTGAAGTGTCATGGTGAAGGTAACTCTTGTGGGTTTTGATAGGATATCTTAGCTTAGAGTTAGGAGAAAAAGTGGATGTGGATTGGATAGGCGAATTTTGTGTTTTGGAGGAAAAATCAAATTTTTTTGAAGGATTGTATTGTTTTAATGTGGATTAATTATTGTTGTTAGGAATATCTATGTTGTAGTGTGAACATAGAATATTATGTGAGTGATTATATTATCTAGGATAATATAATATGTGTTGTAATAATTAATTATATTATTGTAAATGTAATTATGAGTGGGTGAGTAAATATTGTTATGAGTTGTTGAGTAAACAACTCATTAACAATATTAGTTTTGTGAGAAAACAAAATCTCATGTAAAATAACATGGAGTTGTTTTAGGAGTTATGTGTGGAGATATTTATGGAGATTATATCTCCTTAAATATAGGAACAACATCTCCTATTTAAATGGATGTAATAGCAAGAATAAAAGTGTAAGATTTTGAATTTAATTTATGCAATTCTGATATAGTATTTTCATTTGGTACCAGAGTAGGTTTGATGCGGGAAATTTCAGTGTTTTCTTGATCAAATCCGTCTCAAAGAATAGCTTCTATATTTTGTTTCCAGATTTGGGTTTTTCTATAATTTTTGCACAAAACCAAGTGTTTGTCAAGAAACAACAAAAGAAATTTCAGTAGAACCCAGTTTGTATTTTTGAAGAAATACATATTTCACTATGCAGCTATCAAATTCAACATATCAATTCTTCTCTATGAAGTTTTCTCCAATTTCCAATAATGCTGAATTGTTAATACAGAGTCTTGGCTTGCTTGGAGGTTCAAAGGTATTCTATATAAAATTTTAAAGTACCTGATTCAATTCTGTATTGTTTTTATTAGTATTGTACAAAATAATGGAGAAATTAAATTTGATTGAAAAGTTTGAAGGACAAGATTTCCATACATGGCAACTACAAATGCAATTACATTTAATAGAAAAGGACTTATGGGATGTAGTTAAAGCCAATGCAATTCCACCAATGACTACTAATGATCTAGCTAAATGGAATGCAAAAGATCAAAGAGCTTTGGGTACCATTGGTCTGGGCTTATCAAAAGCCTATCTACATCATGTGGATTTCACAAAATTTGTAAAAGAAATTTGGGAGTCTCTTAACAAATTGTTTGGTTTTGAAGCTGAAACGGAAAATATTACACTAAAGCAACGCTTGCGAGGTTGAAAATGGAAGAGAACTCAAAAATGGCGAGATCATATAACTAAGTTTCGCTCTTTGCTAAATCAACTAGTTGGAATTAAAGAACATGTAAAAGATGATGATGCTAAAGCTATTCTTCTTAATAGCATGCCTAAGAGTTACTCAAATATTGTATTTACTTTGAGTAAAATTACTATTAGTCTAGAAGGAGTGATTTCTACATTATTAGAACAAAGCAAGTCATGAAGAACATGAAGAATTACTATATGTAAGAAACAAACCTAGCTCCTCATCTAAGAAGGAAAAACACAAACCAAAGTAGGTTCCTTCAAATGGAAAAATAAAATTCTTTTATTGTAATGAGATTGGGCATGTAATACCAAATGTAAAAGAGAGCTCAGGATCTTCTTGATGACAAGATAGATCAAAAAGCCCTTCTAGCTAAAGTAGAAACTGATTGGGAAGCCTACTCAACTGATGAAGAACTTTCTTGTCCTAGTGACAAGGATTTCCTATGGTAGACTCTTCTCTTTTTGGAGGAAGGAGATAATGGAGGAAGGAGGACAATCAATGTCCTCTCATCATTCACCAACGACGGGGTCATAGACAGATGTGGTGATGTTCTATTTCAGTTGTGTGGTGTGTTTATACACAAGGGGGTGAAACTATTTTCATGTTTTGATTTTAATGTGTTCACATAGACTAACAACAGTTCCTGAGTGTCTATTTGGTGTGGAAGAAGCAAATTGCTTGACTCAGCTTACAGGGGCAAAGCATCTACGTACGATCCTTTGACTGTCGTATGGTCCTCTGAATGCCATACTTCGGTGGAAGGTACTTCATTGGAAGGTGATCAGTTGATGAAGATGTTCATACGACAAGGATGATCATTAGCAACAAGATCCAGACAACAAGATCCAGTAGAACGACTACTCTGACAAGTTCAATGTTTCCAGGAGCTCTTACCCCATGTTCACACTAAGGGGGTGAATGTTAGGAATATCTATGTTGTAGTGTGAACATAGAATATTATGTGAGTGATTATATTATCTAGGATAATATAATATGTGTTGTAATAATTAATTACATTATTGTAAATGTAATTATGAGTGGGTGAGTAAATATTGTTATGAGTTGTTGAGTAAACAACTCATTAACAATATTAGTTTTGTGAGAAAACAAAATCTCACGTAAAATAACATGGAGTTGTTTTAGGAGTTATGTGTGGAGATATTTATGGATATTATATCTCCTTAAATATAGGAACAACATCTCCTATTTAAATGGATGTAATAACAAGAATAAAAGTGTAAGATTTTGAATTTAATTTATGTAATTTTGATATAGTATTTTCAGTTGTAAGATGTCGTGGATGGAGAGACTGATCCTAACATAGATGTTGTGGCATTGGATTGTTGAGAAGAGGGAAAACTTTGAATGTTTCGAGGATGCGTAGGGGAGTGTCGGAATGTTTTCCCCTGAGCCTTAGACTTCAACCGAGAATATTTACCTCTAACAGGATGACAATAATTTCAACCAGAGGATCCGATAGCGGTGGTGTGGTTATTAATAGAGAGATAGGTGTTTGTATGATGCGATTAATGATATCTATGTGAGATGTGGTTTGTTTTTGTTTTGGTATGGGAAGAGTTGATTTTGTAGAGGGATAATGTAAACCATCTTTCTTTGATTTAGGTGGATGTGTTGGTTCAGTAGATGATCCAAGGGTATATTTGATAGGGTTACAGATTGAGAGGATTGGGTTGGTGTGATAGAAGGATTAGGTAAAGAATATTGGGGTAGACTGGGTGATGTGGCCATGGGTGAAGATATAGGTAAAGATGTCAAGGTAGGGATAGGTGTATTTGTTGGTATGATAGATATAGGGGTAGCTAGGATAGATAGGGATGTAGGAATATTTGGAATATGTGGAGATGTGAGTGACGTGATGACCGATGGAGTAGACCTTATGGGTAATGTAACAAATGCAGGTGTATTCTCAGTGTTGAAGTAGAAGGGATTGGTTGTTTCATAAATGTTTTAAGGGGTAAGAATGATATGTAAGCTAAAGGGGTTGATGTCGAAGGTAGGGTTTTAATGGTACATGTACTAGAATTGAGTTTTGTTGGGATGGTTGTGAGTAATATAGGTGTAGTAACATGTGTGTTTGAAGCAAATGTGGGTGAAGAAATAGGTGTAAGAGATGTAGGGATATGTGTAGCTATGAGTGGGACCGAAATAGGTGCTAAGGATGAATCAAATGTGGTAGATTGGGGTATGTGTGAAGTGGTGGAAGTGTATGGTATAGTAAAATTTGATGTGGATATGAGAAGGTGCAGGTTCAACACAAGTAGTAAAAGTTGATGTAGGTGTAACAGGTTCCACATAAGGGATGGGAATAATGTCCACTGTCGGAACATGTGGAGTTAGTGATAAGATAAGATCTTAACTGATAGTGTCAATCATATAAGCATTTGATAGTTGAGATGTAAAGAGCATGGCTTGATTTCTTGGTGGTTGATTAGTTTGCGTTGTGGAGCTATCGATTTGGATATACCCTTGTTTTATGAGTTGTTGGACACAATGTTTGAAGTAACGACATTTCTCAATGTTGTGACCTTTGAATCGATGATATTTACAATAGTGGGCTTCGTGATACCAAATAGGCTTGGCTTGCAATTTGTCCATGTGTCGTGCGGGAGGAAGTTGGATGGAGTTTACAGTCATCAATTTTTCAAATACGAATCGTATGATTCTCCTAAAGGAGTGTAGTTGGTTGTTGATTAAGGAGATTGTTGTTGAGACCATGTGCTTGATGTAGATGGGGATGAGGGTTCAATGACCACAGTGTTGGCTGCAACCTTGAATTTGTTGTTATGTGTGAATGGTTTGGTGGATTCAAATTTTGATTTAATTGAACTTAGTTTAAGATGACCTTGCTCAATGGCACGGGTTTCGAGCTTGCATGAGCCATTGTGAAAGCTTCATCAAAGGTTCATAATGATTGGATCTACAAAATGGATGATATATGTTTTGCACACGAACGCGAGAATAGTTCAATGAGTTTAGTTTGCATGGGATAGTGAAGGATAGTTGGTTTATAACACCATGCCATCATGCGATGAAGTCGAGTGATGGGCTCATCTTCAAACTGTCGAATGGTATATAGATCAGCGATAGTGGTTTTGCATGCAATATTGATAGAAAAGTTCTCTAAGAACAACTGTGCAAGTTGTGTGAAAGAGAATATAGAATGTCGTGGGATATTGTTGTATCAGTCCAACCCGAGACTAAACAAATACATGGGGAAAGTGTGAAGAAGTAGATCATGATCATGTGCAATAAGACAACATGCGTGCTTAAATGCGAGGAGATGCTATTGGGGATCTTATTTTTGTTAAAATTAGTAACCTGGGGAAGTTTCCAATGAGGGTAGGGTTTAATTAGAACCGACAGATGAATTGGTTCATTACAGATTTGTTCATAGGATAAGGTGTTTTTGGATGCTATGGTAAGGGTTTCTAAACTGGCCAACCGATTCATTGAGGTATGAATTGAATCACTTGAGGTGTTGTAAGGTTGAGATTGGATTGGCTATGTGGTTTGAAAAGTAGTTTGATAAGGCGAATGATGTGTTTGTGGGTGTGTGGGTAGTTGGGGAAGCATCTGATAAGGTGGTTGATAAGTTTGTGGATAGGATGTTTGTGGAATGGTTTGATAAGATAGTTGATTAATTTGTGGATATGTGGGCGTTTGGGGAGCTACTTGGAAAGGAATAACATGTGTCACAGGTTGGGCTTGTTGTATAGGTTGATGTTGAGCAATAAGGGCATGATGTGGTTGTTGAAGTTGGGTAGGTTGTTGTGGTAAAAGATAAATAGGGATATGTGTGTTAAGAGTTTGAAATGACTGGACATGCCTATTAATAGTGGATGAAATAGAATTGTCAAAATGGGAGGTGGGTGGAATGCGATCCACCAATTTTGGAGATTGGGAGGATTGAGAGATTATAGGATATTTTTGGAGTAAGAAGTCATATATGGGGTTAGGAGGAGGCCCAAGTGTCTTGAGAGGAGTGGGAGATGGTGGTGCGATCGGTTTAGGAAGACTGGCTTGACGAGAGATATGAGGGTTGGTGTCAAGGTGGGGAAAATTTTGGATGACATGGTTCTCATGAGGTGAGACCATGGAGACTGGAGGTTGGGTGACTAACAACATGGTTTTGAGTTTAGAATCTTGTTGGGTGAGATTATTAGGAGAAGTAATATCATTGGATAGAGTAGATTGTTTGTTTGTCTCGATTCGAGAGAGAGTGACAATAGGTGTGAAATAGAGAAACATCTATTTATGTATGTTGTTGACAAACAAATCAAGCAGAATATTTTTTATCATCATGATTAATTTCGAGATGTAAGGTAAAACGGATAATGAAGGTGCCTAAAGAAGTCTAAGGTTGGTTTTAGATAGTTTTGGATTGGGAGATGTTTGAGACGATTGGGTGTTTAAGTCCCAATCAGTTAACCAGGTGAGAGGAATGTTTTGATGTGTTAATTATGTTTGTGTAGTCTTAGGTAGTGTGTGATAAGTGAAATGCAGAAGTTAAATCCCTTACTTAGTCTATGTAAGCAAGCATGATGCAGAAGGTTTGTTTTAGACCAAAATGAAATATGACATTCGATGTGGACAATCACTCAGAAAAGGAAAATTCAATGCAGAAAAGAGAAAATAGAGAAAAATGAGGAAAACCTGGAGAACACTTTTCCTAGTTATTTAAATGCGTGTGATAGTGATGTATTTTGAAAGCACCAGTTAGTGGCCTGAAATGCCTAGGTACCCTAAAATGGCACCGTTTAGAGTTGCAGAACGAGGCCAGTGAAAATGATGTTTTTTTTTTTGTTTTACAAAATGGTCTTTGACGGCATGATTTAATGGTTGCAAGGTCATGGAGTTTACCTGCAGAAGCAAATAAAACAATTAGTTCATGCAGATGATAGAATAAGAAAAGCAATATAATGGTCCTAATGACCTTGTGTATTGAAAAGAAGCTTAATAACTATTCTAGTTAATTATATTGTGAAAAAATTCTAAATAATTCATTTTTGGGTGAAAACGAAGGTAACCTACGCGTAATGACACAACTTAAGCCAATACTACTTAAACATCGATATTTGTAAAACATTAGCAAAATAAACTAGTCAATAACTAAATTTTGATTTTTTTTAATTAAGTTGCTAACTAAATTAAATTAACTAAATAATATCAACTTAATAAAAATTTAATAGATACTAAGGTAAATAAGAATGAACTATACATTAAAAATAATGATCACAAATTAATGAAATAATATAAATAAGAAATAATATGTTGTTAAACAATAAACTATACTATCAAAACAATATAAATGTGTATGTTGGATTTATTTGTGTAGTGAACTATCAATAAGAATACTTATTAAGTAATTTATTAATGTCTTATACTCCACAATAGTCGACCGACAAGATATGAAAATGATAAGATATCTACAATAATGGGACAAGAAAAAGAAATGAGGAGCAATATCTTATCAAACCTTTTTATTGAGAAAAATTTTATTCACTTTTAGGTATGCCCAAGGTGGTCCTACTACACATGGACACAAACTTTTTACATGTGTGATGACATAAAGCGAATCACATGAAAAAGAGAACTAAACGGGACATATACAATTAACTATGGTGTTGACATTCCATGGATGTGGATTACATTTGAATGGCATTTTTTTAATCCAAGGCAATAAATAAATGTGTTCTAAAGAATTGTGAGCCGATTGCAATAAACATTTTTAAAAAGTGTTCTTAAACATTGTAAGTCAAATTCAATCAAAGGACTGTAAAAAAATCACTAAATTTTACTTCAATACCGCAGTATCTATCAAAGCATTATTTATAGATGCGTTCTAAAGAATTGTTAACCAATCACTGTAAAGAGACTATATAGTCAATAAACACAAAACTAGTGTGAATTTGAACTTGGTCACTTGCTCGTAAGGGATTATACACCAATTGCTAGAAAGAGATTGTGAAATCACTATCCATGGAGCTTGCGTGAATTGAAACTTGAGCTGGAAACAATTGGATATATCAAGCATCAGAATCTTATAATTCTGTGACATAGAGAGGGAGGTGTTTGGAAGAGAGTAGGGACTGAGCTGGGTGAGTTGACAGATGGGAGAGATGGTGTGGATCTATGAGGTTGACTAGGCTCGTGGAGGAGATATTGAATGATGTCAGGGAGGAATAGCTTGGGCAGTGTGTGTGTGAGAGCAGTGTTGAGAATGGAGGGTTTGGTGAAGTTGTGATAAGGGAAATAGGTAAGAGCGGGAATGACTGAGTGAAAGAGGGAGACATGAGAATGAAGGGGGACGAAGAAGCCATTTACCACACAGCCTATATCTTAGGCATGTGGTGAAATTCTACATGTCATACTTCCAGTCTGACTTAAGAGGACTGGTAAAATCTAGATGTGGTGCAAGAGTTACACCATACGTTGATGAGAGTACTAGCGACTAAAATCAACAAAAATAGTAGGGATCTTCCCTCAAAATTTATATGATAGCTAGGTGAAAAACAATATCCCAAGTGATGATCAAGTAATGCGTTTGAATGAAGGTTATATCCAAAAAGGAAGTATTGTTAGTGTTATGGGTGTTATTCAGAGAAATGATAATGTCCTTATGATCATTCCTCCTCCAAAACCAATATCTACAGTTACCGATGTGAAACGCTCCACCTACTTGCTGGTTTAGAGGGAATCAGTTTGAGATGTGAAGACAGTTCAATGTTTGATGCTATACCTAGCAGACTCGTTAATCTCAATTGTACTTGACTTTAAGCTTGAAATCTCATTGATATTGTGGATTTTATACTTTGATCGGTGGAAAAGTGGTCGAGTCAGCCGAGGAGTGGCCGTGTGCGTGGAGAGGTGTGGAGAGTTAGGTAGAGGGAAGGGTCTGGTGAGGGAAGGAGGTAGATAGGTAAGGAGCTTAGTGAGGGGAAGCGTGGGAGAGCGAGTGGCTCGGTCCCGTAGGATGAGCAGCAGGTGAAGGTGAAATCGATAGGAGGGTCGATTTGGAGAAGTAGGTGAGTAAGGAATTGGGTAGAGAGCGGGACGGGATGTGAGGTGGCCGAGTGGGAGATGGGGAGTCAGCGAGGAGGAAGGGAGTAGTGAGTGGAGTCAGAATGGAAGGGTGAGGATGAGTAGAGGACTCGGTGGGGGAGTCGTGGGGAGAGGTAGATGGTGGAAGGGAAGAGATTTGGGTGGAAGGGAGATGGGGGAGGATTGAGGAGTATGGGTAAAATAGAGTCCGGATATGAGGTGGTTGAGTGGAGAGAGAAGCCGAGTTGGAAATGGGAGTTGGGTGGAGAGTGGAGTGTGCATGGTGAACCGAGGAGAGGAGAGAGATGGGTGTGGTGAAGTGGTGAGTCAGCGGGTGAACAGGTAGGTGAGCCGAGGGGAGTGGAGATGGCTTAGTTAGGATTCTAAAAGTTTTTTTTTTTTATAATTTAATTTAATTTTTTTAATTGTGTTAATTGTTTTGTATATATTTTTTAAATAGCAATAACATGAAAGTTTAATACCGAAGTATACGCCCTTTCCAAACAACACAACGAACTTACCTTCACGACAACAAAAATGACCACATGTACAAAGGACACCACATGGTGGGATCACATTAAATCCTATAAATGAGTGAGCTTACAAATGAAATATTCACAAAATCTATCACGTGACGACCACTAGGAGAATAATGAATTACACAATCAAACTTGAAAACACAACCAAGCAACAAGGTTAATTTCTAGATTTTCTTCCCATGCGGGTAGATGTCAACAGAAAACAAGAAGAGCACATACCTCCTGGTGATTTCAAGTGACCGTACTGACCTAAAATCGACAAATACTAAGATATTGCAAACAAGCAAGTTAGAAAAGATGAATAAAATAACAAACAAAATGACCAAATCTAGGATCTGGTCCCACCGGCGTGCCAAAATGTTGTACAAGAAACTTCATTCTTGAGTGGGGTGAAGGCCGATACTGGGAGCCACCAAAGAACTTCAAATGATGGAGGGCTTAGGACCTCAGATGCAGATGTGGATCTACGGGCACAAAGAAGATAAATGTACGATATAAAGGAAGCTAGATTTGTAAAACTGAAATAGACAAGATTAGATAACGATATGCGGGGGTTTCTGAGGCCGGTGCCCGATTCAAAGATATGATATTAACTCCTTGGAGGATGTCAACCCCATGTCGACAAGATAATAATAGATCATGAACAATAATTATCATGCGAAAAAATGGAATATAAAATGACAAGTAACTAAAATGATGAGAGGACTTAGCTTGTTCTCTACTATGGAGATGAACTGGGCATTAATATGGTAAGATAAGGAACCATGGCAAAGATTTTTCCCTCAAACTTGAAAACTTAAATAAAATCTTTCTTCTCCTCTCTAGGCCTAGGTCTCTTCTCTGAGTCTTCTTGAAAAATCTATTCCGGTCTTCAAAAATATTGGTCCTTGAAATATGGGGGAAAACCCATATTTATAGCTTGGATGTGAGGTTAGATTGGGGTTAACAAATAACCGGGGTTGGGTAGAGTAACCCGAGTTAAGAGATATGATGTGATCACGTGGGGACCACAACTTGAATTATTAGATGGAGTGGGGAGCATGATTGACATGGTAGGTGAGATGATAGATTCCATTTAGAAAGGGGTGTCAGATGGGTATATTAATACCCATGGATTGAATAATTTGTGAGAGATGGGGGATAATGCCAAAAGTCAATTATTAAATGGGTTTATATGGAGCCCATTTAATAATTAATTAAATTTGGTTGAATAGATGATGAGGTTTATTAAAATTTAGGAAAAATAAAGGTGAGATAGGAAATTGCATGAACGCAAGATGACAAAGGGGTGCTATACCAAAAATTGGTGTCTACAACATGCTTTAGAAGAAAATGCAACTTCTACCTAAAACTACCCTTAAGAAATCAAACTATACTTGCAGGAAACGGATTGGATAGAAAAAGTTAGGGATATTTTTGTCAAAAACATCATGGGAGATGGTGGAGGTAGGTTTCCTTGAGCTCCCTACAAAATTTCAGGACCCAAAGAGTTCATTTGATCAATTTATTTAAATAATTGCAAAACCAGGTTTTTGAAAGGCTCATTCAGACCACCTAGACTTCTTAGGTGTCAAACTAAATTATATAGAAATTCTCAAATAAGTCACAGGGAATTTTGTTTATAGTAAATTCACCTAGAATTCATGTGCAAAAAGTATTTTTCAAAAGGAATTGTGGTTAATAAGTTATATCCATTTTTCAAAGACTGTTTTTCTCTCTCCCAGGTGCAACATCTTGAGTCAATGAAGGTAAAAGTATGGTTTTGCTCTCAAAATCACTTAGTTTAGATGTGTTGCATATTTCAAGGATTTTTTTATGATGATTTCAAGGTATTTGTGGTAAAATTTCCTCCAATTCTATATTATGCGGTGCATTGTTAGAGCTATGTCTTTGGTTATAGTCAAAATAGAGTGACTTGGGAAAGTTTTAAATATGAACTTGTGTATACAAGATACTTTGTGTCTTCTTTATGCGAGAATATGAGAGCCTTGTCTTGATCAAGAAAGGATCTAAGAAAAATAATGACAATATGAGTTGATTTTATGCCTCTAACTCTTCAATGCAAGTTTCCTCTAAATGCCAACATGTGTTCCAAGCATTCATTGAATTCATAAGGTGTCTACAGATATACAAATCACTAAAACAAGCAAGAAGAAGACGTGAACATCTTACGAGGGTTTTGTTATCCCGTAAAATTGGCAAGGACAATTCCACAGTAACCCATGAAAATTTTGTTCTGGTCCCTCATCAGGGACCCCTCTGCATTCGAACATTGCAAAACCCTTTCCCAGGAAATCTGGTTTTCCGAACTTAGCCATTTTTGGTCTTTTTGGGTTGGGTGCACCTTTTGTCTGTGCAACATAGGGTAAATCTGCGCCCCCTTCATTTCCTTTGGCGCACCCTTTGACGTGTTAACACACATTTTGGTGCGCCTCCCCATGTTGCGCCTTTCTTGCATGCACCAAGGCGCATGCACCTTCGTGTCAACAATATTTTTGTTGCGCCACATTTTGGTGCACCAAGGGTGCACGTATTTCGTGTTGACAGCACTTTTGGTGCACCAAAGGCGCACATAACTTCGTGTTAACATGCGTTTTGGTGCGCCACAGGGTGCAAGCTTTGCAATGTCGATAGGTGTTTTGATGCGCCACTTCAAAAAGTGGTTGGCGCATTTATTACACCTTTGCCTATATATAGGTGCATCCGCCCTATCACTTTCACAATTGAAACACGTGATTGATCTTATTCCTCTGCACCTATCAGCATTCCCCGTCATCCTCATGTCGCATTCGTGGACCCCGCTTCATCTTTCACATTCTATATATTCCGGGTAAGTGGTCCTTGTTTTTCTCATGTTTTGGTTTTGCTGTTGATTGTCTGTTTGAGTGGTAGGATAGAATAGATCTGAGAACCATGAAGCTCCTCCTGCTTTTCTGTTTTTCCCTCCCAAATCCGTTTCCATCCTTTTTCCAGATCTGCTGGTTAGGATGACTCTGCCCCGAAAGCAAAATCCAAAACCTCCTTACTACCCCCTTCGCCACTTGAAGCAATGTGGAGTTAAGCCTAAAAATCGTGATCTGTCAGAGAGGGAAGAAAAATCATTTTTCAAAAGCTACGTTTTCCCTTGGCGCACGCGCAACCTCAGTAATAAGAAGCACGGTGTGCCTAAGGCACACCGGATTTAATTGCAGCACATGAGCTCTCTGCGCTTTGCGAAAACTAGTCTCCATATGGACGTAGGCGCTTTCCTTATCACAAGTAAGAAAATGTCATGTGCTACACGTAATAAATCTGCACCCTTGGGCGCACCCAACTCCCATGTCGCATATCAAATACCTACGCCATAGGCACACCCTGCACCCATGCAACACCGACATTACTTGCGCCAAGTGTAAAACTACGTTCAAAGGCGCAGGCGCATCCCCTATTACAGCAACATCATGTCATGCAGACCTCCCATGCGCCGCACCAAGTTCCCCTTTTTGCACCTGAAGTCTATGTTACACATGCTAAACTTGTGCACCTTTGGCACACCAAATCCTCGTGTAACATGAAAAATACATGCACCTTTGGCGCATCCTGTCCCCATGCAACATGAAAAATACATGCACCCGGTATAAAACACATATAAATGGCACCGGCGCTCCCTTGCTGCAACAAAAAAAGTCTTGCATGTGCAAGATATCCATGCGCCTTGCGCCCTTTGGCACTGATTTGTCCCTTGTAACACCATTTTTTTGTGCACCATACTATTTAGCCCCGCACCTCAGTGCTATGCGCCCTGCGCCCTGATGCCTTAAAATTACTAACTCTTCCTTCACAACGCTTTAATGGGAGATCAAAAAGCTAACATTAATCTTCTACGTTGGGTTTTGCTTCTTCTTCTTTCAGATCAACAACTGAGTTCAGAACTACATATGTCTACATCAAGCAAGAGACCTACCAAGTCTAAGGGAAAAGCCAAGCTTACAGAGGAAGAAATGAAGTACAAATATCGAGGGTCGATGTCTAAATCCCAGTGCGAGAATGTGACTGGATATAAGAGACTCAGAACTTGGTCATATCGATATGGAAGATTTCTAGGCCAGAACTAGAAGGGTCACAGGGAGTATGTGGATGGAAAAGGCTGGTAGCGGTGGCTTGCATTTTGCTGGAGGGATCCCAGTCAGTGCAGTGAATAACGAGTTCATGATGGTAGTAGCCCACTGCTACAACAAAGACACAAGGTGTGTCCAGAATGAGAAAGGCGAGGTCGTGATCAACCTCACTGCCTGACACTTCGAAATAATGCTTGGCATTCCTCACCACCGGAACTTTGTGGCCGTAAGCCAAGAAGATTGCACCAAGGCTTGGGAGGATAATGAAGACCAGTGTATGCAATTAATGAATGAGGTATACCTGAAAAACAAGAAGGTGGTGACCAGATGGCCACAAGTCATTCATCGCAGTGATTTCTCAGAGGAACTAAGTGATACCATCACGTTCCTAAGCAGAGTATTTGGGCTTCCTGATGCCCACTACTTTCATAAATGGATGCTTAGATACTTGGAGACAATGAACAAGAATGTGCCAGATCAACGCTTTAAGTGGGTGGAGATCATAAGCAACACTATATCCGAGTAGCTCCAACAACTCACCACAACGGGGAGGTTCTACATGAACTCCTACGTAGTTTATGTTGTAGCCTCGGAAAGAGATTATCCAGCATTGATGCGGTGTGGGGTTTGGCCCCAAGTAAAAATATATGAATACTATCCAGAGCTGAAGCTGGAAAATAGTATTTCTCAGTTTACAAAGATTAACGATGCCTTCTTCTACGGCATCGTCTGCCTTTTGAGGCCAAACATGACTCACGGTCATACGACCAAGAGCATTGTTGCAGCAACAGAGAAATGGGGGGCCTTGTTCACTCAATTCCCCACCTTCACTTATCTAAGGGCAGCCAACTTCTTGGGGGAACCAACCAAATTTCCAAGATATGCCGGCCCCAAGCTGATCCTGTTGGAGCTATCAAGACAGCTCATAACCTATCACGAGAAGTGCTTGAAGAGAAAGAAGGGTGGAACTCCTTTCCCCCTCACAGTGGGCAGGTACACTTGTCTTTCTCACCACAAAGCCCGGAGATGTTTGCAGAGTTGGAGCTACTAAATCTAAAGCACAACTTCCCAAAGAAGGCCCACTTTCGACCCAAGGAATTACCTGCCCAGGGCCAAACTCGATCCAATCCACATTCCACAGATCGAGGATATTTATATCGACCTGTATCATGAGGTCGAGCTCAGAAGGAAAGACCATTCCCACTTGGCCTTGGCTGAAATCATCCAGTACGGCATAGCCATCATCCCAAAAGGTTATCAAACTGCTGATCAAGAAGTTGATCAGGTATATCTTGACACGTGGGGACGACTAGCCGTTCGCTGTAATTGACAGAACTAAAGCGCCTCAAACGATAGAAGAAAGGGTCAAAGAAACTCTGCGGAGAACAGAGCACTGGTGCAGGATGAATGGTCTCATCTACCTCGGAGTTGATTTCACCACATCTCCATTGGGCAACGCACCTTCTAGACCAAAACATCTGCCAAAGAGCAAAGGTAAAGACAAGGAGGGCGAGTCAAGCTCTGCCCAAGAAGAGACTCCTGAGAGTCCCCCTTCCGCCGCAAGAACAAGTTATAACTCTGGTTTCTCTAGAGAAAGAAGCGGCCGAGGATGTTCCGATGGGCACATCCACTCAGGATGTTGCCACTACTGCAACTATTGAGGTCCCTTCTATCCCTTCTCCCTCTCCTCCTTCCCCTCCTCGAGTGACCCAAGTGACCATTCCTTTGGTCGTGTCCTCTTCCCCATCTTCTACTGTTCCCCCTTCCTCATCATCCATCTTCTCTTCTCTCGCAGAGCTGTCCCCCACCATTTCTTCCCTCATCTCTCAGCTCCCTTCCATTCCCATGTCTACCTCCCCTGCAGTATCTCTCATCCTCCCGTGAGCACTTCCTCGGCCTCCCTCTCAATGCCACCTCCAATTGTCTCCACGCATTTTCCTTCTACTACTGCAGCTTGCTCCCTTTTCTATTTCTGGCCCCTCTCCCATAAGTCCAACATGGATCTCTCAACGCCTGAGCAAACAAAAGAGGAAAGTTCCCATCGCACCGATGGACTTTTCTCTGTCATCCCATCAAAGGGGGCCAAGAAGCAAAAGCCTATAACCTACTTCTCTCAGAGTACGTCAGGAGAGAGAGTAATGGAGATAGCATACCCCAATCCTTTAAAGGATAAAAAGGATCTATCTTCGATAGATTATACAAAGATGACCCAAGTCACAATGGGGACGTCTTGAAAAGCCTTCCCTATCTGCAGGTTGACACCCTTTACAAGAAGCTCCGGGAAGCAAAGGAAGAAAAGAGGCTGTTAAAGGAGAAAAATAAACATCTTCTCCACGCCTTGCAGAAAATGGGCAATGCACCTCCTATAACTACCGCCGAAACTCCTGAGCCTCTGAGTCAGGATAGGATTAATGAATACGCCAAAATTGGCGAGCAGGGTATGGCAGTTTCCACCTGGAGGAGCTAAATCCTCAAAGAAAGTGAGGGAGTGATCGCCAAGTTCACCGGATTATATCAGAATATCAGTCAGGCAAACAAAGAGCTCCAGGCTATAGCAAGACCCATATCTGAAGAGATGGACCATGCCAGGATGCAGCATGAGACCTTTCAGAAAATGCTCGATTGTTCAGTCGAAGATCTGGTCAAGTTCAACGTCTTTGGTCACCCCAGAGCCCTCAACAAAATCCTTTCTACTCTGGATTACCGGGTCGATCAACTGGAGTTCGTCCTAGAGAAGATTGACAAGATCAAGGAGGAAGCCCTGGATGCAATGGATCAAATTGTCCTGAGAATGTCTCCCGGCTTGCTCACTCCTTCTTTCACCTTAAGAAAGGTGGATGAAACTATTCGGATCTTCAAGGAGATCGTTTCACAAGGGCTAGGACAAAAGTCACTTTCAACGCCGAATCCATCAACAACTTGTTGGCCTGTCAAGTGACTTCATTGGGTACCTGATAGATGAAGAAAATGAATATTCCAAGCTCCCAGAAAAGTTCACAGACCAGCAGGAGACTTGCGAGGCTATCAGTGATCGACACAAGGATCCTTCCAGATCAACTTCAACCCATGATCAGTAAGTTCATGGAATACCGTGCCTAGTTCCACATCTCGTCACTGAGTAGCAGTGCGGAGATACCCCCTTTCACCATTGGGACGGACGATGAATAGTTTCATTCTTCCCGATTTTCTCCTTGTAATTATCTAAAGTATGTTGACACAAATGATGACATCATCCATGTTGCACCATGGGATGATGTCATCCACAAAGTTGTCAAAAGTCAACAAATGACTTTAGAATCTCTTGTAAGATATTTTTGTAATTAGGTGGTTGGTTGGTTTTTGCCTTCTTTTCTTATCTTCTTCTATAAATACTTGAAGACTTGTTGTATTCAAGTGTGGATACTTTTCAGATGAGAAATAGAAGTAGGAAGAAAAGATTTTGAACTTTTTGTAACAGAAACAAATATTAATACAATATTTAGACTTTGTGCTGAATACATGTGTTTTACATCAGACCTTTCTTATGTTAGATCTGTGTGATTGTTCTGTTGAATCTACTTCTACTTTGTTGTCATTTATTCATCAGTATTGCTTTATTCGTCTATGCAAAGTAGGTTCGGCTCTGTATACTACCAACCCAAATCATAGACCTTCTGACCTTTCTGCTTTGGAATTCATTTCTTTTCTCCCTTCAGATCTTTCCTATCTCCCCACCTCATTTCTTTCCCTTCTTTTACAGTTGGAAATACCTCTACTGGGATGAGATCCCAACCCCTGAAGGTAGAATATTGCAAGATTTGTACAAGATTCCTACTGGTAGAATAGCAATAAACCGGGCCACTTTGCTTTGACTCAAAGAGGGGCTATGCCCCTGCTGTTGGCTCGTCTCCCGTCCATAGACCTATCCACCCGATGATTTTCAAACCAACGAGTTTGTGCAATGAAACCCTCGTGCACTGTGTTCTAAGTAGAAAATGATTATTTCATCTTATTAAATATACTTCTATCATGGAAATGGGTTTGGGAAGTCATGTGATAATGAAATGGGTTCATATGGGCATGTTATACAAGTCAAATGCATAAAATTATCCTTTGTATCCGATCGTGACAATGAATTATCCTCATCTAACTAATGGTGACATGTTTCCATGCATCTTTAATGGCCTTTGTTGAAGGCTCAAGTATGGGGTACCTGTGAGCATTGGTTCAACCATCGAAGAATAATCCCAACTCGTGTGAAAATGGTCTTAAGTGAGAGTGAATTATGTGTCCTCTTTCTCAAGAACAAACTACGGGATCTTAATACTTGTCTTCTTCATGGTACACTTTCTATATGTAAATTCATTTTATTTGAAGGCCTCCATCTAACATCAAAAACTGATATGGTGGTGAAAGATTGAATATGACCACGAAATGTAAATGAAGACTTTTCAAAGATTGAAAATTCCCTTCTCTTGTTATCAATGTGTAATAAGTGTTCATCAACATCTCAATATATGTGAGCATACAACATGGAGACCGAGAAAGTGGTCAAGCATTTGGTGAGTCAAATGAAAGAGTTCCTGAAATGTTTATGTTTGAACTTCCTCTATTTTTTCGGGCCATCAAATTATAATTGTCACGAGGACTAAAAATGTCGAGTCTTTGCCTTTAGCAGAATGGACATGGTTTAGTTAAATTTATAACGATATCTATATGCAAGAGAGCCTAAAGTAAACTACCACTTGGTGCAAATGTTGTGTGGACTTCATACAAGTCTCTTAACACCCTTATAAATTGATCAAACTCGAGCTAAGGAGTTACAAGTTTCAGGTCCAAAGAGGATTTCATAAGGTTCTAGATGCTAAGTGTGGAAAATACAAGTTATTTCCTTGCCTTGTTCGAGCTATAAATGGAAGCTTAAAAATCATGCATTGTGTGGAGTCATGTAAGTTATTGAAAATTCAATTAAAACATGGAAGGTGAAAAGAAAAATATTAGTTACTTGACAACTACAAAGTTGTCAATAAATCTAAATGCCAAGAATGTCATGATAAAAAGAGTTACATATGAGAAAAGTGTGTTGTTGCTTGATCAAGCTATATGATGGAAATGTGAAGAGTTTGAAGTAGTTGAACATGAAAATTCTTATAAGGAGTTAAGTTATAGAGGCATTTGAACAGTCAAGTAGTTATGAATGTGAAAAGTTACAATCTAGTCACTTCAAGGGACATACAATATGATATATAGATATATGAAATTAATTGTTGAAGTCATTGATAAGGTGAGACAAAATTATGGGCAACTATTATGAGAAAATTGACTATGTAGAAGTTGTTGAACTAGAGAGAAAAGTGATACATGATGCAATATGAAATGTTATCACTAAGTGACTTGAAGAGATAGATGACAAAGTAGAGCATATTGGAGTTTTGGTTGCTGAATGAAAAAAAGGGGTGAAGGATATAGACATAGCATGATTGATTTAGAGAGAAACTTAAGAGAAGATTGTTAGACCAAGCGGGGTGATATGAGGTATGTTACAGATTAGAAAATAATGAGCAAAGGAAGAGAGACACCAATGAAGGCTTAATCAGAACTTGACGAAAGGTATAGTGAGATTGCATAAATTATATAATTACAAGGTGATCATAATCATTTGAATGAGAAACATGTATTGAATGATCAAGTTATTTTTGTATTTCTCTAAGTGGGTGCTTAGATTACAGGGGTTGGTGCTCCTTGCAAGTTGCAACTTGCTAAATTAGCTAAGTAGGTGCTTGGTTGCCTTCAAGTGGGTGCTTGGAGGATTTTGAAGTAGGTGCTTCATAGGTTTTGTGGGTGCTCAACCAAAATGTATTTATGTGGATACTAGGAATTGGTGTTCCTAATAAAAGCCTTGATTTCAAGTGGGTTTTCTCCCTCTATGGGTTTCCCACTATAATTTTGGTGTCTTGAGCATTTGTCTTCTTGCATGTACCTCAATTTGTATTCATGATTTGTTTTTGATTCTAGTCAAGAATTTTTAGATATTTATAAGTTATCTTAGCACTAATTCACTCCCACTCTCAATGCTTGTGATATTCAAAAGTGAGGGGGTATTAGCCAAGTGGTAAGTATGATTAGGATAAGTATGGTTTGAGGGATATTGGATAATGTTCACATATGAAGGAGACTTGTTAGACATGAATTGATGAACATAGAAAATAGAAGATAATGAAATGGTGACACATATGAAAAATAGGAATATAGTACTAAAGAAGATCATAATAAATCCCTAGAGAATTAGGGTTTTGATATCAATAGGCCTAATAAATAAAGAACTAAGAATATCCTAGATTAGGTGAAGGTTTTGAACAAAAGTAGTTCCACCAAAATATTTAACCCTTCCTTAAATTTTAGGTCAATTTAATTAGATTTTATATTAGATTATAGTTGATTACGATCTTATAAAGATGTAACAATAGAAATAATAACTCAAATTTGTAAACTCATATCAGATTGAAATAATATAACATACACTAATCAACCTACCATGTAATTGAAAAATACAAAAAAAAAAATATGTAGGAACTTAGCTAATTACAAATGAATTCTAGAGAGATCTAGGACTATGCAATAGTGAAACTAGGGGTTTGAACCTGAATGATCCTCACAATAGAGGATGGAACTATGAATCAACCTAGGTAAGGGTCATACTAAATTTTCAGGACTATATTGTACAATCCTAACCCTTTTGTATGGTCTTGGATATTCTCTTCTTTGACTTATGTAACTTTATGTGGTGGTCACCTTCCTAGATTTTTTCATTGTCAAACCCTAGTTGTCGCACATGCAATGAGGCTCTCTGAATAGAATAGACTTCATCTCAAACCCTATCCATGGATGAAGATTTATACAAAACAAACATGAGAAGTTTTATGGGCACCCCTATTCCCTAATTACAAAGGAACTACATTAAAGAGCCCTAATCTGCATGTATTTCTCCACCTAGCATGTGATATCTAAATATATCATCAAATTTGGAAATTTCTTTGACCATGCTTGTTTTGACTTGGATCTTTCTAAAACACTTGGAGAGGATGTTTGAGTTATTTTGGATGAGAGATATGGATGTCATGACCTAGTTTGTAGCTTGGACATATGATGATGGGAGCTACTTTAATGACTTCGAGATGTGAAAGTGTGAGATTTAGGGAACTTTGGATGCATTTTGCAAGTGTATGAATTGAGTGATGTAGTGTTTTTCCTTAGGATTTCTAGGTTATTAAATAAGGTAATGTTTACTTGATTATATAGGGTTTTGTAGATGATTTATCTAAGAAAGGCTGACCCGAATGAAATATAAGAACCAATGAAAGTTATTAATTTGAAATTAAAGTTGGAGGACATGTTGGTCTAAGACTATACTGAGACATGTCGACTAGATATAAATTTCTAACTAGACTATAGGTCCCGACTTAAAGTAAAAAATATGCCACATAAAATTTAGAGTTGATAAATTGATGTTTTTATATTAATTTTGTACATTTTATTCCCAAAATATTTCAACATGCAAATTTACAAGGATAAACAATGGACCTCAAAAAGTGAGAAGAGGGAATAGATAAATTGTACTATTCATAACAAGAGTACATAGCCAAATCAAGTGTTGTCAAATTGCAAATTACCAAATTTGAGTCTCCATAGAAAAAATAATTGAACAAAAATTCAATACCATGTTCAAAAACATATATTGTTTTGAATAGATCAGAAAATAATGGAGATGCTTGCCAAAAATACGGTCTTACAACTCAAAAAATTCCCACGAGATAACAATCACTCAACACTATAGTGTTATCCATAGATAATCCAAACTTTTTCATAAACGACTACATTGAAGAAACTTCCAACTCTATGACAATCTACTTTGTGCCTTAAACTCACATCTACCTTTTACTCTATGAGCTTCTCTCCCACTTGAAAAACTAAGAACTCTCTTCCTAAAGAAATTGTGATTTATTTATATAATCATACAATGTATGTACAATGCCATAAAAAATTCCCAAATAATATAAAATCATAGTCCAAAGGATCCAATACAAACTAAAGGACCCATTACAAGACTCAATTAATCTTTTCGAGCTTTGCGACTTTAAACAATATTTATCCAATGTTTTGTGTCTTTCCAATAGCTTCATATTCTTCCACAACCTCAAACAATATTACACATGGATCTAATTCAACTCCACAATACTACGCAACTTCCCTAAGCTTGTTGGGATCTCTTAGTGTTATGTGGCTTATGATATACTTGTGTGGCTTCCTTAATATTTTGTGGCATCCATCAATTTTTATAATACATCCAATAGATTGTCTGGCTTACATAATGACTCCACAGGACTTGCGCGCAGACTATCCAACAAACCAGCATTACATAATAAAACTATCCACAACACTCGACATTACACAAAGACTTGTGGAATTGTACACAACCTCAATAGTATAGAAATTATACAATAGTACTTTGTAACCCAACAACAATGTACTTCTTCAATATGCGGATTGTAACATGAAAATATGCATAAAAATTAATTGACACAAAATGGACTCCAATTGTTCAGATTATTTTTGGTTAATATTAAATTTCCAATGAACATGTACGATCCTACATTGCGATCAGAGTAGATACACATAGTGTTACCAATCACAATACATTACCATATAAAACCATCTAAAACGTGTCACACCATCTGAAACTTCCATACCTATAGAATGGTTTCATACCTACTCAAATTTACACTCCAGGTTATATCAATGAAGAACTTCTAGGTCATTCTAGTCTACATAGTCACTCTGCACTTCTATTTCATCTTTTTGCCTCTATAATGAGATAAGTACATCTAATTATTTGTGATTTACTAATTGTGTCCATGTTCAATCTTACAAATTTCTAATGAGTATGTAGTCTAATTTATGTATTAATATTTATTAATTAATCTAAATATACCAACTTCTTGTTAACCCTTTCACGTTTAGATAAATAAGAACATCTTAATCCTATTATCTTATTTATTTATTTTTAGGGTTAGATCACAAAGCAAGTTGGTAATCCATGGGAAATAATTTCTCCTTCATCTTCGCAACTAGCTTATCCCATGTCCTTATCTTCTATTTTACCTTTTGTACTCATTTGTGCAAATATGCTCCCACAATAGAGATGTATGCCCCTTCATCTTTGTGCAACATAATTTAAATTTCTTGGGATTTTCCATGTTGTACTAAAAATACTTCTTGAGCTCTCATGGTTCCAAAATATCAGAATAACAAGGGGTTTAAAATCTAGGCTTACTTTCTATTTTTACAATTACACATAAAAGTATGTCCTCTTGACCTTCAACTTCCACTTCTTCTTCTTCTTTATTCACAATTACAACATGCACTCTTTGTTGTGCATGTACTTCTTAATCATCACTTTGATATTCTATAGAAACACCTCAACATCATGTGGTTTCCATGGCCTCCAAATGGGCTTGCATAATATATGCTAACTTGTTTAAATCCTTAACTCTCCCTCCTTAGTTTCTCTACAAGCTCCCATAAAATTACTCCCGTGTGCCATTATGTTTCCTCAAATGAATGCTTCCTCCACACTCCTTCACACCTTTTTACCAAAAAAATTACTCTATGGAAGATGTCCACAACGATTTTCTACCTACCCTCAAAAAATTGGAAAAACCATCAATTCTTGTTGTGTAATCCTCACAACTTCTACCGAAAAGTTACCCACTAGAAAATTTTCACAACGATTTTGTATCCACAATCATAATTTTTGAAATCATCGATATTTCTTGTACCACCACTCACAAGGAAAACAAACCTTGACTTAATACCAAATGTTTCAAAAATGCATATCACAAAAACACATAATCAAGTTTAACAACAAAAATGCATATCAACAAGCTTTATTTTATACACATGCGTGCGCACATGCATTAATATTACAACACACAAATTTTACAAATCATTAATATTAATTTACACGATACACACACATACTTAGATAAATAAAACACATATACCAATTACCAACAATACGTACAAATAAAAACAATCATTCTACACTCGTGTCCCATCAACACACTTTGTTATGATATTTAAGCTCACATACACTCTATGAAATTGCTAAAACTTAGATAGGAATTGACCCCCTAAGGAAATTACACTTTATTTATATAGGCATACAAGCCACCCAATGTGACATTAAACTTAGACAAAAATCCTAAAATTAAGGAACAATACGAAGTTAAGGCCCAAAGGACCCATTACAGACTTATTTGGCCTTTCTAAAACTTTGAGAAGCTTCAAACTTCATCGCTCCATACATTGTATCTTCCAAGCATACATGTAGTATTCCATAGATTTAGATAGAACTGCGCAACTTCATTACATAATCATAAGTTTTTATGGATTTAAATTGTACTTTGTAGCTTCCAAAACAAGTTCCTAGTATTTAGTGGTTTTCCTTAGGCTTGTAGGATTCCACCTATGTTTGTGAAATCTTATAAAATTGGGGCGATTTGCATAGTAAATTGAACATTGTGAAATAGACTTGTGTGCAACACTAAGATTAGCGCAATAATAAGTTTGTACACAACACCAAAAGGAAAAACAAAACACTAGTACTAAACAACTTTCCAACACCACAATTTCTTCATAATGCAGCCCACCAACAACACAATTGGCTCTAACTATCCGAACTATATTTGGTTGATCCATGATTGTTTATGAAATTGGATGCTCTTGCATCACATCGCTATATGGAAAATTTGTGCCATGTAAGGTGGCACTTCTTGGTATCACATTATCCCAAATCATTTGTCACCTTACAGTCACCTAATAGTCAAGTCATGGAACCACCGTATAGTGAGACACATAGAAACCCAAGTAGTTCAAATCCCATAACCATTTTTTAATAATTGTGGTTTTATAGTTTATGCATACATATTTTTAGCATTAAATATTAATGAAATGGTAAAATATAAACAACCATATATCTATCAAGAATATGTCATATAAAAATGCAAAAATTATGTATTTTGTGTTCTAATTCGATAATTTTCTCTACTTTAAATTTTTTTCATTTTACTTCACACATTTAAGTTCTCATTCATAATGTTATGCCTTAAATCTTGTGAAATTTGAATCAACTTATGCGAATCAATTACTAGAATGAACCCTATCCCAATAACTTAAAAATGTTTTACAAAGAATGTAACTTAATAATTTAAAAATCATCCTATAGTGAAGTTTTCAGGAGAGAGGCAAACCGAGGAATTTTTTTGCTCTGCTCATTGGGTTTCATGGGTGTGCTTGTGTTATCTCATTGTTTTCATTGTGCCTCCTTAGCCTTTCTAGGGTTTTCCTTTTGGTCCTATCATAGTGTTAGTCGGTTGTTTTCCCACCGATAAGGCGGTGAGTAGCCTATAAATGGATACCTCTCCATCCATCAGCAACGACTATTAGAATCGGTGGTGGAAATGTCTCCTAAGCATGCTTTGGGAAGTTTATGCCAAATGTATATGAAGAGGTATGGAATATGAATCATCCCCAAATGTTGTTATTTTTGATGAATTCTTAGACCATGTGGTCAAATGGTATCGTAATAATTGCCTTATTTCTTATTTCGTGGTTACATTCCCTCATAACCTTACCTATAAAAGCTGGATAAAGAACCATTGGGAGTCAAATGTTATCCTGATTTCAGGAATCCATAACCTCACCAAGATATTTTATATCTTTTCATTTCATGAGACTTTTTAGGTCCAAGCCCTCCTTAAGGCTTCTTGTTGGTATTTAGGTAACACCCTTTTAGTGCTTTCTTAGTGGACTCCTAACTTTAGCCCCACTAGCCAGGTTTCTTTGAAAATTCTAGTTTGGATCGAGTTTCCTGGACTCTCAGTTCATCTTTGTTCTTTCCTTTTAGAGATAGTTAAGTCCATTTGTAGGGTGATATGCCATGAGCAGGAGAATTTTTTTATGCTCATCCTAATAAACAGGTTTGTGTTGAATTTGACCTTGCTAAAGATCTACAGGACCATCTGGATATTCAAGTTGGGCCCCGAGTATCTCTCGGAGGTGGTTTATTTCAACTTTCCCAACACTTACTTTTTCTATCAAGCCCCGCACCATCACATTCATGACGGTTCTCTTCTATCTCATTCAAAACCTGTGGTGACTTAACCCTCGATGTCTAAGCCTAAAAGTGATCAAATGACTGATGGTTGGACCAAAGTCATAAATAAGAAGGCTTCATATGTTTAATCCACTTACGTGGTACCCCGCCTTCCTTCTCGCTCCCCTCTTTATTCCATGGATAAGTCGAGTCCGGGTCCTTCCCCCTCATCAGTTTCCATTCCTTCCAATCCCTCATAGATCCAAGTTTTCCTTCGCAAATGGAGAACTCCGGGAATTTAGATTCAATGTCTCTACCTCTCCATCGATCTCGTAGTCTACCCCAAGAGGTGTCCCACGGCTCATGGGGAGATAATGGGGTTAAACGCCACTATATTCATGTTGAGCTTTCTAATTTAGACTAGATCCCACTTGCTAATAATTTTGCAATCCTTGTCTCAGAGGATGGCGGGCCAGACGGTAAGGGGAGTTTGATATGTCTTATTTTTCATGAATTCCATTTGTTGGAATGTTAGGGGTCTCACAAATCCCTCTCAGAAGTATTCTGTTTGATTAACTTGCCAACTTTTTAGCTGCTTGTATATTATTTGTTTACAGGAAATTAAAACTTATGGTTGTTTTCTTCAGACTACGCTAAGTTGTATTGCTCTTTATTTTTCACCTTTTCATACTCAACATATTGATGGAAAAGGTGGTGCTAGTATTTCCATTGCCTTAAATTTTTTTGCCTTAATCACCTCCTTGGGCCAAGATCCCTCAAATTGGGTTGTGTGGGTGATTATGGTGATTAATAATCTTTCTTTTGGTATTCTTAATGTTTATGCTCCTAATGATGGCACAAAAAGAATGGTATTATGGAAATGGTTAGGTGATAACTTGCCTTTTTCTTATTGGTTGGTTTGTGGTGACTTTAATATGATTGAACATCCTGACAAAAAATATAGTGCCCTCCATATGCGTTGGTGTGTCGATGAGCATGCATATTGGTACTATTTTAAAACCCTTGGGGATTTTCAATCATTTACTTTGACGGTGGTAATAATTTAAGTTCCAAGCTTTGTATACTTGGACCAATCTTCGAGAAGGATGTGATCAGGTTTTTAAAAGGCTTGATCATTTTATTATATCTCAAGAGAAAATATTTTATTTGACATGCAAGGCCTCTCCCCTTGTCATAGTGTGGTTAGATGTTCTTTTTCGATCACCGTGCAATTTCATTTAAGATTATTTGGTGAGGGATCCCTCTCAAAGTCCCATCAAATCAATTCTTTCTTAATGTCTCCTTTTGAGTCACTTGGGGTGGTCCCTCTTATTGCTAAAGTTTGGAACATGGCGCCACATCCACCTTTTTCTACCAATTGGATTGAGTGGTGGGAAGCAGAAATTCAACGCACCACATGATTCCTCTGCCCATTTGGTAAGCAAGTTACTTGGGTGTGTAAGCAAGCGGACTTGGATTTGCATAAAGAAATATGGAGGGCATTTGTTCTCCTCAAATCCAATCCTTTCGACACCCCTCTTCAGTTACAAACTGCCAATATTTGACATAGGCTCAAGCTCATGGAATCTCACTTGGCACATTGCGCTCGTATCCAATTGAGGATGCATTAGATCAAGGTGGGAGACAAAGCGTCTAAGTAATTTTTCAAATCCTCTATGCCAATCATGCTCGTCAATAGATTAAAGTTATTCAAGTTGCTCAGATTCAACTCAAATATTTTCCCGAGATCACTAACACTTTTCTAAACACTAGTAGTTAGTTTACCAAATGTAAGAGACCACCAATGAGCGAGCTACCTCTTTGCAGAATGTATTGTGGTGGTTTCATTCAAGCTCTCTCCTAATTATCATGCTAGATGTAATTCCCCTCTTACTTTAGATGCGCTATATGTTGCTCTGTTGTGTCTTGCCGATGATAAATCTCTTAGAATGGATGGATTTCCTTGTGAATTATGTAAAGTCACTTGGTCTTCTATTTGTCCAAACTTGCCTCGAGTCTATAATGAAGCTCTCTAAACCAATTCTTTAGGGAGCTTCATCAATCAAGGAAACATTAAGTTCATCCCTAAAGCGAGCGATCCTGAACTAATTAGCAGTTGGCAACCTATCAATTTGTTTAATGTTTCTTACAAAATTATTACTTTAAGACCTTTACACTTCACATTGTTGATTTGTTACCCAATATTGTTTGATCTGAGAAGACGATTTTTTTAAAAGGTCACTATATTTTGGATAATCTCATTGCGGTTTGGGAAGGAATGGAATGGGCTCATTTGTCTCTACAATGACCCTTATTTCTTAAAATTGAATTTGAAAAGGCTTATGATCATATTGAATGGCCTTTTATTCTAGCTATGCTCACAACTTTAGGTTTTGGAAGTTTTTTACCTTGGGCTGTCTTAACTCTATTTTACAATGCTTCGCTTGCCTTATTATCGGTGGTCACCTTTTCACTCTATTAGACAGGGGTTCTCTCTTGCCCGCACTTTTTGTCTTAGTTTATGATGCTCTTGGATATCTTATTATTAAGCGGGTTGATTAGGGTCGCATTCGTGGATTTTTTCCAAGTCATTCTACTAAGCTCATTAATCGACAGGTTCATTTTAGGGGTGAATATTCGTAAATTGGTTAATATTAGGATTTTGGAAGTTTGAAATTGGTGATTTTTACTATCGTACGGTAGCATGTTTGCCAAAATTTTATGGGTCATAAATAAATTTGACCCTAATTTCACCTTCTATTTCCACTAAGGGCCAACCAATGTTGGTATATTCACCATTATGTTATAATATACTATTATATATATGATTAATTTTTCATAATGTAGTAATACAATATAATTCCAAAATTCATTAATTTTGAGATCTGGAGTCGAAGCCGAAGGTAAAAGTGAATAATCTTGTGACAAACCCGAAAGTACAAGCCAAAAACATGAGGGCACCACACACCAACATGATGTCGTCACCAAATGGTAACAAGTTTCGATTATTGTGTGGTAATGTCACTAGACGGTAACATGAAAAATGCTACGGATTTGTAATACCACCGCCAAGATGCATTTTCCATGCTACCGATTGGTGGTATTACCAACCGGTAGCATTTTCCATGCTATTGGCTGGTGGCATTATTGATCGATAACATGGAAAATGCTATTGGCTAGTGGCCTTCTGACCGATAACATGGAAAATGCTACTAGTCGATGGCATTATTGGCTAGTAACATTTTCCATGTTACCGTCCGATGACATTACCACACGACAACATTTTCCATATTTTGGGAGGACAAATTTCTTATTAAGACGATCATTTTAATTGCTAACATAAAAAAATTCAATTTTTTTCCTTACAAAGTTAGCGAAATTTGTATTTTTTCACAAAATAAATTTTTTTGAATTTTTTTCTTTGCGCCATATTTTGTGAGGACAAATTTCTCATTGACTCGGTCATTTTAATTGTTATTGTCAAAAATGATTTTTCAAAAAATTACATGTCTTTGGCCGACATCATAAACTAACAACCGACAATATATAATGTTCTAGTCTAAAATTATTACTCGTCGACACCATTCAAAACCCGTTTTCTTCATACTCGCCATCATTTCGAAATTCATTCTCACAGATTCGCCAAGGAATCTATACAATTTTTTTCTTGGGGTCTTAAAATGAACCCTCGTTAATGGGTACTTTCTTTGACGATTCTTTTCTTACCCTTGTTGAAAATGAGGAAAATTTTGTTGAAGGTTTTGAATTCCTTAATCTCTTTTGTCTTGCTTCAAGATCCAAAGCATTTAGATGGCAAAAACTTTGGGCTATCGGTAAAGTTGTTGGCCTATGCCTAATCAGTTAAACGCTTACCCCTAGAAGTGGATTGGGGGCGTAGAAGGGTAAGTGCACCAAGTTGGGGGATAAAAGGGGGTCTTAAGTGGACACTTTTTTCTAAAAATAAAAACTTCAACTTGTATGACTTATTTGAGATAGTTACACTCAAAATTTGAAGATGTTATAAGAACATGAATTGTAGTATTTCGAGTCTAGTTTCTAAACTATTATTTTTGAAAATGGTTAAGTGTAAGTGGGTTAAATATTGAAAATTTCAATAGGTGCTCCTATTTTTGTTAAAAAACATAGTAGACAGTTGGTCCATACCCCCCAATTTTTTTGAGCACTATTTAGTATTTTTGAAAACCCTTTGGTAGAAAGATAGATAGGAGCATCTAGTTTGGGATAGTTTTTATAGATTTTTAGTGAGTATTTTATTTTTTAATGATTTTTCAAGTACAAAGATTTTGAAAATTAAAAATAACGGATAGTTGACCATGCCCCTAACTACCTCAAAAAATATTAAAAATTAGATTTTTTTGAATATGTATAGAATTAGTCCTAGTTTGGGATTGTATATTGTTTTAAAATTTGGATAAGTGAAAAAAGATACATGACAAAAGCTAAGCGTTTACAATCACTAAAATTACAATTATAAAAGACATAGTTTAAAATAAATATAAATGGAAACCTTAGAATAGTCAGAAAAATATAAAAAGTACATATTTAGAAAGGATAGTTTTCTTGATGTTGTAGGCAAATTTTTAAGAAAGATAGAAAATGTTTTTATAGGATTTAACATTGTGGAAGGTTGTTTTTGCATATTTTGTCAAAAACACATAGGTTGTTGTGTTGTTATAGGTCCAAGGCACAAGTTTGAGAAACCAAAGCAATTCCAAGCTTGTAAATTCTTGGTTTTGGGGCATAATGTAGGGAGCGAGTACACGTTATAACGCGTACGTGTTAAAGTGAGATATAGATATTGTATATGTTTTTTGGTATGTTTTTGGCATGCTTTTATTTACAAAAATTAATGTTTTTGGCATGCTTTTATACTTTAAATTTATTTTAGTAAATATAAGAAATTAGGGTCACTCTGCACCTTATGGAACTAGTCTCACAGCTTCATGAGTCGCGGTTTAGGAGACCATTTTTTATAATCTAATCTAGTTAGTACATAGGTAATTTTCAAGATTTCAATTCAGTCTAAATCTTTTAGCGTTTGTATTCTACAATCGATGTCTATTTTAGCAACAAATATGGTCATTGTTTAGGTTTTGGGCCTTTTGGATTGTTTACTAACATTTGTAGGAGTGTTAGATGTGTCAAAATTAGATTTTACAAACCTCACAACTCTAAAAGGAAACAACAACTGCTCAAATATATGCACTCATGAAATGCCTTATAATACATAACAAATCAAAACACATGTGTTGGACATAGTGTCATTGGTGTTGTCATTGATGTCAAGTTACATTGATGACAAAGGGTGTCTAAGTGGCATATGAGTTAGCATGAGGTGTCAATCATAAGGAAGCATGAAGGTTGATTGTTAGTACCTTGTTTTGGTGTCATGAAGTGTTGCATTGGTGAAGTGTTGGTTTAGAAACAAAATGGGCAGCTTCATTGTTTTTGAATTATTCATGAAACCTTCAAGTCTTAGAGAAAAGTGGATGTCTCCAACATGTAGAGGATTTATGTAGCTTTCAAATGCCTATTTTTTCCCTTCTAACTCCTTATAGAGATCTTGAAATATTCTAGAGAAGTTAGGTTTCACCATTAGAGTGTTTGTTCCCTACACCTAGAAAACACGATGTTGAGCAGATAGTCCTTGAATGATCAAACCTTTCCTAAATCTTCCTAAATTACCTTCAACACTTCCAATATTCCCTGACATCACCTCTGGATTCTTAAGATATTTCCTAAACTCTCCCGGAGGGTGTTTTAATAGCTCTAGAATGGCCAAAATAACTAGCATGGAAATTGAAAATTTTGAAGCATGACAACTAAGCCCTTAATTGAAAATAAGGCTTCTCAATCATTGTGCATCCTTCCTCTGGTGATGTAATAACATCTTGTTAATAATCAAATTTGGATTTCTTAGGTGATTAGGGGTATCTTGGGTCCACTTGAGATGGTCATAACTTGTACTAGTCCATTTGGACTCCATAGGAAAGAATAGGGAGTTTCCTCCAAATGTATAATTTGAATATTTGAACTAGCTCTAGGTATGTTATAGGCTTAGGTGTTAAGTGCCACAAATCCTCTCGGATCGAGATATTAGATTCGAGAGGTTAGAGACTATTTTGCAAAGCATTTTCACATGTAAATACCTTGTTTTGGATTGTCTTCTTATCTACAATGGTGTTCAAGGCTTCATGGAACCCTTACGGTGTCCACGAAATGGAAAATAGATATAAATACTTACTCGGACCAGGACTATACCCTGTTTTAGAAGTTTAGTAGTATGTAGCATGAACATAATGATTCAATGGAGTCCTTGATTATATTCCGGGCATTGATCACAAGGACTTTGTGTTGCAAAAGTAAAGAAAAGGTAATAAACCATCTAAATGAGGATTTCTTAAATTAAATTTGCGTTCACAATCCTAAGTGTGTGTTCCCAATCTTAAGGGCATATGAAAGGAATGATAACCAGATTGTACCAAGCCAAGAAAACAGATGCTAATCAAACACCATGATCTATAAGATGAAAGCAATTCGCCAGAATAACTTTACATAAAACCTTTGCAAACAAATGAGCAACAATATCATATATTATTATGGAACTCAATGCAATACATTGAGAATGGGCCTTGCTTAAATAGGCAAGGAATAACAATCTAAGAACTAGTCAAGGTCGTAGATCAAGCCATAAATCAAGGAAATAACTAGTCATCAAAGAACTAGTCAAGACCATATATTTAGGAGAGAACTAGACATCAAGGATCTAGTCAATACCATAGATCAAGGAAAGAACTAGTCAATACCATAGATCAAGGAAAGAACTATACCTAACAACTAGATAATATCTCCTAATATCTAAATAAGATAAAAGAAATATCCACACACATAAGTGGGTGAGGATAAATACAATAAAGGTAAATAAATTACCTAGGTGAACATGAGCTAAGGTAAATGCCTACTCTAACAACATAGAGTAAAATATTCATTGTAAAAAGGTAATAATTATGCCGGTAGAGTCCTTGATAAGTGTGGAGGAAGGTAATAAGAAGACCAAGAGTTTCAAAATCCCTTTTACATGTTAGAATAAGAATAAAAGAAAAGGAATGTGCAAATATAGTCTAGCAGTGCTAATGCTTAGTTTGAGGGCTAGGAAAGATGCACTTTTAGAAAAATAGTCTTGATTCCACGTGTTTGAAGTTAGTGGAGCCTCGAAAAGTTAGACGAAGGCCTAAGGGAATTAATGATTCATAAAATTAGGGCATAAGACAAAGTATTGAGTGGTTAGTAGGTAAAGAGAGAAATGTACAATCATGTTTATTTCTTGTGATTTGTCAAGACCAACCTTCATAAATAGTTGTCTGAGGAAAGAAACTCATTAGGAAGTTGTATCTATCGGTGAGGGAGTGGTGTTAGAATTTTTTTAATCCTTAAGTAACATGGGAAAATCATTATACAAATTTAATCAAGAATACCTATTGACTGTCCTGCACATTTCCATAAAGAAGCTTAGAAAGAGTAAGGGTTTGTATGAAAATCCTTAAGTGAAAGAGGAAGAGTTGAGTGATTTACATTAGTGATTAGGAGAGGGGTAAATACAGTGAGATGAGTGAAAATAATATTGAGTAAAAGTCAAGGTGAAGGTGGAAAAAAAAGTTGAGAAGATTGTTTAGAGTTTGAGCAAACAACAAGTCTTAATAAGCCAAAAGTTGAAAATCTAGCAAGATGATGGATAAATGAGTAATCGAACATTAAGGTGTGCTTGAGTAAGGTGTATGGGTGTGTTGAAAGGTGGATGTAAGGATGAAACAAGTGGTAATCCATTAAACCCTTAATTTTTCTTTCAAACCCTAACTAGATCTACTTGAAACAAGGGAAAAGGAGAAATTTGAATTGGGGAAGTTATATTTTGAGTTGAAGTTATATAAAGAGGATTGCAGGGTACTCTATATCATCTGACCAGTTTTTCATTAGTTCAAACTTTACCCTAACTCAAAGGAAATTCATAATAATATCATTTATTGTGTTTCAGTGTGTAGGGAATAATGTTTAGAAGTTGATTGATCAACTCATTTAGTTTTGATGAGAGACTACTTCCTCCAAAGGCCTAAAAAGGTCATTTTTGGCCATTCTGTAGCTAATTGAACACCCTTTGGAAGTTTTTAGAGAAAATATAAAGCATTTGAGGGTGATTTCAGAGATAATTGAATATGTCTAAGTAAATTTAGGAAAGTTTAGGAAATAAAATCTCATTCAGGAGCAATCTATTTAAGACTGGGTTTTTAGGTGCAGGAATGAAAGCTAAAATGATGAAAGATGACTTCTCTAGATGATTCCAGGAGTTATGGAAAGAGTTAGGATGAAAAAAATAGGCATTGGAAGGCTATTAGAATACTCTACAAGGTGGAATAATCAACATTGATTCAAGGCTTAAATATTTCTTTAGGTACTACAAAACTTTAAATCGCCCCTCCTAGTTAAAAATGAAATAGGACCTAAATTTTGAGTTGCAAGCATAATTAGATTTTTAGAATAGTTTCATTGATTATAAAATTTGATTTGTAGTGTTTTAGTGAAGTATGGAGGTCAAAAACATGTAACTCATCCTCAAATTTCATTCAAGGATTCATCTCATATCTAGAGGAGGAAACCCATTTCCATGAGGAACAACTTGAGAAAAAAGGTGTCCATGTACCATAAGCATGCTTACACCCAGGTGTCATCTTGGTCAATAAATTGAATTGTGAAGGAGTCATCATGTTAAAAGGTGAAATGTGGATATCAAGGAGTGAATTAATGATCATCATATCCTGACTCTATCATTGTACCCAAATCTCTCAAAAGAACAAGCTAAAATGAGCTAGTCATGCCACCAAGGTATCCAAGACCATCATGTGTAAAGTATTAAGGCATAGTTTGTCCATGAGAGACATATGAGTAAAAATGTATGATAAAATTGAATTTTATTCCATGAAAGGATGATTTTAGCACCGGGAAAAGTGAGGGGATAATATTTATATGGAGCACCTGTTTCTAAGAAAAAGCAATCATATGTGTTCACTTGATGAAATTCACTTGGCACTATTCGTAAAAACTCATTCAATACCTAGTAGTGTGATACAAACTTAAGGTGGAGGCACATTAAAATCACCTCACCTTTTCCATAGGACAAGAATCCCATTCATGTTGCAATCCTCTAACTACAAAGTGAGTATCTCATTTTAGTAAGAAGTAGACAAACATCATAGAGTTGAATCGTGGTCACTAAAGTGAATTATGGACCAAATTTAAAAATTAGTACCAATTAAAGTAGTGGTATGGCCAAAATCCAATCCAGAAAGTTAAAAATGTACAAAATGACTATATGTTTTCCCAAAACAAATACCGACTACAATATTTATGCCATGAAATTTTTAGGCCCTTGTTGAAATCCTAAAAAATGAGTAAGTACTAACTAGATTAGATTTTGAAAAACTATCTTCTAGATTATAACTGTCGAGCTACTGATCACTTCCATCAGGTGCATAATGAACCTAATTTCTTATATTTACTAAAATACATTTAAAGAAATAATAAAAGTATAAAGAAATAATAAAGAAATCTTATACTTAACATTTATTTTAGTAAATATGCCCCCTTCCCCTTCTAAACTTCATATAGTTCAAAATGTGTACGCGTTATAACATGTACACATTTTGAATAAAGTAAAACACATACATGTTTTAGGATTGGTAATCACCAAACCTACCAAAACACAACGCGTGCATGTTATTTCAAAACCATGTACGCGTTTTTAGCTATTTTGGGATTTTTCCACTTTTTGCCCCCAGCATCCATGCACATACCTAGAACAATTTAATTTTTTTGGCATTCCTTTTTCCTTTGATAATTTTGCAACTTTATGGCAATATGTGATTGATATAGTTGAACATAAGGTCTCTCGGTGGTCTTTCAAATATCTCTCCTTGGCAATAAATTTGAGGTGTGTACTATTTTTCTTTCTAGTGCCCATGTTTACTATTCTTCTTTCTTGTGCCCATCTCAGCTTCCTTTGCCAAACTTTCCAAGCTACTCCAAGATTACCTTTGGTGTAAAAGTTCTAGTTCAGTTGGCTTTCATCGGGTCGCTTAGGAGGTTTGTTTTCTACCCCGCGATCAAGGTGGCATCCAAGTATTATTGATATTTAAAGGAAAACATCGCTTTATGTTCTCTAAACACCACATAGTCTAATTAACAAATGCTTATTGAATCTAACAATAGTTACATCAATGATTAAAGCTTAATGGAATGCTTGAAAGAACTAACATGATATATCAATCTATCTTAGCTAAATCATGCCTACTTAATATTCAATTGCTAACTAACTTAGACCTAAATAGATCTAGAGCAATCAAATTGGGGTTTGTTGCTACTTACTCCAAGGAAGGTGAGATGGTCTCTCCAACAATGACTACAAGATCATATTGGATACCCATCTACTAACCCCATTGAAGACTTGAGGCAAGGATTGAGCTTGGCTATTAATCATATTTCTTATATGATATGCAAATCAAAGCATGGTGTAAAGTTTAAAGGTATGTGGTTAGTCCTTTTTATAGTTTTTCCTTTGAGGAAAACTAGCATCTTGGTGCATGTGGGACTAAAAGCACAAAGTAGATTAATTTCTAATCATGATTAAGGCTTGTTAATCATGATTAGTGAATTAACAAGTGATTAGGATGTGAGGAGCCTTAATCAACCACTTAGGTCAATTAGAGGCTAGGATAAGATTTTGAGCCTTCTGAGATGTTGTGGAAGGAAGTGGGGTGATTTTGAGTGGTTGGAAGAGGGGTTTGAGCCAATAATAGGGTATATTGACCAAAACAAGGGTAAAATAGGCTTAATTAGCTAATAATCACTAATTGTTTGTTTGGAAGAGGATTTTGACTTATGATTTGTCATAAAGTGGCATCCTGAATGCGAAAGAGGATAGGTAATCAACAAAGCATTGTTAATTGACCAAAATGGTAAGAAATGTTAGTTAATTAGTAGGAAATCACTAATTATAATGGAAATGGTAAGAATGAGAGTGATTTGTGTGCTTTTGGCAATAAGATTGCAAAAGTGGAATTTAGGTGTCTACATTTTCCCTCGTTTTGAGGTGAAGTAAGTAACTTCACTTCAAATATAGTAGAAAAGCATAAACAAGTAAATTTTTGAAGAAAAATTAGTAGAATGAAGGATGCCCCCTCGAGTGTCGATGGGGTGATAGAAGAAGTCAATCAATCGATCGAAAAATATGATCAAACGATATAGAAGAAATAGGATAGGAATAAACATGATTGTTTATTGCCCCAGGTGATTTGGAAGAAAAATTAATAGTGATAAGACATGAAAGTGGAGAATAGGAATAGCTCTTTGCATCCAATCTTCAATAAGAAAATTTTTATTTCATCATGTTTCCCCTATGATCTACATCATCGACCTTTATTAAAATAAACAAAAGTGTAAAATAACATGAAAAGCTATATTACTAACATTTGTTCATTGTTAAAAATACGTAACTCCATGCAACATACATAATGCAATGCAATACGAGAAAGTAAAATGATGCTTAACTCCATGCAACATACATAATGCAATGCAATACGAGAAAGTAAACCAGCCAACCTAACAGAGAAACAAGTACAATCACACATACTCAAACAAACAACATTCAAGACAGTTGCACCAATGTTTTTGTTATCAAGCTTTAGTTCCCAATGTTCGTGTTGTAACGAAAAGGGTTAAAAATGGTGCCCCAAGAAAGGATACATGTGAGGGGAATAACAGAGGACACAAGTAGTCCCATGGAAAGCATTCATGCACTATGACACAGTCTCTGAAACTCACTATTGCACGGGAGTACCGACATAGTAAGCAAGCCAACTTTGTTAATGGAGGTAGATCACGATGATCCGCAAGTCATTTGAGACAAGAACAAAAAAGAACCTAAGAAAGATGTTTTTGTAGGAAAATTTTGATGTTCGAGGATAATGCATTTGATACAGGATCAATTACATGTGTGCATGTTTTTTTAAAAAAAAAATTTTTAATTTTTTGGATTTTTAATGATTTTACCAATTTTTTTGGGTTTTTTTTTGAAAATTTTTATATTGTTTTTTTTTTATTTTTAGGAAGAAAATATTATAGAAGAAATAACAAAGTCATGGGACATCACCAAAAGTCACCGTAAGGCAAAAATATGCCCCATGTAGTAGAAAAGGCCATCGGGAAGCAAAAAAAATATGCCCCAACATAGTAAAAAAAATGGGCACAAAATAATTATTTATTAAAAATAATCATCACGGTGAGTGCTAGAAGAATTTAGAAGAACCACGATGGCTCCAGGGTGCCTCGGGGGTGAGAAACACATCATGGGGGGGTAAAAATGGGTATATAAACCATCACAAGGCAAGTTCATTTACCACACACACTTACCTTTTTACTGTTGATTGAGCTCTGACCTACGAGAGAAATGGTGAGGGTGCAGAACCAGAAACACCATGTGGATCACATGAGAGACTACATGAGACTTCTAGGGGATGGCCCATAGTACACAAAGCCAAACTTTTCACCTTTTTAATTTTATAGCATTTAATTTTGGTTAAAATGCATTTATTAGGCATTAATAGGGTAGAAAATCATGTGAAATGCGTTAATGCGCCTTAGGGCACATCCTGCTCATGGGGTGTGCTAGTGTTGAGTAGTGGCACAAAATGTTGGGTGTACTGAGGTCGTGCTTGCACTAATGTTAAAATGTGTATATTCATATGTTCATGTGTAAGTGCATAGCAGGGCACATGCATGCCATGTAAAGGGGGGAAAATAGGCATATAGGCATGTGAATGAATATGGGCATGCAAAAAAATGTGGGGAAATGTGAAAATGTGTGCATTACATGTAGGGGTACACTGTGTTGGGGTGTGGAGCCTAAAGGGGTTTTGAAAATAAATGGTCACGCTGCTGCAGTGAGTTTGGGCATTGAGGAAGATTGGGGACACTTTTCTGCAGTAAATCATGGGAAGATGGTTACTGACATTGGTTCTAGTGGGGAAGCAGGAGGTCATGAGAATTCAAACTTCTAGGGTCAGATTTTGGACTTCTTAAACTTTAGTGAATCCTAAAATAGAGGTGAAGGTTTCTAGAAAATCTAGAGTATTGAGAAAATAAAATGAATGATGATAACAAAATAAGAAGAATTAGATGATATAATATAATTAGATAACATGGTAAGAGAATAATATAATAATGAAATGACCGATTAACCCTCTTGAGATAATATGATTTAGAGTGATTAGAGAGACAGGGTGACATGGGTAAATCTCGGGCCTTCTGAGGTGACATTTCAATGTTACATGATGGGACCATATTTTTCTAGAGATTACATTAGAGGTGACTGGTTTATCATACATGGCTCACATGCCACATTACCCTAGATCATAGCCTTACTTTACAGCCTTAGATTGAGATGAGAGATGAGAGAGTCAAATGTTTCATCTTCCTACCAAGTGAGATGAGCATCACTTTAGAGGATGTGTGGTGGATTTTATGAGTTCCCATCCGGGTTTGATTACCTATGATGGTCACTAGGAGCATATTCAGATGATGCATAGCCAAGATGTTTGGAGTGGTAGACATACCCCCATGGGTATGACTACTAATATTAGCAGGTGTATGGCCATCAATGGTATGGGGGATGGGTCCCATATTTTTGTTAGCTCTTTTCAATGACATATTTCTATCTAACAAGACTAGGTGCTTGATTTCCTCTGGCCTTATTGAGTGATTCACGACCTCCTCCAGGGAGAGGTTTACTACTTGGGGATAGTGCATTCTAGCCCACTTATATGCATATTTGCATTTGATAGCCTACCATGGATAGAGGTCCATGGGTCCTGCCACTTTGTTACAGATATGGGCTTGGGACCACATTGCAATTGGATGCCCTATGAGCATTGAGAGCTCGAGTCTTGAGAGCCATCTATCATGGGCTTGGGTTCTAGATGGAGATGATATTCATGGTCACATGGGGGATACAAATTATTATAGGTGAACTTTTGATGAGCTACAACCCCACATGATTACATGGTGGCCATACAAGGTTATACCAGTGGCCTCAGATGCAGTTGAGTTGAGCATTGCTACAGTAGATCATTTTATCCTTGGGAGTAGGAGTCATATCATGGTGGTACATGGTGGTACAAGTGGATAGGGTCCAGCGGTAGTTTGGTCTCATCTAGGGATTCCTGTGATGAGATGTGGTATGGGTGTATATATACAGAGAGACCTTTCACATGGGGCCCTAGATCAAGCTAGGTCAAGCTCTCGTACTAGCTTCTTACAGTGGTTCCATAGCCTTGGGTGTACAACTAGCATAGATAGTGGATCCAGGGATGACCCTAGATTATGTAGGGTGGTATGCTACAGATAATGTTTCCTCGATGTTTGACCATTCCACATGAGGTATTAGATGTAACAACATAGGGGGGTTACACAGGGCCCAGATCCTAGGGCAAGGCATAGCAAGCACAGTACACATAGGGAAGGTCCATAGTAGGATATAGGATAGGGGTAGTACACATAGGTGTTGGTTCAATTCAACAAGTTTTAGTGCAGTAGTAGTAGTAGGTAGTGGTGTAACAGTATATTACACCACCAAATGGATGCCCCTTCAGTTCCATTATGGCACCATTGCAGGCACCTCCATCACCCCCTCATGTGAGTCCACCACATAGTCCACCAGAGGTGGAGGAGATGGCAGGGGGGAGG
This sequence comes from Taxus wallichiana var. yunnanensis, assembly GCA_018340775.1. Classification (NCBI taxonomy): domain Eukaryota; kingdom Viridiplantae; phylum Streptophyta; class Pinopsida; order Cupressales; family Taxaceae; genus Taxus; species Taxus wallichiana. The sequence continues at coordinate 577,228,604 of CM031234.1, read as the reverse complement.
AGAGGATATGGAGGAGGATGTATAGGTTGGTGGGCAGGGTGGCCTTGCAGCAAAGCACTATACATAGGTGGTATAGCCCTACAACTTCTAGGTTAGAGCAACTAGAGAGAGAGAGAGATTACATAGAGAGACTAGGATTAGAGAGAGAGACTCAGCTCATGGGAAGAGAGAGATCAGCCAGATAGAGAGAGAGAGAGATCAAGATGACAGAGAGAGGATGATCATTGATCAGAGAGAGGGTACAACTATAGGCATGAGAGAGGAGACTACAGACAGGACATATCAGAGTAGCCCAGTGTGTGGATAGAGCTAGAGTGCCACAGTGTGAGTGTGAGGGTGCAGATGACATGCTTTAGCAGTGGGTATTTACTACTTTAGAGTACAAATTTTGATTGGTTAGAGAGTGCCTCCCTAGAAGTTGAGGCTACATATTATAGGATGTATCATCATCATGTGGTGTCCCGGCCAAGTAGAGAGATCTCTAGTTCAGCCATAGAGGGTAGTATGTCACGATCTAGAGAGGAAAGAGGCCATCATGATCAACGATCTTTGTACATGGGGTCCTTCAGACAAAAGGAGCTTAAGAGCAACATGGGTCAACACAACATGGTGTAGTGCCTTCTACACATCCATCACCTCAAATGCCCCCACCTAGTGGCAGACCCGGACCAGGCAGTCCAGAGGGTGAGAGTGAGGTTGACTCTCTTATTGATATATTAGATGTATATTTTGGTGTATCACCTTGATATGAAGGCATACTTTTGTACGATGTATATGTATTTTTTTATCATGCCTCATGATGAAGGCATATTTTTGTACAAATGTATGTTATATATTATTTTTTATTATGCCTCGTGATGAAGGCACATTTTTTATCCATGCCCATGATGGATTTTTGTATCTGATATGTATCGAGACACATTGATTTTGTACATGGACATTTGATATTTATGGATATATGATGATTGATGGATTACCGATGTATCACACTTTTTTTATGAGATATCATGCTTAATCTATATGTTTATGTTTGTATCACATGTTGTTAGATTTATGAGATAGCCTTAGCTGATGTCATATTGCATGTTGATGAGATACTTTGAGTAAAACATGTTTTTATTTTTTATATTGGTGTGGGGGGATAGATTTTGATCATGCACAACCCCTCTTGCCCCATTGATGATACGGTATTGATGATTAGCTTTAGCATACATGTGTGATGTAGACTTAGCTTTTATTGATATATGATGTATAGATGTGATGGTTTATTTGATATGATGATGAAATGATAACAAAATGTACAAGTAAAAAAAAGCACAAGTTAAACAAATCTAATCAAAGCAACACAACTATCTACAAGTATGCAAGATAAAATGAACTCAATGCAATGCACCACAGATTAAAGTAACACTCAATCTAAGTAAGCAAATGAATCCAATTTAAAGCACACAATACAAAAATAATGCAACTAAAACCATACAAACCAACAACTAAAAGTAAGCAAACTACTACTTTATTTTTGTGGGACAATTTTGGGATGTTTTTCGTTTTTTGGGTATTATCTCGAGATAATTTTCTATTGTTTTGGAGTTTTTCTATGAAACATATTTGAATTTTTTTATTTTTTTATTTTTCAAACTAACATATCTATATGTTTTGGGATTTTCAAAAAGTTATACAAATGTTTTTATGTTTTCTAAAGAAGTTTTCCAAAGCGAACGTGCAAGGAAATGAAGAAACATGGATGCCCCCAACGTTAGTTAGATGGGGATGTACAAGGGAATAATGCCACATGTTATGTGCAAGAAGGTGATGATGCAAAAGTTTCCCAACATGAGATGGGAATATTCAAAGTCAAACTCTTTGCATTCAAAAGTAGGATCATCCGGATCAGGGAAAAGAGGGACATGCTCACAAGGGACTCAAAAAAAGGTAAGGACCAACTTAAGACAAAGCTATCATACTCCTAGACCTGAAATGCTTGTGAACAATGGACCCTCCAATGGCACCGAAAACTAGTTTTCACCAAAGGACTTGTCCAAAGTGCCACCATTGCGTGGTTTTCACTATTGGACGCACCTGTTTATTTCTCTTTTTCTTTTTTTTTTATACTTTTTTGTCATTTTTTCGATATTTTAGGGACCCCACACCTAAGCATAGAAATGCTTAAGATGCATTGCATTCATGGGTTCCTCAAAGCTCTTGGCCATCTAAATAGGCAAGCTTATAGGCACTTAAACCAAACTTGGCAACCACAACATATGGCCCTAGCCAATTAGGCTCAAATTTTCCCTTCTTTTCTCGGTCCTTTGTGGTGTTGAATTGATTTTATTTTAACACCAAGTCTCCTACCTCAAATTGATGAGGTATTACTCTTTTATTGTAGCTTCACACACTCGATCCTGATACACTTTAAGGTGATTGAGGGTGAAGTTGTTTCTCATCTAATAGCTCCAACTCTACTAGTCAGCTACTACTGTAGTCCTCTTCTTCATTCAGGTAGTCCCTTAGCTCAATACGCAAAGAGGGGATCTCGATCTCTAGGGTAGCATGAATTTCTGTGCTAAATACTAAGGAGTATGGAGTGACACACTAGGGAGTGTGATAGATGTTCTGAATGCCCAAAGGGGAGGGTGAATCTGTAAATGCTAGTTACATGACCTGTTGTATTCACCATCTTCTCCATAATACGATGAGGGTTTTATTAGAAGCTTCATTTTCCCATTACCTTGAGGGTAATAGGGGTTGAGAAACTTGAGATATTTGAAAACATTTGCATAACACTTTCACAGTTTTATTTTTAAATGGCTTACCATTATCAATGATAATAACAGAGGGGATACCATATCGACAGATGATATGGTTCATTATAAATTTAGATATTTGGGGCCTTCAACATAGGTAAGAGGAACAACCTCTACCCATTTTGTAAAGTATTCAGTAGTAGTGATAATGAACTTATGGCCATCTAGGAGACATGGTTTAAGCTTTCCTATTAGATCAAGACCCCACTTTGAGAATGGCCAAGGTGTCATGATAGGTTAGTAAGGATTGCATTACGCGCATGTATCAAATTTCCATACTTTTGACAATCCAAGCATTTCTTCACATGTTTGCAACAATCATTTTCCATGGTAGGCCAATAGTAGCCTACTCTGAGTATTTTCTTTTCCAATATGATCCCATTAGTATGAGCCCCACATATGCCTTCATGCACCTCTTTGATTTCTAGGATGGACTCATCTGAATTTAAACAACGCAACAAATTCCCATCATAGCCTCAATGGAAGAGGGTGCCCCAAGGGTATATAATGGGCTATACGCTGGATGAGGTTTCATTTTTCGGTATGGGAAATGTTTTTGGAAAGGTTCCATCATGGAGGTAATTAAATATGTCATAAGTACCATGGGGAAAAGGGACCAACAACTTCACACACCAAACAAGACTCTAACATGTCATATGTTGGCATTCAAGTGCTCCACAAAAAATGGCATATCATTGTTTGTAGGTGGAATACTCAACATGGATCCTACTATAGCCATAACATCTATTTCTCTATTTTTGGGCTCTTGGTATTTTTCAAATGTTATCTACTCAAAGAAATCCTTCAAAGAATCAACCATTCTCTTGTATGGAAGAAGTTTTCTCATCTTTTACTTTATATTCATCTGTCATCACTATTTTATAATCAACATGGAATCACCATTATATTTACTCATCTGATATCCCACTTAATAGCTAGCTTCATCCCTATAATAAGGGCCTCATACTCCACTATATTATTTGTGCATGGGAATCCAAGTTGAAAATCCTGGGGGATCAAGTCTCTCTATAGGAGTGATCAACACAACTCGACACCTAAACCATGAAAGGTAAAGGAGCCATCAAAGTATAGTTTCCATATGATTGATTCCTCAAGGTACATTATAGATGCATCTGGGAGCTCCAGACTCAAAGGTTCGGTACTTGGTAGTGGAGAGCTTCTACTAGTTGATCTACTAGAACTTGTCCTTTCACTAACTTTTGATGTACATACTCAATGTCAAACTCGTTGAGTAAGATGATCCAATTAGCCATCTTTCCTATGTGAGTGCGGGGGTTTTGACAATAAGTATTTTAATGGATCTACCTTTGAAATAAGCTTGACCTTATTGTTGAGAAAATAGTGACATAGTTTTTGAAAGGAAAAAACTATGGCCAAGCAAGCCTTTTCGATCTGTGGATAGTTGAGCTCATAAGCTATCAATGTTCTTGCTTAAGTAGTACACAAATTTTTTCTCTCTCTCTCTTTATCATACTTGGGCCAACAATGCCCCAATTGCAAAAGTGTGTGGCAGAGATGTAGAGTAACAAAGGTTCACCTACCATGGGTGGCATTAGAATAGGGGGTTTAGCCAAATAGATTTTGAGCAAAGAAAATTCTTGTTGCTGCTCTGGTCCCCAATGAAAACTAACATCTTTCTTGAGAAGATGTGTGAATGTATGACACTTGTCTAGCAAGCTGAGAGATAAACCTTCTTATGGCTTGAATCTTTCCTTGTAAGCTTCATAGTTTTTGTCTATATATTGGGAGGAGGCATTTTTGTTATAGCGAAACCTTTTCCGGATCTACTTCTATTCCTCTCCTTGAAACAATGAATCCTAGTAATTTTCCAGATAACACACCAAAGACACACTTCTTTGGGTTTAGTCGACCTTGTAGTCCCTTAGACACTGAAAAATATGTCATCACAAATCTCTGGGTGCTCTTCCCAGTCCTGACTTTTCCAATATGTCATCTACGTAATCTTCCATGATGTCACTAATCATATCATGAAAATAAATCATTTCCCATTGATAGGTAGTGCTTGCATTCTTGAGGCCGAAGGGCATGACTTGATAATAGAATGTCCCCCATGGGGTAGTAAAATTTGTCTTGTGTTGGTCTTCCTCAACAATATTTATTTGGTTATATCCTGAGAAGCCATCCATGAGTGATAACATCTCATAACCAACTTTCATCAAATCGACAATCATGTCGATGTTGGGAAGAGGAAAGTCATCCTTAGGACAAGCTTTATTAATATCTCAAAATCGGTACACACTCTGATACCGATAGATTTTTTTTTGAACTAGGGACCACATTAGAAATCCACTCTGAGTAGTCGATAGGCCTGATGAAGCCTACTTCTAATAACCTTTCTAGCTCTTCCTTAACCAACAAGGTGATGCGAGGATGCATCTTCTGAGCTTTTGTTTTATGGGCTTGGCATCCGGGTGTGTAAACAAGATTTTGCACCACTAATGCAGGATCAAGTCCTGGCATGTCTACATAAGACCAAGTGAAGATATCTACAAATTCTCTCAAAATTCTGTAAAAAATTTTTGTTCTTGAGCTTGAGAGTGAAGCTCCCAACTTAACCATTCTAGGCAACTCCTTCATGTCGATGTTAACATCTATTGTCTCCTCCACCAGTAACTTGGATTCATCTTCCATGCACATAGGATCGGGAGGGAGATTGAGATCCTCCTCTACCAAAGGTGGTTCAGGGAGATCCTCATCTTTAGGTGGGTACACTATCTTGTCCATAGGTTTCTCTATTTTTTCCACAAGTGCCTCAAAGAGGTTTTTACTATAGGACTTGGAATTTTTCTTTCCACAAGGATTTTCTATAGGAATTTTTCCCTTGCTTACTTTTTTACTTAAGTGACCACACAACTCTACCTCCTCTCCAAAGTACATGCATGCATTGAGCTGAATGGAGAAGCCTTTCTTGTGGTCATTTCTTGGAACATTGTCATAATACCAAGGAACTCACCAATAGCCTCATCATTCTTAAAATGTCGATGTACATGTTGTTGTTGGTCCCAATTCACAGTGATGGGTAGATGAGTTTTAGTGTCTGAGTTATAGGGGATACAATGGGTGTTATGGTTAGGATAGCCATGTCGAAAACAGTTCATGGAGGCAAGGTCTTCATAAAGACTACACCAGGAATCTGTTTCACTTTCATTTTCAAAGATGGACTATCTTCACATTCAGAAGAGGCATCCTCATCATCGAGGGTGAGACTCATACAGATGGATGCCAATACCAGACTTACCCATTATATGATGAGGTATTGGAAGAGATTCCAATGAACCTTGTTCTTGATGGCCATAACCACATCCTTTATATCCCATAGTAAGCATTATTCGGTTAGGAATAACATACTTGGGTGATTGGTAACATAAATCCATTTCATCATCTTCAGGATGAAAAACAATATCATTGAGTATCCTTTCATCTTCTAAGTAATCCACCTAGGAGTGAAATTGTCAAAAGGGTAGTTCTCCCTTGATCTTTTGAAGTTTGTAACATGGCCTACCATATGTGCTTTGGTAGATAGGGGAATGTTTTGAACCATAAGGGCTTGTTGCAGATCATATTCTCCACAACCACTTGGTCTAACCTTCATCTCCCATGTAGCAAAAGGAGTTTTTAAGGTGGAAGCACCATTTTCATTGGTAGACAAGGTATCTGGATCCACTCATGAAGCGAGGGCCTTTGACTGAATAGAACAATGATCTCCATAGAGGGACACTCATAGATGGTAGGAAAATAGCCCAACAATGCTCTATAATGAGAAAATGGTTGGGGATCTCCTTGTATAGTAAGTGTTTGTCCTTCATGGTGTAACTTTAAACACTAATGATACATTGAAGGTATGACTTGCATGGCATGAATCCATGGGCGACCGAGAAATATGTTATAAGGGAGCTCCAAGTCTAAGACATGGAACTTTGTATCATGGTTTATAGGACCCACTTCCAATGAGAAAGTGATCATTCCAGTGATGATTTCATTCTTCATTGTCATATGCCTTTATGGTGATGACCTTTGTCTCCAAGTCAGCTTCTGTGCACCCTAGTTTTGAACTAGTTTAAGAGTACAAATATTTAGACCCGATCCACCATCCACAAGCACTCTCTTGACCTTCTTACATTGATTATTACTTCAATGTGTAAGGGCAGGTTATGGGAGGGATTTTCTACTAAGACTTCCATCAGACTGAAGGTTATGTGTTCTAAAGGAGTGATTTGTGCTACCATGGCTTGTAAGTGTGTTGGGTCATATCAATGATACTCTTGATCCCTATAAGGTTTTGCAAAGGATATCCTTATGGATGTTAGAAATATTTAGAAGGTCTAAGATTGAAATCTTAGTTGTGGTCTTCTCTAATTGATCTAACACATCATAATGACTCTCTTGAGGAGGAGGGGGAGGAGGTTATGAGATAACAAGGTGAGCTCATCACATTTCCATGATGCACTCTCTTGATCTATTTTGATCATGTTGATATGCTTCAACAGGAGAATCAACACAACCTATTAAGGCATCAAAATGGTTTGTCTTTGATACATAGTTGGTACTCTTATTTTGAGATGATTGTCCCTTGATCCTATTTTTCTTTCCTTCATGCTTGGGGAAAGGTTCTTTGAAAATCCCCATATTTGTGTTTGGAGATTTGGTAGGGGTGGAAAATCTATTTCTACATCACCACTTATCAATCAAGTCCTGAATGTAATGTTTTAATTTCAAGCACTTGTCATTTTTGTGACCTTTAACGTGGTGAAATCCACAAAATTCATTTTCCCTAAACCATGATGGCTTAGGTGCATCATCCCCATAGGTTTTGATTCAGGGTATCAAACCATGTTGATGGCCTCTAACTACTTTAGTATTGATGATATTGAGTCAGATAGAGGAGTGAAAGCATGATGTTTATACTCCATAGGTGGAGCTCCTTTGCAAGCTTCAAAGGAGCATGGTTTTGAATGGCTTGTACTCACTTAGAGTCTACTATTCCATCACCAAAAACATTTTTTTCCTATTAGGGACAAAATTTTCTTTTCATTAGTTTTGGAATCATTATCATGAAAAGGGCTTTAGGGTCCCTCTAGCTAACAACACTTTTTTGATTTGACTCCCTTTTTTTATTACCTCTTCAATGTGTTACCACAATGCATTTTCAAGTGGAACGTGATGTCAGGTGGAGGTTGGGAAAAATATACTTATCAACTATTTTTTAGGTATGGAGCAAGGGAAGCGGCTAGCTAACCCTCTCCATCCATTGTAGGAAAGCAACAAAGTTCTCATTGTTTCATTGTTTCACATTGCATAGATCTAACATGGTGACATCACTCTCTATATTAAAAGAAAAGTGACATACAAAATGTTCCGCTAGTTCTAGCCATGTAGATATGGATCCCTTGGGGATGTGTAAAAACCACTCTAGCGCTGTCCTCCTAAACTCCATGGGAAGAGGAAATAAGATAGTTGTCACTATATGCGACCTCTTGACATGCCATATAAAAATATTTGATATGATCTCTAGGGATCACCTTTTCCCTTGTATTTATCAAACTTTGACAATCAAAATGTCATGGGAAAGGTACTTGTAACATGGCTCTATCAAATGGATAAGGGCACAATTCATCAAACTAGTATTTCTTGTTGTTATTACCAGTTTTTCCTTCTTGCAATGCTAGAAGGGTGTTCTTCATAGTGGACCACTCTTGATTGAAGAGTGGATCTTGTGTGGGTGGCGTAGGTCTATACGAAGGGTTAAATCTAGGTGTATTCCCACCCCTATTCTCTATGAAAAATTCCTCATAGGGGTCTTTTCATGTCTCTCGATCGAGGAGTATTTGTTTGAAATCATGATGATGAAGCCTTAGGTTTGGCTTTTGGTATGGCTTGTTTTAATGGTTTTAGTTGTTCCTTGTTTTATGTGTGAGGCTAAACTTTCCAATTGGCAGTGAGAGCTTGTACTTGTCTTCTAAGGTTACCTCCTAAGTGGGTACTTTTTACGATTTTCATGAGGAGGAGGTTGTTCATGATGAGCATGGTCTTCATGATCTTCACAATGAACTCTAACCATAACCAGGTATATGATAGTCTCCATCATTTTCAAAAGGTACCTCCTCATTATTCTATCATCCAGAAGTAGAGGCATGTCCTGGGTTTAAAATCTCATTAATATTGCAATGAGGATGTTCCACTTCTTCTTCTCCCCAAACCATGCCGACGATAAGAGAAGGGTCAATTGTAGAAGGTAACTTAGCTCCTAGTTCCACAACACATGCATAAGAACCTCATGTTTGTTTGTGAAACAAGTAATCATCAATATGGGTGGGATGAAGCTCCATATCCACATGAGGAGAATCCTCCTCTCCACCACTATGATCAATCATGACATTATCCTCTAAAAGAGGGTTTTCACCTCCAAAGAGATCAACTTCTAACTTTTGGGACCCCATTCTTGTAGTAGGCATACTTGAAATAGGGGGTACAATGCAAAAGGTTTCCACTAAGGTTTACTAAAAATGGACCCTAGGAAAATTTTCATGCAGTAATGATGCTAAGTCATCACAAAAATGGTGACTGACTATAAAATAGCCATGAATCCAATAGGTCTTTATGAACCTAAGGATGCTAAAGAATAAAGAATGATCTACCCTAGCAAGGTAATATATGACACGAGATTTCTAGACAATACAATAACGTATAAAACTCAAATCCAATCACAAAAAAAAATTTACTCCCTATGATTTTTCAGATAGGTTTAAAACAAATAGTGACAACACAATATCACCAGTTAGGCCAAGTTTGAAACAAACAAGACCTAAATGCTAAGAGAGTGTTGACATGATCCTCTAACAAGGTATACTAAAAACCAATTTCTAGACACTAACAAAGTCTAAGTCTTGTAAAATGGAAGATACAAATGTGAGCAACATAACAACACTATTTGGACACGTTAATAAAAATTTTGCAAAGAAAGAAGATTTTAGTATCAAAATGGCGTTATAGTGATGCTAAAAAAGTAACCTCAACACTCACAAAACTCAAGACAAGGCTAGGATGTAAAAACTATGCCTAAGTATATCAAGGAATTACTATGCGTGTGAGCAACATAACAATACAATCTAGAGATTTAGGCCAAGTTTCACAATGGAAACAAGACGTAAATATCACAATTGTATGGCTATAATGTGGGCAAATGTAACAACTCAAAAGAAGTCAATGATAAGACAACCTAACTACAATGATAATAAGTCTCAATATGGGTTTGAGACAAAGGGCCTACTAGAACTTGATGACGTACCATTCACACTTTCAACACTTGCATTCCGACATTTGCAACCTAGTCATGCAAGTAGACTACAAAAGTGGTGGACACGATTATTTCTAGGTATCCATGTATATGTTTTTTTCTTTTTTGTCTCAAAATGAGCAACAAGAAAACAAAAGGAGTAGTAGACCAAGTGGTGATGAAAAATACTTGGTGTAACTTTGGTAGAGTTTCACCTTGTCTTAGGACAAGTGAAAAACTAGGACAAAGTAACACTAAATAGATTTCGTGATGAAATGTCACGTGGTTTCAACTTTAAGAGATTTTTCCTTGTTTGAAAAAAAAAGAGTTTGAATCCAACAAAGTTGTCACTTTGTGAGAGCTCTCAAGTATAATAGCTAAGACAAAATTGGCTCCAAGCCGAAAAGCTTCCTATTAGTTCTCTCACCTAGGTTGTCACAAACTACCTCTGTGAGCTCGATTTACCAAGAAAGTCACACTGACTAGTCTTGGAGTATCTCGGCTTTACTTTACCCCCTTCAATACAATGAGCAATAAATTTGTTCAGTTGTATTTTCACTGGGGTCACAATGGAGGTAACTTTGACTCTAATCTCTCAAGGCATACTAATCAATTGGGTAGTGTGGAGCACTTTCCCATTTCATTCACAAGGTTCCCTCTTGCAGTGAACTACTTTGGGGTTCCTAGGAGCATTCCTCTTGTTATCTTAAGGCTTATGCCAAAGGAAGTTTCTCCTAGTTAAGTGGATGAGCTTTAGCTCTTAACCAAACCTGCACATACAATGTTTTGCAAAGTGGTGTATTTTCTTATCTTTTGGATTAAGCAATTTGGTTTAGACCACCGTTTGGCAACCTACATCACACATGAATGTTAGAATTTGGTTTGAAGAGAGTTCTCCTTTCTTTGGCTAGCATTAGGTCCTTCACACAAATGGTTAGTAGTTCAAAAATATCTACAATATCATAGAAAAGAGGATTAAATGTTGTTTTTGGTTCTCAAGATCATCCAAGGATGCACGAGAGAAGAGCATACACAACAAGTAACCCAACTAGATAGTAATGAAAAATCTTGTAAATCAAATAACCACCATAAAACTTGTAAAATCAAGGTTTATTCCCAATTAATCCAAGTGTTTTTTAGTGAAAAACTAAGGTTGTTTTTGGTTCTCAAGATCACACTAGGTGCAAGAGAAGAGCATACACAAGCCTTAGCCTTAGTTATTTATCAAATGAAAAGCTCTTAAACTAAAAGATCATATACATGCCAAAATGAAAGTTTATTCCCTTAAGCATAAAAATGAATGATGATTTTCCTACTTACTCTAAAATTAGCAAAAAAAGGTTTAGAGGTGCTTTTGATTCTCAAGATCACACAAAGTGCAAGAGAAGAGCATACACAACCCTATTCCAAACTCATACAAAGCATGAAAAAAAAATCACTCATCAAACCCTAAGCCAATTTGTTAGAAAACCTACTCTAAATCAGAAAATTGACAATAATAGTAACTAAAAACCCCTGAAAAATGACAAAAACACTAAAAACCAAAAGTTGAAATTTTGAACTTTGAGCCAACTTTACCTCGAGTGCACCAATGCACCTCCTAGTGCAGTAGTGTCCTATAGAGCATGAGCATCCCTTTGAAGAAGCACACATATACATTATGCATAAGTGTGCCTCCTCTCAAAAATCCCACATTGAAATTATGCACAAGTGCACGGCAGAGAGAGGCATGGGTGCACACTTTGAAGCACAACACAAGTTACACAGAGGACCAAAAATCAATGATGCACATGCATGCATGATCCAAAGAAGGCATAGGCACACTGAAAAAGTGTAGGCATGTCCAAGAAGCACAATGTGTGCACCTTTTTGCATGGGCACACCCCTTTGAGCGTAGGCACACCTTCCTATAGTGGTCAAAATATGATTTTGACAAGAAAAATTTGAAAAAGATCAAATCTTTGACTTTTGAGGAAATTTTGACAACACTTCACCTCCTTATATCCTACAAAGAACATCAAAATGCAACATCTACTACTAATCTAGTTTTAAACAACTATCAAAATTGAAAATTGATCTACAAAACTTTGAAAATTACTCTAAAAATTTGAAAGTAATCTAAAAACTTGAAAACTAATCTAGAAAACTTGAAACTAATCTAGAAAACTTGAAACTAATCTAGAAAACTTGAAACTAATCTAGAAAACTTGAAAATCTAAAAAACTAGAAAATCTTGAAATCTAAAAACTTTGAAACTAAGTTAAAAATTAAAAATGAATGCAATGGGGTATGGTCCCACCGGGCAAATGAAGACTACTAAAAGTTCCAAGCAAAGCTAAACTAACAAGACTAACACCACATAGTCTAATTAACAAATGCTTATTGAATCTAACAATAGTTACATCAATGATTAAAGCTTAATGGAATGCTTGAAAGAACTAACATGATATATCAATCTATCTTAGCTAAAGCATGCCTACTAAATATTCAATTGCTAACTAACTTAGACCTAAATAGATCTAGGAGCAATCAAATTGGGGTTTTTTGCTACTCCAAGGAAGGTGAGATGGTCTCTCCAACAATGACTACAAGATCATATTGATACCCATCTACTAACCCCATTGAAGACTTGAGGCAAGGATTGAGCTTGGCTATTAATCATATTTCTTATATGATATGCAAATCAAAGCATGGTGTAAAGTTTAAAGGTATGTGGTTAGTCCTTTTTATAGTTTTTCCTTTGAGGAAAACTAGCATCTTGGTGCATGTGGGACTAAAAGCACAAAGTAGATTAAGAATTTTAATCATGATTAAGGCTTGCTAATCATATTAGTGAATTAACAAGTGATTAGATGTGAGGAGCCTTAATCAACCACTTAGGGTCAATTAGGAGGCTAGGATAAGATTTTGAAGCCTTCTGAGATGTTGTGGAAGGAAGTGGGGTGATTTTGAGTGGTTGGAAGAGGGGTTTGAGCCAATAATAGGGTATATTGACCAAAACAAGGGTAAAATAGGCTTAATTAGCTAATAATCACTAATTGTCTATTTGGAAGAGGATTTTGACTTACGATTTGTCATAAAGTGGCATCCTTGAATGCGAAAGAGGATAGGTAATCAAAAATTGTTAATTGACCAAAATGTTAATTGACCAAAATGGTAAGAAACATTAGTTAATTAGCGGAAATCACTAATTATAATGGAAATGGTAAGAATGAGCTTGTTCCCATGCTCAAGTTATTTGGTCTTGGATTTGTACGCTATTTCAACCCTACCACCATAAATTCTTTCATTGGCATATGGCATTGTTTAGAAATTTCAGTTCTTGGCCTATTTATATTGAAACTCGGTGGCATATGTTTAGAGCCTATATTCTCTTTCAGATTTGGAAAGCTCGTAATTCTGCAATATTCCAGAGTGATCAATATGTTGCTCTTTTTTTTCACTAATGATAAAGTGGTTATTTTGTCTACTATGTGCATACAAATTCAAGCTCAAGTTGAAAAAGTTTCTTTGGAGTTTGCCCACTTGTAGGAATTGCTCGCACATTGGGGGAGTGCTCCTTGCATGATGAGTTGGGTCCCTCTGGACCCTTTCTTTGCCACCACCTTGGCCATCTCCACCACGCCAACCACCTTTGCAAGGATTGCGTTGCAGAAGTTTCTCTCGTAGCCACCGCTCCACCTCTCCCTAGGGTCAGCCTTTAGCTCTGTCCCTCATTGGTGTCGGTGTGGAAGTCTTCCTCTGCGAGGAAAGTTGTGGCAAGTTCTCTGTGTTGGGACTCTCCTCCACATGGAGTTCAAACATTTGTTGGTTACTGTGCCTCTTGGTTGGGGAATTATGGTGCCTCTATAGATGCAAATGCTTGATCATAATGGCTAGTAGGTTGATCCTCCTTCGACCGAGCCGTCAAGTGGAGCTTTCATCCCTCCTTGGGATGATCCTCCTCCTCCTCGTGGAGCGGCGACATATGCTTAATGTTCTTTGGTTTTATGTAGTTCTTGTGTTTGCCCTCGTGGTGTTCTTTGTTGGCCTTTTGGGCATTTTATGTTGCCCTCGTGACTTTTTGTGAGACCACGAGTATTTTGGCCGCACATGCTCTTGTAACTCTCATATATTTTATTTAAGATAATGGGCAGTTCCAATAATAATAATTTAAACATAAAAATCATTTATTGCACAAATGTTTCCAATGTTATATTTCATGTTGTATAAAAAGAAATAAATATTGTATTAATTTATCAATTTGTTTACAACATTTCTCAAATATTTAACAGTCGCGTAATCAAAATCACCATCCATTTCTGGATCTGCCTTTGTGGAGTTGGATTGCATTTGTTGCATAGAATGCGTTATAGATAGCAGCTGTCTCTTGCCTTTTTAGTATCCATTAATTTCTTAGGACTTTCCTAATTGGGATGGTTTGGTTCACTCGTTGACTCTCGTCTTTTCAATTTTTGTTTTTGGTACACGTCATTGAACCAGCCCCCTCAAAAACACCTTTCCCGAATCCCACGGCGATTTATCCCTGGTTAAGGTCAAGAAACATTTTTCATGGAAGAAACTGTGCCAGCACGCTTCCAAATGCTTGCCACTTTGATTTAACCCAGGCCAGACCCTGCACAACATTCCAAATCAACATTTTATTTAAGTTGTGGAGCCGATTTAGCAACAAAAATTCTAAAACCAGTGTTTAATCTGAGAATTAAAACTCAAAATTGTGCAATTGGTCAAATACATACCTTTGGTGTTACAAGAATGGTAGCATGAAATGTTGGTGTCTGTGTATGTGATCGGATGGACAGGACTTCGAAATGCTCTGCTCTCAGTCGCTCAAGGACTCTGATGAGCAGATCTGTTGTGTTCGAAACCAGATTTTCTTGCACGCTCAGTCTTATGTTTACTTGGCACGGGATATCCTTACATTGCTCCACAGTAATTTTATCGCTGTGGTAAACTACCGTGCCGTTGTCCTCGTGTGATTCGAACCCGCTACTTCCTTGGTCTTGATTTGACATATTTGTCGGAATCGATTCCTCCAAATTTTGATTCCGTTCTTCCAGCTCGGCAACACGAAGCTTTAATTGGGTCAAATAAGTGGTTGTATTTGCCAGGATTGAATGCTTATCTCTCTGTAAATAGGAAATTTTAATGTCAGAAGCAGCAGCAGATTTGACCAGGTCGGAGAATGGAGAGACAAAAACCTAATTTGCTTCAAGAAGATTAATGATTTGGAAAATTTACTGGAGTTAAAGCAGTACAAAGATTTGAAGGAGCTTAAACGGCCTGTACTGCGTATCCTCATATTGTCAATAATTTTTTTTACAATTAAAGAAAAAGTTGTAGAATTTTACAACATTATCATGAATAGCTTTCAATTTAACCTTACAAATTTGTAGAATCTTTTCAGGAAGCAGTTCAGGCAGAGATTTCTAATCTATGAAATTATAAAGTGAGAAAGAAAATATATTTAGGAACAACTTCGCAAATTTTCATCAAACTGCTTATTTCCGCTATCTACTTGGTCAGATTGAAAAATCAGGAAGCGGCAGCAGAATCGTTATGTTGTCAATATTTACAAATTTTCGTAACGGTCTTAATTTGCAGTGGAACCAGCAGCAAAACTGTAATTTTCTTAACAAAAAAGACAAATTTTCGTATCATAAACAATTTGCAGTGAAAATCGTGGTAATACCTTGGAATTTCTAGGCAGTAAAGAGAGAAGATTTGAGAAGTGTTGTTTGAGTTTGACTCTCCTGTTTCACTCGGCTAGCATATGCTCAAACGCCGACTTGTTCTGAAACCCTGATTTTGGTTGCTGGCCATTATTAATCTTGTCAGCAGTGGCAGCAGGAACAGTTACTCTTGATCTCTGGCTTTCTAATTTTCTCTCCTCCTCGATTTTTCTGAGAAGACTGAAACATTTCTTGTACTGAATCTGGCCGGTATTGAAAGAATTCACAGCGGCGTTCGAATCGGCTTTCATGTATGTCGTGAAGGCACTGCGGCGAGGCCCCGGAATCATATTCTCGAGGAGGAATTCACCGACTGTTGACAAAATCCCTTCACAGTGTTTAAATCTTCTGAGGAGCTCGAATACCAGGAAGTTTCAGCACTACTGTAAGGAGGAAGCTCAAATTCCACCTCGTCAATTATACTCATTTCATAAGCACCATTGCCGCACAAATGTTGGTTAATCACCACAGGAGAATCCATCCTACTATAAAGCTCAAGATTGGTACTGAATCCATCATGATATGATCCCATTGGAAATGACATCTGAACGCAATGGGATTCGATCTGTGATGTGCGAATACAGCCGAAACCATTTATCTGGTTTTACAGCACAAGGTGTCTGGGCTTTATTTATAAGATAGGCAAGCGTGAAGTCAGCAGTTCGAGTCGCGGCATGTCATTATTAAGAATAGCCTGTCGTGCGCCACGTGTGGCCAATTAGGAATGGGGTGAGGGTCTTGGCAGGACCGAGGAAAACTTTCTACGGTTTTTACTTGTTCATGTGACCAAATTGAAAAAAAAGTAAGTAGTGCAGCCCACTTTGTTTGAACCGCTCCTTCCATCATAAATTTAGTCTATTGACTGGCATTTACTTATAATAAATTAGTTGACTGGCGTTTTCATACATATTAATTGACCGAGTAAAAGTGTAAAAAGATAATGATGGCCTTTTTTTCTCATTTTTGTTTGTAACTGCCGCACGCCATCACCGCCTTCCCTTATTAAGTTTTTTTTGTGTTTTTGCACGGTTCACCCACAAAATAGATGTTGAATAGTTAAATAGGAAAACTAAAACACTACAATTCATTTTGGGGTATGTAATAAACCACGTAATACAAAACTACCTCCATATTTGTCAAGTCCTTTGAAAATAACAATAAACCTAATAACTAGCAATTTTACATGAGTTGTAATCAACGCCGGTGATATTAGATTGTAAATTTATCATGGAGAGAATTAATTGTGACAATGTATTTGATATTTACTTCTGCATTCATGTTGTTTCACCAAATTAATTAATTCCAAACACTTTGTTAAGCAAAAAACATTGCTTTAGCAAATAGATATGCAAGACAACTCACACTATTTCACCAAATCTATTAATTGCAACTATAAATATCCAAAATCCGGCAAAAACAAATATCTAAAATACTTTTGTATTGAATCCATCGGAATTTGACACTTTCCAACAGGGCATCTTCAAAGGAGAACGCCTTCCTACGAATTATAGTAGCTCTAATATGTCCATGCAAATTTGAGTTATTTCTAAAAAAATTCTATGTTCGAATGAGTGTTTTAATAATTGTTTGATTTCCTCTAATATGTTTGTAATTGTTCAATAACATGTGAATCACATATAGATCGTATGTGTATCTAAAAAATCAATAATGCTTTTTTATTTATAGGTAGATTAAATTGAAATTAAAACTAGTTGGCAAGAAAATCAACATTCAATGATTAAAAAAGAAAAATACGAAACAAGGATCGTATTGGAAAGATTTAGGCAGGGGCAACATCAATGGGCATTGGAGCCTCTCAAAACTTTGGACTTGGACAAACTCAAGAGCATGCTCTAAACATAGAACTTGTGGAGGGGGATAAGGGGTAGGTGTGAGAAATTGGACATTTAGAGGATGTTGGGAGAGGTGTGCGAATATCAAATAATAACAAATCCATCAATAATGGATAATTGAACCAATAATAGACAAGTACACAAATGTCCTAAAATCATGAAATTTAATGCTAGTTTAATACCCAAAATTAGGTGTGATAATGGTCCGACACACTTGACAATAATATTTTTTGAACCTTTAAAAAAACTTGTTCCATAAATACATATTTGACCCTATTTATGCATATTTTCCAAATTCCAAACACCCTCTATTCCATTTGATTGTCCCCATTCTCCCATTCATCATTACCAAAATGATATATATATATATATATATTAGCCATAGAAATATTTTAGGGTGGGTTAAGAGGAAATCTAATAAAATGTATTTTATTTAAAAGTCACCCTAAGCCATTCAAACCATTTGGGCACCACTTCACCCCTTGTAAATCATTACACACAAACAATGTATATTCTTTTTAAATCTTTCGAAACAGTCCTAGATAAGCTAAGAGAGGAATTTGAAGCATAATATGTCTCAAAGTTCATGTTTTCAAGTTCCAAAATCAAATCAAAGGTTTCATTCTAAGTCCATTTATTCTATAGTACTAGATGTGTCTCGTCGTAGGCTTGGGAGAACTACATGGTTTGAGCCCTTTTAGAGTATTGGTGCATATGCAACACTTAACCGGTGTAAGGTGATTGGGATCCATCCAACCAAAATAAGATATAACCCTTTCATGGTGTAGATGCTCAAATTTGACAATTTACTCTTTGAGGCTAGTGTTTTGACAATGCACTTTTGCTAAGACAAACACACTCTTTATATCCCTACTCAATGCTTCCCGAGGTCTTGTGTCAGCTTGTTTATCCATACACTTTGATATGTCATCAAGCTATGAGAATCAACTATATAAAAACCATGTACAAACTCAACTTAACGAGGATACCCTCGGTTCTTATGCTTTTCATCCTTATGCAAAACCATAATATTTGGTTGGCTTGTGATATCTCAGTCTGGTCAATTTGTAAATTGTTTTGAACTGACATATCCTTCATCTTTTCTTTCAATTCTATATTATATGTTGGGTCATGTACTTCTTATGGGTCGGGTTTTCCATGACGCTTTACCTTGAGCCCTATATAAGAAAGTTAACACTACCTCATATACAAACCCATAAATCATATGACACTTTATTGATACAATCACTTCCAACACTTGTAAAAGGTAACAAAGGCTCATTAAATATCATCAAGATCATGCACACTCATTAGGGAAAAAACCAAAACAAGTTTGAAGCATATTACTTAGGTCGAGGACCAGTCTCTCTCTCATTTGCAATTACTCAAACAACCTCACTCCAAGTATTAAAAAAGTCAAACTCAACTCAAGAATTGCCAAAGAGTTCATGATTACCAAATCTAGTTGCATTCTTTCAAATATCACATCTTAGGTGGAGAACTACATATAGTTTGAGGCCTCTTCGAGAGGTTTCGGCACCGATTGTGTAAGGATTACACCACAATCCAATCAATGTTTGATTTTCAAGGTCTTCCACCCATGGCTAGGGTTTGAGACCTCATTCAACATATTCAAAGGGCTCTATATCATGAGAAAGAATTAGGGTTTAACAATGAAATACATTTTTAGGTAGATAATTGATCCCAAAAATTTATAAAGGTTAATTTTGAGCAGCCCAAATCCATACAATAGGGTCAAAACCTTATAGGCGGTCTTGATAGATCTGTGTGGTCTTGCACCAAGGAATTTTCTAGTCATAGTTCCAAGAACGAAGCACTATCGGGTTCATATCTCTTAGTTCCAATGATCTATACACTGGAACTTCCTAATCCATATGTAATAAGGTAAGTGCACTCGTCTCATTGTGTTTTCAAGTCCATATCTTATGTTATACATTAATTACAAGAATTAATGCATTTTTATGATATTATATAATCAATCTTAGAAGGTCATTAATAAAAATAACCTCATGTAGCTCCTTACATCCTTTTAGTGTACTTAACTCACTAATCTAGATTCTAAGTTTAATACATTCATAAATATTTTGGTGAGCCCAATGTGAAAATTGAACATCGTGCTCCAAACCCTAGTTTCCTAGAATTTATATTTTCTCATAAATATATACTAATTTTTCCTCTTAGTACTCTCATATTACTTTAGTTTGCATATGCTTCCTTCCTATGCCCTTTAGGTGTAGTGCTCGATTTAGCAATCAACCCATTGAACATATTGAGCTTTCTCTTCCTACTCACAATCATCATTATCTCATGGCCTCTTCTCCATTGCATATTACTATCAATCCATCTATGCTTGAACTTGCTAATGAGGTTCCATTACATGACATAGAAACTCATAGTGAGTATTAATATGATTACAACCATGATTACGATAACATTGTTGATCATGAAGAATTGAAACTTGTATCTCATTTTTGTGAACAACTTCGTCAAATCCTTAGCACATTGAGCCTATTATCAAAATCCTTCTTGCTACTAAGCTTTCTCTTCATCATAATGTTCTCTAGCGAAGAATCTGTTTTTGAGAGGTCTTAACCATCTTCCACTTTCTTTGACATCCATTATTCTTACATATGTGGTGTCTACATCATTAGGGGCACCTAATCTATTGGGGTTAACACATCGGTTGTACAAATATATTTATCGAGATCTAAGCATAAAAGTAATCAATATGGAAATAAACAAGAAGAAACAATACACAAGATTTAACGCGGTTCACCAAATGTGAGGTACGTCCACAAAGAAACAATCAATTTATTATCACAAAGAAAATACAATGAAGAATTGTAATCTTCCACACCTTTTTGGATGTCTTGTACTTTCTTCTCTATAAATTTTTCTTTTTCTCTCTAAAGGAAACTTCTCTTAATTCTCAATGAATTCTCTCTTCCAAAACCCTATCCTTATGCTTATATATTCATCTACAATCTTAGAGCACTTTAACTATGCAATTACAACCATTAGATTTACCTTACAACTAAAGATAGATATAATTCCCTCAACTTAATTATAATAGTCATGCACAAGAAACCGATGCCGGTTAGCCTTAATTGATTTCGATTAGTCCTAATCGATGTCGGTTCCTCCTTGCTTGGTGATACCGGTCCATGGGTGACCAATGACGGTTCATCAATAGACATTGGTTACTGTGTATTCCAACAAGTATGTAAAAACATGCCAACGAAGCAATTAAGATCCAGAACTCAACAATCTCCCACTTGGAGATAAATTGTTGCATTGTACTGCATCTGACTCCTTCCTATGATCCTTTCGTTGGCTTCTGCTTCTCCCTCCTCAAGTCTCAAACTCGAAGACCAACAAATTTGGAGTGTAGCTCCAACTTCTCCTTTTCTAATGGCTTCGTTAGCATATCCACGGGATTTTCCTTTGTATGAATTTTCTCTAACTTCAGCTACCCATCTTCAAATACCCGTTGTATGAAGTGATATATTAATCGAATGTGTTTTATTCTAGAATAAAACGTTGAGTTCTTTGCCGATGAATCACGCTTTGAATATCAATGTACAATTTGCAATCCTCTTAATCCTTTCCCAACTCTTCCATGAACATGCTCATCCATACCATCTCCTTACTAGCTTCTGTAGCTGCAACATACTCAGCCTTTGTAGTAGACAGGGCCACAACCTTATGTAATCTAGAAATCCAGCTAATTGTTGTGCCACCTACTATGAAAACATATCTAGTGGTGGTCTTGTCATCCAAATCACCAGCCATGTTTGAATCCACATAGCCACGTAAAGAAGTATATGACCCTCCATAGCATAATTGCATGTTGGATGTCCCTCTCAAATACCTGAGAATCCATTGGACTACTTTTCAATGCTCTTTACTTGGATTAGCCATAAATCTACTCAGAACTCCCACTTCCTATTAAATGTCCGTATGGTACAAACCATACCATACATCAAGCTCCTAACTGTTGAAGCATACAAAACTCATGCCATGTACTCAACCACCTTATGTGATGTAGGACACTAATCTTTGCTCAATTGGAAGTGTCCAGCCATAGGTGTACTTACATGTTTTGAATTTTGCAAATTAAACCTTTCTAACACCTTATTGATATAATGCTCCTGAGACAAATATAACCTTTTTTTCTTCTGTCTCTATGAATTTACATGCCAAGGATTCTATTTGTAACTCCCAAATCCTTAATTGTAAATGTGTGAGCTATCTTTTCTTTAAGCTCACCAATGTCCTGCATAGTAGATCTACTGAATAAGCATATCATCCACATACAATAACAAAATAATATATCTCTCATTTCCAAATATCTTGAAATAAACATAATGGTTAGATTCACATCTCAAATAACCATGCTCATGCATGAAACTATCAAACCTCATATACCATTTCCTTAGAGTTTTCTTGAGCCCATATAGGCTCTTTTTCAATCTCACAAGTTTATCCTTACCCTTGACTTCATACCCAAGCGATTCATATAAATATCTTCCTCTAAATCGCCATTGTTGGTTTTCAAATAGGAATTTTTATAAGAGCAATAGTCGAGGAATCCCTCCTCTTTAATGGGAGAGGTTCCTTATTCGAGCAAGCGAACTTATTTACAAATGTACAAAATATTATTTTATGGTTGAACTTGGATATTACGAAAGTGTTTTCCACAAGGATCATAAAAAGGACCGAGGAAAGGGAATAAGAGGATGAGCTTTTATGATGCGAATAATTCTTTATGTATCACGAAGTTTCAATTTAAGACAAGATCATTTGCATTGGCTGAATAGGATTAAATTTAAAGACACAAAGTTCTGTAAATAACCTTCTTCAGATTCATTAATCAAGGACACAAAGTTCCTTCTTGGTTATACAAGATCGCTGTATTTGCAAAACCGGACAGTATGCAATCAGAGAGACTAACAAATTAGAGACAAAATGATCTTCACAATATTAAATGGAAAACACAGAAATAACGAGATCAGATAGACAATGAATAGAAAGCCCTTTTGTATTGACTTCTTTAAGATCTATTTACACTTTCAGAAAATATGCCAAGTTCTTCCTCCTCCCCAAAATGGCGCAAAGAAGGCCATTATATAGCTTACAATTCGGTTACTCCTCGTAACCGTTTCTTTTAACTAGAGAATAGTTAAGGAATGCCAAACGCAATTTCTTAACTAATTACATGGAATACGAAAGGAATGGCGAGAAGAGAGAAGGAAGGGGAAAGAGACAGGTGGCCAGCTCTGAGAGGGACCCACTGTCTTTGGAAACCGCTGCTTGAGTTTCTTCCACGTCTCAGCCATGTCCTTGCCACGAGGGACACGCCAGATTTTTATCTTGAGAATGACAATGAATATCTTTGGAAACTGATGTAACCGACGTCTTGAAAGTTTCGTCCTTCGTGAATGCTTCTTTAGTTCTCCCAAGCCTCCTCCAGGATCTTGATCTTCATATTGATAATAACAGAGCTGCAAACCAGGCTCGGAAAGGAGTTTCAGAGGGAGGGGACATGCGCGGGTTTTCAAATCGCAAGGGTTCGAAACAATGTAAGAATTGCAAAGGAAGTTTTGCCCTTACATAGCCGCTTGAGGAGAGAGAGGGATAATTAATGCGCATTTGAATTCATATTTTGAAAAAAACATATTCGGGAAGAGCGGAAAACTAAGTATGGATGACCGACAACTTGCACTTTTTAACTTTGGGACATTTTTGGGACAATTGGGACAAAAAGAGCGAAGTGCGCGACTCGGAGTTTCGGGCGAAAATGGAACAAAAGGCCCTTTGGAACTTGGGACATTCGGGCCGACATGAAAAAGTTCAAGTCAAAAAGTTTGGAGTAGTACGCGGTTCGTCAAGAAATTGAAACAGGCACACTTTTGGGAACAAAAGGCCCAAGCGACTTGGGACATTCTGGGACAAAAAGTTCGCTTGGGACTTTGAAAAACAAGGCGCACTTTTGAAAATGGGACAAAGAGCTCTAAAGTACGCACTCTGGGGGTTTCGGCCGAAAATGGGACAAAGAGCAATTTGGAACTCGGGACATTGGGACAAAATCGGGCAAATCGGCCGAAAATGGAACAACTCGCACAATAAGTTCGGGACACTTGGGACAAAAACTTCCGACGGGCCCGAAAATGGGACAAATTCGGAGGTTTCGGCCGATCGAGAACAAAAGACCCTTTTGCACTTGGGACAAAGGGACAAAATGTCCGACAGTTCAAATACTTACTGAATGACCCAAACTTAGATTTTTTCGACTTCAAGACTTTTTCCACACCACCAGCTTGACAGAAAAGACATTTAAACTCAAAATTTTGAAATTTTTACTTTTGACAGAGCGGGGAATTTTGAGTGGACAACAGCTGGCTCCTTCTGGGGATGACTTGGCATAAATTCAAGGAATGAGACAAGGCAAGAACTTAGACAAACTCGGTGAAGCAGACCAGTGCCTTATCCATTGGGCAACGGAGTCAAAAACAGACCAACACAGAGGGCAACACACAAAAACAACAGAAGGGAAACACACCAAAACAACAGAAGGAAAACACTGTACAGAATATACAAAGGGACTCCCTAGTCACCTAGGACTTGAACAACTTGAGATACTGCCCACTATAAGGAAGTGGGAGAGGGGAACCATCCATGTAATCAAGATAGAAAGAATTCTCACCAGCAAAGTGTCTGATCTTGAAAGGTCCGAGCCACAGGGAATCAAACTTTCCATGGCTGCCACGAGGTTCATGTCTTTTGTCCCATAACAGCACGGTGTCTCCAACTTGGAACTCTCTGAACCTAGCTTTTTTGTCAAACAGGACCTTTACCTTCTGCTGGTGAACGAATATCCTATCAGCAACCTCCAATCTGTCTTCATTCAGTTTGTGCAGGTACATGATCCTTTTATCTAAAGCATCCCTGAAACTGGTATCTTCAATGGCCTTCATCAGGTGCAAGGCCGGCAGTTCCACTGTTACTGGCAGTTGAGCTTCTACTCCATACACCACTTGAAAAGGGGACATTCCAATGGCTCTTTTAGGTGTGATCCTGTCTGCCCAAAGAGCATCATATAGCTTCTTGTGCCAGTTTCGTTGAGACTCATTGACCAACTTCCTTATGATAGTCACCAGGTTCTTGTTTGTGGATTCTGCTTGCCCATTTCCCTGGGGGTAATAATCTGAAGAATGAGCCAGAGAGATGCCATACCCATAGCAGAAATCCATTATCTCAGTTGAGGAGAAGTTTGAAGCATTATCTGTTACAATCTTGTTAGGTACACCATACCTTACCAAGATGTTCTCTTTGATGAAGTTGCATACCACTTCAGAAGTAGTGCTCTTGACTGGAATAGCTTCCACCCATTTGGTGAAGTAGTCAGTGGCAGTTAGCACATGAGTGTGACCAGCACTAGAAGTAGGATTAAGTGTACCAATGAAGTCTAAACCCCACTGTTGAAATGGTTCCTCAATCACAACTGGCTTGAGAGGCAAAGAAGCCAATTTAGGTCTTCCCACAAAAGTCTGACAAGCCTCACATTTATCCACCCACTTAGATGCATCTCTGAATAAGGTAGGCCAGTAATATCCTCCCCGGAGTATCTTGTGAGCAGTGACCGTTGATGAATAGTGCCCTCCACATGCCTGATCATGAAAAGCTGAGAGCAATTTTCTCTGTGTTCCTTGTCCACACACTTCAAAAATCTCCCATCTAAGCCACGCTTGAACAAGGCATTTTCCCACAATACATATTGCGCTGACCTCAATTTAACAGTCCTCTTTTCTTTGGCAGTTAAATGAGGGGGGCATTCCCCATAGGTGAGAAAATGGGCGATGTCAAAGATACCATTCATTAACCGAACTCAGAATGCAATAAGAGGAAGGTCAACTTTCTCCTCCAAAGAACTCATGTTTGGCCCTTCAAAGAATGAGCTCACAAAGACCTTTTCCACGAACCAGCTTGGTTGGTTTGATATCAATGTCATACTCTTGACCTTAGCCACCCCTCCTCTCTCTGATCCAAATTCTTGCTGTGTAAGAATTGACTTAACAATTGATCCTGGGACCAAAGACCATGGAGTGAGAGTTGAGGATATAGAAACGGAATTGCTTAACAGCTTTGACTACTGCAAAAGCATGCTTCTCCATCATGGTGTATTTTAGCTCATGATTCTTCAGGATATAGCTCATGAAGGCAATTGGTAGCTCATGTTTATCGGAGTCTTCTTGGGTTAAGACAGCAGCCAGGGTATTATCTGTAGCATAGCAATAGATGATGAAATCTTTGCTGAAATCAGGACAGGCCAAAACTGGAGTTTTAGCGATAGCTCTCTTGATACCTTCAAAGGATTCCTTTCCTTCAGAAGACCAACCAAATGTTTGCTTCCCTTTCATCATCTGAGAAATATTCAAAGTTAATTCAGCAAAATCAGGGATGAATCTTCTTAAAAAATTGATCTTACCGAAGAAGGAGTGCACGCCCTTTTTACTGGTTGGGAGAGGAATTTGCTGGATGGCTTGAACTCGTTCAGGATCAATCTTAATACCATCCTTGGAGACAATGTGCCCTAATAGTTTTCCCTCTGTAACACAGAAGACAGATTTTTTAGGGTTCAGAGAGATTCCATGCTCTCTGCATCTCAGCAGAACTGTCTCCAGGTGATCAAAATGATCCGCTCTTGTCTTGGAAAACACTATCGTGTCATCAAGTTATATGACAATACACTTCCCTTTCAAGCTTCCAAAAGCCGATCCATAGCTCTCTGGAAAGTGGCACCAAGATTAATAAGCCCAAAAGGCATTCTCAGAGGCAAAGGTACCCCAAGGAGTGGTGAAGGTTGTTTTATGTTGATCTACAAAGATCAACCTCTACCCGATTGTATCCAGAAATCCATCAAGCATAGATAACATTTCGAGCCTCATATCGCTTGCAATATTTGATCCATCATGGGCAAAGGGTAATTATCTTTCGATAATTCAGTTCCCGAAATCAACACATGGATCTCACCATTCTTTTTCCTCGACAGTGCACAATATTTGCAATCCATGTTGAATGGTGAATAGGAAAGATAATTTTAGCTTTCAACAACTTCGTATCTCCCGAAAGATGGTGTCGCCTACTTTGGGGTTGTATTGCTCTGCTTTACTGCTTGCAAAGGCTTAATTCCTGGTTTGAGAGGAATAGAGTGCTGCATATCTTTTGGCTTGAAGGCTTTCAGATCTTCATAAGAATATGCAAGAACGTCCTTATACCTTCTTAGAAGATCAATTTCTTTTCTCCTTTCATCTGCTGTACAACATTTTCCAATATTTACTAGCTTAGGGTCATTAGAACTCCCAATATCAATCTTATCATACTCAGCTGATTGCTGAGGTCCAGTAGAAGCTTTAGATTTCACATACCTGTCATGCTTATCAAATAGTTCCTCCAAACTCACCAACCCTTTAGGAATCTTGTTTCCTTTGAGATTGATGCATCCATCTTGATCTGTTTCTTCTCCTTGGGTGACGGCTTGGTCAGAGGACACACTCTCACGAGGCAGGTTGTCACTTCCCTCAAAATACAGTTGTTCGAAATTACCCTTGAGTTCCAGGAAGGAAAGCAAATGCTGGTCATCGTTGAAAACTTGCCAGTTATTGGTATTGTCAGGTACACTAGGCCGGTGGACCATTTCAATAGTGAACTTATCCTGAGAGAATTCAGGATGGGGAATCAGAGTGACCCTAAGACAAAAACGAATCAGCCTGCACTGCTGTTTTTCCCTAGGTACTACTTCAATAGAGAAAGCATCAAGGAACTCAATAGAATCCCAAACCCGATTCCTAGTAATGCCTTAAGCTTCCATTTTTACTTGAAAAGGTTTCTGACCTGCTTTACAATCAACTCTGCGTCACCACGAGCCAGAAGATTCTTTATACCTTGTTCTTTGGCCACCTGCAATCCGAGAATGAGAGCTTCATATTCTCGCAGTTATTAGTGTTCTTGAACTGCAACTTAAATGAAAAAGGATGTAGGCATCCTTCAGTGACACTAGCAGAGACACCACTCCCGTAACCAAATTAGGAACAACTTCCATCAAATTCTAAAATCCAAACACCATTGGGATCTTTAGGTGCTACTTTGGGGGTTGGATTTCATCAGGGACATAATCATGTAATTACCATGCCCCATATCCTCATAGAGTATTTGTGCCTTAGGATCATCCGTTTTCTCGCACAATATACTCGATCGCTTCTCGTGTAGTAACTTCTTCATGTGTCCATTGACAGTATGAGTGCATGTGACCAATCCATTTGGATCTCCCACCCACATCTTTACAGAAGTTTCTACTTAGCAACATTCCATAAGAAGGAGGAATGTCTACTACTAGGATGGTAGCCAAGACTTTCTTTTCAGCAAAGCAAAGAAAGCCACTTGTGCATCTTTAATCCTTCCAACCAAAGGCACTTCCTTACTCTCCATGGAGTAGCAGGATCCATAAGTACGAGTGAGGGTCAAGCCTAAAGCATGAGCTACTTTAGCAGGCATCACATTATCTGAGGCTCCAGAATCTATGACACAATTACTGAGCCTATGGCCAGCTATGAGAAGTGTTACATAAAATGGTTTAATTTTGTCACCAGGGGAGGTGACAGCAGCTACCAGACTTGGCTGTGGTGCAGAAGGAGGAGTAGGTAAAAGGCCTTTAGAAGTGGTCTTAGAGTTGGAATTAACAAAGTGGATCATTTTGGCAAAGGCTTTGGGATGGGTTTGATAGTACTCAGCTTCTGAGATTTGTACCTTGGTCTTTTTCAGGTGATCAACAATATCAAAGGATCCAGAAGTGGACGGGCCATCGTCATTTGGAATTCTAGGCTTATCAACTTTAGGAGAAAAAGAAGAAGCAACTTTGGTAACGGGATTGATAGGACTCACCTTCTGTGTAGACGAAGTAGGGATAGGAGATCCTCTTCTTGCAATTACAGGGATAGTTGCCGACTGCTCCTTGGATTTCTTAGGTGGTTGGGTCACCTTCTCCTCTACTTTGTCTGTTCTCGAGTCATGACAGAAAAGATTCACTGCTCATGTCCGCTACCACTTCATCATAATCATCAATGCCCTCGGGTAAAGAAATTAACCCGAGATCCCTCAAGTTCCTCTCGCTTCATCATCAAATTCCTCCACAAACTCCTCAAGCTTCATGCTTCATCATCATCCGGCTCTTCAACTTCACAGTCATGCGTTCACAGAACCTTAACAGGAGGTCCTTCAAGTGCTAGTCTTGTGTGAGGAGCAGGCAAACGATTTCTGGGCTGAAAATTTCTTCTTGGAACATCTGCATACGGGCATGCTGAGCCAATTGTTTCTTTATAGCGACGAGATCATTTGCAAGTTTCTGGACTAATGCATCAGTATTAGGTCCAGGGGTGGAAGAGGAAGAAGCAGACTTAGATTTGGGAGGGTCTCTTCTCAACTTCCCTGACATGATCAAGTCATCCTCGACACTAACAGCCAGTTCTTGATCCAGAACTAACATTATGAGATTAGCCCTTCTTAGTGCATAACTAACTTTGGGCGTTTGAGCATTTAGAAAGAAACATTTTTGGATTTGATCAACAGGTCGGGTATTTACAGGAATTTTGTTGATCAGTCTGTTGAATCGAGCCACAAATTCTCTCATGGGTTCTGATGGATCTTTCTTTATCTGAGAAATTTGGGCAAGCAAGGCATGCACATCTTCTGCCGGCTTGAAACGGTTTTCGAACTGAGTTCTCATTGTATTCCAGTCGGTGATGGCACCAGCCGGAAGGTGATAGAACCAATCAGCAAAGATTATCCTCGTAACGCCTCAACGAATGCCTTTGCCGAGACGTCTTCATGTTCAACTCCCAAAACTCCACATGCAACTATGAAGGCTGCGATGTGTTCATCAGGGATGCACTTTGCCATCGCCTTTGAATTTGGGGAAGTTCTTCCGGTTACCTCTGGGTAACTCATGCAAAGGCTGAGTAAGGGCCAGAGGCCCGACACGTTGACCCCATGGCAATTGTGCCGCCATTCTTGGAAATACGGCTTGGAGGGGAACTGTAACACCGGCTAGGATCAAAGCTCGTAGATTGGGACTAGCAGGCTTTGAAGGAATACCACCCGCAGGACTTCTTTCTTGAACAGGTGGTGTGCTTGTCGAACGAGTCCTTCTATTTCTTGTTGAAGGGAAAGGAAAACCCTGCTGCTCCAAAAGTTGAAACTGAGAGTCTTCAATACCAAGGGTCCTTCTCCCTCGAGTAAAATGCGGAGTCGCCAGATCAAAGGATGATCAAAAATTACAGAACTGGAATGCGATTTTCCCCAGCGGAGTCACCAAAAACTGTTGGTTTTCAAATAGGACTTTTTAGAAGAGCAACAGTCAGGGGACAAGAAGTCCCTCCTCTTTAATGGGAGAGGTTCCCTTATTCAGAAACGAACTTATTTACAAATGTACAAAATATTATTTTATGGTTGAACTTGGATATTACGAAAGTGTTTTCCACAAGGATCATCAGTTACAAAAGGACTGAGGAAAGGGAATAAGAGGATGAGCAGAATAGCAACATTCAGAATTATAGATAGCAGAATAATTCTTTATGTATGCGAAGTTTCAAGGAATTTAAGACAAGATCATTTGCATTGGCTGAATAGGATTAAATTTAAAGACACAAAGTTCTGTAAATAACCTTCTTCAGATTCATTAATCAAGGACACAAAGTTCCTTCTTGGTTATACAAGATCGCTGTATTTGCAAAACCGACAGTATGCAATCAGAGAGACTAACAAATTAGAGACAAAATGATCTTCACAATATTAAATGGAAAACACAGAAATAGCAGAGATCAGATAGACAATGAATAGAAAGCCCTTTTGTATTGATTTCTTTAAGATCTATTTACACTTTCAGAAAATATGCCAAGTTCTTCCTCCTCCCCAAAATGGCGCAAAGAAGGCCATTATATAGCTTACAATTCGGTTACTCCTCGTAACCGTTTCTTTTAACTAGAGAATAGTTAAGGAATGCCAAACGCAATTTCTTAACTAATTACATGGAATACGAAAGGAATGGCGAGAAGAGAGAAGGAAGGGGAAAGAGACAGGTGGCCAGTTCTGAGAGGGACCCACTGTCTTTGGAAACCGCTTGAGTTTCTTCCACGCCTCACCATGTCCTTACCACGAGGGACACGCCTGGATTTTTATCTTGAGAATGACAATGAATATCTTTGAAAACCGATGTAACCGACGCTTGAAAGTTTCGTCCTTCGTAATCGCTTCTTTAGTTCTCCCAAGCCTCCTCCAGGATCTTGATCTTCATATTGATAATAACGGAGAGCCGCAAACCAGTGCTCGGAAAGGAGTTTCGAGAGGGGGACATGCGCGGGTTTTCAAATTGCAAGGGTTCAAACAATGTAAGAATCGCAAAGGAATTTTTTCCATATAGCCGCTTGAGGAGAGAGAAGGATAATTAATGCGCATTTGAATTCATATTTTGAAAAACAACATATTCGGGAAGAGCGAAAACTAAGTATGGATGACCGTTGGTTCGCTTGGGACAAGTGAGACGCGAATGCGTGAAACACGCGGCTCGGCCGATTCGGGCGAAACAGGGAGAGGACGCACAAATGCATTTTGGGACAATTGGGACGGAAAAGAGTGAAGTGCGCGACTCGGGAGTTTCGGCCGAAAATGGGACAACTTGCACTTTTTTAACTTTGGGACATTTGGGACATGAAAGCGCGGTTCGGCGAATCGGCCGAAAATGGAACAAAAGGCCCGTTTGGACTTGGGACATTCGGGACAAAAAGTTCCGGAGTACGCGGTTTGGCCGGTTCGGGCGAAATTGAAACAGGGCGCACTTTTGAAAATGGGACAAAGAGCTCTGAAGTACGCGACTCGGGGGTTTCGGCCGAAAATGGGACAGAGAGCAATTTGGAACTCGGGACAGTTGGGACAAAATCGGGCGAATCGGCCGAAAATGGAACAACTCGCACAATAAGTTCGGGACACTTGGGACAAAAACTTCCGACGGGCCCGAAAATGGGACAAATTCGGAGGTTTCGGCCGATCGGAGAACAAGACCCTTTTGCACTTGGGACAGCTTGGGACAAAATGTCCGACAGTTCCCGAAATACTTGCAATGAATGACCCGAACTTAGATTTTTCGACTTCAAGACTTCTTCCACACCACCACTCATGAAAAGACATTTAAACTCAAAATTTTGAAATTTTTACTTTTGACAGAGCGGGGAATTTTGAGTGGACAACACCCATGAAGAAATGTCATCTTGGCATCAAGTTGCTCTAAATGCAAATCCTCTACTGCAACTAAACTCAATAAAATACGAATAGAAGTCATCTTAACAACAAGAGAAATTTTTTCACTAAAGTCAATACCTGATTTTTGTGCAAGGCCCTTTACTACAAGCCTTGTCTTGTATCTCTTCTATCCACCCTCTTCTTCCTTGATCCTGTAAACCCACTTGTTCTGCAATGCTCTTTTACATGCTAGAAACTTAACCAAATTTCATGTCTGGTTTTGCTCTAAGGAGTCCATCTCCTCATCCCTGCCATGCTTCCACTGCTTGTGGGATTTATCCTGTATTTCTTCTTCAAATATTTCTGGTTCACCACTATCAGTCAATAATAAATAAGAAAAGTAAGGTGAAAATATTTCGTTGGTCTACTTACCCTTTGTGACCTTCTCACTGAGATTTGGGGTGCTAGAGGCTCAATCTGCTCTTCATGTAGATTTGTATCTACTTGATAGTGATCGACGCTGATCACCTTCATGATGCTGATGGTTCAGCTAACTAACATCGGTTTGGCTCTTATGTAACCGATTCCAAGATGCGAGTAATCGATGCCGGTCAAGGGTAAACCGATGTTGGTTACTTGTAAACTTGTAGGTGTTAATTTTAAATATGAGGGTTCATTTTCATCCACAAACTTCTCCATCGGTTCACCTTTGGGTACCAAAACTTGATCCATGTACATTCTCTTTTCATTCCAATCAATGTCACGACTCTTAATTATCTTAGAACCTTTTAAATCCCAAAATCGAATCCAAAATCACCAGCCATAACAAATAAAAGTACATATTTTGGATTTAGCATCCAATTTCTTTCTATTTTCCTTATCAATATGAATAAAAGCTTATGAGCCAAATACTCTAAGAAAAGAAAGATCTACCTCTTTTCCAGTCCAAACTTCTTCTGGTATTCCACCATTTAGTGCACTTGAAGGTCCACGGTTAATCAAATAAACCATCATGTCTACTACTTCTACCAAAAATATAAGAGCAATACAACATGTATCCTAATGCTTCGGCTCGTTCCATGATTATCATGTTCATTCTCTCTGCAACACCATTCTCCTGTGGTGTTCTAGGAACCATTCTTTCTTTTTCGTATTCTATTTATTGAACAATAATCATTGAAAGCCTTGTTGTAGTACTCACCACCATTGTCAAATCTAAGGCACTTTAACTTTGAATTTGATTCATTTTACACAAAGGATTTTTATCTTTTAAAAGTTTCAAAAACATCAAATTTACGATTTATACAATAAACCCATACCTTTCTTGTGGCATCATCAATGAAAGTAATATAGTATTTGAATCCTCCATGAGAAGCTACCTGGATTGGTCCCCACACATCTGAGTGTACAAGCTCCAATTTATGCTTCTTCTTTATTGCCCCAACTTTGAGAAATCTGACTCTCTTCTTCTTTCAAAAATACGATGCTCACATAAATCAAGATCTACATGTTTCAGATCTAATAACTTATCCTTGGCCTTTAAGATCTGCATTACCTTTTCACACATATGTCCTAGCCAATTGTGCCACATTCTTGTATCTGATTTGAAGTAGATAGAATAGAAAAGGAATCAATAATACATGTAGATAAATACAATGATCCTACCTTCTTACCTCTTGCTACAATAAGAGATCCCTTGGTAACTTTCCAAGATTCGACTGTGTAAACCATGCAATCAGTTTCACACAATTGTTCTACGCTAAAATTAGATTTCTTTTGAGGCTTGGAACATGCCTCACATCTTTATATATCCATGTATTTCCATTCAAAAATTTAATATGAACTTCACCTCTACTAGTAATAATGCATGGTTCATCATCTCCTAAATAAACATGCCCAAAATTACCCTGGACATAATTTCTGAAATAGCCCTTATTAGGGGTTGCATGGAAAGAAGCTCTGAATCTAAAACCCATGACTCAATTTTATTATCCAAGGAGAGAATTAGGGCATCTTTCATTACCTCTTTTGCAGCAACATTTTCCTCTTTACCTTTCTCTAGTACATTCTCTTTTTTTTCCTTGAACCAACAATCCTTCTTTGCATGACCTTTCTTTCCACAATTCCAACAGATTATACCTCTACCTCTAGATTTAGATCTACCATTCTTAGAATTTGATTTCCCATTATTCTTGCTCTTGGATCTCTCCTTCTACCTTCCCCTACTTTCTACATTCAAAGCATTCCCAAATGATGATTCTCTTGTACTTTTCCTGTGTATTTCTTCATTTAGGATTATACTAACCATATCATAAAACTTTAAAATATTAGTAGCAGACGTTGTATTACTAACATCCATTACCAAGTTATCCCAACTATCGTGAAAGAGCATAATAATAAAAGTGCTTTCACTTCATCCTCAAACGGAATACTAACTGATTTTAATTGATTTACAATAGACCAGAAATCATTCAAATGACTTGATGCAAATCCTCCTTGCATCTTTAAATTAAACAATTTTTTCATCAAATAAACTTTATTTGAAGCACTAGGTTTTTCATATAGATTTTCTAAAGATTTCATCTAGATTTGTTAAATATTTCATCAACTCTACCGTAGATCCTGCTTCGGTAATATTTAAAGCCACAGATGCTGCCAGGATCAATCTTATAGATCACAGAGCCTTTCTATCAAGAATTTTCCATCAACAACCACACATGCTCCATCACCACCGCTGTGAGCAGTCTAATCGGTGTCATAATGAAGCACCCTCAACCCAACTTAGTAAATGCCTTCGGTGTAATAATTGGTGATGGTAGTAGTGTGCCATCACCCTTTGTATCTTTAACTTAATTACACCAAGAGATGATCGTATAATGACGACCAAGTAGTATAATGGTGTGAGTTGTTCAATTGTATTCTCGACATTAAATTTTATGTCCATTTAATTGTCAAATGGTAATTCGTCTTTCACTTAAATGTTATTTCTTATTTTTTGGAGAAGTCAATTGAAATATCATAATATGTTGGCCATATGTTAATGTTTGGGCCCAATATTTTTTTGAATATTTTTTACGAGAACGACATAATATTGCAATTTATTTGATGTCATTTTGCCACACATCAATGGGAAATCGAGAAAGAATGTAATTAAGTTGTACTAATCAATGTGGTGTGAAAGATTTAAGATAAGAACTTTTAAATTGATATCTATCAACATATTTCACAAGGAAAATTTAACTTTAAATTTGACATCCATTCGACCATCATTCAAATGTTTTTTTTTTTCTTGGAGAAGTCCACCTATAAATTGTAGAGTTTGGAGCTCATTGTTCATTTTTAAAATGATTTTTTCAAACTTAACAAAATAGTGTCACTAATTGATGTCATTTTAGAAGGTCAATGAGTTGTTAAAATTTAGTGAGGAATCCAAGATAAGAACCTTGAAATCAATATCTCGTAGATATATTTAAGATATGTATACTAGTATGTTATGATTTGTACCCTATCATTTCCTTGTGTAAAAAATAAAATGTTTTTTTAAATATGGAAGCATTGTTCATAATCCCACCCCAAATCCCACCCTATATAGTTGAGAGTGATGTGGTGCGATTATTAATGAACATTTTAAATTTAACGTTTCTTTGAGATTTTTAAAGGTAAAAACAATACTTCTACATTGTCTAAGTAATTACGCCAAAGGTGTTTCTTTAAATGAGAAAGGCCTTACATTCGACATTTTCCGGAGATCGGCGGCCCTCGTAGTGACATACATCAATGTTGGCATGGAAAAACTTACCACCGTTGATCCTGCCACGTTAGTTGAATTATGCCAACAAATAAGAGGATGAATAAGTCTTACCAAAGTTGTGCGCGTGCGTGAGTGGCGTCAAATTAGATGCAAAGTTGCAATCATTTATCCTTTTGTTGTCCACGGATTAATGCCCAAAATAATTCCACGTTAACTAAGTAAGATAAAAGCCGATGGGGTGGGAGTGGTGCGGTCAAGTCACATGGTTGTGTGCTTTCCCACCCAGGTTCAAATCCCCCCGAGGCACAATCCTCCTCGGAGGTGGTTTCGCCGCTGAGGTGGCTTCTCTGCTCGTGCTGACACTAGTGGTTACTCCTCGCTGCTGACGCTGGTGGCTCTCCTCTCACTGCTGACGTTGGTGGTTTCTCCTCTCGCTATTGACGCTTGCTTCTCCTCTCGCGCTAGCGATCTTTGGTGGCTGCTCCACTCACTTGTTAATGCTCTTTAACTGCTTGTCACCGGTGGTTGTTCCGCTTCTTTGCCGATCTCCGGTGGTTGCTCCTCTCGCTGCTGACGCTGGTGGTTGTTCCTCTCGCTCCATTCACTGATAGTTGTCCCACTCGTTGTGGCCATTGTCGTTGGTCGCATCTTCACTATGGTTTCATGGTTGCTCCAATTGGGTTCCTAAATAGTGGTCCCCTTCATTGTAACCAGGTTGTGGTTCCTCTCAAGAAAAATCCTCAATTGTACAAGGATGTGGGTCCTTTCAAACACCCTCAATTTACCCTCAATCCAAAAAAAAACTAAGTAAGATAAAAATATTATTGTCATGGACAAAGGATGACATGACATCACTAATTTGTTGTGTATATATATTTTATTTCAGCACACCCATATCCTAATAATTTCGATAGACTACTCACACGGATGCGTGTTTATTAACAGGGGTTATATTTGATGGACGTTTAGATGTTTTTTGTGATTTTAGTTGTACAATACTTGTAAATATTTGTAATAATTGACATATGTGACATGCAGAGTTAAAATTTGATCATCGTTTTTATATATTTATATCTAAATTATAAAAATATGTAAAAGTATGTCTTTAAAATAGTTAAATAAATATAGAATAATAGCTATATACATAATATTTTTTGTATTATTTAAGCGTAGTATTAAAAAATTAAATATATATTTTTTTGATGAAAAAGATCTTATATTATATTAATGCAATAAGATACAAGATAACTTTCAACAAAAAAAAGGTGGTATGAGAGCACGCCCCAAAACCACAAACAAACTAGGCCGAGCCTAGGAAACCAAAAGTCAAACTAGGTCGAGCCTAGGGAGAAACAACAAAAACCAATCCTGGCAAAAAATAAAGACAAAATCAGGCAACAACAACAAACATGCTCGAGGTGGGCAGATCCTGACGATCATCCGGCCACCCCGAACTAGGTAGATCCTTTCCAGTGTCGGGAATCTCCCAGCCATCAGCACGCTCTTCTTCAAGATCTACTTCCCCACACGTAGGAATGGCTAAGCTGAGCCAGGGGAATTTTCCAGTAGCAGATAGGGGTGGCGGTGGATGTCAGACGATCTATTGAGAAGTGGTGGAGGGAGAACCCCAACCTGCTGGTGAGCCAACGATCGAGGCAAAGAACCCCACCCAAGTTGTTGAGGTGGTGTGCCCTAGCTCTCTTCGGCGAGCCAGCCAAGGAATGCGGTGAAGAACCTTGACTACAAAGTGGTTTCCGGGTGAGTGGTTGTGTCGATGGCTCGGCCCATGAGAATGGCGGGATGAAACGCTTGGTGTTGGGATCTGCTGCGTCGGCCGCCACGAGCGGAGGGCGAGGAGCACTGGTGGGAGAGGGAGGCACCTAGGAAACATTGCATGGGGCTTCCCCCAATGTCGCAATAAATTCTGGAGGTGGTCCACCTCTAGCGCCACCTTATTCGCTTGAACTTGAATTTGCAGAAGCACATTGGAGATCACCATAGATTTATTATAAATCGAGAAGGACTGATCAACTACAGAATTAACAAAGAAAAAAGCATTCCTTTCTTTCCATATCCAAAATAAAATCTCCCCTCTAAAACATACCAAATCAGGTGAACATAGGCAGAAGTTTGGGATTGTCTCCCAAGAGGATATGTTGCCAAGTGAAACAATGGGGCCGAGAAGGAAAGAAAAAAGTATGGATCTAGTTCCAGGTAGTTTGAGCTTTGGGATAGAACTAGAAAACATGCATAATTGTTTCCAGATGCCCACAGAAGGGGCATTTGGGAGCTAGAATCCCAATTTGAACAAGACAGGCCCCAATAGGAAGGCCTTGGTGAAGAATACACCAAAAAAATGAGCAATTTTGGGCTCAACACATATAGTCCAAACAGTCTCAAACCATCTGCCCTAGCCAGATGGGGTGGCGTTAATTCCCCAACGAGTGTTGAGTTTTTCCACCATGGGAAAATGGGGTGAGAGCCATCGATAGCCTTTGCTAGCTTTATAGTTACAGAAAGGAGTATCAACAAACCACTTCCAGTCTATCCACCAAGGGTGAGAAGAGTGCACAACAATCTTATGTAGCATGTGATCAGGAACAAAATTGATCACAGTATTGAAAGTATCTTGATCCTGGTTGGAGAGCTAAAATAGAGTTTTAAACTCTAGCCAAGCAAACCAGGATTGCTTGTTTTTGCAAAAAAAATCCTCGATGGTATGAATTCCGCATTTGAAGAATTTGAGCATGCAGATTCTCGGGACCTTTGTAAGGCATTGATCTTGGGATTGAAAAATTGGCGACCACCAGAGAGATTGCTTGGTTGAGAGATAGCCCATTGCAAAATCCATCCCCTTTCCATAAAAGCCAGGGTTTGACACATTCCCAGGCTTTCCAGATACTTTTAAGCACAAAGGTGCCCACAAATTTGACAGGCACAGGAGTGATGAGCAGATTGAAAAACCCTAAACCTTTCCATGCAGGGCAGCCATAAGGAGAGCCTTCTGAGATGTCATGTCGTATGAGAACTTTCCAAGCTTCCTAGCCAACGATGCTATGGATAATCCACTTGGCATAAAGAGATTTCCCTTGGTGTTGGATGTGGAGAAGCCCAAGGCCTCCAGAATTATGAGGTAAGCAACATATATCCCAAGCGACACGATGAAAACCTTTTCCAATAGAAGCATTAGCCCATAAGAAATCTTTGAGCAAATTTTCCAGCTTTTGGATGGATGCTTTGGAAGGCACCCAACAAGACGAATAGTAAACATGGGTGGTTGCTAGAACTTTGGAACAAATTTGGAATTTTCCAGCCAGAGACAAGGGTCTAGTGAGTCAATATTCCATTTTTTTGCCACCCGTTGAATGACATAATGCCATAGATCAGCCAAGGAGGCTTGAAAAGCAAAAGGAATACCAAGGAATTTGAAGATCTCACCATGTTGAAGAATTTTCCAATCATATGTGGCAAGCCAGTCCGGCACAGAAGGAAGGATTTCCTATAGCATTGAGTTTTTCACCATTGAATGGAGGAACTAGAAGCCAAGCAGAAAGTATCCAAGCATTGCATGACATTGTGAATGTTACTTTCATCCTCGATAAGTGTAAGGAATGAATCATCCGCAAATTCCCATTGAGGAGTTGAGAGGTGGGCTCAGTAGGCAGCAAAATTCCACGAACAAGACCTTGATTTTTGGCATGGGCTAATAGATAACCAAAGCCTTCACCACCAACACATAAAGTGCAGGGGCTAGAGGAAAACCCTGTCTGATAGACCGGAATAGCCCAAAGGGCTCCGAGCTAAGGCCATTGATAGATATTTGAGTAGAGGAATATGCAAAAACTATTGAATAATTTTTATTTTGGAAAAGGGTAAAGTGAGGGTTTTGAAAGGGCCCACAACCTTGTACAAAGAATAAGGGGGAAGAGAAAAGGAGGAAGAGAATTCCCATACAACATAAGGGAGAAAACAAAAGAAATCACATCCAGAAGAGAGGAAGCTGCCAAAACTAAAGAGTTAGCAATGAACATGTTAGAGAAGAAAAAGAAGGATGAACAACCTCGGTTGCAGTAAAAAGCAACGAGAAGGTACAACAAAGAGGAGAAGAGAAAATACATCAAATACAAAGTCTGCCAAATGAAGAAGTGGAGACCACCAAATGGTAACCACAAGAAAAGCAGAAGAAGGGAAAGAGGGAACAAAGGATAAAGAATTGGATCCTACCCTTCTTTCCCTTCTTCGAGCGCACCAACTGCCAATTTTTTGTTAAATGTTCCTCCGAGTCTGGCACACTAGAAATGACCAAAATCAGAGGGTTATCCGTTTGTTGTTTCTGATTCAGGGGGAAGGTGCCTTCTTTGTCCGAATCAGAATGATCAGATTCGTGGGGTCTTTTGATTCCCGGGTTGGATCTTTCCCCCAAATGGGCAGACTCTAATTGTTGGCCCAACGTAGGATCCCTAGTAGTTGATGTAGGTTGGGCCTTTACTAGTGTATCAACACTCTTAGCTTCTTGAACATCCACATTCGAATCTGAGTCCTCCTCGAGGTTAGGGGGATCAATACTTAGAAGGCTTTTTCCTGACAGGGTGAACTTTATTATGAGGACAGGAAGACTAAAGATGACTCAACATCCTACAGTTTCTGCATCTGAAAGCCATATTTTCATAGTCAAGAGGTTGAACATGAGAGATATCACCCATCTTGAGGGTCATCTTGTCCGGAAGTCCTTTGCTAAGATCAACCTCAACATATTCTGACAAAAGTGAGTAACCCACTATGAAATCTCGTAACATCCTGTTTTATAAATTTTCCTAAACAATTTCCGATTTCCTCTGCAACAAGGTAAAAATGGAGAGGAAGGTTGGGTAACCTCACCCAAACATGAACTCGTGAGATGGAATAGGAGCACGGGTCAAAGTGAGGGAACCAAGGGGTGGTAAACAAACTAGTGAACCCCAAAACCACAGTCCCTCATTCAAGGCCCTTTGATAATCCTCCTGTGTAAAGAACAAAATGATGAAGAAGCCTTTTGCACAAAAAAAATGGTCACAATTTTTAGTCCAATTGGAGTGAACCCATTGGATAAGTGCATTATTCAAGGCCAAACACCATTAAATCTGCAGATGATGGCTTTTTTCTAGATTATTTTTAGTGTTAGGGAATCAGTACTTGTGATTTCTAGCAAAGGGAGTTTGAACTTGCTCCACAAGATAAGTTGGGGGAGGATTGAGGGCAGCGGAGGTGGAGGCAACATTCTCGAATAGATCTTCCTTGAAAGACGTGGTGTTATGAGCTCACACACCCCCTTTAAGAATCCCATCATTGAGATCGTGGAATCCTGGAAAAATCCCGTAAGAGACGAGAGGGCATTCATCCGAAACTATTTTTCTAGCATAGGAGAGGCCAAAAGAATCTAGATGAAAACCTAGTTTAAGAGAGATAATACATTGTAGGTCCAACCCAAAAGAAAATTGATGGGTTTGGAGGCAGAGGGTAATACTAGTGATAATGTTGACCAGAATTTGAAACACCTCTGAGTGGTGAGCACCCACATGGTCGAATTTTCTTGGGTGAGGAACTACAAGATGAACATAAGTCACAGCGAAGGGGATCCAAAAGCCTCGCAACACCCTCAACACTTGACAGAAACCCACGCCATCTAGAACATGAACATCGTGGCTCGAGCAAGTGCCAACCTAAATGACTAGCTCACCGAGTCGATGCTACTAGGGTTAGGGCAGAGGGAGCACGCCATTGCAAATTTTTTTCTTAAGTTCGAGACACCACAATAATATTGAATAAGTGTTATATACATAATATTGTTTTGTATTATTGACGGTCAAATATTAAATATGCAAGTTACGTGTGAAGGTTACTGCAAATTTTTGTAACTATTGTTTGGCGATTGTTTATTTCTTTGGTATAGGTGAAGAAATTCACATTTTTGTCACATCCATGAGGGTTTATGTCCATGGTGGGTGGTAATTTGTGATGATCCTTGTGAAATTTTTGAAGGTACAAGTTTATCGTAGGCTGAACTTGTCGCTTAGTGTTTGAAGGGCCCTTAATTTTTATACTAGCTGCAAGGTGTTTGACGAGCGATACGAAATGCTAGAGTTGATTTAGAATGGGGATTAATGGCATATAGAATGTGAGGTGCATCTGGGTTTTCCAGAGAGAGTGTTACTTAAATGGATTATTTTCCATACTTTTGATCTAGAGAGGAAAATAAATTGAATACAAAGTGAGTAAGGCATATAGTTTCAAGGAGGCGCAGTTGAATTCTTCAAACGAGATGTTAGATGTCGGAATGATCGTCGGGTAAGCTACGAGCTCTACTAGAAATACAAGTGTGTAATATTTTACGTTGATACATATAATTTGTAAGGTGTGGAAGTCTAATGTTGTAGTAGAGGAAACTGACATTGCTTTCACTTGTCTACTACATAAAAGTGTTTCCTTTTAAATGTTCCTCTTAGTAGACAGTGTGTATTTTGAAAGATGTAGTAGACGAAACATACCTTCCTAAGAGTCTTCAGGTTATAATTGCATAGTGAATTTTCCAACTTTAAGGTCCGGATAGAGTCATACCCACAACTTAAGGTTATTCAATGTCCTCCTTAGTTCCACCTCCACCCGTCGGCTTGCATAAAGTGTTATGTGAATGTGGTTGTCGTGGAGAAGCACTCTTTAAAATTATAATGTGTTTTTTTTTGCGCATCCCGAGAGAAGTAGTATGCAAGACTCCACACAATCACTCGTATAATATGGTTTGACTACATTTTTTGTAATTTACAATATTCAAAATGTAAAGGCTTTGTCACTGCTCGTTACCTTGTCCACATCTTCCTATCATGATGCTAAGGAAATAGACATTTGTTGCGCTAATTTGATTCTTCAAACAGATATCAGACATCGGAATGACCGTTGGGTTAGCTACGAGCTCTATTAGAAATAAAAATGTGTTGTATTTTTCTTGTACATATAATTTGTAAGATGTGGAACTGTAATGTTGTAGTAGAAGAAACCGACATTGCTTTCACTTGTCTGCTACATAAAAGTGTTTCCTTTTAATTGGCCTCTTAGTAAAGGGGTGTCTTTTGAACGATGTAGTAGACAAAACATACCTTCCCGAGAATATTCTGCTACAAATGCATAGTGAATTTTCTAAATTTAAGGTCTAGGTAGATCTCATGGCCCACAATTTAAGGTTCTTCAACGTCCTCCTTGGCTCCACCTCCGTCCGTCGGTTTTCATAAAGTGTTGTGTGGTTGTGGATGTCATGGTGAAGCACTCTTTAAAATTATCATCCATTTTTTTGGTTCGTAGCCTACAGAGAGAAGTAGTGTACTGACTCTAGACAATCGTTCGTTGATTTTGACTAGGCGTCTACATACTTTGCACTTTTCAATATTCACAATGTAAAGGTTTCTTTGCTCGTCACACTCTGTCTGCATTCACCTACCATGATGCCAAGGGAAATAGACCTCTGCCGCTCTCATTAGATAAGTGTTAATGGTGGGGATGAAAGGAAAATGACTTCTTGGCAATAGCTTGTGGGATTTCAAGATACACTTTCAGTTTCGGATGCCCCCACAGATCAACTCTCTTTGCACACACACACATATGAGGCATTGTTTAACAAGATTAGGTTGATCTGTTTGTTCCAAATGGTCCACTAGGCCAAGTAGTCATTACTTTACTTTTATGGCCTTTTGTTCATCATGGAAAAAGTGTATTTCAAACATATTAACAATATTGCATTTTCATTAAAGTGGACAACTATTGACCGCATAGATCATCCCATTTAAGCTACTACTTGAGTCTTTTACTTGTTATGAAAAAAATTATCCTTTCTTTTTATTTTGCATTAAGAAGAATGTTTACCTTCCTTAACAACTTCTATCGACTATCAAGTATCTTTGAGGGCTCATCCACACTATTTTGGATGCAACATGCATATTTAAATAGAATCAATCTCTCATACAATAATTTTATATCATTTTTTCTATTTGTTTGTATTCTAACATCATTCTTAGCAGATGCAAATAACCCTGATAAATTTGTGAAGATTCAATTTTCTACGTGCTTGTTTATGTTATTGATATTTTGGTTTTGATGTTAACCTGCTACATTCTATGGAATTTGTGTGTGTCTAGCTGCAAACTTTTTAAAAATGGATTATGATTATCGTAATCCAATCATGCAAGATGAAATATGAAATATGAAAGATATCATGCAAGATCAAATTGCATTGATGTGAATATTGCAAATGAAATCTAGACAAAATAATGAAACATATAGCATATATTATTTAGGTGAGAAAAAAACTAACTCATGGAATATGTGTGGGACATGTAGGTATTTAATTCCCACGTTTTTACAAAATTAGGACAAAAAATGGAACACATATCATATATTATTTAGGTGAAACAAAAACTAACTTAGTGAACAAGTGTGGGACATGCAGGTATTTAATTCCCACATTTTTATTTAGAAATCTCTCTTTCAAATGGTTGATGAAACCCACCTTTCACTCTTATGACCAACTGCTTGTGTGGCTCAATTATCGATGCTTTTCCGTGCATCGCATGTTCTCATACAAGTACAAAACTTGAAAAAGATAACAAAGCTTTATTGGGTTTTCTTCTTTTTAAATTTTTGGTCCCTTTAAATGATGAGTAATTTCAATTGTTGAGTTGTCATCTCCGTAGACCTCCCTCCCAAGCATCTTACTCACCTAAATCACATTGCATCATCTTTCACACTTCCAAGGTTTCACCTACATTGTCTACACCTAGAAACACTACGTGACTCATGATTTTATACAAGCCCTATTTACAATTGTGTATGAAACCCCCAATCTCATTTTTGTATGAAACTCTGATCACAATAGTGTATAAAGTGGAGCACATAGTAGATATTATTTGGGTACGAATAATCTAAGTTGGGAAATATGTGTGGGACATGCAAGTGTTTAATTCCCTTTTTTCTTAATCGTAGAGTTAGTGTGCAACATGCATGCATTTAAATTTATGGTGTACTTCACCTACATTGTCCACGCATGTAAAAACTATGTGCCTCATGGCTACAAACAAACCCTATTCTTTTCCCTTATAGC
Source organism: Taxus wallichiana var. yunnanensis (assembly GCA_018340775.1). Taxonomy (NCBI): domain Eukaryota; kingdom Viridiplantae; phylum Streptophyta; class Pinopsida; order Cupressales; family Taxaceae; genus Taxus; species Taxus wallichiana. The sequence continues at coordinate 577,183,715 of CM031234.1, read as the reverse complement.
TACATAAAAGCCTTCATCCCAATTTGGGGTGGAGCATTATGATCCATGAAAAATTTGTCGGGAATGCAATCCAAATCCTTGTTCTACCTTTGACTCTTATGACCAATCATTGGGAGGTGTCAATTATCAACACATGTCCACACTTCCACTTCCCATATTTAACTGGTCCCACAATTGAAAATCGGTCTTGTTACATTCCTCAACAACTTCTCGTTGAGGTCCACTTTCGACATATCCCTATCAACATGTCCATCTATGCCTTTAGGAAAGTCTGTTCCCCTCCTCCTTACAAACGACAAACATATCCTCCACTTCTTCATGACTATATTCTAGTGTTGCCTCTTTCATTCCATTTTCCTTTACCATACACTTCTCATTCTTGAAACGGCTATTCCTACACCCTTACTCCCCTCTATTTGTTTCTTTTCATCTAATTTCACTTCTTCTCTTCATACCTTTCAACGTTCACACCGTACACTTCACGTACAATTGCTAGTTTATAAAATTTAAATTTTTAATTACATTTTATGATTTACGTGATAGTGATGATAGTGATGATTTTGTATGACATATATGTAATGTCGTATCAAAGACGCACTATCATGTAAGTTAGATAGCCACACGGTCCCCAACCATTTTGTTCATTCATTGACTTTGTTTTGTCTATTTAATCTTTGTTTGAGGTACACGTTATTGAAATAGTGCACGTGAAAATAACGTATATCCCCATCCGACGTGGATTTCCTTGTTCAAGGACAGGAAATATCTTTCATGGGAGATACTGTGTCGGCGACTTGGCACGCTTCCAAATATGTGTAATACTGTTAAAAATAGCTTTACAAATTTCTTTTCGTAATTAACTTGTAGAGATTTCTAATTTATGAGAAATTAAACTTTGTTGAGAGCAAATTTGGAAATTTCATTCAAATTACGTATTTGCACAATTTGATCATTCAGATCAAAAAATCAGGGAGCAACCGCAGAATCGTAATGTTTCATTGCAGAATTAATCTGCAATGCAAGCGAGAGCAGTAACATTTTAAACAAAAGCAACAAATTTTCCTGACATAAACAGTTTGCAGTGAAAGTCATCACGAAATCATTGAAATACCTTGGAATTTCTAGACGGCATAGACGGCAAAGAGTGAATATTTGAGGAGTGCTGTTTCAGTTTGACTCTCCTGTTCCGCTCGGCTATCATATGCTTAAACGCCGACTTGTTTTGAAACCCTGATTTTAGTTGTTGGCCATTATTATTCTTGTCAGCAGTGGCAGGAACCTCGATTTTTCTGAGAAAAGTGACAAAAACTTGCCGGATTTGAAAGAAATTTACAGCGGCGTTCGGATCGGATTTTATGTATGTGCTGAAGGCATTGCGGCGAGGGACCGGGATTAGGAATTCCCCGACTTTTGACAAAATCCGTCCACAGAGTTTAAATCTTCGGAGGAGCTCGAATACCAGGAAGTTTCAGCACTTCTGTAAGGGGGAAGCTCAAATTCCACCTCGTCACCATTGCCGCACAAATGTTGGTTAATTACTACAGGAGAATCGATCCTGCTATAAAGCTCAAGGCTGGTACTGAATCCATCATGATATGAATTGAGATCCGAACGCAATGGGACTCGATCTGTGATGTGGGAGTACAGAGAAAACCATTATTTTTTGGTTTTACAGCACTTGGTGTCTGGGCGTTTTTTTCAATATAACCAGCAGATCATCGGTTCGAATCCCTGCATGTCATTTAGATTAGACTGCTGTGCAACGTCCCGCCAACACTAGTCTGGTCTTAGTAAGACCCACAAATTTTTTTCGCAGTTTTATTTATTCACGTGACCAAATTTCAAGGTTAGCAAAGGTTAATGAAGGGCCTTGGTTTATTCGTGAAGTTGAATGGCTTGAAATGAGCCCACCATGGATTAAGTCCGGGAGATATCTAGTACGGAGAGTAGAAAGCAGATAGGTCCAAAATCGTTTCTTGGACGACTTTGACTGCTATTATAAATTTCGTCTATTGACAAGAATCACTATAATCACTTCAATTTTTTTAATTTATTCATTTTATAAATGCATTTGACATAATGTTTTGGTGTTAGTAAGGGAAAAGGATTGGAAGATGTATAGAAATCTTGACTATAGTCACTTCCTTCAAAAATTTCAATTCACTGTATGGACACAATTAACATAGTGTTTTATTGTTAGTAGGGGAAAGGGATGGGAGGAAGTATGAACTCCTTGACTATACTCACTTCCTTCAAAACTTTCAATTCTTTTATTTTATTGGCACATTTAATGTAAGACGAGAGGAGTCAAATAATTTTGATAGTAGTTGAGACTTCAACCCCTTTATTTATTTACTTGAGTTTGTTTACTCTTTCTAGAATAAACTTTTAATTGTATTAAATGTCTGATTATTATTAAAGAAAGTAGTTTATATATATTATATTCAAAAAATGTTTGATTATTATTAAAGAAAGTAGTTTATATATATTATTTTCAAAAAAATGTTTGCTAATATATGCAATTAAAAAAATAGTACATCTTTCTAAATATCTTAACGTCTAAGCAATTTTAGTTTTTCATGTACCTTGCACAATTTAATGCTCGAACACTCAATGTATACAAGTTATAATTCACATCAATTTAACGCTCCAACTCTAAATGTACACAAGTTATAATGCACATCTACTAGATGATGTGATATTCACTTAGGTGCATTTACTTCGTTTTCATTCAATCAATATAATGCAAGTTGTGAGAGATTTAGATGGTGGATTGAGCAGAAATTGTCACAAACAAGCTCTAGGCCACAATGAGATTTAAATGACATAAGGATGTTTTAAGTGAAAGTTGTGGATGACTAAAACATTCTCTAGTGGTGTAGCGTATAAATCTTTCATGCCCCCAATCCATGGCTTTGGTTTAATGAGTTTCCTGGTGGTGAATTTACTGAGAGGGGGATAACATTCTCATACGAATTGGGGTCACCAACGTCTATGCTTGCGTGAATTGGGGTACTTGTAAACACCTAAATTGGGCAATTTATCATTAGGAAACAATAATATTGGCTTTGTACCTAAAGCATGACTTGCATGCATATCCTAAATGACCGATTTTTGTCTCGCTTGCATTATTTGCTTCTTTATCCACATTTCTCATTGCTCACAAGACTAATTGCACTTGTCCAAAGTAGCATAATCGTGGCAAGTATCATTTCTTGAAATATGAAGAACCCCACAGATCGCCTATATCGACTACCCATCAAGGACTAAACCGTATAATGAGTCTATTCAAAGTGGATGATTTTGTCTCCAACCACATAACAAACACTTTCTAATTAAATATCTTCTCATGGGTCGGTTCATATCCCATAGGTCACCTTAATGCCAAATTAAACTTGCAAACACATATAAAAGCCAATTTAACCAAAATAATTAAATATAAAGGTGTAGTAACTCGATGGTATATTATTCTAATCAACTATTTTCCAAAGCTAATTGTAGCAATATTAGGATAGTATATTAACAAAGATAAATAACAATAGATAAATGGAACAAAGTACTAGAAATGAGAAGGAGAATAAGACTTAGTTGACACTCTGGACTGTGTGTTGATCTGGGATGACCTAATGGCTGGAAAGGGCTGGAAATATTTTGACAAAGCTACATCTCTGAAACTTTGTCTTGCAAAGCTTCCTAGACCAAGGCGTGTGGCACGGCCCAAAGCGTATGACTGCTATGGCCCTTGTTGTATGCCCTATCCCTCTGTACTTTCAGCTCTTGAAACTTTTTGGGTCTATGCACTTCTTCCTAATATGCTCTTGTTTGCTATTTGGACCTTCAAATTGTGCGATGCTCATTGTAATCGATTAAATATTCAAAACCCTATATGGTGAAGGAGTCTTGCAAAACAAACATTAGTTGGGTCTCGTGCACCCTTGTACACTAACGACATCACCACTATTCGAAAAGGGCTATAACTACACATCGTTCTTGCCTAGCATGTGATAGCTATAATGTATGCAACCAAATTGATAATCATGACATTACAATAATGTAATTGTACTTGACCTTTACCCTAGCTTGACTTGAATTTGATAATGTGCCTTTTGTGCTTACAGATTTGAGTGGATGATTGCCCTAGAATGATTATGCAAAGTATATGAAGCTCAAGGGAGTCTTGGAGTAACTTTGCTTGTGATTTATTTTAATGTTTTTCTCATTGGAATGTTAGGTGCTAAGTAGATAGAATGTCTTTCCTTAATGAGAGATGAATAAATTTCTTATATGTGTTCTAGATCTGGAAAACTCGGATGAAGCCAACTAGAAGTGTACCAAAGAAGTTCAAATTAAGAAAAGTATCATTGGAGGAAAGGGACCAAAGTATCCAGGCCAATCCATAGTGTATGGATGTTGTGGCCCTTTCTAGGCATTATGGTCCTTGATACATACGCAAGAGATTTGAAAATTGGGATAGTCATATGCAAGGGTATAACCAGATATGATGTATTAATATAATCACATGCAAACAAATACGTTGTGTGTGCAAGCAAGAATGAGTGAGATATAATTAGGGATAACATAATTGGCCAAATTGAACAAGTGTGGACTAGTGTAAGAGTGTTGTATAATTTGTTTTGTTACAAGACATGAATTACTAAAATGAGTGCCTAAATTTCCCATTTTAAGTATGGAATTGAAAAATGTACGTACTTAAAAGAAAAGTTACTTGAGTATGTAGACACACTTTGTCTTCGCTCGCTCAGAGTGCATTGTGCTTGTCTTTAGGACTTTGTCTTTATTCCGGTTGTGTTTATTTTTTCAAGATGAGTACCTATAGAGAAGAGTGTAGTCAATGTCCATAGTATAGGAAATTGAACTTTAACTTGAAAATTTTGAACTTAGTGTGAAAATAACAATATGTAAGTAGAAAAGCAAAACAAAGGAAAGAGTACACCTAATTATTTTGTAAGAGAGGGGAGAGAGTACTCCCACTACCATTTCCATGGATATTTTTTTAACTTTTTGTTGGAGATGGTTGGAAGGACTTGGGGGTGATCAGTCCCCAAGTGGAATGTGTTAAGGAGAATAGAAAGAAGTGCAAATGCACCCCGCATGGTGAAGAGAACTATATGGGGAACATTTAAGTTACTTTTGTAGACACCTAAAATCCACTTACTCAAGATTTTATGCTAAGATTACACTAATTATCCTCTTTCTTGTCATTTCCGTAATAATTAGCACTTTTCGTAATTAGCTAACATTCCTCTTCATATTCATTAATTAACAATCATTCGTTAATTAATTAGCCTTCCTATCATTAAGGATGTCGATTAACGACCTTTCGTTAATCAATAGCCACTTCTACCTGGGTTAATTATTATTATTAATTAACTAAGCTTGTAACTCTAAATCAAAAATTATCATTTATTGGATCAAATTACTCTCTTACATCTCGTAAATCATACTAATTTTCATCTAATTAGCTTCTATAAGCTTACCTCTACCTATTAATTAATCACCTTTGATTAATTAAAACATTTCCCAACTCCCATGACTTACTAATAACAAATTAAACTCTTCTAAATCAAGATTACCTTTTATAAAACAACCTTATCCATTCCTAATCTTGTTTTACCTTTATCCCACATTCATCAATTTGCTAGTCTTGCCTCTTCAGGCAAGATATATAAAGAACCCTCCTTCTTACCTTTCTTTTTGCACCATGCTTTGAATAGTGAAAACTATAAGCATTTTGAGCTTGAGTCATTTCTCCATTGTTGGAAATAGCTTCCCCATCTTTCATCCTTTCACCCAAAATTGAGTAATATGGGAAGATCCAAAATGGCCTTGTAGCCATTCTTGGTGAGATTCCATTCTCAATCCTTGAGATCAAGTAATAGTCCACTTTGATTGCTTATGTTCTTCATAGGTTCATAATTTAAGTTAGCAATCATAGAGAGTATGAAATAACTTAGCATGTAGTTTCATTTATGCATTGAAGAAGCATTTCCGTTAAGCTCTTATCTTGATGGTTTATTGTTTAATTAACATTCACTTTTGAATCTATGTACATATTAGTTTCAATTTATAATTTAGCTAATTATACATGAGCACATATGGCACATCCGGTGGGACATACTCCATTGTCCTTTGCACTTAATTTCAAGTTTTTGTAGTTAAGTTTCAATTTTGGTTACTAACTTTCCTTTTGCGTATATTGACATAACTTGTTTTTCTTAACATGTTTTCTTGAGTTTGCATGTGTTGAGTCTTACTTGTAGGTATTAAGGAGGTGAAGTTCTGTCAAAATTGGATCTTGACGAGAAAATTTCAAGATTCTCCATGTTTTCATTTTTAGAGCTTATTTTTTCAACATTCTACATGCTAGTTTTGTCAATTTCTTGAAAATCTTAAATTCTTGAGCCTGTAGGAAAGTGTTTGATGGTGTTGAGTCTTATATTTACATATTAATGTGGTGGGTTGTTGTCAAAATTGAATATTGGTGAGAAAATTTCAAGATTTCTCCATGTTTTCATTTTTAGAGCTTACTTTTTCAACATTCTACATGCTAGTTTTGTCAATTTCTTGAAAATGTTAAGTTTTTGATCATGGATGTTAATGTTTGATAGCGTTGAGTCTTCTATTCATATATTAATATGATGGGTTGTTCTTAAAATTGAATCTTGGTTGAAAATATTTGACCTTTTGCAGATTGAGGGACGTTTTTTAAATATTTTTTGGGTACATGTTAAGTGCATACCCGTGAGCATAAGAGCATATGCATAACCCATATTCTGAGGCCATAACGTTTTCTCCCGAACTCGAAATGACTCCGTTTTTTTGTGTTGGAAAGGTATTGAAGTGAAATATGCAATGAAAATATAAATTTGGGATTTATACTTACAAAAATTGTAAGTTTTTCCTTTATTGTAAAATTGGTCATTTTCTAACATGTCTAATGTTTTGATGAATGTTATATTTCCATGCTTTACTTTATTTAGACCAAATCTTGTGTATGCTATTATCTTGCACCTTTTGGTGATCTTGAGAATCAAAAACAACTTTGATATCTATCTTTTTAACATTTGGATTAACTTGGAAATTTGATTATTCATTTTGCTTAAGGGAATGAACTTTTTACAAAACATTTTTATGGTCCTTTGATTTGAAGTTTTCTATTTCTATCTAGTTGGGATAAATTTTGTGTATGCTCTTCTCTTACACCTTAGGGCGATCTTGAGAATCAAAAGCAACTTTAGTCTTCATTTTCTAACATTTGGTTAATTGAAACTTCATCTTTCATTTTTGGTTTACGGGAATGAACATTTTTCAAGCTTTTTGTATGGTTTATTAATTACAAAGCTTTCATTTACTTTTTAGTTGGATTATTTGTTGTTTATTCTATTCTCTTGCATCCTTGGATGATCTTGAGAATCAAAAGCAACTCCTAATCCTCTTTTAAATAATGTGATTTTCTTGAGAACTACTAATGATTGAGTGCATGACCTAAAATCGCTTGTTAAAGAAAGGAGTTCAAAACAAAATTTTCTAACTACACGTGTCGCAGGTTACCAACTAGTGAACGACTAAACCACATTATTTCTAAAAGATAAAAAAACACACCACATTCAAAACAATTGATTTGCAGGTTTGGATAAGGGTATGCCCCTTCCACTTAAAACTAGGACATAACCCCTTTGGAATAAGCCTTAAACTACAAAAATGAGGGTGGTCCTTGGAACCCCAAAGTAGTACACGTAATAGGGAACCTTGTGGAAAAAACGGGAAGTGATTCGCACACCTACTCGACTAGTTTTACCTTTGTTGGATTTAGCATCAAAATTATCCATATCGCAACCCTAGTGAGAGTACACGATGATGCATTAATTGCTCACTGTACTTGAAGGGGGTAAAGTAAAGCCAAGATAACCCAAGACTAGTCAGTGTAACTTCTTAGTAAATTGAGCTTGCATCTAGATAAATTGTGACACCTAGTTGAGCAAATCACCTAGTAAATCCATTCAGTCTTCGGAGCCAACTTGACCAAATTTTTGTTGTAAAGAGCCATCATTTATCACAAAATGTGTGAAGTGTTACTTTTGCTTAGTTTTTCACTCGCCCTAAGGCGAGGTGAAACTCTGCCGAAGTGAGGCCAATATTTTTCATCCTCACTTGTACTACTTCCTTTGCTTTCTTTTGACACTTTGTTGATCAAAAGAAGAGTGACCACACGTGTATTTCCAATTGATTGTGTCGCCACTTTTATGTCTGTTTACACTCATCCATGTTTACAATTGGGTTGTTAAACATCTAAAGTGTGTGGGAATGTTCTCATATCATTGACAACCATTTTGATCTTGATACCCACGTCAAGATCATCATCATAGTTAGGCTTGGTTCATCACTTGATTCTCCTTTGAACTATTATCTTTCTTGTATTGTATTGCAAAATTTTTGATACTTACGTCTTGTTTCTTGCAAACTTGACCTAAGTGTTTAGATTGTAACGTTATGCTACACACATCATAACAATTCCTTGGTATACTCTAGCCTTGGTTTTCTTTCAAACATTACCTTGATTTTGAAAGGTGTTGTTGTTACCTTTGTGCACGTTGTATTAATATTATTTTGATACTAATACCTTACTTTTCCATAAATTTTGGTTAACGTATCTTAGTGGTATTATTGCATCATTCATATTCGTAACTTCCACTTTTTTTTTAGATTTAGGTCTTGGTTGGACTTAAACTTGCTTTTAGTATACCTTGTTTGGAAATCATATCAACCTTTTGTTATTTCTTACATCTTGTTCATTTTTGAACTTGGCATAAGTGGTGACATTATGTTGATCATTTTACGCCAACCTATTTTTGACACACACTTTACGTAAGGAATATTTCCTTGTAGATTGGATTTGTGTTTTGAACTTGTGTTATTGTTCCTTGTGTTTATCCATCTTATAAAATCGTTTCTAGGACAATCCTTTGGGACTTTCAATCCTCTTGATCTTCTTGTTTTTACCTAAATTCATGGTCATTTTTAAACATATATTTTAAACCTTAGCAAAAACATTTCCTATCAAGCAAATTTTGCATCAATCAAAGATTGGAAATATTTCCTTTGACATTTACGCCTCCAATCTTGTTGTCCAATCCTTGTTGTATTATCAATCTTATGTCAACATGATGTATGTTTTCCTTAGCTTCCCTTTGGAAAATCACACAAACATCCCCTATCTGTTTGTAAAATGTCTAGTTGGTTGTCGTTATGCTACCCAAATTGACATGGAACTTCCTTCTATTTGAAGGAGTTCAATCACACTATCTAGGTCTAGGAATTTGGACTTAGTGAACGCCAACCATGACTGATTATCATAGGGTTCCTTATACTTATGACCATAAAGAATCAAAATTTAGGCGTTCACATCAAAAGACACCCATCATGACTAAACCATGTTTGGTTCTTCACGCTAGAGAACCCATTCGGTAACCTGTTCCCCACCTTCATCTCATAGTCGATGGTATGGTTTGGACACTTCTGATCAAAATTATTATTTGGGTTCCCCTACTCTTCTTCTAATTCTAATACAAACATTTCCTCTTCTTCTGAGGATTCCAATCCAAATATTTCCTCCGATTCTTCTGATGATTTGGATCCAAACTACTATTCAGATTCATCTAATTCGACTCCTAAGTTGTGGTCCTCCCCTTCTTCGCAGGACCTCCTTCATCATACTTCTATTGTGATTCTTGAGTCCCCCTTTTGTTTCAGGAACTCTTTCATCATTCATCTAGTTCGACTCCTAAGTCAGGGTCCTCCACTTCTTTGTAGGACCTTCTTTATAAAACATATAATGTGATTCTTCAATCACAGTCCTCCCCTTCTTTGCAAGACCTCTTTTATCAGTCACCTCAATGAACCCTTCCTCCTTTGAAGATTCATGTGACTCAAATTCCTTCTAGTCAATCATCTAAGTTGACTCCTACATCACAATATATGGAATTTTGGATATAAAATCCTCCTATTCTTCCTCCACGACGTCATCTTATAGGGAAACCTATACCAATCAATTCTAAATCCACATCTTCTTCTATTCATGAGACATCTAGCCCTAAGTCTACTTTGTCTCTTGAGTCATATTCTTCTATCAATTATCATCAAACATCTTCTAAGTCTTCCACACCAGTTGGACCTTTTTCTTCCAATCAAAGCCTCGTGGTTGATTAATAACCCATACCGATTGATTTCTTTTAGAACAAAGGAGCGATCATGACATTTATAGGGGCACATGAATATATCCATTCAAAAAATTACAAGTAAGTATTCTCTTTAGACCTTGATGCATTAGTGTACTGTGGGAAAATATTGATTTCTTTTATCAAGAAATAGAGGAAGAACCTACGAGCATGAAACTTGATCCTCCTCTTATTCTTCCATCCTCACATTCTTCATCCTGTGATGAACTACCCAGGTCTAGTATTGAGCCATGGTGCATCTTCTCATCACCCAATTCTTCTTTACATATCACAAATCCTTAATCATAATCTCACTTTGGGTCATCACCAAGTAGCTCGTCGCCTTCTTCTATATATGGGCCACCTCCAAGTATCCTGTCATCATCTACTTGTGGGTATCCTCTGGGTAGCCCATTATCTTCTATTCTAGGGCCATGTCTAACTAGCCCCTTGTCTTCTATATATGAGACACCTCCGTGCAGCCCCTCATCTTATATTCTTTGACATCCTCTTAGTAACCATTCTTCCTCTATACTGGGGCCACATCCAAGTAGACTTCCATATTTTTCTATGGCTCACCTCTTTGGTAGCCCATCTTCTTCAATTCTTGGACCGTATCCTTTTCATCCATCACATTATTCTTCTACCAATGATTGTGGCAAGCCCACCATCATTTCTCCCATCAATTCTAAACATCCACATTATTCTCCCACTTCTCGAGATCATAAAATTCACACATTAGCTTATAATAAACCCAGAAAAGTTCTTTATCAAGCTAAGATCAAAACTCCAAAGAGCTCCAAAGCTCCCAACAACTCAAACGATTATAAAATTCAAAATAAAATGCGATTCCAGAATGCACACCAACGTACCCATCAAGTATGGTGCAAAGTGAAAAACCTATGGATAGGGAACTTAAGCTCCCACATATGAAACCCATATTTCAAAACAAATCACAATCATTTATTGAGTGTGAGTTCACCATAATAATCGCTTATCGGGATAATATTACACTTGATAAGCAAACATGTTTAGTCTCTCTTATCAAAGAAATTGTGAACATCATTTTTGGATCCTATCACACAGAGTGACATGTTTCATTCCGATAACCATCAAATATTTTAAAAAATCATAAAACAGTTAAAAAATACAAAAAATGAGAAAACATTACAAAAACAAAATCAAAGGTACAAAGATCAAACATTGCAATTAGGTATTACATACAGATGGATGTTCTTTCTTCCCTTTCTTTCATATTCCTTTGTAATTCATCCACTATTTTCATTCCTTTGATGTTATTGTGGCTAGCCTCTTTGCACGCATTTTGCAACATTTATCTCTATGGTATCTGTTTAACCCTGGTCTTTTATCACCTTGGTAAATTAAAGAACGACCGACCTCTTAGAGATCCTATCACAATTCACATTCAATAAACTTGTTGCGAAGAAATTTTGGATATATTTGTTGACACTAGTCAATGTCGTCATCGCAATCAATTTCATATCCCTACATCAAGCCATCATGGTTCTTAACCCTTGTCAAATAAGACAGATGAAATATAGTTTCGATAGAAACAAAACAAGAATCTAAATCAATACATCAAGGAAGTAAAAGCTACAAAGCAAAAGTAAATTGATATATAAATTTCTCTTGGGGTATTTCCAATAATCTCTACAGGCTATGGAAACTTGATGACAAGATCAATGTTGCGATTAGAATCAAATACACCTTCGCCAAGGCTATGGATGAATGACTGCAACAAAGCAATCTATGGCTCTCCTTCCATAATCCATTCACGAGATCACCTTTCAAACTAAATCATTCCTACACATTGGCTAATGTCTTCACTTGTTGTCTATCAACTCTTTCCTTCAAGAGGTAATTCATTTCCACATTCACACATGGGATCTCAATGAGTAAATAGGATAAGTACGTTACAAGTGTTATTTTTGGACCTTGTTCAAACTCTCGCTTTAGTGCATGTCTTGTCTCATGATTTGTGCTTTGGGTTGATCAAATTTTCACTCACCGCCTTCTAAATATTTCCATATAGCATCTTGTTTTCTTCAAAATCATGTAGAACATCCATGTGTATCAGATGTCCTCTTTTCCATGTTTGTAGACACTTTTTTCCCCTTTTAATAAGACAATCTTCTACTTCCTTTCTATCATATATTTCTTGGCCAGCTTACGCTAGGGGCATCCTTGATCCCTCATGATTGAACCTATTTTATATTGGCCTTGATCCCCCTTCAGTGCATGAAGAGTTTTCCTTTGAATACTCTCACCTACTTACAGGGGAATTTTCACATCTTCACTTTCTTGTGCATACACGTGGCATTTTTCCCTTGTACATCCCATCTATCACTGGGGGAATCCATGCTTCTTTGTCTTCCTGTACATAGTTTCAGAAAACTTTCAAAATAAAAAACATTCAAATATGTTTCTAAAAAATCAAAAACAATAAAAATCATCCTACAAAATATCTCTCTTTGGTTCTTACCTATTCTTGTGTGCGAATCACGAGATCATCTTGATCTACCTCCATTAACAAATTTGGTTTGCTTACTATGTCTATACTCTGGGGCACAATGAGTTGTTTGGTACTATTTCATAGTGCACTACTTTTCATAGGACCCAAGTGTCCTCCGTTATTCCCCTTGCATGTATCCTTTCTTGGGAGCCATCTTTTAACCCTTGTTGTTAATTCACACAAGTCAGAATCAAATCTTGATAACAAAAACATTGCATTATGTTTCGGTAGGTTAGCTTGTTTACTTTCTCGTATTACATTGCATTATGTATGTTGTAGGGAGTTAGACATCTTTTACTTTCTCGTATTACATTGCATTTTGTATGTTGCATGGAGTTGGTGTTTTTAGCTATGGACATTTGTTCGTATATGGCTTTTCATGTCATACTACACTTCTGTTCATTATTTTTAATAAGAACCGATGACGTTGATCATAAGAAAAATGATGAAATAAAGTTGGTTTTTACATCGATAAGATGATAGCTCTATCCATCTCTTTTCATTTTCATTTTTATTCCATATCACTCTCCTTCTATCAACACTTTTCTTCAAAATTAACTTGGGGCAATAGGGATCAATTCTTCAACTTCTTCTATTATGTTATTTCATCTTTTCGATCGTTGATTGCCCTCTCTCATCACCCCTATCGAAACTCGAGGGGAATCCTTCATTTTATTAATTTTTTCTTCTATCTCTTCAAAAAAATTATCTATTTGTACTTTTCTACTATCTTTAAAGTAGCGTCACTTATGCCACCCCAAAGAGGGGAAAAAGTAGACAACTAAAATCCGTTTACGTAGACTTTTATGCTAAGATTGCACTAAATATCCTCTTTCTTGTTATTTTCATAATAAGTAGCACTTTTCCGCTAATTAGCTAACATTCCTTAATTAACAACCATTCGTTAATTAATTATCCTTCATATCATTAAGGATGTCGATTAACGACCTTTCATTAATTAATATATGCTTCTACATGGGTTAATTAATTATTAATAATTAACTACGCTTGCGACTCTAAATCAATAACTTATCATTTATTTGATCAAATTCCTCTCTTACATCCCATAAATCATACTAATTTTCCTCTAATTAGCTTCTATAATCTTACCTTTACCTATTAATTAATCACCTTTGATTAATTAAAACATCCCCAACTCCCATGACTTACTAATGACAAATTAAACTCTTCTAAATCAAGATTACCTTTTATAAAGCAACCTTATCGATTCCTAATTTTGTTTTACCTTTATCCCACACTCATCAATTTGTTAGTCTTGCCTCTTCAGCAAGCTATATAAAGAACCCTCCTTCTTACCTTTCTTCTTGCACCATGCTTTGAATAGTAAAAACTATAAGCATTTTGATCTTGAGCCATTCTCCATTGTTGGAAATAGCTTCTCCATCTTGTATCCTTTCACTCAAAACTTATTAATATGGGAAGATCCAAAATGTTCTTGTATCCATTCTTGGTGCGATTCCATTCTCAATCTTTGAGATCATGTAACAATCCACTTTGATTGCTTATGTTTTGTTGATGCAAAATCACAAAGCACTTCCTGGATGCAGATCGTTTTCTAGGTTGATCACTTTGGCATCCAGTGTGATTGCATAACATTGAATCCTTTCTCCAAGTGTGGGACTTGAAAAATGAGAAAGGATTCTCCAGAGAAGGCTGGTTCCTATTCCTCTGTTCAGATGCACATGAAATATGTAGAGGGTTTTCTCAAAACCTAATCTAATCTGCCAAGGAGACAAGGTAAGAAGATGCATAAAATAAATCTAAGCTAATAGAGGTGATGCACCGAGGAATGAAGAACACCTATTTTGCCAGTGAACACAGACCATTCAAATGTGATATAAGATCATGCACAGATAACAAAACTTGTAGTGAAAGACCAGGAGGATGCAAGATGAACACAGAGAGGGTTGAGAATCATCCACAGACATGTATTACTTGCTCCAAAGATTGATACAATACACTGCAGAATGCCAAGAGGCAGAGTCGTATTACAGTTTCAAATGAGAGGTTCGAACTCCACAAATTCGCCTGATAGGAGAAGAAGGGAGGAGCAAAACAGAAAATGTTCCACCTCGAAAAGAAGCTCCTCTTTACAATATATAGAAAGAATGAGAGAGGGAAGAGAGAGAGGAAAGCCAAATCTACTGAACCACCTCCATGTTGCATTCCATTCATCTCATCATGGCAAAAGCGGCGGATCTGGCAAAATGGCGGGTGTCCAATGAAGCGGCGAACTGCCTCACTTTGCATTAAAGTTGTTTGTTGAAGCATTACTTCACTTGTTATTTCGCACTGCAGGAGTTTCTTGATTTTCTCTCTCAAACTGAACCAAAATGCAAGATTGACCCGGAATCGTGTAGAGAATTTTACCACTTTCCATTGATATAAAGAACGTGCAATCCGAGCTCGGATCGAAAGTTATGTCGATCGAAAATTTAGGGCACAAAACAAAGTAAAACGGATTTTTAAATTTCTTCCCGCACTTTGCCACCTGGATGACACGTGGCAGGTTCTGATTCACTGAGCAACTCTCTCTCCTCCACCTCTCGGCGGGCTCTCTTTTGAAATTTCCTTGTGGGCCCTAGCTGGGACACGTGGCACTATCCCATTGGTTCGGGCTGACCCTTCAAATCTCACCCTTTGACCTTTTGACCTTTTCCTTGTGACACGTGTCATGATTTGGTTGGTTCTCGGCCCTTTCGGCTCCTTCGCGTCCACCGCGTCCATTTGTCCCGGATGTCCCAAAGGCTTTGCTTGGACAAAATCTTCCGGTTACTTTGATTCGGCGGTTCGCGTCCCATTCGTCCCGCTTTGCCTCTCTCGGATCTTTGTTCTCATTTCGCCGAACCGTAAGCCGGTTCACGCCTTTTGCGTTCGTCACTTGTGTCCGTTGTCCCGTCATGAAGACTTGGGAAAATTTTTCTTCTTTCGGCCAATTCGGGCATTTCGCGTCCCGCACGTACTGTGGCCCGATGTCCCTTTGCTTCACGGGCCGCTGGAGGCTTTCCGGCCGATCCGCGCTAGATGTCCCAAATGTCCCGATTGCTCCTAGGACTAGGACTTAGCCATTTTTCGTGATTTTCCTGTTTGATCTACTTTGCACAGGCTGCAAAACTCGATGCATGTTATCGAAATTTACCCTGGGGGGTGAAATTTTGACAATAGTTTTGACAACTTAGCGGGGTCACCTGCCTGCTAGGTAGAAGATCAGTGGCCTTTTAGCGATCCATTGGGCATGGAGTTATAAGCAATAACCTGAAATGAGCCTGATACTACAACTTCTTCTCCAAAGAACACTCGAAGGCGTAGAAAACAACCTGAGAGCAGCAAAACCTATGCCAAAGCACTTAGGGAAAAATAAACCTAACTACCATAGGAAAATGTGCATACGCACTTGGAGGAATGAAAATCTAAACTAATATTTACAAGGGAAAACCTTTTCTTTTTTAGTAGCAATGTTTAAGATAGATTCCGTTAACCGGAATCGGAAGTTCCTCTCCATCCAATGCAGACAATTGGAAGGCATTACTATTTTTGCATCCCGTGACCATGTAGGGACCACTCCAGATGGCATCAAACTTGGAATGCCTTCTGGTTTTGCCCTATCTGCATCCCATTTCGAACTAGGTCCCCTTCCTCGAAGGTCCTTGCTCTTGCTCTCTTATCAAACCATATTTTTACTAAGGCTTGATCCTTTTCAATCATCCGAACTTCATGTTCTCTGATTTCTTCTAATTCCATCAATTCTGCATACCTGACCTCCATTGGTTCGAACTCAGATAACTCAAACTGCTTCATGAGCTCCAAGGCTGGCAATTCTAATGATATAGGCAATACTGCCTCCTTCCCATAGACCAACTTGTAGGGAGAATTACCTGTAGACCTCTTTGGTGTTATCCTGTCAGCCCATAACGCTGATTTTAGCCTTGTATGCCATGTTCTTTGATTTTCATCCAGAGTCCTTCTGATGATTTTTAGCAAATTCTTGTTTGTGGACTCTGCCTGTCCATTACCCTATGGGTAATAATTTGAAGAGGTGCTCAAATAGATTCCATTCTTGACAGCCCATTCTGTAATTTTTGAACCTATGAATGCTAATGCATTATCTGATATGATGGTGGTCGGCACATCGAACCTGGTTGCTATTTCTTCATAAAAGTCTAGTATGTTAGACTCACTTGCCTCTTTGAGCGCTCTTTGCTTGGTCCACTTGGTGAAATAGTCATCCATTTGTAAGAATCCACTTGTGGCCTTGACTCGAGTGGGATTGATGACTCAATGAAGTCCATCCCCATTGCATGAATGGATGATCTACTGAAATTGGACGAAGGGGCAGTGCTGCTAACCTTCCTTTCCCTGTGAAGAATGCACATTTCTTGCATTTCTTAACCCATGAGTAGCAATCATTGAATACAGTAGGCCAATAGTAACCAACTTTCATGATTTTGAGAGCTGTTACTCGTGGGGTGAAATGGCCTCCTGCCTCCCCGTCATGGAACTCGTGTAAGATCCTCTCAACTTTGACTGTCCCAATGCATCTTAATAGAACACCGTTGATGTCTTTTTTAAACAAAACACCATCAACAAGCACATATGGAACTGCTTGTAATCTGAAGTACCTTCTTTTTGCTTTGCTCATTTCTGGAGGGCACATGCCCGTCTGTAGGAAATGTATCATATTCTGAGTCCAACAGGGAGTGGACACATCATCATTTTCCTGTTTTTGATCATCTTGTAATAGCAGGACAGCGTCTTCTTCATCTTCTGGGTTGTCTGGTTGTTTGGAAGCGAGCTGCTCACACAAACCTTTGCCTCTTACTAGCTTGGTGATCTTGATCTCAATGTCATACTCCATGACATGGGTGATCCATCCTACCCTTTTCTCATTCAAATCCTTGTTGAGGAGGAAGTCCTTAACCCCAGCATGTGAGACTAGCAACTGGACCTTGTTGTTTGAGACTAAATGCTTGAATTTCTTCAAGCTTCTGATTACTGCAAGCACATGCTTTTCAATAAAAGAGTACCTCACTTCACAGTCATCTAGGCTCTGGCTGAAGAAGGCAATCGGCTGTTCATCATTATCTTTGTTCTGCTGTACCAGAATGGCAGAAATAGTGTCATCACCTCCAAATGCATAGAGGATGAAATCCTTGGAAAAGTCTGGGTTGATGAGAGTGGGTGCTTGGGAGATGGCTTCTTTGATTGCTTCAAAACTCTCCTTGCCTTCTGCCGTCCACTTGAAAGCCATGCTTTTCCTTAACATTTTGGTGATGGGCTTGACAAGGGCTGCAAAATCTGGGACAAACCTCCGAACAAAGTTTATCCTTCCCAGGAAACTCTGAAGGGCTTTCTTGTGGCTTGGCAATGGTAGAGCTCTTATGGCTTCAACCCTCTCTGGATCAATTGCTAATCCTTCCTTGGAGACAATATGGCCAAGGAGCTTCCCTTCATGTGCAAGAAAGATGCACTTCTTAGGATTCAAAGACACTCTGAACTTTCTACACCTCTGAAACACTTGCCTGAGGTGAAAGAAATGGTCTGCTACATTCTTTGAGAAGACAGTAATATCATCTAGGTATATCAGCACTATCTTGTTGATCAAGCCTTTGAATGCCATATCCATAGCTCGCTGGAATGTTGCTCCAGCGTTCGACAGTCCAAATGGCATCTTCTTGTAAGCATATGTGCCCCATTTGGTTGTGAAGGCTGTCTTGAACTAGTCTTCCTCCTTTACCATAATCTGATTGAAGCCTGAGTAACCATCAAGTAGTGAAAACCTTTCTGAACCAGCTACGACCTGCAATATTTGCTCCATGGAAGGGAGTGGATAATGGTCCTTGAGAGAGGCTCTATTCAAATCTCTGAAGTCAACACACAGCCTGATCTCTCCACTCTTCTTTCTGACTGGAACTAAGTTGGCAACCCAACTAGAATGCTTGATTGGGAATATGATTCTTGACTCAATCAACTTGTCCAATTCTTTCCTCATGAGAGGCTCCATGTGTGGATTGACTGGTCTCTGTTTCTGCCTGACAGGCTTAGTATTTGGATCCAATTCGATGGTATGCTGAGCTAAGTTGGGATTGAAACCTTTCAAGTCTTCATAGCTCCAAGAAAACATGTCAGGGAACTCTTGACATAGCTGTATGAACTCACATCTTTCTTGCTCAGTTGTCATCTTTCCAATTTGCAATGGCTTGTTCTCTTCTACCAAGATGGATACCGAATCTTCTCTCTTGACCTGAATGTTTGCTTTCTCCTTTCTAAACTGATCATTGGGGTTAAAAATGGACTCCAAAGTGATAAGTCCCTTGGGCAGCTTGTCAGTTCTCAGCTGTATCACTTGGTCACCATATTGCTGTTCCAACTTTTCTTGATTCTTAGCTGAGAACTCAGCTTCTTCTTGCAAGAAATGGATGATTTGCTGGTCATTCTCAAATACTTGCCAACTGACATCGTTATCCGCAATGAAGGCCTCACAATCACGTGGATGTTTGGCTGTACCTTGTCTTGTTGAATGTTTTCTACAATGTCAAAGGCTGCCCCTACTGCTGCAAGCCTGTCAGCAGCTTGATTCTCTTTCCTAGGAATGGCTTTAATGCCGAAACCCTCAAAATCTTCCATGAGGTCCCACACCCTGTTCTTGTAGCACCTGAGTAGATCATTTTTGGCCACATGTTGTCCCTTGACCTGATTTACAATCAATTCACTGTCCCCAAAGACTTGCAAGTTCTTTATTTTTTTCTTGATTGCCCAATGCATCCCTTGCACCAAGGCTTCATATTCAGCAGTGTTATTGGAGCATGCAAATTGAAATCTAAAAGCTGAATAGTACTTTACTCCTTGAGGTGAAACAAGCACGGCTCCACCTCCTGCACCTTGTCTACTCCTTGATCCATCAAAAAACAACTGCCATACCTCATTGTCATCCTTGTGGTTTGGCTTGGTGATGCTAGGAATAGGTTGACTTTCTTCGTGTATACAATAGACTCCTAGCTCAGATTCTTCTATTCCTTGATAAGGATCAAAAGCATGCACCTTGCTTGCCCATTCATCAAGAGTCAAATCTGGGATACTTCCAACCTTAGTGTCAGCTTCATCAGTGCTAGGGTGATCTTCTTGATCAAATGCTGAGCAATTGACATTAATCTGACTTGGAGTGTAGGGCTCAATATGGAAGTTTGCAATAGGTTCAGATCTGATTGTGGCCTTAGTTCCATATCTCGTTCTGAATAGCATGTGTGACCAATCAGCGGAGACAAATATCCCCCAATCTTGGCAGTGAAGTCCCTTGACAAACATAGGGCAAAGAGTGGTGGAAGGTCTATGACTGACACATCTTGTAAAACAACAACATTTGGACATGCGTGCAAGGTAAGACTCAAATTTCTAATCACTCCAACTGTTGCTATTGCTGTCCCATCCAACTGCACTACCCCTTTGGATGTTGTTTCATACTGAAGCCCTAGCTGATCAGCTATTTGTTTGGGCATGACAGAGCTACTTGCTCCAGAATCAATCATGCAATTATGCACTAGCTGATTTCCAATGATTAATGAAACATAGAAAGGAGGGGGTTTCAACATCTTACCTTGTTGTCCTCCATGATTTCCTTCAGATTGGGCAGCATTTGTAAGCACTTTGTCTTGCATCTGCTGATTCAAGCTGGCTAGTCCTTCATGGCAGCTTGCAGCAGATCTCTTTGGCCTGGGGATGGATAGGGATTCCCACATAGATATATTGACATTTGTCTTCTTCATCTGATCAATGATACTGAATGGTGATGAAGGATCTCTCTGTTGTCCCTTGGTTTGCACATTTACTCCTTGTATGTGGGTAGCAACAACTGGCATTTGAGTTGGCCTAGGGGCTGTTCTTGGCTGCCCTTGTGCATTTGAAATGGGACTTTGCTTGCCAATTATTTGTGGAGCCCGGAAGGTTGTGGATTGGGTCTGGGGCTAATGGCTGTTCCTCACCTAAATTTCTCCTTTTTGACTTTGTGTTTGCTGCAACACCTTGAGAAACTGCCTGGTTCATGCCACAAAAATCCTCTGCTTGCCAATTTACCAATGTGGTGTCATTTGGGGCTGATTGTTGTTTGAATGTTTCTTGTTGTTGGCTGTTTTCTTGACTGTTCTCACCCTCCACACCAGTAGTTGTTACCATTAAAGCTTGAGTCAAAGCACCATTGAAGCACATGGATTGATTATGAGGCTCATTACATGGAAAACACCAATCATACTCCTGGGCAATGTTGTTTTGTGCTGGTACTAATGCCCTAGAGGCAGATATGGCATTTGGATTATAGGGCTGGAATGGTCTATTGACAGGAGGCCTTGTTTGATTCATATTTGCAGCTGGATTAGGTGGCCTTTGAGGCTGATATGGCTGACTATTAGGTTGAGCTTGAGGCTAATACGAAGGTCTAAAACCTTGAGCTTGCTATCTTTTGAGAGTGACCAGCTCATTGCCTAGATTTTGCAATTGCTTCATGACCTCTTGAAGCTCATTTGGGGCACTTGGAGATGAAGTGGAAGCTTCATTTGAACTTTGATTTCTAGGAGTGGGAATAGGAGCTAAGACAGGTGCTTGACTAGCACTTGGGCTCTCTAAACTTGGATATAATGGCATTGGAGGCCTAGGAGCCAATTTACCAGCTTGGATAAGACAGTTTTCGGCTCTAATGGCAATGCTATAAGCAACAGGTAAGGTTGTGCCTCCCATAGATTGAATTAACATAGAAATATCAGAATTCAAAGCTTTAAGATAGTATAGAAAAGCACCTTCTGCTGTTGGCCTGACTGTCACTGGAATCCTATCCCAAGACCTTTGAAATCTGAAGTTGAAATCAGTCAGCTGCTCGTTGGGGGCTCTCTTGATAGTTGTCAATTGTTCTAGTAGAGACAAATTGTCTCCCTTTTCTCCAAACTACTCATGAAGTGCAATACACAGCTGATTCCAGTTTGTGATAGAGCCAGCTCCAAGGCTCCTAAACCATTGCAATGCTTTCCCCTTGAATGAAGATGCCAGCAATTTGACAGCTACATCCATTTCATTTATCTCATGGATTGCACAGACGTTAGCAATGTCTTTTACATGATCACCAGGAGTGGTATGATTTTCTCCAGTGAAAAATGGAATGTTCTTCAATGCTGCAATTGGAACTGGATTCTGTGCATTGAGGGCGAGTGGGCTGCTGCCAGTGAAATTGACAAAGGGATTTAGTGGTTGCGCCATTCTGATTGGTCGAAGGACTCTTGAATACTGAATGAAAGGCCGAGCAGGTGGAGGAGTTGAGAGAGCTCTGTTTGGTGGAGATGGAGACCTTTGAATCCTTCTTCCTCTTTGCCTTCTTCTTGGAGATAATTGCAAGTATTCAAACAACACTTCTTCTTCTCCAACTCTTGACCTTGTGATTCTTCTCATAAGCTTTCAGGCCTGTACTGCTGAAACCAGTTGATCTTCCTCTTGGAGTCGCCAGATATGCGAATAATAGCTCTTTTCAAGCAAGAAAATTGCAGCAGATGCATATCAACTTTGCTGCAATAAAAATGAGACCTCTAGGTCCCACCGGCGTGCCAAAACTGTTGATGCAAAATCACAGCACCCCTGGATGCAGATCAGGTTTCTAGGTTGATCACTTTGGCATCCAGTGTGATTGCATAACATTGAATCCTTTCTCCAAGTGTGGGACTTGAAAAATGAGAAAGGATTCTCCAGAGAAGGCTGGTTCCTATTCCTCTGTTCAGATGCACACGAAATATGCAGAGGGTTTTCTCAAAACCTAATCTAATCTACCAAGGAGACAAGGTAAGAAGATGCATAAAATAAATCTAAGCTAATAGAGGTGATGCACCGAGGAATGAAGAACACCTATTTTGCCAGTGAACACAGACCATTCAAATGTGATATAAGATCATGCACAGATAACAAAACTTGTAGTGAAAGACCAGGAGGATGCAAGATGAACACGAGAGAGGGTTGAGAATCATCACGAGACATGTATTACTTGCTCCAAAGATTGATACAATACACTGCGCAGAATGCCAAGAGGCGAGTCGTATTACTGGCTTTCAAATGAGAGGTTCAAACTCCACAAATTCGCTGATAGGAGAAGAAGGGAGGAGCAAAACAAAAATGTTCCACCTCGAAAAGAAGCTCCTCTTTACAATATATAGAAAGAATGAGAGAGGGAAGAGAGAGAGGAAAGCCAAATCTACCCCAACCACCTCCAGGTTGCATTCCATTCATCTCATCATGGCGAAGCGGTAGAACCAAAATGCAAGATTGACCCCGGAATCGTGTAGAGAATTTTACCAGCTTTCCATTGATATAAAGAACGTGCCAATCCGAGCTCTGGATCGAAAGTTATGGCGATCTGAAGATTTAGGGCACAAAACAGGTGAAAACGGATTTTTAAATTTCTTCCCACGCTCTGCCACCTGGATGACACGTGGCAGGTTCTGATTCACTGAGCAACTCTCTCTCCTCCACCTCTCGGTGGGCTCTCTTTTGAAATTTCCTTGTGGGCCCTAGCTGGGACACGTGGCACTATCCCATTGGTTCGGGCTGACCCTTCAAATCTCGCCCTTTGACCTTTTGACCTTTTCCCTTGTGACACGTGTCATGATTTGGTTTGTTCTCGGCCCTTTCGGCTCCTTCGCGTCCACCGCGTCCATTTGTCCCCGGATGTCCCAAAGGCCGCTTGGGACAAAATCTTCCAGCTTAAGCTCGATTCGGCGGTTCGCGTCCTTCTTCGTACTTGTGTCCCGTTTGTCCCGAGATGAAGACTTGGGAAAATTTTTCCTTCTTTCGGCCGATTCGGGCATTTCGCGTCCCGCACGTACCTGTGGCCCAGATGTCCCTTTGCTTCACAGGCCACCTGGAGGCTTTCCGTCCGATCCGTGCCTAGATGTCCCAAATGTCCCGACTGCTCCTAGGACTAGGACTTAGCCATTTTTCGTGATTTTTCCTGTTTCAATCTACTTGCTTGGAACTGCAAAACTCTGATGCATGTTATCGAAATTTACCCTGGGGGGGTGAAATTTTGACAACATGTTCCTCATAGGTTCATAGTTTAAGTTAGCAATCATAGAGAGTAGGAAATAACTTAGCATGTAATTTCATTTATGCATTAAAGAAGCATTTCCTTTAAGCCCTTATCTTGATGGTTCATTGTTTAATTAGCATTTACTTTTCAAGATATGTAGATATTATTTTCAATTTATAGCTTAGTTAATTATACATGAGCACAACTTCACATCCCTTCAAAAAATACGAGCAACAAGAAGTCAAGGCTATGAGGACAACAATCACCTCGACACTTCTCATCGCCCACATATTAGTTCTACTACATATGAACATGAATCCAATTGATTTGTAAATGCCGACAAAATGTTCCTAAGTAATTTGAACTTGCATGTATCTTTGTTGCCACCACAATTTGAATTGTACCATGCATTATGTCATTAAAAATGAGTAAAGATCTTGTACTGTCACCAAGAAATTGTGCCAAATGAGAAAACTGCTAAATCCACCCCTAGGACGTAAGCGTATGGAATGGGCCATAGCATCCAGATGGCATGTTATTTTTTGTATGGTTTGGTCCCTATATGTTTTCTAACCCAAGTATATTTTTGAGCCATTTTTTGAACTTATGATCTATCTAATTCTATACTATGTCACTCTATTTCTTGATTCTCATTTTATGTGTGGGTGATATCACCCAATGATGGAATCCTTGTTTAGAGCTGGTTAGAAGGACTTGGGGGTGACCAGGTCCACAAGTGGAATATGTCAAGGAAAATACAAAGAAGTACAAATGCACCTCGGATGTCGAAGAGAAATATATGGGGAGTGTTGAAGTTACTTCGCATCCCTTCAAAAAATGTGAGCAATGGGAAATCAAGTGTACGAGGATAAAAGTCACTTCGACACTTCACAATATCCATGATTAAGTTCCACCGCAAATGAACACAAACCCAATCAATTTGAAAATGATGACACAATTTATCGGGTAATGCTAGCTTGTACATACCCTTGGTGCCACCAAAATTTGAATTGTAACATGCAATCTATCATTGATACATTAGTAAATATCATGTAATCACACTAAGAAACTTTTCCATATGAGAAAATTGTTGAATCTAAACCCGGATGGAAGCTTATGGAATAGGCCATAGCGTCTGGATGCTATGGTCTTTTCTATACATGTTAGTCCATCTATGTTTTCTAACCTAAGTTTGTTTCTGAGCCATTTTCTAAACTTATGAACTATCTCGATTCTATACTATGTCATTCTTTTTGATTCCAATCTTCTGTGGGTGATATCACTTGATGATTTCTCCCTTGTTTGGGGTAATGTGAGATAAAGCAATGTGAGCGTGGCCAAAAACAAGGACTCGTAGGTGATGTGCATATTTGTTGTAGAATTCCTATAGGGAAATATGGGAGTGCGCATGGTATATAACATGCTTCATACATGGTAATATAGTGGAAAAATAGAAAAATGTTAGTAGCAAACAATACGTAAAAATCATAGTAAATGTAAGAAAAAACACGCAAGGACACACAAACATAACAATTTGGAAAACAAGATGCCACATACGTGGGCCACCACTCAAGATGGCGTATGACAATTAAGGAACTTAAGGCCAACAAGAAAAAAACAAATGACATAGGTAATTTCCTAAAAAAGTGAAAATACAAAGAAAACATGTAAAACAAGAAACAAGCCTTAAGATGAATATGATCCCCATTTTGGAAGTAACTCCAGAAAACAAATACCACTCATGAAGCACCCATTATCATGTTAGAGTAATAAATAGTATGACATGATGTATGTATTGAGTGAATGATGTAAGATAAAGTAAATTAGTAAGGATTGGAATAATTGCACCTATATGTGAGAACATGTGAAGTTGATGCCCCCATTACTATAGAAGAATTGATAAAGAGAAGTGTCAAGCATCATGTATTGTGTAACAATATGTGTGTAACATGCATCCAATTCAATGTACCATGTGAATGTATATGTGTATAGAAAAAGGATATATCATACTATGTATCAAGCTAACATGATAAGTAATGTGCAACATGAATAAAATAGGCATGCAATGAAAACAACCAAGTAAGAGAAAAAGTAATATTTTTGGATTTTTGCATATATTTGAATGTTTTTATATTTTTATGCCCCATGAGGGCATAAATTAAAACCTATTCTCGGATGATAAGCAAGAGTGATCCAAGAAATCCCCAGGGGAAATATTTATTTATTTAGTGTTTTTTTATGAATATAGACTATGTAATGAAAAAAAGGGAATCAAGTTTGCCTCCTAGTGTGTGTGTAAAGTGAGATTCGGGTGTGTAGTCATTTCCTCTACAATCAAGTCAAACATATAAACATAATGTGCCATTGGGAAATGGGTGGTTTCCCCTCAATGTGGGAGTTCGAGTAAGTCCCGCAAATCGAGCTTGTCAAGAGAGTCATAAAAACCTATTTTACAAGTAGAAGGGAGGGTGATCTATGATTACTCATACATGTATGATGAATGAGACCCATCTATGCATAGTATTTCTTAATATGCATGATGTTCATGGGGTTTTTAATGGGTTTTCCCATAAGATTCGCGGAGTGATACACACAATTTCTGATTTTTTCCATAATAATGAATGGGCCTAGACCTATTAGGTTTTAATTTTCCCTTGATGGAAGCCTCTACATTAGTATTATTTTGGTGTTATTTGAGGACCAAGTCACCCATATTGAATTTTCGTAGGTGGACTTTGTGATTATATGCCCATTTGATACATTCCTAATACTTGCGAAGATGCTCTAAAGCTTGTACACATATTTGATCGAGCATTTCCAAATCACATAAGTGTCACTCATGGTACTCATTATCTTTGAGAATATCTTTGAGTGAAACACATAAGGATGGGATATCTAATTCTAATGGTATGCCAACTTTTGTATCGTATACAAGAGAGGTTGAGGTGGAATTATTAGGAGTACACACACTCGTATGGTAGGCCCGTAGGGCATATATTAGTTGATTGTGCCAATTGACACCATGTTTGTCCAAATTTTTATGCAATGCCTCGATGATAGTATTGTTAGTGGCCTCAACTCCGACCATTCCTCGAGGATAACCTAGAGTGGAGAAGGTATGCTTGATTTTTAACTTAGCATAAAATTTCTTGATCAGTAGGGTTTTTAAAGGGTGAACCATTGTCTGTGATAATTGTGGATGGAACCCCAAAATAGGTGATAATATGTGTGGCTAGGAATTGAAAAATATCTTTACCAAAGTCTTTGTCTGCAAAGGTGTTACTTCAAACCATTTAGTGAAATATTTGGTGGTGGTAATAATTAATTTGTGTCCATAAGCCGATTTAGGATTAAGTTTTCCAACAAGGTCAAAGCCCTAGAGAGAAAAATTCCATAGAGATACAATATGTTACAATTCATATGCTAGAGCATGGCTCATATTACTATGTTGTTGACATTTATCACATCTTGTGGTGTATTCAAGTTAATCTTGTTATATGATAGGAAAATAATAGCTTTTTCACAAGAATTTCTAAGACATAACCTTTCCACTAAATTGAACTACAAATACAATGTCGTGGATTTGTAATAGGTCGAGGAATGTTTTAAACCTTGAGGTAATGAAGAAAATGTCTATCAAAAGCGCATTCAAATAATTTTACCCAATGGGAACATAAAGAGAAGCATTATAGTACAACCAACGTGCTTCTTGTGGTGATGTATTTTCTGTAAATCTTTCTAATAAATAAAGTTACGTATGTCAATATACCATTCAGATTATCAATGATGCATGTGACCATAAGAACCTATAGGGACCTCTGGGCTCTTCTTCCTCTTCTCCTTCTGTCTGGAGACAAGTGTAGGTGTACAAATTGTCCTTCTTCTCTGGTTCTTGACCTTGTTTGTATCCTTCTCATGAACTTGGGAAACTTGGACTACTAAAACCAGTGGATTCTGTCCCTTTTGGAGTCGCCAGATGTGCAGTTCTTAAAAGCTTCTTAAAATCTAGAATCATAGCAAGTGCACATCAATCTTACTGTAATAAAGATGGAGACTTCTTGTCCCACTCAAGGCGTGCCAAAACTGTTAGTGCAAAATCATAGCACCCCCAAATGAGTCGTTAGATCTTCTTTTCTAAGGCAGATTCATTTGGTGTGATTCGCATAACATTGAGTTTTCCCAAAGTGTGGGACTTTGCAAATGGGAAAACTCTCCAGATTAAAGGTTGGTTCCTATTCCTCTGTTTAGGTGCATACATGGAAACTTGCAGAGGACCTATTCCTAAACCTAATCTAAGTTTTACCAAGGAGACATGGATAAAAGGAATACAAGAAATCAAAACTAAGCTACAAGGTGATGCACTAAAGGAATGATGAACATTAGTTTTGTTGATAGACACAAACCAACAAAATACATACAATAATCAAACACAGATAACTAGATTTATAATGAAAGACCAGATGAGAGCAAAGGAGACAAGAAAGGATCTAAAATCGATCACAAATGTGTTTTATTGCTTTGCATATTGATATAATGCATTATAAACGGCCAGAAGGAAAGAAACGTATTGCAATTTAAATGGAAGGTCTCGAGTTCTATGAATTACTTCACTAGAAGGAAAGGGGAGCCTACAAAAATAAAAGAATGTCCAACCCTTTACAATGAGTTTCAACTTGAATTTTATAGATTCAACATAGAAGGGAGAAAGAGAGAGAAACGGGAAAAAAATAGGTCGAATCTCAACCATTGCTATTAATGCCTCCTCTAAAATCTGTCTTGACTGCATCGATTTCTCATTCGACACCTCGAAGGAGGAGGAAACCGTAGATAAAATCAAATCCGATATGGTTGTTCGGACAAAAATAGATCATGTATTAATGTCGTTGAAGATGTTTCTCCATTTTTCTTCCACCTAACCTCCCTGATCTTAAATTTTTAGATCTTCATGGCATAGATGAGGCCGAGATCTTTCCAACGGTGTCGATTTGCAATATTTTGAGCCCTGAGTCGAAAGATATGCCCCTTCGAAGTTTGTATCGGGTCCATACAAAAGGGCGGGAAAACTAGTTTGAAAAATGGGCCCCCTTTTTAATATGGGACACGTGGAGGGAAAATTAGGGAAAAAATCAGGTTCATGGGCCCGAATTTATCTTTTCCCCTTTTTCACAAAAATGCAAAATCCAAAAAGCTCCTGGCCTTGCACGCTCGCTTGACACGTGGCACCCTCTGGTTGGCTAGGGAGATGTGCTTCAATTTTCATCTTTGTGCCTTTTTGACAAAAGGAAAATTTTCACTTTTTCCTCCGATTCCCCACTTCCCGATTTGACCTTGACTCGGGCTCAAACACTAACTTTTTCCCTTTGGGCAGAGTTGCGCCCATTTTGCAACTTTTACATCTTTGGAATAAAAAGGGGAAAAATCTAACTTTTCCCCGATGGCTCGCCTTAGCACTTTGCTAGTTTAGGCTTTCCTCATGGCACTTCCTCCACCGGCCTGCCCAATTTCTATGTTTTTGGCTAATTCCTTTGCTCGGCGGAGTCATATTTCTTAACCGAGACATGCGGTGGTCTGGAGCTCATCTGGAAATCCTCTCTCTATTCGACCCTTGAGTTAGCGTTGTTTAGACACTTGGCACTCTCCACCAGCCTGCCACCATGCATTGACTATTCAACCCAACTTTGTCCCCTTTTTGAGACTAGACACGTGGAGGCTTCGCACTCACTTGAAATCCTAATCAAGATTTGCCTTTGAAGGAGCATCGGGTTGACACTTGGAAGCCTCCACGTATTTGGAATTTTCAATGACCTCTCCCTTACCTTTTTAGACCTTGGGCTACATGGAAAACTGGTGCTTATTTGAGCCTCCACTTTTGGATCTACCCTTGGAGATGCGCTGCTTGGACATGTGGCAGTCCCACCAATACTTCTATACTTAGCCCTTTTTGAGGCCCGCCTATCCACCTTTTGACCTCTGTTGACCATTTGCTACATGGAGGATGGCGCAAGTTTGAGTCTCCGCCTTGGGCTCCCATTTCAGATTTGCGCCGAGCCGACACTTGACACCTTCCCGCCTAGTCGAAGACTTTTCAACAGCTGTAACTTTTGGGGCTCTGGATGCGTGGAAGCTTGACGCTCATTTGAGCTTCCCTTTTTGGATTCAACTTTGGAGAAGCGTTGTGCCAACATGTGGCTCTCTCCACTGCCTCCTTCATACTTAGTCAATTTCTGGACTCGTTCTGAACTATTTTGAACCTGAAGACTTCGGATCTTCACCATTTCTTCTTCTCCTTGCTCCTGGCTTCTTTATGACACTGCTCCTCCTCCTATATCCTTGTTATTCTATTTCCGAGCCCACATGTAACCCGTTAAATAGATTTAAGACATAGATCTACCCGACAGAGCCGTTTCTTCTCTTTCTTCTTACACAGGGTCATTTAGTCTTTCACAGCCCCACCACTTCATTGTTGAGTCCTTCTATGACTTGTTTGCAAGATTTAACTATGCTTTCTCTGGTTCTTTCTGTGTGGGGTCGTGGCTGATCCAATACTTTGCCCGGGGGTGAAATATGGATAACAAGGTGCATGTTAGGTAATTGAATATATTAGTAGGCATGTTTAGTTAGATTTTGAATTATATTCATGTTAGTTAAGCATTTGTTTAAGCTTCTATCTTAATGTTACATTGCTATACTTAGAGCCTTGACTAGAGGTTGCAATGATGTTAGCCTTCCTTAGTCACGCAATTTGCTTTGTAAAGTTTAGGGTGCTTTCGAGATAGAAAAGGGTCGGGGCACCCATAGGTGATAAAGGCACTGCGCGCTTTTGTCCTTCTTTGCTTGCACCGGTGTTCAAGTCAAAAAGATAAATAAGTAAAATACCGACTTTACTATAGGGTGTGTAAGACCAAATAGAAAGCAAGAAAGATAGAAAATAGGCCTAAGATAGATGTCAATTGTTAGTTTTTTATGCTTAGGAATCATATGAATGCTAGTATGTTCTTAGGACCTAAAAATGTACCCAAGTGTGTGATTTTGTGTCTACACCTTCCACAAAGCATACTTTACACCAAATATTGGTCTTGTGGTTGTTCTAGGAGGTGAATTAGTTCTTAGGTCTTATTTTCTCTGGATCCCCTGCTATAATTTAATTTTTTACCAATTCTAATCAGACCCTTTCTAATTTTGTCTTGATAGAATTTTCTACTCCCCACATCCATTGTTGGCCTTCTAATCTTGTGGCCATTTCTACTACATCACCAAAACTTGTAAACTTCTTTCATCTAAAAAATCTCCCAAGTAGGGTAATATTCCAAAGATTAACCATTCAATCCTTTGTTTATCTCATTATTGGCTCTTCTAGCCTTCTCACACCATTATTAAATCAATAGTAAAATTATTTTACTATTTCTCCTTCATTATGTATCAAGTCTTTCATTTTATAGAAACTTTCCATTGGTGCCTTGGGATGATGAAAGTCTGCCTTGAATTCTTTTTCTATAGCATCCCAGTCCTTCGTGTGTTGGGATTCATCTTCATATACCACCTTAATGTGTCATCTCTAAGTTTCCTGAAAAAATCATATAATTTGAGTGTGGAATTTGTGACATTTTTTATTTTCCAAAATGAATCTAGAATAAAGAGGCTCCTCCTCCGCATCCTTAGTATCTTTGCTAAATTGCGTAAACTTTATCTTCTCGAGCCATTCTTTTAATAAATTGTGTATTTGGAAGAGTCCAATCGGTTGATGTACTTTTAGTGTCTTCTCCTTATTTTTGTTATGATTACAAACCTTTTGATAAAACATTTTTCTTACCTTGTATCTTGTTAGTTCTAAATCAAATTAGATTTCTCCTAGTAAATCTTTGAATTTGCTTACCGTCTCTTCTCTTCTCTTACTTTCTTCTTGCAATTTGTTATATCTTTCGTCCAAACTTTCTTCTTCTTGTAGTTTTCCAATCGGTGTGGAAAGAGACACATTAGATGCGGGAAAATTTTAGTGGCAAATTTTGGTAAACTCGCAAATATTAAGGATTTTGGAAGTTGGAAATGGAAAATTTTCAGCAAATGACTATCGTCTGGTTTGCCTAAAATTTTGGCCGATAAGTCATTTGTATGGGCCAATTCGCCTACTATTTATATATAAAAATGAACTTAAGCATGTATTTTGCCAACATTTCTAATCGAATGTACAAATATTTTCCAAGGTATAATACATAGCCCAAGATATTTTATGCGTATTTATTCAAATTTATTGTATTTATTCCTTTTTCAATACATAACCATCCTACACCTTTGACGGCCATGAAAGAGACACGTGTGTGCACATAGGAGAGACAAATGTAGAAGGTGATTGTCCAAGCCAACACCAGCTAAGTATGATAGATGATCATCTAGTGTAGAAGAAATAGATGTCCAACCCTATCCGTCTAACAGGGGAGAGGTGACCATCCAACACACACCCATACGATGTAGAAGAGAAAATTGTCCAACCTTATTCATCTAATAGGGGAAAGACGACCGTCCAACATAGTCCATACAATGTAGAAGAGATGGAAGTCCAACCCTATCCGTCTAACAGGGGAGAGACGATCGTCTAATACACCCATACAATGTGGAAGAGACGCACCGTCTAACCCTATCCATCTAACAGGGGAGAGACGAGTGTCCAACACATACCATACAATACATAAGAGACGATTGTCCAACCTATTCTAGGATAGCTATTTGTCCATCCCTATCCGTCTAATAGGGGAGTGATGACCGTCGAACTATATGAAATCTAGGAAAATCGTGACATGACAAATCACCTTTGCCATGAAATAGTTTTTCAGAAATTCGCCATCAATTCGAAAGTAAATTTTGGAGATTCACCACCCATTCTAAACTAGTTTTTTTGGAGGGGGGACTTAAAATGAACCTTGATTGGATGACGAACGATCTAAGGGGGTCATGTCCTTTAGGATTGTTTGATGGTTGGGGACACATGTTTTATTGGCATCTCTTCATAACTATTTTATTACACAAATAACTCCCTACCTATAATGTCATCTAAATCTATAATTTTCTTCTAAATCTATGTATCCTTCCTCACTTCTTTTAACTCCTTAATTGTACTTTCCTTTATTTTGGCAACGTCTTCTTCCTCACCTTTTAAACTATAATCGAGTAATTGATATTTTGATTTGTATTTTTCCCATTCTTCCATCCCTAGAATCTTTCTAGTTCCTGGTTCTATTTTTTCTATTATTTCTTGTAGTTCCTTCATTAGTCGATCTTGTTGAGATAATGAGTATTGTATTTTATCTTGTCTAACGAACATTGTCCCATGGTATTCTCTATCCATAGAGTAACCAATATATGTTGATCTCCACTTGTTGTGGGAATTATAGAAAGACATGCATCTGCCTCCACTTTCGTGGCAGCCACATGATGGCCTCCACTTGAAGTGGGTTTATTCTTCTTTTCTACTTTCTAATTTTTGGTTAATTTTTCTTTTACGTCATTCAATTTTTATTCTTTCTTCCTTGCTATTTTTCGTTTTATGTCTTTTTCTAGTTCTGTTTTTTCGTGATAGTCATAGCCCTTTCTTATGACCTCCTCATCATTTTTAATTTTTCTTTTTCTTAAGTCTCCTAATGTCTTTTTACTATGTATTTTTTTGTGTTTATTTATTTATTTTCTTCATGTTCCCTATTTCTTCTACCCCAACCATTACTCCATAAAATACTAACACTTACATCTTTTAGATCACCCCTCTTCTTTCTCATCATCCCGATGTGCCTTTCCCTTAAAGGAACTATTTTGCACTTTTAATAAATTCTATTTCTACTAGTAAAATACTTGATTAGAACAAGAACGCTCTTAACAAACCTTCATCTAGATCTGTAAAACTTCAGCTTTCTTGTAGTCAAATCTAGTCCAACCTTGGATTACCTAAGTGATTAAAAATAATATAGCATAGATTCGGACCAATAATCGAGTTCTCTTATCCACTTTGCTCATAAAGGCCTTCAAATATGTTTAAATTTTCTAGAGTACACTCAAATGGTTTCCGAAATGTAATCACGACCAATCTATCCTTTTTGCTATTTCGAAAATACAGGGCCCACAATAAATGTGGGAATTGAGACCATAAATCATCTTTGGAATCCCCTAATAAATCAAATTTAGTTTCTTTATAGGACACTCGAGTCTCATTGCTTCCTTTTGATTGAATATCTTGATTTGATTTTCCCACCAATCTTCAATCTTCGTTAGTGTCGGTTTAAATACCCCAATGGTGAAATTCTCCAAGACATTCTCTTAACAAAAGGAACTCGGGATCGAGACACCAAAATTTGACCTTAAGCCTCAATGCTATTATGAGAGTTAAGTAGTTCACCCTTTTTCAAGGACACACTGGGAGTTTAGTTCATATTGTAATATAAATTATAACAGAATCGGATAACAATAACATTCATTACGCACATTGCATAAAATGTCTCTTTATTTATTTACTAGGACTATTACATATCTGCCTCATATACTCTTCTATCCATTACACCATATATTCATTCTCCTATTTATATCTCTAGTCTTTCTATTCTTCCATCTATTTATCTCTCTATCTTGTTTCTCCATCTCTACACACACGCGCACGCCTATAGATCTATATATCTCTCTAACTATTACATTCAATTACAATAAGTATCTTCACCATACCATTGTCCAAAGGTTACTTCCTTTGGTGACGACTTCCCATTATTTAGTTTGTATTCTTTCTAAATTCCTTAGTTGTCTCTATGTTATGCGGCTTCTTGTAGATTTTGTGGTTGTCATAGTCTTCCACGACTTTCACAGTCTTATGTGGATTTCATATTCTTCCACGACTTTCCTCTATTTATGCCTTAGTATACAAAATCGATGAAGAACCCTATTAACAACCATAAGAACATGAAATGGGTTTAGAATATTCAAATTTACTCATTTGTTTTAAAGCATAAGAGAGGGAAGTAAAATAAATTTCTTAATGTGTTGACTAGTTCAAGTGTCTTATGCATTGCATGAGACTCAAGTGGAAGTAGTTGGGTTTGGATCTATAAAATAGTTATATGAAGAGCATTTGATGTTACATAATCTTAAGAAACATGTAAGAGCTAAACATGTATTGATAAAGCTCCATGATTAGACATATTCATAAAATAGGGTTTGTTCTTTAGAGGGAAGAAATTGTGTATACAAGATAGTTCAATGAGGGAGAATTTGGTAAGAGAAGAACATAGTTGAGGTCTTGTCGTGACACTATGGAGTAGAAAAAATCAACTCAAGTATATAAGAGTTACTATTTGTTTAAGATGGGTATGGTTGTGAATAAATTAAAGAAAACTTGTAGAGTTTTCTAACATTCCAAAGGGAAAATCTAGATACATATTTATGTTAACCATTCCCAATATCAAAAGGATTGTTGGGAGATACTAGGATGGATTTCTAAAAACTCAAAAAGGTAATGAATGTATCTGTGTTGTTGTCGATATATTTTCAAATATGACACACTTTCAACTTGATTTTTTTTTCTTTACTACTTCGAAAAAACACATGGCGAGTTGACATCGAAAAATATTTATCAAGTAAACAATTATTATTTTTACTTTGATTTGTATGCACAAACATATCAAAGGGGGCATTACATAAACACCTAATATTGAGAAGGAACTAGTTAGTTGCGTTGGTGCTAGTGTAATTACGTGTTCATCAATTATTCGTCTAAGCTAGACTCTTATTGGCACATGTTCCTTGTGTCATTTAACCTTCAACTTGTTTTTCTTGTCACCATGTCCTGGAGCATTCTTCAGTCCTTCTATGGAGACCCTTCACATACTGCCGCCATTGTTGTTGCTGCTGATTCAGTTGTCTCCTCCATTTCTTCGTGTGATGATAGTTCCACTAACACAGGCTCGCTTGGTTCTACTTCTGATGACGAGGATTGTGCACCCAGTTCTAATGCAGAGAGTACTATAGAGGACTCTTCTCCTCTTTCTCTCACTATTCCAGACATTGTTGTCACCCCCCACATCTCATCAGATATCAAGCAGTCTCATACTCAATCTCACACCATCATTACACTAGCCTCCTTTCCACTCCCAGTGTGCGAGGCCCATTTCACTCCTCTACCTTCATTGGATGACTCATACCTATCTGATATCGCTCTTTTGTTTGTTGAGCCCCCTCATTGGGACAAGTATCTGCCTGACCTTAGTTGTCTTTTCATAGATTCCACTTGTGATGCTCTACAGGTTCCTCATCCATCTACAGTGTTTCCGAGAGGAGTTCATCATCTCTGTTGTTAGGAGTGCCCCTTCCGGAATCATGTCACTTCCACATTTCCAGAGACCTTCATTGATCCACCCTTGCTTGTGGATCCATTTTCTATTGTGGGGGATGTTTTATTTCCTTCACATCACTTGGAAATCCTTTCTGCGGTGTTCCTCTTCACTCGGCGTTCTACACACGTGGCATTACCTTTGGTTCCTTGGCACTCACTAGCTAGACCTATGTCACACTTCCGTGCACCAGACTCAGATTTCTTCGTGTTACTACCTTTAGTTTCCTTTTTGGAGTGGGCGGACTTCCAACACGTCATTTTTGTCCTTCCTAAGGGCAGGTACACAGTTCGTTGTGGGTGGCTCTTCTTCAGTCCAGAGGCAGAGGATCTCGTCATCGACATTCTTCTGGGAGACCTCATAGAGCTGCAGAGTTCAGATCCGTCCATGGCATCTTTTGTATTCCTCTCGTCTCCCTCTTCTTCTCTCTTCTTCTTCTTTCCGAGAGATTGCCTCTTTGTACATGGGTACCCTTTCAAGCTCGTCTATGGCCGGACCCATATTTGGCATCTTTCTTAGATTAGAGAGTGTTTTGTTCTCTTGTGGTGGGTGTTTTTCCCACTGGGTTTTCCTT
This sequence comes from Taxus wallichiana var. yunnanensis, assembly GCA_018340775.1. Taxonomy (NCBI): domain Eukaryota; kingdom Viridiplantae; phylum Streptophyta; class Pinopsida; order Cupressales; family Taxaceae; genus Taxus; species Taxus wallichiana. The sequence continues at coordinate 577,146,946 of CM031234.1, read as the reverse complement.
CACTGCTTGGGACTTCTTTCTTGTACATGGGTACCTCATCACGCTTTGTGCCGGTACCCATTTCTTGTTTCTGACTTGCTGCCTCATCCTAAGTTACGATGAAGGGGGGGTGTTGGTGTAGGTGGTATACTTATTCACTTATTTAGTGTTATTCCACCTCACCATGTGAGTCATCTCACTTAGGTGGACATGGATCTAGGTGTCATCTTAGTTATGACAGATTCTCTTACGAATGGCATGTATATGTGTAAGTGTGTCATATGAGTTACATTCCCATTTGGGAAAGTAACTCCTCTTCTCCATTATGGAGGAATCTTCTCTTACATGGGAGTGACACATTCACTCCCCTATATGTACACCATCTCTTTTGATCTATGTTAAGCCAATACAAGCTAAGCTAAGGCTTCCATTCCACTCCACTTTTCGAATCTTGAGCTTAGCTTAGCTTGTATTGGCCTTAGCTTAATGGAGGGCTGGCACGAGTTTGAGTCTCTTCCTTGGGCTCCCATTTCATATTTACGCACTAACACTGCACCTTCCCGCCTAGTCGAGGATTTTTAATTACTGTGAAAATTTTTGGGGCTCTGGATGCGTGGAAGCTTGATGCTCATTTGAGCTTCCCTTTTTGGATTCAACTTTAGAGAAGCGTCGTGCTGACACGTGACTCTCTCCACTGCCTCCTTCATACTTAGTCAATTTCTGGACTTGTTTTGAACCCAAAGACTTCAGATCTTCACCGTTTCTTCTTCTCCTTTCTCCTGGCTTCTTTATGACACCACTCCTCCTATAACCCTATTATTCTATTTTTGAGCCCACATGTAACCTGTTAAATATATTTAAGACACGGATCCACTCGATAGAGCCATTTCTTCTCTTTCTTCTTACACAAGGGCGTTTAGTCTTTTGCAGGCCCCACCACTTCATTGTTGAGTCCTTCTCCTGGTTCTTTTTGCGTGGGGTCGTGGCTGATCTAATACTTTTCCTGGGTGAAATATGGATAACAAGGTGCATGTTAGGTAATTGAATATATTAGTAGGCATGTTTAGTTAGATTTTGAATTATATTGATGTTAGTTAAGCATTTGTTTAAGCTTCTATCTTAATGTTACATTCCTATACTTAGAGCCTTGACTAGAGATGGCAATTATGTTAGCCTTCCTTAGTAATGCAATTTGCTTTCTAAAGTTTAGGGTGCTTTTAGATAGAAAAGGGTCAAGGGCACCCATAGGTGATAAAGGCACTGGGTGCTTTTGTCTGGGCCGGCACTAGTGTTCAAAGTCATAAAAGATAAATAAGTAAAATACTTGACTAGACTATAGGGTGTGTAAGACCAAATAGAAAGCAAGAAAGATAGAAAATAGGCCTAAGATAGATGTCAATTGTTAGTTTTCATGCTTAGGAATCATATGAATGCTAGTATGTTCTTAGGACCTAAAAATGTACACAAGTGTGTGATTTTGTGTCTACACCTTCCACAAAGCATACTTTACACCAAATATTGGTCTTGTGGTTGTTCAGGAGGTGAATTAGTTCTTAGGTCTTATTTTCTCTGGATCCCCTACTATAATTTAATTTTTGCCAATTCTAATTAGACCCTTTCTAATTTTGTCTTGATAGAATTTTCTCCTTCACACATCCATTGTTTGCCTTCTAATCTTGTGGCCATTTCTACTACGTCACCAAAACTTGTAAACACCTTTCATCTAAAAAATCTCCCAAGTAGGGTAATAGTTCAAAGATTAACCATTCAATCCTTTGTTTATCTCATTAGTGGCTCTTCTAGCCTTCTCACACCATTATTGAATCAATAGTAAAATTATTTTACTATTTCTCCTTCATTATGTATCAAGTCTTTCATTTTATAGAAACTTTCCATTGGTACCTTGGGATGATGAAAGTCTCGCCTTGAATTCTTTTTCTATAGTATCCTAGTCCTTCGTGTGTTGGGGATTTGTCTTCATATACCATCTTAATGTATCATCTCTAAGTGTCTGAAAAAATCATATAATTTGATTGTGGCATTTGTGACATTTTTATTTTCCAAAATGAATCTAGAATAAAGAGGTCAGCTCCTCTGTGTCCTTGGTATCTTTGCCAAACCGCAGAAACTTAATCTTCTCGAGCCATTATTTTAATAAATTGTGTATTTGGAAGAGTCTGAACTGGTTGATGTACTTTTAGTGTCTTCTCCTTATTTTTGTTATGATTACAAACCTTTTGAGAAGATATTTTTATTACATTGTATCTTGTTAGTTCTAAATCAAATTAGATTTCTCCTAATAAATCTTTGAATTCACTTACCATCTCTTCTCTTCTCTTACTTTCTTCTTGCAATTTGTTATATCTTTTGCCCAAAATTTCTTCTTCTTGTAGTTTTCCAATCGGTGTGGAAAGAGACACATTGGATGAAGGGAAAATTTTAGTGGCAAATTTTGGTAAACTCACAAATATTAAGGATTTTGGAAATTGGAAATGGCAACTTTTCAAAGAAATGTCGTCGGTTCGCCTAAAATTTTGGCCGACAAGTCATTTGTATGGGTCAATTCACCTACTATTTATATGTAAAAATGAACTTATGCATGTATTTTGCCAACATTTCTAATCAAAATGTGCAAATATTTTCCAAGGTATAATACATAGCCCGAGGTATTTTATATGTATTTATTCATTGTATTTATTCCTTTTTCAATACATAGCCATCCTACACCTCTGACGGCCATGAAAGAGACACATGTGTGCACATAGGAGAGACAAATGTAGAAGGTGATTGTCCAAGCCAACACCATCTAAGTATGATAGATGATCATCTAGTGTAGAAGAAATAGATGTCTAACCCTATCTCGTCTAACAGGAGAGATGACCATCCAACACAAAGCATGTACAATGCGGAAGAGACAACCGTCCCAACCTTATTCATCCAACGGGGAAAGACGACCGTCCAACATAGTCCGTATAATGTAGAAGAGACGGACGTCCAACCCTATCCATCTAACAGGGGAGAGACGATCATCTAACATAGTCCATACAATGTGGAAGAGATGACCGTCTAACCCTATCCATCTAACAGGGGAGAGATGAGCATCCAACACACGGTCCGTCTAATACATAAGACACGATTGTCCAACCTATTATAGGATAGATAGTTGTCCATCCCTATCCGTCTAACAGGGGAGTGACGACTGTCGAACTATATGAAATCTAGGAAAATCGTGACTTAACAAATCACCTTTGCCACGAAATAGTTTTTCAGAAATTTGCCATCAATTCGAAAGTCAATTTTGGAGATTCGCTGCCCATTCTAAACTAGTTTTTTTGGAGGGGGACTTAAAATGAACCTTGATTGGATGATGAATGATCTAAGGGGGTCAGTCCTTTAGGATTGTTTGATAGTTGGGGACACATCTTTTATTGGCGTCTCTTCATAACTATCTTATTACACAAATAACTCCCCGCCTATAATGTCATCTTAATCTATAATTTTCTTCTAAATCTATGTATCCTTCCTCACTTCTTCTTTTCTTATTTTTCTTTTCTAACTCTTCTGTGTCTTGTTCATCAAACCTAACTATTGTTTTCCCATATCTTCTTTCATGTTCTTATTTTCTTCTAACTCCTTAATTGTACTTTCCTTTATTTTGGTAACTTCTTCTTCCTCACCTTTTAAACCGTAATCAATAATTGATATTTTGATTCGTATTTTTCCCATTCTTCCATCCCTAGAATCTTTCTAGTTCCTGGTTCTATTGTTTCTATTAGTTATTGTAGTTCCTTCATTATTCGAGCTTGTTGAGATAATGAGTATTGTAGTTCTTGTTTAATGGACATTGTCCCGTGGTATTCTCTATCCACAGGTAACCAATATATGTTGATCTCCACATGTTATGGGAATTATAGAAAGACATGCATTTGCCTCCACTTTCGCGGCACCACATGATGGCCTCCACTTGAAGTGGGTTTATTCTTATTTTCTACTTTCTATTTTTTGGTTAGTTTTTCTTTTCTGTCATTCAATTTTTATTCTTTCTTCCCTTGCTATTTTCCGGTTGTACGTCTTTTTCTCTAGTTCTGTTTTTTCTACGACTATCCTAGCCCTTTCTTATGACCTCCTCATCATTTAAAAATTTCTTTTTCTTAATTCTCTTAATGTCTTTTTACTATGTATTTTTTTGTGTTTCATTTTTCTTTTCTTCATGTTCCCCTATTTCTTTTGCCCCAACCATCACTCCATAAAATACTAACAGTTACATCTTTTGGATCACCCCTCTTCTTTCGTCATCATATTGTGCCTTTCCTTAAAGGAACTATTTTGCACTTTTAATCAATTCTATTTCTACCAAGAAATACGAATTAGAACAAGAACGCTCTTAACAAACCTTCATCTAGCTTTGTGTAAAACTTCAGCTTTCTTGTGGTCAAATCTAGTCCAACCTTGGATTGCCTAAGTGATTAAAAAAGAATATAGCATAGATTCAAACCAATAATCAAGTTCTCTTATCCATGGTTCATAAAGGCCTTCAAATATGCTTAACTTCTCTAGAGTACACTCAAATGGTTTCCATGAAATGTAATTGCGACCAATCTATCCTTTTTTGCTATTTCGAAAATACAGGCCACAATAAATGTGGGAATTGAGACCATAAATCCTCTTTGAAATCCCCTAATAAATCAAATTCAGTTTCTTTATAGGACACTATGAGTCTCCTTGCTTCCTTTTGAATGAATATCTTGATTTGATTTTCCCACCAATCTTCAATCTTCGTTAGTGTGGGTTTCCAATACCCCAATGGTGAAATTCTCCCAGACATCCTCTTAACAAAAGGAACCTAGGATCGGACACCAAATTTTGACCTTAAGCCTCAATGCTATTGTGAGAGTTAAGTACTTCACCTTTTTCAAGGACACACCGAGAGTTTAGTTCATATTGTAATATAAATTATAACAGAATAAGATAACAATAACATTCATTGCACATTGCATAAAACATCTCTCTTTATTTATTTAATAGAACTATTACATATCCGCCTCACATACTCTTCTATCCATTACATCATATATTCATTCTCCTCTCTATATCTCCAGCTTTCTAGTCTTCCATCTATTTATCTCTCTATCTTGTTTCTCTATCTCTACACACACACATGCACCTATAGATCTATATCTCTATCTAACTATTACATTCAATTACAATAAGTATCTTCACTATACCATTGTCCAAAGGTTACTTCCTTTGGTGACGACTTCCCATTATTTAGTCTGTATTCTTTCTAAATTGTTTAGTTGTCTCTATGTTATGCGGCTTATTGTAGATTTTTGTGGTTGTCATAGTCTTCCACGACTTTCACAGTCTTATGTGGATTTCATAGTCTTCCATGACTTTCCTCTATTTATGCCTTACTATACAAAATCGATGAAGAACCCTATTAACAACCATAAGAACATGAAATGGGTTTAGAATCTTCAAATTTACTCATTTGTTTTAAAGCATAAGAGAGGGAAGTAAAATAAATTTCTTAATGTGTTGACTAGTTCAAGTGTCTTATGCATTGCATGAGACTCAAGTGGAAGTAGTTGGGTTTGGATCTATAAAAGAGTTATATGAAGAGCATTTGATGTTACATAATCTTGAGAAACATGTAAGAGCTAAACGTGTATTGATAAAGCTCCATGATTAGACATATTCATAAACTAGGGTTTGTTCTTTAGAGGGAAGAAATTGTGTATACAAGATAGTTCAATGAGGGAAAATTTGGTAAGAGAAGAACATAGTTGAGGTATTGTCGGACACTATGGAGTAGAAAAACATCAACTCAAGTATATAAGAGTTACTATTTGTTTAAGATGGGTATGGTTGTGAATAAATTAAAGAAAACTTGTAGAGTTTTCTAACATTCCAAAGGGAAAATCTATATACATATTTATGTTAACCATTCCCAATATCAAAAGGATTGTGGGGAGATGCTAGTATGGATTTCATTCTTGGGTTTCTAAAAATAAAAAAGGTAATGAATGTATCTCGTGTTGTTGTCGATATATTTTCAAATATGGCACACTTTCAACTTGATTTTTTTCTTTACTACTTTGAAAAACACATGGCGAGTTGACACCAAAAATATTTATCAAGTAAACAATTATTATTTTTACTTTGATTTGTATGCACAAACATATCAAAGGGGGCATTACATAAACACCTAATATTGATATGGAACTAGTTAGTTGCGTTGGTGCTAGTGTAATTACGTGTTCATCAATTATTCGTCTAAGCTAGACTCTTATTGGCACATGTTCCTTGTGTCATTTAACCTTCAACTTGTTTTTCTTGTCACATGTGACTTTGGACAAATTTAACCTTCTTTGATCCTTTACGACTCAATAATATTCTTTTTATCTTCGTCTTTGTGAATGTTTCTCTCTCCCTATATTTCTCTCTTCGCATGTTCTTCCCCCTCGCTCTGGGTAGCGACTTTTTACATATTATGGAATTATTCATGCATCAAGTGATGATTGCCTACAACAAATTGGAACATACATACAATAATTTTTTTGTTGATTGCATTGAGTGATGAATGAGCCATTTTTTCAAGATATTTATTGTTAATTTTTAAAAATATATATTCTAAAAAAATTCCTTAATTTTTGTAATTAAATCTAACTTACTAATTTACACCTATTTAAATTTATTAGTTTATTAGACTAATTAATTTAGTATATTGTTGATATAATATATAATTCATTGACCATTCATATTTGTAAGAGATGGATTCTTATAAACCACTCATTTAAAAAAAAAAAAAAAAAAAACGAGTCAAATATAAATTAACTCAAACTTGAACTCTAAAAATCATTACACAATCTGAACCACTTATATAAATGATTGATATTGTTGATAGAATATGATTTATAGTGTAAAACCATTCCATGTCTACACACAAAAGACATGATTTAATATACAAGCTATCTTCATTATTAAGGAAAAATAGTGTGAAGTGGCATAAATAGTGGCTCGTCTTCCAAAATGAGACGAAAATTGAGCAGGTTAAAAGCGAACTGGAGTTGCCAAATGTACAGTCAAGGAAAAAGAAGTCTAAGCCGAACGACAAATCTGAACCGTAATTAGTTACGTAGCGGTGCAAAAGTTTGAAAATAATCCGTCAAATTAGAGGTGAAGTGGAATCGGTAATTACGGTCCAACAAAATTGAATGCCTTTTCTTTCTGTTTTAAAGCAGTCATACATTTTAAAAAGTTAATCTTGACTGAAAAAATATTAATAAATGTCCTTTCCCTTTAACAGGTCACAGGATCGAATCCCACAGCCGTCATTAGTTTTATACAGTCACACGGGAGTTCAACATGACTTTATGCGTGAATGCCTGAACAAATGACTGTTTTTCACTGACTGCAAGTTTTTCTTCAAACTGTAAGTATGAACTACATTTGTAAGTATGTACGATGCACTTGAAGTTTACTAAATGATATTTTCCTTCATGTAAATTTTTACCCACCAATGTGAAAGCGTTTTGTTTGAAATTTCTCTTATGAAATTGATTTTTTCCATATTTTATTTTGAATGCATTGCCCATTTTTTTTTCCTTCCTTTCTCTATAGGCATGCTCACTACATCTTTTTGAGAAAATGCCAGTTTTAGAGTCTAGTGTCTCGCATATGTACACTATTGAAAATGAGGGAATTGTTTTGGACGTTTGGAAGAGATGTGGGACCAATATAGAGGGATCAAATTTGAAGGGTTGGTTTGAATTTTATTATGAAGGGATTATATTGAATCGAGTGTTTCCATCATGAAAAGTAGTAGAATATTTTATATGTTAAATGACAAGAATAAATCAACTATCTACTTCATAAAAATTAAAAAAAAAAATTTAAATGAAAATTTGTTTTAAAAAAATGAAATAGGAGTTGATTGACATTGTAAATGAAAGGAAAAATTTAGTAATCCAAACAAAATGACCCTCAATAAATGGTGTAAAATTAAGATGCATTTAAACTAGTAAAATAATCAAATTATGATGTAATAAAAGCCTAAATTTACAATATTATAATTTCCTAAAAATCATCATAACTAAAATAAGCATTAAATAAATTTAATAAATAAATACATAAACAAATAATTGAAATTAGACGAGAAGACACACAAATCAATAAACACATAAAAACCATCAAACTGCATGTGGACACTAGGATCTCTTATCAAAATCATTATGAAAAATTGTAAATAATAAAATAAATAACTTTAGCTTCTACTTGGATTTTAATAAAATGCATTAAATTAGATTTTTCAACTAAATTAAAGAAAATGTGCATCCATACATTGAAACACCCACACTAACTATGTCACCAATAGATACATCGAGATATTCTTGGTCAGTTTTAGAGCCAAGAGCTTCACCTTGTGCACAATATGCATTCATATCTACTACACACAAATGATGTATTATCAAATTAGACTACTCCATTAAACACACACACCCTTCATAATCCTCCCTAAATTTATTCACAACCCTCTTCCTCAACTCCTTAGGCATATAGTTGAGCCACATTATCTTAAGCACAATCGGGCCACTTATTTATCTATGGATGGGGGGAGAGGGGAGTAGTCTAGAGAGTCATTGAATATGGGGTGGGGCACTCATGCTGACGTTAGGTCACGACCCTATGGATAGAGTCATACCTAGAAATGATTCTAGGTAGAATTCAACATATTAAATAATATGCCCCTAACTAAAATGTAAAATTCTTATTGGCCTCCACATCGTGCTACTATTGAACAAAAATTAGAGAGAATATACCAATGATGACTTGGAGGGGTGCTTTTAATGGAAAAATAAGCTTATCTCCTCCTATTCGCCACTGTTTACAACAAGCTCCTCTCCTCTACCTTGCATTCTGCCATCTTGGATAGGTCTAATCAACCTTTATATTAGGGAGTAGCTCGAAATTCAACTCGGTTCTTCTTTGCAAGGGTCATAATGGGTGAGCTCCTCAAGTGACTCAACCTTTGTTTTCTTGAAAGTAAGCCCCAACTACCTTTTCCTCAAGCTCCTTCTCCATTGCATACAAACCAAGGTAATGCAATCATCTCATTCCTTGGCTTGTCTACAAATTGAGCTTGAATTAATTTAGGTGATTTGGATCAAGACCATTGTGAGCCCATCCCGCCCTTTGGCACCAACGCAACTCCCATAAAGCCTACTCAACACCCTACATTACGAGTCATGAATTGAAGTCACCCTTTGAGATCAGCTCAACACTTTTCTCTAAGCTCTTCCATGACCTCATATATCTATCTCAACCCATATACAAGATCGTGGCTGCTCAACACACTCGATCTATTCCAAATCATGTTGCACATGCTCCTAATGGGAAAATATTTGTGTGCAAGTTGATCCAAGTTCCGTTCTCTACCTCTAAAGGCGGATCCTACAACAAAGAAGTAAAAAAATATACAAGGCAATAGATAAAACATCTGAATGAATCCCAAGCAAAGGCTAGAACCCTAAACGATAATATTAAATCTTTGGTTTTTAGGTATTTGTGCTCAAGTATTTGTTGAGCTAGCATCACCAACTTGCTAGAAACTTGTGATTTGACCTTAATAGTATTATAGAAATAGTATATTTATTATATTAAAACTTTTGATAATTACTTAATATGTCTTGTCTAATGTATATGTGAGTCACGCAGAGCCTAGAAAGTTGGAGGTGATCATTGTTTGTAGAATTCATCAAAATTATTTATTAAGAATTAAAAATTTCACACAAATTTTTATGTGTGGTTTTCACCATAGCCCTTCTTTTGATAGTTTTAAAAGTAACTTGCACTTCTCTATTGTCAAAATGATTTTTACATTTTGATTTTTTTACATGCAAATTTTTACCCACCCTTTTTGATTTAGTTTGAGGCCTTGCGAAGGGCATGACATGCTCAATTTTGGACCCTACATACCATATAGATGAAAGGAAGATATGTTTGATGGTATCACTATTGATATACGGTTATCAGCCCCCATCACGAGTAAGGGTGTGGGACCCGTCACACAAATGTCGAAAAGATATGAAAATACATCTAGCTTAGGGAGAGGGGCCAATAGGTGAACAAGGTCTAGTAGTTGACATGACTATTGATCACACAATACCCAATAGTTGTCATAGTACTATGTAGTAGTTATTTATTTTTGACATAATAATTATGTAGAGTAGCCAATCACATCATGACATGTAAGACCTCTCACCCATGTACAAGTACAAAAAATTCAATGTTCAAGTAATTTCACCCATATTCAAGTATTGGTTTCCACCATGGTTGTAGTGTAACTCAAATTTAGTATTTTAAATCAATTAAAAATATAGATTTCCCTCCAATTGAACATTTCAAATAAAAATATAAGCTAACACAAATCTAAACTACATTTTAGTGAAAAAATCACAAGCCCATATAATAAACAATTGTTTTTGTGGACCCTCAACGTAGAGTGTACCACTACTAGCCCCTCTCCCTATTTGTTTAGGGATTTGGTCGCATTGATCTTGCTATAAAATTAAGTTCAAAATTAATTAATATCATTCTTAACATCAATTTTTCATAAGTTCATCACCTAAAACCATCAATATCCTTAAGTTCACAATTTAATTTCAAATCTGCAATTTCAATGTTCGCTTAAACATTCTTGACTATCACTAAATCAAGAAAATGATTTAATCAATGTTTAACCTAGGTCAACATTGACAAGCCCTTAATTAAATAATCATGTTTGTACTTTTTGTTGTTATTGATACCTAGGGAGAAGGCTCTAGCCTGCAAAAATACATGAAGTTACAATCAACGATATCTTCACTCATCAATGGACTCTCAAAAGAGAAAGGCATCTTATCATGCATTCATAGAGGGGAGAGTTGATCTTAGCCTCCATCCCACCCCATACCATTCTATTTTGAATCTATATATACAAAACATGCCAAAATGGCTACATCTGAAACCTACTAAAAGATATAGATAGACACCAAAAAATATACATTCGATCACAACCATGTGGTATCGACTAGAACACCACATTCTTTCCCTTTCTATCACTAGACGACACTTCTACAATAATCTCAACCTCCAAATCATCCTTGCTCCGCACCAAAGACGTAGGAGACACAAAACAATAGGGAAAATCCACCATCACTTCGCTCGGAAGAGAAAAGCCTAAATTAGTAGCCAGAACTTCCTAACCCTTAGCCACCGCCTTTGTAGACCCTTGGCTAGAGCGTGCACATGAAACTGCAAGCTCATTAACCTTTCCTCCAAGCTTGCATGCTCCCTATGAAGGATGAATTGACCGGAAGCATTTGACAGAATATTTATAAAGCTCAAACACCGGCCATTTAAAAACGTTGCACCTTCATCGATCGATCAGTGCAGATCCAACATCAATTTCCACATGTGGTCACAAATATCAGTTTCTTCAACCTCATTAAATTCCTCTGCAACTAACCATGTCTTCTCTAGCCACACTCTCATGGCCGAATTTTTGATCTTTCCATCCATCCAAGAGGCAAAGCAAATACCAACTTCTTCACCAGTAAACACTCGTTTTCTCTTCTTATTCGACCCTTCCTCCGAACCACTCTGATTCTTCATCATTGAATTGAGAGCTCTCCTGAGAAACCCGGTAGATATCAAACCATTCATGCACCAAAGAAAAACAGGAGTGATATACATGCAAGAGGAGTGCACTAAATAATCCATTAGCACACTTGGCACGAGGGAAGGGCCAGGTGTCATATACCCAAAATCTAATTAAATATTTCCCATGCCTTACCATAATCCTTCCAACCTATGGCAATAAACACCCCGGCCGTCAAAAGGAATTACTCATTATCAAGGTATAAGGCCTTCTTTGCATCGAGTGATGAAAGGGAGATGATATCACTTGGAAAATTCCCTTTCCATTCATGGCAATTTTTATGAAATTCATCCCACACCTCTGCTCCTTTGTTGGCTAAGTAGTCAACTACTTGATTCCCTAATCTTTTTATATGAGAAAAGTGGGTCTTTGAAAAAAAGGGAAGGATTGATTTGATTTGTTGAATGATTGGATCCAGCATCCATGCCTTAGGTTGCTTTCCATTGATTGCTCCAATAATAATTTGGGAGTCCCCCTCGATCCATAAACGAAGCCAATTCTGATTTTTGGCTTCCAAAAGTCCATAGAGGAGAGCCATGCCTTCCGCCACGTTATTAGAGGAGACACCACAATCTACAGCCAATGCCATCAAAGGCTGACACTCTAAATCCTTGAAAATACAACCACAACTTGCTTTGCCTGGATTTCCTTTCGATGCTCCATCAAAATTTAATTTGATCCATCCATCCCTAGGAGGCCATCATATAATTTTTAGATCTTCCCTACTACCATTATCAAGAGTAATCATGTTTCTACTTAACTAATAGTAATTCCTTATAATATTAATTCTTTAATTTTAATATTATAATTGGGTCATTAAAATACACTCTTAGAACTAAATAATATTTTATAATATGCGGCTAAACTTCTCATGTTCAATAACTAATATCTTTTTTTATGTAATATAAAATACACATTTATCAAATAATCATAATCATTTAAGTGGAATTAAAATGTTAATATATACTCTTTTATTAATATTTTAATCAATTAATAATATTAATAAATTAATAAATTTATCCCTCATTAAAAGAATATTATTTGTTATTTAACTAATCCTTCTTACAAGAAAATAATATTACTTCATTTTTCAAAAATGATTAACCCCACAAAAGCTAAATTAGATCCCAACCCTTAGAGTTTTTCTATCTACACCATCCACTTGCAAAATCCTAGTTAAAACCCTAATTTCTCTAAAGAAGCCTATAAAATGGTGATGTCTAAGTCTAATTCCTTTTGGTATCTTTCTTCCATTGCATCTCGTAAGTTATTTTAATTTTTGGGTGCAATGGAGGAAGATAGGGGCCTAACAACACAATGCTCTTTAGTGAAAGTATTTATTGTTGGTATTGTAGGATTTGGTTTTACTTACAAGGTTTATTTGTAGGTTTAGTGGAGCTTTGATGGAGTTAACGACTCAAATTTTTTTTTGGAGGCCATCTATCAGTAGCTCATGGATCTTAGTTTTTAAAGTTTTTAACTCATACACTGTGCAATGTGGATACCTACATATGCACCCTCATTATATGCATCATCGAGTGCATACTTTGATATGCACATGCCTAGTCTGTTAACTTGAGAAAATCCAAGCTTATTTACATTTTCTTAATTGCAACAAGAACTCCATAACTAATTTTACTCTTATGGTTTATTTTATTTTTAATCCTCATTCCTAAATTTCACATGCTTAATTCATTGTTCCATCTGTTTTAATTTAAGTTTTACTTCATGAAAGTGTGAAATCTCACTTTAAATATTGAGCAATCCCAAAGGGTGACATCTAGAATAATTTGTAGCCCCATGGCTACTCATATAGGCATTGTCACATGGCGATATGTTGTTTGCGAAAGAAAGGGAGACTCGTATTATTTGAGAGGGGCAATTGGATTTGAGTGGGGGTGTTTAGCCTCTATGGGAGGCACTAGGATGCCTTATGTGTTGGAATTGCTTAATAATGAAGTATCTCATGTATTTTTCACTATTCGACCTATCTTGCAATCATATGGTTATCTTGTACAACTTATGTTTGTTCAATAGTATCCATATCTAGTTGTAGATGTGATCATCCTATGATTTTCTGAAATAGCGTTCAACATACATTTTCCCTTAAGTCTTCTTTATAACTTTCTGTCTATTCTAGAAAGTCTACACTACCCATACTTGGTCGCTAATGCAACTCTCTTGTGATTTTCAGGGGAAATCCCAATATTTTTATCTTTGGTTCTTTCATTCAATCCCCTTCTCGCCCAAATAGTTCACACTTAGTCCATTTCACTCACTCCTAGTCATCAAGTGCAACTTGCATGTGATTTTTAGGTTTCTATTTTCACTTGAGCTACCTCCCTAAATCAATCATACATCGTGTCAAACCATTTCCATTTATAGTCACATAGTTGTACTAATGTTGAACATATGATTCATCAAGGTCATCTCATTCATCTTCCACTAGAGTAAGTGAGTGGAAATGGGGGACCGAAGAATGGCCAAAAATTATTTGAGAGGAATTTTGAACATAATGGGCTTGCATTATGGCTCTGTAAATTTATGAATTGTTTGCATTATAACACAAGTGTATTTTTATTATGTAAAAATATTTTTTCATAGAGAATATAACATGCTCATGTTATAATGTAAGTGTGTTATGTTTTCTTTGTCTTGAAATTACCCACCCTTTGATTGAATATTTAAGCCTAAGGGTTGGACTATCTTTTCCATACATGAATCTAAGTTGTGTAAAAATATAAAAAAACATATAAATTTCGAGTGTGCTCTTCGTTGGATCATGTGTTTTAAGATAATATTCCCAAAAAATACCACTATGATGTCAAGCTCCGTATTAGCTTTGTGACCATTTATTTCTTTATGGAATCTAAATTGTTAACATTTTGATCCTTAATTACTTAAATATTAGTGTCTTCATTTTTCACCAAAAACACATGTATTGTTTTTTCTACGTAATTTTTGATCCGCTCATCCAAATTTCTAAAAAATATATACTCTGTCAAAAATCTCTCGATTCATTATACACACATTAAAAAAACAATTTTTGATTATTTTTCTCAAAATTAGGGGGAGAACACACAATTTTTTTATTTTTAAGGATGTTTTCACATTGAAAATTAGTTTTAAAAATATATTCAAGACAAAAATAGGAAAAAAATAGTGGAACCTAATACATGATCCTATCTAACTTTCTACCTTAGGGATTTACAAAATACTTAATGGAACTCAAAAAATGAGGCAATGTACATGCGATACTATGTTATTATTTTGAGACAAAAGCATGATCTCCTTTTGTACACACCACATTTGACCTTCTTGATATCGACCATTTAAAAACAAAATAATATTTTAGAAACTAGATTTGAGCACTACGATTCTTGTTCTTATAAAATTGTCAAATTTTAACCATAGGCATGTCAAATTACTCATTAAAGTTCAAATTTTGCTCCTTTTAGGGAAAAAGTGGTCGCTTCTTGACCCCCATTTCCATGCACTTACACACTATTGATCATTCTTCTCACACCCACAATGATATCTTTAATCAAATGAGACTTGTTGGAGAATCAAACATTTATGGAACTCATACAAAAATCCTCACATCAATTTTCCACCTCCATAAATCGAAGAAGAAGAAAATAAAATTCCTAAGATCCCTCCTAACGAGCCCCAATTTCATTCCACCTTAGATCATTACCAAGAGGATTTTTCTCGAATACTTGAGGAGAAACTACCACAAACTTGTTGGTCATGACCTACGAATATATTCAACAAAAATCAATCCATTTATATCTTTCTCGGTACCTATGATACTTCTATTATTTTTATCACCCTACAATATCTACGATCATCCCCACCCATATAATTTCCTCAACCGACACTAACGCACCATCCACATGTCATACAAATCCCACTACTTCACAACCAACATCGTTAAGTGTTAGTTACTCCTTGCCTCCCATCTATTCTAATACATATTCCTCATCCTTCTCTCATTCATTTCACCCTCTCTATAATTCCTCCCACATGCCATTAAATTATCCATACCACCAACTCATTCT
Source organism: Taxus wallichiana var. yunnanensis (assembly GCA_018340775.1). Classification (NCBI taxonomy): domain Eukaryota; kingdom Viridiplantae; phylum Streptophyta; class Pinopsida; order Cupressales; family Taxaceae; genus Taxus; species Taxus wallichiana. The sequence continues at coordinate 577,131,205 of CM031234.1, read as the reverse complement.
CGCTTCACAATTTACACATCCCCTTCCCTCTCACATCTTCTAATGTGCCCCTACTTTTGATTAAAAAAATTGTAAGATCAAATCTAAAATGTGGAATTGTAAAATCAAGGAATGCGAAACCCTAAGATAACATATATTCAACTATGCAATAAGAAAATTCACACCATGGTTCCCATCAGGGTTAAATTTGATGGCCACCTATACTTGTCAAATAATTTTCAAGTGACGGTAATTTTTCAATACGCCCTTCAAAACACAAAATAATGTTTTTTAGTAATTATTCTATATTTATTATATCTTTTTTATATACATTTACATCTATTTTTATAATTTATATACAAACCTATTTAAAAATTGACTGTCACGTTTTAAATGTGCAAGTCGCGTGTGATCAAGTAGATAAAATATTTACAAGTATTTTACGTCTAAAATCACGAAAAACGTCTAAACGACCATCAAATTTAACCCTTGGTTCCCATCAAACAATCCTCATTTTGACATTCCAAGTTTAAAAAATTCAAAAGGAGGGAGGATCCTCAAATCCATTTATTCATGTTTAAATATACATACTACCTTATCTATCATGATGATGCCCTTATGTTGTGTACTTTCCCTCCATCCTTAAGAGGCCAAGCCTTGGATTTGTACACTAGATTAAAACAACATAGCATTTATTATTCCTCAATCACTTCTCAACTAACATTGCTAAAAAGACCACATTATCCAATCTCTACAACTTAAAACAATTGAGGAAGAATCAATCACCGATATGTGTCACATTAGCAAACATTCATACTCAAGCTTACATTCCTAATTCACAACTAAAAATAACACACTTATTTGCAAAACATTGTGCCAAGTATATTTCCCATACCTAGAAAATACAACAATTTTGGTCATTTGAATAAGTTATTCTAATTGTAATGCACCCTTGATTTATTGACATCAAGCCACCTTTTTCAGGGTTGGCAGTGGCAAGGGCCTGCAACCTGTCATTTTTCCTTGCATAATAATACAAACACTTTATTTCGAATCCAAAGGAGAAATCACGTGAAGCCCAAGCTAACATTGGGAGTCTAGCAATAATTGGATAGTGACAACGAGTGCAGGATCAAAGCTCTATTTTACTGATAATGGTGAAGTCGAGTTCTGTACTCACATAATTAAATAAATAGATGGTTGCGTGGAACTATGTTCAAGGGGCTCTCTCAATACCTGATCCGTTACCTCTGCATACATGTGCCATGGCCTCATGGAATGCATTGATTGCATAATATACAAAAATGTGTTCTAGAGGCAATGGGAGGGGGAGCCATTCATGGTGCACCCAAACTTTGGGACACTATACTGAACATTAAAAAAAACTAGATAATCCCAAAAATCTGTCAAAAGAAGTGCGTGAGAATTCTCTATAGCCCCATCTCCTTTGCCAACAAACTTGACACGTAACCCACCGTACATACTAGCTGGAGTGTGAGGTGTCACAATATTCACGTTTTCATGGTGCGGACCAATACATGTTACTAGAACACCCCACCTATTACTATTTTCGCTGCCACATGTTAGTAAATACTCCGCTATTTTCGAGGACGGCCAAATCTATTGGTAGGGATATGGTATTAATTAAAATCCTCTATGCCGTGTCGTGGTAGCAAAGTAGTTGGTAATGTTTGGCATGCGTATTGATTTAATGTTATTCAATGCACCAACAACTCCATACAGTCCAGTCCATACGGTTCTAAAATCCGTCACCGCCATCCAAATCTGGAAAATTTAACTCCACTTCTGCTTATTGTTTTGGCCTGATAATTTTGTTCTCAGTTGTTTATACTGACCACCTCTGCGTTGGGAGCTAGTCATAGTTAGCAGTGTATTGCCTGGCTATTCGTTATAAGTGCAGATGCAGAGAGTGGAAGGTACTTCTGATTTCTTTCTTCAGCAATAATATCTAGTTTAAGTGATATTTTAACATTGCTTCCTTCTAAACTAGAAAGAATCATTTGAATCTTGCCATAGATGCTTTAAAAGAAAGTTCATTCTGTACACTATACACTGAGGAGGTAGAGCATTTTAGTTCTAATATGGTAACAAAAATTTAGTCATTTAAATGTGAAGTTTGGAAAATTGTTCATATTTGAAGCTAATCAAGGGTTTAAAAACTGATTTGTATAATTTGGTGATTTTACATATTAAAAACTGATAGTATTTTTTGTACATGTCTTGCAGTGGTGTTGTTATGCTTGTTGGAGTGACTCAGAATGGAAGTGCAGATGCAGAGCATGATTTCAATTGTGTTTATCAACACATCAAATAAGTTTGGAAATTGTTTGATTCTCTTTGAATATTTACAGTCCATACGGTTCTAATAGGTGAGGTTTTTACCCTCATTGAGGCAGTGATAGAAACTATTACATATTTTTCTTTTCTACTGGTAGATTGTGTTATATGTCTTCCAAGTTATGTGATTCCTTTTTTCAAAGATTTAAACTCCTATTGTTTCTGAAAATTACATTATACTGAACATTTAAAAAAACCAGGTAATCCCAAAAATCTGTCAAAAGAAGCGCGTGAGAATTGTATCATTTTACTTGTTGAATTAATATAAGATCTCATTCATAAAAGGAAAATACCAAAAATTAGTAAACACTGTCAAACACACTAAAAACACCTAGGCAACAATACTTTCTATTGAAGGGCGCATTCGATTGTGCTCAAGTGAGCGTGCTCAAAGTGTGATTTTTACTCTCATATGGGGATACTTACATGAGCAACAATAAAATCCCCCAAATAATTGAAAGGACCAGACGTCCTGCTTTATAATATTTCCTTGTACATGGACGTTTCCATTCTTGTATCTATGTAAGGTTAAGGACGTACTGAGATCCAACGTAACGTCAGCCCGGCCACATAAGTATTTATATATATTTCGTTTATTGCCCAGAGAATAAGGTTAGTGTCCATTGTATGGGAGGGGAGCCAGTCATGGTGCACCCAAACTTTGGGACACTATACTGAACATTAAAAAAACCAGGTAATCACAAAAATCTGTCAAAAGAAGCGCGTGAGAATTCTCTACAGCCCCATCTCCTTTGCCAACAAATTTGACACGTAACCCACCGTACATACTTGCTGGAGTGTGAGGTGTCACAATTTTTGAGTTTTCATGGTGCGGACCAATACATGTTACTAGAACACCCCACCTATTTTAACATTGCTTCCTTCTAAACTAGAAAGAATCATTTGAATCTTGCCATAGATGCTTTAAAAGAAAGTTCATTCTGTACACTGTACACTGAGGAGGTAGAGCATTTTAGTTCTAATATGGTAACGAAAATTTATTCATTTAAATGTGAAGTTTGGAAAATTGTTCATATTTGAAGCTAATCAAGGGTTTAGGCTCCTTGAGCAATAAATGAAATGGAGGTGATAGATTCAAACAACACTAGTATGAGATCGATTTATAATCAGATAGGATTTATAAATGAATATATTTCAATCATAGTTGATGAAAGCCTTCGTATGTTACAAGAAAGTCCAAGAGGCTGATTTGTCAAAAGACCTGGTAACCCCTATTATTAATAACTGATTTGTATAATTTGGTGATTTTACATATTAAAAACTGATAGTATTTTTTGTACATGTCTTGCAGTGGTGTTGTTATGCTTGTTGGAGTGACTCAGAATGGAAGTGCAGATGCTTGTTGTTATCAACACATTTTTTAGTTTGGAAATTGTTTGATTCTCTTTGAATATCTACAGTCCATACGGTTCTAATAGGTGAGGTTTTTACCCTCATTGAGGCAGTGATAGAAACTATTACATATTTTTCTTTTCTACTGGTAGATTGTGTTATTGGCTTCTGGCTGTTACATTAATGTCATTTACTATTTTCTGTTACTCAATGTAATTTTCAGAAACAATAGGAGTTTAAATCTTTGAAAAAGGTATCACATAACTTGGAAGACATATATTCATTCAGTAAACATTTCCATTGTCCATTACAAAAACATGGCCATACAATATACTTGGGCCATATAACTACTATTACTATATTGTAGTTTTTAAATCGAAAGGCCAATTCCACACATCAAAAATTCAGCCCTCAAAATAAATATTTACTTTCGATAATATCATTTCCAAAATCCGAGGAAGGGCGGTGTTGAATCTGCAGTTGAGGTTGAAGTGGGGTGTTACTTTGCAATTGCCTCCCCATGTTGACATCCCTCATAGGCGTAGTTGGGAATGGATCAGAACTTGGAGAAGCATTCACTCCAACTGCAAAATTATGTGTTGAAACTGATAAAGGGAAATGTATGCCCATTAATTCTCTTAACATTGGGTGTTGATCAGGAAAAGGATTAATTGGACTACTCAATCTCCTTTTCCTTTCTAACTCTCTTCTTGCCTTCTCAAAATCCTTATCCTTTCTCTCTTGATCCCTTTGAATCCTTTCATGTTCCTTTCTCTGCTCCCTTTCTTGCCTTTGCATCAACTTTTGGTGCTCCTTTGTTTTCCTTCTATATTCTTTTTCAATCTTTTCCTGCTCCTTCCTTTCCCTTTCAACAATTCGCTTCAGCCTTCTTCTCTGGATTTGTTCCTTTTTTCTTTTCTTCAATTCATCTATTTCTTTTTTCTCTGTTCTCTTTCTCAACCGTAAGCTCCATGTACTGATCTCGGTGATTAGTAGAGATTCCTACTCAATCTTATACCGGAAGCACTATTTGACCTTGATGTTTCTCTAACCTTTTCCACAGGAGTTTCAAGAATCTACCAAGAGTTTTTGTCCTTGGTTTGCCTCACAAGTTTGGTTTGAATCGCCCCTAATACCCTTGCCGCTTCTAATCGTGAATTTGCATCATTTTCTTTAGCTTGACTCCAACATAGTAGTGCACCAAATCCGAGTCATGAAGTAGTGTTGATGAGAGGGTAAAGAGAGGCTAACCTCTTCATTATTGAAGTTCAAGTTTACACCAAGATTAAGAGTTGCTTCTTTCATCCAATTGGGAGGGCTATCTTCTATGGGAATAGATAGTGATTCATCGATTTGATTAATTCTATTTGGAGTTTCCAATTGTTGAGCAACACATTCATTTATATTTATCTCCTTCTATTGAGGTTCTGATTCTTTCTTCAATTGTGTGTTAGGCACCATCTGAACATATTCACTTTGCTCTAAATCAACCCTAGATAGATGAAGCATATTTTTTGCTGCACCAGCATCATCTTGAAAAGATGTGTCAAATGTTCTACTTGGTCCCATGTCTTCATCCAAGGCATTGGGATTAAGAGGCCATATCCCTGTTCTTTTGAATCCTGATTTAATGTTGCTAGGTGTAAGAGCCATTTTGAATGCTTTTCTCCCTAACTCAGCTAATTTAGCCCTTTTCACATCTATCCCATGGTTTGCAACTATCCATTTGCATCTCTCCTCCTTGAAGTATGTTTTGAATGGAGCAAAGACACTCACATCCAATGGCTGTAATTTATGAGAGGTGTGTGCAGGCAATGTTAACAAATCAATCCCCAAACTCCTGGCTTCTTGAATTGTCCCCAAAGCAACATGTGAACCATGGCCATCAAAAATTAGTAAATGCCTATTGGTAGGAGACACTCCACCAGGTATAGATGATGCAAAGTGATGTAACCAGTTCATGAATAAATCTTTTGTCATCCATGCATGTGATTGTGTTGCCATGCAAGCTCCAGGCTCACAACCTGCAATATAATTTTCTAAATGGCTCTTCCCCTTAAAAAGATAGAATCCTGGAATGCTTTGTCCAACAACATTTACACAACACAATATGGTAATCCATTCTCTACTTTTTGGGATGATATATGGCACACTCCTACTACCCCTTTTAGCAAGCACTCTCATACCATAGTTCCTTCCAAATTGTAATCTAGTTTCATCACAATTCCATATTTGGTTTGGTCCATATGGGATGGCCTCATAAGCTTTAGACAAATTAATGTAGAAGGAACTCGATAATGATGGCCTCAATCACACCTTTGCTCAATCCTTATCAAGGACTTCAGCTGTCCTTAATGTTAAATCCGGGTGTCTTTTTTAAAAACCTACCCATCATGACTTACCCAGAAAACCATCCATGAATGGGTTAGACCTTGTTTCGCAGATTTGTGCCACACATGTCTTAAGTTGTATAATTTATAACCCATGTCCCATGTCATCCATTTCATGACACCAACTCACTATCTCCATATCTTCTTCATCTGTTAGAATTGTTGGTGGGCCCTTTCTTTTAGTGGTGGTAATGCCCATCAGCCAAGAAGCAAGGTGGTCATTTGGTATACCCCATTTTTTTCAGTAGCGCACATGTAGAGTATCCATAATCTTCAACATCTTTCATGGCATTATTCATATCGACTTGTTCCAATCAGATCTTAGCTTTGACACTTTTTGTGTCAAGGGCTCACTCTTATTGCTTGACATTTACTTCTTCATGTGGTGTGTCATCGGCATCTTGAGGTGGGGTATTGATAGCCTCTTCTTCATGTTCTTCACTTGGCGTAAATATTGCTCCCCTAATTTTGGCAAGTGCAGTCTTACTCTTTTTGGAAGTTGCCTTCTCCTCATGATGTCAATAAAAACCTGCTAAGATAGATAAATTTACCAAACCGATGTAACTTACAACAATGAGATTTTTAGAATATTGAATCAACTAACGTAAAAGGAAGTGCAACCATTTGATGTGAGTGCCTATGTTCTGAGCAATGGATACTTCAAAGATCAAAGGTGAAAATGGGTCTAGTACAGAGGAAGGCAATGTTATTGAAACAAATACAAATTTGAATTTATGACCAAATATACATCTACATGAAAAAGGTAGCATGCAATATAGTTGTATGCTTCCTTTTAATGTAGATGAATATTCACAAGTAATTCTGAGCTAAATTAATGAAACCTGTAGATGTATGTGTACATGTAGATTTATATTTACAAGTAATTCCAGGATAAATTGAAGAAATATGTATATGTATATTTTATGCGCCTTTTCTGTCAGTTGTATATTCTGTAGATGTATTTTTACAAGTAGATGTATATTTCGTATATATCTATTTGTAAATATAGAGCCTTTCATTAATTTAGCCTGGAATTTCTTGTAAATATACGTCTACAGAACATACATCTACTTGTAAATATGAATTACAGATTTCATTAATTTAGTCTGGAATTACTTGTAAATATACATTACAGATTTTATTAATTTAGCCTACAATTACTTTTAAATATACACGTACACATTTCATTAATTTAGCCTAGAACTACTTGTAAATATACATCTACAAATTTCAGAGCAGTTAGCCTAGAATTACTTGTTAATATACATCTACATGAAAAGGCAGCATAAAGTATGCACCAGCAAGTATGCACGGTGGGTTACATGTCAGATTTGTTTGCAAAGTAGATTGGGCTGTAGAGAATTCTCAAGCACTTCTTTTGACAGATTTTTGGGATTACCAGGTTTTTTACTGGCTCCCCTCCCATATATAGATTGACAAAAAAAAAAATTAAAATTAAATGAATGTGCATCAATATAACAACAGAGTTAAGAACTTACTATGTGGCACTATGATGTGGAATACCGATTGATTACACTTACAACTCGAACCAGAATTGTCATGCACTAGAAAAATAATACTAATCAATAAAATTTCGAGCAAATTGAGGAACTGGATTTATAGGAGATATGAAAAGTGTTGTATTTGATTGATCCTTGTGCTTTTTTTTGATTGATTGGGTAAAATTGGTTGATCCTTGTGCTTGTTTTTGATTGGGTGAAACTGATAGGGGTGGATCAAGATTTATGATATTTTATTTCAATACTCATATTTGAAGTTCAATTTGATTTGATTTCTCATTTCAATTCAATCTTTGTTTCTTGAGCCTCACATTTGTTGAAAATATGCAGGTACATCATTTATGGGAGTAGCTGGTATAGAAAATGGTGAGAAAGTTAATGCTTAAAAGATAACTTGTATTTGAAAATGGTGCACTTTGGACTTATGCTTGTGAGAACCTGCCCCAAAGTTTGTGTATGACAAGACCTTTTACACTGTAAAATGGGAACTTAAATTATATGAAAAGTGACATCAAATTGATATGATGATGTGGTATCAATTTTGTATAGGGATGAAATACAATTATATATCCTTGTATTAAATACATGTTGACTTTAAATTTGGCAAACATGGAAGTATAATATATGTTATTTTATGTTTAAAAATGATATCAAGTATTCTATTGTTGATAGATTCATGGTTGTACATGAAAAGTGACAGACACATCAGTTTTGAAGAGTGTTTGTACATTTATAGGATAGTATTCATTCAATTATTAATATTTTACTGTGTAAAAACTGGAGTCAAAGATGTCAACTACCCTCACCACTATTGGGTAATGCACCATCACTGGCTCCTCTCCCCTACAAGTGGGGTTTTCAAGAGAAGTGTGTGGGCTCATGGGTGACATGATTGTAGGGAAGTAAACTAAATGGAGCTCTCGTTTATATCTATCCTAAAATCCGTGCATTATGGGTCAATGCAGCACCACATGGATAAGAAAATATGTAATCTGAATGTATTCTCATTTTACTTTATACAAATAGATTGATCTAGATCTGTATATGTATTTGAAGTGGGCTCAATTGTCTATGAAGGGAAAAATAAATTATGTCTCATCATTGTTTTCTTGTAATATGAAAAAGAGAAATGGCAATTAGAGTGCAATATAAGATTAGAATAAATGAAAAGAATGTACTGCAATGAAAGGTTAAGATAAATGAAATGAAAAGCAGAGTGTAGTGCAAGATGAGAATATTTGAGGGCTCCTCATCCCAAATCTAGCTATGAACAAATATCTGTACAGATCAGTTGTATCAGACGATTTATGTGAAGGGACTTGAAAATTTGTTGGGTAAGGATGTGGATTTTTTTAGTGAATTTAGCCACACAGAGAATATTGTACTGCACATCACTACATATCATGGTAGCAAGAAATTTTTTGGAAGGATGCCTCAAATGATAACGCAAGGTGATTTGGAAGGTCATGGAATTTTTGGAAACAAAATGTACCTGGAAACATGGTGTTGCACGAAGAAATAAGTGGAGGAAATGCTAAGATAGTGGACATGTTAGTGAAGAAATATTCTGAGCTTGTGAGTGTGACCAATAAAGTGGGAGAAATAGTTTTATTAAAAGTTTCTATTGTTGGTAATGCTAAAATAATTGAAAATTTTGGGAAATTTCTTGTGGAGATGTGCATGAGGAAATCTGATGGTCAAACATCATTGCACTGTGTGGTCTTCAACAAGCAGATATCTCACCGAGTGGGTCAAGCTCTATTGTGGCTCAGTGTAATTCTTCATCCATTCACATATAAACATCTTCTTGCATAACTCACTCGACTTGTTATGAAACTTATCCAACTTTTTCCTTTTGAGAGCTCGGTGGTTTGTAAGGCACAACAAAGCAACAAATGGACCCATGGAGCTCTTCGCTTACACCGCTTCACCCGTTAACAAGTATGGTCTTTCCCTGCTCTCCTTCTCTAAATTCTACTTTCATCATTTCTTGCATTTTGAAATTAAATGTTGATAATTAGGAAATGTAACCCCAAATAATGATAAAACCTTACTTCTTGTGGAACCGTAATATATATATATATTACGCTTCCACAAGAAGTAAGGTTTTATCATTGTTTTCTTTGTCAAATATATATATATATATATATATATATATATAGTACCACAAAACCGAAACTCTTTGCATGACCCATGGTAACATGGAACACCTTAGGGAACCTTAACCAAGTTGTTTGAAATTATTTAATGCTCTTGCAAGTTGTATTCCTAAACCCTCTTAGCTTAATAGTCACTTGTGTGACGTGTTCGTTCTAATAAAACACAATCAGTTTCGGCTTACGGTTGTCGCTTAGCTTGAGCACAACTGAAAACCACTACCTCATACCTCTAGACTGCCAACAAGATGATCATAACACACCTCCAGTTCAATGAAAATACCTTCAGAAGCTATCTTTGCAAGTGGTTTTGGGGTCCACTGGTCGTTGTGTGACAAGAGTTGGCTGACACAATTATGATAACTAGCCCCGAAGTTGCCCTTATAGCTAGATCTCTGCTTGTCGTAATCAACCTCCATCAGACACAATGAATTCTATATGTATGGGGGAATATGTAGGAATAAAAAAACTTTGTGAATGAACTTGAAACGAGTGTGTTCGAGACCCAGTTTGCAAGCACTTTTGTTGTTTTGGACTGTTTTCTCGACCATAGCTAGAATCTCCTTTTTGAGTCTCATTTGACTTTTAGCCACATGTGTGACCTCATAATACCATTGCAATGCTATGTATAATTTTTTTGATATTTTATCTTATATAAATGAATTTTGAAATGTATGGTGATTTTCTCTCTCCACCCTCTTCTCTCTCTAGAAATGACTATGATACTTGATTGATTTGAAAACGTAAATGAATTGGGAAATATGAATTGGTTTGAAATGAAATGCAAATGGTTATGACATTGTGAGTGGAAAATAAAATGTCTCTTAACTTTCTCTCTCATCCTTACTCTCTCTCTAGTACCAAAATATTAAGTGCAACTAAATATGAAAGCGTGAATGCATAAGAAACGAAACTCTGTCTTCTTCCCTCTCCCTCTATTTTATTTAATTGAAATGTTGAAAATGATGAATGTGTGGATTTATGCTTGAGTGTAGGGGATTTCCATACTTAGTCCTAGGATTGACACAACGTTGGTTGCAGGTACTTTGAAACAAGAGGAATTTTATGGATGTGATATGTTGTAATTAATGAGTTGTCATTCTAAAGTTATATTCACCTTGCAATACATGTATTACCATAGAATAATGATATGTATTGTTGTTCAAAGAATTGTTCTTGGTATATTTTGAAAAGGGAATACCAATGTGATTATATTTTATAGTGTCGAATTAGATGTGAAGTTGTACTCAATGTTGCACCTATGTTATAAAGATATTAAACAAATATTTTGATATGTTAATTATTGGTTTACTTCCTTAACACCCACAATGCTAGGTAGAATCTCCTCTCATCAAAACTAACGAAATTAAAAGAATGAGCTATAATGCCTATTGTACTTCCTTATCCCATTTGAGTCTTTTTTTCCTAGGTATAAAACACTGATCATGTTAATAAAATACTCTAACCTCAATAATCATCTTCTTGTTTCACACCTAAGGCATCTTATTAAAGATCTTTTTCCTTAATATTTTAGAGGTGGTGTTTTTATGTTGTGAAACCTATCATATTGGGACGAGTGAGGTGATCATGTCTAGGTGTTGTAGGTCTAACCATATCATGAGCAAGTTAACCCCCTTGTGCGTAGTTTCCCTTAGTACCCTAGTGGGTGGCCAAATCCTTGTAGGATAATTGGTGGTTGTACCTACGATTGATCTCTTGTGAGATCTAAATTATGTGAGTGGAGACTACGTTTCAATTTAATTGCGTATTTACCCAACAATTGAAATAGGTCTTTAGGAGACTTTTGAAATGCATAAGATTGTTTGGGTTATTTCTCTTTCAATATACACTTATACTTCCATGTCCAAGAGCATTGAAATGAGTTGTCTTGTGCGAGGTCGTACTCCTTGTACTCTTAAATCCCTAAGTGTTACATAAGTTTTATAGGAATTACATTTGTTCCAAAATTATGATAATACATGACCAAAGTAACCATGTGAACACAGTTAGTGAAAGGGTAAATAATATTAAACTAAGGAATGACCGCTACGAAAATGGTACACCATTGAGTGATGTCAAACCAACTAAAATGTCAAATGTGATCATAAAATGAATGTGATAAAGTAGAGCTCCATGAATAATACAACAACCTAATAAATTGAAAACCAAATATGATGCATGATCACATGGTTTGTTTGCATAAATGTGGATTAAACAATGATGCTAATGAAATAATAAAATGTAGCCTTGAGAATGGTCTTGCAAGTTAAGGAAATTTCACTCTAGTTGGACTTGTAAAAGTTAGTAAAACCCTTGGCATAGATAGGAATATATTAAATCTAGAATCACTTAGGAAGTAGAATTTATGGTCGAAACATGTAATTAACTCATTGCTACTAAGAGTGAACCCTTAAGATGATGGAATAGAAGTAGTTTGAAATGTGAAATTCATCACTTAGATTCAAGGAAAAATATCTATAAGAGGAACATAGGTGTAATGTGCTCTTCCATGCGCAATATGATTGTGAAAATATGAATTCCTAAAAGGAGCAACAAATTGTGAATCAAGAATGATACAACTTAATTAGTTAACCTACATAGTTGGTTATAATAACTTGAAGATTAAAATAATGTATTCTTAGTATCAAACAATGTTGTGAAATGAACTCGGATAGGTCTTCTATTGATCTAGTAACCTTCCTTTTTCTTCTTGTGCATTTTCCTCCTTGTAATGAGAGTATTTCTCCAAACCAAGTAAACTTGACTCTTTCAAAAAAAATCATTAAGTCAAATATTAGAAGGCGCATGTGTGTATATACATTCCTAATCACAATCAAGCTATATAAAGTTATTTCCATAAGAGAAATGAGAAAATTCTAAAGGAACGAAGGGTCCCATGTTAAGTGTTTTTTGAGACAATTATAGTGAACTAAACAATTTTTGAGAAACAAACCTTTAACTTAGGAATTGAATATTAGGAGACTCATAGTTGTTTAAAGCCAACTTATTTAACAAATGAGCTATGGATAACTAATGGAATCATAGAAAGTAACCAACCACGTGTGCTTCGTTAAAGACTAATGCTCTGCAAAATAAAGTAATTGAAGTTTGAAAAATAGGAAATTTTAAACCTTATGTGTTTAATTATATTGAAAAATATAAGGTCTTACAATGGAAACCTAAATGTAATGAATATGTAAACCATGAAAAGGCCATGTTGTGGAGTATGTCTATCATGTGTTTCTTACTATAATTGGGTCATTGTCCTAGTTTACGATGTTTGAGTAAGACATTGATGTGTACCCTATGTTATCCTATTGTATGAGTGGGTTTTGGAAATGTGTCTTTGATGTGCTTCATGTGTTTCATGTTATATATGTGTGTCCATGGTTACGAAATGTCTCACGTGTTATACTTTATCCTATGTGATCTTATGTATCAAGCAATGTAAGCCAAAACAAAAAAATCCTGTTATTATATGTGTTGTAAAATGTGGGCATTACACTAATGGATAAATGTATTTATGATGTTCATGTTAGTAGTGGTGAAGTAAAATTGTACAAGAAGAATGAATTTTCTAAGTTCCAAAAGAAACTTTCAAAATTCAACCAAGTTGTCCTTCAAATTGTCAAGAATAAAAACACCACGATGAATAATGTCCAAAACTCCTCTACGAATCTAAATGTCCACAATTTTGATCCGTATCACAAGGATCCTCTACATTGTAGGGTATTTTTAAAGCTTGGTGGTGATATAATTCTTTGATCGAATTTTGGCCTAGTATAATCTAAAATATATTCGATGCCTAATTGATCACTCTTCCTGAAATTCAACATGAAGATCCAAATGAACCAATACCTTTATGGTGCCAATATACTACCAACAAATGTGCTTGCTATTGTGTTATAGGGGATTCAATGGAAAAATGCCATGATATATGAAATGTAATCTAAGACCTAATTGAAAAAGGTGTCATTAATGCTACGACACCTCAAAACCAAGGAATGGACATATTTAAAAACTCATTCCTTCAAACTTTAATGCTTCTTTGATAACCAAGTGAGCCATAATCCTTCATCTTACTCACAACAAGGATACATCAAGACTGTACACATTATTGTAGGAAATCAAAACTATAACCCTTGAAAAAAACAACAACATCTAGGATGGTGTCTATTCCTACATTGAATCTTCACATACTAATCTACCCACACAACATGTTTTGATTGTTAGAAAAACATTATCAATCAGTTATAAAATAGTCCTATAAAAATATTGTTATATGATATCATAGTACAATCATTCAACAATAAGGAAAATCTTACATAAGCCCTAAAATCTATTGAGTTATCAACTCAAGATCCTAATGTGTTCTCATTTTTTTGGAAATATTCAAACTTATCCCATGTATTATCCATTGTATTCCACAAATATGAGTTCAAAATTTAATATCCATCATGATGCAGAGGTGTTGAGACACGTGACCCACCATTTTTTATATTCACTAATAAAGAGGCTAAATTGTTCAAACACATGTTTATCGACACCAATTTAACATCAATATCATATCCTATGTAGCCCTTTCTCACCTTTATATTACTTTATCTAATATATCTACATCTACATTAAAATTAAGAGCCTTTAATGATCTCCCATAGATGACCTAAGAATATTTTTTATTATAATTCTCCTTCATTAACATAAAAGAGAGTATGTAATGTCTTAGATCCAACCTTAATAGGTAGCAAACTTTCACCGTAGTGCCCACCTTGCCAACTCCTTCACCTCCATTCCAAAATACTTATTCCAATGTCTCTCTAATCCTTTATCCCTCCATCCCTATTATATCATATTATTACTTCTCTTCGCTAGCGTGATCCACTCCCTACTCACCCACACCTAATCCTTCCCACTTCTTCCCCACACCACACCACAAAGTCACCCATGCAGATGCTCCTCTTCTTCCATCGATTTATCTCTCTACTATCGACCTTTACAACCTACATCCAACACCCTACCACACTTGTGGCTTCCATCCCACACCACCTCATACCATTGGCCAAACCCATACATCCATCTACTACCTTCTCATCCCACTCCAATCACAATCCATCGTATTAATTATTCCCATCCCATTGCTACACCCTATATGCCTTTGTTTTATCCTTCTTTCCTAGGCCACCCATGTGTTTGCATCCCACTCTCATACCATCCCACTTTCCCAATGACTATTCACCTATCCGCCCCCAACTACCCATACCCCATTAATTTTCCATCTCAATGACCATGTGGCTATGTACTTCCCATCCTTTACTATCTCGATTCCACCAAATGAACTCAAGAGGGTCAGTCATCTATGGGGTTGACAACATTAAAATTTTAAAAAAATAACAAAAATAAAAATCCACTCATAATCATGACTAACATATCCCGTGCAAGCATCTAACCCCTCTTTTTTACTATTCTATTGCTAGAGAGTAGCCAACATATTATGTGCTACCTTGTCTTGATCATCCAAATAACTAGCTTGACCATTCTACTCCAACATTTCCCTTGTGCTCTCTACTTAGACATGCAGTCTACTCCCCCTTTACACTCTTTTATCCCCATGCCCACTTACAACCTCCCATTGTACTCTTCACTCCTTTATATGCTTCGTCCCACCCCTTCCAATCTCTGCCCCTATGCACACTCTAACCCTACCCTCACACTCTCTACCTTCAAGCTTTACTTTCCCCTTACAATCTCTTCCCTTGTATACACTTTCGCCTACCTCTTACACTCTCCACTCCCATGTGTTATCTATTAAGCCATACCATTCTTTTTCATTCATTAGTTGAGTTCCAAATTGAGACCAATACTTAATTCTTTATTCTTTATATTCTTATGAGCACGCGAGAATGTCGAGATATTTGTGTGAGAAATTTGAAGAGAGAGAAAATTTTCATGTGGGAATTTAGGTGAATTTTTACATGGAAAATTTAGGAAAAACATAATGCATAGAAGATAAAGCATGAAGTTATTTTTAGGAGAAAAATTGTAGGATAAAGAAGAGAAAGAAAGCAGAAAGGCTACATGAACAAGAAAATCAAACACGATAGAAATAAGAGAGCTAAACATAGAGAAGACACTGAGATGGATAATTACATGAAGAAAAAAAGGCAGATCATAGGGAAAAGTAGTAGTATCAAAGATAGGAAAAGAAAGCATGCAAGGCAGAAAAGTGAGCATTTAGAAGTAGAATAGGTTTTGTGCATATCAAGGAATGAGGAGATGATGAAAAGTGGCATAAACGTCACCCAAATGTAATAGTCGGGATTTATTTTTTACAACCTAAGGCTAATTATAGTAGTATTCAAACTAGTGAAGGGAAATTCTCCACCAATATAAATACCCCTTGGAATCATTGTAATATAAAAAGGAGAGATGAAATACGAGAGATGGGTGCATGAAGAAGAGAGATACTATTTTTAGGTTTAAGACTAGAGCATGAATTATAAGCAAAAATATGTTCATTTTATAGATATTATGAATAACATTAAGTAGTATGTTATGGACTCATTCCTTGTATGGTTATGCACACATGTTTTATCTTTCTCTTATTGGTGTGTGATTGTTCGAGATTTTTTACTTTATTTAAACATTTCACCATCAAAATGCTAAATGAGATTGGATCCTAGAATGTCTTATACCTTGATGAGAATGTTAAGGTCTCCTACCTTAGTGTGATAGGCTAGCATGGGGAGATAGTGATATTTGTGCGTGCACTAGGATTAGGAAAGTTCGACACATAAGAATGGTTAAACTAGATGCACACAATTTTGGTTCTATTTTCAGGACCCATCACTTTCAAGATATAATGGTGAGACATGAGAATAATGTTTTGAATCATGCATAATAATATTGAGCTTTGATAGGATAATATAGAAGAAGTTGTCATGAAACATTATCCTAGTTGCATGAATTTATCTCCCAATTTCCCTCCAAGGACTTGGGTGGATAAAACATCAGTATGACGATATCTACAAAACTTTCTTCAACAAACTTCATGGGAACCTCAATGCTTGGTCAGTGGCATATTTCTTGGGAAATAATTAAAATTTTGGAAGGAAGTATCCTTGGAGTCTATATCACACCAAGAGACTTATAAAACATGACGTAATCTAGACATGTGCTATGGACTATTGCTTTGGAAGGGTACACTTCACAACTATGTCCTCGCATACATAGTGTAAAATTTCTCTTATGTAGAAGAAACATATTTTAACTTCTTCGTGATCCATTTGGATCATAATTAAGGAAATTCCTACTAGAAATTAAGAAGATCATTATAGATCTGGGTATTGGGAATTTCTCCATGGATGACTAAATTTCTCACTGCATGAGCAACACATATAGGAAGGTAAAAGAGGGTAAAGACATGACCGCAAATGGATTCCTTAAATGAGGACATGTTAAAAAGGTAATGGTATGAAGAAACAAAATGAAAGGCCATAGTTGAATGGGAATTTCTTTGAAGGGAAGATTTAACCTTGGGAATTGCTAAGGGGGACTAAAGACACTAGCTCAAGCAGGAGGGAGAATGGAGTGAAGAAACATATCAAGAACATGATGAGATGTGTGATATGCCTACAGATTCAAGAGGATGAAGAGGAGTAGTATGACATAGATAGAATCCTTATTCTAATAATCCTCTCCCGACCTTCCATGCTTTCTCATGCGGCCGAGTATTAGAATATAGATGACCAAGTAATCATTGAAACCGATAGTCTTGAGGAAGTGAGTGAAGTGAAAGGAAAGGAGGTACTCGGAGAGTATATTCCCATTTGTGGTAAAAACTACACCAACACTAAAGAGGATTCATTTTAATCCAAATAATCCAAAATCACAAGGGTTTAGAATGATGAATAATACCCATACAACTCATGCATAAGGGAGTGTACAAATATGCATGCATGTAAGTTCCACACCGAGATATATTACACCAAGAAGTACTTCCCTATTACAAAATTAGTAACCATTACCACACAAACTACTAATAGTGGAGGAAGTAGTTCTTTTGGGACACTTCAAGCTAGTAGTAACCCACAATGTTAGGTTGTAGAAGCTACACAACATGTGCCAAAACCCCAAAATTTATATGATATGTCACTACATTTACCATAATATCGAGAGGTTGAAAACACATGAAGAATGTACAAAAATTTGAGATAATATGGTGTTTTAAGGAGATCACTTCTCCTAAGCCCAAGGCAAGTCAATTCACTACTACTTTATTAGATTGGGTGCATGCCTGGTACATAAAGATAGACCAAAATAGGCAGTTGTTGACTTTGAAAAACTAAAGGATGCATTCTTAAAATAGTTTGACATACCATAATTCAGACATTGGAGCATATCAATACTAAAGGAGATTAAACAAGAACTTACTACAAGTGTGTTCCTATATGATGCATGATTTAAGACCTTGATCTCAAATTTATCTTATGAGATCCATCCAACTTAGCACACAATGGTTTTTTGGGGATCACTCTTTCCTATTTTATGCAAACTTTCACATAATACATGCACAAACTCATGCGAAGCTTTAGAATCATAATTACAAAATACGTTGTTGGCAAATTGACACTAGCATAAGCCTAATCACATAAGTACATATTGCATATATAGAAAATGAATTGGAAATATTGACCGCAAAAAAATTCTAGAGAGATACAAAACAATATATGGTGTCCATTTTGTGAAATGAAAGGGCATACCAAAAATAATTTCCCTCAACGAAGTGTATAATTAATGCTTATGGCTTGTAAAATATAGGAGACAGACATGACGTAAGAAGGTTTCCACCAATTTTGTATGCAATTCAAACAAAAGTGTCTTTTTATCGTAGGATATGTGAGATACATACACATAATATAGAGGAATACCACATCATTGACCAAATTCATGAAGAACAATCCTTGAGGTTAAAACAAGCAACTATGTGCAACAATAACAACAACCACAACCAAAAAACAATGAGGAATTTAATGGAAATATGCAATGGGAAGGTTGTTGAATAGTAGGTCAAGGTAGGGGAATATTTCCACAAATAACTTGCTACAAGTGTATCTCATCATATCATTAACAATGAGATTACCTTGTGTTCCTTGTATGTGCATACTATGGAAAATAACACAAGGTAAAATATTATCCTAAATTATACACAACTATGATGGAGAAAAGTGAAAGGGATGTGGGATGATCAATATCAAACAAAATGGAATATAGACCCTTGAAAATGTAATTTCATTGAAGTTCAATCAAAGTGTTAAGCTTTAGATAACAACAAAAGGAATAGAAGCACATCCGTGAGCATCTAAGTCGCCAATAGATAATATGCAAAGTGTGAAAACCCTCACATTGGAAGTAGCTAACCAAATGCAAAGTAGAAAAATGATATCCTATAGTAAAATAAATAAGTGGTCTGTGAGCTATAAGGAGAATTTGAGATCCTAAGGGAAGAAGGCATATACTAGAATGAAGCACAATGAATTCTTGAATTCAACAATATAGAGAGAAATTGATTTCATGAATTTTATAGAATGCTATCTACCTAAGTATTAATCCTTTTACTCAGCCAATGGTTATGTCATTAAATACATGGTATGGTGCTTGGAAAGTAACTAGAGAAGGAACAAAATAAATAAATCAAGTTGTGTGAGAAGGAGGATTATGACAGGTAAATCGTAGTTGACACTTGCATAGATGGATGGAACATTAACGATATCTTGGTGGACACGAGAGCCAAAGTAAACATTATTACAAAATATGCATGGAACAATATGGGGTGACTAGTGCTCCACCGTCACCTTACATTTTTTTAATGGAAAATAAGATGCACATTGTGTCTATTGGGTATTAAAGGACACCGTCATTAGTATACAAGGAATAAGGTTCTTTGAGACTTTGAGGTAATCAATATGGTCAAGCAGAAAAATTTCTAGCATTTCTCATAAGACCATGGTGTTATGCGAATAATGCCGATCTATGCTTTAAGAAGCATTATATAAGTATTGAGAATGGTGCATACTACGTGATTCTTCCGATGGATCCTAAATAGGTCATGTCGTATATCAAGATGTTGAAGAACATGAAGAAGTAGACACATATACAATATAAAGGTTGAAGGTTTAAAAATATTTTAAACAAATCAAGATGGAGTCTTATAGTGGGATGATGCACATTCAAAAGATTATATACTATCAATGTGACATGTGAAAATTGGGTGCATGGGTCTTATGATTTGATTGAGCATTATTGTGGTGTCTTAAAATCAAGTACGAGGTTATAAGGTAAATTAAAACTAATTTCTGCTAAGGTATGTCAAAAATCTTACTAAGGAATAAAGGTTCCAAATCCGAGCTATAAAGGTGGTAGAAGCATCCAAGAATATTTTATGTAGATGGAACTAGATATACCCCTTAAAAAACATGAACAAATTACATATTGTATATAATACGAGGTATAAATACTTGATGGTGGGAAACCAACCAGCCATACTTAAAAACATGGGACCAGATATCCAAGCTATACGTACAAGGTTTAAGAAAGGTAATTATACATGAATAATTCCAAGTTATAGTAGAGTAAAAATACTATAATAACATATAAAGAAATTTCAAGAAGCTTGGAGCTCAAGCGCCGAAATCTCAAACCAAAACTATGGGTGCATAGAATCTATCATTCCAAGTTATATCTTGTCAAGAATAATTGATCATTCTTGTTGTACTCTAGGCCAATATCCACAGTGCCCTTGATGTATCTCAAGATCCTCCTTTCTTCTTTCCAATGATAAACTTTGGCTTCCTTCATGAACCGTAAAATATATCTGACCGTAAAGCTAATATCTAGCCTAGTATAAGTTAGGTAAATGAGACTCTCGATCAACTATTGATAGAGAGTTACATTTACCTATGGAGATGGATTTGTATGAGATAACTAAAGTCTTGTCTCCATAGGTGTGGCAATGGGTATACAATCCATCATCCAAAATTTATCGATCATGGTCTTAGAATATTTTAACTAAGATACAAATATATGATTCTCATTTTCCATACTTCCAATCTAAGATAAAATTGCATTAGACCGAGATCTATCATGTCGGATGATCGATTAAGATATTTCTTCATTTCATCGTTCATCTTCACTATGCTGCTAGTGATGACAAGATCGTTGACATAAACAACAAAAATGACAATCTCCCATCCTTGCTTTTGAGGTAGAGATTGGCATCATAGGGATTCCTCTCGAATTCCATGTTAAACAAGACACTCATCAATTTTGATATATCATTCTCGGGAGCTTTTTTGAGACCATATAATGATTTTATGAGTCTATATCCTTTTTTGTTTTCCGTAAAACAAAACCTTCGGTTGATTCATGTAGACCTCTTCTTGTAAGTCTTCATTGAGAAAGGATTTTTTCATCCATCTTGTGAACTTTCCATCCAAGCTATGCAGCTAGAGAAAATATCATCTTGATCATTTTGATCTTAGATATGGGAGAAAATGTCTCCTCATATTCTATGTCTTCCTTTTGAGCACACCCCTTTACTACTAGTCTTACTTTGTTCTTGTAAATGGTCCTATCTTCAATGCACTTTGTTTTGAAAATCCATCTACATCCAATGGGATTCTTCCCTAGTGGAAGATCGACAAGTTACCATGTGTTGTTCTTCATCACTAACTGATACTCATCTTCCATGGAATCTTTCCAAGCTTTAGATTGTATGGATTCTGAACTATAGAGGGCTCAAAATATTCAACAAATCTAATCATTAGAGGAAAATTGACCTCTTCACGAGCTTTATTGTGAGTTTTTGGTCCAAGAGTGGATGTGTTTGGATGACCATATAATTTTAATCTTGAATCATGTTAGTATACCATTTAGGCATACGTTGAGTTGTTCCCGTAGGTTGTGGTCTTGACAAATCATCACCATCATCCCCATCATCAATGTCATCATCAGTGGGAATTACTTCTTCTGTTTTCACAATAGGGATATTTTGAACATTTGCGAGTTTGTGGAAGGAGGCTCAACTTATTTCTTATAAAAACTCTATGTCCCTACTTATGTATACTTTCCTGGTCTTCAGATACATCAGTTTGTACACAATATATTATTCATTATATCTAATGAAGATGTATTTTTTTGCTTTCATATATAGCTTCTTTCTCTTCTTCTTGGGAATGTGAATTCTTGCTTTGCACCCAAATACTTTGAGGTGTGCAATGGATGGTTTTTGTTTTGACTATGATTTATGTGGCGTTAATCCATTAAAAGCAAAAATGGGAACTATGTTCAACATATATATTATTGTCTTAGTTTCTTTAACCCATATTGTCTTCGCAATCATGAATCATCAATAATGCATCACACCATTTCCATGATAGAATGATTTCTTCTCTCAAAAACACCAATTTTTATGGTGTATGTGGAGGAGGCATTTGTTGATGAATTCTATGAGCTTACAAGAAGGCTTTGAACTCATTGCTTTGGTGAATCCCCTATGATCTAAGCGAAGAGATTTGATCTTATGACCAGTCTCGCTTTAACAACCACTTTGAAATTTTTGAAGTTCTTTAAATCTTCATCTTTTATATGAAGATAGTATATCCATATTTTTCTAGAATAATCATCAACACAAAGCATTAAATACTAAAAACTAGAATGAATAGGTCACATCGGATCGCAAAGATCGCAGTACTAGATCAAACTTACTTGGAGCTTGATATATACTCTTTTGGAATGAAGCTCTACATTGTTTTCCTATGAGCCAATTTGGACACTTGTTTGTGTCTTTATTGAGAGGTAGAACTCCTCTCATTATATCATACCGACAGAGTGTGTCGATATATCCAAAACTGATGTGACCAATTCTCTCTCGATGCCACAACAAAGGCTGCGAAGGAGGTTTATTTTTCTACAAGTGCCTAATCATCTCTTTGGAAAAAATCAAGTCGTGGAACATATGTCCCACATTGGAAGATCATGAAAAAAATTGAGCTTCTATATTTATCTCTAATGAGACACATATTCTTACTAAATTTATAGTCAAAATTAATTTTCTTATTATGATTTAAAAGTTGATTGATTGATAGAAAACTCTTAGCCAATCTAGGGACAGAAAAATACATCTAATAATGTATAATTGTGTCTCCCAAGGGATAAAGAGATGTTTCAAATACCTTAAAAACTTTAAGATGAATCATCACCCAAAGACACATGATTTTTTGAGGGCACATCTTGCATTATGTAAAACCATTCCTTGCATCTCGTCATGTGTCAAATAACACCCAAGTCTATATACTAGATTGTACTCAGTAGACTTGTTTACTTCACTAGAGTGGGAAGTGTACAAGAATTCTCAATCATATGAGTTTTCTTATTTCTCAAAGCAACATTGCCTTGCTGATGATGGGGTTTCTTCCTCCATTTCCCCTTATTTTCCCTTTCTTATTGTTTTATTTTCCTATTGAGATTGTTGATTGTTGGGTTTTGAATTGCTATAAAACCCTTCTTGTACGTGTTGTACCAACAATATTTCAAATCATGGCCTTTGCCACAAATAAAACACTTTTTGTGATATTTATCCCCTTGTTGATTATACTTCTAGGACTTATTGGAAGATTGGAATTTGTTCTTCCCTTTTTGATGAGAAGAAAGTGCATGCTCTTCTTCTTCATCTTTGTTATACATTGATTCTTCTTATTGCAACAAGTTCACCAACTTTTCAAAATTGATGGTTTGATCGGACAAATTTATTTTCATCACAAAGATCTTGTATGAGGGAGGAAGTGCTCTCAAAACAATGGGAATGGGAACATCGTTAGTGATATATAATCCCAGAGGCTAGGAGTGATCCCTCGATATTGGAAATTTTCTTAAAAGCCTCAAATTTTTCATTTGGCTTGAATTTCGTTGTATGTATCTGAATTTATAAATTTAGTATTATATACTTGTTGTTAGCCTTGTAAATTGTGTTGAGTTTATCCCATACTTCTTTGGACATTATACAATAATAAAAAAGTGGTTGCACTTCATCGGACACATCAACAAAATGATCAACTTGACCTTCTCGATTGGCCTTGTCAAATTTATGTTGATGGCCTACATATAATTCTAATATGTTTACTAAACCATCTATAACAGACAAGATGTCTTTAAATTCTAATTGTGTGCGATGTTTTCTTCCACGTGGCATAATGTTTGCCATGGAGAAGTTGCAGTAAGTTAGGAATACTTTTTGGAGCATTGTTGGTCATTGCGGGAGATTAAAAATTTCTTGACTAAATGACACATTAGTACAATTTAAATAATTATAATACATTGAAAAAAATTAATTTATCCCCATGTGCGTAGAAAAAAGTGTTTAGCAAGATTTTTTTTATTTTTTGGCCCTCATGGGTCTCTAGAGCACTATATGGCTCATAAATTACGATTTCTGTAAAAATAGCAAAAATGACTTTTTGGGAACTTTGCCTTTATGAAAGTGTAAAAATAACACTCTTCACGTAATTTGGGAGATTTTTTGTTTACCCTATTTTAGGTTTTCTCTGCTAAATTTAGCTTGAGTTCTTGTAGACACAAAACCATGCACTTGGGTACATTTCTAGGTCTTAAACACATACTAGCATTCATATGATTCCTAAGAAAGAAAACTAGTAATTGACAATTGTTTTTACCTCTTTTCTTTACTTCTTGCTTTATATTTGGTCTTACACACCCTAAAACCCAGTCATGATTTTACTAATTTATCGCTTATGGCTGCAAACACCAACGCTCAACCATGATAAGCAAGCTGGCACTCTTGTCCCCTATGGGTGCCCCTGACCCTTTCTTACCTTAATCTCTTCTTTTGAGCCTCTTTTATCTTTTGGGCATATTTTTCATTTATAGGTCAACCTTCCAGCTAGAATTACAAAATTCAAACAAGGGAATCATATAAATACATAGTTATGTGTTCAAAGTAAGGGACCAAACACTAAGCATTACTATGATCACTTAAGCTTGAATTCAAAAGGCACCTAAAGCAATCTAAATAATCCATCTAACATCCATTCAAGGGAAAAGGGCTACATCAATTCTACATACACAACATAGGAAGGGGAAGTTCTTTCTATTCCATTCACACATACTATTACATTACTACATTCTAGATATAACCCGCTATCAAGTGCAACTCGCACAAAGGCATCCTAGGGCACGATTTCTACATACATTCACTAGAACTACATGGAGTATAAGATGTAGTGCAACGCTCGGTTGTAAGTTCACTCTTGGGGTGACCGGGTGAGTCCGACTCCCATATTGCATCTTTATTTTTAGGTTTGATGGAGGTTATGGGCTTGTGTAGGTAAACTTATATAGTACAAGTTACATGTAACTTTGATATTCATTGTGTGACTATTATGCTATCAAAAGGAAGAAACAATGACGATATTTTGACACAAGAAACCTATATTCTGATCATTTGCGTAGTCACGGGTAACTAGAAGTGGTCTTCGGCGCCAAGAGCCCCTTTCCTATTGTGGGCGCCCGTGTCTAGCCTCATTCTTACATTCCATAATTTTTACTAAGTATTTACGAAAATCTGCACAACCTATTCAACTCTTTTCCCACCATATTAGTTTTGGATCAAGCGTAAATTAGCTAAGTTCTCTCTCCTTCTTCTTTGCTTTGCTTAGGGTTTTAAATATTACATCTTAGCTTGCTTGTGTCATTTCTATATTTCAACATTTATACATCATTTGGCTCAATAGTGACTCTATAATATTTAGATTTAATCCAAATTAAATTAAAATAAGTTGTCACTAAATGAAATAACATAGGTTTAAAATTGGTGGTGCACAAAAGTTGAGGGTTTTATCTAGAAATCCCACCAAAAGGGGTTTGGGGGGGGTTCGACCCTTCACCTCTCCACTCCAAGTGCTTTAAAAAACGTTGCTAGCTAGCCAGCACAATGATATATGTGCTTAGGAAATATATTTAACAAACTTATATTTAAGTTTTATGAACATAACAAATGCAATTACAAATATAAATCACCTACCTTTTGGTCAAGTTGAACGACAAAGATAGCTAGAATTTTGAATTTTTAACTCACCGCTTAACTCATTGAATGACGTCTTTTATTTTAGGTCGATATTTTAATTTTAACTTATAATAGTTTCTTTGTTTGCAAATGAAGTGTCCAATGCATTGAATGGAGGCTCATATCGGGTTGAATATCAACTCATCACATGGTCTAGATTGCCTTGCGTTGGAGGATGTAGCAAGGTCTTCAATGCTTGGAGGAGGGGTAGCTCGAGAGGTGAGGAGATAGATCACTTGGCCTAACCAAATATTTTCTTGAGATTCGATGTGGCTCACCCAATTTTAAAAGCACCCAAATTTATAGCTCGACCTAATGCATGAGTTTGGCCAACTCACCCAATATGTGGGCTTTCTCCTTGAACTTGTTTTTTTGAGATTGGAACTCACATTTAAATAAATGCAATAAATGTATAACTCACCCATCGATGTATGAATCACCTAATTCATCCAAAACTCAACCCTAGCTCGACCAACCAACTTTACAACCAACTCCTAGATTGAGATGAATTGCAAAAATTCCTCCAAATATGGATGTGTTGTAAAATCTGGAGGAGACTAATTTTTGTCTAAACTTGGTGAGAAAACCACCGATCGTGGAAAATATGATTTTTTAATTGATTCTAGATATTCCTAAAAAAATTTGGTGCACGATGTAGTGCTTGGGTGACTCCTCCTTGCCAAGTTCACAAAAAAACTTGAAATTTTTCTTCCAAATGATTACAAAATATTGCAAAATCTCTTGTAGAGTTTTATGAAGTGTGTGAGGTTGGGAATGGAGTTGGGAAGAGATAGAGGGCTTCAATAGCTCCTTTTATGCTGCTTAAACTTCATTTTGTGCTCCTAATTCATGTTGTAACCTTTCTCCTTCACTCTAAACTTACAAGCTCATGATCTGATACCAAATGTTGTTAGGGAAACATGGAGGAAATATGATGATATTTTATTGATCAAGAAATCAAGTTACAAGGAAAATGAGTGGTAAAATACTTATAGGTATTGCACAACAAATGTTACAACCAAGATTGTTATTTGGACACAACAACCCAACCATTAAAATAACCAATTTGATATACGTGAATATAAAACAAATATTATTATTATAATAATTTAACCATATAAATAAATACCAACCACCTAATTACCTAAGTAACAAACTAGTTACGTATGGTAACTATGGTAAATGTAAAATCATTATTATAATGGATAATTATCACTAAACTAAGATTTTTACCTACCATACACCTATTATGGTATTCACACATACTACTTAGCACATGCTTGAGTCTCTATCTAACACTCTAAAAAGGCTTTCATTATCTCTTCTAAGCTTACTTCCACTATAGTTGATGCACTTATCTATGCTATGTTGGCCCTAACTTGTATGCATGGTGCCACTCATGATAATCTTACATATGCTACTTTGTGCGTACCTTGGTATGTTTTTATTGGTCCTAATGTTTCTATATCACCCCTTATACTTGTGGTTGGCATTATGTCTCTCCCTTTTTCTAAGGTTGATACAGGATACCCTCATTGCATTGAGTCTCTTGCATATTTATTCTATCATCATATTCCTCCTAATAATATATCGATGCTTAATTCGTACATGGTTAAGCCTTTTGTATCTATAAGGTTTTCCCCTCATGCTCACCAAACATCTAAGTCACACATGGATTCTTGTGGATATATTCAACCTTTACTCTCATCCTTAGGTTTCTAGGCGTACACACTTGTGTTACATTATTTTACACAACTATGGCCAAACATGCATCTCCCCCACATCGTCTCCACCTCCCGGAGGTTCCCATTGAAAGCTATCTTATTATTCATATTTTGTACATAGCTATGCACTAAGATAATACAAAACATTCAAATATTTACAAAATACAAAATCACAACCTATGTATCTTGTTTACATTATTAGAACTTTATCTTACACATGTTGTTCATCCCTTTGGTTTGATATATAGCATGCTTTATCACTTTACACACGTGTTCACTTAGTATATTGAGTTGGATGAAAAATATAGATATCATTACACACTTATAGGAGTACTTGATTAACAAAAATATGGATATTTACCTATATGGCCTAAAGGGATATCTAGGGTATTAATGCTAATCTAGTTAGGAGGAATAAAACGATATAGATGAACTAAAGCAATACGAAATAAATGTAAATAAACTATTCTAGATGAAATAAAACCCTAATATGCAAGAGAAGAGTAAGGAGAAGACTCATAATGTGAGAAGATTGTCACACATTGTCATAGATATAGAAATAGAATCTAGAAGTGCAGACAAATCCTCAGGGACCATACGAAGGGAAAATTTGGACTATCTGAGATGACACAGGTGCTTGGGAGTGTACTGGGGCGTCCCGGGGCACCTTGGTCTATAATTTAGGCGCTATGAACATTGCAAATCCTCAAAATGTGAATCTGGTAAGGTTTCTAAATGTCTCTGAGTACTTCTTGTCTGCATTGCTTTTTGGATTCGCTTGGATGAACTGGATAATGACCTGTAACTCAAGGAGAAGTATCAAACCCTAGAAAAATGAAATATGCATATGAATTGGTCAGACTGACCTCAACCGCCAAGTTAATGGAATTATAATTGAGTGTTGCACTACATTACATTCCCTAATGTAGTTCCGGGGTGCGTGTGTGTGTGTGTGTGCATGTCATGCCCTAGGTGCCCTCATGTCAGTCACACTTTGTGATGTAGCAAGCAATAGTAGTTATAGAAATGTAAGTAGCATGTGTGCATGGAATCCCTCCCCATGGAGAGTGTGTGATGTAGATCTCCTAGCTTGAGTGAATGGAACATTGTGGATGCAAGTGATGTAATGTATGCAGCCCTAGATGGAGTGATAATAGTGATAAGATGTAATGACCTAGGACCCTTATTATGGTCTTATAACTTTATATTTATAGGGATCTCAAGCTTAATTTTGTAATTAATCCCAACAAGGCCAACTGAGAAGAAGATAAGGATGACCAACAACTAGAAGTGACCCAAAAAGAAGTGGAAGAGGTTGTGCATAGATCAAGGTGCACGAAAATCGCACTGGGGCACCTTGGGTGCCCCAAGACAGCCGGGATGCCCTGATTTTAGGCTAGAATGTTGGAAAGGTCATGAAATGGGCTGATAGGTATCAGAAATATGTGAGAAAGATGAAATAAAAGATAAGAAAAAGGTGGCCAAAAGGTGGGATTAATTAGTACTTTGTACACTTGAGAACCTTCTAAATAGTAGTATAAGATCGGGCTAAATATTGTCTAATGTGCAATATTTGTGTCTACAAAACTCATGTTTCATTACATTCTCATTATTGGGGGGAGATGCCTCCACATTCTATATGTGCTATTGTTATATTATAGTTCCTTTACACTTCCTCATTTATGCTCAATTAAATACATTATGTACTTGCTTATTTTCATACTAACATGATTAACACATGTGTCTTGTACATCATTGACATCTATTTCTTCATATTTCACTCATGTTGGCTACTACATCATATCATCATGTTTTGACACTCTCATTTCATGCATTCTTGCTTGTATTTATATGTTAGTGCTTGGATGTTTTCCATACTTATGGCTGATGTCCCTTGATTTTCTTATGATAGTGTGGGTTTCCCATGTTTGTGGCATCATGCCTATCTTATTTGCATTTTCTTGATCTCATTTGTAGGCATACGAGCCTTGATTGTCTTGCAATACTGTGGGTGTCCCATGTTTGATGGCCCCAAGCCTTTTCTATGCCATTGGTTTTAATTTGATGCATTGATGTTGCTCTTATTTTCTCCTACATGTGTCATTCCTTCTAGTTGCTTTAGTTTCTACTATCATTATTTATCATTGTCATTGTTTTTGTTACATGTCATGGTTTCTACCATGTAAAAACACCTTTCCTTTTGTAGGTATAGGTTCTTCAAGGTGGCCACCTCTTCAACACTTTACAAACTTCTCATACATCTCCTTCAATAATATATACCTATTTATTTTGAGCCACATGCTTAACATGGTTTTTATATAAGCCTCTAAAGAGGGGGAATTTATCTAGGTTTATTCTACATTTTTAGTAGATTCGATACAAAGTTCTAGGGGAATATATAGTTACATATAGGGTATGCAGGTACCTAGAAATGTAGTCATACACAAAATTTTGGAAAAATCAACACATGGTCAAAACCATACATTTTGGCAAGAACCGTATGACCCCCCACTAGTTTTTGACTAAGGGAAATTTTAGTAGTTTTTTTTAACATTTTTAATATTTTCAGCTATGTATATATGTTTTCTAAAATAAATCAAATCCAAAATACTTATTTTAGATCAAAGTACAGGATGAGAATATTTTTCATTCCTTCTTCGCACTAACACTTAGCTTTAGACTCAGTTTCAAGAATCTTGGGGGCATGGATATCCTTCCTAGTTCAATGTTGTTAGCACATTTTTAAGCATATTTCATAATTTATTTCAATTCATAGTCAACTAGTTTGCATATGGGGAGAGTTTGGGGCACCTATTCTCTTTTTAATATATGTCCTTATTTGTAAAATCAAGTCTAGATCCGTCTACAACGGTATGATTTTTGGGGTTATGGATGCTGGAAAATTAATGAATGGATATGTGGCTAGGTTTTCCTCTCTTAGTACACTTAAAAGGAAAGATATCAAAGTTTCTGAATAACTTTGGTACACGGTCTTATTCCTTCACATGGGTACATTTGTACCTCTTTTTCTTCTCTCTCATGCACACTTCAATGTTGGGTTTCATGTACCTAACACTACAGTTTTATCCTTATCAAAAATTGTGGACTGATCACCCCCAATCCTTTAGCAAAGTTTAGCAAATAATAATAATCCAAGAAAAATCAAAGCATGAGAAAAAAGGTGTATTCTTTCCTTGTTTACATATTTTCATTTCACATATATGTAAATGCAAATATTTTCTATTACATGTTTTATTTGAGTTACGATTAATTATATATCATGGACATTGACTACACTCTATGTTGTAGGTTTCATCATGGAGCATACCAACACCAAGCACAACAACACAACCATGAAAAACATTCAAGAAAAGGAAAAGTGTGTTTACACGCTCAGGTTCAATTTCTTTTAAGGATGCAATTTCCAAATTTCATACTTAAAGGAGGCAAAAATGTAGACACTCAAATTTGGTAATTTGAACTTTAGAAACCCTTGATTTGATTATGCACTCTTGTTATGATAAATACAACTTCTCCATTCCCTCTTAGCACTTTTTGAGGTCCATTGTTTAACTTGTTTATCCTTGCACACATACATGTTGACACATACTCATAATTCAATCCACAAAATCAATAGATAAAAATCATTATATCATCTCTAAACTTCATTTGGCATGTTAGAAAATATAGGAGAAATGGGATTTTCTATTTTTATTTTTTATTTTTATGGCATCAATTTCGATTGTATAAAATTTTATCTATTAGATAAGATGAAGACATGAATGGAAAGTTGGGAAGAAAACAGTGGGAATTAAATACCTTCATGTCCGACACCTATTCCATGTCTCGGATTGTCCTCGAAAAAATAATATATGCTACATGTGCTCAGCTTTACCCTCTTGGTCTCCCTCACTATTGTAGTGTTTAAATATATGCTACATGTGCTCCAAAATAATATAAATTTGATGCACTATTGTAGTGTTTAAATATATTTGATTAATTATAGTTGGTGAGATATGGTTTATTGGTTAAAAATTGAATTGAATTTATTTATATTTCACTTTCGTCATTTGAGATTTTGTTAATCATAAGGTCCATGGAAAATAAGTTATGGGCATGGAAAAGTGAGTT
The DNA here is from genome assembly GCA_018340775.1 of Taxus wallichiana var. yunnanensis. NCBI lineage: Eukaryota > Viridiplantae > Streptophyta > Pinopsida > Cupressales > Taxaceae > Taxus > Taxus wallichiana. Next base: position 577,099,459 of record CM031234.1, on the reverse strand, counting down.
GAAATTGTAGTTGTGTACATTGTATATTTAGATGAATGAGTATTTTAGAGTCGTAGAAGCAATTCCAAGATGCACTTAAGAAACATATTAAATGTTGTTCCTTTAACATCTAAAGAAGACTTTGACACATATGAAGTGTATCCAACATTGGTTGGTTGGTTTGGTTTGCGATAACATATAAACCCTAATATATCATGATCCTTATGTCTATATTGGTGATGCCACAATGATGCCACAATGGATGTGGACCTCTTACTAAGATAATGGTTCATTGGTTGTGGGGATGAGTATATTTTTTTACTCGGCCTTCCCATCTCAAATCTAAAATCCCTCATTACAATAAAATTTCTATAATATATTGTTAATACTTAATTGATTATTAAATTTTATTATAAAAATATTTTTCTAGACTTTAACTACAAAAAAAAAAAAATTTGTGATGTGCCAAACTCTCATATATATATTAGACTGAACAATAGCTTGATTAAACGTTACATGTATATAACTATGGCACTAAAAAAGTTACAATCTGAAACTATGTTCATATATAATTCATAGTTAAAAAATACGATATATATTGTTCTTACATACATTTGTGTTATTTCCATGCTATGGTTGTCTCCATCGACATGAACGATATATAAACCTTGAACTTCCCTTACTAAAGAATTAAGAGCTTCACATATCCACAAGTCAAAATTGATAACTATGGTTGAACTATATTGTCACTGTTCCCTATTATTTAAAAGTGAAGCCAAATTAAATTATATGTTTTTTTTTCAGGATCACTTTGTAACAAAATTGATGTTATAGAAATTATTGTTGAGATTTTCCACATACTTAATTTTAATCATGTGGATGAGGATAACTCCTTTTTTATTCTCTTTTTGTATCTACTAGAATTTTCCATTACCGACTTGAATCCACTATGGTACATGTAGACACCGGTTTTCATCAACATGCCTACTTGATATTATACACACTTTATTTAATTAAAACCTATCTAAAAACCATTATCCTAAGTCACCCTCCCCACACCTCTATAAAAATGATTTCACACTCCCATAAAATTACTATTTACTCATCCTAAACCACCTAACCACTTTAAATCTACCTTAACCATTTTAAAAAAACTTAAATCTATTTTATTACCACATCCCAACCTCCACAACTCGTCCATAACCTCCCCATAACCACATCCCCTCATCAATTACCTGAAACCTGCGTTTATAAGTGGTTTCAACTATTTTCTAAATGTTTCCCCGGAAAAAAGTAGATCGTCAGTGATCTTAACTGATTGCCAACGATTATAAATAGGAGTTTTTTCTCCTCTCTAAAGGATCTTCTGAAACATTTCACTCATGCTTGTACTTCATTTTTCGACCTCTAGCGAATCTAATCCATTTTATAGAGATCATCAAGAGTCTGCATCAATATCCAACTACTATCAACACGTCATTTTGACAATCTTTTCACCAATCAACCCTCAGGAAGCACAACAACAGGACATCAGCATCAATCAACTCCATATGATGATTTGAGGTGTATTTTAGATCATTTCCACATCCAAAGGTATTCCTCTACTTTTTTTATCATTTATAGTTCATATAAACACAAAAATAATCAAAAACATCACTTTAAGAGCTTCGTTTCTTGTGTTTAGAAAAATTATATTTTTAGTAGTAATCACCATCGATCACTCTAAATTGATGACAATCCCTATCAATTTACATTTCTTTGTCAAATCATAATTTTTACCTCAATTTTTATCAATCTTGTGGCTTTAACTTGTAAAGCAGGTCTTCCCTTTAGATAGCGAGTTCTAGCCGTTTTCATCTAATTACAAGCATTTACGACCTTCCTATAGTCCAACAACCCTTCTTCTGGGAACAATAAAACACCCTTCATGAGTTGACATTATGTACGATAAGATTTTCCATTGACGAAGAAGATATCAAAGATTATTTTGAATTCCTCCACGAGATTGAGCAAGATACTAAATACTTCTGGTATGTCTACTTCGATTCTGTTCAGATTGCATCCACCCTTTCCTGGGCCACCTTCGAAGCTACGTGAGAACTTACCTTTTAATATTGAATTCTAGATATTCTCATATAATTTCCATCTATCATTTTCTATTATATATCTTATCATTATCTTTGTCAATCTACTTAATTGTTTTAAAGCAAGCTGACATCCTCCAAGGAAGTCCATTTGGATTCTTGGAATTGGACTTTTTTCGAGCAACTCGTTTACTCGTCTATTTAATAAATTTTGTTTAAGGGTCTTTAATATGCATTTTTATTCGTTGGTAAAATAAGAAGGATATTTTATTCATCAAGATCACGGGTATCGGTAAACCCAACCATCTTCCGAGGTCAGTTGTTTTTGTTATTTCATTTTATTAAGTTAAAGTTGAAAAAAAATTATCTAGTACATTCTGGAACACCCGTTGGGACCATCTATTCCTTTATCTCATTTCAAATTAATTAATTTTCACTTTTAGGTTATTTTCTTTGTAATCACTAATGATCCAGTCGAATCACTAGCGATCTATATGAATCTCTGAAGATATATGTGGATTATTTTTTATTGCTTAGTTTGTTAACATCTAACGTCCATTTTTGTTTTTCTATCTTTTGTTTTCTTCTAACCCTTGCATATTTTTGTCTAGGGAGATAGTTTGTTACCGTAGCCGTGCTTAAAAAATTAAAAAATTAAAGATTAAAAAGGAAGCGTTTTACAGGTGCGTCTTTTTCCTTTCTTTTTATTTTAAAGAATTGCAATTTTGTCTACATTACTCATCAAAATCAATATTTTTTTGGGCTTAAAATGAGCCGCTCATCCTTTTTTATCACATGGTTTAATTAGGATTTGATCACCAAGAGGATAATATGACTCGGTGTTCGGCCGAGTATAAATAATTGGTTGTTGGTATATTGGCTAAGCACCCGAATCCCTTATCGTTGTGGGACCGTGAAGTGAGGGGTAGGCCCCAATACTAGGCCCCATACCGACACCAAAATAGATTCAAGCCTCACGTATATTTGGGTATATCAAGGACTCCTACCATTAACATCACCTGAAACCATCCACAGAAAGCCATTTCCTAGGATCCTATCACCATTTTACACATTTCATATTTTATTTCTTAATTAATCAAGTTAATAAAAATCATTCTGTGTGATTTGTTTGTTGTTTGTAATCAACCAATCTATATTAATTTTTCACTTTTAGCTTATTGTTTTCTTTCATGGTTACTAAAAGACAACAATCTTGTATCCAAACTTTTGAAAACATGGCTGAAAATCTTCAAACCCACATCAAGGATGCCTCATGCCTACTATAACAATGACGAGCATCACTATCATCCCGACCAAAAGAACAGAAAAATCCCACATTATCCTAGAATTGAATCTACCTCATCTAAAATACCCGACTCTTTTAGTCCCAATTTCTTTGATAGTGGGGGCCCCATCTTTTTGAAATCTTAGATTCAAACCTTGTTGCTTGGGGTTTTCACCTCCATCCATCCACACCAACCACGACCTTATGTACCGATTCCTCATGTGCTTACTCTCATCTTATCGATCCCAATCATGAACCATTCATTCAAAAGATACACCCTTATCCCATCAATAGTCAATCATAAACATCCATTGTTGTGTCTTCAACCCCCATCATTGCTTTTGATCTTAATGTAGTTTCCTCACAGGATACCAATAATAAACAACCCACATCCTCAACATACCTCTCGTTTGGATCTACATCATCCCAGAACAATGCTAACCCATCCTCATCCACATCAACTCATTTAGTATCCTCTACCATCTAAAATCCTCCCGTGAACTCCGTATATATCCCATCAAGTGTAGCTCAGCCTACCTCATCTCAAAAAACTACATCAGTTCTTCAAAATGTAGTTATGTCCATTCCAACATCAACACCAATTATTAATACCAACTCTATTTCTACCATTCTTCAATCCTCACAACAATCATCTACTATTTCCAATTCCTCTCAATTCATACCACAACAATATCAACCCCTCATGTATTCCTCAATGCCCTTTCAGGATGTACCACAACAATCACAACCGCTCATTCATTCTTCTACTCCTTTTCACACATTCCATGTAGTGACAACCTCTTATCCACACATCTATCCCCTTTCAACATGTACCACAACAATCACAACCCCTCCTTAACACTTCCATGCCTTTCCAATATTAGTACATTCAACCTTCATAGACTTTATCTTCACAACCCCTTTATAACATTCCCCTAGGCACCCCTCATCGAAAAATATTCACTTCCAACATAATATCCCCTCACAATATTAACCATATCAACAACCTAAAACATTCTTATATAATCAACCTAGTTCATCCTCATCCAATCCAAAACAAAAACCACAAACCGACCCCATCCAGATTTAATGAATAGAATATATAGCCTTGAAGGTGCTTACATGGGTCCTAAGAATACATTATCATAAAATATGTAATGAGCCTATTCATCCATCTATGTCGTATAAAGCTTATCCTCCTCACTGGGAACTTCCTAAGTTCCTTAAATTTTACAAAGAAGGAAGATCCTCTCGTAGAAGATTCTGGCCTTTCGTCATACATGTTATCTCATAGCTCATGACCAAGACTTAATGTTGATAACTTCTCCCATGTCTTTAGAAAGTCCCGCTTTAGACCGGTATAACCAAAGTTTCACAATATTCACTCTTTTCATTTGCACAACTTTCTCAACTATTCCTTGAACACTTTTTAATCAATATCACCCATAAAATCACTATTACCGACATGTATGTGATCAAACAATTTGAAGAAAATTCCATTGTAGACTTTTTCACCCGTTGGAGGGGTATTATTAATCAATTGTCATTTTCCCTCCCACAAACAAATTTGATAGAATTATTTTCTCATTCCTGTGCCAAAGATATCTCATCCACACTTCAAATTCAATCCTTTCAAACATTTGATGAATCCTTTACAATGGCTTGCAAACTCAAAATCTGTGCTCTTGAGGAAGGTAGAGTCAAAATTATACCAAAGAAACCAAAATCTAAATTTTCATCCAAACCATCCTTCAGCCAAGATAAATCCAAAGCATCAGCCAATGACATGGTTGTCTAATATTCCCCCAAGGAATTTTTGACCACCGAGTGCTCTTGTCATCAACATAAATACACTTCTATCGGTGAGTCATACACCACAATGTTTTATAAACTCCTCACTTCCAACATGATCACTCTCCCACCTACCCTCCTTATCGATACGTCCATTTCAAAACCCTCTTTGTAAAGAGACAATGATTACTGCAAATACCATAGGGTCTAAGGTCATGACATTGAAAGTTGTCACTCATTCCAAAATTTCCTTCAAGATATGATAAAAAAGTGATTTACATTTAGACAATCCTAATGCACCTCAAAATCAAAACCTTTACGTATTTAAACAACCATTTCCAAACCTGTCTCTGTCGAATAGTCAACCAAAAACAAATCATATTCAAGCCCGTCATATCATAAAAGTTTTTAATGAGAAATCACTTGTGACATCCATAACCCCTATCACATAATTCATATCCAAACCTTCTTTCATTAGTTCCACTACGAAACATCAAACACCAAACCAAAGGGCACCCTTAAGCCCCGTCATTAAAAATCAACCTTCCTCTTCCACATCTCGCTTCTTCCTCCTCAAATTTATCTGTAATCTCCTCACAAGCCTCACAAAATCAACCTATCCTAAAAATTTTGAAAATATTGTATGATGATTTTTAGCTCAATATTGCAAACATAACCCTCAAAAGACATCACACATACCCATCCATCCAAGAAAGTTTCGATCATACTCTATGATTTTCCTACTTCCACAACACAAAACCAAAGCCCCTACCCTCCATTTTGGGTCCACATACCTAGTCCAAATTACATATCAACATCATGCAATCAAAACCATCCATCAATGAATGACCAAAGAAACCACATCAAATGTAGTGTCCCCCATATCTTTCAAACCAAGTGAAACATTAATTCCTTCAACATCCTCCTTGAAAGGATAATACGCATAAATCCTTGAGAATATTCTTCAACGGTCACTCATAACATTACATCCTCTTAAACCATATAAATCCCGAGGCTAGAATCACTCTTGGTATAACTACGAATCCTTCCATGACTGACTATCATAAAACACCAGGACACTCTATAGAAGATTGTAAAGCTTTCCTCATTGTCATCAAAAAACTTGCAAACAAGGGAATTCTTCCTTCAGAGTTATAGAAATCAAAAACATCTCGTAAAACACCTACAACTACTGTATCTACGTCATCATCTACACCTACTAAGGATTATTCTAGTAAGAATTCCCCTATCAAATCGATGCACTATGTATCACCACTCGAGCTCGTACCCATGAACCTAATCATTAAAAAAAAACAAGTCCAAGGATTCCATTCCTCTTGCTCCTAAATCATCTAATCAAACACCACCGCTAAAGCCAAAGTAACCATCCTTTCCGCTCCTCCTACACAATCCACCACCGCAGTACAAAAATATTTCATCAAACAACTACACCAAGCTCCAGTCAAGATGTCTCTTTATGAGTTGGTTCAAACCTCACCCTCACATAAATAAGCCATGATCAAAGCTCTACACCATGTCGGTGCCTTCGGATGATCCACAACTCTTCGTAAACCTAGTACGAACTCTCAAAACATCTATTGCTATCTCTTTTGACACTTTTGAAATACCATCACTACATCCGAAGATAACAATATTCCCCTTTTCATCACCACCCAAATCAAAAAAATTCTCGTGAAAAGAGTCATGATTGATAATGGTGCTAGTATTAATGTCATATAATCATTTTCCCGTAACCTAAATTTGATTACCAAATACCATTTTCACCAAAACACCAGTTGTAATTTGAGTCTTTAACGATACAATTGCCCCCACGTTGGGTACAAATATCTTAACACTTAAATTCGGTGTCAAAAACATTCTTGAACTCTTCTATCTTGTAGAGGGAGATTTCTAGTATACCATATTGTTAAACCACCCCTGGATACGTGCTTTGCGGTGTGTCCCAAAAAATTCATCAATGTCTTAAGTACGAACATGAGGGTAAAACCTTTATAGTTCCAATGGATCCTAACCCCTTTAGAGCTTGTAACATGACGTATCGACTAAATGACATGCTTGATCCAAAATCAATCTGGGATCCTTTGAGGAGACATCTACCAGCACATCCATTTCATCATCTCAACTACTAGATGACTCTTCCTTTGATGATGTTATGCAACACCTATTGTTGGGGGAGTATTGCCTTCTTACGCTTAATTCACTTCCCATGCCCAATGCATACAAAAGACCAGATAAACAACCCATGTACAAACCTAATTTCCTGAGATATCATCTCGCATACCCCCCACATTAAAAATGAATCTCGTCTATAGAGGGATTGACTACCCCTCTTCGCAACCTACTTATCAACTTCGCACTATGTCATTCATATCATAATTTAAATTCTTATATAACTAGGTCTTCACAAAAATTCATCTCTATCATTGCACCTAGAAAGGATTTGGATTTTGACACTGAATAGAGAATCCACAATTTAATCATCCAACATTCCTATAAACCACATGAAAAATATGGGTGGGTCACGAGAAACCTACTTTTGAATCCTCCATATCAAATGCCATTACACCTACCATCAAATTTGAACTGTCATCCTCGACCGCATATGAAGATCCTATGGAAACTAACGACAAAATCTCCATCCCTTAGAAACTAATGTTGAGAGGACTCACCCACCATCAACATTCTTCAATGTCAAGACGATCAAGCCATCCTCTCCCACATGGGAGCGGAGGACCATTTCCTTTATAAAGCCTTACCACCCAACACATCAACACTCCTCAATGAATCCACTATCGACGTTAACATAATAACTTCAAAGGAACCTCACGTAGTTAAAGTTGGTCAATCCTTAAATCTACAGGAGTTAAATGACTTCACTACCTTCTTATCTAAGTATAGTCAAGATTTTTCTTAGTCATATAGTGATATGTCAAGTATCGATCCCAACATCATCGTGCACAATATCGTCACCTACCCTAATGCCAAACTAGTCAAACAAAAGCTACGTAGGATGCACCCTCGCATAGCTCTTCTTATCAAAGAAGAGTTACAATGATTTATCTCCGCTAATTTCATCATACCCATTGACTATCCACAATGGGTCTCTAATATTATACCCGTAACCAAAGCCTCGAGAAAATTACGCATCTGTACCGACTTCTGGATCTCAATCTCACTTGTCCTAAAGATGACTTCCCTCTTCTAAACATCAACCAACTCATCGATCTAACAACTAGCCATGAGATGCTTTCCCTTATGGATGCTTTCTCTGGTTACAATCAAATCCTCATCGCCATTGATTATCAACACAAAACATCCTTCATTACCCCCTTGATGGAAATTTTGTTACCGCATCATGCCCTTTGGACTCAAGAATGCATAGGCCACTTATCAACGTGCCATGACATATATATTTCACGATCTCATCCAAAAAACTGTAGAATACTATGTTGATGATCTCTTAGGGAAATCTAAACAACATAGATATTATCTTGTTGTCCTGGAATCAATCTTCACCCATCTTATTCAATATTTTCTTTGTCTTAATCCCGCTAAATGTGTGTTCAGTGTTCTCACTAGAAAACTTCTAGGGTTCATCATATCAATCTAAGGCATTGAAGTGGATCCAACAAAGATCAAATAAATAATTGAAATGCATCCTCCATCAAACATCAAATAACTATGTAGCCTTCAAGGTAAGCTTCAGTCCATTCGTCGCTTCATATCACAAATCTCATAATGTTTTCAACCTTTTCACCAGCTCCTTCGAAAGGATGTTAATTTAAAATGGGACCACAATTGTCAAAAAGCCTTGGACAAATTGAAACAATACCTTTTATTTCCACCAGTGTTCATGCCTCCTTGTGAGGGGAAGCCTTTTACCTTTACATATCCACTACATATCACACTTTAGGTGTAATTCTTGCTCATAGAGATGATTAGGGTCATGAACAGTCATTTATTACATAATTTGTACCCTCCATGAATCGTTATACTTTGAAGTTAAAAGGTTGTGTTGTGCCCTATAAGACTTACGTTGTTACCAGCTTTTAACCCACTCAAAACCATGCACTTTAAACCATATCACAAAGACCGCATCACTTGGTGGATTATGTTCATAACAAAGTTTGATATGGAATTTATATCGTAGAAATTGATCAAAGGACAAACCATCGCTAGTCAGCTCACTTAGGATCCTCTCCTAGATAATCAACCACCACACGAATAATTTCAGAAAAATATATCAATGATAAATAATTCACTCTGTTAAAATGACCTATTCTTTGATGGATCTAAATGCCGATAAGGGGGGGAGGGGCTGGTATCGTCATCATACCTCCTTGGGGAATCCTATCCCTTTATCATTTAAACTTAACTTCAAATGTACTAATAACATAGTAGAATATGAAGCTTTAATAATGGGTCTTCAAACCGCCATTATGCTTGGTGTTTAAATATTAGAAATTTATAGAGATTCACATGACTTAACATTAATAAAATCAAAGGATTTTATCAATGTAAGAATTAAATTCTTCATAAATATAAATCCATTGTTGAATTCCTCCTCGAATCTTTTGACCATTACACTATTAAGACAGTTCCACGATCTTCTAACAAATTTACAGACACCATGGCCTCTTTAGGGTCTCTCATTCCTTTATCAACTAATAATTCCAAACTATTCATTTTCATCCACAGATTGGATCAACCATCTCACAAAAATGAACTCTCCTCTATCAATGTCATCGAAAACAATCCAACTGACCTTTGGTACATAGATATTTGAACATCTCTTGGAATCAAAAATTCCCCCTGATCTATCTAGAAATGCTAAAACAATCTTTCCTCCAATGTGCTACCCATTATGTTAATGTAGGCGACATCCTTTATAAACGTAGATTCAATGGCCTTTTACTAAGATGTCTTAAATCCCGTGAATCCACTAAGGCTATCTAAGAAGTCCACAGTGGTATATGCGGTGGAAATTCTAATAACACCATTTTCGCTAAACGTTTCCTCCAAATCGACTATTACTAGCCTATTATTAACCAAGATTGTTTCCCATATGTTAAAAGATGTTTTAAATGGCAACAAAATTCGAATATCAATCATATCCCTAGTCAAACTCAGAACCGACATAAGACCTATGGCCTTTCTCAAAATGGGGGTTAGACCTTATTGCACTATTAATCCTCATTCATCACAACAACATCACGTTATCATTACATCCACTGAGTATTTCACTAAATGGGTTGAAGATATTCCCTTGACCTCTACTAAAGCAAATAAAATCGTCGATTTCATTTATCAGTACATCATATGTCATTTTGGTATTCCTCACAAACTTGTCATGGACAATGGAAAATCCTTAAAAAACAAGGATGTTAAGAAACTATGTGACACCTTTAACATCAAATTAAGCTTTTCATCACCATATTACCCATAAGAAAATGGACAAGCTAAAGCTTCTAACAAAACACTCAACCAAATCCTCATGAAAATAGTTTAAACAACATGTAGGAATTGGCATCTCCAAATCCTGTTTGCTCTCTATGATTCTCAAACTAGAATCCATGCTCCTATAGGTGCTATGCCCTTCTCGCTAGTCTATGGCTCCGAGGTGGTTTTACCCCTTGAATTTCAAATCCCATCACTCCACATATGTCTTAAAGACTTTATTGACAAGATTGTTTAGCAGAAATACCTAGAACTACTTGATGAAAAAAACGCTTAACAATTCTTGAACACCATCATGTCTATCAAGATCACATCAAATACGTGTATAACAAACATGTAGAATAACATGACTTTAACATAGGTGATATCGTTCTCAAGGAAAATCAAAATGTCACTACTCCGAATGGAGTAAACATGGAAATTTTGCCCCAACTAGATCAAGACATACATTATCACTCACAAGTATGGGTTAGAGCGTATCGTCTAGCCTCCCTCGATGGTACACCTTAAGTGGAACCTCTAAATGTCTTTCACTTATGACCTTTCTACTGTTAACATCTAGACCGTCATGAAAGTAGCCACATCAAAGGTATTATTTCATCATCAAACTTACCATCTAATCATCGTAATGATTTCGAGTATGTGGTCCTCCATCACTATCATGAAAACCTTAAATATGAGTACCACACTCTTTCATACAGCATCTTTCATATGGAAATTTTCCTCTTCTCGTAGGAACTCCATAATCATTACACCCACCCACCTTGTTTACTAACCAAAGACATGTTGTGGGGCACACATGTGTAGTCTGTGTACACATTTACTCCCTACTTGAAATGATCTAGTAGGGTTTTCCTCAACTCAAAATATATTGAAAATATCTAGGGATGCATCTTATCAAAAATACATAGATTGATCCCTCGAAGGACACCTACATGTTAAAATCATAGACCGATCCCTCGAAGCATGGATATCTAAAAAAGTAAAGTAAAAATAAGTAGACCACTCCCTCGAAGGATGGCTACCCATGTAAAAATTCTTCCCACATCGATCAAAAATTCAAAGTATCAAAAGCATCCCAGAAAGCTTCCCGCATCGATCAACTTTCCCATCAAATCAAACTTCCCGCATTGATCGGTTTACATAAAAAAAAAAATAATAAAGTCAATATCTCTCTATAAAACCATTAACGTGAGAGAGAGAGAGCCTTTTATCCCATAGTTAGATCAGTACATTTTGGTCAGAATTTATATCTAATTTTTACCCTTCTATACAATCTTAGACAAACATGTCTTCCAACTGCACTTTCAAATTAATATCTTTTTTTGGGTCTTATACTTCATCTAGGTCATCCTTAGATAAATCATCTACGAAACCCTATATAATAAAGTAAAAACTACCTCATTTGCTAACCTACAACTCCTAAGGTAATGCACTAAAGCACTCACTTCATACACTTACAAAAGGCATCTAAATCTCCCTAAATATCATAATTACACATTTTTCAGTCATTAGGGAAGTACCCACATCATGTATGAACCTACAAAATAGGTTAAGGAAACCACATCTCTTATTTATAAGAACTCAAAGCAAGCATGTTCAAATAAAATTCCAAATCTGATTGATCTATCTAGATATCACATGTTAGGTGGAGAACAACGTATGGTTTGAGCCCTTTTCGTGAGTAGTGATAATATTGATGTTGTATGGGGGCTCCCACAATGCTTCTAATGTTTATTTTTAGGAATAGTCACCCATGGATAGGGTTTGATATCATGTGTAGAAACTAGGGTTTGACAAAGAATAGACAAATCTAGGAAGGTGAAAAACTTAGAAATTTGTAAAATTTGATTCAAAGTAGGTTCAAGAATGTATAAGAGTCAAAACCATATGATACGGTCCTAATAGTTTGGTACAACCCTACCTTACGTTGATTTAGAGTTATAGCCTTTGTTACGAGGGTTACTCAAGTTTCAACCTCCCATTTTCATTCTTGCACAATCCCGTATATCTTCATAAGTCATATGAAATCAAATAAGTGCATCTATACATCTATTTTCTACTTTCAATCCCGTGTTAGTTTGATTGATATATGATGATTCTTTTTAGCTTATCCGAGTTGCAAATATGAGTTAGTATTTCTATTATAACATCCGTAATCAACCCTAATCTAATCTAAAACCTAACAAAATTGACCTAAAATTTAATTAAGGGTTAAATAGAAGTTTTGCATCATTAGGTTGCAATAAAATGTACATGAATTGTAGTTGTAATGCATTTCAGCAATGTAAGTAATTGTAGTTCACATGTCTATATGAAGATATGTACTTTAGTTTTGTATGCACATAAGGTTATAGTCATAGGTTTCAAATATAATTTTTGTAACAACATTTTTTAAAATATAAATCATAATGACAACATTTGTGAGTTGAAAATAAGGCCCAGAAATCTCCCAAATCAAGGTATTTTTGCTGGTTGGAAACAAGGAAAATAAGTCTCCCGAATGAGGATGGTTTTGAGAAGCACTTCTAAATATGTTTGAGAAATATATCATAGGTTGGCTCCATAATCCCGTGTTATACCTACAAGTCTAAGTTACTAAGGTGGATTTTGTTATATTTCAAAGTCCATAATGTGTATTGTTCTAATGTATTTGTGTTTATCCATTTTAGGTTTAGGTTATGTTATTATTGGTTCATTTAATACATTTTAGTGTATTTTTAACGTTTTATTTTTTATTTTTAACCAATATTTTTTTATAAGTGCATTTTCTTGAAAATGGTCATCATAATCTCTTAATTTAAAAAAATTTCACCTCCAACTTCAAAGTGGAACATGAACAAACTAATGGGATAGACAGAGTAGAGGAAGAGGAATTGTCAATCAATCAACTTCCTATTAATAAATATGAAAGAAATTTAAAACCTACAACATTCACACTTTGCATTGTGGTCTATCAGACATCTCGTGATTGAATTTGTGAAATGCATGTTTTTATACTTTATTTCAAAAACATTCTCAAACAGGACAAACAAAGTTACTTACTTATTGGATGTGCTATATAGGTTTTGGTCTGCAAAAACTGTAAAATCCCAACTTCACAAGGAATTGATCTGTTTTTTGATGGAAATAAATTTACACTAGATATCTTAATTTTCACAATAGAGTAAATTCATCTTTTGATCACATTAACCATCACATAAGTTGGATTGTTTGCCTTGAATTTTAGGGGTTATCTATATGTTATCTATAAGATAATGCCTTTGTTTTCTCTTTAGATGATTAATTTGTACATGATTTTTACTCGTGTATTTTAGATCGTGTCAAGATGTCCACCATAAATAGACTTTAACATAACGAAATTTTTCCTCATGTTTTGTTAAGATTAATCATATGGTAAGTGTACCCACTTAACACACAAGAACCATAATAATCAAGGGAGATTAATCCCTAGGAAAACTAGATAGTTTCCTAGGGCAAAAATAGTCGAGAGGGCACCTAAATCCAAATATTTCCCTTATTTTTGGCCATTTTAGAGCTTACCATTAAAAAAATTTACTCAAGATTCAATATTATGTGATCCATTTATAAATATCATTATATAACAACATAAATTTCATGCATACACATAAAAATTTACTATATTATTTTTGTAATTAAACACATATAACAATGTATGAGCTCATATGATTTTGTTGGTATTTTACCCATTCTCCAATATAGCTTTAGATTATGTAGGTGTGTAATTTTTCTAGGAAAAGGTTCATGTATTTTTAATAATGTCACTAGTGTAGCCAATAGGCGAGTATAATTGAAGGAAAAAGTATTTAATTCTCTATTCATAATTTTTAGGGGAAATGTGTAGCATTTTTATGGAGGAATTGGTAGGCCTAGTCTAAATACCACTCTTCAAAAACCATGGGAGCTATAAAAACATTTTTATCACTTTGTGAAAAAATGGTGCTTTGTTTAGGTTTGAGTCCCATCACCTACTTGATATTGGTAAATCGAACTTGTAAGAAACCTTGTATAAAAATTATATTTGTTGCATTTTGAGCACCTCCGCAATTAATTCTCTCCATCCATGGAATATGTTTTTCACTTATGTGATAATTTTTAGGATAATTTCATTCTTTATATATAGTGGTTTCTATAAATTTGTGGTTTATTATGATTTTGAAGAAAAATTTAAAATACGAGAAGGCATGTAGATTTTATTTGTTTACTTGTTGGGAAAAATGTTAGTTTGAACTCGTGAGAAGGGTGTCCACCCAATTATTGCCTAGGGTACTCCTAACCTTTAATCTAGTAATAATTTGTTATCTTGGTGTAAGTTGATCCAAATGAGGTTGATTGATGGTGTTCGTCTTATGTTAGACCCTCACTCTTTAAAGATCTAGGTTGTTGGGTATTCTTCAATCCCTCTGGATTACCAATAAAAATTAAAAATCTTGATGATAAAAATTTTATCCATTTTTTTGAATTGATTACAAATTTACTATATTGGGATTCTATTGCAAAATTTGGTGCACTACTAATTTTAGTGACTTCCATACAATACAAAATTGGTCAACTTATTTTGTGTCCATTATGTTTCAAGTCACCTCCTTTTGTGGGCCCTTATTTTCCTTGATTTTGATTTCCCTTAAATTTGTGGCTTTCTATTTTATTGTCTATTGTATTTAATGTTAATAAGATTCTATTTTAAATTCAAAATTTTTATAAATAGAATGGAATCATTTAGAATGAGTAAGAATAAATGCTTTGCAAATTTTAAATAATAGTCTCTTACTGAACTTCTAAATTAAAAATACAATCATCATTTTTTTAATTTGGAGGAATAATCATTTTTATATAAACCTACATAGATTTTTTTAATATAAATTTATATAGAAGTTATAGAGATTAAATGTAATTATATTTTAAATACTTTAATTAATAAATTACAGATTCCAACAATATTTTTGAACTCATGGAATGTGAAAATGTAAAATATCTTAGTTTAAGTATAAATTGATTTTTGCCTAGATACACACTTACTCAACATTATAATTCACTATTGTAATTACCTACAAGTAGATAACAAATAAGCCCTTGTGTATCGTATTGAATCTCCCTTGAAAATGAGATCCATGTTTAATGGGATGGCATCTTCTCCAATAGAGAAGGAGAACATGTCCACACCATTGACTACTTGAATATTAGAATTGAACTGATTGTCCTCCCCATGATTTTAATGCATTTAAAATATTTCTACAATTCTCAAGCAGCTTTAAAATAAAAACATGGGTTTTAAGTTTTGTAATTAATCCAGTCTACTTTAGCTTAGATGCAAGGTCCGAGGGTATCCATTCTCGCTAAAGTTGCACGGGGCACGATCCTAGCCTCATCCTTTATTTAGATGCTTGGGACTTTGCACTCGGTAATAATTGATCCTGGGTGGGCACAATGAGATCCTAACAATTTCACCAATTGATCAATGGCTTATCGACGGGTTTTAAGGTTTATATCATATATGGAGAAATAAATTAACACTGAAATATATTCCTTAAGTCTATTTAAGTTGCATTAATTCCACCCCATCTATAAAATCGATGAATAAAATTATCACTTTAAATCAATTTTAGAAAAAAATGGTGTGCTTTTGAAGTTTGTGAAAATACCTAGGGTTTTGATGTCTTATTTAGATAATCAAGTACTTATGTAGTTGGAAAAAATGTGCCAAATCCATGATGAAATAAAAATAATGACAAACTTTGGTGCTTAACTTATGGGTTCATGGAATATTTAGGTGGGCTCATTTTTTATTTTTTTGATGGGAATTCACTAGGATTATATAGAATGTCGACATCTCACCCATGTTACCAAATTAATATATAGTGAGTTACAACGTTGAGTATCTAGTTTCTTTTAGGATATATTAGTTGAGGACATCCCCAATTCCTTCAATACATTTTTATTACAATTTAACTCACAATAGATAATTTGAGTGTAATTGATCAACTATTGTATAAAGATTCACCAAATTTTATATTTAGTAAATCTTTGTTTTTGTTAAATCATATCGTGTATCTATCCCTTTTGTGGGCCCTTATTTTCCTTGATTTTGATTTCCCTTAAATTTGTGGCTTTCTATTTTATTTAATGTTAATAAGATTTAATTTTAAATTCAAATTTTTATACATACAATGGAATCATTTAGAATGAGTAAGAATAAATACTTTGCAAATTTTAACTAATAGTCTCTTACAACTTCTAAATTTAAAATACAATCATCATTTTTTTATTTGGAGGAATAATCATTTTTATATAAATCTACAAAGATTTTTATATAAATTTATAAAGAAGTTATAGAGATTAAGTGTAATTATATTTTAAATACTTTAATTAATAAATTACGGATCCCAACAATTTATTTTGAACTCATGGATTGTGAAAATGTAAAATATCTTAATTTAAGTATAAATTGATTTTTGCCTAGATATACACTTACTTAACATTGTAATTCACTATTGTAATTACCTACGAGTAGATAACAAATATGCCCTTTTGTATTACATTGAATGTCCCCATGAAAATAAGATCCATTTTTAATGGGATGTCATCTCCTCCAATAGAGAAGGAGAACACGTCCACCCCATTGTCTACTTGAATATCGAATTGAACGGATTGTCCTCCCCATGATTTTAATGCATTTAAAACATTTCTACAATTCTCAAGCGCCTCTAAAATAAACACATGGGTTTTAAGGTTTTTTTGTTAAAGGTTTGGAATTAATCCAATTTCCTTTAACTTAGATGCAAGGTCTAAGGGGTATCCATTCCACCAAAATCAGCATGGGGCACAATCTCGGCCTCATCCTTTATTTAGATGTCCGGCCTTTACACTCAACAAGAATTGATCCTGGTGGGCTCTAAGAGATCCTAACAATTTCACCAATGGATAAATGATTGATTGATAGGTTTTAAGGTTTATCTCATATATGGCGAAATAAATTAACAATCAAATAGATTCCACAAGTCTATTTAAGCTGCATTTATTCCACCCCATCTATACAATCGATGAATAACATTATCACTTTAAACCAATTTTAGAAAAAAATGGCATGCTTTTGAAGTTGTTGTGAAGTTTGTGAAAATACCTAGGGTTTTGATGTCTTATTTAGATAATTGAGTACTTATGTAGTTGGAAAATGTGCAAAATCCATACCGGAATGAAAAAGAATGGCCAAAGTTGGTGCTTAATTTAGGGGTTCATGGAATATTTAGGTGCGCTCATTTTTTATTTTTTTGATTGGGATTCACTAGGATTATATAGAATGTCGACATCTCACCATGTTACCGAGTTAATATATAACGAGTTATAATGTTGAGTAACTAGTTTATTTCGTGGATATATTAGTTGAGGACATCCCCAATTCCTTCAATATATTTTTATTACAATTTAACTCGTAATAGATATTTTGAGTGTAATTGATCAACTATTGTATAAAGAGTAACCAAATTTTATATTTAGTAAAAAAATTGTTAAATCATATCGCTTATCTATCATCCCAATCTATAGCCGATTTAATCTAATTTGAATTAAATCTTATTTTGGAGTAAACATTGTAACACATGATATTCATGTGATACACTACAATAATGTACAATTAATAAGCATTCAAAAAAGTAAAACCATAAGCAAATGAGAAAGGGATGAGGAATTAGTTGATTTTGTGTTATCCGGAGTGATTTAGACTATGTATTTTTGGAATGGGATGGGAATAGTATCACAAAGGCTCTACGAGGGCTTAAGAACTCAAGGATATGTCGATGTAAGCACCCACAAAAGGAAAAGGGTGCCCTGTGCTAGTGATTGATCCGGGTGCATGTGTCTGCGCTTAGATGCTCGTGTTCTAGTCTTTTTGGGTTAGAAGATCTTCACTCCAATATTTACTACATCACTTTGAAATCATTGTTATGGTTCCAATCACACCTATAACCTGAAAAAAAACCTACACATGTCCATAAACCACATCAAATATAATAAAAAGATGCAGAATGTGGAATTTTATCGACCTCATTGTCACCTAAAGAGTGAACTTACAATCGATCCTTGCACTACGTCAAAGACTCCATGTAATTATTTATGTGTGTGTGTTTGTGCCCTAGGTTTCCCTTGTGCAATTTGCACGATGATAGTGGGCTAGATGTAGATTGCACCAAGTATGTAGAATTTGTGTGATGGAATAGAATGAACTCCCCTCCTTTTTCGTGTATGCAGATTAATGCATTTCTTGTCCTTTGTATGAATGTGCTAGATGTATGCCTTGTAGTGCTCTTGTGCCTTTGTGTAAGCTTAGGTTGTGATAGATAATGCATATAGTTCTTGTCCCTTTATTTGAGAGAAGTAACTAAGTATATATATGATTCCTTTGTTTGAATTTCGTAATTGAAAACTGAAATGCCATCCCAAAGTTTTAAAAGGTGACAAAAATGTGAAAAGGACCCAAAAGATAAGAAGAAGATAAAGAAGAGAAGGAGATTCCATGAGGGAAAAGAGCACTTAGGTGCTTCTATCCTAGTTTGGCACTAGTGTCTAAGATCATAAAAAGATAAATCATTCAAGTGTTGATAAAGATGTAAGATGTGTAAAGCCAATAAAGTGCAATAGATAAAGTAATCAAAAGGCAAAAAGGAGTTTTCAACCACTAGTTTTATTTCTTAGGAATCATGTATACATTAGTATGCTTTAGGACCTAGAAATGTACCCAAGTGCATAGATTTTGTCTATATTTGCCCCCAATTTATGTTGTTGAGTGAATACTCGATAACATAAAGTAGATAGAATATGTGTACCTTATAAACCAAAGAGAAGTGTAGCCGATAGTGTGCTGAGTGGACAAGTAGCCGTATGAAGCATGAAGTGATTGTAATGTGAAGCGTGGCAACTAGGAAAGGGAGGTAGACCTTATGGGTGAATTTTATGCATAGTAACATGTTGTTGGATTGTAGGTGTGAGCTTCTTCTTGTTTCTTGTAAGAACGGACCTCTGCAAAAGAAGAGAAAGTGAGTAGTATAAGTCCCGTATGTGAAAAATCAGATTAACGTATGTGTAAGTATGTAAAAGTAATGGCTAAGAAAAGTGTGCACCTGATGTATGAGAGAGTAATAGATAGGAAGTTGTCATTTTTTTCTTGGAGATGTTATTGTATGGGATTGGGAGTGATCAATTCCCAACCAAGAAAGTGTTGAGCCACGGATTTGAGCGTCCTACCACCAAGGATGATGTTTTCGGGTGATTTCACTCTAAGGATGATATTTTTGGGTGATCACATGCCAAGAGTGAGTTTTTTTGGCGATCTCACACCAAGAGAAAAGTGTTGGGGAGAGAGGTCTATTTTTTTCTCTCCTTCCATAACACTTCTCAAAGTGCCACTGTAGATTGGCACATCTTGATTTGTAACCAATTTGTAACTAAATGAATGGCTTCAGTAATCAAGTAGAGTGTCTACTAGTGTACATCCATACTCTTGAAAATCATTGGAAACTATGTTGAACTAATAAAATATCTTATTTTGAGCGCAAAGGAGGACACAAGTTCCCACCTCACATTACTATCTAATACTAGGCACTAGTGTCTTCTCTGTGTTTGTGATCCAAGTCTGATTTTGGACCACTCTGTAACTATGTGCCTTTGTCAATTTTGTACTATGTTGTTCTGTTCTAGAGCTTTGTTTTGTTGGAAGGGTGATTTGTTAACCCAATAGTTTCCCCCGTTTGGGGTGTCCTTGCAATATTAATCCCCCTCCTAATTTCCCACTCCTATTTTCCCACCTACCTAGCAAATTCCTCCCTTACAAGAAATTGAAAGTATTTTCAATAGGTATAGTGGAGTGTGCTTGTTGGATTCTGGTATCTAGGCCAACAAAAGATTTTTATTTTTGTTTACACACAATAATGAAGCTGCCCCATTCAAGCAGAGGGACCTAGTCCCAGAGCATTGGCAAAAATCCACCAATTTGTCCCATCGACAAATTTTCTCACTAACAGCTTTTTTCTAAAAATAGTAAGCCTCAAGGAATATTTCCTTAAGGTAGTGTTCTCGAGAAAACAACCAAGGCAACGAACAAGGTGATCCAAAGTGAGGAAGGGTGAAAAGGGAAATTTTATAAAAACAAGAAGCCTTCATTTTCGGTATAAAATGGTGCCATTATCAAAAATGAAATTCAAGTTTACAGTCTATAGAAATGAAAATTCATTACAATTTATTGAATTTAGAAATACTCTTCACCTATCCCCACACAAATTTTCATTTTCCTTTACAAAATTTGACTCTTTGTATTCCTAGGAATAAAATTAAGTCCCCTTTTATTAATTAAGGGTGACTTATTATAATTTCAACTATAGTCACATTTAAATGAATAGGATAAAAATGAATAACAAATTAATGAAAAGTGAAATCCCCAATGAAGAAAATGAAGGGAGAAGGGGAAGGGGGAGGGAAGAGAGATAACTAGTCTTATGAATACGTTGCCTTTGTTTATTCCACTTCACTATCTCGATGGATATTTTCCAAGCTCAACTGGAAAAATCTCCACTCCTTTGAGCTATCTGCTATCTTTGGGATGCCACAAGTGTAAATTTCTCGGCTTGAGGAATGCGGACACAACTCAAGGACTTGAGCCAACCATCCGAGATGGCATTGATGTTCTTTCTTTTAGTGAACCAAGAATGTTTCTTTGCAATGCTTGATATTGTAGATTTGATCTCAACGAGAGACTCTAATGTATCCTTGTTGAAGGAAAAGGGGTCCTCGACTTCTTTCTTGACATATTCCTCAAATGGATTAAAAATTCATTTGTTGAGGTGCTCTCATCAATGATGGGCACTCCAAGCTTTTGTATCCTAGTGTTGACATCATCATGCATCTTGAAAGCATGTTCCTCATTTGAATCTTGTCCAGAGCACGATTCAACATCTCATACTGAGAGACGAGATTCCTTTCCCATACCTATGATAATTTCTCGACAAAGAATCAAATACGTTCATCTACAAACACCTAAGAATGAACTTTATCCATTTCCATAATCATTGGATACACCTGATCCCAATGTTATTTTTATTTCTCAATATCATCCCTCATCATTTAGACTTTGGTGGTAGTCACACACATGTACATGTATAATGAGATCATCTTTGGAAGCAACAATTTCCCTTTCTCCACAATCTTGTTCACCCATTTTTCACTAGCTCATCCCTACATGGTGAAACCCTGTGTCTTTTGAATGGAATCCAAATCAAATCTACTAATGGGAGTAACTTCTTCAATTAGAATAGATGAAAAAGCATTCGGGTCCATGAAATTTTACACGTATAATGTGAGTGTTCATACATGGTATTCCAACTAATCAATTTTTATTTTTACTCATGATTCCTGATGAGAAGGCGAGTGGAAGACTCTTAGAATAGATGTGCATCTCCCTTGTGGGTTATTGGGACTAGGGAAATGGTGTTCATCTCATAGTCTTACAGGGTCATTTCTTCAACGGGTTTCATTACTTCCACATACTAGTTTCTTGAAGTACAACTAAAGAAGCGTGAAGTTGCTTGAGCAACCTTTCTCTTCCTTCCCTTGACCAATGAGGATATAGATGAGAAATCAGGGACTGTCATTTTTTGAACCGTAATTGCCTCATTTGTGATCAAATATTGTATCTAAGGAAACATCTCATTCATTTCAGGATTGAAACTGGCATGATTGCCATTTCCTTCTCGGGGTGAGAAGGTACATCTTGTGTAGGGGGAGTCAGTGTGGTAGTGAAAGGTGAGAATCTCGGAGGGTGATGAGGGACTGAAAGATGGAATGGATCATTCTCCCCAAGCTCCATTTCTACCATAGGATCATCTATTTTTCTTACCTTCTTGTGTAGGATTTTGTAGAAGGGGCTTTTAATTCCACTACTCTGCACTTTAAAAGTTCTCTAGAGTGAACTGAGCCTAAAGTATTTTCCATGACCTTCAAAGAGGGGTGATGAGATGCATTCCTTTAAAGAGTAGGTAAATTTTATGATGCAATGAAGGAAACCTTCTTCTTTTATACCATTCCTTTGATCTTTTGATGATGGCCTTAGTACACTCACTTATATCTCCCATTCGCAGATGCTCCATGTCACCTGTAGAAAGGTTAGGCCTTTACTACTTGATATTATGGATCATAGAATTGTGTGCCATAATCTTGAATGCCTTCTTTGTACATGTCAAAATTGAATCTTTTCATTTTCTCGATGGTCATCCTCATGTGGTCTTATTCCTTGACTTCAAATTCATCTATGCAATTCACCTAATAGTCTTCAATCTATGGAACATGATATGACTCAAGGAGATGAAAAGTGTTTGGATCACTTCGATATCAAAGTATTCCCTTGGGGTATATGAATAAAAACTCATATTGGTGAAGGAAGCTTCTAGGTTTGTAGCATCACTAACACTTTTGCAAGATAAGATTCCAAGGGAGATGGGGAAAGAGATGTTCTTCCTCTTCCAATTCTTAAGCTTACCATGAACATGGGAAAGCTACCTAAATAACTCGAAAAAAATGATCTTGTCACTGAGATACTATGGTAGCCTTCATGGAGAAAGATAAGAACCACATACTTGGATGTAGGAGAAAGTGGAAAAATATATGAAGTAAGATCCATACCTTTTTATCAAAGAATTTGTGAGTAAGGATTTCCTTCTAGGGATCTAATGGAAAAATTGTGAACGCATCATTCACCCTGATGAAATGTTGTTTTCTCTCCTTCAAGATCATTTGTGGGTACCTTTCAAATGCTAAATCCTTCTAGGAGATATTATGGGAAAGTTCCAACCCTCTGGATGGCATCAAGCTTGCAAGAGTGTATACAAAGTATGAAGTCATTGAAAAATTATTGGAGACTGACACCTGGAAACTTTGATGATGCAAGTTTTCGCTGATGATTTTCCACCAATCTATTCCCTCATTGTCTTAGATGATGGTGAGCATGAATAAGTCCATACAATCATGAAAATATTTCATGGTTTCTTCTCCCATCACCCGTCTCATAAGGATGATCACATTTGAGAATCCTTCATAAAATTCACTGATAGAGAGACTTTGAAACACGGGAGGATTTCATCCTTGCTTTAACCACAAACTAAGTATGAGGCCCTAAAGGTAGGAGTTTATTTTGGACCATTCACCTATTATAAAGTCCTTTGAGATGATGGTCATTTTCTTCCAGGTCAGAATTTTCAATGAGTGAGAGATCACCTTGGGAGCAAGCACTACTAGGATCGAGTTATCATCTTCTCTTATGGTTCAAGTATCTAGCTCATAATGATAGGAGCATGCAAAAACTAACTCTGCACTTTGAACTGACACTAGATCACCACTTGTTACGTATAACATGCTTGTGTATACTTTATCCTCCATTGGTTCCTTGGGTCCACCTAACATCCGATCTTTGAGCTCTTCCAGATCCATGTGAGTAACATCGTTCTTACCCATGCCCAAGTGTTCGGATGAGAGAACCGAGATGGGATCGAGACCTAAAAACTTTAATTTCATGTTTGATTATGGCACCATTTTTCACTTGAAATTAAGGATTACTATTTTTAGAAAATTTCTCTTTTCTCCCTTCCTCACTTTGGATCACCTTGTTGGTTTCCTTGGTTGTTTTCTAATAACACTGCCTTGAGGAAATATTCCTTTCTTGAGAGTTTGTTATTTATAGTAAGTTCTTGTATAGAGACTTACTATTTTTTTAAATTTCCCTTCCACACCTCAAATTGTGATGAAACCAAATTCACCGGATAGGTTTCTTCTCTGGATCTCACGTACAAATTTTCAGCTCAATCCGATCACTGGAATGGTGGAAAATTAAAAAAATGAAACCAAGGCACAAAGTTGAGGTTTTTTCACCATTAATAATTTGGTGCATGCATGTATTTGTAATCACATATGTATTGAAGGCACCTAGAAATGAAGAATATTTAAAAAAAAAACCACCTTGATTCGTGCACCGGTTTATGAGATATGACATTTTCACTTTCTCGGGTACGGAGTCACTCAGGAAAGAACACAAACATTGAGCTTTGAAAAAATGAAAAATTTGTAAAAAATTCTCCACTACAATCATGAAAATATGGAGGAAGAACAATGGGAGAGAAAAATATGGAAACAATTTGATAGAGTTCCAAGTGGATTTTGAGCAAATGGAGGAAGATCTTCAAAATGTTATCTTTCTAGCTTTTATGCCTCATGAGGGGGCGGGGGTTGAATTTTATTTCCCCCTTTTCCCATTGGAAAAGGGACACAAAAATTTTCCCTAGCCCTATGTGGACAAGTGGTAGACATGCATTTGCAAAAGGGTGAGGGAGAGGAGTTTATTTTTAGCACCCGGGAGCCAAGTTTTGGTCAAGTGGGGAACCATGTGGTAGAAAGAGGGGGGGAGAATTTTTTTGTCCTCATTATCCCCTTGGAAAAGGGAAAAATTGGACACACAAATGTTCCTTAGCCTCATGGTGAAGAGTGGTGGGCATGCGTTGCACGAGATGGGGGCTAGAAAACTTACGAAAAGTGCTTACGAAGTCTTCAGAAGGTCATGTGGTGGGTCCAAGAGCTCAAAAGGGGGATGGGCGAAAATTTTTCTATTCCCTTGGAAAGGAATGAGAGGGACAAAAAAGTACACCTTGGCCTCATGATGACACATGGAACTAGAAAAATGACTAAGTACGGAAGGTGTACCTTGGGAAGGACCTTGAAAACAAAGTTACCGAAGCTTTGAAGGTCTTTTTGATGAACCAATACTTGATTGTGACTCCCAAGAGCCTTTTGAAGATAATGGGATGGGTATCAAGGTCTGATTCACCCTGAAACCTCATAAAAATTTCCTTATTTCTTGGGATCACCAGTTGTACCTACCAAGAATGAGTTGTGGAAAGAAATTCATGGGCCTTGTGAAAAATATGAAAATACCACCATGTAGGGAATTGAATCATATTTCCATTGATATCTTGTTTGGCCTCCAAATCATTGTTGAATTTGATCATCCTCCAAATCTTTCCTAAATCTTCCTAAATCACTTGCACAATGTTCTTGGCTCATTAATACCACTCCTTGATGATTTAGGCCTTCAAATATGCTCTGAAGAATGTGTACCCACCTTATAAAGGATAAAAATAGCCATTCCTAATTCTACTAAAAGATCTACCTTGAGAGACACTTGTCTCGAAAGAATCTTATGAACTTGTCTTCAACTTTCCAAAACATGGGTAAGGTTAAGACCATAAACATGAGCACTAAAAGGATGGGGATAGGCTTGACACAGGGGATGAACTGATTTAGGAGAGTTCCCGAGAAGGTTTACAATAAAAAAATTGACACTAGGGTAAAGTTGTCATGTTTTCAAGTTGAATTTTTCCCTTGCAAAAACACATGACAACAATTGGATCTCACTTGGGGACTCATTCTAGATTGAAAAAGTGAGGAAAAGATGAGAATGAACTCCATAATCTTAGTTTACAATTCATACTAGTGCCTTATCCATTGGGCTTTATAGAGTCATTATAAGCAACAAATAGACTAAAAGGAGCACACATACACTCATGAAAAAAGGGAAACACACAACACACAAAAGGGAAAGAACTCACATGATGGGGAATGGATACACACACCTAAATCACATATGGTATAATGCAAGGGACAATCCACTTTTATTGCTTGTACAATTTCAAATATTTCCCACCACGGGGTAACTCCAAATGTGTACCATCCAAATACGATAGATAGAAAGCGTTCTCTCACGCAAGTTTCTCAAATCTAGAATGGATCAAGCCAAAAGGATAAAAATTCCCATGGATTCCTTTAGGTTCTCTTCATTTTCCCATAACAAGACAAGGTATCCAACTTTAAAATCCCTTGATTTTTCTTTCTTGTTGAACAACTTATTCACCTTCAGTTGATGTTATTTTATATGGTCCACCACCTTGAACCTGTCTTCCTCGACCTTTTCAAGGAACCAAATTATCTTGTTAATGGAATCATGATACTGACCATCTTCCATTGTCTTGAGAAATTAGAGTCCTTACATCTCAATGATGACTGGAACCTTTGCATTAATCCTATAGATAAATTGGAATGGTGACATACCGATTGCTTTCTTAGGAGTTATTCTATCTACCCGTGGTACATCATAAAGCTTCTTGTGCTAGTTCTTTTGATTCTCATCAACCAGCTTGCATGGACTATGGTCACAATATTTTTGTTGCCCGACTCATCCTAACCATTCCCTTACGGGTAATAGTCTGATGCATTCGACAAAGAGATTCTCATAACTATAGAAAAATTCTGTCAACTCCTAGAGGAAAATTATGTGGCATTATCAACCAAAATCTTCTGGTGGATCCCAAAAAAAAAAAAAATATTCTCCTTGATGAAATTACACAACATTTCAAAATTTTCCTGCTTTGGGTGGGATTTCCTTTACCCATTTTGTGAAGTAATCAGTTTCTGTGAGCACATGGGTATGTCCTATGTTTGAATGAGGATTTATAACTCCGATGAAATCCAGGCCCCATTATTAAAAAGGTTCTTATATCACCATAGGCTTTGAAGAGGAAGCGCAATAAGTTGTGGTATCTAAAAAAATTGTTAGCATGCTTCACATTTGGAGACCTATTCTTGAGCATATGCAAATAAGGTAGACCAATAATACCTACCACAGAGAAATCTAATGAGTAGTCACCATTGCGAGAAGAAATTCCCACCGCATGCTTGATCATGATATGATTTTAGAAACTGCTCATGTTTCTCTTTTTCTACGCACTTCAAGAAGTATCCGTCAAGTCCCCTTTTTTACAACAAATTATTCCACATGACATACTTTGCTAACTTAAGCTTGAGGGTTCTTATTTGTTTGTAGTCAAGGTGAGCAAGACACTCACCATAAGTTAGAAAGAAGGAAATGTCAGCATACCACTCACTTGTTGTATTTATGAAAAGGACTTGAGGAATGTCCTTACTTATACATCCATAACACAAACATCCTTTGCATTTTTTTATCAAAAGTGCTTCATCTTCAGCTATTAAAGTTATCCAAGTCATACACATCCCATTTCCTCTTGACCAGATTTGAAGGTCTGATATCCAAGTCATATTCTTGAAATTATTTACCGCTTTGACTACGGCATATGAATGCTTCTCCAGTTGGTTGTATATCAACTTGTGGTTATTTAGAGGATAGGTCATGAAACTAATGGGGGCCTCAATTCCTTATTTTTTTCTTTTAAACTATGATGGCTGAAAGTGTGTGCTCAAAACATAGCAATACAAAATGACTTATTTATCAAAATTGGGGCACACTAGGTAGGATCCTTTACTATTTCTTCTTTGATTTCCTAGAATGTAATTTTTCCTTCATCACTCCACTTGAAGCTTTCTTGGGGTTTCATCATAACAATGATATGCTTGGTCAAGTCAGCCAAATCTAAAACAAAGTGCCAGAGAAAGTTGACTTTTCCGAAGAAGGAGTGTACTCCTTCTTACTTGTTGTAAAGGACAATTATTGAATTGATCTTATTCTTTTGGATCAATCTTAGCCCCCTCCTTGTTCACAATGTGTCCAAGGAGTTTCCCTTCAATAACACCAAAGATACACTTCTTGGGATTTAGAGATATTCCATGCTATCAGCATCTGATGAACACTTTTTCAAGGTGATTTATGTGATATTCTCACTTATTTGAGAATATTATGAGGCCATCCAAATAAATTAATATGAATTGCTTCAGGTCTTTAAAGGTCGGGTCCATTTATGTTTGGAAGGTTTCTCCCATGTTTATCAAACCAAAAGACATTTTTGTACACAAAAGTGCCCCAAGGTGTTGTGAAGGCTATTTTTGACATGTCTTCTTATGCCACCTCAATCTGGTTATACCTAGAGAAACCATCAAGAAATGAGAGCATCTCGACCTTGTGACCTCTTGTAGGATGTGTTTTGTGATTTGAAGTGGGTAGTTATCTTTCAAAGAGGCCTAATTCAAGTTGCAGAAGTCTACACAAATTCTTATTTTTCCATTATTCTTCCACATCTGCAAAATTTTTCTACCCACGTGGAGTGGTGGATAGGGAAGATGATCCTAAATTCAACAGTTTCAAGAATTACTCCTTGATGGTAGCCACAATTTTGATTGTATGGCCGTTGCTTTTACTTGAAAGGCTTGGCTTTGAGCTTAAACATAAATGAGTGATGCATCTCCTTGGGTTAGAATGATATGAGTTCATCATAAGAATATGCCAAAACATCATAATACTTCCTCAACAACAAGATGAACCTTTTTTTTTTTTCGGGTGAGAAACACTTGCCAATGTTCACCATCCTGGTTGCTCTAAGGTGCTAATATTTTCCTTTTCAAAATCAGCACTACACCGAGACAACTCTTTTTTTCTCTACTTTATGAGCCTATCATGCTTGTCGTACAAATCCTCCAGTGATATAATACCTTTTGGGATCTTATTTCCTTTAAATATGATAACACCTTCTAAGTCAACTCTATCTATTCCTTCTTTTTCTTCCTCCACCACAAACTCTCGATTTGGATTGTCACTTCCCTCATAGAAGAGACTACTAAAGTTGTCTCTTTTCTCCAAGAAAGAGAGGAATTGACTGTTGTCATTGAATACTTGCCAATGATTTTTATTTTTGGAACACTTGGTCTAAACACCATTTCAACAGTCACTTTGTCCTTATTGAAGGATGGGTGTGGAGTCATCAAAGAATCTAAGATTGCAAGGGAGTTAGATTTTTCATTTTTCTCGAAAGGAATAGCTTGAATGGATAAAGCATCGAAAGATTTAATGTAATCCAAAACTCGATTCATGTAGTTCTTGAATCTTGGGTTCTTGACCTGATATTGATTTCTCACATGTTTGATAATTACTTCAGTGTCACCGAGGAATTTGAGTTTCTTGATGCCCATGGATTCTACAACATCCATTCTCGAGGAGAAGAGCCTCATACTCTACAGTATTGTTGGTGTTTTCAAATTGTAACTTGTATGTAAATGGAAAGAACTCTCCCAAGGGAGAGATTAGGACAATGTTGGCTCCAAACCCTACATTGTAATGGCTTCCATTAACTTCCATGGTCCAACATTGATCTTCTTCATATTTTGTGAGGAAAGGAAAATTCTCATCTCTTTCGGATGTGAAGAAGTAGTTACCCAACCCATTATCTTGGAATAAGATGTCAAGTTTTGGATCCTCATAATTTTGAACTGTACTTCATTTTCCGCATTAGTAATAGATTCTTCATTTCACCCTTTATTGGAATGGTCATAGAATGCCAATCCATTTGTATTTTTCCACCCAAGTCTCTATATAATCTCCTACTCAATAGCATACCAAAAGATGTTGAGATATCCACCACTAGGATAGTGAGAAAAAATTTCATGTCTAAGAAGTCTCGCGGAAATACTTGAGCATATGTGCTTCTTCCCACTAATGGCACATCTTTAGACTCCATAGAGTATAAAGATCCATTTTCTCATGTCAAGGTAAGTCCTAAGGCATTAGAAACTTTGATGGGAATCACATTATCTGAGGCACCTGAGTCTATAATGTAATTATTCAGTTGGTGGCCTTTAATCAAGAGGGATAGGTAGAAGGGTTCCACCTTATTGGTTTTGGATGTACTCAGTGCAAGCATGTTTTTTGTAGGAGGTGTGGGTGGTGTTGGTAGTAACCCTTTAGAATTGGGATTTGTAGTGTTGGGTTTTGAGCTACCACCCTTGATATAACTAACGAGCCTCTCAATTTGCTCCAGGAATGTTTTGAAGCTCAAACTCAAAAAATTGAACTTTCAATTTATTCACATGTTCAATGATATCGAACGGAGACGATGCAGATGAACTTGTTGTTCCTAGGATAGTGGAATTTTTACATGATGGAGGTGGTGCTACCTTGGAAGATTGTGCACCTTTAATGGATGGAGTAATGGGTTGGGGAGGGATGGCTTATTTTGATTAAGCATTAAGTGATTTTGTAAAATTAGCCTTAGGCAAAGGATTAGCCTTAGGGGTGGAGTTAGAGCCGGGGAAACACTAGAGGACTTACTTGTCACTAAAACTTGCTTCTTTTTGCTATTGAGTCTGGTTTCTCTTTTGCTAACTCCATTGATGGCGGGATTAGGGATCCTATGTTGATTATATTTTTTTTGTCAAACTACCACTTGAGTATTATCCTTTTTCTTCTTCTTTGCAGGATTTTCCAAGGAGGAAACTCCCTTTTGAGAATAGGAGCAAGTAAATATAGCACACAATAAGCTTAGTGCCTCTTCGTCATCATAATCATTGTATGTTATAGAATACTCGAGGAAACCAATATGAGAATCGTCTTTAAATTTTTTGATTTTGAGGAAATTTCCATCTTCATTTTCTTCTTCTAGATCCTCTACTTCTTCTTCTTCCTTTCCTCATCATAGGTTACATTAATTGGAGGGGCCTCAAGGTAAATTCTACGGGAGGTGGAGTAATCCTTTTTCTATTTTGGAGATTCATCTTCTTTGGAATATTTCTCAAGGTACTTTGTGTGAGTTGTTTCTTGAGTGTAATTACATCATTCACCAATTTCTGGACTAGGGGGTCTATGGAGGTGGAACTAGAACTTTGACCCTTTTGCTTTCCATTTGGATTCTTCACCTTGTTGGATAAAATTAGATCATCCTCTATCTTAATGGTATAATCTTGAGATTCTTTCAGAGTCCTAGGTAGGGACCTTCTAAGAATGAATCCAACCTCATGTAACTAGGTATTTACAAAGAATCTCTTCACATTATCATTAGAGGGTATAGCTTCGAGAGGTATCCTTTTGACCAACCTATTGTGTGAGGATAAAAATCCCTCATAGTCTCATTACATTGCTTCTTCGTTTATACCAATTGGACTAAGAGGTCTTGACAGTCCTTAGTGGATTTGAATCAATCCTTGAAACAGGTTTTGATATCATCCTAACAGTGATACATCTATCTTGTAGTAGATAGAACCCATTACGCCCTTAATTATATATCTTACATGGGATGGATATAGCTGACTTGTTGCTATCATAACTTAATATCATGATGTATCTCTTTTATATATGATCTATTATCATTGGTTGGTCAGCCTTGTTGATGGCCATAGCATAGGAATAGTATAAATAGGGGTTATAGGTAGTGGATGATCATTATGTTGAGTATTTGAGTCTTATTATATGTTCTAGAGGTTGCCCCCTCGAAGTGGCCAAGCTATTATACTTTCATATTGAGAGAATTTATCTACAATATTGTGTTATTTGGTGTTCTATTGCTGGTGATAATCATAATTAATCAAGTAATTTCATTACAAGTGGTATCAGAGCTTGATCTCGGCCAGGACGGCGTCAAACCCTAATTCTGAAGGTTCGGCTATATCTCAAGATTGGTAGCAAATTTTTCTACAATTTTTTTTGTGGTGAGGCAAAATAAGTCAAGTAAGCTTCTCTCCAAATTTCAATAATTTTTGACTTGTTTTGCAAAAGTTATTACGGTTCTATATTTATTCATAATTTGGCTCCCTAGGGCGTAATTTTTGGAAAATTTTCAAATTTATTATATTTTCGGAAACCCCTCCAAAAAATAGCTAGGGTTTCTATTTTATAAATTCCTATATTTGGCCAAAAAAATACAAAACCCTTAACCCCAAAATTATGCCCTATTAAGTCTACCCCTAGGCCCACATCCTTCGTCATGGCTACTAGATCTACCCGAGGCCAAGGAACAGGACAATCAACTCCAGGAATGACCCCAAATAAGGAAGATATGGCTTCAGATTCTACTAGTTCGGGAGTATCTGAGGTGGTCATCCAACTTCAGGAAAGAGTAAACAATATAGTGAGTAAGGATGACCTTAATGTTGAGATTCATCAACTGAGAGGTAGCCTTACGAGTGAGATTCAGAAGGATTTTCATGCAATGCAACAAGAGTTGTTGAATGCTATTTCTAATACAACTTCCAATGCTAGTCATATGGGTTCTACTAGAAATGGTCACACAGATCCAAATCACTCAAATCAGGGAGGATCCTTTAATCATTCAAGTGGATCTTCTCACCAATGGAGGGGCATGATTCCAAAAGTTGAAATGCATAAATTTGATGGAAAGGATCCACTCAATTGGATTACCCAAATGGAAAATTTCTTTGATCTCCATCAGATCCCAGGAGGACAAAAGGTAATTGTGGCATCCTTATACCTAGAACCTGATCAATTTTTTTGGTATCATTGGTTATGTGCTCAAAGGCAGAAGAATGGCCTAAATGTCACCTGGATAGTGTTCACTGAAGAGCTTCAATTACACTATAGTTCTAGTGTTTCTGAGAATTACTTCAGCTAATTAGCAAAGTTACGCCAAACTGGTTCAGTTAAGGAGTATGTCCATCAATTCCAAACTTTGTCCTTGCGTGTGGAGGATATTACAGAAGAGTATTTGAATGACCTATTTCTTGGGGGTCTTAAGGACCACATTGAGCATGAGGTACGCATGTTTAACCCACTCAAGGTTGTTGATTCTATTATCATGGCACATCAAGTAGAGGAAAAATTTCTTTCCAGTAGAAGGCAGACCTTTTCTAGCATAAAAGATCATAACACCTTGTCTCCTTCTTACCCTCGGCCAATTCGGTTGACACCTCAAAAAATTGAAGAAAAAAGAGCCAAAGGGTTATGCTTTAACTATGATAGCAAATATGGACCAAATCATAAATGTTCTGAGAAAAATTGTTCTACATTGAAGGATCTGGTGATGAGGAAGAATATGAGGCAACATCAATAGAGGAAGTGGAAAAATTAGAGGAAGAATTTGGAGATCCTCAACCAACTATTTCATGCCATGATCTATCAAATATTAGTACTCCACAAACCCTTCAAGTTGTGGGTTATCTTCAGATGCACGATAGAAGGTAAAGGTACTTGATCACGATTGATTCAGGGAGCACACATAATCTCATCAATCATAAGTTGGAAACAAGACTAAATTATTTCATCTACCCCACCTGAATTTCAAGTAATGATTGTAGATGGTGGTACAGTCCAATGTTTAGGTAAATGCTATAAATTCAAAATCATGATGGGTGATTACACATTGGAATCTATGATGTTTTTATTCCCATGGGTGGAGCTGATATTGTCTTAGGTGTTCAATGGCTCACTACCTTGGGCACCATAGAGATAAATTTCCAGAATTGTTCATGCACTTTCATTTTGAGGGTAAAAAATTTGAACTTCGAGGTCTACAAGCTAAAGATCCTCTAGTGGTGAGTTCTCACCAAATGCAGAAGATTCTTAAAAAGGGGTCTGAAGGTTTTGTAGCACAATTATTCTCTATATAAGTCCAACCGCAAATGAAGGTATTGCATCCTGATCTTCAAAAGGTTATTAATCAACATGTAGTTGTCTTCAAGGAACCAAGAGGATTGCCACTGAAAGAGAGCATGATCATGCTATTCAGTTGATTCCAGGAAGCCAACCCCCCAACATCAGGCCTTATAGATATCCATATGTGCAAAAGAGTGAGATCGAGAAGATGGTGGAGGAAATGTTGGAAATGGGTATTATTCATCACAGTCAAAGTGCTTATTTTTCTCCCATGGTGATGGTGTGTCGCAAGGATGGAAGATGGTGCATGTGTCTAGATTACAGAGAGCTTAACAAGTTCACTATCAAAGATAAGTTTCCTATTCCTGTCATTGATGATTTATTAGATGAGTTGCATGGTGCCATTTATTTTACAAAACTAGATCTGCGTTCAGGTATCACCAAATTAGAGTCAAGCAAGAAGATATTCATAAGACAACTTTTAGAACTCATCAAGGCCATTATGAATTCCTAGTGATGCCATTTGGCCTTACCAATGCTCCCTCCACATTCCAAATCTTGATGAATTTAATATTTAGACCATTCCTAAGAAATTTTGTCTTAGTATTTTTCGATGATATACTCATTTACAACAAATCATGGGAGAAACAATTACATCACATCAATACTGTCTTAGAAGTCTTAGAGAAACATCAACTTTATGCCAAGCCTTCAAAGTGTTCTTTTGGGGAATATGACGTGGAATACTTGGACCATATTGTTTCTCATGAAGGTGTTAAGGTGGAACCTCACAAGATCCGAGCCATGGTGGAATGGGAAACCCCAAGAACCCTCAAACAATTACGAGGTTTCTTAGGTCTCACAGGGTATTATCGTAGATTTGTCAAAAACTATGGCAGTATAGTAGCACCACTCACAAAATTATTGAAGAAGGACTCCTTTCAGTGGAGTGAGGAAGCATCTAGGGCATTTGAAAAATTAAAGGTAGCTATGTGCACCATTCCAGTATTGGCAACCCTAGATTTCTCCAAAAATTTCATAGTTGAGTGCGATGCTTTAGGAAATGGAATCGGAGCAGTACTAATGCAAGAAGGACACCCCATTACTTTTGAGAGTCGAAAATTAAAAGGAAATAATTTTTAAAACCCACATATGAAAATGAAATGATGGCAATACTACATGTAGTCAAACAATGGAGACCATACTTGATGGGTAGACATTTTAAGGTAAAAACTGATCATGATAGTTTGAAATATTTCTTATAACAATGCCTATCTTCAGAAGAACAACAAAAATGGGTCACTAAGATGTTGGGATATGACTTTGAGATTGTTTATAAGAAAGGAAAGGAAAATTTGGTCGCTGATGCTCTGTCTAGGAGGGATGAGTTCACAAAGCATTGTTATGTGCCATCTCTATACTACATACAAATTGGGTAGATCAAGCACGAGAAGAATGGAAGAAAGATGCAACCACACATACTCTCATTCAAAATCTCCAGGTAGATCCATCCATATCAGATCAATTTATATGGAAGGGGATACATTTTGGTACAAAGATCGGTTATATCTATGTAAGAAGTCTACACTTAACACCATGTTTTTTCAGAGCTACATTCTTCTCCAATAGGTGGCCATACTGGGATCCTAAAAACATATCATAGAGTTAAGAAGGATTTCTTTTGGGAGGGGTTGAAAGGAGATGTTCAAAAATTTGTGGTAGAATGTTTGGTTTGCCAAAAAAATAAGGGTGAGACCATTAAGACACTTGGTTTTCTCCAACCTCTGTCTATTCCTAGTGAGAGATGGGAAGAGGTATCAATGGATTTCATCATAGGATTACCTAAATCAGAAGGGAAAAGTGTCATCATGGTTGTGGTAGATAGACTTACCAAATATGCTCATTTTTGTGCCATGGCTCATCCTTTCACAGCTAGTACCATTGCCATCTCTTTTATGGATATAGTTCAAAATCTCCATGGCACGCCAAAAATTATAGTAAGTGATCATGATCCAATATTTACAAGTAACTTTTGGATTGATCTGTTCTCTTGTCTAGGTACCCAACTAGTCCAGAGTTCCTCTTATCATCCCCAATTAGATGGGCAAACTGAGGTGGTAAATAAATTTTTAGAGGGATATCTTCAATGTTTTACTTCAGATAAACAAGAACATTGGGTGCAATGGTTGCCACTGGCAGAATGGTGGTACAATACTTCATTTCATACCTCCTCCAAAATGTCTCCATTTCTGGCACTTTATGGGTACCATCCTCCATCACTCATATCTAGCTTGAAGGTCAAACCAAAGGTGAGAGCAGTCGAAGATCACATTCAGCATCAACATGAGGTACTCTCTAGTCTTAGAGAAAATTTGGCACGGGCACAAAACCGTATGAAGCAACAGGCTGATCAACATAGGAGTGAGCGACACTTTGAAGAGGGAGACTTTGTTTTTGTAAGGTTACAGCCATATAAGCAATTATCCTTGAAACAACAGCAAAAGGATAATAAGCTTGCTCCTAAATACTATGGTCCTTACCGAGTTTTGCAAAAAATTGGTAGTGTGGCATATAAGCTAGAGCTCCCTCCAAGAAGTAGAATACATCCAGTCTTCCATGTTTCTTGCTTAAAGAAAGTTATTGGGTAGCACATTTCCACCCAATCAGTGCTTCCGGAACTAGATGAGGAAGGAAGGATCATATTGGAACCTGAAGGCATTCTTCAGACACGCACCAAAAGACTGAGGACCAGAGTCATTACCGAGTACCTGATCAAGTGGAAGAATATGAATATTGAGGATGCATCATGGGAAGATGAAGCATTCATGCAGCAACATCTAGGGCTTCCCAACATTGGGGACAATGTTGCTTTGAAGGGGAGGGGCATGTTACGCCCTTAATTATATATCTTACATGGGATGGATATAGCTGACTTGTTGCTATCATAACTTAATATCATGATGTATCTCTTTTATATATGATCTATTATCATTGGTTGGTCGGCCTTGTTGATGGCCATAGCATAGGAATAGTATAAATAGGGGTTATAGGTAGTGGATGATCATTATGTTGAGTATTTGAGTCTTATTATATGTTCTGGAGGTTGCCCCCTTGAAGTGGCCAAGCTATTATACTTTCATATTGAGATAATTTATCTGTAATATTGTGTTATTTGGTGTTCTATTGCTGGTGATAATCATAATTAATCAAGTAATTTCATTACGAACCATTATGTTGCCTTGTCATGTATAAATTCCATGAAAACCTAACTAATATGTATTTATGCTCAACTCCTAGTACACAACAGAAGTGATGAATGCTACCACATGTTATTCTAGGAGTTGTGAACCATCTCCTCTTAATTTGGGAAATATTTTTCTTAAACCTCGTGGCGCTCATGAATAGGCCGAGGAGGGCTAGTGGACCTGTGTTTTTGACCCATGGAATAATTTGTTGAGGTCTCTTTGCGTCACCCACTATTGATTTTGTTTCAGCTTCATCATTTTCTTTCACTTTTACTCTTACTCTTGCTCTTGATTTTGATTATGTTTCTGGTCTTGCTTCTAGTTTTTCCCTTGCTTCAACTTCTTCTTCTATTTTAGCTTTTGAGAAGTATTCAAAATATTTGTTGAGGTTTGGAAACTCTATTTCCAATGGGTTGATACCACTTGGACCACCGATGAGAGGAGTCCCGAGATGCAAAGAGTGTTGTGAATTTCTCGGCTTATTTTTGCCACCTTTAGAGTTCTTCAAAGATGGGTTCAAGATTTCCTCTTTGTCTTTCAGACCTGGTGTATCTGCCATCAACCAACTTGTAGAATCTAACTTGAATTAAGATCTCCTTTATTGAGATTGGGCTTGTCTCACTCTTTCTAAATCTTTTTGCGTTGTTCTTCGTAATCCAAAACTCTTGTAGCTATGTAGTGTGTACAGCTTTTCTCTATTATGCCATATAGGTTCCCTCAAGTCAGATATGCTATCTTCTTGGATATGGAACAATAGTTCACATCTTTGGACCGGATGGTTACCAGGTTTTAGTCATTGGAGTGAGACATAACGATGGATCACTTTTTGATTTATGTTTTTTTCACTTTTTTGATATTTTAATTTTTTAATATTTTTTGGTTCGTATTTTGGGTGCGGAAGTGCTAAATCTACCCCATAATGTGTGCTAAAATTGGTTAGTGAGAAAATTTTTCGATGGGACAAATTGGTAGATTTCTATCAAAGCTTTGGGGTTAGGTCCTCTTCTTGAATGGGGAATCTCTATTATTGTGTAAACAAAAATTTAAAAAACTCTTTTTTTGGCCTAGAGGTCGGGAATTCAACAAGCACACTCCACTACACATGTGGAAAATGTTTTCAATTTCTTATAAGGGAGGAATTTGTTAGGTAGGTGGGAAAACGGGAGTGATAAATTAGGACGGGGGATTAATATTTCAAGTAGGAAAAATCATATGCTTGCAAAGATTAATTAGAGAATATCAACACACATAATTAAAAAGAATAACAACCTTGCTAATGACACCAAGACAAGATGGAATTATGAACACATAGTTTACATTATTCCCTCATCAAGAAAATCATGAAACTCCTTTCTTCTTTATTGACATTCTCACAAAGTTGTACATTGAGAGGAATGGAAGAACATATGAGAAGGAGAATAGAGGAAAATAGCTAGCTCTTTCTCTTATAAAAAGTAGTTTTGGAGGTGTCAAGAAATGAGAGGGGGTGAATTATTCCCAATAAAACTTTCACTCTTGTGCTTCAAACCATAACCACACAAAATCATGTAGAACACATCAAAGAATATAATATTTATAATGAAGTAAACTCAATGCAAGGATAACAATATAAAATCAGATAAAACCACTTATTTTGATATTCAAATCGTATTACAATTAGCACTATCTTCAACTATGATCAACAAGATACAATCAAGTGATCTCAAGACAACCAACAATGTCTCATGAATACATATGAAGATATACAACTTTGTAAGTGTATTAAACTCAATATAATATCTGAAAATTATTCAATATCTTGTAAATAACATCAACATGATATGAATATAGCATCCAAGCATAAGTCTTTAAACCAACCCCGCTTCTTCAACTCACTCTCAAGGAAACAACACCAAGTTTTCTTTGCTCAAATCATGAAAACACAACTAGATGTTATCCTAGAATGTAATTCTAGGGGTTTGGGCTAGGCCCAAAGGGTTTTTATTTTAAAAAAAAGGGTTCTTAAAAAGAAGATAAAAGGGGTTCCAAAATATTTTCACCATCAGTACTCAAAACTCCAGCTTTATAGCCTCTCCTTGATTCAAATTAAAAAGATGTCAGTTTCCTCCAATTTCAAGACCATACCATCCTAAAAACATCCCATAAGAATCACTATAACATTCAAAATTGACCCATATAGGTCGGCCTAGCAAAAACACTTCATCCATGCACCAAAAATCCCAAAAACCCTTGCATTGGGATGACAAAAATCTCCTAATCCCAAAAATATTTTTATTAAAGATATAAAAATAATCACACATGTTTAAAATAACATTTAAACATCATATATGGTCATAATTTATCTCAAAAAATCAAATTATTTTGTTTACTGGGCCCAGTGCTCTTTGTACTTCTCAAAACAATTGTTTCCTACACCCTTCAAAGACCCTCGAAAATTTAATTATGCCACCAAATGAATTCAAATAAAAAAACCATTTCTTGTAACCACTTGATGGAAATTATTGATCTTGTAGAACATTTATAAGTAAGTTATAATCATTTTAAAAATCTCTTGCTCAAACCATAGGCTTTTGTCTTCACCAAAACAACCTACCCAAACACATGTTTTCAAATATTTACTCAAAAAAACATTTCTATGAAGATTTAAGACCTATAAATGGATTCAAAATTAATTCCTACTCACATTACAGGTGATATTAAGTATCACATAATCCATCTCATGCTTCAAACAACTCCAAACTTTAAAAAAACACATCATGCCCTATGCACTGGAAAAACTCTTCTTGTCTAAGTAGTGACCTAGAAACCACATGAAAACACCTCACCATGAAGAAAAATTATATCAATGGAAATATCTATGAATCCTATTTCCAAAACATTTTTGAATCACCTCAAGATTTGACCTATAGCTCAAGATATGGCCATTTTACTTTGAGCATTGTGTTTTAAGGCCTCAAAACCACCCTTTGACTAATCCACCCGAATGAAGCTCATTTGAACATGTACCTTCATGAAAATGTCCTGAAAACTTCATGTACATAAACATCAGCTCACAGACATTCCAGAACATCAATTTATCGTGTAACTCCTTTGGACAAATTTTCCACAAACTAGAAATCTTCAGAAATGAGCAATTTTAGGTGGGGCCCACATACTGTCACATGCTCTATCCTACATTTCTAGAAATATCAAAGATTCCTATACAACATCCAATCATCAATTTTTCATAAACAATAAAAAATGGCTCACTATACCTCTTCTTTTGAAACTGGTCTTAGTTAGGGTTTTAAAGCACTTTGTCTTCTTAACCTTCATTCATAAAAATGTGACGATGAACTAACCTCATTATTTTTATGGAAGCTTATAGAATCAATTTCAAAACATCCCTCAAATCCAAAGGTACAATGCAAAGCACACAATTTAGGGTGAGCATCCAAAGTTCAAACTCGAGTGGAAATTACCTTGTTTTTACCCTATTCTAGCAAAAAACCTCATCATGCAAAATAATTATCATGGAAACCTGAAAATTTTCCCAAAACACAATGAAATACCCTAATAAAATCTGCAATCATCATAAATCTATCACCATACCACAAACCCTCCAACCATTAGGACTTGCATAGCTAGTTCTGAAGGTTTTGCATTATAAAGGGTAGAGATAACTGAAACAACCTCAAAACTCATCATATAAACACTCCAAATGGTCCTAACATACCTGATAAATCATGATACAACTGAAAACATTCATACATGATCTCATGTATCTCCAAAACAAAATCTCACACCTCCTAGCAACCATGCCTGCTCTAAATGAGCACCTGTAACATAGCTAAACACTTGTATCTGCATAATGAAACTATTGTAATTTCCCAAACACTCTCCAAAAATTCTATCCATCATGTCAACATGATTTTCAAGCAACCAAGAATCTCATATTGTCATGTAGCATCATCTAGGCACCTGAATAGGCTTGCAAGACCAAGCAATCCTCATTGAATCTCATTGTATCATCAAGTACACATCTAAATCATCATGTTAGCATCATATACATCATTAACTGAACCTAATCTAACATCCACTTTGTCATTAATGTGGTTTTACATCAATGACAACACCTAATAAGACCTCATACCAACAATCTCCCCTTCATATTGATGGAAAACACCCTGAACTTCTCCCCCTTTTTACATTAATGACAAAGGCATACCTGTAGCAGCATATTCTTCATCTTTCTCAGCCTCATAGCATCATGTTTTGGTTGGAAACATCAACCAAAGGTGTCTTACTAGCTCAATACCTTGATTTTTGCACAAAATATGATTTTTGCTTCTTTTTAGGCATGCAAACATCATGCTCCCCTTGGGATAAGCATATAAAACATCTAAAAATCATAAAAAACATGAAAGAATCATGATCATACCTTTTTAGGAGCCAACACATCACTTTCAGCCTTCTAGGCATGCAAAGACAAGAAATTTCTTCCTTATCCCCTATTTTTCCCTTTATGGAAACACCGTAGTTGAGCATAGACTGAACCAATTACATCATGAACATGCCAACAATGTCATTATGAGCCTATAAATTCATCATACCTTATTTCATGAGAATATTCAATCTTGTCTAGGCATAAGTCACTACACTTACTTGCTCTCTATTTCACACATGGACTGACATTCCCAAAAGGCATTTCAATAGCTTTTGATTCAAATTTTTCATGTCCTAGTACCTCATGCACAACTTGACCATGTGATTCATAAGTCTTGTTGGACTTATGGCTTCCAATTCTAGCTCCTAAGCATAAAAATGAGATACTAACCTTGCTAACTTGGCTAGAAAGTACCTCAAACATTTTTTCCAAGTCGTAAACAACTTTCTCAGGTTTGTAACAATCATAATTGATCGAGACCATACATTTAAGCATCAAAGTTTTCCAATAAAAGTATTAGAGGCTCAACTCATACATTCATTTCCTTGATAAATATTATGTCTACTTCTAGAAGCTTTCTCTAAGCTCCCCTTGACATGAAAATCTCATACGACCTTCTTACACATGTAGGAGAAACTTCTTTTATAGCATAGACCACCATAAGCCAACATTTCATTACATCAACTTCAAGCTACAAGGATCATACTCTTTTAGCTCAAGAACTGTATAAATAAGCTTCAAGAAGAATAAATATGCTCTCCCCTGTCATGAGGGCATTTATACATCTCTCGACCAACCTTTTTACCTCCAGTGACACCGTACTTCAACCTTTAAGCTATCACCATACCAAACAACCTTATCAAGGGGCAGGAAGACTATAAATCTTTACGTCTTCTTATTACTGATGACATATGATTTGTACAAAGATCACTCTACACTTCAAAACATGTATCCATAAGAATACACATATGCTCTTTCCTTTACCTGTAGATACAAGTATATAAACCACTGTAGCATAGTGTGTCAACTTACAAACTATGAGCCATAGCTATCAAAAATTTCTTCATCACATTAGATCTTGAAATATTTGACTTCAAGAAACTTTTCAAACATCTAAAGGTTTTCATTTGCATCTTGACACATCCATACTTTTGTATTTTGTATACACAAACCCATGGAACCTAGGTCATACCTGTAGCTAGTTATGTTAGCACCATTCTTCATTCACATACCTAAGATCATACTTTTAGGGTACATCAAGTCCCAAGAACACTTTTAGACTTCATAGTCATACTCCAAAGGGTTGTAACACCATAGAAGGATGCATAACACCTTCTCACATTTGAAACTTGTCATAATTTGCCTCTAGAATAGTATCACCATCTTCTCACCCCTAGTAATCTCCATGTTTCCAACAACACCATTTTGAAGTGTCTCATATACCCTTTTCACTGTAATCATATTTCTCTTTATAAAAAACATCATTAATGACATCTATATTATTTTATAGACCCTTTCTTTGTACACTCATTTCGTAGACAATTTGAGACTTTTCCTTCGTGTAGTAGCATAATTTTTACCTATGTAACCTTCTCACTTAGACTTGTATTTCATGTTGAAATTTGGAATCTTTGAGTATTTTTGCCAACTATGGCCTTTGCAACTTTGAATATCACCTTGTGACATAAACTTGTCATAAGTTTGAGCACACATTTTAAGGCTCTATCCATTAGATATTTCAGACATCATCCACTCTTCTTGCACTTAGTATCCACAATCAGAACATAGGCCATGCTTTTAAATGAATACATACTATGCAATATTCAACCTTGAAACTTTATGGCAAGTTCATAGTTCTGAGAACATATCACCTTGGATAGATTTGGCACACACAACTTCATGAACTCACCGCATCATACCTTGAGATACTTGCTTTATACCTCTGTTAGTATTTGAACCATGTAATGGGATTTACAACCTTGGTTTCATGCTTATCCCATAGATCATCATCATGGAGTTTCACACATTTGAAATAGTACACACATACATTGTCACAAGTCCTAAAACCTTGAAGTCTAGTCCTTGGATGAAGAACTTAGTCACATGAGGACTGATCCTGTAGACATCCACTTTCCAATAGGCCTTCAAGACCGTTAGACTTGGATTAATATTGTAGAAAATCATAACACAACATTTATACAATCCTATTTACTTATTACAATGAACATTTATACTTGACATAGTACTTGTCATTCTTTAGTTTATACAACCCAAGTCCTTTAGTAATTAGTCCATTTCAATAAAAAACATTGTCAAATACACACTACCTTTTTATATATTCCCAACATTTTATTCATTTT
The DNA here is from genome assembly GCA_018340775.1 of Taxus wallichiana var. yunnanensis. Classification (NCBI taxonomy): domain Eukaryota; kingdom Viridiplantae; phylum Streptophyta; class Pinopsida; order Cupressales; family Taxaceae; genus Taxus; species Taxus wallichiana. The sequence goes on along the minus strand of CM031234.1, from coordinate 577,055,422 downwards.
TCCATGATTGGAACCATAATAATCTTGAAATACACGTAGTCTAGGGACTTTGAACAATATTTTAGCTTAGGTAACCACCATTTGTACCTTCAAACTACACATCCATCCATACTACTCATCATGCACTTCATAGAACCGATTTGATAGTGACGACTCTAAAATGGATACAATTTGATTTCAGGAGCTCAAATTTGGTCAAGGAAATTATAATCGCATCTAATACTATCATGAGCAACTTTTGAGATTGATTTGGGATCTTGATCAACATTTTTAGACATGAAATCTCTTTAAATTTCACTAGAACTCACTTTCCAACCTTTAACATTGTCATGGATATATTGGGATGAATACAACCTCATGACTTGAAACTTCTTATATCTCTTAGCCCTCCTTGTCGGGATGATGTGTGCAAAATTTAGCTCAAAATATCATCATTGAATCCTCCAAAATTTAGTTTCCATTCAAACCACTCGTAAGCACCGTTAAAAACACTATCTATGGTAGAGAAGCCTCAAAGATGAACAAAAATTTCTTTCAAGATCTCAACAATGGTCATACACACTTAATTATCATCACCAAACTATCTGAGAACTTATACACTTGATTTATAACTTTGTATGGCAATATCACACCTAATTTCATCTTGATTTTGACTTGTTTAGTCTTCAAGAACACTTGACAAACCCTTAACTTCATACTAAAAGTTTAAATCAATACCCATGAAGATAAAATAGCACTTTTAATCTCTTGAAAAGAACCATTTACATATTTTGGTGCTCATCATATAAAGCTCTATGACACACATACTCATTGATGTTAAGACACCTTGAAATGACACTACCATACCTCTTAGGAAGATTGAGTACACTGAGACTATTGATGAACTTTTACCACTTTAGTGACACCTTTAAAACTTGACAAATGGTACTCCAATTCATGAGGTCTTTATGTCATAAAAAAGACTCAAATTTGACACAGAACCACACGACAGGACACGAGACTCTATACAAATGAGTTAGACATAGAATTTGACAACAAGAATCCACTTCACAAGAATGATATAACAATATGAACCTCCTATGGGACTTCCTTATGATCCATGCACATATTATTTCATCATGACCAAACATACTAAGACCATCATATCTCGAGATAACTACACATCATTGAATTCTATGCTTTGAATAAAAACAACACATGACATATGACAAACACATCATGAATAACTAATAAGAACAAGTTGAGCATGATGAATGACTAACATGGACATACATCAACACCATGGAGAAGACTCATACTGAATTAGAAAACTCCCCCTCACTTCAATGCTTCATTTCAAACAATACACCTCTAAAAAGCCTAGTAGATACACATGCCACCATTAAGTAGCTAGATGAGAGACCTAATAAGGTATCAAACCCTCTTCTTGCACCTTGATTGATTCCTCCTTTTCTGATTCAATTTTTTTCACAATAGACTCATCCTTTTGATCAGTCATACTCTTGGAATCCTCTTGAGCACTTTGACCATATTATTCCTTCTTCTTCTTGTACTTCAAACTTATGACTTGGATCCTTTAGTTTCTTTCTTCAACTGTCATGCATCATAGAACCTTGCAATGTTCCCTACCTTGTGGCACCTAAAGCATTCAACTTATCTACTCTTGAACTCAAAATCCCTATATTTGCATAATCATTGCAAAAATAAAAAAATATCCATTGAATTTTCTTACATACCTTCTTTTTTTTTTATGGCCCTTTTTGCAATACTTTGCAAGATGTCCTTTCTCATGACAATGATAACATTCAACTCCATATCTTTGACCTATCTTTTTCTCTTTCTTTTCTTGACATTCCTCTTCCTTCTTTCCTTCACAATGATGTTCTTGAGTCTTTTCTTTTCAATCATCTTTCTTTTCAACCTTAGGACTACACATACTAGCCATATGTCCATAAACACCACACTTATAGAAATTACCATGAAAAACACCATACCTATATGCATTTGGCTACCTGATAGATGATCTTCCATGAGGTGGAAGCCTTGAACTCTCTCCCTTGATTGGTTGTCTTATTTCATTAGATCCTTGACTTGACTCTTCTTCATTCTTATCTGATTTGAATGAACCTTCATTGAAGCCTAGGCCTATTTTCTATCACCATAAACCTTTTGTTTTTCCAACATCTTACTTAGAATTTCTTAACTTCCTTGAAAATATAGAATTTTTCATTTCATAGTGCCTATATATTTCTTTAAATCCTCTATTTCTTCACTCTTGATCCTCAACTCAGTCATTAAAACAACTCAAATATCGTCCTCAATTTTATCTTTTAGAGCTTTGACTACTTCCTCAAAATATGCATTCAACCTATTAAGGCTATCAACATTTTCACATGTCATTTTCCTTGTCATGAAGGTATTAGCCTCGATTGTGTCCAATGATGGAGGTGTCATCTTGTCATCAAATATATCCCTCTATATTATTAGGCTACTCCAAGGGCCTACTATGATACCAATTGTTGGAGGTGACAAGGACTGAGAGGGGGTGAATTAGTCCCCAATAAAACTTTAACACTTGTACTTCAAACTCTAGCCACACAAACTCATGTAGAACACATCAAAGAATATAATATTTACAATGAAGTAAACTCAATGCAAGGATCACAATATAAACTCAAAAACACATATAGTAAAGCTCAAATCAGATCAACACACTTCTTTTGATATTCAAATCAAATTATAATGAGCAATGTCTTCAACTATGATCAACAAGATACAATCAAGTGATCTCAAGACAATCAACAATGTCTCATGAATACATATGAAGATATACAACTCGAAGTGTATTCAAATCAATATCAGATCTAAAAAATGATTCAATAACCTAAAAATAACATCAACATAATATGAAGATATCATCCAAGCAAAAGTCTTCAAATCAACCCTTCTTGTCCAACTCACTCTCAAGAAAACAACACCAAATTTTCTTTGCTCAAATTTTCCTCATGAAAACACAACCACTTCTATACTAGAATGGAAATCCAATGGTTTGGGCTAGGCCCAAATGATTTTTACTTGCGAGTAAAAGGGTTCTTCAAAAGAATATAAAAAAGTTCCAAAATATTTTCACCATTGTACTCAAAACTTCATTTTATAGCCTCTCCTTGATTCAAATTCAAAAGATGTCGATTTCCCTCCACTTTCAAGACCATACCAACCTAATAATATCCCCATAAGAATCACTATAAAATTCACAATTGACCCATATAGGCTAGTGTAGCAAAAACTCTTCATCCATGCACCAAAAATCCCAAAAATCCTTGCATTAGGATGACAAAAATATCCTAATCCCAAAAATATTTGTATTCAAGCTCTAAAAATAATCACACATGTTTAAAATAACATTTAAAATCATATATGGTCTCATTTATATCAACCAATAAAAGTATTTTATTTACTGGGCCCAATGCTCTTTGTACTTCTCAAAACAATTGTTTCCTACACCCTTCAACACACCTTTGAAAAACTTCATTATGACACCGAATGACTTAAAATAAACCAAAATATTTCATGTAACCACTTCTAAGCAAGTTAGAATCCTTGAAACAATCTCCTTCTCAAACCACAACAACTTTTGTCTTCACCAAAACAACTCCGCCCAAAAAGTTGTTTTCAAATATATTGTCACAAAAACATTTCTATGAATATTTAAGACATATAAATGGATTCATTGATTCCAAATTCATCCTCTTCATATTTCATGTGATATAAGGCATCACATAATCCATCTCATTCTTCAAACAACTCCAATTTTTTTAGAAAAACACATTTTGTCCTACATTGGAAAAATAATTCTTTTCTAAATAATGACCTAGAAATGAAATGAAAACACCTCATCATGAAGAAAACATAATATCACTAGAAATATATCTGAATCCTCTTTCCAACATATTTTTAATCACCTAATGATTCCACCAGTAGCTCAAGATATGGCCATTTTACTAAGCATTTTTTTAAGGCCTCAAAACTGCCCTTTGACTAGTCAACTTGAATTAAGCTCATTTGACCATGTACCTAAATTAAAATTTCCTAGAACCTCCATGTACATCAATATCATCTCACATACATTCCATAAAATCAATTTAGCATGCAACTCCTTTGGACAAGTTTTCCACAAACTGGAACTTTTCATAAACGAGCATTTTTAGGTGGGGCCCACATATTGTCACATGATTTATCCTACATTTATGGAAATATGGAAGAGTCCTATACAACATAAAATCATCACTTTTTTATAAAAATCAAAACTGGCTCACTATACCTCTTCTTTTGCAAACTAGTCCTAGCTTTAGGGTTTTAAAGCACTTTGTCTTCTTAACCTTTGTTCATAAAAACGTGATGATGAACTGACCTCATTATTTTTTGGAACCTTATAGAATCAGTTTAGAAACATCCTTGAAATCCAAAATGTCCCATGCAAAGCACACAATTCAGGGTGAGCATCAGAAGTTCAAACTCGAGATGGAAATTGCCTTGTTTTTTACCTTGTTCTACCAAAACCTCATATCATGCAAAATACTCATCATGGAAACTTGAAATTTTTCCCATAGCACAAGGACACACCCTACTAAAATATCCAATCATCAAAAATTCATCACCATACCTAAAACCCTCCATCCATTAGGAATTACATAGCTAGTTCTTAAGGTTTTGCACTATAAAGGCTAGAGATAACTGAAACAACCTCAAAACACATCATATAAACACTCCAAATGGTCCTAACATACCTGATACATCATGATACAACTGAAAACATTCATCCATGAGCTCATGTATCTCGAAAAAAAAAATCTCACACCTCCTAGAAACCATGTATATTCCAAATTAGCTTTGTAACATAGTGAAACACGTGTATCTCGCATCATGACATCATTGTGAGTGCCCAAACACTCTAAAAACATGGTATCCATCATGTCAACATGCTTCTAAATAAACCAAGAAGCTCATACTGTCATGTAGCATCACCTATGCACCTTAATAGGCTTACAAGAATAAGTAATCCTCACTAAATCTCATTGTATCATCAAGTACACATCTAAATCATCATGTTAGCATTGTATACATCATCAAATGACCCTAATCCAACATCCACTTTGTCATTAATGTGGTTTTTCATCAATGACAACACCTAATAGGACATCATGCTAACAAGTAGTTATCTACTCTTGAACATACAAAATTGACAACCCTTAAGAATGGGGAAGTCATTACAATTTATAGAGTTCAAAAGACTCTTCACCTATCCCCTACATGATTTTTCATTTTTCCTTTACAACATGTGACTCTTCGTATTCTTAGGAATAAAATTAAGTCCCCTTTTATTAATTAAGGGTGACTTATTACAATGTCAACTATAGTCACATTTAAATGAATAGGACAAAAATGAATAAGACAAAATGAAAAGTGCAACCCCAACAAAGAAATAGAACATGAAGGAAGAGGGGGAAGGGGGAGGTAAGAGAGAGAAATGAAAGAAGATATATAATTAGTCCAATGAAGATGATACTTTTGTTGATTCTTCTCGTTGTCTAATGGATCTTTTCCAAGTGCAACTAGAAAAATATCCACTCCCTTGAACTCTCTAATATACTAGGCCACCACAGGTACAATTTTCTCAGCTTGAGGATTACAGACACAACTCAAGGACTAAATCCAACCATCTGAGATGGAATTTATGTTCTTGTTTTTAGTGAACAAATTTCTATGTTTATTTAAAATGCTTGATACCATAGCTCTGATCTCGATGAGAGATTCCAGTGTATCCTCGTTGAAAGAAAAGGATTCCCGAGCTTATTTCTTGACATATTCCTCAAATGGATTCAACAATTCATCCGCTAAGGTACTCTTATCAATGATGGGCATTCCCAGCTTATGTATCCTAGTGTTGAAATCATCCTAAATCTTGGAGGCATGCTCTTCATTTGAATTAAATTCATCCAGAGCATGATTCATCATCTCATAGCGAGAGATGAGAGTCCTCTCCCATACCTATGACAAATTCTCAAACTAAGAATCAAATACCTTCTTGTCTACCAACACTTGAGAATGAGCTTTCCCATTTCCACAACCAATGGGTACACTTGATCCCAATGTTCTTTTCTTTCTCAATCTCATCCCTCATCATTCGGAATTTGGTGGTAGTCACACACATTCACCGTATAATAAGATCACATTTAGAAGTAACACTTTCCCTTTCTCCATAATCTTGTTCACCCATTTTCACTGGCTCATCCTTGTATGGTGAAACCATGTGTCTTTCAAATGGACTTTGGATCGAAGCTACTGATGGGAGTAACTTCTTCAATTGGAAGAGATGAAGAAGCATTTGGGTCCATGAAATTTTTCACATATGAGGTGAGTGTTCACACATGGTCTTCCAACTAATCAATTTTCTCTTTAAACTCCCGATTCCTTGCGAGAAGGTGAATTAAAGAATCTTGGAATAGATGTGCATCTCCCTTGTGTGTTTCTAGGCCTATGGAAATTTTTTTCATCTCGTAGTCATCCAGGCCATCTCTTAAGTGGGATTGATTACTATAGGCCTAACTACTTCCACATATTTTTTGCCTAAAGTACCACTCGAATAAGCACAAAATTTCTTGAGTGAAATTTATCTTCCTTCCCTTGACCAATGAGGATATAGCTGAGAAATCATGGAATGTCACATGTTGAACCATATGGGCCTCCTTTGTGATCATTTCTTGCATCCAAGGAAACATCTCGTTCATTCCACACTCCACAACTAGCATGACTTGTCATTTCCTGCTCGGGGTGAGAAGGTACATCTCGTGCAGGAGGGGCTGGTGTGGCAGTGAAAGGTGAGAAGCTTTGGGGTTGCTAAGGGACTGAAAAGTGGACTGGATCATTCTCCCCAAGCTCCATTTCTACCACATGATCATTTTTTGTTCTTACCTTCTTAGGAAACCTTTTATACTACAAGATTTTGATTCCACTACCTTATGCTTTGAACTTTCTCTAGAGTGAACAAAGCATGAAGTCTTCTCAATTTCCTTCAAGAGGAGTGATGAGATTCATTCCTTTGAAGAGTGGGGAAATTTCCTGATGCAATGAAGGCATCCTTCTTATTTCTAAACCATTCCTTTTATCTTTTAATGATGGCCTTAGTCCACTCACTTATATCTCCCAATTCATGGATGTTCCATGTCACATGTGGAAGAGGTGAGGCCTTTACTGCTTGATATATTGGATCATACAATTTTAAGTCATCATCTTGGATGCCTTCCTTATACCAGTCAAACTTGAATCTTTTCATTTTCCCGATGGTCATCCTCATGTGGTCTCGTTCCCTAACTTTGAAATCATCTATGCAATTCACCCAATAGTCTTCAATATGTGGAACATGATATGACTCAAGGAGGTGAAAAGTGTCTAGATCACTTCGGATATCAAAGTCTACCCTTGGGGTATATGAATACAAATTCGAGAGGGTGAAGGCATGTTTTAGGTGTGTAGCATCACTGACATTTTTGTAAGAGAAACGTTCCAAGGGATATGGGGAAAGATACGTTATTCCTTTCTTGGTTCTTAAGTTTATCATGAACATGGGAAAGCTTCCTGCATATCTCATACAATAAGATCTTATCGTTGAGATACTATGGTTGCCTTTGTAAAGAAAGATCAAAACTAGATACTTGGATGTAGGATAAAGTGGCAAAACCGTATGAAAGTAATAACTATACCTTTTGATTAAAGAATTCATTTGTGACAAAAACCTCAAGTGAGGATTTCCTTCTAGTGATCTAATGGAAAACATTGTGAATGCATAGTTCACCCCCGTGAAATTCCATTTGCTATCCTTCAAGATCAGTTGTGGGTACCTTTCAAATTATGGATCTGTCTAAGAGATATTATGAGTGAGTGCTAGCCCTCTCGAATGGCCTTGAGCTCATAAGAGCATGTACCAAGTATGAAGTCATTGAAAACTTCTTGAGACTGGCACTGGATACTCTAATGATGTAAGTTATCGATGATGACTTACCCCAATCTATTCTCTTCTTGTCTTTGACATGGTGAGCATGAATAAGGGCATCCAGTCATAAAAATATTTCATGGTTTTTTCTCCCATCACCCGACTCAAAAGGATGATTGCATCTAAGAATCCTTCATGAAATTCACTTTGAGAGAGAGACTTCGGCACTGTGGAAGGATTTCTTCCTTACTTTAACTGTGAACCCAAGATGAGGCCTTAAAGGTAGGATTTTTGGACCATTCACCTACTTGAAAAATCCTTTGATATGATGGCCATATTGTTCCAGGTTGGAATTTTCATTGAGTGAGAGATTGTCATGGGATCAAGCACTAACATGACTAAGTTATTATTTTCTTTTATGGTTTAGGTTTTTGTCTCATAATGATTGGAGCATGCACTTTAAATTGACATCGAGATGATCATCTACCGTGTACAACCCTCTTGATAGACCTTATCCTCCACCAATTCCATGGGTCCATAAAACATCTAATCTTTGAGTTCTTCCAGATCCATGTGAGTAACATCATTGTCACCCACACTTGAGTATTCAGATGAGAGAGCCAAGAAATGCTCAAGACCTAAAAAATTGAATTTCATGTTTAATAATTTCACCCTTTTTCACTTGAGATGAAGGCTTACTATTTTTGGATCTGCCTATTTTTAGATCCTAAGCCTACTGAAAGATATGCCTTGAGAGACACTCTCTCGGAAGAATCTTGTGAAATCGTATTAAACTTTCCAACACATGGGAAAGGTTAATACCACATACGTGAGCAATAAAAGGATGAAGATTTAGAAATAGCTTTGTATCTTTGATAAAATAATCTAAGAACTTTATGCCCTAGTTTGTTGTTCTCACTAGATAGCTTCATTGTTTCTTTCCTCTTTATTGAATGTTGAACTACTCCATTTATTGGGTGTGAACTCTGTAATTGACCTACTCACAACAATAAACTTCCTTTCCTAATTTCTCTCCTTCACCCCTCATCGCTATAATTTCCTCCCTTGTACCCCATATAAGCACTTTTCCATAGGTTTAGTTAAGTGTTTCTATGTGGTTACCGACCTTTTGGCCAACCCACAACACTTAGGTAGGAATAGATTAGTTATCATTCAATAATGGGAGCTGCACCATTCAATGTAGAGGGGCATAGCCCCATGAATGTTGGTGGAGACACCTAATTTTCCATATCGATAAATTTTCTTGCCAAGTAGGGTGCATATGACAAATGTAGGAGAAGGAATCCCAAATGAGAGGACTCTGAACTAATATGCATATCATGGATTGTATACATATAGGGGTTAGGGGATGTGCATGGTAGAAACCAAGACATATGCAAACAAGTGTTAGTCTAAAAGAGCTAGCATGCAATAAAAACAACGTAACAAGAAACTATGAAGAAAATAGGTACCTCAACAAGTGGGTTGCATATATGGGACATCACTCACAATATCACAAGAAAATCAGGATGAAACAACCATAGGAAAACAATAATCAAGCAATACATAGGGTATAGCCCACAAATAGTGACATACAATAGTAAGAAATAAGTGATAAATAACAATGGTTATATAAATTCTTGCAAGGAAAAGGCTACACATGAAGCACTGTTTGCAATGTTAGAAAGATAAATAGTATGTCAAAGTATGTATAAATCGTTGAAAATTAAGTGATAGTGCTAAGGAGTAGTAAATATTGTAGTAGTATGACATGTGATGTGTGAAGTATGAGAGAGTAGAATCGTATACGCCCTGTGATCCTCAAAGTGAAACGATAGAGAGCAGTGTCGAACATCATGCATCATTTAAGGATATGTAGATGTCCCGCATTCACCTCAAGATACCATGTGAACACGCATGTTTTTATAGAAAAATATAACGATTTACCAAGTATCCAACTAGCATAGGAAAAAAGTGCAACCATGTAAACAATATAATCTAACAATAGTAAATACAACCAAGATGTGTCGATGTTGTGTGAAAGTGATGGTGTGTTACAATATACAAGATGTGTAGATGAGAGGGTTGCATTACCCCCTAATGGATGTGTGTGAGATGAGGTTCATTTTAGGAATGCTCCTTAAATATTAAAGTATGAACCGTATAATAAGAGTGTTTCATCCGGTGGTAAACGTAGTGTATGTGATAGATGCTAGGAAAGGTATACCATGAAGCACATAGCGTAAAGTGTAGTAGATAAGCTATGAGTAGACGATAGATATAGCCAAGAGTGATGGAGGAGGGGAGAAAATACGATGCCCCCAAGTGTGTGAGTAAGGTTCATTTAATGCCCTCAACAGTCATGTATGAACCTTGAAAACATGAGTGTATCATCGGGTGGCAAAGTTATTATATGTGATTGAGATTAAATGCTAAGAAATATTTATCATGAAACATAGAACGTGAAGTGTAATAGACGATAAAGAAAAATATTAGTAATGGAGGAGGGGTGAAGTACAATTCCCCAAGTGTGTGAGTGATAGAAAGCTATCCGACGATAGTGAAGAGTGAGGGCCCCTTATCTAGTATCCAAGGAGGAGAAGGCATGTGACCATGGTTTAGGACCGGTGGTGGGAGAATAGATATGCATACGTGATGGAGAATGATGTGGTAAAGGAGGTGGAGAAAACCTATAGGAATGGGTTGCCCATGTAGGGGATTTATGTTGATGTGGTGGAATAATGGACCGTTATGGATGATGGGGTCATGATGTAGGCCGTGTACGAATGGGAGAGCCAGTGCGAGATAAATTTAGACTTTGGAGGACTAGGAGGCATATATGCCATGACCAAGGGGTTAGAACAGAGGTGAGAGTGGGTCGAGGTAATATAGTGTGTGGTGGAATACCTTGAATGGTGAAAAATTGCTTATTATGAATGAACTTAAGACATAAGTGAAGCATGGAAGTGATAGCTTGGGCATCTCAAAGCCAAGGAGACCTAAGACCATGTCACAACACTTGATTTCAGATGTAAAAAGGAATGGTGTTGGTATTTAAAGTACCCAATAGTAATAGGAAGTATGACATGTCCGTAAGAATTGGGAACTTGAAATGGGATTTGAGAGATTGGAAAGTTGATAGCCAATAAGAGTGCCACAGAGCATGCATTGGAAAGGGCCGAGGGATGTACCATAGTATTGTTGACTATATGAGTACCAATAGAAGCATCAATATGCAGATCATCAGAGGAAATGTAGCATGGTAATCATGATTTAAAAATGTAATAATTGGTGGTGGCATGTCAGTAGTAATAATGATAAAGTCAAGAAGCTCCGATGGAGGAGGCATAACATGGTATGCATGATTTGTAGAGGAATTAGTAGTTGTTTTCTCATATTTTGGTAAGTGGTAATTTAATATTTTAATCTTTTGATTATCATTGACCAGTTTAAAATCAGATGGTTCTGGAAGCTTAATTGCATTGTTGTCAATAATATCTTTAATGAGATGTTTGATCTTAAAATAATGATCAGTAGAATGCCCATTACATTGGTGATAATCACAGTGTGCATTTTCATCGTAATTATAGCCACATGGTCGAGAAGGGTCTAGATTGAGTGGTGGAGGGAGAGTAATTAGATTGCTTTCAATGAGTTGTGGTAATAGGAACTGAGGTGCGTAAGGTAGCTTAGTAAAAGTGCACCTTGTGGATTGTAATTGAAGCGTGGCTGGTGTAGAAACAATGTTGACAGTAACTTTAGAGTTGGTAGGCTTAGTGGATGGTTTGAATGCAGATTTGGATTGAAAATTATTGGAAGATGAAGTGGAGGAAGTATCATAATACTTCAATTTTCCCATAGATAACAGTTTTGCTTTCACGTAATTTGAGTGTGTGACACAATTGATCAAAATAAGGAGAAGTATCAAAAATGACAATCTCTTAGAGTGGAGGAATAATAATTTTAATGAATAGGTATTTAAATTATGAAACAGCTCGAACATTGGTCATTTTAGCAAGTTTCTTTATTATATCGCAAAACATAGTCTGCAAGATGTTCATTATATCCTTTTTTGATTTTAGCTAGTCAGTGAATAAGATATCTTAGTGTCGATGTTCATATAAAAATGAGAAAGGAATGCATCAAATAAATATGTAAAAGATGTTACCGAATGGATAGGTAGATCATAGAAACATTTCATAGCATATTCATGTAAGCTTTGATGAAATAATTTTTCCAATAGAGTAAGGTCATCAACATAGTCGGGACATGTAACATGAAAGGAGAGAAGGTGTTCCCGAGGCTAGTTATGGCCATTGAATATAGGAAAATTAGGTGCAAAAAAATTAGGAGGCAATGGATAAGAGGATATGGTGGGTTCAAAAAGGCTATGAAGAAGGAGAGAGGAATTTAGAGATAGATAGTGTGTTCAATGAAAAGTTGCAAAAGCCATGGACTTGAGGTAAGAATCTATAAAGAAACCCCAAAGGATTTGAACAAGCTGATCAATGGACCATCTGATAAGAAATGAGCAAGGGTTTCTTCTTTACATACATTAATTTGAAGTAAACAAGCAAACTAAGCAAATGAAACTAACCTCTATTCTTTGAAAGCTTGAAATAATGAACCTAAGAGGATTTAAGCATTCATTGTGTTTAAGAGAAAGAGATCTCCCCATTAATGGCTTCAAGGCCAATGGTTCTTCTCTTTTACTCCATATTTGTGCTATAAAATACAAAAGAAAATGCTACTAGCTCAATGGAAGAAAATGAAATACAATCTAAAGCCTAAACAAAATACTATAATCTATGCTAGGAAGAAGAGAGAATTCTTAGAAAATGAGGGAGGGGGTCTAGCCCTATTTATAGTTTTCCATTTGGGAAAATGGGAGATTTGGGTGCATGTGGGACAAATGTAAAAGTCCAAAAAGCACTTTTAGCAAGTCAAAGTGAGGTTTGACTGTGTTTAGAAGAGATTGACCATGGTTAAGACTAGCTAACCATGTTTAGAGGGTAATTAATCTTACTTAGAGAGAAATTAGGTTTCTGAAAGACTTAATCAATCCAATGAAGTGGATTGATACTCCAAAGAGCTAATAAAGGTGGTAAAGAAGAGAATATTAGCCAAGAAGAGGTTATTATAACCTATTTAATTAGTTTACAAGAGGAAATATGACCAACAGAGTGTCGTAAGAGGGAGTTAGGTAAATTTACAAGGGGAAGAATAGTTAGTACAATATTAAGAATAATAGTGCATTGATCAAACTATAGGTGTCTACATTTGCCCCTCTTTGGGGTGACGTAAGCCATGTCACTTCAAAGAAAGTAGGCAAATGTAAACAAGTAGAAAAATTTTAAAGGGGTAGAAGAAAAATTTAATAGGATGAACGATGCCCCCTTGAGTTTCGATGGGGTCATTAAGAAACTCGATCGAAGATAAAAAAAAGAGAACAATAGAAGAGAAGTGTATAGAGAAGATGAGAAAAAATAAGAAAGCACGATATAGAGCTATCCACAAATCAATTACTATCAATATATAATCATCATAATGCTTAGAATCCTCCTCATTGGTCCTTATTAAAATGTGAGCATGTGACGGAAGTGTAAAATGACATGAAAGGCCAAGATACAAACAATCGCTTGGTGCTAAAATGACCAACTTCATGCGAACATACATGAATGCAATGCAATATGAGAAATAAACAATATCACTTAACAAGGAAATATGTACAATCACACACGCTAAACCAAACAAACAACGTTTAAGATAGTTACACAAATATTTTGTTATCGAGATATAGTCCCAAATGTTCGATAAATGACAAGGGTGAAGACCGATGTCCCAAGTAAGGTGTATAATGCAAGGGAAAAGATGGAGGACACTTGGGTCCAAAGTGAAAATTAATGTGTACAATGAAAACAATACCAAGCAACCGATAGTGCCCCAGTAGCATGATGAAGTAAGAAGCATAGCTTGTGTAGGTGATTGAAGATTTAGATGATTCGTGAGTCGTTGTTTCAAAATATTTGAAAATATCAGCAAGATATGGGATGAGTGCCATGCGATAGACACATATTTCAGCCGTAGATGAATGGTTTACCAAGTTTTAATCTATTTCTGAGGTATTTCAATGTTTTTGGTTTTTTAAATGGTTTTACAATTTTTTTTTTTTTTAGATTTTTTATCAGTCAAAAGAATTTCAAAAGATCAAAGATATTCTAAAAGTACGTGCGAGGGGGCAATAGTGGGAAGGCGAGGACGTCGGGGAGCGAGAATATATGCCCATAAGAAGGAAGGCGGGTCGAAAAAAAATTATTTATAATAAACTAATAAATAATTACCACAATGAGGTAAAATAGATGAAAAATAGAGGAAAAGGTGGGAAAAGGTGCACTAAAGGTTCGTAAATCATTTCAAGTGAAGGAGAAGTAACCACGTGGTGGCACAAAGTGCCCCAGCGTGTGAAAATTACCAAAAATAATTATTTTAATACAAAATAAATTATAACAAATGGATAGAAGAAGGTTAGAATGATCACGGCGGAGAAAACATGCCCTGTGGGCACCGCGACGGTTAATATATCCACCCGGATCGGTAAAACAATCACGACCAATTCATTTCTACTAGAGTATTTGTGAATTTTTACTGCGAGCGAGAGTGATAGCCCTAGAGTGAGATGGCAAGAATACCGAGCAAGAGGAGATGTGCAGATCACATCCGAGAGTTCATGCGGGACCTAGTGGATGGACCCTACGTGAGTGGCCTATCCCTCCTAGTTAATTATGCATTTAATGCATTTTTAGGGTTTTGCTAGGGTAGGTAGGGCTGATTTTGATGTATGCACGTGGGCGTATGCATCGGTTTGATGGGTACGCACATGCATATCTTTTGGGAGGGAAACTAGTGGACGTGTGTGCACGCATGTCAAACCAGGGGCGTAGGTGCTAGAGGGATGTGTATTCATCGAGGAGAACAGAATAGGAACACGCAAGCGCACATGTTAAGGCAGGCATGAAGGCATCACACCGGTGTATATGTGTTCAAGTGGTGGCTTCATGCGAAAGGAGAGTAGATTTGAGGGGGTGCGTATGCATTGGTAAGGGCGTGTATGCATTGAAAAGGGAGTGTAGGTGTCAAAAGAGGCACGCAGTGCTAGAAAGAAGGGGGAAAATGACTTTCTAGTAAAATAGCCAAGTATAGAAGAATATAGACTAGATTAGTTTAGAAGAAAAGAATAATTAGTAAGTTCGATGGTTCAAAGAAGCATTTTTCCTTAGAAAATAGATAGAAGTAAGTAAGTGCCTAGTACTTGTGTTGATTTCTACAGCGTATACTACCTATTCTCCAGACTCGTGAGTGATATGGTTGGCTAGCGGTGATAGAGACCCAGTTTAACGATGATGATAGAGAAACCTTGGATAGCCTTCTTTACGTTATGGGTTTGTCGCATGTGGTTGAGATGCCCCAGATCATATTAGATCATGGCCTTTTGATAGTGATAGTAGAGCAATGGTACAAAGAGCTAGTGCTTTCACTCCCCGACCGAGGAGATTACTATTACTCTTGAGGACATGTGGCACATTATGTGGGTTCTCGATTCGAGGTCACTCATCCAAATCATGAGCCATCGGGCTAATATTCAACGATACCACGGCGTGGGATGAGTATTAGGTTATCACGATGCATTGATGATCCAGAGCTAGACCGAGTAGTGGTCTATATGATGGCCTTCGTCAGTGGAGTCTTACTCCCTGACAAGACTGGTGCTTCATTTCCACTCGGCCTCCTTGGAGTGATACGTGGTTTGGTAGAGGGAGAGACCCTCTCCGGGGTCGGTGTATTTTGGCGCATCTATATTGGACCTCCACTTAATTACCTACTATTGTCGAAAGATGGTAGGACCAGGTTTGCTTGCTACAGATTTGGGCATGGGACCACATTGCCATTGGTTTCCCCTTAGGTGTTTTGAGAGTTCGGGCTCCTGAGGAGCCTTCTACGATGGGTTGGGTCTCGTCAGGGGATGATGTGCGGCCATACATGGGGATGCATATCACTATCGGCGTGGGCTGGATGATCTATGAGATTTCCATGGTTTGGAGGCCTTAAACACATTTCCAAAGTGGCCTAAGGACGGTTTAGAGCTCAAGATCGCCACAATAGAGCATTTTATTTTAGTCAGTCGTAGCTATATGCGAGAGTTATACAGGGTGGATCGGTGTTAGAGGAAATTTGGAAATACCCATGATTTTCCCGGGCCGATAGATGGTATGCTCACGGGGCCTCGAGAGTACTTTGATATGGGTCCATAGATCACCCGTGATAGAGCACTCGCCATTTTCTTACAGGTGGTACCCGCTATGTGAGTGCCATTGAGACAGATTAGGGATCCGGGTACTACACCTGAGTACGGGCCATGGTATCATGATGTTCTTCCACGTCATTTGATCATTTCTCAGATTGTCGTATAACGCCGACATGAGAACCCCTCCAATGGGGCCTCCTAGTGGTGGCGAGGGTGGAGCTATTGGCGGTGATCACGATGATGACGGTGGGCACGACTCACACCGGTATGTTAGGACAGGGGACATGTGGTCTAGCATTACAAAGAGCCACAAGGACAGGGCCCCAAGCCTAGGCTGAGATAGGTGTTCGTGGAAGTTGACGTATAGTTTCCCCAGGAGGAATTCAAGTGGGGATATACACCCCTCTTTAGCAAGTACTTCTAGAGCAGGGCCCATCACCTCATGCTCCAGAGGGTGGCGGTGATAATGGATAGTTAGCTTCCTTCAACAAAAATTACATGCAGTGATTGTTGTTTAGTTACAAGTGGCTAGAGAGAGAGATGTAGCTAGGGCATAGGTACAGGCCCTCACAATAGAGTGAGATCAGGCACATGCTTAGGTGTAAATTTTGACAATGGAGAGAGATCAAGCTAGAGCACATGTATAGGGTTATATTATACAGAGAGATGAGGCACGAGTGCAAGTGCGGTTATTACCGCAGCAGATAGAGATCGAGAGGTCGCTAATTTTAGACAGGCTTAGGCTAACATTGGTAGGTTAATAGGTGAGTGAGATGGTGCCTTACATGAAGCTATCGCTTATGGAGACACCGATTTGATAATCGGATGCCATAAGATCCGACAACGAGTCCTTATACTATAGGACTGCTTACTTGAGGCGATCCCTAGAAGCAGCGAGTGGTACCATTTCGATAGTTAGATGTGAGTGTGACAAGATCTAGGTCACAGTGATCATGTCATTCAGTTATATTAGTGCAGCAGCCCATTCCAGAGCATCCGGTTGGACAACAGCCAACTAGATAGCAGGGTGGTACCCCTAGTGCTGGTCCATCATATCCACCACTCTTTCGTCGACTAGGTCATGGACCCAAGAGCCCTAGCAAGGGTGAGAGCTGTGGTTGAGTTCTTTACTTCTCCTTTTGTACAAATGTATTGTATACATGCCTCTTATGAAGGTTGATTTTGATGTATAGTTGTATGTACCATTATTTTGATGACACCTCTTGATGAAGGCTCGATTCTTTTTGATGCATGCCCTTTTTAGATGGCATATTGTATCGATGATGTATATTTTGAGCATTGACTTGGACAGTTATACATGTATCATATGGACATTTTGATGATGATTTTGTCATATTATACTGTGATTATGCTTTGTATGAGCATTGATTATGATGTATGATTTCTCTTTCCTTTATGTATGTGACATACCTTAGATTTAGAGATGTGTATGTTTCATGCTTTCATATTGATGATGTATCTACATATAGCACCACATGTTTTCTAGATCGATGAGATGTTTCTGAGTTCTTATGCTAGCACTTGGGATTATACTAGATGATTGTTTCACACGTAAATGCTTCCATTCCCGGATAGAGTTGTTTCTATCCTTTCATTCCTTTGAGAAACAGATAAGGGTTAGGGCTAGGAGGAATACCTTGAATGTCGAGAGGGCGTGCGCATACCGTAGAGAGAGATCGATCGATTGACGCGAAGAACTCCTTTTTGTCTTGGAAGGATTACCTACAAGTAAGAATACAAGACCACCAAATTTTAATTAGACAATAAATGAGGGAACCGCCTTAGGCCCAGAAATATAAAACTTCCTTTCGAAGGTGGTCAGGGCTTCCTTTCTAATATGAATTAACACAAATTCTAACAAATAAGCTATTGTCCAATTACAATTTATTTACCTTGTTAGAACAATAGAGAAAGGGCTGGTCTTGGTTTTGAATCACGGTGACCGACGCCGGTCAGTGTCACCGGTACCGGTTGATGCTAACCGATATCGGTAGGGGTAGTGATTTAAGGGGTTAGGTGAAGGTTGGCTATAAGATGGCTATATGATAGCTATGGTGTTTATAAGGCTGGTAAAATGACTGGGGATAGGTAATGAGGTGATGGAGAAGACTCAAAGAGTATGGGGGCTGTTCTTGGGGCAATGTAGGGGTAGAGGAATGTAAGTTAGATGGAGAGTGTTACCGGGTAGTGGATCTGGGGGTAGACTTGTAATTACTGTGATTCATAAATCCAAGAAATATTATTAAAAGAACGTATAAGACTTACTTACTAGTTCTTGATGAAAATGCAGGTTCAAGGACTGTGATGACGAAGGCAGGGTTCAGGTAGGATGATCTGACAATCCAAGATGAGCTATCCTCTCTCCCAATGCTTGGATGAGTGTCACTTGCTCTCGGTTATTATTCAAATTGCGAGTCTTGGGCTTGATGTCCTTTTCTGCAAACTCCTCTCTTTCCTTCACTTGTCTCTGCTTAGCCAAGTAAATCCCAGATTCTTCCAATCACTTCCCGTTCAGATCAAATGAAAATCCCACCCCCTTGTTTTTAGTTGGGGGAGGTCATTTATAGGGAACCGATGGCATTTACGTAACCGACGGCGGTCGAGTAGGAACCGGTATCGGTCAGGTCAAAGTGGGCTATTTTTAGTAAAATAGCCAACTTTCCCTCCTTTTCTCCCGAGGGATTAGTTGCGGGCTTGATCAAGTCATTATGAGGTCGGTTTTGGGTGCGAGTGAGGAGTAATTAGTCATGGGTGTGGATGTAGACCAAGTTATAGGTCTTAATTAGGTTAGTTTAGGGTTAGGACTAGGTCATGATGAGGTGGCGAAATGAGGTGGCAGGTTTTGGAGGTGTGGATTTATTAATTGTAAAGTAATTAATAAATAATTGTGTACGGTTTAGGTGATGAGGTTAGGTTGTGAAATGAGATGCGTGGTACGGGAGGTCGTAAGACACAAATTTGGTGTCTACATTAGCCCCTTGTTGTCGTGTAGCTTGTCTTGTAAAGCTGCACTGACAATAATAAGAAGTGGTTATTCCTGTTAAGGGTATAGGTAATCCCCCTCAAATCTATCACAGATTGAGGTAGCGT
Source organism: Taxus wallichiana var. yunnanensis (assembly GCA_018340775.1). NCBI lineage: Eukaryota > Viridiplantae > Streptophyta > Pinopsida > Cupressales > Taxaceae > Taxus > Taxus wallichiana. The sequence goes on along the minus strand of CM031234.1, from coordinate 577,036,019 downwards.
GAAATCAGGGATAGGGTTGATAAAGGGTAAACGGTGTTGAGATAATGGTAAGATGGTGGGGTAGGTTCAAGGAAGCAGACGCACGTTGAAATGCAGTAGTGTGACCAGGGTACATGATTTGAAGAGCAAACAAGCAATTCGTAGGCAAAGGTCGATAGTTTATCCAAACAAGGGTGATATAATCTTGGTATCCAAGGCATAGGAAGTAGCTCCAGGGGATATAACGGGTAAGGTACAGGAACGTTTAGGCATGTTCGGCAGTACCAAATGGTTGGTTTGGTTGAGATAAACGTCACGGTCTTGGTCTAGGCAAAGTTGGTCGACTGATCAAGTCAAGTACCCTAATCATGCTAAAACACGAACAGTGAGCTCGATTGAACAAAAAGCTACATGATGGGTGGATAAAATTGTAATTTGTTGGTTTTTGGTGAGGTATGTAATTGGTGCGGCCTTGGGTCAGGCCGATTGGGTGGTTGCGGCCTTGGTCGTCGGGTCGCAAATGGTTGGTCGCGGCCTTGGGTTGGGCCAAATGGTTGAATTCTGACCTTGGTCGGGCCAAATGATTGGTCATGCGGCTTGGCGTGCTGATTGGTTGTTAGTTGCAATCTTAGGTTGGGCCAAATGGTTGAATTCTGACCTTGGTCGAGCCAAATGATTGGTTACGGCCTTGGGTCGGGCCAAATGGTTGGTTACGGCCTTGGGTCGGGCCAAATTGTTGGTTGCGGTCGTGAAGTGGGCCAATGAAGTCAACAAAGGGTTTTCAGCGAAGGCGGATATAGGCGATGTGGTGAGAAAGGGCGATTAGTAAATAAGGGCAGAAATTGGGGAAAGGTGGGATTAAACCGATATCGATTCTCTATGACCGGTATCGGTTATATGACCGATACCGGTTCTTTAGGGCATTATATAACCGATATCGGTTATAGGTTGAAAAACCTATAAAAAGAAAAATACGGCCTGTCATTGTCATATTGTCAATTTGAAAACCAATTTTAGTTGTCTGAGGTGTATTAGTGAAATTGTTGAATTTGTCGGCTGAGGTGGCACTATTTGAGTGGAGAAGTGAGTGGTTGGTAGGCCTAGCGAGTAGGAGGCAGCATTTGATTGGTGGAGGACCCAGCAGAGGGGATTTATAGCCATGGCACAGCCAGGAGGAGCAGGAGGTGCTGGACCAGCTGGACCACCACCACCTATCCCACCACGACGACGTGTAGTCGTACCGGTAGGTTCAAAACCTCTCATTATGTGAATTTAATGTTTTTAAGCTAGATTTGGGTTTTGGGTAGGAATCCATGTTTTTAATAAAAGAATGAATAAATGGAAGTTGTTTGGAAAATGGAGAGGGTAGGTAGGTTAGTTAGGCTAAAACGGTAGGGTGGGTAGGTTTTTAGGGTTTTTTAATGGGTAAAAGGGGAGTAATAGGCCAAAAATGGGTTTGGGGGCCGCGTCGGGTTCGGCTCCGTGATTTTACAGTGACCGATGCCGGTCACTAAGCGACCGGCATCGGTCACGAAGTTTTCGGGCAAGGTTGGTTTGTGGTTGACCGGTGTCGGTCGTATGTCGACCGGCGTCGGTGGAGAAATGCTGGAGAGAGGACCGGTGGCGGTCATGGGTGACCGGTACCGGTCCTTAGTTAGGATTATTTATTTTGTTGGTTTGGTTTTGTTGTTGTTTTGGGTTTTTGGTTGTTGTTTGGGTTGTTGTTTGGGTGTTTTGTTATTGTTTGGGTTGTTGTTTGGGTGTTTTGTTATTAGTGGTTTGGGTTTTGTGTTTATTGTTGGGCTTTGTGTTTTTGGGGGTGAAGAGGGAAGGGGTAGAGGTTGATAGGAAGGGTGATTGGTGGGTGGGGGGAAAATGGGGCGGTTGTGTGGTTGGTGCGGTTAGGATAGATTAGGTGTTGGGCATGAATGGGGAGGTGTTAAATTGGTAGGGGCATAGGTAAATGGTGAGAGTAGAGCTGAGTGATTGGTAGGGTGCGAGATAAGGCAAGGGGATATCGTAAAGGTTTTATGGTAAAATAGGTGGGTGTAGGTGTGTGTTATAGAGTCGGGGTGTGGTCGGGTGGGTAAAAGGGGGTATAGAATGTTAAAGTAGTTGTTGTTTGAAAGGGTAGGTCTAATGAAGTGGGTGATTTGTGCAAGCACGTCAGCAGTTGACTATGCGGGATAGGATGCCCCCGCTATTGAAACGGATGCGGCCACATGTGTCCGTAGCGCAGTGGGCCATTATACGCGAGGTGGGACTCGGCGGAGTCCAGCGATATAGGGCTATAGATAGGGATCACATTCTTATGGTTGCCCTCATCGAGAGATGGGATCCGACGACTAATGTTTTCCATCTCCCGACTGGAGAGATGACTATTACCTTGGAGGATGTATATCGCATCCTGAGACTGCCGATTATAGGAGAGGCAGTATTCCAGGTAGACGCAGAGACAACTATGGACAGCATTCTATAGGTATTTGGGGATGCAGCCGCGCTATTGACTTATCACAGCGTGAGCATTGCCTATGGGGACATGTATCGCGCCCATAGACATGAGACACGGCTTGCCGTGTTGATGATGATAGGCATCACATGTTTCGCCCTCCCGGACTCAGAGGGAGGCCGCTTTCCACGGGTGCTAATGGGGGTGCTGCACGAGATGGTGGAGGAGCATACGTGCTATGCTTGGGCACCAGTATACCTAGTGCAGCTATACAGAGAGCTATGGGGTTATCGCCCGATGAGGTGATTCGGGATTTGTTCCAAATTTTTGTTACACTGTTGGGCATATGAGCACATCATATGTATTCGACCAGTAGGGCTGCCCCAGCAGCCAGGGCCACAGGTGATATATAGATATGGTTTTCAGAGGTGGTTGGGGGTCGTGGGCTAGCCACGAGCGGTGCTCGCCGGACGGGATGTAGCTTACTACCGTCATTTGCTAGAGGGCGTGACCGCATTGGATATTGTATGGAGGCCTTACAGAGGTCATCAGCCCCAGAGGAGCCCAATCACAGTTGCACTGGATCCAGTATACTTTCTGGGATAGCAGGACGGAGGCCGGGAGAGTATGAGTGGATACCCCTAGAGAGGGTACGACGGTAGTTGGGGCTACGACAGGATGAGCCACCTCCCTTCCCTCAGTACTGGAGGGAGGATGTAGAGGCCCCACTGCCTGCACCACAGCCCGTGGACCCAGATTGGGTAGCAGAGAGGCCGGCAGATGATACCGTGGATGACGCCTACCACAGGGATCATTTTTGGTATGGTGGCGGGGAGAGCAAAGAGGAGAGACACTGCCTATACAAACGACTTAGCGGCTGTTATAGCAGCAGAGAGAGGACCAGCTCGGGGACAGTGCGGTTATTACGAGGCAGCCACTACTGCTGCGCAGCACATATAGGTGTCTTACGAGGCAGCTAGCCCAGCACGTGCAGCCACGACACCACAGCACCACAAATGCAAGCAAGACAGCACGAGTGTGCAGTGCACACCGCCACCGCAAGCACCCACGAGCACGCAGCACAGTGTCTTGGTAAGACAGGGCCATTGTTATTAGGAGTCGGGACCAGCCCAGCAGGCTATGGTGGCACGGGCCTCATATATGGAGGCGAGAGCGGAGGCCCGGTACTATCAGGATGTCCTTGATGGTACCGGGGCTGACTATCAGCCATATGCGGCGCACAGAGCCGAGACCTCTGGAGTCGAGATCCCGGGGCAGCTACACTGGTGGGTCGGTGAGGAGGAGGCGAGAGCCGCGCCAGACCCGCGGAGAGAGGAGCCGAGGCGATGGGGAGAGTTGAGACATCCCTGGAGCGGAGATAAGTGTTTTTGTTTATACATTAGATATAGGCACCGCTTCTCGCAAACCGGTTATATATATAGAGGCTGCGTGCCCACATATGATTCATTCATTCATTTATTCATCTTGTTGTATATACCGGCCTGCGAGCTGAGTACGGGTTGTATAGTTAATACCGGCCTGCGAGAGCCGAGTCGAGCCAGTCGAGATTTTGACAGCGGATTATCAGTGCTGCGTCTTTGGCTTTGTATTATTATGAGATCACAGAGGCCCCCTATGCGCAGCAAGTTGTATATTTGAAACCTTTGATGTATACATATATGATGATTTTGACTCACATGGTTTATATATTGATGGTGTTGATGTCTTTTGTTGATGGCTTTTGAAATGGAATGTGTGTATATATAGATGATGAGTTTGATTCACATGGTTTATATATGGATGGTTTTGATGTCTTTGTTGATGGCTTTTTTATTATAGATAGATGATGTTGATGAAATTGTGATGAGATATTGATGTGATGTTGATGACAAATATGGATAATGGTGTTGTTATGCAGGAAAAAGAGGCGGGCGCCACAAAAATTGGGTAGAAAATAAAGGAAAGGACTATGTTTAAGAAAAAGTAGGCATGTGACCGATATCGGTTAGATAACCGACGTCGGTAGAGGATAGACCGATATCGGTTAGGTAACCGATACCGGTTATTCCAAAATGAGCTTTTCTAAAAATAGAAAAGCTTGGGTGGCAACTTAAGTTCTTATTTTTAGAGTCATGCAAGAAGTTAAATACGTGAATGCGACGTTGTTTGACGACTGAGACAGGTAATTACATGAGAGAATTGAGTGATAAGGAGAAAAGAGACAGGTAAAGTGAGTGTGGGCTGAGATTAAGAAGTTAGAAAGGCAAATTATATTGGAAGAGGGTGGTGAACATGGCTGAACGAGGAGAAGCATCCAAAGAGGCGAGGACGAGGAGGAAGACAAATTCCACCCCAAGTTCTTGCATCCCGAGAGGTAAAGCTGTTTGATTGTATTTTAATTCTTGCATGTTTTTGATGAATAGGATGAGAGAAGGTAAGAAGGTAGAGATGAGAAAGAAAAGGTGATAGGCAAGGGTTGGGATGGAGTGAGTGCTATGGGGTAGGTAAGCAAGGTGTTCACGTATGTTTTTAGGTATAGAGAGGGGTAAACGGGTAAAATAATTATCGTAGGTGTATGTTTTTAAATAGGTTATATATTTTGTCAATGACCGGTATCGGTTAGAGAAAACCGGTATCGATTAGTAAACCGGTATCGGTTCTCTATAACCGATATCGGTTACTATAGGAGTTTCTAAAATTTGAGAAAAAGAACCCGTGGAGATTTGTTTTATTGAATAATTATGTGTCGTTTTGATGTATGCAGACAAGAGGGTTAAGGATGAATGATAATGTGCCAGCGTTGTTGTCACGAATCCGAGCGGATGTAACACCAGCTGAATGGGCATTGATAAATCGTTTGGGGTTAAGTGGAATTCGCTATTATTCACGAATCGCACGTAACCATGCTATGTTGTAGGCGTTGATTGAGAGATGGAATCTAGAAAAGAATACCTTCTATCTGCCAATAGGGGAGATGATAGTGACGTTGGAAGATGTGTTCCGTATTTTGAGACTCCCAATTACAGGAAGACCAGTATATCAGGCATTGCCTAGCGCGGCGCGGGGAGCGATAACAGTAGTATTTGGTCCATACGCACGAGATTTGACACAACGAGGTTTAACATTCACTTATGGTATAATGTATGCAGCACACCCTGAGGCAACAAGGTTGGCAGTAGTATTAATGATAGCGGTGGGGTATTATGCATTACCGAGGGCAGATGGTAGAAGATTTCCAAAAGCATTGATGAGTGTTATTTGGGAAATGATAGAAATGAGCGTGACTTTCGCATGGGCACCCGCATATCTGGTAGAGTTATACAGGGGTTTATGGGCCTGCAGGTGAAAACACAGGACGACACTAGATTGTTCATACTTATTACATTATTGGGCCTATGAGCACATAGTTTGTGTGCGCCCAATAGGCCGACCCATCAAGTCGGGAGAGACAGGAGTGCAGAGGTTAGGATTCAGAGGATGGGTCCAGACAGAACAAGAGGCGAGATCCCAGGCCGTGATAGATGACATTGAGTATTATAGACAGGTATGGGAGATGGTGACGATTGCGGATATTTGTTGGAGGCCTTACGGGAACTACATGGTGACAGAGAACATAGCTGAGGAGTTGAGGGGTGTAGAGTGCTTGAGGTGGATCGCAGGGCACAGGCCGGGTGAGTACGAGAGGATTTCTCTAGATCGCGTGCGGCGATAATTTGAGTTCGTTCAGGATATACCTATGACATATAGACCATACATGAGGATTGACGCCGAGGCAGCATTCTCACCTCCCCAGCCGACACCTCTAAAAGGGCCAGAAGAGATAGCATCCAATCGTAGGGTAATGGATGCGGGAACGACAGAGGCCTATAGAGTATGGTGGGTAGCAGAGCTGCGAGGTGCACGTGAGCGCCCTGACATAGCTGTGATTACAGCGGAGAGAGATCGTCTGCAGGATTTGGTTCACCAGCTTCAAACACAGGTGAATGAGACAACGGGATTATTAGAGGTTTCACAGTTACGAGTAGAGAGACTAGAGGCAAGATTCCTCCACGCGAGAGGACGTATTCGTATGTTACAGGAGATGTTGGTGGATCAGTGGGAGGAACCAATAGCAGTGGCACCTTTGAGGATGGAAAGGCCAAGTGAGGGGCGTCGACGATCACGATCACCACCGGATTCGGGAGGAGGCGCAAGGGTCTAAGTGAATTTCATAGGAGTATAAGAATAAATAAGGATGCCGACCTGCGAGTCGATGATAGAGAAGATGTATTTGTTTAACATCTAAAAACTAAATATGTATGTTGTTTTGAGGGATGATAATACTAAGAGTGGTTGTGTTTTGAATGTTGTTTTGGTTTGTTTTGAAAAAGGATAAAGGTGAATGTTGTCAAAATAGAAATACACGAAAATATTTATATTTACAACACATGGTAGGGGATGGTCGAGCTAACCTTGGGAGACCCCATGTCTCCTAAGTGCTGCCTACATAGCCCATTGCACAAAGCAAGGAGGGGCCTCAGACCGATGTAGTTCTCCCTTAGGACCAGGGAGAGGTGAATTCAGGCAATTTGGTTGTAGTTAGGCAATGTGTTGTTTGATAAGAATTTGACGTTGATAGGGTAATGTTGTTGGTGTTGGTAAGGTATTGGCGATGTTGGTATAGGTATAGGTGAAGTGAAAGTTAGCCTACCCAAGTGGTAGGGAACCGTATCCTGATTAAGGTCAACACACAATCCTAGAGTCGAGCAAAAGAGGCAAAAGTGTCCCGTAGTTGAGAAGAGCTAAACAAACCACATAATAACGTAGAATGAGCTTGAACCTCTAGGTACCTTGCATAGACGAGAAGTCGATAGGTGAAAAGAGTTGTATAATCACAATATATCGGGTATTACGTCACGTCCCTTGAGTTTTGTTGCTTTGATAAATGGTGAGGTGAGGTGGTAGATATGGGCGAGGGTGCTGAGAGCTTGTTACAAGGTGATTATTCTGACGAAAGAGGACCAAACCTAAATAGACAAGTCCATGACTCAAAAGTGCTTTTGGAATACTGCTTTTTATGTTTTTGGACATAGACTGATCGATGTGGGAAGTCTACATGGGATATGTATTTTGTTACTCTTGAGGTCTTCACGAAGCTGATCAATGCGAGAAGCTTCTGATAAAGGCTGACTGTGTATAGCTTTCCTTCACGGGAGCAGTCTATTTATAATGTAGAATGCGGCGTTTGTGTATAAATTGTCCTTCGGGGAGCAGTCTATATATAATAGCATAATAGTTTGGCATATAGCTTTGTCCTTCGAGGGAGCAGTCTATGTATAATTTAGAGGTCTAGATGTCCGTTGGGCATAAAGCATCTAGTTTTGTAGGAAGTTTGACTCAAGAAAATCCCATAAGTGTTTAATTAAGAATGTGTCATTTTGATACTTTGAAGTCATGGACTAGACTAAAAAGGGGAAGGCATCTTTAAGGGGAGGTGATAATCAAACCATGTGAGCTTGATTTGATTTTGAGATGTAGGAAACAAAGTGTATGCGGTGGTAAATGAGCTCAAGGGATGAGCGCAAGGTAGATAAGAAGTGATATAACACTAAATTCAACAATAGAATGGTCGAAGATGCAAGGCATTAAGGGGCTCAGGCTCAGGTTTACCATTAAGCAAAGCTAAATGATAAGTGCCTGATCCATAAGTGTGAGTGATAATGTAAGGCCCAATCCAATTAGGAGAAAATTTTCCACATTTGCTCTTTTCTAGTTTGGTTACATGTTGATTCTCTTTGAGGACAAGATCACCAACCTTAAAGGTACGCTCATGAAGTCGCTTATCATAAGCATGATGCTTAGATTTGAAGGTGGTCTAACCGTCAAGAAGCTCTAATTGGGCTAACCGCTCTTGGCGGAAATCATCGTTGGTGAGAATATCCTGAAGAGATATTCTGAGGGAGGGTATTTGTATTTCGAGAGGCAAGACAGCCTCGGTACCATATACCAAAGAAAATGGTGTGGCATTAGTGGAGGTACGAATGCTAGTACGATAAGCCCAAAGGGCAAAGGGGATGTGATCATGCCAATTTCTTCCAGAATCATTAACAACTTTCATGAGGATTTTGGTTAGGGTTTTATTAGAAGATTCAGCTTGACCATTGGCCTGTGGATAGTAAGGTGATGAGAAACTAAGTTTGATACCAAAGTTGTCACAAAGGTCTTGTAACAACTTATTTTTGAAAGATTTACCATTATCTGTTATCAGGCGATGAGGAACACCAAAACGGCAGATAATGTGATGGTTAACGAATTCGACGATTTTTTCTTTTTTGGTTGAAATGAGTGGAATGGCCTCCACCCATTTTGTGTAATATTCGGTTGCTGTGATTATCCATCAGTGACGTTGCGAAGAGGGCGGATGAATCTCACCAATAAGGTCTAAACCCCATTGTGAGAAAGGCCAAAGATCTCGTGTGACCTGTAGTGGATGGCTAGGAGTATGTTGAAGGTTGGCATGTTGCTAACACATAACACAACGCTTAACATATTCGTAGCAGTCGTTATTAAGAGTAGGCCAATAATAGCCTAGGCGAAGGATCCGTTTGGCCACGGCCAAGGCACTAAAATGTCCACCACAAATACCGTCATGGACTTGTTGGATGGTATAGGTGACCTCCGTGCCGGTTAGACATCGAAGGAGGATGCCATCAAAGCCACGTTTATAAAGGAGTCCCCCCATGACGACATAACGAGAAACACTTTTAAGAAAAACACGTTTGCCGGTACTCGTTAGGTCAGGTGGGAGAACAGAGGTTGTAAGGTAGTCATGAAATTGGTGATACCAGGTATCCTGCAAATTAGCAGACACATTATTTATCATACAAACAACCGGGGCTGAGTAAGATGGGGCAAAGAGTTGTTGGACCAAGACGAATATGTCAGAGTCAGTTGGTGAGGTAGGAATTTGCGAGGCTAAGCAAGCCATAGTATCCGTAAATTTGTTAGTGGAGCGGGGAATGGTTTGGATAGAATAACGAGTAAATAAGGTCAAAAGTGAATCCACGTAATGTTTGTACTTTTGAAGTTCCTCATTTTTACATTGGTAGATGCCCATAACTTGATTGACTACCAATTGAGAGTCGCCAAAAATATTGATAGATTTGACACCTAAGTGTAATGCAACCTAGAGACCCAAAACAAGGGCCTCGTATTCCACTGTATTATTAGTGCAGGGGAAATCGAGCCGGAATGAAAGAGGCATAGGCTCAGCGTCAAGAGGAATGAGAACAACGCGGCTCCTCCGCCATGCTAGCATTTGGATCCATCGAAGAAGAGGGTCATTGGATACGACTCCTCCCTGAGTGAAAGAGTGGCGATGAGTTCGTCGGGAAATTAAAATTGGTAAATTGTTCCCCAGGTAAAGGGGCCTCCGTGAGTTGGTCTGCAATAGTTTGTCCTTTGATTGACTTCTGGTGTATAAATTCAAGGTCGAGGTCAGCGAGGAGCATAAGCCATCGGGCGATGCGTTGGTTTAGATGTGGTTTGGCGTACATATAATGAATGGGGTCCATGTTGGTGATGACAAAAGTTTTATGATTCAGGAGGTAGTGTCGGAGTTTGGTGGCTACGAATGATAGGGCTAGGCACAATTTTTCTACATGTGTATACCTAGTCTCGTAATCCATGAGAGTACGACTTATATAATAAACGGCTTGTTCTCGATGTTCCGAGTCCCGATGTGCGAGCATGGCTCCTATAGCATGGTCAGTGGTAGAAAGGTAAAGGTAGAAAGGGCGATCATCCTGAGGTGGGATAAGCACAGGTGGCTGCAAGAGATAGGCTTTGAGAGCTTCAAAGGCTTGGTGACACTCTTCGCTCCATTGAAAGGCAATGTCCTTTTTAAGAAGGTGATGGAAAGGTTGACATCGATCCGAGAGTTGGGAGATGAAACGCCGGATAGATTGAAGTTTACCTTGCAAACTACGCAATTGTTTGAGGTTTTTGGGTGGGGGCATTTCTAGGATAGCTTTGACTTTAGATGGATCGACCTCAATGCCATGCAAAGAGATGATAAAACCAAGAAGTTTTCCCGAAAGGACACCAAAGACACATTTCTTTGGTTGAAGACGGACAGAATATTGTAACAGGTGATCGAAAATAATGGTTAAAACATCGAGATGTTCACTGCGATGTTTAGATTTGCCAAGAAGATCATCGACATAATCCTCAAGGATAGTGTGCATAATGTCATGAAAAATGTAAGTCATAGCCCACTGATAGGTTGTGCCAAGCATTCTTAAGGCCAAACAACATGACACGATAATAGAAGGTTCCCCAAGGAGTTATGAAGGCAGTTTTATGTTGATCGGCCGGGCTTCCAACATTTGATTGTATCCCGAAAAGTCATCCATGAGAAAAAGCATTTCATGGCCCTCAGTGAGATCAACAAGTTGATCAATACTTGGGAGGGGGAAGTCATTCTTGGGGCAAGTGAGGTTAAGGTCTCAGAAATCCATGCATATCCGAAGTCCCCCGTCACTTTAGTGATAGGTACGATGTTAGAAATCCATTGAGGATAGTCAATAGGCAAGATGAAGGAAACAAAAAGGAGTCGTTGAAGCTCTTCTTTGACCAAGAGGGCAATGCGTGGATGCATTTTTCTCAGTTTCTGTTTGACTGGTTTGGAATCGGGTTTTAGGGTAATGTTATGGACAGCAATGTTAGGATCAATTCCTGGCATGTCAGCGTAGGACCAAGCGAAAGCTTGGTTGCGGGTACAGAGAAAGGTAGTAAAGGCGGCTTGTTCTGATGTGTTAAGGGATTGTCTAATCTTCACAATGTGAGGATCCTCCTCTGTGTGGATGTTGATTTCTATAGTCGACTCATTCAACATGGTTTGAGTTTCAGACGGTAAGGCGCGTTGAATATAGGAGTCATCTCGCACCAAGGTAAGTGAGGATGGAGTCGTCATCCTGGCACTCAACAACATTAATTGAAGGTGAATCCTCTTCGATCATGTCTGGATACAGAAGGGGAAGAGAAGATGGGTCCTCATTATCGCGTTGATAAGTGAGAGGACCTAGGAAGATAGCATTTATGAAAAAAAAAAGTTAGGAGGGATAGATTCAGGGTCTATCGACTCTGTGGGTGACGATGGCAAAATGGGTGATGATGGTTTGGTAGGGGTGATGTCGTCATCTTCCAGGATACAACTGACACGAGGTTTCTCCGGTGTAAGTGTTTCAGGAAATCCGAGACCACTACGATCATTGTGTTTGCGTGTAGTCACGGGAATGATTGTATGTCGGCCTTGTTCATAAAGACCAAAACCAAAGCCTTTCCAAGCACAGCGAGTCAAGAAGGTGAGGGCGAAACGATGATTTGTCAGGTATTGAAAATCGGATTGGAAGGGAACCACCCAAGAGGAGGTTCAGGGGTAACGGAGGATGCGTCGACACCCCCATACGTTAGGTTGGTGCGGCAATTAGGTGGTCCGTAAGAGATTACCTCCCCCACGCGACAGTCGTAGGTAGGATGCGCATGTAACTGTCCGTACTCCTGTGGGGTATGGAAAGAACTAACGTTATATAGGCGGTACTCCCCCAGCGTAAGGTGTTGAAAAACATCTACTAAGGGGTCTGAGGTTGGGATGTTATCTGCGGAAAGGAAGTGGTATTTGCGACGGCGGTTTCATTGGTTGAAGGTGTAGGTGCGGTTGAAGTGGATGGTAGAGGTGTGGTTGAAGTGGATGGTAGAGGTGTGGTTGAAGTGGATGGTTAGGTTGGATGAATGGGTGTCTTGACTGGTACAAGCACATCATTAGGGCGATATAACATATTACAGGTTTTGAAGGGGGGAGGATCAGCTTTTACGGTGTAGGACTTCCCCTCGTACTCAAATTTTATGCATCTATGTAAGGTGGAGGGAACGCATCCCATAGCCCGGATCCAAGGGCGGCCTAACAACATATTGTATTGGAACTCTCCCTCAAGGACATAGAAGAGTTCGGGTAAAGTGCGTGGCCCTACACGAATGTTAAGGATCACGGTACCTAAGGTAGAAGTAATAGCATCATTGAATGACCGCAACATAATGGGGTTGGCACACATGCAGCTAGAAGGGATATTCATTTGTTGGAAGGATTTTGAAGAGATGATGTTTAGGCTAGTGCCCCCGTCAATCATAACATGACGTACCCGAATGTCCCGACATAAGCTGAGATGAAAAGAGCAGGGTCAGGATCTTCTACACCAAAGTCGACAATTTCGTCTTCGGAGAAACCCAGACGGCTTCTTTGTCTGAGAGACAGAAGTGGTTGGGGAGATAGGTTGTTTGGTGAGCGAAGTAATGTGATTGGGTGTTAGAATGGAGGTAACAGGAAAGGTTTCATTAGGTAAGACCTCTATCCCTTGAAGGATTTCAACGAGAGCTTGTCGATGAGATTCAGAAGTTTGAATGAGATCGTACAGTGTCATTTTTACAGGTGATTGGTGAAGCTGTTTGATCATGGTACGGTGGGAAACTCCATCAGAGACGGGGTAGGCGAGTCCACAAACAACCACTTTAGGTGGTGGTGCGATCGGGATGGTGGACGGAGAAAGAGAGGCCGCAGGTGTGCTTTCTTTCGCTTTCCCATTATTTTTCCGCCTCGAGTAGCAACACTAATCATATTGATCTCGTGAACACGAGAGGAGGAAGATGGTAGGGATAAGTCATGGTCTTCGAGAGGTGGGGTTGTAATAATGATAGATCTTGATGAAGCGAGGACAGGTGGTATAGGAGAGGAGATTGAAGCTAAAGGTTTCTCCCTTCGTAAGTTGTCTTGTTTAACCTTTCTGTCTGAGAGAGGTGACTGATGAAGTATGGCTTTCAACGCTTTGCATCCTTCTACATCATGTCCTGGTGTGCGGTGGTAAGCGTAGATTTTAGACTCATCATAACCTATAGGTCAAGGTTTAGATGGATCATAAGGTCTAAGTGGGGGTAGGGAAATGGTCGCATTCTCCACCAATATAGCAAGGATTTTGGCGTAAGACCCTTTGAGTGGGTCAAAGTCAGAGGAAGATGAAGCTATTGACTGGGTATTTTTGGTAATGACGGGGTATGGTTGATTTGTATGGGTGGTGGTTTAGCCAAGGGATTTTGATAATGGGATTTAACTAAACGTGGCTTCTTTGGCGCAAAAGCTATGTTTAGCTGGTTAGATGATGAGGCCACAGATGATGTGGTATCAGAAAACAACCACGGAGCAATAGGAGTGATAGCAAACAAATCTTTTGATGATGGAATTTGTTTAGGGTTGATAGGTGGACAGGATACGCGGGATGACGGTGTTGATATACCCTTGGATCTCTGTATGGGTGCAGAAGGCGTAGGTCGTTTTAAAGAAAATGCAGGAGGTATGATATATTGATGCAAGGTGGAGGGATGAGGTCCCAATATGGAAGGTAGGTGTGATGACGATGGTTTTAGTTGTGATAGAGGCATAGGTTGAGGAGATTGATTCTGTCTCCTAAGTGGATGGACGGCTTTATTTTTAGATAAATCTAGCCGTTTGGGTGGGTGTGTTAAACTGGGTATTGGTGAGGTCCCAAGCGTAGGGGAAGATTTGGTTAGGCTAATAGAGGTGGATGAGGTATTTGGTAGAGATGAGGGGGGTGAAGATGAGGACATAGGCATTTCAAGCTTCTGTAAACACTTCGGGTATATGGTAGAGGCGTCTGGATCGGTCATCTAGCATTTGAGTAGAATATGGGGTACTCAAACATTCCCATAGGACTCGTCTATCTTCTGAGGGATGACAATCCTCACGTGTAAATAGGAACTTTTGTATGGAAGAAAGGTGGGTTGTGATTACAGGTCCATTTGTGGGTGTGATACTGAGGGGTAGATGAGGCCTTTGTATCAATGGGCGTTAAGAGGTCAACCGGTCACTGAAAAGATTTAGGCGATGAAGAACTAATAGGTAGGAGGGCATGTTTGAGAGGATCCGTCATGATTAAAGAATTTGGTGATGTTGGTGCAAGAGGTTTCTCATCTAAGGATGACAAAAGAAGTGGCGAGCCTTCCTCTTGTACAGCAAGAAGGGTAGAAGGAGATGTTTGGGAAATAGATAAGTTAGATAACATCCGCTCACAATCTTGCAAGGATGTGGTGTAAGAAGGCTCATCTGTGAGAAGAGAACTCTGGGTGGTTAATTCCTTGATGGGTAAAGGAACGGCAAGGATTTCATCTTGTCTTGATGGTGGTGAAGGGGGTTCGGTTCTGCGTTAGTGAAGAGGCTTGATTCAGAATTTTTTCGATAGAGGCTTTTGGCTGGGAGTCGAAGACTGCATGGATCTCATGAACACTCTCCTCGGCTAAGATATCTTGGTTTATGTTACTGTTAGAAGAGTGATTCGGGAATGGTTTGTTGAAAATTTTCAAATTTCGGTTAGCAGGGGCGTTAGGATTATCGAGGGTTATATCCCTGCATCAACCATTTCCTGCACAATGTTTTTCAACATCTTGCAGTTTTCATGACTGTGTCCCTTCACGCGGTGGAAGTTACAGAAGTCATTTTCTTTGTACCAAGAAGGTATGGCGCGGGTGGAATCAAACCCAGAGTGAGGTTTAACAGGAGGTAAGGTAATGGCTCCTGCTTTAAGTAATTTTTCCAATATCACACCATAAGTTTCTCCCAAGGGAGTGTAATTGATGGGCTCAACTTTATACTTATAGGTGGTTTTTGGCGGGGTATTAGACGGTGGTTGGGATTTGACCATCACCGCGTGCACAGCTCCTTTTGATTTCGAAGCAATCGATGGGTGAGGATTGGTGGTGTTAGGTTTGTTGGTGGAATCTTGGGTTCGAAATTGGGGTTTTTGCTGCGCAACCACAATTTCTCTTCCTCTAAGGCTCGAATCTCTAGTTTTCGAGCCATAGTAAAGGCCTCGTCAAATGTGCGGAAAGTTTGAATTTGGAGGGTAGGAGAGATGTGCTTAGCGTAGGCCCGCGTAAAAAGTTCGATAAGTTTGGCCTGAGGCAAGGCATACATAAGTTGGTTGATAAGGCCCCGCCATTGTCCAACGAAATCTGTGATAGATTCATCTTCAAATTGTCGGATGGCATAAAGGTCGGTGATAGATACTTTCTTGGTAATGTTAATGGAGAAATGATCCAAGAAAGATTGGGCTAGTTGGTTAAAAGAGAAGATTGAGTGCTGGGTTAAAGCACTGTACCACTCCAAGGCGGGTCTTGATAAGGACATGGGAAAGGTGCGGAGTAGTAAGGCATCGTCATGAGCAATTAGATAGCAGGCATGTCTAAATGAGTCGCAAGTGTTGTTGAGGATCCTCCTTACTATTAAAACGAGTAAATTTTGGTAATTCCCATTGAGGAGGATATGAATGAAGGGGGACAGAAGGGTGGATAGGCTCCCGAAAAACTTGCTCGTATGTCAGGCGCTACGACTTCCTGAAACAGAAGCCTCCAGATTTTGCATTTTGTCCATCATTTGTTTGATGAAATCCGTGGTTGGATGAGATGATGGTGCGGTTGCGGTAAACGGAGGCAAGATTGGGCCAAGGGCCTCCACTAGACAATGGTGGTGTTAAATGTTGATAAGGTATGGAGGACGAATGTGTTGAGGTGACCGAATAGGGATGTCCTATATAAGATGTTGAGGTCACCGGATACGTGTGTGGAAATGAAAAGGTGGGCGGAGCTTGAGAAGGAAAGCTCGTGTGGATAGGTGGCAGAGAGCAAGTCATGAAAGGAGCAGTCTGCAAGAGAGATGAGGTAGGAGCAGTTGGCGGTAATGATATGTGGGGCCCAAGATTAACCAAAGGAAAGCCAATCATGCCATATAAACCCCAAAGCCGCTGGATTGGGAAACGGGGCTAAGGATGCAGAAGGCAAAGCGGAGTTATCAGGTGGAGAAGGAGCTAAATGAGCAGCTATACTAATAGGCATGCCAACAAGGAGTTGACCATCGGGCGTATGGTCAGGGGCATGAGACAAATAATATTGTACAGCGCTAGGATTAGCGTCCAAAAATTTTGCAAATTCCTTATCTCCTACAGGGATTTTGGGAACCTCACTGGTGTCCGTAGGGTTCCCCATAGAATGTGAAGGGGGCGATTCAGGCAAAGGCACAGAGCAGGCATGTGAAACCATGGCGGCGGCTTGCTTCCGAGTGATAACAACCATGAGCAAGAGTACACAGTAAGGTTTCAATCTATCAGGAACAGAAACAACCCCAGAATGTTGAAATTGGTAGGTTGTTGGTTTGTCAGGGACTGTAAAAGACTGTAACCGATATCGGTCTGCTAACCGATGTCGGTTATACTGTAGCCGGCGTCGGTCACTTAACCGATGTCGGTATAATAGGACTGGTATAAGAAACTGTAAGAAGCTGCTGATTTGGGGTTAACAGTGCTTAGTATGCCTACCAAACTGTTCTGAAGTGATCACAGAAAATAGTGTATGACAGAGAAACAGAACTGAAAACAAGCAAGATACACAAGCAAATTAACAGACTAACCCTAGGATTAGTTTTAATCAATTTGGGCTTATGCCCTTAGACGCAGAATGATGTCAGAATCCTAAACAAAAGACTTAGGGGAAATGTCAAGTTTGTTTTGGCTTATAAGGTTACCTCAATCGGGTGGAGGAATACCGCGGAAAAAAAAGGGGGATGTTTTGAGCTGTTGTGTTAATTATGATGTGATTCGGTATGTGTTGTGCAGTGAAAGTAAGATTAATTTCTGTCAATACCGTGGAAATCACCCCATGTGTATGACTTGTTACTTAATCTACGTTCACTAGAATTGAAAACAACAAGCAAGAATGTAATGCACGTGTTTTAAACCCAAATCGAAAATGATATTCGATGAAGCAAAGAAGATGACTTTCACTAATGCAAAGCTGGGAAAGCAAGACAAATTCTTTTACCAAATATAAGAAAATATCGTGTGAAATTTTTTTGGAGAAGAAAATAGCAAGTATGCTCCCTATAGGAAAGCAAGCAAGAAAGAAAGAAACCCGAAATGGGTCCCACCGAGCATGCCAAAATGTTTCACACAGAAATGCTTCCGTTCTGGGATAGAGTTGCTTCTATCCTTTCATTCCTTTGAGAAGCAGATAAGGGTTGGGGCTAGGAGGAGGAATACCTGTTGAATGTCGAGAGGGCGTGCGCATACCGTAGAGAGAGATCATATCGACTGCGAAGAACTCCTTTTTGTCTTGGAAGGACTACCTACAAGTAAGAATACAAGACCACCAGATTTTAATTAGACAATAAATGAGGAACTGCCTTGGGCCCAGGAAATATAAAACTTCCTTTCGAAGGTGGTCGGTTCCCTTCTAATATGAATTAACACAAATTCTAACAAATAAGCTATTGTCCAATTACAATTTATTTACCTTGTTAGAACAACGAGAGAAAGGGCTAGTCTTGGTTTTGAATCACGGTGACCGACGCCGCAAGCATGTCACCGTACCCAGTTGATGATGCTAACCATATTGGTAGGGGTAGTGCTTTAAGGGGTTAGGTGAAGGTTGGCTATAAGATGGCTATATGATAGCTATGGTGTTTATAAGGCTGGTAAAATGACTGGGGATAGGTAATGAGGTGATGGAGAAGACTCAGAGAGTATGGGGGCTGTTCTTGGGGCAATGTAGGGGTAGAGGAATGTAAGTTAGATGGAGAGTGTTACCGGGTAGTGGATCTGGGGGTAGACTTGTAATTACTGTGATTCAGAAATCCAAGAAATATTATTAAAAGAACGTATAAGACTTACTTACTAGTTCCTGATGAAAAATGCAGGTTCCGGGACTGTGATGACGAAGACAGGGTTCAAGTAGGATGATCTGACAATCCAAGATGAGCTATCTCCTCTCTTGATGCTTGGATGAGTGTCACTGGGCTCTGGTTATTCAGTTGCAGTCTTGGGCTTGATGTCCTTCTCTGCAAACTCCTCTCTTTCCTTCACTTGTCTCTGCTCAGCCAAGTAAATTCCGGATTCTTCCAATGACTTCCCGTTCAGATCAAATGAAAATCCCACCCCTTGTTTTTGGTTGGGAGAGGTCATTTACAGGGAACCGATGGTGGTTACGTAACCAACGGTGGTCGAGTAGGAACCGGTATCGGTCAAGTCAAAGTGGGCTATTTTTAGTAAAATAGCCAACTTGTCCCTCCTTTTCTCCTGAGGGATTAGTTGCGGGATTGGTCAAGTCATTATGAGGTCGGTTTTGGGTGCGGGTGAGGAGTAATTAGTCATGGGTGTGGATGCAGACCAAGTTATAGGTCTTAATTAGGTTAGTTTAGGGTTAGGACTAGGTCATGATGAGGTGGCGAAATGAGGTGGCAGGTTTTGGAGGTGTGGATTTATTAATTGTAAAGTAATTAATAAATAATTGTGTACTGTTTAGGTGATGAGGTTAGGTTGCGAAATGAAATGCGTGGTACAGGAGGTCGTAAGACACAAATTTGGTGTCTACAATGATATTGGTGTGGGGGGGATAGATTTGTGATTATGCGCAACCCCTCTTGCCCCCATTAATGATACAATATGTGATGATTAGCTTAGCATACATGCATGATGTAATACTTAGCATTTTTTGTATATATGATGTAGTGGATGATGCTTTACATGTGATGAAATGATAGATGATATATGTGATAACAAATAACTATGCCACACATACAAGAAAAAGTTAACAAAACTAAACATATATACATATATAACCAATAGAACTTATGATGCAAACACATGTTTTGACAAAGCATACTACAAAGATCAAATTAACATTTTAATCTAAGTAAAATGAACCCTAATAAATGCATACAAGTTACAAATGAATCAAATGCCATACATAATTATTTCAAACAAGATCCAACCTATACTAAGCAAATAAGTCACAACATCACATGAAAAGGTATTTACAATCAACACTATACAAACCAACAACTAAAAGCAATTAAAGCATTACCTTGTTTTTGCGAACAACATTGATATATTTTCTAATGTTTTTGGTTTTATCTAAAAATATAAGTCTCACGGTTATGTTTTCATTGTTTTCTAGGTTTCCCTAAGATAACGTTGTGAAACGAAGGTAGCTTTATCCTGAAAAGGGCAATTTTCTAAATGTTTAGGTTTTTGTGTATCCTTTTTCTAAATGTTTTTATATTTTCCAAGGTCATGTTCAGAAAGCAATGTACAAGAACAAAGAAGCGTGGATGCCCCTAGCGTGATGTGGGAATATACAAAAGGCAGAATGCCATGCATGTATGTATGAGAAGGTGACAATGTGCAAGTGTGCTCAACATTAGATGGGAGTATACAAAGGTAATGTCCTTCATGTAGATATAAGAGCAAATGAGCCAGATCACAATATGGCAAAGGTGGCTCTAGTAGGGTTCCTAGACCTAGTAAAGGAAGTCATATCTAGAAAGTGGGGAGGGTTACCCATCCCGCTTGTAAGAGTAACTTGTGCTTGGCAAATCTTCCTTGAGCACCGAAAACCAGTTTTCACCCAAAGACCTGCCCACTATGCCACAATTGTGTGGTTTTCACATGTAGATGACCTACTTTTTCTTTATTGTTTTCTCAATTTTCCATTTTTTTGCTTGTTTTTTCTTTGTTTTTCTATTTTTAGTTCTTATCTGATATTCTCATCATGCTTAAGCGTAGAACCACTTGAGGTGCATGGCATTCATAGGTTTTAGAAGCTCTTCACTATCTGAATATGTAAGTTTATAGGCTCCTGATCCATATTTTGTAATTACCACATAAGGACCTAACCAGTTAGCCTCAAACTTACCTTTCTTTTCTTTGTCTTTGACGGTGTTCTTCTTATTTTCTTTTAGAACTAGATCTCCCACTTCAAATTCCCAATGAATTTTGCATTTGTTGTATCCCTTGGACACTTTATTCTTATATACTTTCAGGTGATTGAGTACTCTAATACGCTTTTCATCTAATAGTTCTAACTCTATCAAAGGCGAGCAACTCTGTAGTCCTCGTCTTTATCAAGATAGTCTCGAGAGAAATTCTCGGGAAGCAAGCTCCACTTCCAAAGTTATGATGGCTTCAGTCATAGACAAGTGAATATGGGGTCACACCGGTAGGAGTGCGGATGGAAGTACGATAGGCCCGAGGGCGGGATATATCTGTAGGTGCCAATTATGTCCGGTTTTACTAACCATCCTCTCCATAATCTGTGCACAAGGGTTTTATTAGTAGCTTATGCCTCATTTGCCTTGGGGTAATAGGGGTTGACCACTTGAGTTGGATATGGAAGCGTTGACACAAGGTTTTAACCATTTTTTTTTAAAGATTTATCATTATCGGTGACAATGGCTAAAGGGATCTCGTAACAACATATGAGATGGTTCATGATGAATTTTGAAATCATGTACCTTTGGTGACATAGGTAAGAGGGACAACCTCTACCCATTTGGTAAAATATTCAAGGTGGTAGTGATGATGTGAGTATGACCATTTTAAGAAGGATGGAGCTTCCTATGAGATCCGGACCCCATTTAGAGATTGCCAAGGCGTTGTAATAGGTCAGAAGGCTGTCTTGCTAGCGCGTGTATCAAGTTTCCTTATTTTTGGCACATTTCACACTTCTTTACAATGTTGCAGCAATTTGATTCCATGGTAGGTCAATAATAGCTTACTCTTAATAGATTTTTAGCTAATACCATGCTGCTAGTATGTGCTCCACAAATACCACCATGTACTTCCTTAATGGTGTGGATAGAATCAGCAACATCCAAACAGCGAAGTAGATTCCCATCATAGCCACGACGATAAAGGGTGCCTCCTAGGAGGGTATAACGGGCTATGCGGCGGATAAGGGATTTCTTTTCAGAATGGGTAATGTCTGGTGGAAAATTTCCATCTTGTAGGTATTGAAAGATAGGGTCATACCAAGGAGATAAGGGACCGACAACTTCACATGCTAAATTTCACTCGACATGTCATATCTTGGTACTTGTAAATGCTCTACGAAGAACGGCATATTACTTTCTTCAAGTGCTATGCTTAAGAGAGACCCAATAGTAGCCATAACATCTGCAGATCTATTATGTGACCTTGGCTTTTGCTCAAATATGATCTCATGCAAAGTATTCCTTCAATGTTTCAACCATCTTTTTATATGGAATAAGCTTCTCATCTTTAACCTTGTACTCATCATTAACTTGTTTTATGATGAGTTGAGATTCCCCAATGACTCATAGTTGTCTGATGTTCAAATTAATAGCTAGCTTAAGGCCATCAATGAGTGCCTCATACTCTGCAATGTTATTTGTGCATGGGAATCCCAACCAGAATGCTCTTGGTATGACATCACCTATTGGAGTGATGAGGACCACTCCTACTCTGGATCCATGGAAGGTAAAAGATCCATCAAAATGGATCTGCCATTCTACAGATTCTTCAATATACATCATAGATGCATCTGATAAATCTAGGCACAAAGGTTCCATTCCTGGGAGAGGAGCTTCTGCTAACTGATTAGCCAATACCGTCCTTTTAAAGACTTCTAATTTATAAACTCAATATCAAATTCACTCAAGAGAATGATCTAATTAGCCATTCACTTGTGAGGGAAGGTTTGGATAAAAGGTACTTGAGAGGGTCAACTTTGGATATGAGTTTGGTTTTATTGTTCAGGAGATAATGGTGAAGCTTTTGGAATGTGAAGACAACTGCTAAGCGTGCGTTTTCTATTTGGGGCTAATTCAACTCATACACAATCAAGGTGTGAAGCTTTTGGAAGGTGAAGACAACTGCTAAGCAGGCCTTTTCTATTTGGGGTAATTCAACTCATACACAATCAAGGTGCGACTGAGATAGTAAACTACTCTCTCTTTATGGTCTAAGTTGTATTGGGCAAGCAATGCACCAATAACAAACTAGGTAGCGGAAATGTATAAGAGGAGAGGTTCACCTGGGGTAGGTGGCATGAGTACAGGTGGACTGACCAAGTACTATTTTAGTAGTACGAAGGCCTTCTAATAGTCAGGTCCCCATCTGATTGTGACATCTTTCTTGAGAAAAAAGGTAAAGGGGTGGCACATATCTGCAAGTTGTGAAATAAAGAGATGGATTGCCTGAATTTTCCCTTGTAGACTCCTTAGTTTCTTGAGATTGGTAGGTGGTGGCATTTTTGTGATAGTCGTAACCTTAACGAGGTCCACTTTAATCCCTCTTTTTGAAAAAATGAACCCTAGGAGATTTCCCGATCAAACACCAATGACACATTTCTTAGGGTTCAAGCAAACCTTATAGTCCCGTAGACGCCGAAAAATACATCTTAATACTTCAGGGTGCTCTTTTCTACTCTTGGATTTTACTAGGATGTCATCAACATAGTCTTCCATGATGCCACTTATCATATCATGGAAGATAATAGTCATGGCCCGCTGATAAGAAGCCCCAGTGTTCTTGAGCCCGAAAGGCATGAATTTGTAGCAAAATGTTCCCCAAGGGTGATTCATGTTGTTTTATATTGGTATTCTTCTATAAACCGTATTTGTTTATAGCCTTAAAATCCATCCATTAAGGACAACATTTCATAACCAACAGTGGAATCAACAATCATGTCAATGTTAGGTGAGGGAAAGTCATCTTTAGGACATGCCTTACTAATGTCACAGAAATCAATGCAGATTCTTATGCCAATAGGATTTTTCTATACCGGGACTATGTTAGAGATCTATTTTGAATAGTCAATAGGTTTAATAAAGTCAACGGCTAACAACTTTTCCAATTTGTCTTTGACAAGGAGCGCCACCTTAGGATGCATCTTTTCAATTTTTGCTTGATTGGTTTGGCATCCGGTGCACAACAAGGTTTTGCACAACTAGCTCAGGTCAAAACCAGGGCATATCTCGCTTATGTCCATGTGAATATGCCCATGTGTTCTTTTAAGAGCTCTACAAAGATCTTTTGTTCCTGAGTTGAGAGTGAAGCTCCCAACTTTATCATTCTAGGCTGCTCCTTTGAGCCAATGTTGATGCTAATTGTTTCCTCAACAAGCATTTTAGAAGCATCTTCCATCCATGTAGGATCAGGGGAAGAGTAAGATTGACCTCCTGCAGTAGCTCATTATCATCTTTAAATGGATAAATCACTTCATCTTTAGACTCTTCGTTTTGTTTATCTATGATTTTTTCAAAGATTTTGTCACACGTGATATTTCATGTTTATACTTTTTGTTAGGTTCAAGTGGTTGTACTTTTATTTAATGTCTTCTTATTCATGTGTCCACACATATTTGCTTCTTCCCTGAAGTACACATAGGTGTCTGGTCGAATCGTAAATCCTTTCTTGTGGTCCTCACTGGGATAAAATCCTAACTCCCATTAATTCTACAAATGCCTCATCATTTCCAAAGAAATCTAGGGGCACGTGAAGTTGTTGATCCCAATCTATAAGTTTAGGATATACAAGAGCCACTTGATTTTAGTTTGAGAAGATGGATTTGATAAGGAAAGGACCAATGAATTTGGGAATAGGTTCGTGGAAGAAAGATCCTCGTAGAGGCTACATTGGGAATCTACGTCACTATCAGAATGAGATGAAATGTCCTCACGTTTAGAAGAGGTGGTGTCATTCTTAGAAGGTAGAGCATTATGAGGCCTTATCCCAAGGCCATGTTTATCATATTTAAAATCAAGGGATGGGAATAGGCTCTAGCCATCCTTGTGCATTAATGCCACATCCAAACCCACTATAGCCCATGACAAACATCATGCGGTGACCTTTGATGTATTGGGGTGCTTGATGATATGAAGCCATGGTGCCTTCTAGCACTCTACTGGTAGGGTCCTCTAACATTTTCTCCTTAGATAGGACGCCACTATGGACAAATGTTTCCAACGGTTTAGGACATTTCTCGCAAGTGCTTTTAAACTAAAAGTAAGGCTTACCCCTTTTCCAAAGGGATACTGATAAGTCTGATATTAACAAAGCCTATTCAAGAATGAATGGCTTATCTGGGCCATATTTTGATGATGTTGCCTCCCATGAAGAGAATGGGTTGACCAATGAAGGAAATTATTTATTGTAAGGCATGAGGGATTCTGAATCTAACTCTTTTTTCATAGCTTTTGTTTGTAGGGGGACAACTACATCTGCAGGACACTCATAAGCTACATGAGAAAAACTGTGTAATTCCCTACAATGTGTGAATGGTTCCGGTCACCCGAATGGTAACCACTTGACCTTCATGGTATAACTTAATGCACCGATGAAAAGTAAATAGAATAGCTTACATGGCATGGATCCATGCACGCCCAGAGCATGTTGTATGGAAGGTCCAAGTCAAGGACATGGAACGTTGTGTCATGACACATTGGACCTACTTCCATGGGAACTACTATAGTACCCCCTTGATTCTCTTTCTTCATTGTCATGCCGTGATTGTGATAGTCTTAGGTCGCAGATCTTATTAACAGGCCTAACCGCTAACTAGCTTCAAAGTGCAAATATTTAGACCTGATCCCCCATCTACAAGTACCCTCTTGATTTTGCGACAGTGTAACCACCACTTCAAGATACAAGGGTAAGTTATGTTCTGGTTGTTGTTATGTGGGATTGCAATATGATCAAAAGTAATATGCTCATGGGAGTCTAGGCACGCAATCATGGCTTGAAGGTTCATGGGGTCTACATCTATCAAAACCCCTAATTTTTGCAAAGTCTTATGCAAGATGTTCTTATGGGCATTAGAGATTTTGAGGAGATCAATAATAGATATCCTAGCAAGTTTTTCTCTAATTGTTCTTTTAAATTATATTGACCTTCCGAGGGATAGGTACAGATATGGTATGAATAAGTGGGCACGTCTTGTCCCTACTACACACCTCTTTTCTAAAATCCAGATGGTGTTGATATGTTCATTGGATGAGCTGATACATCTAATGAGGGAATCATAAGGACTACCATTTGTAGGGTAAACATAAGCAGTTCTATAGTCATTAGAGGTTTTCCCGTTATCTAGTTTCCTTTTCTTTTTATCTACATGATTAGGAAAAGGTTCCTTGTAGATACCCATTTTTCATTTGGACCTTTCCCAGACTCAGGGGGAGAATCCACAAGTGATCTTTCCTTCCTTGATGAGATCTTGTATATAATGGCACAGTCTCAAACACCTATCCGTTTTGTGTCCTTTAACATGGTGGAAGTCACAATATTCATGATCTTTGAACCAACTTAGGTTTTGGAGCATCCTCTGGGTATGGTACCATTGTAGTTGGATATTCCACCATTTTTGCATCATCTAATTGTTTTAGGATGGTAGACAAGGACTCTGTTAAGGACATAAACGTACATTTGGTAGGTGTTTTGGGACGAGGTCCTTGTGAAAGCTTCAAAAGTGGGCATGTCTATACAGCTTGGACTCTCTTGGAGTCTGTGATTCCATCACTAACAACATGCTTATTCTTTTTGAATAATTTAGGTTTGTATATGGATTTGGCTTCATGTTTGGTTTTAATGACAGACTTAAGTGTTCCCTTTGCAATGAGGGCTTTCTCAATTTGACCGCCTTTCTCTATGAATTCTTTGAAGTTTGAGTCATAATGCATTTGTAAGTGAAAGGCTATTTCTGGGTTCAAGTTAGGAACAAATTTTCTTACTAACTATTTTTCTAGAAATGCACAAGGAAAACGACTAGCTAACCCGTGCCATCGTTGTAGAAATCCTACAAACGTCTCAATGGGTTTTTGTTTTGTATTGCATAAATTATTCATTTTGATGTCACTTTCCATGTTATAGGAGTAGTTTCGTATAAATTTTTCTCTGCTAATACGGGCCACGTTGTAATGGATCCTTTGGGTATGCTATAGAACCATTCCAATCCCATGGCTCCTAGGCTGCGAGGAAAAATTCATATTAAGAAATTATCGCTATATGCGACCTCTTGGCAAGCCATGTAAAAGTCTTTTATATGATCACGAGGATCACTTTTGCACTTATACTTATCAAACTCATGAATGATAAAGTGTTTTGGGAAAGGCTGTTGTAACATGTCCTTATCAAATGGGTAAGGGCATAGTTCTTTATATGAATATTTTCTACTCTGGCCTACATTTCCCTATTGTAATGTAGTAAGCGTATCTTTCATAGATTGTAACTCTTTCTGAATGAGTTGCTCCTTAGTAGGTGACATTGGTCTTTGTACCTAAGTCACTTTAAATGTATAGTCCGTGTGTGGATCAAATTGAAACTCACTAAGTTTAATTTTGTCTTTGTCTTTGTATATTTTTCTTCTTGAAGAGCCTAAATTTTCTAGCTTCTGGCTCAACTTCAAGATCTATTTTTGGAGGATCTCTTCCTCAACCAAGGGGTCCTCTTCTTCAACAAATTTCAGAGGGGAAGCTTTACGCTCAATTTTCACTTTACGTGAAGCTTTATAGTGAGATTTTCGTGATGGTTCTCCTTCGATAGTGGCCTTATGTTTCCCAAAAGTGGAAGTGTATCCCACATCAAAAGGATTATCTATGTCTAAGAGAGATCTTCGCTCTCCTAGTTTAGGGTTAATGACCTTTGTTTCTTCTTCGCACTCTTGTGGAAGTTTAGCTCCTAATTCTAAGACTCTTGTGAGTACTTGATATTTATTATAATATAGGATTTCATCAAATCTTTTAGATCTAACCTTTGTTGTTCTCTCGAAAGATTCTGACTCTTCTCCGCTATGATCAATTAATAGCTCTGTATCTTTGACTTGAGAAAAGAGAGGGGCCAAATTGTTGCCACTAAATGGGAAGGTTTCGAAAGGGTTTTCTCCTATGTCATGCTTGTTTGATTTGGTTGCCATTTTTGTGATTTTAGGCATTACTAGCAAATGTTTATGTGTAGCTAGCGTGACCCCTAAGTGTATGGTTTTTGCAAGCCGCTCAAGGTGATGTTTGAACTATACTATAGTGTATCCTAGATGCAGTGTTATGTAGTCATTTTTATCAAGGAACACTCATATGCACACCTAAATGTAATGATCACTCAATTTGTTGTTACCAAGCCTATGCCCTAAAAACAGATAGTGAAAATATCATATCAATATGTAGGTCAAGTCGATTCTAACAAGGCATAGGTACTGATGTGGTATTGATGTAGTCCTCGACAAGGTATACTTAAAACTAGTTTGAATGTCGATGAAAGCCAAACCTTCTAAAAAATGGAAGTCGCGACTAGATATAGCGTAACAACGTCACCGTGATACATTAACCGAGCAAGCAAGGTGTTAGTACCATGACAACTTTATCACGATATATATAAGGCATTATCGACACTTTTCAAGAATACTTAGATGACATCAAAACCAAAACCAGTGATAAGTATAACAAGGATTTTTTAATCATGTGAGTAGTGTAACCACGCAATAAAGGGACTTATACCATTTTCTCATAAAAATGAGAACACGATGTAAGTACCAAGATTGTGTGTCTAGAATGCGAACAAAATTATCAACTCAAGAAGAGACGAAAGATGAACCAAACTCACAATGGTGAAGATGATCTTGAAATCAAGATGGAAGGACCTTTATCAAAGATACAAAAACATACCTACGCACTTTAGACGTTTAACAACCCAGCCACAAACATGGATGGGCGTAAACGGACAAAAAAGTGGTGAGCACTATCTCTAATAAAAACGTGCAAGGTATACACCTTACACCCCAAAAAATGGGCGGTGAGGATGTAATGGTATAGATCAAAAGATGAAAACAAACCAAGCACCACTTGGGCAGAGTTTCACCTCATTCGAAGACAAGAATAAAACTAAGAGAAAGTGGGACATAGTTTAGTTTTGTGATGAAAGACACTTAGATAAAACTCACAAGGGTTATTTTCCTTGTTTGACAAATAATGTTCAAATTCCAAATGATTTGTCACTTCGTGATGGCCTGACACAATAATTGACTAGTAAAAGTGGGCTCCAAGATAGAATGGCCTCCTTAATAAGTTCTCTCAACTAGGTGTTACAAAGTTGTCTTAAGCGAGTGTGATTTACCCAAATAGTCCCTTGCCTATCTTGGGAGTATCTCGGCTTTACTTTACCCCCTTCAAGCACAAAGGGAAACTAGTGTGTCCACGTGTGCTCTCCTAGGGTCGCCATACGGAAAACTGGTAACTCTAACTCACAAGGCGTACTAGTCAAGTGGGTAAGTGGAGTGCTTCCTGTTTCATCCACGAGGTTACACAACGGTGGATTACTTTAGGGTTCCTAGAACCACCCCCATTGTTGTAGCTTAAGGTATTATGCCAAAGGGGTTATGTTCTAGTTGAGCGGATAGGGACATACCCTTTTCCGAAACTTGCAATACAATGTGATGAAAGTGGTGTGTTTTTTATCTTTTTAACTTAAATGTGGTTTTAAGTAGCACACCATTTGGAAACCTGCATAAAACATGTGTATTAGAAGTTTTTCGTTTTGGACGTCTTTCTTCTACAAGCGTTGGGTCTTGTAGACAACAAGTTTTAGTAATTTTCCATTTCGTAGATTGATTTTAAGAAAGATAACTTTACACCTTGCTTTTGATACCTAATATCGCCAATAGGCATGAAGGAAGAGCATACACAATGTGAAAAAGCTTACTAAATCACATGAAATTTTACTTTATCCTTTATAAAATAAGTGTTTGGAACATTCGATACAAGTTTTGTATAAGTTTTTTTGATCTCCAAGATCTCTTTTAAAGGCGTGAGGAGAGAGCATATGTACTTTTTACAAAGCTATGTTTTTAAGCTAAGAACCAAAAACACTTAACTATTGCAAACTGAAATACCAAAGAAAAAATTTGTTTTTAACTTGTTAGTCCGAGCAATCTATAGAAAACATCAGAAAGAAATATTTTGTAGATTACAAAAAATTTCAAACTTTACACAAACACCTGCACTCCTAAATCGACACCGCGCTCCCCAACTGATGGGTACACACCTAACTCAACGAGTACACTGCAGCAGACAAAAATTAGTGAAATCTAGTATACTAAACACATAGATGAATCCAAATTAGACAATGACGCTCGTAACTCAACATGGATGCTTAGTTTTCAATGGATACATGCCAAAGCACAAAACATATAATTTCAAATTTTTACATAGTCAAGCTATTTACAGAACATACGCCCAAAGAGGCAGAGACACGGACCAGCCAATGGAGACACGTGCACGTCCCCTACAGAGACAAAAATTTCCAATGATAAGGACAAATAAACAGTACGCTCCTATTTTGATGGGGACGATGGGGTTTCAACGTGTACACGCCCCTTCTTAACACCTACGTGTAACCTGTGAAAAACCTGCAAAACTAACGGATTTTCAAAATTTCAAAAGAAAACATGTTAGTTGTTAGTCAAAGTGTCCTATTTCTATATCAAACCCATAAAATACATGTAAATGAAGGTCATTTATCTAGTGTTAGAAACAAAAATGAGGAAATAACAAGTGATTTTACCCAAAAACTTGAAAATGAACTTTAAAGAACTCAAAAGACCTCCATTAATGGAGGATGGACATAAGTGTCCCACCGAGCATGCCAAATATGTTCAATGAAAAGTTGTAAAAGCCATGGACTTGGGGTAAGAATCTCTAAAGAATCCCCAAAGGCTTTGAACAAGTTGGTCAATGGACCATCTGATAAGAAATGAGCATGGGTTTCTTCTTTGCATACATTAATTTGAAGTAAACAAGAAAACTAAGCAAATGAAACTAATGTCTATTCTTTGAAAGCTTGAAATAATGAAGCTAAGAGGATCTAAGCATTCAGTTTTGTTTAAGAGAAAGAGATATCCCCATTAATGGCTTCAAGGCAAATGGTTATTCTCTTTTACTCTATATTTGTGCTATGAAATACAAAAGCAAATGCTACTAACTCAATGGAAGAAAATGAAATACAATGTAAAGCCTAAAAAAAATACTATAATCTGTCTAGGAATAAGAGAGAATTCTTAGAAAATGAGGGAGAGGGTCTAGCCCTATTTATAGTTTTCCATTTGGGAAAAAGGGAGATTTGGGTGCATGTGGGACAAATGTAAAAGTCCAAAAAGCACTTTTAGCAAGTCAAAGTGAGGTTTGACTGTGTTTAGAAGAGATTGACCATGGTTAAGACTAGCTAACCATGTTTAGAGGGTAATTAATCTTACTTAGAGAGAAATTAGGTTTCTGAAGGGCTTAAAAGAATTAATCAATCCAATGAAGTGGATTGATACTCCAGAGAGCTAATAAAGGTGGTAAAGAAGAGAATATTAGCCAAGAAGAGGTTATTATAACCTATTTAATTAGTTTACAAGAGGAAATATGACCAATAGAGTGTCGTAAGAGGGGAGTTAGATAGATCTAACTGATGAGGTGTTGTAAATTTACAAGGGGAAGAATAGTTAGTACAATATTAAGAATAATAGTGCATTGATCAAACTACAGGTGTCTACAAATAGGAATATGAGGAGGCTTGTTGTAATTAGAGAATTTGGGATTGTAAATCATGGTATAAAGAAGCTAGGTCATGAGTGTTGGAAGAGGATCCATGTCACATGTGAGAAGTAATGGGGAGGGTAAAGTGGGTTGTAGGGGTAGGCATAGAAATGGGGACAATAGATGTAGGTGGAAGACTGCGGTGGCGGGATGCAGGAGTAGGTGCAAGTGTCACAATAGGAATGGAAGTATCATTGGAGACCAGAGATTTGAGCTCATCTAACTACTTGGAATCATCACGGGAAATGAATAATAAGATATCTAGGTCTTGAGGGTGTTCAACAAGATGGGCATTGAGATCATGAAGATCTGTGTCAATAAAAGGGCTAGAAATCTCAACCATGGAAGAAGATCAAAAGAATGTTTGAGAAGAAGTGGGGTTAACCAAATGGTTTAATATAATTTTAATTAAATTATATTTCAGAGTAAAAATGATATCCAAGTGATAAAATATAGTAATGTCTAAATAATAAGCCTTGAAAAATGTAAAACCATAAGCAAATGAGAGAGGGATGATGACTTGGCTGATTTTGTGTCATCTAGGAGTGATCTGACTACATATCTACTAGAATGGGTTGGGAACACTGTCACAAAGGATCAATGAGGGTTTAATAACTCGGGGATGTGCCATAAAGAAGCACCCATAGGAGGAAATGATTGCCCAGTCTGTGTGTGATTGATCATCGGGTGCCTATGTCTCGCTAGATGTTTAGATTCGGTCTTTTCTAGGTCAAAAGATCTTTGCTCCAATATTAACTTTTTCACTCTAACTTCGTTGTTAGGGTTCTAATTGCACCTATAACTGTAAAACAAATGTCTACTCTACACATGTCCACAAACCACAACAAATCTAATAAAAATATACATAATTTGGAGACAGACTAACCTAGGAAGTCACCCGAAGGTAGTACTTAGAACCGAGCATTCCACTACATCTCAAACTCCATGTATTTATTTGTGTGTGTGAATCCATGACCTAGGTTTCCCTCAGTGCAAGTTGTATGATGATAGTGGGTTAGATGTAGATTTTACCAGTATTCATAGTGTGTGTGATGAAATAGAATGAAATCCTCCTATGTTGTGTATGCGCAGATCAATGTAGCCCTTGTCCCTTATATGAATGTGCTAGATGTATGCCTCAGAGTGCTCTTTTTTTCCTTTGTGCAAGTTTGGGTGGTAATAGATAATACTTATAGTGTTTGGTCCTTTATTTAAGAGAATTAACTAATTATATATATGTTTCCCTTGTTTGAATGTTTTAATTGACAACTAAAAGGCCGGACTAAAGTTTTAAAAGGTGACCAAAAGGCGAAAAGGACCCAAAAGAGTAAGAAGAAGATAAAGAAGGGCAGGAGTTCCTAGGAGGCACATGAGTTCCCGGGAGCTCTTGTATTATCTAGGTGCTAGTTTTGAGGCCATCAAAAGATAAATCATTCAAGTGCTGAAAGATCTATAAGATGTGTAAAGCTAGTAAAGTGCAATAGATAAAGTAATCAAAAGGCCAAAAGGAGTTGTCAACCACTAGTTTTCTTGCTTAGGAATCATGTATACATTAGTATGCTTTAGGACCTATAAATGTACCCAAGTGCACATATTTTATGTCTGCAATATCTATATAGAGTGGGAAGAGTTGAATGGGGAGGGGAGGAGGCGAGTGTCCGGTTTTCACTAGGTTTTGATAAAGAAACATATGGACCTCCCGTGAAGGAAAATTATCATTTTTTCAATTATTTGTAGTCAATCGGTTGAAATGCATAGGATTATATCATAACATGTTTCTACTTCTTCCCATGATTATTTCAAGCATAACATAAAATTTTATTTGAAATCTCCATCTATTATTAATATCACAATTGATGTAAATAAATCCATGGTTTTTTACTTTTTGTTTTGATAAATTTTAGGTGATTTTTTTCTTTTTCCTTGGTGAATGCTCATATTTGAAGTAGGTGTAGGGTGTCCATACCCTATTCCTAACAAATTATTTTGGCAGATCTTGGGAGTAGAATGAGGAGGGGATCATGTTTTTATGTGTTGGTCTTGAGATGTGCACCAATAAAGATCACCAAATTGAAGCTTGGTATCTCAACAAAAAAATGTGAATGCCTCCAAGGTGTCGACACATGGCTTCTTAAAGGAAATCCTCAAGGTAAAATTAGCTCTTATCCTAACTATTCTATGGTATCACTAATCTACTCTAATTTATTGATTGTAATAGAAAAGAGATGAGATATAATCAAATAAAAACAAGGTGATGTACTAAGAAGAAAGAGGATCACCCTCCCTATATGAGTTAGCAAGTGAGGGGAAAAAACAAAAATCCAAAGATCGAGATGATCCACAACCAAGCTAGAATCTAAATCTAAATCTCACTCTCAACCTTTGAAAGACACAAAGAATAAAAACCTTACAAATTCCACACACGATAAACCATGAAGATAACGGTGAGCTAAGGAACATTTAACACAAAGACAAAGGGAATATATGAGCCACAACCATAGATATATTAATAGATATAAATATACACAATATTATATCAACATATTCTATTTACAAATATGAAAATCAGATGTCGAGGTACTCGGAAGGATCAACACCCAAAAAATAGAGTAACCTTTCTTTCAAGGAAGAGGAACCATTTTACAATAAATTAGATTGCTACTTATAGAAAGAGAAGAGAGAGAGGGAGAGGGAAGAAAGAAAGAGGATGAGGATGAATCATAAGTTGAAGTATATATCCTTCTCAATCTTATCCCTTCCACACAACTCATAGGAGCCTAAAAATATTCCTAACTAAAATGACCCGTCAAAAACCACCTTCTAGGATACTCTAGATATCTACAAGCACAATTATTATCCATAACCATGAATCATAGTTTGGGAGGGGTGTGAAACAACCTTATCCACAAAATTTTCATATGTTTGCAAGATTATTTTTAATGATTTGATGCCTTCATCTAAAAGAAACAAGCAGATATTTTGTTTGAAAGTTGATCTCTAAGAAAACTATCAATGCAAGCGCTTGATATTATAAGGGTGAGTAAAGATGAAGCTGCCATTTTTTCACAGATTATGATTCTACCCTTTGGACCACTATGAAAGCTCATCCTTTTGATCAATAGATTATTTCACTTCATATGTGTTTTAGTGGGACTAAGAGGGAATAAAACCCTAAAAACATCTTATATATTAGGTTAGAACACTTCAAAATCATATGAGAGTTATTTTGGGGCCATTGATATGATATTTGAGCTACAAAAACTTTATGAATCTATCATGCACCATTTATAAATCCCTCAACCATTCTCTTTGAAACTAGAGCCAATGTGTATCTCTCTTAATTACCTTTATGCAATGGTACCAACCACATATTATTTTGGTACTCCCAATCAAAATATATGATCAAATTATTTTTCTCTATTATCTTAGTTGACGTCCTCTTGTTCCTTTTATTTTTAGATAAAACCATAAAATTTAAGCTAATAAACAATAACTATAATGAATCTCATTGTTCACAAAAAAATTTCATGTGTAACCCATGTTATGTTTCTTCAATCAATGCTTCAAAGAATCTACGAGGTGAGGAATTGTTGATGGGTTCTTCCTCAATTTTGAGAACAACCCGCGAAGTTAAGGAAACAACCATGAGATAGAGAAGGAATCCATGGAAAGAATAGAAAATACGCCAAAGACTCGTAGATATCCATGGAAGAATGAAAATCCACTAAACACAGGATAAAGCCACGGAAGCCTATCCAGAGCCACCGAATGAAGAAGACCAGAAACAAAATGTAGCATAAGCTAACAGAGTCATGACCAAAAGAGGTGTCTTTTAGCTAAATTTTTAAGGAAAGATTTTTATTGTACTTAATCAAAATAATATGTGTGTAGAATATAGAGAAAGAGTTTGTGATGTTGTGAATGTAGAAAGAATACAAAGAGATAATGTAAAGAAAAAGGATAGAGGCATATGAGGGTTATATGAGAAGTGTGTATGAGACTAATGTAATGTATATTGAGATATGAATAAAGATTGATGATTGATACAAACCGTATAATATGTATGTTACATTTCATTATTTGTGTTCATCTATTTGAATCATTTTATATTTCCCTTGCATTTCTAAACCCTCACGCTATTATTGAGTCTTAAGGTCAACATTTTGGCGTAGGGTCCAAAGTTTTGAGATGATGTAGGGAACTTATTGTTGCCACCTATCCGCATGGCCACATGTCACTCATCGCAGTGTTATGTGAAGTTTGGGAGGTAATACTTAGGATCTATAGAATGCGGTTTGATGATTACTACCACCTATCCTACCATGCCACGTGTCCTCCATCGATATATCTGTATAGTTTGAAGTGAGAAACTAAGGATTAAGAGAATGTTGTTCACTCGATCACCTCTATGTGTCCTTAATGACACTTTTTACTAATTAGTGCTCTACAAAGTCCAGGAAGCGGGAAAAAACTTAAGGTTTACAAATGTGCAAAATTTTGATTGCCACCACTTGTCATGCATCCATCAAAGGTGCTAAAAATATGAAAATGTGACCAAGTTCGGGGGCCTTGCAGAACACGAGAAATCCAATGGGTTCCAAGTATCGCATATCCATTAGAGGCACTTAAAAACATAAAAGTGACCAAGTTTGAAAGCTTGGAGATTTGATTGAGTGACACATGTCCTTGTTTTTCTCTATTAAAATTGATGGGCCTACTATAATTTAAAGCCAAGGGATATGAATGTCATTTTAAACTTTTCAAGATTAAATTCCACTAAAATGGTATAATTTTATTTTTATTTGGCTATTATGAACTTTGAACAGAGGGGGAAGCAATTTTGAAGAGTTATAATTGAAGTAATTGTAGGGTGTTCATACTTCTTCCCAACAACTTATTTGAGAACATCTTCAGAGAGAAGAACGAGGAGGGGGTTTAGTTGTTCATTTAGTTATAAACAAACCAATTAATTAAAACCTTTTTATGTGTTTATTGTATATTATTTTCTTATTAAAACAAAAATCTTGTAACGAGAAAAGCTATAAATTTCTTTGAAAGTCATACATAATTTGATTAAGGAAATGAAATATATATATATATATATATATATATATATATATAATTATTTTAATGCTTGGATTCTTACTTCCCATCTAAAATTCATAAATGCAAACTTTGAATTAGTAAGAAGTGCATGATCAAAGCGTGATTAAGTCTTGGGGGCATTTTTCTAAAGTTCTAACATTTATGGGTATTACTTTTTTTTGTTGAATTTGATGCTTGTGACGGATTTAGTGTACAAATTTTGTAGGCTTAGTGCTAAGGATTGAGGGGTTTCCATTCTACCAAATTCACCTAGGGCATGATCTTGACCTTATCCCTTATTTATTGGTAACTCCTTAGATTGGACCTTTAGTGGGTGGGTAGACAACAACATCATATGCATTGCTAGACCACAACACTTTGATATTAATTTTATTTTTTAAATAATTACATTGAGATATATTATACAATGACAAAGATTAGGTGGAGTGTAATAGAGTGAGTTGTTCAATTTTATTCCTAAAATTAAATTTGACATCCAATTTGACATCTATTAGACCATCACAAGGTAATTTGTCTTTAAATTTGACATCCATTTAACCATCACTTAATTTTTTTCTCTTTGCTTGGGAAAGTCAATCAAATAATAATAATAATTAGGTCATATGGTAGAGTTTAGTGCCCTTTTTCGATAGAATATTTCGAGACCAACACAATGTTGTAAGTAGCTTAGTGCCATTTGTCACCACTCGGTGGGAAATTGAAAAACAATGTAATGTAGTTATTAGTAAATTTGGTATTGATTTAATAAAATTTGAATATTAAATATAATTTCAAAGTCACTACTATAATAATGTACAATAGAATACAAATGCTAAGCACTCTAAAGATGCAATCATGTAATAAAATAGGAGAGATGTGGCACTTATCTAATTTTTTCTAATCCTAAAGCGATCTAAACTAGGAAAAGTAATCAACAAACCGGGCGAGTGTTGGAAATGCTCGATATAAATTCCGAAGTTGTGGACGACAGAGTGGACATGAGCACTTTGGACAAGGTGAGGGCATCTAGACACCAAAGTGACCCCTCCTTGGTGTCGGTGACTAGGTAAATGTTTGGAACCTACTTTTTCCTATATTTTTAGGGTTTCACACTTATTCATTTTTGGTCATTTGTATGTCGCACTTAGATCGCCAAGGTACATGTAACCTATAACAAAAACCTAGCTACCTACAAAATCTCACAAACACATCAAATTGGAATGAAAAATACAATATGTGAAGTCGACTTACTCTCAGCAGATCATCCAAAGGATGAACTTATGACTGAGCACTGCACTACATTCCATACTCCATGTAGTTTTATGTGTTTTTGTGTGAAAGAATGTCCTTAGGTTTCCCTCGCTTCAATGACACCAAGATAGCAGGATAAATATAGATAATTTGAAAATGTGTGGGATGGAATTCAGAACTTCCCCTTCTTATGTAGTGTATGCAGAGTAATCAGCCCAAAAATGCAATCCCTTTGATAGTATGTAGATATGATTTCCCTTTAGAATCGCCCCCATATAATAGTATGTATGTTGTGTATATATAGGGATCTCTTGTTTGAATTTTGACACTAGTTACATGACATACCAACTAGACCTCGGGATAGGAATAATAAAACCAAAAAGGCCGACCAAAAATGTCAAAAATGTGAACAAGAATAAAGAGGATATACAAGTTCACATGGTGGATAGGAGTTCACAGGTGCTAGTGTCCTGGGATAAATGACAAAATATTTGAAAATACTAATAGAAATGGATCTCTGTGACCCAACTAGAACTGGGTGCAAAAGTGACATATGTGTGTGAGAGAGAGAGAGACAATAGAAAAAAGTCAAAAGCAAGCGGATGGACTAGGAAGTGTGTCACTAGTGAATAATGTTCTTATTTAAGATCAATGCATATAACAACATACTTGGATGGTATAGTAAAATATTAGTATGCGTGTGATTTTATGTCTACATTTTCCCCCTATATGCTATTTGAATGAAATTCAAGTAGTGTAAAGGAAGTAAGGAACATACCAATGAGTAGTTTGGAGAAGCCATGTTGCAGAAGTATGCACAAAATATAAGAACATATAGTGTGGCGAACCATGGATTAAAGTGTTAATCCAAGTGGCATAAATAGAGACATCAAACCGTTGTAAAGAGCACTTGGAGAAATTGATGACTTCATTTAGATAATTTGGATATTTTGAATTGTTTCCAATGAAGATTTGAAGGGGTAGGGAGTGATCAATTCCCAACCCAATTTTGTAAATTTTAAACAAGGGAGGATTTGGGTGTCCTGCCACTAGAGGAAGAGTGTTGGGGAAGAGGTCTTGTTTACTCTCCATCCATGACTACATCCCCAAAAGGTCCAACCACTATAGATAGCTAGAGACTAAATTAGTTCTCATGTGTTGAATAAAACATATATGAGTAGTATACGAAAGGCAATGAAGTCTCATTTCCCCACTCCCACGGGTGTCAAATTTTGTATAGTACTAGATGGATCTTGTGTTAGGTCATCTGGAAATGATAGAAAATGTAAATTAACTCCCAATTTAGGTCATTTAGGAGAGGTAGTGAAGTGATGTAGCTCCCAAGTTAGGTCATTTAGGAGAAATAGTAAATTATGATGTATTATACTAGTTGATTTAATTCGATAGTAAAATATTGCTTTGAGATTGGATGTATGTGATAGATTACTCATGGAGAGATTTTTAATTTTTTTCCCCCAGATTAGGTCATTACGGGGAATAGATAGAAAGTATTTGAATAGATTGATTTGTTCCTTCGTTTAAATAGCGTGAAAGAAAAAATTTTCGATAATGATGTACTAGGAGTATCGAATGATCGTATCGTAGCCTAAGAGGGATCGTAGGGTGATCCCAATTGTATGCCCCCACTTTGATGAAATGGTGAGGGCTGGAGACAATGAGCATCGAGTTGAAAGTAGAGGTGAAACGGTGTAATATTAGACCAGTGTAGTATAGAAGATGTGGCAAGAGCATGCGTATATTGAGTAGTATATATGATAGAGTTGAATATAGTATTATGTAATGTGGATAGTATGGTGGTATGAAAAATTTTGAGACAAATTATGTAAATGGGGAAGAAAATAGAGTAACGAAGCTTAAGATATGAGTGAAACCGTGTGTCGTGCATTAGTTGGAAGAATGAGTGCAAATGGTAACTATAGTAAATGAAAATTTGAAAATTTTCTATATATAGTAATAGTAAAAAGTAAATGGTAAGTTGATTTTTACCGTGGTTAAGTGAGAATTGGAGATCTAACCTATGAGGATGCCACATGTTAGGGAAGCGAGTTTGACGAGATTCGAGAGTGTAGCGGCAGAGGCGTAGTAGTAGCAGGCGACGACCAATGATGAGTTGGTGAGTATGGTTATTTTTAAAAATGTGGTGAAATTTACTCATTTTGTCAATTTTTCAAAATTTGAACTTATATTTTTGGTCATTTCGACCCAGGAAGGACCGAATAGGATGTTAACTTCCTTTAGGATGCCAAGCACCTAGTTCCAAGTGTTTGGTGACTTATTCTAGGCACTCGCGTCCTTCTCTCAAGGCGTTGACAACCTAGGAGATTGTTTTGATAGTGTATCATGAAGTATTAGCATGTTGAATTATTTTTCGACTATGATTAGTTGATTTTGAATATGTATGAGGTACTAATGGCACATTTTTGTTGGTGATTATATTACGAGAGGGATATACAATCAAGAGAGTTCCACGTAGGTCCGTCATTTGAGCACATTATTGACTTTGGGGTTATCTGATGTTGAGTGGGACATACTAGACCATGCCATCTTGTGGCACATATAAGATTGGGGGAGGTTCCCCATAATATTCCTATGGTGAATGCATTATGTGAGAGATGATATGATGATACATGTACCTTTTGGTTTCCTACTGAGATGATAATGACCTTAGATGATGTTTATTGGTTATTATGACTGCGATTATGGGAGAGAGAGTGCAGGTTATGAGAATAGTGGATGTTAAGAGATAGATGAGATCAACAAGGTGGTATTTTACCAGACATGGGTACAGACAGAGACCCACATTAGTCTAGATGCAATAGTGAGATCAGGTGTTCCCGGTTGCAAAATTTTATCGCAGTGATTATAGCTTCATCAATGACAATAGAGGGTGGCAGAGTGGGCATATTGTATAAGATGCATGATATTTGTCAACGTATAGAGGAGCATGGGACTATATTTTCATGGGTGTGATGTGTGCTAGCCCATTTATATATTTTCACACAGGAGGACCATGGGGTGGACTAGGAACCACCACATTATTACATGTATGGGCATATGAGAACATTGTGATATTGAGGCCACTCGGTGGGTCACGAACCAAGTGGGCGAAGCTAGAGATTTTTGTAGCAAGGTGGGTGGGTACCCATAGCATGATACTAGAAACACCACCTATAAGTTGATGTTTTATCAAATGGGGCTAGGGGCATCATATGGTGGTTAGAGACTTGGAGGATGGAGTTGAGTTGCAGTGCATTCGACACACCATGTGGTTAGAGGACCGATTTCTAGGAGTTTCAGAGTTATTTTAGGTGGATCGTGTATCGAGGAATTTTGGTATGGCTCAAACATGCCTCCCCAGCCATATGTATGGGTGAGATCCACTAGAGCATCAAGGCATCCCAGAGTGAGGCCGGATCCTACAAGAGTGCAGCTACTACCTCCCGGTCCAGATGAGGCCGATGTGGTCATAGGGGGACCGATACAAGAAGATGATGTGGGGTGTACTCAAGCCTATAGTGAGTGGTGGGCATCACATCAATGATTGGTGTTATTATTTCTAGTTGTTTTGGATGCAACGGTGGACCGTGGGTTGGAGGAGTTGAGGGACATGCACCTACCCCCGATGGATATGGCATAGTAGTTACACTAGCGGGGCGTGAGTATTGTTTGTTGTTATTTTTTTAGTGCAGTGTGATTGTTGTATATATCGTAAAATGTGTGTAGCAACTAATGTGGTGGCGTATGGTTGTAGGTGATTTTATTAGTCATTGATTGTTGATTTGTCGATACAAACATGACATGGAATGTACCTCCATATGTACTCATAGGAAGAGGCATGCTAGAGTGAGTAGATTCGATCACGGGTGAACATGCCCATTTGTTTGAGCCGATGGCTATAGCGGTAGCCACATGTACCATGTTATTGATGAGTGTGATGAGAATCAAACAAATATGAAGAAAACTAGACATTCCATAGGAGGAGGGAACCTATCTCAGGATATATTTACAAAATATGTGGAGCTATAGGGCTGGTTCAAGGAGAAGTAAACAAAACTGACCATACTATAGTGACAAGTAAAGAGGTATAAAGGCCACGACCATCAAAGTAGATTGAAGGTGAAGCATCTAGTTCTAAAGCTCATGCGATTGTGTATAGTGATAGTGATGATGATGTATGATATATATGGATGTAGTGATGCATTTGGTCTTGCCCCAACGATTGTAATTTTACAACTAAGATTTTGGACGAGATATATATACATACATGTATTGGTGTTAGATGTGTTGTGTACTTGTATTGGTATATGATGTGATGATTACCGTTTGCGCTTTGATTTGGTAGATGTTATATTCATATGATATGAGTGTCTTGGATATGTCGTTATGTGGATATAATAGATAAGTAGTGAATTGAAAATAACATGTATGTGAATGAGTAGTATAATGATATGATTAATATGTAATGTGATAGAGTAGTGATAGAGATGGTATAAGAGATTAGAATAATGATATGTTGATAGTTGTATAATGAGG
The DNA here is from genome assembly GCA_018340775.1 of Taxus wallichiana var. yunnanensis. Taxonomy (NCBI): domain Eukaryota; kingdom Viridiplantae; phylum Streptophyta; class Pinopsida; order Cupressales; family Taxaceae; genus Taxus; species Taxus wallichiana. The sequence continues at coordinate 576,994,245 of CM031234.1, read as the reverse complement.
AGATGTAAGCCCATGTTGATAATAACATGCGGTGAATGATGAATGAAGAGGGGGAGAAAATATCGATGCCCCCAATATGAGAATGAGGTTTATTTTTGTAACAAATCCCTCAACAGTCATGTAAGAACCTTAATAACATGAGTGCGTCATTGGGTAATGAGGTGATCATATAAAAATCACCTACCAAAGATGGAGAGGCATACGACATATAGTGAAAGCATGTGAAGCAGTAACAACATGAGTGTAAGAGCCAGATTGAAATTCGATGAAATGGTTCCAATGATAGGAGATGTAGTGGTAGGAAACATAGATTTCGACAACTTAGGAATCCAATGAGATGTAATAGCAATTGTAAGGAAGATGAGATGATGAGCTATGTGGAGAAAAACCTTAGAATTTGGTAGAGGTGACAAGTGAAAATTTAGTGATTGAAGCACACTTATGTGGAATTAGAGAAAGAGACCACTCACAAGATCAAGAGCCAAAGGTAATAACACCCTTATCTTATAATTTTTGTAACTTTTTATGAAGGGCACAATAGTCATTGTCACGGTGGCCATTTATGCGGTGGAAATTGCAATAAGGGTGATCATGCTAGAGATGCAAGCAATGAGGAGGAGGATGTTGATTAGAGGGTAAGTGAATTAAGCACTTATCAAGTAAAGCATGCAAAACATCATGAGGCTTAATAGTATGTGAGAAATGTAATGGATATCAGTAGGAGATGAAGAAGACTTGGGTGGAGACTAATGTGGTGGAGGAGATGGAGGATGCTTATGCGGTGAGGTGATGTAACATGCTTATCATGTGGAGGAGATGGAGACCGTGGAGGATGCTTAATAGATGGAAGAGGAGAAGTGGAAGATGACAAAGAAAGAAGGAATAGAAAGGGACTCTATAACATGTGCAACAATTAAATATTGTTCTAGATTAATGAATTTATAGTATAAAATCATAAATGATTCACATGTATCCTATTGTAATATTTATTTCAATGCATGAATCAAGCCATGACAAAATATAAATTTCTTTTCGAGATCAATAGGCTGAAATAATAATTGATGCATGCAAGAATTGAAACGTAAAATGTAATCTAGAATGGGTTCTTTCTTTCCTTGATGTAAGCTAGGTAAGTGATCATGTGTAACTCTAGGACCATTGTTAAGTATAAATTGTCTAAGAAAAACATCTTCCATTTCATAATATGTACTAATAGATCCATAAGGAAAATGAGTATACCATTGAAGAGCATCATCAAAAGAATATGATGAAAAATATTTTAGTAACAATCGATCATTAGAATAAGAAGCCATAGCTAAATGATAATTCTTAAGATGCAAATAAGGATTTTTAGTGTCATTAAAACATGAAAAGGTAGGCATGATAAAATCCTTAGGAAAATTTGAATTGTGAATTTTCTTGGGAATAGGATTGCCATGAAGAGAGTTATTGTCAATGGAAGCATAGTAGGATTTGATTTCAAGAGTAAGATATTGAAATTGAGATTTCAAATGGCCAACAACATGCATGAGTGATAAAATATCATGTGAAGGAATTGTAGAAGAAGTGAGAGGAACATGAAGAGGTTGAAGTTTTCCATTATGAGTGATCATGGGAATGTGAGAAGAAGAAGTGGAAGATGGAGGCTTGATGGGGATGTTAGACATAGATGTCAAAGAAATCGGAGGAGGTGTACTAAGAGGAATGGTAGAATTGTCATGAATAGCATCTAGAGAAGAAGAAGAAGAAAGAGGTGGAAGAGGAGGAGAGGAACATGGAATATCGATAGAAATGCTAGAAGTAGAATTAGAGGAAGTGATAAGAGGAGTAGAATTATCATGAATAACATCTATAGAAGAAGAATAAAGAGGCAGAAGAGGAGAGGAACATACAATATCAACAGAAATGCTAGTAGTAGAATAAAAAAACAATAAGAAGTGAAGTAGTAGGAGTGGTAGAATAATCATGAATGTCATTGGAAACAACCTCAAAAGTATAAGAAAGTGGAGTGGAAAATTCACATTCAGCAGTCTTAAGAGAAGTAACATCCTCACTAACATGTTCATGATTAGAAATATAATTAGCATCACTATCAAGAGTTTCACATGCAAGTATTTCATCAAGAGAGTTATCATCATATAGAGAAGTAGGAGGAGAAATATCATAAGATATATCTTTGCAATCATTAGAAATATTTTCAGAAGTAAAAAACATGAGATACAACTTTACATTCATCTTGACTAGTATGAGAAACATCATCATGCACATGTACATTTTCAACATTGGAAATAACATTATTTGTATCTACAATGGCACAATCAAGACCAAGCATGTAATCTATAAGAGCATCATCATGTGTTATAATAGGAGTAGAATAAGGTGGAGCAGCATGGGTGGCCCTAGAAGAAGAAGGAAAACATGAAGTAAAGTTTTGGTTGGCGAAACAATGCTCACGCTAGAATTGTAAAAAACGAGTGGGAATAGTGTTTTCGTGAGCAAGAATTTGTCTTTTAATTCTGTCATCAAATCGAGCATTGTGATAAAGGGCATTAAGTTCAGCCTCAACAACATCATCAAGGATAGGATTCACACTAACATGATGCATAGCTTGCCTAGGAGAGGAGGATCTATTTTTAGCCATGAGGGTTTTGGGGATCCTAGGGTAAGGATTTCTAAGAGAGGGGGTTCACCAAATGATTTAATAAAATTTGAATATTAAATCTAATTTTAGAGTCACTACTATGATAATATACAACAAAATACAAATAATAAGCACTCTAAAGATGTAATCGTGTAAGAAAATAGGAGATATAGTGCACTTATTTGATTTTCACTTATCCTGGAACAAATCTAAACTGGGACGATAATGCTGAATATGAACAAACTAGGAAGAGTACCAGAAATGATCGATATAAATTATGGAAGCTGCTAACAGAGCTAGACATGAGCACTCGGTGTTGGTGATCTGGAAAATGTTCGAACCTACTTTTTTCTGTATCACTAAGGTTTCGCATTTATTCATTTTTATCGACTATATGTCACACTTGGATCCCTAAGGTACACTGTAACTCTGCAACACAAACCCTAACTACCTACCCAAGCTCACAAACACCTCAAATTGGAATGCAAAAATATAATATGTGAAGTCAAATCCGACCACAGATGATCATCCAAAGGATGAACTTATGACCGAGCGCTACACTACATTCCATACTCCATGTATTTCTGTGTGTTTTTGTGTGAAATAGTGTCCTTAGGTTTCCCTCATGCCAATGATGCCAAGATAGCGGGCTAAAGCTAGATAAAATGCAAATGTGTGGGATGGAATTCAGCACTTCCCCTTCCTATGCAATGTATGCAGAGTAAGCAACCCAAAAATGCAGTCCCTTTGATAGTATGTAGATATGATTTCCCTTTAGAATTGTCCACACCTATAATGGTATGTATGTTATGTATATATAGGGATTTCTTGTTTGAATTTCGACATTAGTGACATGACATGCCGACTAAAACCTTGAGATAGGAATAAGAAAAATGAAAAGGCCGACCATAAAATTTCAAAAATGTGAACAAGAATAAAGAGGACATAAGCACTCGAGGTGGAAAGGAGCACCCGGGCCCTAGTGTCTAGAATGGGCACTGGTGTCCTGGGATAAATGACAATAGATGTGAACATTTTGACAGTGGTGTCCCCAGATTTCACCCTGAAATTTGAGACTACCCCATGTCAAAAATTTCACACTTTTAAAATAGTGGGTCGTTTTGTGTTTTTATTTCCAGAAGATACTTGTATTGCCTCAAGATATTCCCATTGAATCATAGGAGCCAATTTTGACAAATACCCAGATGCCGAAAATCGTTTTATCACTTCGTCAAGTTTTGTCTGTGGGAAATTTTAATTTAATTATTTAGAGCCCCGTTTGAAGTAAATTTTGCTCCAATTTAGCCTGTTAAAGTTTTGCATGTCAATATTCACATATACCAGTAGGGTTTTCACCATGAATGGATCTTGGGCTATGTCGACTTTTGGCAACGTTTTTCATTTTTTTATTTTTCTCGTATTTTTCTTTGTGAAATTCCCCTAGGCCAATTCCTTCACCAAGATAATATGTTTTCTTTCTTAGAGTATCCGGAGATCATCTACACCACCATGCCGAAGGAATCACCAAGAAGTTAGCTTCTCTTTAAAAAAATGAAGTCATGCACAAAAGAGCCTCTTCTGGGCAAGTCGCATTTTTGGGAATGGATGGATTTAAACTACAATGGGATTTTTGGTAGTAGCAGGCAGGTGGGAATTTTGTACTTGCCTTGTAGGGTACTTTTTCCCATGAAGGCAAAGTCACTTAAGTTACGATGGGAAAATTAGAGGTCGTAGGCAGGTGGGAATTTCTTACCTACCTTGCAGGGTGAAAATTCCCATTATAAAATAAAGAAAAATCACTTAAGGCATTGATGGGAATTTCTTACCTGCCTTGCAGGGTAAAAATTCCCATTATGGAAGTCAAATAGCTTAAGTGGATGAAGGAATTTTGGAGCTGCCATGTAGGGTGAATAATCCCATCAAAGATGACTTTTAAATATAGAAATCAACCTTATTCAAAAAGTGCGACCCCTTTGGGAATTAAATAATAACTTTAATGGCATTTATTAATAGTCTTCCTTCCTAATTTTGGCGCCCAAGGATGATGGAAAGTCAATGCATGATAAGAGGTCAAAGAAGACTGAAGGAAGAAGGCTAAAAATAAATTAAATTAATTTATTTAATGCAGCCTTGAAGCATGCTAAAAAGTGTGACCCATTTGGTGAATAAATAATGCTTTTTGAAGCATTTATTAATAGTTTTTATTCCTACTTTGGTGCCATGGAGAAATAGAAGGTCAATGCATGATGTGAAGTCAAAGAGAACTGAAGGAAGGAGGCTAAAAAAATATATATATTTATTTAAAGGTTGTCATGAGCATGCAAGTTTAGGCACCCAAGTTGAAAGAAAAAGCATGTTTATTTATTAATTAATTGCCAGGAATAGGAGGGGAAATTATTAAAAATAGAATGTTGAAGGTTATATAAGTAGGGGCTGCCATAATGATGGATTAATTAATTCTTTTAGCAAAGGAGTGCAGCCCAGATAGTTTTGGCGCCCAAAAGGAGGAGGATTTTTGCATAAAGAAGTGTTTTTCATTGCCAGAAAGCTTCAAAGTTTGGCGCCTAGGATTGGAGGAGCTTGTTTTATGCCTGTGTAATTATCTGCATATTGGTACAGGTGCCCAGGTGAAGTTGAAAATATTTATGCTTGCTTTGCATGCAAGCAAAGCCTCAAATTTTAGGGCAGCGGATTTATATGCAGATTTTTATGATAAAAATCAAGTGTTCATGTTTCAGTTGCCATCTTTGTCTGAATTAATTACAGGTATTCATTACAGGTGCTTATATAATTGAAAGGGAGCTTAAATCAATGTCAGATACATTGAATATATCCTCTGAATCTGAAGAAATTCCCAGATCTGCACTACCAGAAAGAATTTCATCCGAATAAAAAGAAAAGAATTGCTCGACATATTTCTCTAACTATGGAAAAGCGGGATGAATGAGAAGGCTAACGAGAATCATGCATTACTTATAGATTTTTTTATATCGGTGATACGGATCTAGGACCGAAACCTCTTTCTGAGTTGATTGTGATGATCTAGAGCTAAAAAGACATCTCTCATGTGGGCAGTCAAGAGCAGCGGAGTCATTCAAGCTTCAACATTCCCAATCACAGATTTCGATTGCTAGAATTTTTCATGGAATGTGCAATGTCATGCCATCCACTATCCAGATCAATCGGGATACTATGGGAAGACAATAATCTAGCTGGACACACAATTTATCAATTATTGTCTAAAGATTCCAACACGACAGTGGTGACTACAATCAGCATGTTGGACGTTGGCAACAGATGGGAGAAGCATAAAGTCAACTGTGTGGTCATAATGAACTACAAGTATATGAAGAAGCCCAGATATCCATCAAAGTTCTGAGAACTCTTCCACGATCCAATCTAGTGCAAGAGGTGGATGACATTACCAAATTGCTATGCAGGATAAATGGTGAAGCTAACGCTCACAACTTCTGCTCATGGATGTATGCCTTCATTAGGACCATTGAGATCAACAAAGTAGATTCTATAATCAATTGGTCGGAGATCATCAGTGACAACATCGGTGAACAGCTCCGGAGTGTGAGGCGGACTTGGTATATGTAGCAGCCTCACAGGGTATCTTCTCCAAGCTAGATAGACGGGGCGTACCCTCAAAGGATCCTATTTTTGAGTGTTGTCCACAACTTACTGTGCCTGAATGTAATAAATATTACAAGTTGGTCAATGATCTATTTTTCTACGGATTCATTTTTAAGATGAACGGTGATCCAAGACCAACAGGGTAAGCAAGGAAGCTTAGAAAGTTGTATCCCAAAGATGGTCAGATCTTCATCCAGTTCTCGCTAACTTCACATACATCGGAAACCATATTTTCGGGGAACTAGTCAAACTACCCAGATATCCAAGCAACAGATTGGTCATCATGGAATTATGCAGACAGCTCATGGAGATGCATGACCTACAATCAAAACAAAGACAAGTCTATAGGCTTTTTTCGATCACAAGGGTTATTATAGATGCCATAGCATTCACAGAGCCAGAGGAATTGAAGCGGAGATGTTCTCTGAGTATGAGCATGAGTTCTTCCCAGCACGACTAAACTTCAATCCATATGGGGTAGCAAGAAAGACAATCTCCCAAGAATACACGCATGTGCCTTTGTTAGAATATTTCTGGATGAAGTACAGAAGCGAGTACGAAGTTAGGAAGAAATACTTTAGTAGGTTATCAGCGTGACAAGTGTTTGATTATGGATTAGCATGGATACCTATAGATCTTACAGATGATGGGCTTGTGTTACTTGACACATACCATCAGATGGGAGGGGATAGAGTTGCACTTTAGGAGAACATTGGTGGCTGCCACACGATCAAGGAGAGGTCTCATCATCGTTCTGGTCAACACTTTGAACTGGTTGCTGACAAAGGGGTATTGCCTTGATGAAGCTTTGATGAATCAGATCACAGAAACCTCAATGACAGAGATTCCATCAAAAGGAAGCACAAGGGAGAAAGTAGCAGAAGGCCTGAAAAGCTTAAAGTGCACAAGAAGTCTCATTAGAGGGAAAAGGTCACTTCTACGGCTATGGTGCTAGTTTCGACTTCTCCAACGTCAAGTACTTCACCAAATTTTGCACCTCAGTAGGATACTGCCATTCCTCCATTAAATTTGACAACATTTGTGTTTTCTCCTCAGCCACTGATCTGCACCTCTTCCTGAAGAAACGCTAAAGTTCTGAGATGGCGAGAATTTGAAAGAACTTTGTCTTTAGACAATACAGAGGACAATAGCCATGACACTCGTAGCAATTTCAGATGGAGAGGAACCAGAGCACAAGATGGTGGTAAATTAGAAAACTTCTCATTCTCTCGAGAAGCAATTTCTCAAAGTGGTTGGCTTCACAAATCACCCGAGAGGCTAAAGAGGAGATCAACTTGGAGGAACACGACTTACATTTGCTCCCGAGTTTGGTGGAAAATACGTAAGACCTAAAGTTGCTAAGGTGACTTTGAGGTTGATTCTTAAGGAGTTAGGGAATAATTTCGTTGAGGTATCGGTTCAGCAGAAGGAAATAAGAAGGGTGAACTCACGGTAGCAGAGATATAATAGTGACCAAAGTGCCGATAGGTCAAACCACTACTGAAGGATTGAAGCAAGACATGCAGACATTGATAAATGCTTTATTCCTTAGGATTGAAAAAGAAAAGGTGGAAAAAGTTAAACTTCAAAATCAGGTGTCTCAGTTGTGTGAGATTATTGCCAAATTTGAAAAATCTTCCACTCAGCCAATTTTAGCACATAAGCAGGTGAGTGATCATCTAATGCAGGAAGTGGAAGATGCAGGTAACCAAGTTAAAGAGATCGATGAATGGAAGAATCTAATCATTTTCCAAGCTTCGTACAACTTAGGGGGTGTTGGACCATCTAAAGGTTATCAAGGATGCATTGGTTCAGCTGAAACAACTAGTGACGAGCACGATGGACATAAACACAGAGTTGAAAGTAACACGAGTACTATGGTCGAGATAAATAAGTCAACGCCGAGGAGGTTTTGACTGTAGAATGAATTGTGCCTGATGGATCAATTGAAAAGGGGAAGAGATTGAGTTTGTAGTTTCTTTACGCTTGGAGATCATCATAATCATAATGCGGGCGCTCGAGAGTATGGAATCATCACTATCAGAAAATGTCATTGCTTTCACCAATGAGGAAGTGGTCGGGAATGTTTCTTCATACAAAAGGACCATTCCTAACAAAGTGCCTGATTCCCTGGAAGGATCTCTTCTGATGGTGCAAGAGAGGATTGATGGAGCTATTAGGCCTTTCATGATGGATTCCATCAGCAAGCTGGTAACACTGCAGTCAGACATTAAGAATTTTGGGCCTAGCTTGAAGGATGTGGAAGTGTGCATCGAGGTTTTGAATGAAGGCTTGTTACAATTCAGGACAGAAAAATAAGTTGTGGCTAAAACAGATGGGAAGTTGTTGAATTACATGTTCGACAAGTATATTCAGTATCAAAGCAAAAAGAAGATGTAGGGGTTACAACTGGCAGATCTTTCTTCTTCTTCTCTTTCTTCTTCTATTTCTACGTTTCCATATATAATTGTAAAACTTAAAAGTTATTGGTTTGAAAACCATTACTTTAAGTTATGTGGAATGATTCTATAAGTTAAATGATAGATGTGCATAAATTTGACTAGAACTCCCAATACATGTCACTTAGAGAGGAATTGAAGGAAGATGATTGCGCTGATGTTATCTTTACTTCTTTTTATGTTCTAGTTCGATTAAGTTTCCCATTTGTAATTTCCTTCTACATTCTATAAGTAGAGGAAAACCTTCAGGTTAAGGATTAGAATTTGTAAGCGGCATTCTTGTGTTCCAGACTTTGTGCTGAAACCCCTGATAGCTATTTGAAAGCCGAGGAATAGAAAGGAGCATATTTCTAGAGAACTTTGTGTCAATGATGCATTTTGTTTCTAACTTTCTATCTTAGATCTATTCATAAACTTTTCGTTATTCTATATCTAGATCTGAAAGTTCCCTTTGCTTATAATTTTGTATGTTAATATCTATCTGTTCTATCTATGTGCATGCAATCAAATCTGTAATCAGTAATCTATTCATTGGGTTGCACATCTTCCCTCTTTCTTTCCTATTTTCTACGATTTTCTTCTTCATTAGATATTTCCTTTCTTTAATAGTTGCTTACTTGCTCGCAAAACTATACAATTATGGTTCATGAGTTGCATGGTTAAAGTAATACCCACAAATAGATACTAGCATATTTAACTGAAAAATCTTACACGGGAGCCTCACCGATAAATAAGGGAGATTTATCTCATGACTGCCTAGGTTTTCAGCTATGCGAAAATCTAGCCAATGAGACAAACAGGATTCCCGTGACCCGACCAGAAATTGTGTGCGTATGACAAATATGTGAGAGAGAGACAATAGAAACAACCAAAAGAAAGAAAATGGACTAGGGATTGTGTCACTAGTGAATATGTTTCTTACTTAATATCCATGCATATAAAAACATACTTGGTGGTATAGTAAAATAGTAATATGTGTTTGATTTTTGGCTATAGGTATGTTAAAAATACAACATAAGAACCTTAAAATTCATATATTTATGCATATTTCAAATGTATGCATTTAAAATAGTTGTATTAGTTTTATGAATAGTAGAAAAAAATCTTAGTTATACATTGTAGCATTAATTAACAAACTAAATCTTAGTTATATAAAATTCTTATTTATACCCGTACTCCTTCCACCTAAGCAAAATATATTCTTTGGCGCAAGCCATATTCTTTATTATTCATTCTTTTATTCATGGTGAGGTACTACTCTTTTGTTTTTGCACGACAATTTCCAATATTCACAAAGAAGGACAACATACCTAGTGTGGGGTAATGTTAGTTTCAGATGGGAATAAGTACCAAGAGGGATGAAGTTTTATGTTCAGGGGACGCACACATGCAAGGGAGCTTAGATTGCGCATAGAAGGTTGCACTCGGAAAGGAATAGGATTACGTGCGGACTGCACATATAGGCGAGATTGAGGGCTTAGTCATTTTCTAGGGACATGCTAAAAATAGAATTGGAGTATTCACTAGAAAGGGATAGAATAAGGCTACCTTGGTGAGAAAACAATGGCTATTTTTAGAGAAAGCATATATATACCAAGGATTACAAAACATGTATGAGTTTAGCTATTAATAGGATTAAAACATGATATTATTAGGAAATCTATTATTATCAAGTGTTTTGTAAAGCATGCATGTGCGCATGACTATTTTTTAGCACGCCTGTTATTAGGGAGTGCATGGGCGGTGAAGGGAAACTCCCCACCCCTATAAATACTTGGTTTAGGACTAGTTATGGAGGATTTCTTATTATATGCTCATGGTTGTTATGTGTTAGTATTATGTTGCTCGATATGGATGTGCACATGGCTCTATGTTCACATGTTATGTATCAATTTTTCATTATGTAGTTGTTTCAAGATTACTAGATGATTGTGGTTGGATTATGGTCATTGATGTGACCGAGTATGGAAATGTGTTTTGCGATTGATCTTAGCTATGATTATTATCTGATATGTTATGCTTCCTTATAATATGTGTTTCCAAAGTGAGCTCATGTAATGGTTTAGTACGATTGAATGAGTACTTATTCAATAGTTACTTATGATTATGCATTGTAATATCTTGACAAACAAATACAAAAGAGGGACATGGTCCTTGTGTGTGCTTCGGGTTAGAATTTAGTTTAGACTAGATGAAGTACCAACGTGCATAACATTCTAGTGAAAACAAATACTACATTTTGGTTTCATTTCCGGGACCTCTTTTCAATTTTGTTTGACAAGATGTTGTTTGCAGATGGTGTACCAATTAAATTTGGAAAGCATTGAAAGTTGGGTGGAAGATGGAAAATATAAGTTTGCACAGAGGTATAACACGGGACCTAATTTCAATGTATGAAGTTGGGTGGAAGACAATATTTATCATGAGCTATATGAGACATTCTTCAGCTTCTTTCCAGTAGAATTATATGAGTGGTTGGAAACATAACCATAAAATAAGTGTTGGGGTCCTAGGTGAAGCTTTAGACGTAGGAAGATTACTAGACTATTTTTGATTCGGATCGAGAGTGGACTAGAGTTATATATCATTGTTGGGTTGGTCTATTGTGCAAGTATACATTGGAATGTGTTATTTCTACGTATTCATGTCTAGAGGAAGCTTAGTTTAAGTTTGGGTGTGAGACGAGAGGATCTTATCGATCAAGATCTTTATGATAGAACTATATTTGTAGAGATTACCTATGGCAAGCTAAACCCCCACCATGCATGGGGGAAAGATTAGGTGTGGAGAAGGAAGACAAAGGTGGCCAAGGAAGAAGAAAGATAGAGACAGGAGATGTGGTTCAAGTATGATGAAGTGTGGGAGAGGGAAATGGCATGAGTGTAAGACATTGAAGAGTCCACGAGTTATAGAGGATGATGGTTGGCGAAGGTTTTAAAGCTCTCATAGAAGACAAAGAGCCGCATCATCGTGGATCTCCCAACTTTTGGAAAGCACAAGAGATTATCCTTCAACTTTGGATGAGAGTGCATCGAGGAAATAATGAGGACCATAGGCACACATTTGATCCCACCTAGCCACCTAGCCCTTACGTCCGGTGTTCTAAATCCAGAGGTAGTTATTGAGAAGTAGGATAGGGTGGGTAAGTAGAGATGGGTAGATAACATTTTGTATTAAATTAAGAAGTGCCTCGGTATGAATAGACCCATAGTAGCGTAGTAGGAGCCATTATTTAGAGTCTTGTTGCAGGATTATTTTCAAGAGCATTATCGGGACAAAGTATTGGCACGTAGATCGTTGGCAATAAATTTTGTAGGTGTTGTGACCATGGAGATGGTAGATGTATAGTTCAATACTATAGTGCCAGGACACAAGGGATTTCATGAACTAGGCCGCAACCTACATAAGGGGATGTGAAGGCTTAAGGGGATTAGGGAAGCCACTGGAGAGAATATTGGTGGGATTTCCGCTTTGGATCTCGTGACAGATGATCCCACATCCACAGAACCACCATATCAATCTTAATAACCAAAACAAATACCTCAAGTTTACTATGAGATGTCTCCCCACTTACTAGAGTATAGAGATATTGAAGATGCAGCAAAGCATGTTCATAAGTGTGAACTACTATGGCTTGTTAACGGAATTATAGCTTCAAACAGAAGGAAAGTCAATTTTCTACTACGCTTCAAGTGCACGTGCATAGTTGGCATCGAAAATATGATCCACATCGAGACAAAGGTGGATAATAATTCTTTGCACACTACTTTTTTAACCGAGTTTCACATTCTAGAGTTTGAGAAACAAATCATCAACACACCAAGGATATCAAGCAAGGTTTGTCTGAAAGTGTGAGGGAGTATAAAACGTATTTCAAGAATTTTTCATCTAAACTTTCTTATGATATTCATTCAATTCAACATGCGCAGTGGTTTTCTCGGAGGATTGTTGACCCTGTTCGAAAGGGCTCTCTCTCATAAGACATATGTAGATCCGCGCAAGGCCTTGGAAGTAGCTATGTGCACCGAGGTAATTAGAAGTGTTGATACTACAATAATCCCATTCCTAGAGGTAGAGATCGCAACCATGGTAAAGTAACCGGAGAAGATCTCTACTAACTCTGTACATGAGACACGCAGTGGTATATGGTGCATTGATTATGAAATTTTCCATAAGTACCATGATGTCTAGAATTGTCCTCTCTTACAAAACAAAATTCATAAAAAAGTGTCCATGTATTGTAAGATTTTCCATGCCCATACCCACGACACCGTTGATTTTAGACTTATTAATCATATCCACAAATCCTTTTAAATAAGAGTGCACCAAACTAGTGTGGTGAGAGGATCAAAGGAGCAGGAAGGACAAAATAATGAAGGGTGCAATAATGGGGATAACATGAATGGAGGCTTATGAGGAGGATATCGAGGTTGAGGTCGCGGTGGTGGTAGAGGTAGGTTCACTCGAGGAACATGTTATACTTGTGGGTCCCCTTATCATTATCAAATAGATTGTCCTCATCATATAGTCTGCTCATGGTGTGGGAAACAACACAAGTTATAGGATTTCTTGGACCTATATGAGCACATGATTAAAAACAAGAGGAAAGATAAATGCACGAGGATGATAAAGGTACAATGTGTAGTTGTTGATCATTAGATGCCTAAGTAGATGTTTCACCCTAAGTTACAGATCGTATTAGTTACTACACACGTTGAGGCCATGCCCACACGTGAACCTCTCAAGGCCAATCCATTCATTACAACGAAGAATTGATACATGTTAAGTATCCAGATGCTTCACATTAGAAGGAAGTCTACTAAGAGACTATGGGAGTCATTAGGGATCTATAGGGTGAAATATAATGTTTAAAAGAGTAGGCATGTGAGAGAGAGCATGTAAAGAACATTGAGCTCCCACGAAGGATGTGGATGACCTGAAAGAGGTGTGTAAGATGTTGCGCCAAGAGAATATCATCCCACTACTAGGAGAATGGCTACGTGAAAAGGTATCACAAGATGGATCGAGTGTTGTTGACATTAAAATTTTCCTTTGTAATTTCTATTTTATTAATGTATGTATTAGGAATAGGATGTTGTTAAGTATAATTAGTAGTGGCGTCGATAGAAGATAACGACACCATTAGTACAAAGGTCATACCAATAAAGTAGAGTACAAAGAATAGTCAAAGTACAATAGGAATGTTGTAAAAAGTAAATATTTGTCGTAAGTGGTCCGATAATGTTAAAATGTCAAAGTTTGGGTAAGTAGAGAAGTAGGGTCTACATGATTAAGAATTAGAAATATTATATTTGTAATAAGGACAAAGAGTGATGTCATAAATATTTTATGTATTTTATTTGTGGAAAAGTCTAAAAAGGTGGAACCCATGTGAGATGATAAGGTTTATCTTATCTTAGAAGATAAGCCTACATGTAAAGGCAAGAGTTTAGGCATGGAATATGATTGGCCGGAAGAGATTTCTTATCTTATCTTAGAGATAGGGTGGATAAGCTTGAATTCCTATAAATAAAGAGGCCACCCCCCTCATTTAGCATAGAGGGAAGTAGTGAGAAATATTGTATGAGTAAGTGTGTAAAGGAAGCCATCATTTTGAAGGTGTGTTAAAGAAGCTATTAAGAGGTGTAATTGTGAAGTTTCTCCCATAGTTATTGTTGGAAGGCAAGTGAATTCAGTAACACTTGAAGTACCTCATGGGTGAGATTGAAACAATTTCATGTTGATATTATAATTTACACTGATATTTCATATTTATCATCATTCCTTCTTATCATAGTCTATGGTATTCTTGTGTTATGTTTGTTGTTGTGTTTCTAGATTACATCCACCAAACTAAAAGTTATGCATTAATAAATAATCATAGCATGAGGAGTTCCTGGTGAAGAATTATCATAGTGTCGGATTGGTGATGACATTTTGGTTCCGTTGTCGGGATTATTCCTCGTTGGTGGATTTTCTGGAGAGATATTCCCACTTAGTCAGAAAACATTTGGAGGGTAACCTTGTTTTTACTGATGTATAGTAGTTACCATGGTAAATTCACTTTTTACAGTGAATAGTATTTACCACAGTAAATTCACTTTTTACCGTAAATAGTATTTACTTGCATTTTTACCGTGAATAGTGTTTACCACAGTAAAGTCAGCTTTTATCGTAGTAAGTCAAGTTTTACCATAGTTACCGTGGTCATTTCTATTTTCTATTATAGTGATTCCAATTATTTGTGCACGTAAGTCTTGTTGATTGTACTTGTGGGTTGGTATTTCACTGTGGTTACTTTTGAAAATGGGGAAGATTCATGTTTTTTCAGCCCAATCTAATGAAGATGCTTCCTCTTTCATTCAAGAGTTTAAATGATCTTGCATTTATAATGGCCTCATAAAAAGGGAACAATGGACTGAATTTTTTCCTACCTTTTTGGATAGTTCACTCTTAGGTGGTTTTGAAACACTAGGTGATAATGTAGAAATTCATGGGATTTATTAACTAAAAGTTTTCTTGAAGAATTTGGTGAACAACGAAATATGCAAATCTCGTGATCGATATCACAAGCTATCCCAAGGAAAGAAGGAGAAGATAAGGGATTATCATGCTCATGTTCTAGAGCTAAGGAGGAAGCTTGATGCCCGATCCGGAAGGAAGGATTAGCGGACGGGTTGATGAATGGCGTGGATAATCTCCTCTATAAGAACTTCATTCTTGGGATGAACCCAGAGATCGAGGCAGTGAGTGAAGTATGACCGCCCAGCTACTATTGAACAAGCAAAGGAGATTGTAAGAAGGCAAGAAGAAAGCATGGAAGAGGAGCCCAAACAAATTGCTGCTAAGAAGAGCCTACACCAACACCTTTAGTCCAGGATCCACAACCACTCTCGGTGAGCACAAATATTTCTCCTAGTACATCTACCGAGTATGAAGATCTACTCGGGAAAATGGGCCGATTAACTATTAATCTTCTTCAATGAAAACAATGTAGTTCTCAAGGAGGAGATAGAGGTCCAAAAAGAAATATTTCTCAAGTTGTATGTTATGGTTGTTATAAAAGGGTCATTATAAGTATAATTGTCCGTGATAGAGTTTCTACATCCGTACAAGAGATAATGATAAAGGAAAAGCACTGTGAATTCTTTTGATTTAGTAGATAAGAGCATAAATAATGAAGTAGATGTGTTTGTAACAAAAAGAAAGAAAGAAAAAGATAACCAAGATGGAAATGATCCTAAGAAAATGAAAGGAGAAACTAGTAAGAAACATAGGAGAAGAAAGTTGGGTGTGTAGGATTTTATGATTTCACAGGGACAAGGACCATACTCCATCGTAGAAGATTTTTCGAAAAGGCCTCATAAATATTACATATGGTCAACTCTTGGCTATGTCTTCTGAGAAGAGGCGGGAGCTGCGAAGTGGACTCAATGCTTGACGAAGGAAGGAGGTTGAGGTCCCTGTTTTGGAGGCAAAGGTGGATCCCTACACTCCACAAGCTGAGGTATTATGTAATGGTATTTCAATTCATGATGTCTTAGTTGATGGAGGTGCTACAGTTAATATAATGACCGAGTCTGTAATGAATATGTTGGGTTTAAAAATTGATCGCCCCTCAACACTTATGTTAAGGTCATTAAATAAGGGAAAAACTAAACTAGAAGGTGTAGTTTTAAATATGGCAATATCTGTTATGGGTGTTATATGTGTGATATACTTTCGGGTGATGAAAAATGGTATCACAAGCGTACACCCAATGTTGTTGGGAAGACCATGGCTAAGGAGATTTCATGCAAGAAACTAATGGAATGAAGGCTTCATGACACTTGGACGTAGAGAGAGGGTGAAGATAAACGTGATCTCTCGGCATCATAAGATAGAACCTATGGATTCAAGTGAAGAAACTGATGATTGGACATCCTCTGATTACTCTAGTACCAGTGAAGTGGACACAAAAGATGAAGAAAGTGAGGTTGATGTTTCAGTCATGGATATCCTTCCAGTCACACCAACTCATGAACCCATAAAATTATCTGAAGAAGAAATTGATGATCATCTCCAACAAATAAATATTGGTGATCTTTGTGATGGAGAGTGAGAAGGAATCCTACCTCCACTCTTTCGAAGGTACATACACATATTCACTTTTGATTACAAGGAAATCCATCAAGTAAGTTGGGTAGAACATTCTATTGAGCTGGTAGATGGTGCTAAGCCCATAAAGTAAATGCCATATAGAATGAATCCTAATTTTTCCAAAACTGTAAAAAAAGAAATAGATAAGTTGCTTAATGCAGGATTCATATTTCTTTGTGGAGAATTCAAAATGGGTTTCTCCCATTGTGATCTCAATAAAAAAGAATGGGAAGCTACGCATTTGTGTTGATTATAAAAAGCTTAATAAGGCAACAAAGAAGGATCATTAACCTCTTCCATTCTCATATCGGATATTGGACTAAGTAGGCGGCCAGAGTGCTATAGTTTTGCTGATGGATATAGCGGATACAACCAAGTTCGTATATAGAGAAAGATCAGCTGAAGACCATGTTCACCACTCCTTAGGGAATGTTTGCTTATAGAGTTATGCCTTTTGGGTTGTGTAATGCTCTGGCAACGTTCCAACGCTTGATGAATAGGGTGTTTGAACCCTACATTGGGAACTTCATCAGAGTATTTCTAGATGATTTTTGCATCTATGGGAGTAAGATGGACCACCTACACTAGATGGAGATAGTATTTCAAAGGTTAGATGAAGCACAAGCCTCACTAAACCCTACAAAGTGTGTCTTTGGATGTTCTAAAGGCGTTTTGTTAGGGCATGTTGTATCCAAATATGGTATTGGTACTGATCCTGATAAAGTTTTGAAAATCAAAGAGTTACCATTTCCTATTAATAGAAGTAAGTTGAGATCATTTTTAGGAGATGTGGGTTACTATAGAAGGTTCATCAAGAATTTCTCAAAGATTACACAGCCACTAACCCATCCTTGAAGAAGGATGTTACTTATCAACCGAGAAATAAGGCACATGAAGATTTTGAACAACTGAAGGAAGCCCTGGTGTCTTCACCTATTTTAAAGAATCTAGATTGGAGCAAGTCATTCATTTTGTATACTGATGCTTCAAATGCAGCACTAGGAAGTACTCTGATCCAAAAGGATGAAAATGAGAATGATCATCCAGTTTACTTTGGGAGCATAAATGAGCGATCTTAAGGTAAATTATACTTGTATCAAAAAGAGGCTCTAGCTATCATTTTTGCTATAAAGAAGTTTAGAAATTACTTGTTAGGGTAGAAATTTATAGTTGTAATAGATCATCGAGCTCTAAAATATATTGTAAAAAGCCTACCCATCACGGAGGATAGCAAGATGGATAATTTTGCTACAAGAATTTGAATTTGATATTATAGATAGGCCGGAAAGAAGCATGTCAATGCAGATGCACTCTCTCGAGCCTATGATGGTTTAGGTTCATCTTGTGATGACAATGATTTTCCGGATGCAAAGATTGTTATCCCTTGACACAATCCCTAGTGAATACATAGATATTTGGAATTATCTGAATGAATTCAAGTTTCTGATGGTGCCAATGCAAAGACTAAGAGGAAGATTACTCAAGCCACTCATCCATATTCTATTCTGCATGGAGTATTATTTCGAATAGGACCTGATGGATAGTATAAGAGGTAATTGGACGTGATCAAGGGAAGGAGCTGATAGAAGAATTCCACAATGGTACATGTGGGGGACACTTCTCTGGACAACTTACAACAAGAAGGATCTTGGACGTGGGTTATAACTGACACACTCTTTTTAGAGATTGTTATAATTATTGTAAGACATGTGATATTTGTCAAACACATGGTAACCGTAAGACTTCATCAGCTCCATTATGCCCTATTCTTCCACTTAGTCCCTTTGAAAAGTGGGGAATAGACATTGTAGGTCCACTTCCAACTACCCCACGCCAAAATAAGTATATTGTAGTTGCCACAGATTATTTAACCAAGTGGGTTGAAGCTAGGCCATTGAAAACAACTTCTATGGATGAAGTGGCAAGGTTCATATATGAACGCATTGTCACTAGATTTAGTTGCCCATTATAAATTGTAACAGATCAAGGAAGTCACTT
Organism: Taxus wallichiana var. yunnanensis; assembly: GCA_018340775.1. Lineage (NCBI taxonomy): Eukaryota > Viridiplantae > Streptophyta > Pinopsida > Cupressales > Taxaceae > Taxus > Taxus wallichiana. Next base: position 576,975,369 of record CM031234.1, on the reverse strand, counting down.
CATTAATGAGATGGTAGAAGCCCTAGTCAACAAGTTTTCTATTAAGCACAAGAAGGAAACAACATACAAGCCAACCAAAAATAGACAAGTGGAATGAACAAATTTTGTGTTATGTCAAATTCTAGCAAAAGATGCAACCTTGCAATTACATAAGTGGGATAAAAGGATTCATGTAGCATTGTGGGCATATAGGGCAACATCAAAGTCAGCAACAAGATACTCTCCATTTCAGTTGGCTTATGGCATTAATCCAGTTCTTCCAATTGAGTTTGATATTCCCACTATGAGAGTTATGAAAAATGAAAGGATGGATGAAAATGATTCAGTAAAAGAAAGGTTGGTGCATCTTCATTTGCTAGAGGAAATGAGGGAAATAGCGAAGGATACAAGCTATAAGAAGAAAATGAAGCAGAAGGAATACTTTGATCAAAATATCCGTTGGTCTCCATTTCATGTGAATGACTTGGTTCTAGTATATGATTCTAGATACAAAAAAAGAAGGCATAGAAAATTTCTTCCCAAATGGATGGGGCCCTACAAAATAGCAGTTGTGCATGAAAATGGTACATATCGACTAGAGGAATTGGATGGCACCCCCATTACGAAATGGGTCAACCACGACAAGTTAAAGATTTTCCAAGCACCAGAATAGTCTACTCTGAGGACGGAGTAGAAGATAAGAAGGGGGAAAATGTCGACATTAAAATTTTCCTCCGTAATTTCTATTTTATTAATATATGTATTAGGAATAGGATGTTGTTAAGTATAATTAGTAGTGGCGTCCAATAGAAGATAACGACACCACAAGATAAAGGTGCCAATAAAGTAGACTATGGTAGCATCAAAAAGTACAATAGGAATGTTGTAAAAAGTAAATCTTTGTTGTAAGTGGTCCGGTAATGTTAAAATGTCAAAGTTTGGGTAAGTAGAGAAGTAGGGTCTACATGATTAGGAATTATAAATATTATATTTGTAATAAGGACAAAGAGTGATGTCATAAATATTTTGTGTATTTTATTTGTGGAAAAGTCTAAAAAGGTGGAACCCATGTGAGATGATAAGGTTTATCTTATCTTAGAAGATAAGCCTACATGTAAAGGCAAGAGTTTAGGCATGGAATATGATTAGACGGAAGAGATTTCCTATCCTATCTTAGAGATAGGGTGGATAAGCTTGAATTCCTATAAATAAAGAGGCCACCCCCCTCATTTAGCATAGAAGGAAGTAGTGAGAAATATTGTATGAGTAAGTGTGTAAAGGAAGCCATCATTTTGAAGGTGTGTTAAAGAAGCCATTAAGAGGTGTAATTGTGAAGTTTCTCCCATAGTTATTGTTGGAAGGCAAGTGAATTTAGTAACACTTGAAGTACCTCATGGGTGAGATTGTAACAATTTCATGTTGATATTATAATTTACACTGATATTTCAGATTTATCATCATTCCTTCTTATCATAGTCTATGGTATTCTTGTGTTATGTTTGTTGTTGTGTTTCTAGATTATATCCACCAAACTAAAAGTTGTGCATTAGTAAATAATCATAGCATGAGGAGTTCCCGGTGAAGAATTATCATAGTGTCGGATTGGTGATGACATTTTGGTTCGACTGTCATTGTTTACATATTTTTAATAAAAACTTCAAATTTTTTTGGATTTGGTGCCAAATGGGGAGGTTGTTAAAGACGTCACACACGAATTCACAGATGGAAAATGGTATGATAGTTATATACGATTATAAAGAAAACCATTTATAAGACCCTCATAATTGAAGGAACCTATATCAAAGTAGTTTATTTATAATATGTATTACCCTAAAGAATACTAACATACATATTTTAATTATATTTATTTTGAATTGAGTAAATTTTTATTAATATTAAATTGCGGATAATTGAAAAATATTACTTCATACAATTGGCTATTAGCAATGCTAATCCCATCATAGATCGGCAACCCAAACATAGTCCATGCATTAATATCTTGCACCTAATTGTCACTAATATACAACAACATCTATGCAATATTGTATAAAAGTAATTTGTATCACATATTTTTTTACATCAACTTAAAATTTATTTTGAATTGATTAGTGTTTTTTTAAATAGATCGAGCATCACAAGAACCTGCAAAGGGGGAGTGTGAGAGAATCCAAGACGGAGTCTCGATCAGTAAGTGTTAATATACTAAAATTTTGATTATTTGAATTGGTTAATATCGAATTACTGGACAATTGAGAAAAAATACTGCATGCAATAAAAGGGTTATTTAATTATTTTAGATTTGGAGGGTTTTCTCTATGAGAAAAACCAATCCTACAAAGAGTTGACAATCAAGTTTGGTAAGGAGACTCTCAACTTGCGAGGTGGGCTCAAGGAATTTTTAAAGATACTTTGCGTGAAAAAAATGTGAAGTGGTATTTTGTCCAAGCTATCTCTCTTGCGCCGAAGTTGAAAAGTTGATTAAGGATTTGAAAAAAATTAGCGTTTGAATTCAAAACATTTATTATTTTGGGTAAATAACATTGTTGTGTAGAAGGTGAAATTGCAATAAAATATCTCCAAAATATTTGGATCGGGATGGTATTGTTTTCGGCCTTAGAGACACATTGTGTATTACAATGGACCCAAAGGGAAACCCTCCGGAAAATTTTATGGTGGGGAAGAAATCCAATGAAGAAAATTGTTTCAAAGATAAGTGGTTGATGACCAATTTGTACATAAACATAACACATATACTGTGTCAGGGTTTGAGTGTTGCGGAGGGCATCCAAAAATTACAAAAAATGTAAAATATATAACCATTTATTATTTCAAAATGTTTTTTACTTGTGATATTCATTCATATAGTCATATGGTCACTCTTTATTTTATATGTTGAGATTACAAATTTAAAAGTTGGCAGTATTTATATCCTCACTGTGATTGAGATGATATTATAGTTTTATAAGTTATTTTATAAGTTGTTTTTGAGTTGTGATTAAATAATTTGATGCCTTGTTTTTAATCACTTTTATAAGCTTACATTAATTCTGAGTTGTTTTTATAGATCCTATTGGGAAGCCTCGGAAATTACTAGTTTTGGGAGTTGAAGGTTTGTTGTTTGGAATTTCTAGTATTGGCAAAAAATACCTCGTAATATGGTTCCAAATTTTAGATATGGGAATATTGAATACTTTGAACGAGAGTTTAGTGCTGACTTGATAAGTAATGCATCAAAATATTTTGACACTACCTTATGGTCTTCATTTATGGATTCAACAACGATGAAGTACATGTTCATCAAAAAAATTAGTTGGCTACGAGAAACCCACTTCAGGTTCATTTGGGGATGCCAACAATGTAAGTTCAAAACAAATACAAGCTAGCAGATAGTAGACATTTATGGTAATTTCTATGGTGAAAACAATATACTTTTGATCGATGACGCGAGATTCTTTTCACATGAGGTTAAAGAAGAAATTACTCTCAAAACCCCAACATACTGGAGATTTGATGGAAACTATAAGACTGATTTGAAAATTTACATTGAATTATGTACATGGTTGAAACATGCAGAGAACACAAAAACATGTGTAGATCATTGAAAACGTTCAAACGCACCATTGGCATTTGAATTATATACTTTGCTTCCAAATCCAACAATGTATTGTGCATTTTTATGGAATAAAATAACTACCTTAAGGTTCTTAAAGATTTGCAGTGTGCAATACTTTTTTTCGATTCTTTTTGGGCAAGAAAAACATTTTTTCTAACTTGGGTGAAGAGACAATCATGGATCATGGACCAATAAAAGAATGATTTTTCCCATATCTACATAGTTTAAACTTAAACAAATTAGTAAGACCATTATTCCCAATCAAAAATTAAGCCTCACAAATCATTAAGACGTAAAAACGGGAGCATATAATATTTATCATTTCGCACATCGATGTTGGCTTCTCTGAAATAAAAACTTTTTTTTCCCAGTTATGCTTGATTTAATCTTAAAGACATTTTGAAATTGATAGGAACCTTATTCGCAAGCAAAAATAATCCTAAGTTGCTGTAGACCGTATAAAACATAAACATGTTATGCTTATTGATTTGCAAATCCATGGAGGCTTCCCTGAAATCATAAAATGAATTTTTACTAGATCTTCATATGTTAATCTTAATGACATTTTGAAAATGATAAAATCTTGTTCCAAATAAAAAATAAATCCTAGCAGCCACAAGCACGTATAGAACTGAAACATTTTCTATTTATTATTTTGTAGATCGTTATTTTAAAGATTTTTTATTTATTTTTGTGTGCAATATTGCATCCTTATTATACATGAAGATTGCATCATGATCAAACATTCTGTTTATCCAAAGTATCCAGAATCAAAACATATTTCTCAAAAAACTTAGCATCATTTACAACAAGTGTAATGCATATTACAATTGTAAAAATATACCTATTGAAGGAAGAATTGTGGCCTATAATGCATATTACAATTGTACTTGATAGATGAATTGTGGCCTATAATGCAACTATTGAAGGATGTGGAAGACGATGTGGAGACGTACGCGATGTCATTAAATCAATAACCCAATTACAATTATGTAATTTGTCCATAGATTTAATTGATAACACCTTTCTATATAATGTGTGTGACTGTCTTTAGTAATGTGATTTTGTATAATGTGTGTTTATCAATCAGGGGTAACCTTTATTCATAATCTAGCCTTTTTTTTAGTGTTCCTCAGACCCCCTTATAGTTGTTGCTTTGTTTTTTTGCTAGGCTTGGCCTAGTGTTCTTGTGGCTTTGGGGCTTGCTCTCATACCGCCTACTTATTTTGTTGAGAGAATCTTGTATCATATTGCATTTAATATAATATAAGATCCTTTTCATCAAATAATCTAGCCAATGCATGGGAAAATTTTGATGATGCCATCCATTTTTTATTACGTCGACCTTCCTCACACGAGTCAAGGGACTATTTAATTGGGTTGTTATTTTTCATATCCTCACTCATTTTCTCATGTTTATGTCTATTGTTTTCCCCTTCCCTCTCATGACATCTACATATGTTCCATTCATCCTCTTATGCAACAAGAAGTGGGAAACAACTTTCCTCTCTATTGTTTTTTATAGTCATCTTCACAATGTCTTCTACATAGACTCCACAGATGTTATGAATGTGATTGTGAATGTCCTGGGTAAGGATTATCTCCATAGCACCGAGAGAGCTCGTGTAAACTTCGAGATTGTAGGCATCTTCATGTTCAATTGTCTAGTGTTGTGTGCAGATAAAACAATGGTCATGGCGGTCATGTCCCATTTCATTTACCCATAACATTGTGTGGGTTTGGTCAAAGCTCGACATAAGTATGCCTTCCTTGTCTCTTTACAAATTTGTATCCTTGTCCATCACCTTTTTAGGTTGACAGCAGGATTTTGATGCCCTGGAATTGAAAATTTGAGTCCTACTTCAATTTTTCGACTTTATTCAAAGCATCTGTTGATCCGATGGGGTGTCTATCTCCAACATGCCATCCCTAGACCTAGTCGCACTCATAAAACCTACGCCACTCATTCCTTATCGCATGGTGTACTTGAATTCTATTGTTGGCATGTCCTTTACTTTCTCAATATTATTGCAATGCTTGGCTAGGTGGAACCCTAGGTTTCTCTATCATTCCCACTCTTTTTTTGTATTCACAACTCTATGTTTTTTGCAGGCCTGATTATTCATGTTACATGTTGGCCTCATTATATTTTGTACTCATTTTTAGTTTTTGTATGTATCCTTTCATTGATCAAAACATGGGATACTTATAGGGTGGGGACCCATCAACCCTCCGATTCATAGCTCCGGTTAAAACCGTTTAACTATATAAAAAAGAAAATTATGTAATTTGTCTCTAAATTTATTTGATAAAAAGTTTCTGTATAATGTGCCTAACTATCTTAATAATGTTTATATGTATAATATGTGTGATTATCTTTAGGAAATTTATAATACAATAAAGGATTTAAACAATAATAGATATCTTAATATATTAAAAAAGTGTACATAACATTTTTATTTCTCGTGAATTCTTATTTAATTAATGTTAATTTACCTCGATAAGCTACACTAGAATTACGTAGTGAGTGTTAAGTATTAACTCTCTTACTTTTATTTTTTAAGGTCATATTATCCTCTCGACTTTAAACTCTTTGCTAAAAAAAAAAATTGTTCACATCGGTTTAAGGTATATAAATAATTGAAAATTGTCAGGCACTTCAACAATCAGTGTGTTCATAGATATCGTGAAAATAGTTTTAATTTGCAATGAATTATTCTGTGAATTTGGGATTCCATTGTGATGAATAGTATTACAACGAAATTTAAATACTTCTTAAAATGATTTACCATAATTCTACCTTTAGAAAAGGAGTTTTAATTTATTTCATATCTATATTTAATTATGAAAATATATCCTCCTGACAAGGGGAGTAGGAGAATTTTAATTTTCATTTAAAGTGTCAAGTGTGGGAGGAAAATGTTTACAGTGATTTCATGTCCCTTCTTTCGAGGTATGCAAGGATGACGGAAGGTGACATGGGGGTTAATGATGAATGTCGTCGCACATTTATAACTATTAAGGGGATGTTAATGTTCTTGTAATCCAGTTTATTCCTCTATTAGAATCCAAGTTTATAACTATTAAGGGGATGTTAATGTTCTTGTAATGCGAGCACCATCGGGGTTTATAACTATTAAGGGGATGTTAATGTTCTTGTAATGCAAACGTCGTTAGGGTTTATTCCTCTCTTGGAATTCCTTACAAGTGCAGTGCGGTGTGCGTAGTTTATTAAGGGGATGTTAATGTTCTTGTAATCTGGGTTTATTCCTCTCTTGGAATTTGGGTTTATAACTATTAAAGGGATGTTAATGCGCATTTACTCCTCTATAGGAATCTCAGATTTATGTTTCTACTTGGTGTATTGGTATTGCAGTTATGTGGTCGGGTTTATGTAGCATTGAACAAAGAGTTTTTCTTTGTGATAGCCTGGTTGTTAATAGGAATATGGGGGAAGATTTGGTTCGCATTGAGCCTTGGGATCTCAATGATGTTAAATCTGAGGCTATGGAGGTGTTCGACCAAATGGGATTGTCCCCTTTCTTAAATATTTTTGAGGGGTTTAACGAGCAACTCAGTAAGGATTTCGGATCAGCATGGCAGCCGACAAGAAATGGATAGGGGAGCAATGTGGTGTTGTGGGGAGTAAAGATTGAATTATCAATCAACATGGTGGCTTATGTTATGGGCATGCCCATGGAAGGACGCAAAGTCTACAAACCCAAAAAGGATTCAGCGGATGAAATGAAGCTATTTCTGCGAGGTAAGGAAAAACTCACCCCTCATTTTACAGGATTTCTTAGGAATTCCTTACCTCCCCATTCAATGAAGTGGCCCTTAACCTAATCCAGTTTGTCACTCTTGAGGGACACCACAAATTTATCTATGCTTACCATCTTCCCATGCTCAATTTCCTCAGACATGGGCATAGTTTTAGTTTTCCATACTATATACTTTGTTCTCTATGTGCTACCCTGGACCACTACAAAAAGGAAAAATCAGTATTCCCCTGCATCAAGGTTTTATTATGGCCATTTTGAAAAGATCAATCTTGGATATGGATAAAATGGTTAATGGGGATAGTGTCCTGTCAAAATCCCTTGAAGATTATGTTGTGGAAGATGAAACTAATTTTGAGAATGAGGATTCTAGTGAATCCCTTGAGTCGAGTGAAGGGGATGATCAAAATGTGGTTGAAGTTGAAGCAGTACAGGGCCTCCAAGACCTAAAAAAATGATGTGAAGGTGGTGGCTATTAAGAAGGCTAAAAAAGGGGAACCGAGTCAACAGAGGAGGAAGGTTTTAGTTGACACCCAGAAAAGACCCAAATGGAAGTGCTTGGAAAAGGTGGTGTGGAAGAGGAGTTAATCTTGCTAAATTGGTTACAGACCTTGAAAATGTGAAATGTGACACTCAGATTACTAAAAGCACTATCCATTTTATCCTCAACGACTGGACATGCAATGAAGATGAAAGTTGAGGATGTGGCTCAAGTCATAAAGGGTGGTAGTATGGAGGTTCTGCAAGAAAAGTGTAAGAATTTAAACAATGATGTGGATCAGCTTAAGGCTATGCTTTAGAACTTCACTGAGTGGAGTATTCTCACTATCAAGTGCACTTTACAACACCTTCAAACTCTCAGACATAGGTTGGCTAATGCCTACAAAAATGTGAAGAGTAGGGGACATCAAAGAAGAGGAAAATGGAACTATCTGAAGCTGATGTAACCACTCTGGGCACTAACATTGAATCATTGGCTAAGGAATGGGCCACTCTGGTGGCCAACTTGGAGAAAATGAAAAAGTAGTGGTTGTTGTTAGGTTGTTGTTTAGTGTTGTTAGTTCTGTGTTTTTATTGTTGTTAGTTTACTTTGTACTGGTTGTTAGTTTTGATTATTTTTGGGTCGGACTATATTTTTGTATGGTTTGGTATTGAATATATGCTCTATTTGGGAGCTTTGTTATGTATGGGGTAGGGTCCCCTTAACCCTCTTTTACCTAATTTCAAAAATAATCTTACTCTCTGAGTGGAATGGTCCACTCCAAGGAAAACTTTTTATTTTTTTAAAATTGAAGCAAGGAAGACTTAAAAGCAGGCATATTTCCTTCTTTCTATGGAGTCTTTTACTTATTTCCGCTTAACATAAAGATTTTATCTCACATTTAGTTCAATATTGCTTCAATGTAGACAAAAATCACTTTGGCTCTAACATGCTTCTTATCAAATCATGTGAAAGCAATAAGTACTTGTAAAGTCAATTATTATTTGATTTTCTCTCTATGGTGAGCAGTGTAGGTTTTAGATATATGATTCTTGAAGGATTGTGACGTGGAAGGATATTTACCTATTCTATGAGTTATAATATGGTTCCCCCAACAATAATGATTCCATAATAAAAGAATTGGCTTTTAAAATTAAGTTGTACTGAAATATGCAATAGAAATACATAGATGCACTATAAAGGACTTGAGTTGGTATCTTTCTTTTTTCTAAGAAACATGTTCTCATAAGATTTCCTTGCCAAACATGCATGTAGAGATCGAATGCCCTTGCAATTTCATACATCATCGCTCTTAAACAAGATTATCTGTTGTTGATTACGTTCAACAGTATCCACTTTAACAAACACGTTTGTTTAATTTTATTTGTAATAGTAATTTACTATTTAAATTCACTTAAATCTAAATAAAATATGAAGAGTCGACGAATGTAACCCTAAATTTCTTAAGATTTGTGGTAGAGAGAATAGGGAGCCCTCGACCCTCAAACCCTAAAAAAATATTAACTCGAAAACCTTGACAAGAAGTTTACGCAAGCATAAGTATTCTTATTTTTATTTGTAGGGTTTTACTGCGATAACTAGCGATTTGAGTGTCTACAAACCAACAATAACTTTTCTCCTGGACGCGTGAGGATTTCACTGCTTTTCCCTTTTCTTGAGCTAGGGATGACAATGATGGTGTCGATAGAGTGAGATGTGGGGAGCTTGAATAGGAGGGTAATGAAGATCTAAAATTTCTTCTCCCACCACCGAATATCATCGGGATGGACGAAGAAGATCGTCGAAGATATTTCTATGGAGTCTTTTACTTATTTCCGGTTAAGGTTTTGTAGGGTTTTTAGTGTTGATAGGATAAGTTGTGTTTCACTTGAATGCAATGATTCTCCTTTTTTCTTTTGACTTGCCTCATTTACTATAATGATTTATTTGATTTCACTACAACAAAGCTATCAAATCTTGATTTTTAAATTCATTTTGACATTTTTTCTCATGGTGACATTTGTTTATTTTTATTTGTAGGGTGATTTGAGTGTCTACAAACCCTTAAGCTTTACTCCTGGATGCTTCAGATCCCCAAAAATTTTCCCATTTCTTAACTTAAAGGTGACATTGATGGCGTCCGACAAAGTGAGATGCGGGAGCTTGAATAGGAGGATAATGAAGATCTGGAATTTTTCTTGCCACCGTTGAATATCATCGAGCTGGATGAAGAAGATGGTGGTTCGCACCACTACCATGTGCATTAAAAGATGGATTACATTTAATTATATTCTCATAGTCTGGATCAACGCCCTCTGCTAGTTTCTTCATAATATCTTCAATCATTCTCTAGTTATAGTGAGGTTCAATCACATCATAGTAAATGAACTTGGAAGTGTCTCACATCTCTTGAAATTCATTAGCCTAATGGCCACTAGCCTATATAAAAATGATAAAAGACATCTAAATGGGCGTCAAATTTAACACCATGTTGTGGCCTTTATTACAACCATTGAAGGACAAGAGAATATGTTTGTTATCCCATATAAATCATAAACATGTTCTGTACATAACATGTCATAAATAATGTCTAGTGTCAGCTAGACCATATAACATAGCATAAATAATGGCTAGCGGCAACTAGCCCTTATAACATAGCATAAATAATGGTTGGCATGGCCACTAGCCCTTATAACATAGCATAAATAATGGTTGGCGGTTGCTAGCCCTTATAACATAGCATAAATAATGGTTGGCAGCTGCTAGCCCTTATAAAATAGAAACATGTTTTGTACATAAAAAATCATAAATAATGCCTAGTGGACACTAGCCCATATAATGGATTCCAATATTTGATTTTCTAGATTCCAATATATGGGACTTTGGAGTACATATAATTCCAATATAGGTGATTTTGGATTCCAATATATGTGATTCTAGGATTCCAATATATGTGATATTGGAATCCAATATGTGCGATTTTGGAATCCCAAAATAGTAATATTGGATTCCAATGTTGACTATATTTTTAGCCGCTTAGACCGGAATAAGTCTCGATTCATGAAATAAGCGTTATGTACGCATGGCTATTTTTCAACACACCTATTATTAGGAATTTCATGGACGGTGAAGGGAAAGTCCCCACCCCTATAAATAATTTGTTTAGAATTGGTTATGGAGGATTTATTATTGTATGCTCATGGTTATTATGTGTTAGTATTATGTTGCTCTCGATATGGATGTGCGCATGGATCTATGTTCACATGTTATGTATCAACTTTTCATTATGTAGTTGTTTATGATGATTAATGGATAATTGTGATTGGATTATGATCATTGATGTGACTGAGTATGGAGATGTGTTTATGCAATTGATCTTAACTATGGTTATTATCCGATATGTTATGCTTCCTTATAATATGTGTTTCCAAAGTGAGATCATGTAATGGTTTAGTATGATTGAATGAGTACTTGGTCAATAGTTACTATGATTATGCATTTTAATATATTTGTAGACACATGTAGTTTGACCAATGCACTATTACTCCTAATATTGCACTCCCTAGTCTTCCCTTTGTAAATTAACAACACACCACTAGTTAGACCTATCTAACTCCCTTCTCACGACATCCTTTTGGTCGTATTTCCTCTTATAAACCACTTAAACAGTGTCATAGCCTCGTTCTAACTACATTAGCTTCTTATTCCCTTCTAGCTTGCTTCTATTAGCTCCTGGAATATCAATCCACTTTGTTGGATTGATTAAGCCCTTCAGAAACCCTTCCAGAACCCTAATTACTCTCTAAGAGAGATTAATTAGTCTAACCTAGGTTAAATACCCTAAACATAGTCAAATCACACTTTGACTTGCTAAAAGTGCTTTTTGGACTTTATCCTTTGTCCCACATGCACCCAAATCTCCCATTTTCTTCCAAACCAAAAACTATAAATAGGGCTATACCCCCTCCCTCATTTCCTAAGAATTCTCTCTTCTTCCTAGCATAGATTATAGCAATTTGTTTAGGCTTTAGATTGTATTTCATCTTCTTCCATTTGAGCTAAAAGCATTTGATTTTGTATTTCATAGCATTAACATGGAGTAAAAGGGAAGATCCATTGGCCTTGAAGCCATTAATGGGGAGATCTCTTTCTCTTAAACACATAACTGAATGCTTAGATCCTCTTAGGTTCATTATTTCAAGCTTTCAAAGAATAGAGGTTAACTTCATTTTCTTAGTTTGCATGTTTATTTCAAATTAATGTATGCAAAGAAGAAAACCTTGCTCATTTCTTATCACATGGTCCATTGATCAGTTTTTAAAAGCCTTTGGGGATTCTTTAGAGATTCTTACCCCAAATCCATGGCTTTTGCAACTTTTCATTGAACACAATATTGACAAACAAATACAAAGGTGAGATCTGGTAGTTGTGCGCACTTTGGGTGAGCATTCAATTTAGATCGGATGAAGTGCCAAAGACGCATAGCACTCTAGTGAAAACAAAGCCTACAATGTAAAAGGGGTCTCGGGCATGTTAAATACCTCTAAGCTTGAAAGTCTATTTATATTCAAGAAAGGCCTTTCTATTTCCTCAAAGGCCAATATATAACATGTACAATCTTTAAGGAAACAAACATCTTTTTGAGCAAAAAGAATATATCATTGTCCTTTCTATTGGCCTAGATTTTAAAACCATACTAGATAACATTGAAGAAATAACAATGAGTGAATAAAATAATTACATATAGATATTTTCCATATCTATAAAATGTATATACAAGAAATGTAGTCTAATTACAACCATAAAAGAGAAACAAATCAGTCTTATATAATAGTTCTTAAACTTTTTGTTATCTTTATTGAGTTTTCTGTGAAAACATACTCTTTTGAGGGCCATGTGTTTGAGCATCATCTTTATTTTAAAAACTAATAATATAGCTATAAATAGAGAACTTTTATTGAGTTAACATACACAATCTATGTTACATTTGCTTTTGCATCTTCTCGCACTCAAACTTACTCCTCACCAATCTTTTTTTCTCCTCAAAACTAATACAATCAAATACACAAATTTTGCTTACACATATCTAGTAGAGCTTATATACCATACAAGTTCACATAATACGATTCATCTGGTCAAGAACTATGTTTTGTTAATGAATATGTCATCACCATCAATTTTAATGGCAAATGTAACATTGTAATGTGTTGTTACCTTATTACATAACAACACATATAACTAGGTTTCTTATACAACATGTATAATTGATCTAGATACATAACAACTAGTTTATATGTGTACTATCTTAACAACATATTTCATTGATGCCATCATAGTTAGAGGTCCTAATTAAATGATGTCTTAGACCATACAATCTATAAAATTTTATAGTTATACTTTATCAAGCAAGATCCCAACATAAATTATAAGAAATAATAAGATCTTCTTCTATCTATACGAGGAAAAGATTACAAACTTAGAGAAAATTACATTCCCACTTTAATAAATCATATTATAATGATACAATTTACATAAAGTAATTATTTTGTTCCTACGACCTATCCTTATAACTAAGTTTGCAAACACCGTAAAGTTGAACTACGAATCAAACTCTACTCCTTGACAATGGACTGTATAACACTATTCACACACTTAATTCAAAAATCCCCACCTACCTCTAAGTTGTCACTTCCTTTTGGATCATTAATCTCCTTCCCAAAATCACCTAATCTTCCTCTAAATATTCCCTTCATAGCCATCACTCCATTTTACTTATATAATATGGTGAGATAATTAAAAATATCTCTTGAAAATAAAGATGCCTTTACAACGACCCCTTAACTATAATAGATCATCACTATCGCTTGAATCCATTAGATTTATAGGTAATCACTCATTTGTGTTTCACTCTTTGATCAAAACATATTAAATCACTCGGTCATCCGGTTAGCAAGGAAAGAAGATCAAGGGCCACATTTTTAGGGCCAAACATATTGATGTTGAAAATCATGTGCAAAAGAACATAGCTCTACCAAGGTAAAAAGTGTCAAACCTTTGTTAGGAGAAAAAGTTCCAAGATACTTATGCAAAGTTCAAATATTCATAACTTTGTGAGTGTGTAGTTATGCACTAGCCCAATGCAAGAATCTCCAAGAGCACAACTCCAAAGACTATGTAAATACATTGAATTCTTCATGCCTCATACTAATTTTATGCGAAACAAACAATACAAACGATTGTGTCAGGTCATGTAGAGCTACTATAATTATGCAAGATTTTATTCTTCTAACTCTAAATCTTTTTGGTGGTGTAAGATTTCCAATAAACCTAAATGTTCAAGCATTATTTATTACATATTGTTTTTAAAATGTATTACATACCATGAAATTCATTACAATATATCGCCCGTAAGTTTTTGAATGGTTATCTTCTCCTTATACATGTATTCTTACCAAGCACGCATTCTTATAACTACGGTGGTGGGTGCTTTATATGAACCCTTGTCTAATTATTTAAGTAAGGATATTAACTTCAAAGTGGACCTAGGGTTTGAATGTCTACAACATTTATAAATCATTTGTAAAGTATCCAATTTGTTGAGGTAACAAACATTTTTATGATAAATAATCAATATATCTATTTTCTTTTTGTAGGTTTGGTTTAAAATCATGTTAGATTGTAGGGTGAGTTTTGTTTTGGTTAATTTTTATGTAAAATATAAATTTGTATTAAAAAAACATGATTAATTATTTTGATAGGTGTCATATAATGTCAATAAAAGGTGAGATGTGATGGTGTGACCGTGTAAATTTTTTTTTTTCCTATATTAAATTTAACATCTATTTGATTGGCATAATGTAACTTTCACTATACATATTACTTGTACGTGAATGTCACTTAAAATTTTGTTTAATTTTTAACTTTTAAAAGTCCATAAAACATAGTAATATCATGGTCATTTTTTTTTGATGAAAAAATCTTGTATTATATTAAATGCAACGTGATACTAGATGTTTCCAACAAAAAGTGGGTGGCATGAGAGCACGCCCCAAAACCACAAACAAACTAGGCCAAGCCTAGGAAAGCAATGAACACACTAGGCAGCCTAAGAATACATAAAAAAATAGATCCGAAGTCGCCGCCGCAACAAAGATACCTGGCAGAGGGGGCTCATGATCATCAAGCCAACCAGACCGGAAGGTCCTTACCAACATCAGGTATGTCCCAACCCAAGCCATAAGGATCCTCCTCTTCATTGTCACCGCCACCCGTGTGGGAGAGATGGAAAGAGGAATCCGAGGGAGCTTGTCTGAAGGTGTCGAGAGCAGAGGTGGTAGGCTCCACCGTCCGTGGGTGAGTGGTTCGGGAGAAACTGTCGAGCCCCAACTAAGCCGACGAATAGGGGAGCCTCGTCCTCAAGGAGAGATGCAAGCTGGTGGAGAAACACTCTTACATAATTGACTACGCGAGGATCGGTGAGCACAACTAAAAGAACGTTGTTGAGAGCAGCTCAGACCTCCACAGAGACGACCGCAACATAGCGGAGAATGCGAAGAAGGCAAAGGTGACTCCCGAGCAACATTACACGGGCGTCACCCTAGTGGTAATATTTTAGAGTTTGAGGCCTTTTTGGAAATATTTTACCCCATCTGTCATGTAATAGAATTATTAATCAATGTGATATTTATAAAATCTAAAATAAAAACCTTAAAAATTAATATCTATAAGAATTTTTCAAATAAATATATAGAAGATACTTATACTAGTTAAATATTCAATCTACAACAAAAATCGATCATCATATTGTTATAAGAGAATAGACTAGCAATTGCACATGAGTTGCAAATTACGCCAGAGAGGGTTTACGTTTCAGTGTACAATATGGTTTGGATGTAAAATAAAAGTGACTTTTATTGGAGTAGCATTACAATTGGGTGGTGTATCTGTATTTCTGGAACACTTTGCCTATATATGTGGGTTGGAAGCAAGATCTGGACATATTATTATGGGTATGATGTAGGTAGTTGGGTGCACATGTGTTGTACGTCAAGTGGAAGTTGTGTGTTACATAGTCTTTGCTCCTCTTCCTTGCGTTTTTTACATTCTTTGTATATCTCATTCTTGCATAGTGTTCAAACATAAAGGCTAGTGAGACTGCAGAGATCGTTGAGGGTGTGCACTCTTGACATTGTTGTGAATGTCAGTCCTTGATAGTCAACATTCATGTCTATTGTGGCCTTGTCAAGAGTTAGGCCTTGTGATTTGTGGATGGTGAGGCCCCAAGACATTTTAAGTGGAATTTGGTGATGATATCCACGGGTGACAGGAGGTAGTGGCAAGTGGGTTGGGTGAGTCTGTCCCATGGGGGCCCTTGGTAGTGTCTGAAGTTTACAACAATAAAGGATGGTAAGTTTGGTGGGAGTGATTCTGGATTGTACACCACATCGATCACTTTCCCGAGAGCACCATTAACCAATCCTGAGCTAACCCACAAGTTAGATGTCAACATGACCTCCTGTCCGGTGCATAGGAACACTATTTCCTCTAGTTGAGTGTCGTTTATGTCTGAGTCAGAGTTATGTTTTCTTTGTTTTGTGATGCTCCTTGCAACTAGGACCATGTAAGGATTTTAGCATTTGTTTATTGTGTTTGCGTGCTAGCTCCTTAGTTGCGAATAGGTGCTTCTCAGTTGTGAAGTTGGATTGCTCTGAGGTAGACATGCACGCCTTTGTACGTGACATGAGAAGAGACCAATCCTTAATTGTTCCTTCTGCATTTCTGATGTTGGTCAACATTTCTCTGAATTGAAGTTGCTCTGGGTTCAAGCCTTGTTGCCTAAAGTTTGTGTCCAAGGTGATTACTGTATCGAAAGCATGCCAAAGGGAGCTTCCAATTTTGTTGCCTACATATAATGGTACATCATTGACTAGAGGGAGTTGGCCTAGGTCACCCACCAAAATCATTGAACAATTGCCAAATGCTTGGTTATTTTGTTGGGGGTATGCCTCACACAGTCTGATAGTTGATGTTGTTTAGCATTGTAGGACCTATAAATCTCATTTCATCTATGAGTATGTATTGTATGGCACTCATACACTCTTGGAATATTGTTAGGGCTTGGCCTTCAAGAGGTTTCATGTCCCCAATGGGTATTCGGAGGGCAGAATGTATAGTAGGTGATTTTATGTTGAATGCAGCAATACTTGTTGGTGCTAGTACAAGAATAGAAGATTTTATTTTTCCTGTGATATTTTGAAGCCCATTTCTGATGCATTGTATGAGGTATGATTTTCCTGTACTCAGCGGTTCCTTGAATAATCATCTTCAATGGTGGGTGTTTCCCTTGTTGAGTTGCATGGGAAAGTACAATTGAGTATGCAAGGTGTTGTTTTGATGAGAGTGGGAGAGCATCTAATTGGGTAGGCAGGGAACAAGTGGTAGTGCATCCTCTTTGCGGGTGAGGTCTATGAATTTAGGTGCACTATTTTCTAAGGTTGTTGGGATGGTATGCAACATCCAATTGTGGTTGATGTCAAAGTCACGGTGGCCTATCATGTCTACATCATCGATTGTTGTATTGATCGTTGGGTGCATCCATGATATATGCTCCCATTCAAATGGGTCTTCTTGCAGTTGATTGGATCCCTGCGACCTATTTTCATCACTTGCTTGTTTCATTAGCAGTTTCTTGTAGAGGAGTGGCTCTGTGTACGTGTAAAGGGATGTAGGAGTTTTTCATTTGTTCCCATTGGTTAGTTATTTCAGATGTAGTGATGTCGATGTTTGTCTGGATATGTCGAAAAGGTTTATAAAGCAGAAGCTCTAACCAGCAAAAATCCTCGTAGTGAACCGCATCTGGGGCAGGGACATCACAGTAATGGGGGAATACATGGAAAATTGCATGGGTACTCCTTTGTAGCCACTGAGTAACTTTCCTTTGGTTGTTGAAGGACCAGAATGGGTGGCCTCAAAGAGGGAGATGTTCTCCAGTTGTAGAGGGTGTTTTATGTATGCATCTATGAATGAAGGGAATTTTGTTGTGTTTCCTACATCTGTGAGGACACGTTTGAATACATGTTTACCGACAGAGAGCTAATGAATGTACGGCTACAAATGGAGAGGGGGAGTTTTAGTAACATGTGGCATGTCTCCTGCACCAATGTCCCGATCAACAATAGTTTCTGAGAGGAACTTGTTGTAGGCTTCCTTTGCAGGGTTGTTGATGCTAACTGAATTAGATATCCGTGTCAACATGTGATGGTAGCTTTCTGACTTGCTTTCTGCCTTGGCTGCATATTTTGCAATGTATCGTAGGATTGCATGTCGTGACACAACAGGCTGGAAGTCAACATTGGCTCGCCACAATGCTAACATGTTTGAGTTGTGTATGTTGACCCGTGCATCATTACATGCGGGGGTGTACGTTTTTTACTTGTTTCATCTAAGCCCAAACTTGAATACTCTTGGAGTGGCCAAGGGGATTTATATCTACACTGAAGTGTCCCACATTTTTTTACAAGCAAGTTGCCTCACTATATTTTGTGTGCAATTGCACGTGGTTTACCAGGTTTTCATAGTCTGTTGCATCGTTTTCTACAAGTATGCCATATGTGTCTAACAAGCATGGATCATCTTCACGGGAATGATGAATCCTAGATGCTCCACTCTCAGGGCCCCTTGGATTCCATGCAGTTACTAATTAGTCAAAGAAATACTTTGTTGTATTAAGTTCAAGGGGGTCATCCCAGTCTAGCACTTCCATGTTTGGTGCATTTGGGAGCCATATAAACCCGTGGATATGAGTCGAGCCTCTATGTTGCCATTCATACTTGTATTTGCACAAAGAGGAATCTTGTTGGAAAATGCGGGAGGGGTGGTATTAAAATAAAAGCTAAGTGCTAGCGAGCTCACCTGTACTAGTAGTCTGTGCAATGCATTTTTTTTAAGCACCTCCTCGCAAAATATAGTAAATCTTCTTTCCATGTATGCAGACATGATATGGGGGTGCATGTTCAAGTTCTTGTTTCTCCTTTTTGGCCAGTTGGTGTTGGTGACATAGGGGATCCTGGCATTACGTTGTGTAGATCAGGCCACTTAGTATCTACTGCACTTAAAGTGAAGAAAAGCGTAGGGCTTTCAAGTTGGGTTATCATATCCATGAGTTCATGCCTCCGCTTGCACCAAAATGATTTTGTGCCTCACAGTTAGACCCAAATCACATTAGTTGCTCTGTAATGTGGGTGTTTGGAAAGTGTTGAAGTTGTTGGCATAACATAGAAACCGTGGTAGGCAAGTTGTCCCCTATGTTTTTTTGGTGAAAACAATAGATGTTGCTTGGCTTCGTGGCGCAACATAACATTGAGAATGAAGTAGCGAAAGCGTGGATGGCTGCCAAATCTGTTATCATGGTAATACAGTAGGTGTAATGCATATTCATGCATGTGAACCCTTTTTATACGTGGTTGGTGCAACAATGCAATCCCTGTAGGGAATAATGTAGGGAAAGCCATAGAGAGAAAACCCTCGGTGTTGTATTCATTGACTGGGGATGAACCAATGTGGCCACTCAATTGACTGAAGTGGAGTTTGGTGCTTGCCTTTAATGAAATTTGTTATTTGGTCAACTTCTGTAGTGTTTTGAGGGAGAGAGGACACAAAAGATGATGTTTTTCGCTCATGTGTATGTGGTGGGAAACATGGGAGAAGGTCTAGTTTTGATTCCTCTTCAGCATTTTTGGGATAGTTGAATTGAAGTGTGGTAGGGATGTAGATATATCAGTATTGTGAGGTGGTAGGGAATGCAATGCATTGTGTTCTAGGACAACATCCTTGTAGTAAGGGTCATGAACTATTTTGAATTGCAGTGCACTAAAAACGTGAGATCTACTTACGAAGCATTCATATGCGCTATGTGTTGCTCCAATTCTTCTGATAATTAAGATGTCCAAATCTGAGACGTGTCGAGGCAGGTGTCTAGCTATTGATGAAACATCTTGGGGGAAGCATATGGTGTGGCCCCTATATTTGTATTGACCACCTCTAGCATGAGTCACCTACAATATTGGGTTGACCCATGCTATCAACATTTCCTCAACTTGTGTAAGTGAGGATAGAACTTCAGGTTGTGGTCCTGGGTCCATGTTATTCCAATTTGAGAAGCGGTGGCCATATTTTTCAGAAATGCATCTACAACAAGTATGCCCACCTTTGTAAACCCTTGTCTGCAGCCCAACATACAATTCATTACAACATGAACACATGTTTGGAGGTGGGAGATGATCTAATCTATGACGGAATTGACGTTGCGTAATTTGAAGTGAATGGCGAGCTGGAGTATGTTCTTCATCACGGTTGACATGATGGGTTACATAAGTTGGTGACCATTTGTGGATCTTTTTTCATTTGATGCAAGCTATATTATGACGATGTTCATTTAGGTTGTTTTTGTTCCTTGCGTACTTCAATTGAGCCTTTGCATTTTTTTTTCATTCGCTCAGTTTGCGTAGAATGAAGAAAAGTGGTAACAATAATTAGGTATAGAAGAAAGTGAATGTATGAAAAAGTATAAGTAATTTAAGTTGTTTCACATGACGTGCAACGTTGTATATCAATACTGCTTAGTAATGTTTAATAATTTTGATAGAGATTAGAAGCCTTTAATAAAGTGTCATTTTTTTGGTGATCGAGACATGTTAGAACAAAAAAAAGTGTGGGCAACAAATGTAACCAACTTTTCAAATACAAACACCTATATGTGGAGTAGCGGACAATACTCAACAATATGTGTGTAAAGTATAGTATGCCTTATTTGGGAAAATAGAGAGACTATAGTGGTGTGAATTTATTGTGAAGTGGTGTGGGTTTATTTTCACAATTACATAGTTACGGGGATGTAAGGAATGCATCTAATGGGGAATCATGCATGTTAAAGGTCACATCCTTAACTGCAGCGACAATAGTGCACTGGGCTTTTTCTTGTGAGTTGTAGACCTCTAGTCTCGTGGATATTTTGAACTTGTAGCGGTGGAATAGAATTGGCTTAACAACAAGCCAAAACATGTTCGGTGTTGGTGCAAGAAGTTGAAGCTCCTGTGCCGATATGCCCATTATTGATGTTGTAACTTCATCAAAAGCAGTTACCCATGTTGTTGTTGTGGCATCCTCAATGATGAAGTGTAATGCATATTTGTAGTCGCAATTAGAGACACCATGCTTGCATTTGTGGCAATACCAAGAGGAGTCTGCAGTTAGTTCAAGTTTTTTCTTACAATGGTTGTTGTTAACAATTGATGTGCAAGTTGGATAGCTAAATGAGGACATATTCATGTGTATAATTGTTTTCATAGTGGAGAAGATGATTGATTTACCTGGTTTCGTGGAGGATTTTATGTCGGCTATATCTTTCTCTTCAATTGTGTCAATACTCACTGATGGGTATGCATGTGTTGAGCCCAGTGAGGTAAACCATGCACGCAGTGCATGAGCCTCAGCTATATCAGGATCAATGAAGATTTGAGTATTAGGTCCCGTGGCTAATGTTGTTCCTTTGAAAGATGTAATTTTTTCTCTCTTAACTGCAAGGACTGGTCTTACTGGTGTATGTGAAGCACACAGTTCACTTAGAATTTTTCCCTCATTTTCACTGAAAGCACCTCATAGCATTGCCTCAATGCATAACATCGAGTTATCACTAAGTAGGACTGTGTGTTTGTGGACGAAAGTACTATCACTTTTCCTTATAGTGGAGGGGGTAGTAATGGATAGTGTAATAGCAAGGAGGTCAATGGTGGATTTGGTGGGATAGGAGTTGATTTCTGCTATTGTTTTGAAATGGAAAACATATTGAGGAATGTCCACAGACTGATTTTTACTGAGTTTTATAGAGGATTCCAAGTCTAGGATGATGTCCCAAGGAGTTGTGGAATCATTGTAATCTTTTTTTGTAGTCCGCAAGGTGCCTCCTTTGATTGTGTATGTTTTGCCTAGTTGTATTTGGTTGTAGTAAGAAGCTGTAGCTTGGTCAAAAGAAGTCACCACTATATCTACAATTGTTTGTCGATGATGTCAAAGATAAACACTTGCCCTATGTGTTTTTCATGCTATAGTTGTTTAGGTAGCCTTTTTGATGACCTTGCCTTCAATAGACCAAAGGCTTTGGTAAGGATTTAGTGACTTTATTGGCGTGAGTTGCATGCATTCTGCAGGGTGTCCTTCATGAGCAAGTGGGTGCCAAAGTATCGGTGTCGATGTTGGCATGTTTATGGCTAGTTGGGGAGGCACAACATCGGAGGCAATGGAGCCTGTGATGGTGTTGGTTCCTAAACAATAAAATACATCGTAAATGAATTAGCAAATGAGCTAATGTAAAGTTAATGTGCTTTCCGATGGTGTGAGCTTTGTATTCTAAGCATACAAGGGGTTACACACTAAACAAAAAAGTGTGATGCATGACATTGATAAGGTTAATTTACAATACAGCCATTTAACAAAGAATAGTAAACAACGTAGGGTAGGAAAATGCATTTTATATAACTACAACGATAGTACGTATGGTGTGTGTTGTCTGTTTAAGAGTAGGGCGGTGCGGGGTACGTAATCATGGTGGGATAAATGCCATAGGAAAGTAAAAAACATTCCATACCCTCACAAAAGGGGGCGGTGTTAACCAATTGAATGTCCTCATATAGTGTTGTTTTTTTAGGACATAAGCACGTAAACATATGTACAATGTGGAAGGTGTTCGTATAACACAAAATTTTTCATGCTCATTCAAAGTAAAGTAGGAAACATATGTATGGAGAATAAAATGTATATCTCATGAAAGGCACTTTACAAAACTTCTATAGGGGGTTATAAAATGGAACAACAAGTACAACATATTTATGTAACCATAGGCTATCCGAGTCACTCCTTCAAAAAGAGGTATTTGGGTTTAGCAAAAAAGAGGTTGGCATATGTATGAGAATTGCAAACTTGTAGTAGGGTGAGGTAGGTGCTAAAATTATAGGGACGCAAGGTAAGCATTGAATGTGTCTCTAATGTATTGCTCCTCGCCACCAGAGTAGTATTGGTCATAGCCTAACGCTTTGAGGAAAGTATGCAATGCTTCAAGGTGAAGGTATGTTGCATCTACCTTGTGCATCATGTCTAACACAGTGGTTAAATCACTATCAATAACCATTGTTGATGGGATTAGAGACTCTAATATCCTACCAGAAATGGTTGAGCATGTATTTGCAATAGAAGTAGCCAAAGAATGCATAAAGTTGCAAGCGGTGGTTGGACACTATGTATTGCGCTCTGGTCGGTGGTTGCCTGGGTTGCATACGAATGAGGGGACCCATTTGAAGCTACCAGATCAATAGGAGGGCTCTCGACAACGACACCAGAGGTATCATCGGATATCGTGATAATGGTCGGACTTCCATTTGGAGTGGCCATAGTACCTGAAAATAGTAACCAAATTTGTTAAATATAAAGCATGTTTCTACTAACAAGCTTGGTGGAACAAAAAATAATAATTGCTTAGAAAACAATAATAGTGGATTAAAAAAGAGTGTGGTGCAACAAAATTCATTTAGGTGTCAATACGACAAAGTGTGTTGCCTACCATATTGAGCATGTAATGAAGTTGAATACAAAAATGCAAATATGCCTTTTAAAACATAAATGGACACAATAGAAAGATATGGAGGGTACAAATGTACTTAAATATTAATTTGGGATTATTCAAGTGGAGGTGGAAAACGTGATGTTGGAACCCCACAATTTGTGGGAACAATCAATATTCACTTTAAAAAAAATTGTGTGATCAAAACTTTCACACGCGGAAAAAGGCAAGGATGTGATAAAAGTAATAATGATATGGTTTAAAGACTCTCAAAATCACATTGGCTCCTAACACATGGGTCCATCTACAAAACCATTATTATCTTTAGCTTTATAATCAGATGTCAAGTTTCAAGCTTTAAAAAACACATTGTAAGGGAGGGATGACGGATTAGACATGGACTACTAATGGTAATAGTAGCCAAATGCAAAGGTTTAATTTTTAACAAACTTAGCTAATGTCATATTATTGCATAACTTTAACCAAACAACACTATGAAGCAAAGTATGATCGAATATAATTCAACCCGTAGTCCAAATAGCCAAAGAAAACACAATTTGGAAAATGTGTATGTATGGCATGCACATGAACTGCTTGATAAAAATGCCTTAGTAAAATGTAATGCAATAACCATTAATCATTCTTCCTATATTTGAAAAGACCTAAAATTATTCAATTCTTCAGAAGGATTCAATGAGGGAGATGGCTATGTATAGAAATCCTACTCATATTCAAGAGCAATTAAATGATGAAATGGATGCATATTGTGTTTTATCAACCAATGTCATTGTCAATTCTGCTTTTATCAACCAGCCATCCGTAAGTATTGTGCTAATTTGTTCTAGAAAGGCGAAAACAATTTGTATGGGTGTATATTGAAATTGCCACCTAGTGCACCTTTGTAAGAGGTGATTAGTCCATTGAGTGGAAAAATTCTTCATGCAAAGCAATTTGCATGCTTTGAGGCATGCAAAAGGTTGCATAATGTTGGAGCTCTTGATGAATATCATCAACCCAGTAGAAGTATTGCCAAGAGGAAGAAATTATGAATTCACACAAAGAAAATAACCACAGTGTGCTGACAAACATACCTCACATGATGTTAAATAAATAATCACTCCCAACTATAAACGTATTGCCTAATAAGTTAATAAAATATTCTAAGATGTCCATGATTCACCCAATCGGGTAGGACCCCGTGCACTTATATGTGTTATACGCAAGTATGACGAGATCACATGTAGCCAAGTTGCAACCGCAGCGTAATGCACACATTGGACATTGAATGTGGTGTCGGCATCGAGGAGCCCCTAGTGGTGGAGGTTGAACTCGAACACTACGCATGTGTTTTGCTTAGAGCATCACCAAGAAAACAAGGTTAAAACAACGTTAAAAACAAAAATGGGCATGACATCTCGTAACTCCGCAAATGAGCTTATCTCCCTATTTATAAGGCGGTGAATCTTGTCATCCAACATATAGAGCCTAACCATTTCATCTCATTTTTGCTCATTCACCGTATTCTTTCAAGAGTTTTATGAGAATTTGAGAGTCTCACAACTATGACTGTGATGGGCAGTCTTACATAATCACAAATATGGGTGCATCCGGTATAGTAGTTTGATTTTTGCAAAATGTATGAACAAAAACAATAACATATTCAAAGGCTAGTTGCAAGACCAATTCTTGGATAACATCTTTAACCGCAACATCAAGCATAGGACATCAAACTTTAGCGAGTTACTCTTGCCAAGATCTCATTCAAAATGAGATATAAAAAATAGTCACTTTAGAAATCACAACATATGTTCTTTTTCCAAACATGTATGCGCGAAGTGTGCGTAAGTGGGTCAAGCTCATATTTTAATGGATTGCTAAAGGATAGAGAAATTTAATAATTTATGGGATGTAGTTGGATTAAAGACTATAAAAGAGTGCATGGTTTTAGTGCAGGAGACATATCACACCCATAGACACATGACATCCATGCAAAGTTGGAGAGCTGTAGAGCAGGGCATGGACATACATTGAAGCGGATGATGATGGACACAATCAAGAATGAAGTTGAGTTTATATTTTGACTCAAGACCGATTTCAACATGATGGAGGAGGGAACTTGCAAATAGATGAATGTTTACAAGAACAACTTATACAGGAGGGCAACAACAACAACAACACCAGAGGGAGCATTGTTCAAATCTGCAATAAAAGTTTGCACAATATTTCTACAGACCAGGGAAATACTCAATATCAGTTGTAAAAGAATGCATTTGTTTATAATACAAATCTGGGCAGATATAAAACAATAAACTACAGTATTGAAAGCAAGTAAACATGCCAAATTTTCTGCATACGTAGAAGTAGATGATCTGGGGTGAGTAACACAGAGGAGCAGGCTTACTGAGATGGTGGTGTAGGATAGAATGCAGATGGGTGGGGTATTTATAGGGGAATGTAGATATTTAACATAGTTAATGTGAGAACTGTTGCAGTGGCTGAGAATTAATGCAGGTTCCTATTTAGAGTTGGTAAAGGAAAATCAAATAAAAGTTTACCACTACGCTTCTAATGAGACGAGACAACCATTAATAAGTAATGGACATATGGTTGCTACAAACAGTATTTCAGTCCAAAGCAAATAGTATCCTGTCTAATTCATGCACTCTAAATACCACTGACATTTATCGAGAAGACAGTGAGGGAAAACTTTTCGGAAAAAAATCCTGGGAAAACTATCATCGAGTTTGACAAACTTCTAAGAAGGAGAACAACAAAGGTGGATGCCTTCCGACAAATTAATTAAATTCAAATATAATATATATCGAACAAAACACTCAAAATACTTAAAACTAAATTTGAGAAACTAAAATATCAATTATAAAAATTATTTCAAATACCTACTAATCATCACAAAAATATTTTTAAAAATATCGTAAAGAAGAATCAAGACACAGATCAAATGACTATATATAAATAGTCGCCACACCAAATAAATAAATATACAATGTAATTACAACTATAAATAATAATTTACCAATCTTACAAAATAAATCATTAAAAATACTAATTTTTAATTTGAAAACACAATATTCTCATTAATCATTTTATAATATCGAGGTCCTCGCCTAAACCTTTTCATAAACTATCATTGGATGCATTCATTGAATGCAGGCGGCTGACCAAAGTCTTGTTTTATCATTAAGTTTAGGCATTGAGGAGATTAAATAATATAATTTGTATTCTACTTTATATGGCATTATGCTTTCAATACATAATAAATATTTTAATATTTTATTTGAATTTGGATGTGTTTTTTTATTGGAAAATATGTAAAAATGAAAAACTATATATAGAATGATTTTAATTCTTGGATTCTTACTTCCTATCTAAAATGCATAAATGCAAATTTCGCATTAGTAAGAATTGCATAATCAAAGCGTGATTAAGGCTTGGGGGCATTTTTCTAAGGTGCTAACATTTATGGGTATTATTTTTATTTTATTGAATTTAAAGTTTGTATGAATTTATGTACAAAATTTTTAGGCCTGGCTACTAAGGATTAAGGGGTTTCTATTCCGTCAAATTTATTTGGGGTACAATGTTGACCTCATTCTTTATTTAGTGGTATCTTTTGGATTAGATTCTTGTGGATGGGTAGACAACAATATCATATGCATTGTTGGACCACAACTCTTGGATATTAATTTTAATTTTTGAAATAATTATGTCAACAGATGTTTCTACAATGACAACAGGTGGAGTGTAATAGAGTGAGTTGTTCACTTTTATTCTTGACATTAAATTTGACATCCATTTGACCGTCACTAAAAAGTTTTTTTTCTCTTTGCTTGGGAAAGTAAATAAAATAATAATAATATCTAAGCCGGGGGTAGAGTTTGGGACTGTTTTGTCGATAAATTATTTTGATACCAACACAATGTTGTAACTAGTTTGGTGTCATTTGTCACCACACAATGGGAAATTGGCAAACAATGTAATGTAGTTAATAGTCAACGTGATATGTCAAAAATATAACATAAGAACCTTCAAATTGATATCTTTTGGCATATTTCAGATAGATATATTTAAAATACTTGTACTAGTCTTATGAATAGTAGACAAAATTCTTAGTTATACATATTAGCATGAGTTAACAATTAACTTTACATACCATTTCAATTTTCATTATCTAAAATAAAATTAATTTTAAATAATTTTATTATGATCATGGGCCATGCTATATATACCTATCTTTATTACACAAGTCTTAAATTTATATCATATTTATATATTTTGCCTGTAGGCGTTCTCCTTTGAAGATGCTCCTGCTGAAAGTGTCAAATTCTGTGGATCCAAAGTTTACAGGTTGCCGGATTTTAGATATTTGTTGTTTGTTGGATTTTGGATATTTATAGTTGCAATAGTATTCACAATTAATATATTTGGTGAAATAGTGTGAGTTGTCTTGCATATCTATTTTCTAAAGCAATGTTTTTGTTGAACAGTGTTTGGAGTTAATTAATTTGGTGAAACAACATGAATGCAGTAAATATCTGCTTTCAGTCGCCTCCCTCAACCGCCTTGCACTGTCAAAATATCTCACTCATGTTATATATTGACCATAATCTTTGTTCCAACTTCAAAAACCAAAACAACATATAGACAAGAGGAAGCAGCCTAGAGCGATTCACCTATTCTCGTCATATATGGGCATTACTATTTCATTTTGGTCATATGTGTGTATTAATATTGTATTTGTTTGAGGCCTTAATGGTGATTGTTCATTGTAGAACACAATTAATATATTTTGTTTCCTTAAGTTTTTTTCCTCGCCAAGTAGTTATAAATTCATAGAAGCAAGAAAATCAGATCCGCATAAGCTACCGGTCATTACCTTCTACAACTGCCTTCGCATGGACTATATGAATAAATATGGACATGCCAACACAAATATACACTTAAGAAGACCTTAACGAGGTGGTATCTAGACATGTGAATGCATGAAAACACGGAGAAGAAGAAAAGAAAAGGGTACATACCTTTTGTTTTGTCAGGGCTTGAATTTCTGGATTTTCCACCATTGCCATTGTTTCATCCCTTTGTCTTTTTTAAGCAGAAACCCTTTTTCTAAGTGGATAGGGAATTGTGTGTTCTATCAAAGAGTCTTTAGGAACTTGGAAGAAAAAAAAGTTGAGGAAGATGAGAGAAAAGGAGGATTATGAGGAATTCAAAAAGTGACATCTCTCAAATTTTTTAGTAGTAATTTTTCTTTGATCTCGTAGGTATTTTATACCGTAATTCACTATTTATTTACAATTATTGGAACATTGATCTAACTCCATAAATAACAATAATAAACATTAGCACTCCGTTGTAAATAATGCATTAGATTCACTGCTTTTGAAACAAAATAGGATTTTATAATACAAATCTATGTGAAAATCATTAAAAATCATTGTTTCAAACAAAATAGGATTTTATAATGCATTAAGTACTCCATTTTATTTATATAATATGGTGAGATATTTAAAAATATCTCTTGAAAATAAATATACCTTTATAACAAACCCTTAACTATAATAGATCACTATTGATTGAACCCATTAACTTTACATGTAATCACTCATTTAGGTTTCATTGTTTGATTAAAACATATTAGGTCACTCGGTCATTCGGTTAGCAAAGAAAGTAGATCAAGGGCCGCATTTTTAGGGCCAAACATATTGGTGTTGACAATCATGTGCAAAATGACATAGCTCTACCAAGGCAAAAAGTGTCAAACCTTCATTGGGAGAAAAAGTTCCAAGATACTTATGAAAAGTGCAAATCTTCGTAACTTTGTGAGTGTGCGATTATGCACTAGCCCATTCATGCAAGAAGCTCCAAGAGCACAACTCCAAAGACTATGTAAATACCTTGAAGTCTTCATGGCGCATACTCGTTTTATGTGAAATAACACAATACAAACAATCATGTGAAGTCATGTTAAGCTACTATAGTTTTGCAAGCTTTTATTCTTTAACTCTAAATCTTTTTGGTGATGCAAGATTTCCAATAAACTTAAATGTTCAAGCATTATTTATTACATATTATTTCAAAAATGTATTACATACCATGAAATCCATTACAATATATCGATTGTAAGTTTTGAATGATCATCTTCTCCTTATACATGTAGTCCTACCAAGCATGCATTCTTATAACTACAAAGGTGGTGGGTGATATATGAACCCCTATCTAATTATATAAGTAAGGATATTAACTTCAAAGTCGGACCTAGGGTTTGAATGTCTACAACATTTATAAATCATTTGTAAAGTATCCAATTTTTTGAGGTAACAAGCATTTTTATGATAAATAATTTGAATATATATATATATATATATATATATATATATATATATATATATATATATATATATATGTTTTGTAGGTTTGGTTTAAAATCATGTTTTTTTTTATTATTGGTAAATAGTTTTTTGAAAGGGACTATACCCTTGTACAACAAGGCTCAGAAGCCAGAATTGAAAGAATAAGCACAAAGAAGGGGATCAACATCCAGATATAACAATAAGGACCAACTGCAAAAGTTGTCTGCAAAGAAGAAACAACAACCAACAACTCATCAGCAAATAAACAACTGATGAATAGTGAACAAACAACAATGGTACAACAACACCATTGGAAAGAAAACACTCGTGATCCGGCCACAAAAATGATAACAATGTACTCGGTCGAACACTAACAGAGAAAATCATCCAGACGTATAGCTCTCCTTCAGGGTGAATTTTTTTCTTTTTGCTAACCGTAACCCAGCCTGATGGAGTCTCCACTGTTGGAGGAGAAGACAAAGGAGGGGTATTCTCCTTAGTCGCATTTGTCCCAATTGGGACAGCCACAAACTTATTATTTTCCGTGTTACCCTCAACAACTTGAGCAATTTTCATGCTGCTAACAGTTTGATTTTCGGATAGAGGGGTTTCAGGCAGATTTGGATTCAGCCACTGTTTCTACTTTTGATTCAAGATCCCTTTTAGCATCAAAATTAGGTGTTATGGGAGAGTTTAAAATCATGTTAGATTGTGGGGTGAGTTTTGTTTTGGTTAATTTTTATGTAAAATATAAATTTGTATTAAAAATTTATGATTAATTATGTTGATAGGTGTTCTACAATGTCAATGAAAGGTGAGATGTGATGGTGTGACCGTGTATATTTTTTTTTTTCTATATCAAATTTAACATCTATTTGATTGTCACAATGTAACTTTCACTATAAATATTACTTGTACATGAATGTCGCTTAAAACTTTGTTTAATTTTTAACTTCAAAAGTCAATAAAAATAGTAATATCTTAGTCATATTTTAGAGTTTGAAGCTTTTTTTTTTAAAGATTGTACCCTTCTCTCATGTAATAAGAATATTGATCGATGTGATATTTATAAAATCGAAAATAAAAATCTTATAAATAAATATATAAAAGATACTTATACTAGTTAAGTATTCAATCTACAACAAAAATCGATCATCATCTTGTTATAAGAGAATTAATTGAATTCAAATATAATATATACCCAACAATAACACTCAAAATACTTAAAATTAAATTTGAAAAACTAAAATATCAAATATAAAAATTATCTCAAATACCTACTAATCATCACAAAAATTATTTTTAAAAATACCGTAAAGAATCAAGAAACAAATCAAATGACCATATATAAATAGTCGCCACACCTAATAAATAAATATACAATTACAACTATAAATAAAAATTTACCAATCTGATAAAATAAAGCATTAAAATATACTATTTTTAATTAAAAACACAATATTATGAATAACCGTTTTATAATATTGAGGTACTGGCCCATTTCCTAAACTATTTTAAAGGTTTTATTGGATGCATTCATTGCACGGAGGCGGTTGACTAAAGTCTAAAATATATCTTTAGAGGTTTGTCAACTCAATAAATGTGGGATAAATAATTGAGCGTCAACCGTAGCATCATAAATAGCTGTGCCAAGATGTATTCCGTCTTGTTATATCATTAATTTTAGGCATTCTAAGGGGATTAAATGATATAATTTGTATTCTATTTTATATATCATTATGCTTTCATTACATAATAAATATTTTAATATTTTATTTGAATTTGGATGTGATTTTTTTATTGGAAAATATGTAAAAATGGAAAATTATATGTAGAATGATTTCAATTCTTGGATTTTTACCTCCCATCTAAAATGCATAAATTCAAATTTTTCATTAGTAAGAATTGCATAATCAACGCTTGATTAAGGCTTAAGGGGCATTTTTCTCGTGCACTAATCATCCTCACTTTATTCATTATTTAATTATCTTAATTAAACCAATTTCCACCTCACCTAGACATCTCATTATAAACATATTTTTAGTATCTATCTATTCACCATAACTAACTAAGACTTAGTTCAACCCTAAAAACAATGCCTATGATTCCTCTAACCACATTCCCGCTCATTAAAAGATAACGTCTGTTTTGATCCACGATAAATGGACAGACCTAGCCCAAACAATCAAGAAGATTTGTCATTTTTAGTATACCTAGGGAATCCCGCCTTAATTGACGTTGGTCATCCCGGCCCGACCCTGTCAACCCAAAACCGTCATCGGTTACCATATAACCATTTTTGTAACCTTGTTTGAGAGGTTAGACACATTCTCGAGTTTTGAGAGCAAAGGAGATATGCATGCAAGCAAGAACCAAAGCTCTTTCGCACACCCGTGAAGTCATAACTCACACAACCATTGATCAAGAGGTTTTTGCGTTCACAAGAGCACTCGGAAGCACCGCCACGACGTTGATCACCATTTCACCGATCAACCATCAACACCACCCGACCATTGGACCTCAACATTAGTAAGTGCGTTTGTCACTGTGTTATTCCATCCTTATGTCGTTTTAAAGGTTTTTGTCATCTTTGTTATCATTTTCTACTAACATCTCCATTCCCCCATCATTCACTTTCATGCAAACTCAACCCTTCACCACCATACCATTAAATCATCTATACACAACCTTTATACATCTCCAAGTGTTCTTAAGATCCCCAAAACCTCACCATTTCCTTTTCGTCTTTGTCTAACCTCAGACCAATTTCCACAATCAAATCTTATTGAGTTCCTATCATCCCGACCGTACCGACGCCGATTACCCATGACCATCGTCGGTTCTCTCTAAACCGTCATCGGTTATATCTTATCGATACTGGTCTCTGTGTTTTGGCCATCCTATCAATAATAGAACCTAAGAATCTTCACCCAAGCAACCTAAGTGACCCAGAACCCCGACCAACTACCCCACCTCCGGATCTCGATCATAGCCAGCTTGTTATGTTAGATTTACTTATTGTATTTGGATGAGATACCTAAATCATATCAATTACAGTAGGATTCTATTTACTTACGTTATTTCTTGCATTAAATTGTATTAAACAATGGGTTGACTACCATCGAGGAAGTATCACACTTCCTAGATCTAGCACATGTTAGGCAACTCCCGCTAACATATATTATTTAATCCTATTTTTGTGGTCTTGTTGTGTATTTCAGGTAGTTCCTCCTAGCCAAAAGGAAGCTCTCACACTGCATTAGATCAAGAAGTCAGAACGTGTGCAACAACCTTCAACTAACCATTACAACATGTATTCCTCCTTGGCCCACACCCTTATCTGTTTCGTCCAAAACTTAAAGAAAATGGTGAAATATTTTGGCACGCCCGGTGGGACCCTCTCTTGGGTTCATTGCATTTTCTTCATATAGGGAAAACGTTTTGTGTGTTTCTTTCATTTTGAAAATTACACATTTAATCTTCTCCTGGTAATATTCCTTTCTTCTAATTGTCTAAATGACATTTGTCATTTGGGGCTTAAAATGAACCACTTCTTCTTTCTTGCATTGCATTAGTGAAAAAGCATCCCTCTTCCTATTCATCATTTGTTAGATCGAATATCATATTTTGATTTGGGTTTAAAACACTTACATTGCATTCGTATTTTGTGCATTATAACTCACATTAAAAATGAGGGCAACCTATACACTAGAAGTCATGCCCAACTGATGGTTAACACAAATGAACCGTAGAAAGCATTGGCTTCTCTCTCTCTCTCTTGCCAAACTACACAAAAATTTGAATATACACACCTTCTTAAACAACATCTTGCCTAGGAATGCCTGTCAATGATCACACTATCAGAGGATTGACAAGTAATCCCGAGCAGTTATCTTTGTCCAAGACTTACCATCGAGGAAGAACTGCCCGCCATAACATAACCTGAAACCTCACCCTTTAGATTTCCTTTTTCATAGGATGCCTTCCAAACCAAAAACTTTGTTCTAAATTCATGTGTCAGTCATAAATAGCATAAGCTACAACAAATATAAAATTCACTTTTAGGACTACGTGTTTTCATAGCTTTGTGCTTGACTTGCGTTTTGAGGTGAGAGGATACGTTTTCTTCATCTTTCTTTTTCCTTTCACACTCTACCATCATAATTGGAGTATTATGACTTTCTCTAAGTGTGTCAGGACATCATCCTATTATACTCAGGCTTCTGGGTTGATTCTTCATACAATCTAAATTCACAACACCTCAATTTTCTTCATTCTTCGTGATTTCACAAGAATGCATCGGTCCCGAGACCATCGTCGGTTCACATCTGACCGGCATCAGTTTACCACATCAGTGTCGGTTCCTTGTTCATTGGATCGGTGTTAGGTTGTGGAGCCTATTTTCATGTTTGAAAGTGTTGAAGACTGTGTACTAAGAGTACTGTACACTTTTCATGTATCCTCGCCGGGATTTTCTCATATGGGCGCGATTTTGACCCATAGGTTTATGGGACGATTTATTCCCATGGTTTTGATACCCACGGTTTTGTAAAACTACTTAAGCAGTTGTTTATTTATATGGTTTTATGCATATGATAGATGTATGAAAAACATTGCAAATGTGCTTTGAATTCGAGATGAATTTCAGAGAGTTTGTTGAGCATAGCTCCAAACAGATCTAGGTATTGTATTGAGAGAGTGGTGGCTTGTAATAAAATCTGAGCAAGTGATTCTTGGTGGACGTAGCCCAAATTGGGTGAACCACGTTAAATATTGTCTCTTTGTGTTGTGTTATTTTATTCTAGACTTTTATTTGAGATCTTTAATATTTTCTGCATATTAGTCTCTACTGTTGCGATTATGTGAGGGATTATTCCACGTAGTTTATCCCTTATTTCCTAACAATCAGGTTTATCCAGAGAACACTCATCTCACCTTCTTTTATATCTAAAAGTTTTTGTGTGTCACCATACTCTCTGTATTCTGATCATAGTCCTCCAATACAATCTCCCTATCTAACAATCACCAATTTCTACTTTATTTGTTGAAACTGTTATTCTTCACAGTAACTGGCATCAGTCATACCTTAACCGACATCAGTTCTTGAAACCGGCATTGGTCACCTTGTTTTGATTTTTATCAAAATATTTACCCAATTTTCCCCTTGAAATATATTTTGTCCCATCTTTGTTGTCCCCTGTGTCATTTACAGAGTACAGTTCACCTAATTTATGTTGATTCACATGGTGTTGACTCGCAGCCAAACTAATGCCCTCGTGTTTCACGCTAGTCGTTAGCCACTCCCACCTAGTCCATCATCGTCGTCCATTTTGTCACATATGGATCCGACTCAGCTTATCCCCATTGCCACCGATAATGAGGAGTTTGCGAGACTCCTCGATTAGAATCCCGCTGCCCTCCAGTACTACCTTGCTCATTTTTCCACCTAGGATTCCTTAGGATAATTAATATACGACATGCATGTATCTATCTCTCCGTTCTAGCCCCACTTCGCAATCTAGCACTTGTTCTAAGCACTACCGTCATCCACTTTATCACCTGTGGTGTCTCAGCTAAATTCCACATCCGTTATAACCGCAACATCTACGTCATCGATCGCACCCGCGACATCGATTGTCCCTCCGACACCCCTATGAGTCTAGCTCCATCTGCACCCGCCACTTCCCATATACCCGTTGCATTGCAACCACCTCCGATGTCGAAACTTACACCCATTTTCAAAACATCGTCCTTTCTAACTCGTAATCCTTACCCCCAATCGCCACTAGAGTCATTACAACTACCCCACCCGCTTACACATACTACCAACAACCCCCGACCTCATCTATCACTTATGTTGGCTATGTGCCACCCACATCTATTCCTCCTACATAGTTCTCATATTCAGCACCACCATATACCAACATACCACCTACCTCGTACCTTCTACATCAACCCCTTTTTTTCGTGGTGCACCTATTCATCCTAACCTACTAACGACCTCATTAAAATGATAATGGAGAAGATGTAGACCTTAGAAGCATCTGTTTCTGGCTCCCGTAATTCTTTAACATATGATGAAATTTGTAATGAGCCTATCCATCCATCTATTCCCATTTTTCCTTACCTAGTGCATTGGGAAATGCCTAAATTTAATCGCTTCAATAGTAAAGAAGACCCGCAACAACACTTGTGGTCATTCAAACATGGGTGTTACCTAATCATCATGATGATGCTTTGCTCCTACAAACTTTCCCAATGTCCCTGACAAGACCAGCATTGGATTGGTATAGTGGACTACCCCGACATTCTATCTATTCCTTTAATCAAGTAGCCCAAGATTTCCTAGATCATTTTTCAATCAATGTTACCAAGAAAGTCACCATGACCGATCTCTATTCAACCCGACAATATGAAGATGAATCTATCACATATTTTGTTGCCTCACGCCAAGGTCTTATTAACCAATTGACATTCCAACTACCTCAAACTGAACTTATTGAGTTGTTCACTAGATCTTGTGCCAAACACATCTCACCAACTCTGCAAGTCCAAACCTTCCGAACCTTTGATGAAGCGTTCACCATGGCCCAAAAACTGGAAATTCGTGTCATTGAAGAAAATAAAATCCAATTACGAAACAAGAACACCCCATTCAAATCGAACGATTCTTCTTCATCTTCAAAAGCCCAAAATAATTATTCAAAGCCCAAAGGATCTACCAATGTGGTATTCCTCAAGGCGGGTCCACCTCATCCTTCTAATTAGGCTCAACCTTCTTCTAATGTTTCACATGTCTAGGCTTTTCAGCTCTAGCGGGAGCAGAGGAAGGACACTTCGATCGGAGAGCCTTATTCTTCGGTCTTGGAAAAACTTCTTAAAGTTAGAGCCATTACACTTCCTCCCATAAAACATCATACATGTTTCGACCCCGCTCATCCTATGCCCGCATGGTATAAAGAGCATGACTACTATAATTATCATCGTGTTAAAGGACATAGTGATGATAACTGCATAACTTTCAAAAACATTGTCCAAGATATGATAGACAGTGGAGACCTTGTTGTAGACAACCGGAATGCGCCAGCAAATCATAATTTTCACATCTTCAAAAATCCATTCCCTAATCATAAAGCATCGTCTAATCAAAATAGTGAACCTTCATCCAACAACAACATCTGTGAGGTTCACGTAGTTTTTGATATCACGTCAATTGTTCCTCAAAACTGACCTACTTCATCTATTGAGGAAATTTTGGCATGCGTTCCTCCACCCACAGAGGAGCATACCTCTTCTACTCCTCCACCCACAGAGGATTCCCCCTCATCTTGTATTGCTCTTCCAAAAGAACCCACACTTTCCACCAATGTCGTGTCATCGTCTGCTTCCCAACCTTCTAAACCATCAACACTTATTATTATCCCATCCACAAGAGAATCATCATCGCCTTCTCCTCCATCGAGAGAGAAGCCTACCTCACCCGACCTATCATCTCTCCTACCCATGAGAGATTCTTCAAACATGTCACTACCTTTCGGGATAGTTCTCCCCTAGAATCCCAAGACCCTATTGACATGATCTCGGCTCTCTTACCTATAGAATACGAGGCTAACCAATTCCCTGTCTCACAGACATATTTTACAAGGATTTCCACCCGACCTATTCCATTCTCTTCTTCGCAGTCTCGTTTTCATGGTTGGTCGATCGTTTGGATTACGTTGATCATTCCATTCTCTGGGGACATATTCAACTCCCCATTTCGACCCAAATGTAAATGGTGCCTAAAGATACTTCCACGATCCACCCAAATGTATTTTCGGTAACCAAAATTACACTCGACCATGTTGATTGAAATGGATTCCTCTTCATCATCCCTACTTCCATCCAAACTTCTACCCATCACTACAACTATTCCCAAACCTAAAAACCTACCCACACTTATCTCCCCACCCGTATCTAGACCCATCACTATTGTCGGTGTTATGCCGACATCAAGCCTTACCCACCCACCTCTCAGATTGGACTTAGCCAGCGTCCTTCAAAACCGCAGTAGCATTATCCTCCCACCTAAAAGGAAAACCCAACCCTTTAGGCCGCGTACACCGGTCTCACCTACTACACCATTATCACCCTCCCCCTTCCATCCATCCTAGGACCTCATCCATCATCCTTGACCAAACAATATCATGCCCAAGGCCAGTCAAAAGCTAAACAACTCTTACTACATCACAAGCCTTTGTTACACCTCATTCACCCAAAAACCAAACTCCCTCGCCCTCACCCGTGCACTTTTTGCCACCTATACCTCCACCGCTACTATAGCCCCAACCTTGCCTATACAACTCCAACCAATGCCACCTACCCCACCTCTACCAACTACCTCCACCATAACTCGGTTGCCCCCTATGGGTAATCCATCCTCTTCCACCATCTTTTTTCCCTTCTTCATCTCGTACTCCCATGTCACCTTTAGCCAAGAAGGTGCAACTCAAAGCTAAGAATATGCTACCCTCCACTAAGGTAGTCAAACCTTCCATCACCAGCTCTCTTCTACCCCACCTTTACCCAAACAGATGCCCGCAAGACCTAAGACCACTCTACATACCAAACTAGTAGACCAATCCATTCCCCCTCCCATAAAGCCTCTTCCTTCACAATCAACCACACCTGTACCCAAACCCACACTCACCACCCATTGTGATCCGTTAGCGGGGTTCGACGCCAACATTTTAACCAATCTCTTAGAGAATTTACTCATCACATTACCACCACTTCGACCTTACAATCCTCTCAAACCCAAACCAAAATAGTTTGATGAAACCAAGATTTGTGCCTATCATTATGTGTCAGGACATGATGTTGAAAATTGTAAGGCTCTGAACACCATTCTTCTTCAACTTTATCCTCCTGAACAAAATTTTGATGATGAGGACCATGCTCCACCATCACCTGTCACCATACATCATCATCCTTTACCCATTCTCGTGACCAGTATCTCCACCCCCATAACCATTTTTCCCACCTCCAAAATTCAAGATCAACATGGTTCATATAAGAGAGTTAGCCAAACCACCACCCAAATGTTAATGCGCCCTACTCATTTCACAAGGCTCTTATCCACCACTAGGATTTTTTCCCTCATGCCTTTATACCTTTCATGACACACCCTCTCCATCCACATCCCCTTAGATTAACATGGTTCACATTCTACTGCATGCTCGTAAAAGACAAAGGCAAAGGAAAAGCATCTAGCCCATCAACCAACCCTGTACCCTATATACCATCTGCACGTGCTCCCAAAATCACCATTCGTGGACCTACATACCCTATCTCTGACGGGGTCACCCATCGCGTAATGATAAAACAATTACATCAGTCTCCTCTAAAGATTTCTTTGTATGATCTTGTTCAGACTTCTGAATCCCACAGACAAGCCCTTATCAGGGTTTTACAATCCATTTAAGTTCTACCCAATGATCCCTCACCAAAGGCCTTGATTATCACCCCTCACCATGTGGCCTCACTAACCAAATTTTCTCCTCCTTCTACCCCCACGACCCCTCCTCACGTAGTCACCCTCAACTTTTCTAATGAGGAGATTATACCTCTCCAATCAAATGACCATGATCCCACCCTATTCATTTCTATTTATATCAATAACATATGCGTACGACGTGTCATAATCGAGGGTGGTGCTAGCATTAACATCATCTTCTCCCACGCATATAATCAAATGCACATCCCTTCTAACTATATGCATAATAACCCGAGTTATGTTAAGACGATGAGTCCATCCTCTCCACCTACCTCGGCTCTTATATTCACTTCATGTTCATTACCCTCACGAGATGCAAAAATAATGTTGAGCGATTGACTATCGAAATCAACATTATTACTCGAAATGACCCGCACATTCTAAAGATAGGTCAATCTTTAGATACTAAAATTTGAAAAAGGAATCATTTACTTCTTTCCTTCCCCACCATAGCAACACTTTTGCCTGGTCCTATGCCTATATGCCCGATGTATTGACTCAAAATCATGGTCCACAATATCATAACCATTCCCGATGCCAACCACATCAAACAAACAAAACTACGTAGAAAATGCATCCTCACATTGCTCTTTTGGTCAAAGAAGAGCTAACTCATGCCTTATCTTAGTTTCCTTCATCCTACCCATTAACTATCCCTAATGGACTTCTAACATCGTTCCTATAACAAAGGCGACAGGGGGACTCCTCGCATTTGCATGGACTTTCGTGACCACAACCTCGTTTTCCCAAAGATGATTTTCCCCTACCATGCATTGACCAACTAGTTGATCTCCACCACCGCCATGAAATTTTATCACTCATGGACGGTTTCTCGTTATTCAATCAAATATTACTTCTCTAGAAGATCAACACAAGACTACCTTCATCACCCCTTGGGGTACCTTCTACTATCAAGTGATGCCTTTTGGCCTTAAAAATGTCGGTGCTACATACCAACGAGCCATGACTTACATCTTCCATGATATCATGCATCGCATATTGGAATATTACGTAGATGATCTTCTTTCCAAATCCAAACATCGAGTGAACACCTAACCGTCCTTAAGGTCATCTTTGACGCTCCTCATCCAAAGATTGTGTTCATCTTTAACCAAAGAAGTGCATCTTTGCGGTACTTTCAGGAAAACTCCTTGGTTTCATCATTTCTTTGTGTGGTATTGAAGTCAATCCTCGCTAAAGTAAAGGCTATTCTATAAATGCCTTCACCTACTAATCTTCATGATCGAACTTCAAGCCTACAAGGTAATTTGTTCAATCCATTCATCATTTTATCTTGCAACTTTCCAACCATTGTCAACCATTTCATCATCTTCTCAAGAAGGACGTTTTATTCAAATGGGATGATGAATTCCATAAAGCCTTTGAAGCCTTAAAACAATACCTTCTTCAACCACCGGTTCGCATTCCTCCTAAGGATGACTAACCCTTTTACTTATATATTTTTGCCATTGACCATTCTTTAGGTGTCATGCTCTCTCATCGCGATGAGAAATACGAAAAGCAAGTAGTTTATTACATAATCTTACCATTATGGACTACGAAACTAGATACAAAAAAGCCCACACCGAGAAACTCCTCAAATAGCCTTAGTTTTCATCACCACCAAACTCTACCATTACCTCCTCAACTACAAAACATTTATTGTTACCAATATTGACCCCTTACACTATATGTACACCAAACCCTACAAACACTAATGTGCTACACGTTGGCTTATACTTCTTATCAACCTCAACCTCAAATTCATTCATCAAAAGTCCATAAAGGGCCAAGCTATCACTAACCAACTAGTAGATGTACCTCTTTCAGGGAATCAACCCTCTAACTTTGATTTCCCAGATGAATCCATAGCTACCCTCTCCTTAGACGAACCCACTTACCAAATGACACTCTTCTTTGATGGCTCCAAGTGTCAACGTGGAGGTGGGGCTGGTGTTATCCTCATTCCTCTTGAGGGTGAACCTATGCCTTTATCTTTTAAACTAGATTTTGATTGTACAAACAATATCGTTGAATACAAAGCACTCGTATTGGGTCTCCAGGATGCTTATGCCCTATATGTTAAGTCAATCAATATCTTTAGTGATTCCCATTAGTCGTAAACCAAGTACATGGTACTACCAGTGTCATAATGAGATACTTCAAAATTATAAGCATCACGTAGAAATACTTTTGACCACCTTTGACCATTACAAACTTCAAACCACGCCACATTCCACCAATATGTTTGTAGATACCATGGCATTTTGGCTTCTTAGATACCCGCTTTTACGGTGACTCAAAATATTTGTCACAATACAAAGGTCGCAATCACCCTCTTACTTTCATCATGAATTCTACTCCGTGCCTTAAACCGTTACCTTCTTGACCCATATGACCTTTGGTATAAGCGGTTTATAAACCATCTTTCCCTTTCCATTTTACCCACCGATCTCACTCGTAATGGACAACGTGCCTTTCTTAAAAGTGTCTCTCGTTATGTCATCATAAGTGGTGTCCTTTATAAGTGTGGCTTGACGGTATTCTCTTACAATTCTTTACAATTTCTGAAATTCCCTACACTATCAAGGAAGTTCACGATGGAGTTTGTGGAGGTCACTTTAGTGGTTTAACTATCGCAAAATTCATTCTTCACCTTGGCTATTATTATGCCAACCCTAAACCACTATTGTTGTGACTATGTC
Organism: Taxus wallichiana var. yunnanensis; assembly: GCA_018340775.1. NCBI lineage: Eukaryota > Viridiplantae > Streptophyta > Pinopsida > Cupressales > Taxaceae > Taxus > Taxus wallichiana. Next base: position 576,933,296 of record CM031234.1, on the reverse strand, counting down.
AAAAGTTATGTGAAATGCTAGCAACATGCTAATCTTCATCACACACCTAGTCATGCCTTGCAGTCGCACGAGACCTTTGGCCTTCCTCTCAATGGGGCTTGGATCTTATCATATGAGATCAATCCCCATTCTTCACAACGCCACCAATGGATTATAACCGCTTCGAATATTATACTAAATGGGTAGAATCCATTCCCTCATTTCTAAAAAAGCCAAGAAAATATGTGAATTCATCAACCATCACATCATTTGTCACTTTGGTGTTCCTCACTGCCTCATCACTGATAATGGAAAGCAATTCAAAAACAAAACCCTACGTAAGTTATGTGACGCTTTTGGCATCTAACTCAGTTTCTCATCACCTTATTACCCGCAAACCAATGGCCAAGCAAAATTGACCAATAAAACCTTGAACAAAATTCTTATGAAAGTAGTTGACGATACTGGCAAGGATTTTCATTCACACATTCCTTTCACCTTGTGGGCTTATTGCACTAGTATTCACACTTCGACTATTGCCACACCTTTTCTTTGGTCTACAGTACCGAGGTTTTCTTGCCTCTCAAAGTCCAGATTCCATCTCTCTGCATCTCACTACAAGACATGCTCAACGACGATGACTTTCGCTAGGATTGTTTGGCATAACTTAAGTTATTAGATGAACATTATCTTAATGCTCTTGACCATCTCCAAATCTACCAAAAACGTATCAAATGTGCCTACGACAAACATGTCCATGAATGAACCTTTCAAGTCAACGACCTCGTCCTGAAGGAAAATCAACATGTAACTAAAGAAGAGAAAAGTAAATAGGGAAAATTTTCTCCTAATTGGCTTGGACCCTATATCGTTACCCATGCCTACAGATCGGTGCTTATCATTTGTCTTCACTCAAAGGTAAACCCGAACTTGAGCCTCTCAACACCTTGCATCTTTAACCATTTTATTGTTGACATCAAGTCCTATATCACTTTATGTCAATTGATCGCTCATCCCTTGAGCGCTTTTCACCTTCCATATTACCTGGTTTTTGAGGATCCACGACTAAACAAGAATCATGTGATTACCCATCACCTTTTAACCTCATCTTCAATATGAGTACCATGGTTCTACTCATAGCATGATTCTCATGGATACTTTTCATCTTCTTAAAGATGGAATCCCATGGTCGTTCATCACTCAAAACCACCTCTTTCATAATTAACCTATGTGTGTTATGGTCTTGTCTTCTAAACAAGAACCTAATCTTCCTATATAGTCTTTTCCATGACTTAAATGTCCAAAAAAAAAAGGATTCAACTCCTTGAGTCAAACTTCTAGCAAAAGATGACTCCCTTAAAAAGGGACATCTCTTCTCTCTATTTTGCTATTATAAATAGACTTCTCCCTTGAAGGAAAACTATATAAAGTCATTGCAAAAATACAATAAAAATTTCGAAGCTTGCCGCATCGATTAGCTTCACGAAGACCTCAAGGAGAAAATCTACTCATCCCACATAGACTTCCCACATCATCAGTCTATCAAAAAAAAACAAAAGTCAATGGAAAAAGGAAAAAGATTAACTTTTTCATCATGGATTTTCCTATTTTGATCTTGGGACTCTTGCCAAATAGACATTTAATCTCACACTAGGTTACGCTTAACCATCCACTTTCACCTCATTTCGCCTTTTTCGCCCTCGTTTTCTCTACTCAAGGGACTTGCCACAAATGTGACATTTCATGATCATGTGACTTTCTTCACCTTTAGAATATTCCATTATGTAATGCCTTTAGGGTCTTACATTCATAAGCCCATCTTTGGTATGGTAGACTCATTAGGGTTCTTATGAATTAACGTCTCTTTTACCACCTCTTATCATTCACCTTCCTCATTACTTATTGATTATCCTATACAGACCAAATCATCGACGCCTAAATTTTAAACGACTCAACCATGCCTATGACCTAAACTCAACCATGCCTATGACCTAAACTCAACCATGCCTATGACCTGCATTCAATCATGCCTAAGATCTACCAACCCATTCCTCATATTCTTCCCTAGCTTATGGGAGAACTACATTGGACTAAGGCCCCTTTTTGGTCGGGATATGTAGTTAAGCACTTCGAGGGCAGGGGGCCCTTGAAGGTTAGTTCAACCACTCTTCACCCTAACCTATTTTCCCCTTCATTTCCTATTCACATCCTACCTTAGTTCGTTTCCATTTTATATCAACAATTAGAAATTAAACCAAACAAGCAACAATTGATGAACATTTTTACCACATCATCACATCGTTCATTTATCATTTTTACATTTCCACTATAGCAAATATTTGGAAACTTAAACCATAACATGCATATACATCATCATTTATTTCCCATGTTACCAATGACTTGGACATTAAATCAAAATTATAACCTGACTCCATCATACCTATAACCCGACTCCATCATGCCTATAACCTGACTCCATCATGCCTATGACCTGACCCGAATCTATCATGCCTATAACTCAATCCATCATGCCTATGACTGACGCCATCCCGCCTATGACCTCATTCAATGCCTCAAGACCTCGACTCAATCATGTCTAATTCACCTAGTTTCCATCACGTACACAAATAATAATGGAAATTAAAAACAAGTACAACATCCATACCATAAGTATCATCATCTATATAAATGAGAAAGTCTATGTATCCATACGTATGTACACATATACAAATATCTCAAATCACGTAGATACATCCTCACCATCTTCGGCACGCAGGCTGGTATATGATAAAAAAATCTCAAAACTCTCGTATACAACCTCACTCTCTTGGCACGCAGGCCGGTATATACCAAAAATACACAAAAATGGAAGTATGCATAACTATCAGGCATCCCCCATCGGATATCATCCATGCCTGTCTCACCTATCTCCTCCTCCTCCTCTACTCTTGTGCGGTGTCCCGATAGCATCTCACCACCCTCCATGGGCCTCGGCCTGACCTCTACTAGTACCTCACATCAAGCTGGCCTCCATGAACTAGTGGCCTTGCCCTACTCCTGTCTCTCGGGCTCACCGATCCCCCTATACTCTCCACACTATGTGTGTGAGATCTGGTCCTCTCACTCGAGGCTTGTTGTGCTCTATACTCTGCATAGGTAGGGACATCTATCCCTGTGGAACCATCAGTGATCCTAATAATATCTCACCTCACCTAGGGCATCCCTGAACTTGGCCATGGGTATTATCTGCGGTGGTGCCATTGGCCTTTGACCCTGTACATGTACTGTGGGACCTTGTCTTGCCCCTACCTATAAAATGGGACCCTATCCTTGAGCCTGTGTAGGTGCATGTGCCTACACTAGGCCTAAAGGGCCACAATCTATGCCTGTGTAGCCAACTATCCTTAAAACTGCTTACATACTGTAGGGGCGGTCACCTACCCCATCTCCATCCCTTCCCCGTGCGGTCACATGTCCTTATGTTTCCCGGGCCTATAGGGATAATACATGTGCCTGTAGTGTGGCCACATGTGCATTTGACCCTATCAGTTGCCCCTGCACTATCCCAAACTGGATCACCGGGTATTCCCCTACCCCTGTAGGGCATCCCTCTAAACTATAATAGTGGCTAAGTCGGGATGCCCTGGCCTCGGTGGTACTTCCCGTAGTTGTGCTACCCACCACTTTCGTACCTATATTTAACCTCAACATCATCAATCCTCCAGCTTTACCACTGCTCCTCCTACCCATAGGCACTGCCGTCGGTTGTGGTAGAGGCATATGCCTCTCCACGTCGTCCCTCTTGTATTATGGAAATGGTGGAGGTACATCCTATGGCAACCCAAACTATCGTCCGAACCCTTCTCATAGGTATCATCTCGTGCTCCCCGACACGATGTCCCTCTATCCATCAGAGCAATTATAGCTCATGTAGCTCCTCATCCATCTACCTATATGATGGGAAGCCCACATATGGCCTCTAAATGATGTCCACATCAAACAAACCCTCTAATACACACTGTAATATACTACATCATGTGTAGCCACCCGCAGCTCGACGCTCTCCAACGGTAGGTACCCATCGCACTGTAGCCACTCGAACCAATCCCGCCTCGAATGCGTCAGTCGGGGCATACCCACTTGGATGCACACACACATGTGCTCATATGCCCAGCAGTAGTGTAGTAGGAATGTACAACACAAGTGAACCCTCGTAGCCTCCCATAGGCCCATAACTCTCTGTATAGCTACACCAAGAATGTTGGTGCCCATGTAAACTAGGTCATATCCTCCATCATGTCATGAAGAACCCCCATCAATTCCTATGGGAATCTCCCACCCTCCACATCTGGCAGCGCAAAACAACAGACTACCTCCATCATCAACACCACTAACCTCATCTCCTCTAGATGGGCCCAATACATATCTCCATAACTCATGTTGGTGTTATGGAACCTCAACTCCGCCAGCCCCTCACCGAACACTTGTCAACATCAACTCCTCAGATGCCTATGAGGAAATGGAATACATCATCGTCCCTACTATCGGTAGCTGCAGATCCTATACACATCCTCTAAGGTGACGGTCATCTCACTTGTCGGCAAACGAAATGTGTTGGTCGTTGAATCCCATCTTTCGATGAGGGCGACCATCAAACCTGACTCTTGGACTACATGCCGGTAACGTCTAACCCCAATCATTCCAACCTCTACCACATGGTGCCACTCCTCAAATTTCATTCTCCTTGTCCGCTAATAACAGGGGCAGTGCCCTATCACGCATTCGTAGCTAGTGTACCTTACCCGCATCCAAAAAACCATAACATCATTAGACCTCAACCATACTCCACATCACCCTTGAACCCCAACCTATTCCCCAGATCCCCCTACTCGTGACTCATCTCCCCAACCCAACCCTAACAACTACCTTTCCTCCCATCTCAATTCCACACCCTCAACTCATTCCTATTTATACCTCTTACCAATGATATTCTTCGTCAACACCATCTCCCTATCTCATGGCTTATGTCCCCCACCCACCCTAATTCCTCTCTTGCCTATTTTTCCCTAATGTTGACCGGCATCGGTTCCTATTAACTTACACTGACATTCAATCCCCAAAACCGGCATCGGTCACCTCATTCGTGATGATGTCGGCTAACTCCCACCGATGTCGGCTAACTCCCACCGATGTTGGCTAACCCTTGACCGACATCGGTCACTATCACGGTGACAAAATCTGCGAAAATCTACCTATTTTCTCTAAAAATCCCATATTCTACCCTCCCTACCCACCCTTCCCTCCTCAACTCTCCCCTCACCCAAACCCCACTCCTTACCCTACATCAACCTTCCCCATTCCTGTTTCATCCATTTTCTTCCCCAATTTAAATTTAATTTCCCCCAAAAACCCATTTTACCCTCACCCGATTTCTACAAACAAATTTACCTACCACACATAGAAGGGGATCGAATCCTACCTCATCACGACACTGCCTCTCAATGTGGTGGCACGTCGAGGCCACCGCATCGGTGGTCCACTTGATCCCTCTCCTACCTTTGCCATCACTGAATGCCCTCCTCACCTCCACCCAATCAAATTGATCACACCGATCTCATGGACCCGCCTATCGAATGTCGATTACCCACTCCGAGGCTCGTCAACTCAACTCTCCGTCTCACTCCATCACTTTCCACTTTTCCACTGCTCCTTTGTCATTTTCTATTATTGGCAAATGAAAAATGATTCCGCAAAAAGTAGAATTTCCTTTTTAATCCCAATCCGCTATGACCGACGTCAGTCATTTTGGTGCCCTAGCCAACCATCGTCGGTCAACATGTCACCGGTGTCGGTCATACTTCAAACTAGTTGCCCTTGCCCCACTCCATTTTCATCTGTCACCACTCATGCTCACCCACTTTTTATCATTTCGCTACCCATTGAAACATACCTAAAACCCAACCTACCCCTACATTCCCTTTGTTGTTTCTTAGGAGTTTTATTTTACCTATACCTTGGCCTTACCTATTCATGACCTATTTCCACAACACGACCAACTTGGAGTGACCATTGACCTTATGTACTTGATATACCTTTTGATGTTGTTACCTATGTTGTTTTAGCCTAACAACCATACCTTACCTATTGTCGTGCCTTTTATCCCACCAAACCTTTGGTGTACATCGAAGCATACCTAAACGTTTAGGCACTTACCTACGTTGTGTTTCTCGACCATATCCTATACCTTGGATACCCGAATCACTTCACCCCTTTTTGGATAAACTTATCAACCTTGGACGATGTAATTTTTCAAGCTCCTCAACCTAGTACTATGTTGCAATCTATATGTGTGTGTGCATTTGATTGCCATTACCCATGACCCGATTTTGACCACGACCTACTAACCATTACCCAAGTTGACCGTCACCTTTTCCCTCAATATTCAAACCTTTCCCCACCTATCTTCACTTATCAAACCACTCACAAATTCGGTCTTACACCTCATCAGTTCCCGGTTTAAGGGGGATCACCTTCACCCACACATGGGGCATTCACTTCTTGTTTTTGTCAACGTCTCTTAGCAATACAAGCTACACAACAAAAAGGGGCAAAATGTAGACACCAAAATTAGGTCACACTCCCCTTGGTCCCCTTTCAAACAACTAACTTAAACACTTTTACCTAACCATGACCCTTACATCACACATTAATATTAATTTAATCACTTTAACTAAACTAATACTCATCCTCACTTTATTCATTATTTAACTATCTTAATTAAACTAATTTCCACCTCACCCCACCACCTCACCTAGACACCTCATTATAAACCTATTTTTAATATCTATCTACTCACCATAACTAACTAAGACTTAGTTCAACCCTAAAAATCAATGCCTATTATTCCTCTAACCATATTCCCGCTCATCAAAAGATAATTTCCATTTTGATCTCAATAAATGGACAGACTTCCTAGCCCAAATGATTAGGAAGATCTCTCATTTTTAGTAAACCTAGGGAATCCCGCCTTAACCGATGCCGGTCATCCCAAACCGGTCATCAATTACCATATAACCATTTTGGTAACCTTGTTTGAGAGGTTAGACACATTCTCAAGTTTTGGGAGAAAAGGATATCTGCATGCAAGCAAGAACTAGAGCTCTTTCACACACCTAGGCAGCCATAACCCACACAACCATTGATCAGAAGGTTTTTGCATTCACAAGAGCACTCCGGGAAGCACTGCCATAACGTTGATCACCATTTCACCGATCAACCATCACCACCACCTAGCCATTGGACCTGCAACATCAGTAAGTGCATTTATCACCTATGTTATTCCATCCTTATGTTGTTTTAAAGGTTTTTTTCATCTCTGTTATCATTTTCTACTAGCATCTCCATTCCCCCATCATTCACTTTCCTGCAAACTCAACCCTTCACCACCATACCATTAGATCATCTATACATGACCTTTATACATCTCCAAGTGTTCCTAAGATCCCCACAGACCTCACCATTCCCCTTTTCATCTCTATCTAACCTCAAACCAATTTCCACAATCAGATCTTATTGAGTTCCTATCATCTCATTTGTCTCGACACCGGCTTACCCATGACTTGTCGTTTCTCTCTCTAAAATATCATCGGTTATATCTGACCGATACCGGTCTCTATTTTTGGCCATCCTATCAATAACATAATCTAAGAATCTTCACCCAAGCAACCTAAGTGACCCAGAACCTGACCCTAATCAATACCAAAATCCTGACCAACTACCCCACCTCTAGATTTGATCATAGCCTTTGCTTTGTTATGTTATATTTGTTTATTGTATTTGAATGAGATATCTAAATCATATCAATTACAGTAGGATTCCATTTACTTATGTTATTTCTTGCATTAAATTTTATTAAACAGTGGGTTGATTGCCACCGAGGAAGTATCACACTTCCTAGATCTAGCACACGTTAGGTAGCCCACTGACATATATTATTTAATCCTCTTTTTGTGGTTTTTTTGTTAATTTCGGGTAGTTCCTTCTAGCCAAAATGAAGCTCTCACAACCAAAGATTGGATCAAGAAGTCGAACACGTGCAACAACCTTCAACCGACCATTACAACAAGTATTCCTCCTTGCCCACACCCTTATCTCTGTTTCATCCAAAACTTACATAAAATGGTGAAACAACATCTTTCGTATATTATCATCCTGCTCATACAAATGTATAGAGGGAGAGTTTCCTATAAAATAAGAAACCTCCTACAACAACTCACAACAATAATATTTGTCTAATATTAATTACGAACCATATTTATTTCCTAATAATGTGAGCACTATATAATTTCCCTAACATTCCCCCTTAGTGCGAACATGGGGAAAACCTATCTTTGTACTTGCACTTGCTTTCATGATTAGGTGATTTTCACAGGACAATCACAAACCTAACAGATGGTTTTACACCGAATGACCACAAATCGATATTGGTGGTTTTCAAGTGGTTTACCACAAACCACATCATGATGTGCCAAGTAATATTTTTATCCCTCATCAATATCACACTGCAAGGAATAACATAGGAAACACAACTCACCAAATTGAAACAATAGAACACATATTGGAAAGATTTCACATTTCCACCTCTAAGAATTGCAATGTTCTTAATTGTAGCTATTGTTGTTGATCACTGCCACTCATCTCAAACATCATAGAAAACGCCATTTGCCATTGGAAGTTGCCCTTGACTTTAGCCGTTTGTACGTAATGGGAAACGAACATTGGTTATTATTCCCCCCACAATGTGAAATTCCAAATAGGAAGACATAAAAGGAAAATTATATCATGTTGCATCCTACTATTCGGATCTTGTTGTCTGGATCTTGCTGCACATGATCACCATTGCCAATGAACGTATTCACTGACCGATCATCTTCCAATGAAGTACGATAGTCAAAGGATCACTGTAATCAAATGATCATTGCAGTTCTCTACCACCCTATACATTTGTTTTCCAAAGATACACAATACACATAATGCAACATGAACACTGTAAAGAAACACACTGCAAAACTGATAAGCACATACTCACACTACACATATGTCACCACAACTGAAGTGGCCCCATCGTTGGCTAGTTACGAGAGGTCGTTGATCTACCTCCATCCTCTTGTGCGTCCTTCCTCCAATGTATCGCTACTAACTCAACAAATTTAGAATTTGGGGCTCAATTATACAAACCTTAATCGAACGTTGATCATTGTTGAAAATGTGTTCGTAAGGCAAAAATATATTTTACAATTTTTGACTTTTACAATGACAAAAATGACTCTTTGACAAAGACGAACAATCCTAAAATCACCTATTTGACTTTGACATTAATAACCTATTATTCACCTAGACACATTTAGACGACATAATAACGATGAGTGAAATATATGATGACACTTTGAATCAGAAAAAGATGACACAAAATATTTGTGAACCTATAACAACATGCACTATTTGACAACACATTTTTCATGTCAACATTTGACTCATTAATTTTGACTTGACATTGATAATATCACAAACATATTGACTTACCAGTCTTTTATAAATATATGACTGACTATTCTAAACTATTGGACTCAAATGCACAACAGGAAGACACACGGCGAAGACTTTTAGAAATTATTTCCCAAAGCTCTAATTGACTAAGACCATTTATTAAATAATGAATATAAGCAATCTAAACAGATTTAGATGACAGACTATGTGAAAAATGGACAGAGCAATAAAACTAACCGAACCATGCGACCTAGATGATAGACTTTCTTTGTTTCATAGACTATAGGGAAGGATTTGATGGTGAATTATTGGCGAATATCACCTCCAAACTCATGTATTTTGAGTTGAAATGCATCTAGAATAATCAACAATGAATGACACATCCAACGGCTTAAAGGAAATTTGAATGTCAAGATAGAAGAGATAAATTGTATGTTAGGTTCAGGCATAAAATTCGTTGAGATGATCATATAATCAACCATTCATAAAGATGCATGCATGTCCAAATAGATCAAATAATGCAGGACCTTGTTAAAAATCTTGCCAAAGGAAAATCCAATTCAATCTTTGTAGATCTGAGTTTACTGTAGTCAAACACCAAGTTAGATGCAAGAAAATAACATGCAGTTTTGGGTGCTCAACTTGTTTTTCTTTCCTCTAAGATGACCTTTGAATGGAATAAACCAATTATCCATGTCTACATATGTGGATGAGCTCGAAATATTGACAGAACTTCTAAACAAAGACACACATGAGATACAAGGATGTGGAAAGATCAATGCATGGAAAAATCTTCACAGTGATGGAAAATGCATGCTCTTTCATCCATTGGGGCGGCCATGATTTTGGTAATGCCCCTTTAAAAAATCTAACATACCATATTTCCTCACAAGATTATGGTTGCTCTAATACCATTGATAATGACCAATAGAGATTATACAACAGCCAATAATGGTAAACACACACACTGTAATATTATGTATATTGATGTTTTACATCTTCAGTATATTATCATCCTGCTCATACAAATATATAGAGGGAGAGTTTCCTATAAAATAGGAAACCTCCTACAACAACTCTCCAACAACTCACTATATACGTGAGCTGTTAAAACAACTCACAACAATAATATTTTCCGATATTATTTACGACCCATATTTATTTCCTAATAATGTGAGCACTATACAATTTCCTAACAATCTCTTAGATTAGACCCTTGGTGGATGGGTAAACAACATCATATGCATTGTTGGACCATAACCCTTCAATATTAATTTTAATTTTTGAAATAATTATGTCGAGAGATGCTTATACAATGATAGCTAGGTGGAGTGTAATAGAGTGAGTTGTTCACTTTTATGCTTGACATCCACCGACGTCCATTTGACCATCACAAGGCAAGTTATTATAATGCCCACATTTTACACATACAAATACAACACACATAATAACAGGATATTTTTTTTGGCTTACATCGTTTGATACATAACACCAACATAGGATCACTTAGGATAATATATAACACATGAGACGTTTGTGTAACAATGGACCCATATATATCACATGATAAAACCATATACATGTCGATGCCACACTTTCCCCAATGAACGAATGATAGCAATAACCCAACCACAAGAAAAGGGACTCAAGGATTGGCAAACCCACAACACATCATTACCATGATTACATCTTCGTTATGATTAACATTCCAATAACATTATTATGTAAGGATAATTTTCTCCTTTTTCCACCTACAGATTCTTAAATTCATTTCACATTCAACTTACAGTTCGACCATTTAAGTTGGCCCTTTATCCCTTACAACAATCTCCATAACTTACATAATTATTTGCCATATTTCAAATTTCATACAAAGTTCCTAATTCTCTCATTCTTATGTTAAAGGTTTGTTTCTTAAAATATGTTTAGTTGACATTTAATTTTACCCTCATTATGCAAGGGGACCAACCAGAAGTTGTCGAGGGAAATTAATACGATTCAAAGGAGGTGAAGGTTCAAGTTTCCCTTTCCTATAAACTTCCTTCCATTAGAAGTACCTTTGTGCTCATACTATGGTTGTTTTAGTTCCAAATTTAGTTTGAGTCAATTAAGCATTTACACATCATAATTTAATTTAATTTTAGTGGACTCTATATTGGCTCAAAAGCCTAGTCGCACCAGGAACAATTTGTATCCATTCTTAACAAAAGTCAATGCTTAAATCAACCATAAGGACTTCAAGTGAAAATTTGTTCCCAAAGCATTATCATATATACTCTTGTTTCTCATTTCATTTACATTGTTTCTTAGGTCTCTTTTTGCGTCACTTTATAACATAAAGAGTTACGAAAGTACTTGTCTAACATCTTGAAGAAGTATATGATTGGAAGCATTGTAACTACACATGAACCCCAAGTTAACCTCCTAATCAACTGAGGTTTAGTTTAAATTCTGTTAGCATATGGATTTGCATGCATGCAAATGACATGCAACAGTGTGGGAACGAAGTCCCTCCTCAATGAAGGTGAGGCTGCCTTTATTGAAAACCAAAACTGTATTTACATCTGTACATTCAAAATTGTATGTGGGGGGTGTTTTGGAACATCAATGGAAGAAAAGTGAATGAAGGAAATGGAATGAAATGAAAGAAAGGAGTGGAATGGAATGGACTGAAAGAACATGCAAGAGTTAGGTAAAAACAGAGCCTAATATTGCATGAAGAGAAAAGATGAATAACCAACACAAATAAAACGGAGTTTGAGTTAGCCAAACAAGAACATGCGGGAACACACATGAGCAAGTAGATAGTGATGAGCTTGATCACTGTGAACTAGAACAACTGATTACTAATGTTGACAATAAGATCAAAGATAATATTCGCATGCAAGATTCAAACACCTAACATCTAATGAACATAAGAACACCAAATGCTACAAGAGACAATGAATGAGACACAAAGTTCTTATTCTATTAACTCCAAAATGTTTTTCACAAAGAACACAAAGTTTCTTCTGGAAACAAAGCTTGCACAAAAGTATCTTCTTCTCCTCTCTCAAAGTCACCTTTACAAATGAGCCCCTCACTTCCTTTTATAACCCAAAAGTTGGTTACAAAGTAGTTAGGGTTTTACATGATCATTAAATAAGGCACTTAAGTGACCTTTGACTTTTTCCAACCAACCTTATTAAATACAACCCAAAAATAGAAATTACTTAAAATATCCAATGTTTCCCAAATAACAACACCTTTAAAAATATACAATAATAACCAGTGCCTTATCCATTGAAACGGGGTCCGCCTATCTCAAACGTATGAGAAATGGACTCTCCCAATTCGCTAGATATCAAGAAAATCAACTTCCTACACCGCCATGGTGAAATTAGGATCTCTTGCTTTTGATAATTGAAAGGATCTAAACCTTCCCAAAGTTTCAAACATCTTTTCTTCTTCTCGGAGGTTCACTTGGCCGAAGAATAGCCTCACAAAATACCTGCAATTCAAGAATTCTACTTGGCATATCATTAAAATTAACAATTTTAGACTGAGCATTCTCAAACAAGTTCTTCAATTTGATGCACCGTTCCATGGAAACCGACGAGAAATTGTTGACAGGAGTGTACATGTCTTTGAACAATCGTGAAAATTGTTCTTCCACCTGCTCCAATGAACACCTTTGATTATGCTCATTTACTAGGTTGCAAGGAATCTCAGCTATGAAATCCTGGATCGAGGAAAGTGAAGCGAAAACTTCATTGCACATGTTGTCATAATGGATCATAGAATCCACAAGAAGCGTCTTTCTTGATTTGAGATGTAGACACCAGAGGAAACGTGTCCCTCGATGTTCAAATTCGAGAATCCCTTCAATAGCCAACACTGAAGATTCCATACTTGTTATCTCCTGCAGACTGGGCAATATCTCATCCAAATTTGATATCGTAGAAACAAAAGTTTCTTTGAAAGAAAGAATTGGATCTAGATATACACTGATATCTTCATGAAGCTTAACTGTAGTCTTGATCACTCTCTGGCCCAAAACGAGAATCTCTGAAAGCCAAATTTTAGTGACATGGCCCAACGTGTTTATTTCCTTTGACAAATTAAGAGTCTCTTCATCTGGGGCAGCCACCGCATTAGGTACTAGGAAGGTGGATGATATGGGATTTATCAAATGCTGAACATACTCCACCAATTGACTCTTTTCAGCCTTGAGCCAAGAATTTTGGGACTTGTATTTCTCCAATTTTTTTAGCACGATATCAATTGAATCTCGAGCCATCGCCATGTCACTTTCTAACGTGGATCTCCCAAGTCCTAGTCTGGAAACTTCATAGTCGGCTGGCGTCATAGCATTACGCTCTTTATCCACTCGTGGAATGGCAAGGTCTGCAAACTTGTTTCCATCATTATCCACCATTATTCGAGAAAGTACCTTGGGCTTCTTAGGAATGGCGTCATTCGACAGTTTGAAAAGGGCATCAAAATCAATGTCGATTGGCTTGACAACTCTCTTCCTTTTCTTCACTTCAGAATCAACCCAAGAAGGAGTTTCATTTACTATCTCGGCATATAGAATCCTGGAGCTTGAATCAATATCCTCATTATCCCTGACATCATGAGATCCTTCTTGAATCCTATCAACAACCTCGATTTGAGGAGACACAACCTCAATGTCCACTTCCTGATCATTCGGGAGATTTTGGGAAATCCCTTCATGAACTACGTGCTCCGAAGTATTTGATATTTGAATTACTTGCACTTGAGTGGGTGTTTGTTCGAAGCATGGCTGAGGATCATTTCTTTACTACCGTATGATGAGTGCTAGTAATGATGTGAGTGGAAGAATCTCTACTCGAGGTAGAAAATCCAGACACACGCTCCTTTCCTTCTTCAGGGTTTGGATCTCTGGATCTCTCTCTTCGTGACACGTTGCTCGGCGAAGTGGATTTCGGCAACCATTCTTTTCTTGTATGTCGTGTATGATTGGATGGTAACGAAGTTGATCGAGAAGAAACCTTGGTCGAATGGAGGTGTCCTGATATAGGCAATTTTTGTGATTCTGAAACGGGATTTGGAATTGATTGAAATTTGGCAAGTTCCCTATCATACCAAGATATGCTTCTTTCGATAATTGGTTGGTTCTTGCCATCGAGAGAAAATTCATCTCTTTTGGTCCAGTCGATTCGAGGCAACGGTGTGAAGGCAATGGCATCATACGAGGGATCGACGACATCCTCATCATCGGTTATGAATGAATCGGGAGGACTCCGGATGTGGAAGGCCTTGATCTGAGCAAGTGTTAGGCGAGAGTACTCCCGTCTCCTTACCTCATGTTCATCCGAGCAAGCGGCCCAGAAATCCTCCATGGTAGGATTATGTTGATACTTCGCTCCCATAATCGTTTGCATATAACCATTGATATCGAACTGGGCTCTCTTCACATATGGATGGATGGTTATGAGAGAAAACTCCTTTTCCATTAGTTGTGCACTGAATAAGTTTGGGCATTGGTATTCCCCGATTTGGATCAGGAAATGAATTCTTGGACGGTGCTTATCACTAAGTAAGCAGTGAACTTGGAACAATTGTCACGCCAGCTCCATTAATGCCCACTTATCACTGACGTATTTGGGAAGTTTCCACGGGGTCCCAGCAAAGCCACTCACGCGAATGTAGGAAAAAGATGAAAATTGTATAAACCAGGGTTCCCCATTGGGAAATGACACTCATGGCTTCTTTGGAAAACATTTCCTCGGTATTTCAATTCAAGTTCCGGATCACGCGGAATGTGAATGCATCATTGACTCTTCTAAAATGGTGAGAACTATATTTTGAAGCTTGAGCCGAGGTAATAGTGAAAAACGTTGTTTGATGACCCCGGACTCCTCTCGCTTTCAAGTCCCAAAATAGCTTTCTTCGTCTTCTTGCATAGTCGAGATATGAGGTCATGTAGAAGCATCCAGGTCATTTGACTTCTATCAATTGCTTGTGAATGGTGTTGCTGATGATGGTGGCCCAGTCCACAAACTCCTTCTTGGCTAGGATGATACAGATAAACTGGTACATCCATGGGTGGAAGACCCTTGCAGAAGGTAAACCAAAAACTCGACTTAGGAGAGTGATCATGTCTCTAATCTCTTCCACGAACTCAATGCGGTATAGTTCTTTAGGGAGCCTGTCAATCCAAGGTCTCTTGGTTACCAGCCAATTGTTGTTAACCATTTTGCTCCATCTTAGGGGTTCTTCGTCCCAGAAATCTTGCGCAGACTGGCGAGTGATATCTGCATTCTCAGGAAAGTCAGGTATCCCGAGCAACTCCTCAATGTGTTCAGGTGTGATTAAGAGGAAAGGTTCACGGTTGTCTTTATAAATTCCTCGTCTCTCAGGATCGTAATGCTCTGCACAAGCAATCACCAATTCCGGACACTGCACCGAGACAGGGAATGCTGCTGCTTGAGGTAGGCCACTGTGGTAAAGCCTATCAGAGAAAATGGTTTTGCCTTCAGTTTTCACTCGCTCGCAAAACTGTTGCACGTTGATGTGACCCAGATTTGTATCGGTGATGTTGTCATACGCCGACTTAATGGAGCTGGGAGGAATAATTCCTTGGAATTCATATTTCAGGGCAGATTTATTAGATCTTTCCACTGGCTTCCTCGATCTCCCTGCAGATTTGGATCTTTCGGCCATTATGAATTTAATCAAAAGGTGACTCAGGCACGCCAAACAATGCAAACGGGGCTGGGTCTCAGTCTCCAACACCCCGTCGATGTAAGAAAAATATTCCCGTTATATATTATTATTATTATTATTTTTAAAAATGATAATAATAATTGTCTCGAATTACAACCTTTAGTATGTTAATAAACAAATCAAGACCAAGCTCGAATTCTAACTCAAAAAAACAATTAAAATCCTCCGATCTTAATATTTACGTGAATGGAGTTTCCTTTCTTCGGCGTTTCTTCTGGCTTTAGGAAAATAAAACAAATTTATTCTCTGGTTGTGTATTGTTGTCTTCCTTGGCTGGGCGTCTCCTCCAAAAGAATGCGTGGTTTTCTTGTATTGCGTGGGCTTTGGCTTGATGTATTTTACCTCTGGCTGTGTGGAACTAAAACTTTGGACCAGCGTGGGAATGAATTCTTTCTTTTGTCTTCTTTGGACTGTATCTTTTTCCTTCCTCCAACACGCAGCTTGCTATGTATCAGAGTTTTTTTGCTATTCGTGACCTTCATTTGTTGCAGCCTTTAGCAATTAAGCTATAAGCTTTATCGGGCCCAGATCCATCCATATGCAATATTATGCATTCTTTCTGAAGGCCGATGAAAATGCAGAATATAACAAGTCGCAAAAACAATTCATTTTTTTTTAATATACTTGCCTGATTCGGTTGGGTCGCGTTTTTTTTTTTTTAAACTCAAGCAACCTATAATAATGCAAACAAGAAAAAGCATGATTGCACAGATCAATCGATGAAGTTCTCCAGAGTATGGGTCGCGCACAGTTCTGTATGCTTCCTGACTCGCGCGCCTCGCACACCGTTCTGTATGTTTTCCAAACCCGCGCGCCTCACACACCATTCTGTATGCTTCCTAAACTTTGCCCCAACTCACGAATGCTTGGCTGCGCTCCATCAAATGCTGCAACAGATGTATGGCAAGCATATGTTTTTGTTTGCTGGCGCGGCCTGCATGGAAGACTGTTCTCTTTTCTTTCCTTTCCCTCAGTGTGTGGACAGCGGTTTGGGCTGTGCGCCTCCTCTACAGGGAAATGCGTGGAGTTCTCCTTCTTAAAAAAAGAACTATTCTTCTTTGCTTCTCCCAATGCACAGTATTTGATTTGTCCTCTGGAAACTGTTCTTTATCCAAAAACTTGTTCTATTCTTTAAAAGACTGTTTCTTGGCCAGTGCGTGGGATTTATTTGCATAATGCCAAACAAAAAATTATGTCTTTCTGAAGAAAAAGAAGCTTCTGAATTTTTCCACCGGGTTTGATGGAGGAAGTTACGAGGATTAATTCAACTTCCTCTCATCCCGGGTAGTGGCTTAAGTGCCAGGGGAAATGGGAAAAGTAACGGGCAATTGCCAACGGGAATGGCAAAATGGGTTGGCAATCCCCGTCCAATTTCCCCATGTGGGAAATTGGGGAATTTTATGCCCGTTTGCCAATCCATGATTTGGCAATTGGCAGAGGAAAACCCACGTGCGGGAAATTTGAAGGAAATTGCCAGGAAAGTGGAAATCCGGGTTTGGGATGCCAACCCGGCAGTTGGAAACAAAAGCTAACTTCCCCGGCACTAAAACTTGTCGGATGAACCTTCATTTATATTTATTTAATTAAATACTCCTTAAGTGATTAATTTAATCAAACAAGGAGCAATTAATTAATTAAATATTAATTAATTATTTTAATGCGTTTTATAGCCTGGCGGGAAGAGTTCTTGCCCGAAAATCACGAAACGAAGACCGAAACGATCACAAAAATAAGACGATCGCAAGGAGTCCAATGAACCACGCAAAGTAATACTTTTCAAAATTTTCTAATTTTTAATTATTTAATTGTTTTTTGACAATTTTGCGCAGTCAAAATTGGCTGATAACAAATTCCAATTGCACTAAGGATCTACGCCTCAACTAGATATGATTTTAAGGCGAGAGGACATATTTATGTTAAACAACCTTCAAGAAAGACCAAGGTGTTATGTTGTTAGCAACCAAGGTAACACATTTAGCTGAGAGGAACTAAAGAGTTCATTAACAAGATTTTAAGTCATAGTAAAACTATTTCACTATCTCCATTTGTGTCGTTTAGGGTTCCACAAGGAATTCATTTGATGAAAAGTAAAAATTCTAGATCTAACTTTGTAAGACTTGGTAGTCCACTAGGATACTAAGGGAGTAATAGCTCTACTTACTCCATAGATGGTAAGGTTACACCACATAGTCGTTGCTTGAACAAGGACTCTTAAGGTGACTTCCAAGGCAGTCTTCACCACTCAACATAGTGTCGGACCTGAAGAGAAGACATTCTCCTTACCCCATGCATGGTTACCAAACCTAGAAGGAAACCACATACTCCGGATAAAGTTGGACCATGTCGTTCCTAAAAGATGGGTTCATGACAATGTCGCTAAACTTACCGACTATGACGCTAAACTCAAACTAGGGGTCTTATTTACCTAAACTAGAAGGTGTCATCGAGTACAAGGTTTAAGTTCATTCTACGGTTTCAATTTCTTCTATGCTAAGAAGGATCACACATGAAGACAAGTTATGCACGAATCTTATACTAGGGTTGATTATTGTGGTTAGATTCCTTTATTACATTTTCAAGGTAAGAAACACAACACCAATTATTTAATCATCTATTGCACACTAGAAATGCACTACAAGATCCATTTAACATATATATCAATCATTTTTACCATACGTAACTATGAATCAAAATTGCACCTATGATTAAATGCACATTCCCAAGGTATCCCTAAAACTAACATCTCATAATATTAGCAAATTTCAAATATAAATTTTCTATAACATGGGACTACATTATACATATATACATTTTACAATGACCTATATAAATTACAATAATAAAAATGAATTTCACAACGCCTTTTTGCCATCTTTCTTGCATCCTGCAAAACCATGTGAGCATGAAATCAACGATAAATCGTTGGCATGACATCCACCCTAATCTAGCATAATTAATGTTTTTCAGTTTCCCATTTACATATAATAATGATTATAATTTGAATTTGAAACAAAAGGTTTAGAGACATGTATTCATTTCATTTCACTTCATTTTGTAACCAAGGAGAGAGAAGGAGAAAGGAAAGAGAGAGAAACACTATTTTCCCAAAAGTCAAATTTCACACAAGCAACAAGATAGAGTTCCAGATAGTTATTTACAAGTGTCAACAAGTTTCCACGGTGGTTAGGTAACCCGACGGGGGTCTTACAACTTCCTTTTTGTATTTTCCTGTTAGCTGCAAAATGTTCAATTTAGGCTCAGAGGCTAAGAAACCACTTTCAAACATTGTCTTCCGATAAGAAAACACACCATGGTTAAATTTCTACGTGTCCACCTATATACCAAGATTTCATAGAAACTGATGAAATTCGAAACTGGCGAACAATTTAAAATTGGTGGCTAGTTTTTCGGGGCCATCGGTCATAATTGACCTAGTTGTAAATGATCAAAAGTTAGCTCAAGGGCTCAGAAAACCATGTCAAAAGTTGACGTTTGATGGACGAACGTGCAACGAGAAACTTCCTACAAGTTCCCTTATATATAAAGAATTCATCAAATTCGATGAGACTGAGAACTAGAAAACAGTTTTCAAACGGTGACATGTTTTCTGGAGCCACAGTCGTAATTGGTCTAGTTTTGACCTAGTCAAACTACGACCAGAGGCCTATAAAATGCCTTTTCCAAACTATCAAGAAGAGTGTTTTTCCCCAAACTAAAGGTTCCAAGAAATTTTCTAGTAAAAATACTAGAGGTTTGCAAAGGCGGATAAGCATTTCGTTGTCCAATATTCAAACAATGATTCAAAACGAAAGCCAACTTTTTAGTTTTAGTAGCTTCCTACAACTACAAAATGGTGTAACAATGCTCCTAGTAGGGCGTCAAAAAGATCACAAATGATCATTTGAGGTCAATCCAAATATTGAAGTGACTCCTCACATAACACAGTACACAAAGGAAGCTTAACATCCCCTTTCCGGAGTTACGAAGGTTGCTTTGCGAGTCTCCGAAAATCGTAATTTATCTATTTAAAATCAACATATTTACCGGAAGTCAACTTCAACTTGTCAATAAAAAGAGTATTGTACCAATCTAGTTTAGTCAAGAAGTTTTCTAAATCATCTTGAATGAGGGTTTGATTTCATGGTTTCGTACCAAGGAATAATTGGATTGTGTATGTTATGATATGACGTCTTATTGTTTTGAAAACTAGATTATTTAAATAATCAAAGCTATGATAATCCTACGGTTTAAAATTTTATCTTGTTGCAAATGAAAAACTAAAGAACAAAAATTATGAGAGATGAGGAGAGATGAACCATGCCTGGGAGATATTTGCGTCCACAATGTATGAGGTAATCCATGTGGTTTCACTCGCACTCCACTAGGCTTCATCCCTCTATCAGGCATTCCATCAAACAAATCGCATGCACCCACAAGTCCCCATTTCACATTTACTTGAAATCTTTCATTTTGGCTTGAATCTCATTGTTTAAATGAGGAAGAGGTTGAAGTCGCATGATTTCTTTTGCAAGATCATTCATAGAATTGAGAAGCCTAAGGTGTTCCATCTTGTTATTTTCGAGTGTGACCATTGTCTCTAAACTGCAGCTACTAGAAGGAAACCCACTCCAACCCAGTGAACATTTCCAACAACTTAACCAAATTTATGTTACAGATCTCTCTTGTGGTTTTGATATCCTTCTTCATACTCATATCATGTCTTTGTTCAGGAGCTAATTGTAATGTCTTTAAGGCATATAGTTGGCCAAAAGGTAGCTCCACTCTGCAACAACCCATTTTTCCCCTTTTCCTATTACAAATTATTTCATTGGATTGGATGGCACCGCCGCCATATACCAAGCACTCAGCCACAAAACCACAAACCACACTTCTCTGGTGCCAAACATAAATAAGAAACAAAAATACAAAAAAAATCTTTATGTCATTTCAACAACCCATTTCTGTGTATATCCTGCAGTCGTTGCAGTGCACCGAGTGCCACATTACTTTCAGGCATACAGTCAAGCAGTTCACATGCCAAGTGCATACTTCTATGCTTACATGCATATCTATTAGGGAACTTGCAACAAAACATCTGACAAAACTCCTTTATATATTATGCTTTGATGGACTTCCATTACCATTTCCAAATCTCCCATTTTGGCGCGATCTAGGAAAGGAAGGCAAAGGAAAATCATATTTCCATTATGCTTTGATGGATGTCCATACTCTTTTGCACAGCTCATGTTTTGGCACGTGGAGGCATGGAGGGTGTTGGCAAAGGCTGTGAAGCCTAGCTTTCCATTGCTTGAAAGGTTCCACGACCTTTTTAACAAACCCATTCTGTACATATTTTTCCATCATTACAGTCCATGAGGCAATGTTTCAGGCACTTAGTCAAACAGTTCTTTTGCATACATATCTACCAGAACACTTGCAACTACAACATCTGAGAAAAGTCTCATTTTTGTGCAAGTTGGGAGGCAGCTGAAAAAGGTAAACTGATCACGTTGAAGACCCGTTTGTTGCATTGGTGTGACAGTGTGACTATCCCGTGAAGGAGAAACCCATGTATTCTTGTGCACTGCAATATCCCAATGCTATTAAATTTGCAACGTGAAGTGGTTTTCAGCGTGGTTATTGCCTTGGGATCACAATAAAGTGGTTAAATTATTATGCAAGGAAATGACAGTCCGAAAGGTCATCTAGGGGAGAAGAGCCAGTATGTGAACACTGCCCAATACTTGAACACTATTTTGCATTTAAAATATCCAATACTTGATGGAATAAAAACCAAAATTTTGATTATTGAAGTTCAAAAAATTGTTTTTTTATAAACCATATGTGAATAGGGTCAACATCTCAGTATTACTTAGTACACAATAAATATTGATTGGTACTTTCATTTTCTACAATAAAAGACTCATTTGTTCAAAGTATAAATACAACATATCAGTTGACAAACCCATCATATCTATTTAATGGGTTGAATATTTCTCTTTCCAATTCATCTCTTTCCATATTCCAAGTTGGGTTGTTCAATCACCAGATCTTTCATATCCAGACTTTAATACATACCTGCAAAAAAAGAGGGAACCTTCTTCTCAAGATTCAAATTCATCCATTAAAAACACCAATAAAATTGTACACTTGAAGGTAAAAAATAAATATGAATATCAAATCAAATAATTTCAGCCACAAGATCATCTCAAAATCAATTTCAACCTTTGATTAAAAAGACCCTACACCTTGATCCATGTCTTACATTTTGATTGGATACTCTCTCCCCTATGTTGGTATTATATATTCACTTTCCTAGTCTTGTTTACTGCTGATTTACTTCTGTAGGGTGCCTGATTACAGTGGATTTTATAAGAAGAGATTACTTCTATCAAGTTTTGAAAGGAAAGGTCCAGCAAAGCAAAAATTGCAGGTTAGTTTTCATACCTACTGCTTATAATTTCAAGAGCATGAGTTTCTTGTTATCCAGATGAATGCTGAGAATGTCTCCCAAATCCCTAGAGGTGTGACAGAAATCTCATAAAGTAGCTATCAAACAACTTCAAGAGGACACTTAAATATGTAAAAAATAGTCAAATTTATTACTTAAGGCCTTTTTCCACTGGAATGTATTCATATATAACCTCAACTGGTTGTTTTCTCTGATATAAGCTAACGTATACCTTGCACTTTTGCTGAAAGCATGTTGTGATCTACTTTTTGTTTGACCAAAGATCTGTTCAATTAAGTTAGAATTAGACATAACAGATTGCTGAGCAGAACTGCAAGTTTATGGACTGATTTCTATTTAATTTATCAAAAATTGGCCCATTTTGCAGAGCACATTAAAAAAATATTAAGATTGGAATTGAGTGATTCTTGATCATAGCATCCTGCTAATTAATTCTGTGAACATCTATTAGATAATGGCTTTATGTTTTCTCCCTTAAAGTACCTTAAAAGCAAATAATATTAACTTCACAATAGAATTAGTAACTTCAGAATGTAAATGTGTTTATTTTGAGATATTTTATTTGATCGATCATATGTAAGCAAATAATATTACAATATGATTCAAATTAAGGCTCGGGATAAAAATTGTTTAATTATAACTAGCTATCAAATTGGTGATCCTACATGGCAAGGAATTGGCTCCATGGACCTGCGATCATATGGCTGAAGTCTCTTGTTATCCAGTTGAAGTATTTTCCTTACTTATTTGACAAGAGAACTATTAATTTCACAATGTCTTCCCTTATTACCCATCTGGACATAGTGAGGGGGATAGGCCTTTTCTAAAAATAAGTCATCTACAGATATATCAAGAATGTGCTGGACATATCAATTGGTATCGTCCTCAACCCATAGACATCTGCAAAATATAGAGAACTGAATTTTCTCACAAACAACATCCACTGCATCCTATAAAATTGAAAAACTGAAATTCAAACCATTATCAATATCCACAAGGATTAATGGTAGTGAATATAAATCGTAGTACAATGTAGGTAAGAGAGAAATCATCTAACATACGTGAGCCAAAACATCTTCACCTTTAGAAATAGAGAATGTAACAAAAGTCCAAAACAGCTCAAACATATTTCAGAGTTGTGGCTTCACCTAAGACGTCATTGGCTTCACCTAAGGATGCAAAACTCAAACATATGTCCAGCACATTCTTTATATATCTCTCGCTAACTCTATAAGATATAAAATCTGTACCATTTAATACAAAACAGAAATCTGTAACTCTATGTGAACACTGCCCAATACTAAAGAGATAAGATAAAGAGTTTCCAAACTAAAGAGATAAGATAAAGAAATGTTTATTTATAGCTAGCTGTAAAATTGATAAACCTACATGACAAGGAATTGGCCCGATGGACCCGTGAACTTAGGGTGTTGACATAATGGCACTACTCCCAGAAATTAAAGATATAGGAAAGAAAAATGTTTATTCATACCTTTCAACTTAACTATTTATTTAGAAGAGTTTAGGGGAGAAGGGCCAGTATGCGAACACCCTAAGTTCGCAGGTTAAGTGAACCAAATCCTTGCCACGTAGGAGTGACAGTATGCCAACTAGGTATAAATAAACATTTTTAATCCTATATCTTTAATTTTGAATCATATCTTAATATTATTTGCTTCCATATGATCGATCAAGTAAAATATCTCAAAAAAACACATTTACTGGTGGAGATCCGAAGTGGTCCATACCAAGACCTACAGTAGTACAACAGATTTGCTGCCACCATAACAGCATATGTAGTCAAGCTATTGCAATTACGATTCTTACATGCATTCACTTCTGAAGATGATTTGATGTCACAAAACATTACATTAACAAGACCTGCGTCAATTGATCGATATGAATTACAATGTCGAAAGGGGCGACTGCATGTTCCAGTGAAACATTCTAATTAATATTGATCAATTACAAACAAGCTGATGAATGTAGTGTTATTTGATAACACCTCATCTTTAGAAGTGTTTATAGATGATCTTATTGATATATTAATACATATTTTACTAATTTTATATTGTTTCATACTGCAACATTTAGAGAAGATGAAGAGAAAGAGGAGTTTACATCGAGCACAACGTATGCCCAAAAAATGAGGTGTACAATTTGAAATTGAACCATCTAACCATGAAACAGATGAACATGATGCTACAATAATAAGCGAAGAGGATGGTGCAACAACAAATCAAGGAGATACAAACACAACTGATGATCATCGGCCAGAACCTGCTGGATGTGAACTAAATAGGCATGAACTACAGGAGACTGTGGTTGTTAGAGGCAACACTTCGACCAAGAAGGTTAGAATTTTGTCTAGTTGGTCAAAAGAAGATATGTTAAAGGCCATAGATGATATTGAGTTTCTCGCATTATTCAATTAGAGTTGCTGCACTGAAATATCATGTCATCCGTGACATGATATTTCACTTGAACACTATTCTGCATTTAAAATATCCAATACTTGATGGAATAAAAACC
Source organism: Taxus wallichiana var. yunnanensis (assembly GCA_018340775.1). Classification (NCBI taxonomy): domain Eukaryota; kingdom Viridiplantae; phylum Streptophyta; class Pinopsida; order Cupressales; family Taxaceae; genus Taxus; species Taxus wallichiana. The sequence continues at coordinate 576,908,014 of CM031234.1, read as the reverse complement.
AAAATTTTGATTATTGAAGTTTATATAGGGCCAGTATGTGAACACCCTAAGTTCGCAGGTCCATGGAGCCAATTCCTTGCCACGTAGGAGTGCCAATTTGATAGCTAGTTATAAATAAGCATTTTTTTATCCTAAGCCTTTAATTTCGTATCATATTTTAATATGAACAGGTCAGGTGTTGAGAATTAAATTCAAAATAAAAGAGGGAAATGCAATCTGTCCTCATGGATTTTGACGCGCCTGATAGATAAGACACAAATAAATGCTCAACCACCATTTACCATGGCTTGTTTTGGACGCGTTCCATACTGTTTCCTTTGGACGCGTTACACATTGTTTCCTTTGGACGCGTTGCATTTCCTCATGCCCAGTTGTAATGCAAATGCTGGTTGTTTGTGAGTGGGCTTACAGCCTGTGCGAGGTTTGCGTGAAGGGGTCTTTCTCAGTGCCTTGCTCGAGATGTTGACCCTATTCACATATGGTTTATAAAAAAACAAATTTTTGAACTTCAATAATCAAAATTTGGGTTTTTATTCCATCAGGTATTGGATATTTTAAATGAAAAATAGTGTTCAATTATTGGGCAGTGTTCACATACTGGCTCTTCTCCCCTATGTAATCAACAACCCAGCTTATAAATTATGTCTTTATCAAATAATATGAAATTAATAAAACATGTATTCGATCATCGTTAATGGCGCCCAACGGGGTAATCACAAGTTTACCTACAAGTTTATAATTCATACTGTCATGTATCATAAGCTTGCTAAAATTTTCCCATTGTAGATGATCTTATTGATATATTAATACATATTTTACTAATTTTATATTGTTTCATACTGCAGCGTTTAGAGAAGATGAAGAGAAAGAGGAGTTTACATCGAGCACAACGTATGCCCAAAAACGAGGTGTACAATTTGAAATTGAAACATCTAACCATGGAACAGATGAACAGGATGCTACAATAATAAGCGAAGAGGATGGTGCAATAACAAATCAAGGAGATACAAACACAACTGATGATCATCAGCCAGAACCTGCTGGATGTGAACTAAATAGGCATGAACTACAGGAGACTGTGGTTGTTAGAGGCAACACTTCGACCAAGAAGGTTAGAATTTTGTCTAGTTGGTCAAAAGAAGATATGTTAAAGGCCATAGATGATATTGAATTCAACAATTATTCTATTAGAGCTGCTGCACTGAAATATAATTTACCTCCTACATTTGTTCATTATTGGCTGAATGGTTTGACCCATACAAAAAGGAAGGGCCTGCACCTGTTTTGAGTGAAGGAGAGGAGAAAGAGATAGTTGAATGGTGTAAGCAAATGGCAGATTTAGGGCATGGAGTGGGATTTATGCAACTGAGGGCATGTGTTGCACAAATTTGTGAAACTAGAGAGACTCCATTTCGAGAAGGATTACCTGGAAAATATTGGTGTGAAGGATTTAGAAAAAGACACCCAGACATAGTCCTTCGGACTGCTGAAGGTCTAGAAAGAGATCGTGCAATAGGTTTACGTCCAGAGGTGGTTAGCAAGTTTTATGAAAAAATAGCTAACATTTATATCAATTCCTATGGTGCAGGAAAAATATGGAATTGTGATGAGACAGGAATCCAAGTAGGGAGAAATTGTGGCATGAGGGTGCTTGCCACCAAGGGTTGCAGGAATGTTCCCAAAATCATTCCTCGTAGCAGAGAATGGATGACAATTCTATGTTGTGTAAATGCTACAGGGCAATGTATCCCTAACTTTTACTTATTTAAAGGTTAGAAAGTTTCACAAAATTACATCAAGGGATGTGAACCAGGTGCTTGCATGGCTGCTCATCCAAGTGCTTGGATGACTAGAGAGCTCTTTATAAGCTGGTTGTATCATTTCAGTAAGTCTATACCTGGAGAAGTGTGCCCTGAAAATAGGCATTTACTTATATTTGATGGTCATGGAAGCCATGTTGCATTGTCAACTATAAAAGAGGCCAGGATTAGGGATTGATTTATTGACATTGCACAAGCAAAGACATACTACACACAAAGTCAGCAACCACTGGATGTTAGTGTCTTTGGTCCTTTTAAAGCATATTTCAGATCTGAGAGGATGCAGTGGATGTGTAATAATAAGTACCAAGAAGTCAAACATTCAGACTTGGCAGAAATAGGTAGTAGAGCTCTCGCCAAGGCCTTGACACCTACAAATATTCGTGCTGGTTTTAGACGCATAGGTATATGGCCACTTGATCCAAATGCATTACAGAATGACATGGAATGTAGTAAACTATATATCATTGAAGAAGATGCCAACGAAGATGATGCTGAAAATGTCACAGATGATGATACTACTGAAAACATTATGAATGTTGATGGTACTGAAAACATAATAGATGTTGATGCTACTTGAAAACATCCTAAGTTTGTCAAGAGATGTAGCTCCACCAGTTGGTGACAAAATTGGAGAAAATTACTTAATGGAATCAGTTGAGAATCTGTCAACAACAAAAGAATTCCATCCAACCATTGAAACAATGGTTGTTGCTAATACAGAGACGGAGGAACCAAGTGTACAGGGAGAAAGACAAAGTATAATGCAGACCAAAGATTATGAAGTGAACCACATTGTGAATACTCGTGACCAAGGCACATCCAGCTGCAACACTGAGGCCCAGGGATTTGGAGAGGACGATCTCTCATTGCCAAGTGCACCAGAACAACCTACTTGGCTGCAAGAGCATATTGCAGAGTTGGGACTTGATCAGATTGGAAACACTGAGGATGAAAGTATATCTTTACCTTCGATGCCAACCAACCTTGAGCCAACAGACTTTGAACCAGCAAACTTTACTCATTATTATGCTGACACAGAGGAAATTGAGGTCATTGATAAAGATAAAAATGAGGAAGAGACAACTGGCCATGATGTTGAAAGTGGTATATCAAATGATGGTGTTGCTGCAAATGAGAAGAAATTGGGTAAATTTTTAAGGTTACCGACACAATTTGTACGGGATCCTTCCAAAGGTAAGAGTGATGCTGCACTCCGGATAAGTCGTGCTTCACAATTGTTAACATCTGATGCTTATGTTCAGATGTTAAAAGATACACAACAAAAAAACAAGAAATATGTGAAGGGAAACAACGTAAAAAGGAGCATATTGAGGCAAAAAAGCAAGAAAGGTTGGCGTGAAAAGGAGCAAAAAAGGAAGAGAGATTGCAACGCATTAAAGAGAGGCAAGAAAGGGAACTACAAAAGTTGGTTGAAAGACAGAGCGCGAGAAATAATGGGAAGTAGCTCGCCAAAAAAGGAATTGAATTACAATGTAAGGAAGCCACTCGGCATCAAAGGGAGAAAGAGAAACAAGAAAGAGATAATAAGTTCAACAATCGCTAGGTTTTGTTTCCCATGCATCATTCCATGCCCATACGTAACTCCATGTTACAAGATATGTTGAAAGTTCCTATCCCAGATTACCACCCTTACTTCCTTGACACCAACAGAATGCAAATAACTTCAACTCCAACTACACACCCCATTATCCCACAACCTCCTACTTCACATACAACCTTTCATACCATATCTGGTTTTCCTATTCCACCAGGGGTTCATCCAGTGAATCTCTTAATGACTCTGTCAATGATACAATCATTCCTTATAGTCCAAACTCAGGGCCTTTTTGAAGGTGTGACATGGAAATTGACTAACAAACTTATAGTAATAGTTTATAGTTGGTATATAGTTTATAGTTTATAGTTGGTATATTTTGCTCCGAATGTAATGAATATGGACACATACAGTATAAGTTTATATGTTTTGCTCCAAATGTAAGAAATATAAAGACATGCATTTTATATTAATACATTTTGCTCGAAATGTAATCGTTGTTTCAGATGTGGAAACCAAATCAGCTCAGAATTTGTTAAAGGTTTACGTTAAATTGTTGCAACTTAAAATGAACACCGTTAAATAAAAACTGAAAGACAAGGATTTATTTGAATCTTGGTGAGGTAGAAACCTCACCTCTATATGGCTTAAAAACATAGAATTGTAGGTAACATTTTCCTTGAGTATTAGTAGTGTGAATACACACTGTTTCCACCCTGCTTCAACCGATCTCGACGCATAAAACTGCCGTTCCAAAGTTTTCCATGCAATCTGCACATGCATGTTTAGCCATTTATTAAAAAACTGAATTTGTTTGAACACTGAGAATGAAAATAGCATAAGGATCAAATAGATAAAAAAATGGCACATGTAGAAAGGCTTAGAAAATTTGGCTCAAAACCTGTCTGAAAAGGGTCTGAGATTCAGCTCTCGGGTCCAAGCACTTCGGTCCTGGATGTGCAACTTGCCAGTACGTCTGAGCTATATGGCGTCTCGGTCCAACACATGCTCCTCCTGGAATTCCTCGGCTCCTTTGACCTGACATACATGACAATTCCCATTAAAAGAAACCACATGAAAATGCATCAGGCTACCAGAGAGATGACTATCTAGAGCAGATCGCGCAGATGGACCTCAGAATGATGACAAATGAATGAAAACAAACTGAAAAATAGTATGCAGTCAAAGCTTCAGAGAAAATGAAAGAAAAAAATGGCTAACAAAATGCAGTCAAAGCTTCAGAGAAAATGAAAGAAAAAAATGCGTGCACAGTAAGGTCGTATTGTTCACTGTATAATGATGTGGGCAATATGAATCCCTTGTGCTTGAACATCTCGAGCAAGGCACTGAGAAAGACCCCTTCACACAAACCTCGCACAGGCTGTAAGCCCACTCACAAACAACCACCATTTGCAAAGGAGACAGTGTGTAACGCGTCCAAGGGAGACAGTGTGTAACGCGTCCAAGGGAGACAGTGTGTAATGCGTCCGTAGGGAGGAGACAAAGTGTGTAATGCGTCCAAAGGAAACACGGTATGGTAAATGGCGGTTGAGAAAAATAGTCTGGAACGACTCCAAAATGCGCCATGGAACAATATGGTAAATGGCGGTTGAGCAAAAGCGATGCAAAACGACTCCAAAACGTGCCATGGAACAGCCTGGTAAATGGTGGTTGAGTAAACCAGTTTGGAACACGTCCAAAACAAGCGCTGGTAAATGGTGGTTGAGCATTTATTTGTGTCTTATCTATTACGCGCGTCAAAATGGTGAGGACAGATTGCATTTCCCTCTTTTATTTCGAATTTAATGCTCAACACCTGTCCTCTTCGGTGAACCACTTCGGTCTCCACCAGTAAATGTGTTTTTTTTGAGATATTTTATTTGATCGATCATATGGAAGCAAATAATATTAAAATATGATACGAAATTAAAGGCTTAGGATAAAAAAATGTTTATTTATAACTAGCTGTCAAATTGGCGCTCCTACGTGGCAAGGAATTGGCTCCATGGACCTGCGAACTTAGGGTGTTCGCATACTGGCCCTTCTCCCCTAGGATGTGTCGTTCTCCATGCCACCGGAGAGGCGTCCCATACGCTAACCTCGACAAATGCACCGCCAAAGGCGGCTCAATGTCTGCAATCAAGGGGGCATTACGGTTATCTTTAAATTTGACATTCATTTTACCATCACAAGGTAGTTGATCCTTAAATTTGACATTCATTTAACCATCACAAGGTCACTTAAAAAAAAAAAAAAAAATTCTCTTTGCTTGGGAAAGTAAATTAAATAATAATAATATCTAGACCGGATGGTAGAGTTTGGGGCTTTTGTTGGATAAATTATTTCGAGACCAACACAATGTTGTAATTAGTTTGGTGTCATTTATCACCTCTCACTCGAAAATTGGCAAACAACGTAATTTATTCGTCAATGTGGTATGTCGAAATACAACACAAGAACCTTCAAATTGATATCTTTATGTGTATTTCGATAGATGTATTTAAAATACTTGTACTAGTCTTATGAATAATAGACAAAATTCTTAGTTATAAATGTTAGCATGAGTTAACAATTAACTTTACATACCATTTCAATTTTTGTTATCTAAAATAAAATTAATTTTAAATAATTTTATTATGATAACGATATTTAATGGGCATTTTATACCGAAATCCACTATTTAGTTACAATTATTAAAACGTTTCTTCCTCAATCTCACTCAAGAAACTTTAGCAGTGCATTGTAACAATGCATTAGGTACACTCTTTCAAACAAAATACGATTTTATAATACAAATCTGTGTGAAAATCACATACACAAAACGTCCATGCGAGCTATACGAACCCCATCTATTAGTAGAAGGGGTCTACTTAAGGCATGTTAACTACGAGTATGCTTGAAAGTCTATTTATTATCAAGGAATGCCTTTCTATTTCCTCAAAGGCCAACATATACCACGTAAATAATATGTAGAATATCCAATCTTTAAGGAAACAAACATCTTCTTGAGCAAAGAGTATATATCATTGTCCTTTCTATTGGTCCAAATTTTAAAACCATACACATAGCATTGAAGAAATAACAAAGAGCGAATAAAATAATTACATATAGATAGTTTCCATATCTAGAAAACGCATATACATGAAATGACCATAAGAGAAACAAATCAGTCGTATATAATAATTCAGTTTAACTTTGTGTTATTTTTATTGAGGTTTCTATGAAAACATACTTTTTTGGGGCATGTGTGATGAGCATCATTTTTATTTTTATTTTAAAATAATATATCTAGATGGAGCACCTACTGAAATACTCCTACGTCACTTTGGGCGATGCCCTTGCAATGTTGTTAAAGAACCGTCATCTTCCTCTCGTCACCTCCCCGCCGCATGGTGTGTCTTGGTGGGCGCCCAAGAGGTGGTGGCCGTCGAGCCGCTCTCAGTGTCACTCCTTCAACCGTGCTCAACGGCCCCCTCTCGCACCAATCTCCTCAAAGGAGCTTTTCTCCTCCTCCTTCAACTCACCACTGAGGATGGGATGCCCCCGCCGCCTGTGCAGCCGGCTAAGCCGAGGCTCATCGGCCGCCCTCAAGTCATGCATTCATGATGACTAGAGCCTCCCACCTCCGCCCGACAAATTTCCTAGGTTGTCTCCCGCCATCTCACCTTCTCGGGTCATTGCGCCAAAGATATAGAAGAAGGAAGTCATCCCAGATCAGTCGGGACGCGCTTGGGATAACGGCGAAAGATCTACAGGTTTGGTTGGCATGATCGGGACCCGCTCCTGCAAGACAACAATTCGTAGCTACTGACTTAATCTTTCTTCTTTTATGCTTTCTAATGCTTTATAATCATCCTTATTCCTAGGCTTTGTTGTTTCCTAGTTTGGTTCGTAGTTTTGGGGCATGCTTCCATACCACCCATTTTTGTGAATTATCTTGTATCATTTTACTTGTTGATATAATATAAGATCGTATTCATAAAAAAAATAGAGAACTCTTATTGAGTGTTTTTGCATCTTTTCCATTCAAAATTCCTCCTCATCAATATTTATTTCTCCTAAAAACTAATACAATCAAATACACATAGATTTTTCTCACATAAATTAAGAAGAGCCTATATACCACACATGTAGAGGTCCTAATTAAAATATATCTTAGACCATACAATCTATAGATTTTTAGAGTTATACCTTATTAAAGCAAGATCCCAACCCAAATTATAAGAAACAATAAGATCGTCTTCTATTTATATGAGCAAAAATTACAGACTAGAGCAATTACATTCCCACTTGAATAAATCATAATATAATGATAGAATTTACATAAAGTAATTATGTTTTTCCTACGACCTATCCTTATAACTACGTTTGCAAACACTACAAAGATTCTACACAATAAACCTATGCTCCTTGCACAATGGACCTTTACAACACTACTCGAGACACTTAATTCAAAATCTTTGCCTACCTCTAAGTTGTCACTTCGTTTTGGATCCTTGATCTTACCAAAATCACCTAATCTTCTTCTAAAGATGCCCTTGTAACCATCGCTCCATTTTATTTATATAATACGGCGAGATAATTAATAATATCTCTTGAAAATAAAGACACCTTTCGCAACAACCCCTTAACTATATTATATCACTATCAATTGAATCCATTAAGTTTACAGTAATCACTCACTTGGGTTTCGGTATTTGATTAAAACGTATTAGATCGCTTCGGTCATCCGGTTAGAAGAAAAAGAAGATCAAGGGCCACATTTTTAGGGCCAAGCATACGATATGACAATCATGTGCAAAAGAACATAGCTCTACCAAGGCAAAAAGTGTCAAACCTTCATTGGGAGTAAAAGTTCCAAGATATTGATGCAAAGTGCAAATCTTCATAACTGCGAGTGTGCAATTATGCACTAGCCCAATGTAAGAAGCTCCTAGAGCACAACTCCAAAGACTATGTAAATACCTTGAAGTCTTCATGCTTCATACTCATTTTATGTGAAACAACACAATACAAACGATCATGTCAGGGCATGTAGAGCTACTATAATTATGCAAGCTTTTATTCTTCTAACTCTAAATCTTTTTGGTGATGCAAGATTTCCAATAAACCTAAATATTCAAACATTATTTATTGCATATTATTTCAAGAATGTATTATATACCATGAAATCCATTACAATATATCAATGACTGTAATTTTTGAATGATCATCTTCTCCTTATACATGGACCCCTACCAAGCACACATTTTTATAACTACGGTGGTGGGTGCTATATGAACCCTCGTCTAATTATTCAAGGAAGGATATTAACTTCAAAGCCAAACCTAGGGTTTGAATGTCTACAACATTTATAAATCGTTTGCAAAGTATCCAATCTTTTGAGGTAACAAACATTTTTATGATAACTAATCTGAATATATCTATGTTCTTTTTGTTGGTTTGGTTTAAAATCATGTTAGATTGTAGGGTGAGTTTTGTTTTGGTTAACTTTTATGTAAAATATAAATATGTATTAAAAATTATGACTAATTACGTTGATATGTGTTCTACAATGTCAACAAAAGGTGGGATGTGATGGTGTGATGGAGTAAAAAAAAAAAAATTCTATTTTATGTTTAATGTCCTGCTTTGATTGTCACAATGTAACTTTCACTATAAATACTATTTGTACACGAATGTCGCTTTTATTTAATTTTTAAATTTTAAAAAGTCAATAAAAATAGTCATATTTTAGAATTTGAGGCCCTTTTTTTCTTGAAAAGATTTTACCCCATCATTCATGCAATAGAATTATTGATAATGTGATATTTATAAAGTCCAAAATAAAAACCTTAAAAATTAATATTTTTTTAAATACATGTATAAAAGACACTTATACTAGTTAAATATTCAACCTACAAAAATTGATCATCAAATTCTAAGAGAATAAATAAATTAAATTCAAATTTAATATATAGCCAACAATGGTACTCAAAATACTTAAAATTAAATTTAAAAAATTAAAATATCAAATATAAAACAATAAATAGTCGCCACACCTAATAAATAAATATACAGTTAAATATATAATGTAATAACAATTCTAAATAAAAATTTGCCAATCTTATAAAATAAACCATTAAAAATACTATTTTTTAATTAAAAAACACAATATTGTGAATAACTATTTTATAATATTGAGGTCCTTGGCCTTTTCATAAACTATTGTAAAGGTATTATTGGATGCATTCATTGCATGTAGGCGGCTGACCAAAGTTTTAAGAATATCTTTAGAGATTTGTCAACTCAATAAATAATTGAGCGTCAACCAATCACATCGATTCAAAAAGAGTGGACAAATCATAAATAGCTATCCAGAGATTCACCCCATCTTTGTTTTATCATTAACTTTAGGCATTCTAAGTAGATTAAAAAATATAATTTGTATTCTATTTTATATATCATTATGCTTTCAATACATAATAAATATTTGTATATTTTATTTGAATTTGGATGTGATTTTTTATTGGAAAACATGCTTTTACTAACAATCAATATATATATATATATATATATATTACAATCTAAAATTTAATTTAATATTAAAATTTAATCAAAAATAAATAAATTGTAATGATTACAACATTTTATATAATAATAATAATAATAAGTAAATTGTCAAGTTAAAATCATCAAGATAATAAATATCAATAACAACACTAAACATGTTGATTAATATACCTAAACTCATTCACTTTCATTTTTATCATCATATAAATATACTAGCATCGCATGTGTACAATGCAATGTGAATGCTTAGAAACTGCTAGTACACATGCGATTGCTAGTATTTATGACTATGGATCCCTATTTCCAACTCAAGCATGTTAGCAAACTGAATTAATACATAAGGCCAACTCAAGCATGTTAGAAAACTGAATTAATGCAAATTAATGTTGATTTTGGTCAATTTTTGGGCGATATGGATAGAGTTTGATCGATTTAATGGTTTGCCAAAAACAATTGCAGAGTATTCTGAGTGCAAAACGTGTCTGCTGAATCAAGGTCTCAATAATATCATTTAAAGTTTTTCTGCATAGCTTTTTCTACAAATTCAATGTTTTTTTATTTTTCCTTGTAAGTTCAAAGAACATATCCATTTCTATATGGTAAATTTCACGTCTCCAAAAACAAACAATATTCAAAAAACAAATTAAAAGATATGCAAATTCTAATACTTCCCATCACCATGAAAAAAACAAAGTTAAGGGAGAGAGAAAAAAAAACTGACTTGTGATGTGTCCATTTTTCATGAGGAGTTAGGTTTGAAAGCCTTCAACAAGAATAGTCTTGGTAAGATGAAGATGATAAGTAGTATTGTATTGCAGCGATTGAGTATGACAATGATGGTGATCCGTACCCAAACCTCAGCAAGAGGGGCAAATAGCAGCGAACACAACAAAGACATGAAATAAGGTCGAGCAAGCGATATATCTTATTTGTTTTAGAGAGATAGTTAAAACAAACAAATTTGCAAAAAAACAAAATTGTTCAAAATATCAAATCTGCAAAAATAACCACTAAAAAATAAAATTGTAACCACATTTGTTAAAAATATCAAATCTACAAAAATAACCACTAAAGAATTTTTTTGTTAAAAATAACTAAACCGTCATTTAGCCCATCAAATTTAACATAGTCCCATGAATGTCCGCAAAGCCCTTTCCCATAGGGGTAACGCCTTCTGTAATTATAATATAAAATTAATACTTGAAATACAACAATTTAAGTTGAAATTGAGTTAAATATTATATTTCATACTCTATTCCACTTTCTACATCATCCTTCTCGAATGGCGAATAATAATTCTTATTTTATATATATTAAAAAATATTTTTAAATGTTGTTTATGAATGAGATCTTATATTGATTTAACAAGTAAAATGATACAAGATAATTCACAAAAAATCAAGCGGTATGGAAGCATGCCCCGAAGCCACTAAACAAACTAGGCAAAAAAGCCTAAGATCGAGGGAGAGCAAAACACATCGTACATCACAATCAAAGAAGCTTAAGTCGTTGTTGCAAATTGTTGACCTACGGGGGTGAGTCTTGATCATGCCAACCGAGTCGGGCATGTCTTTTATGGAGTCTAGCACCTGACCCAATCTATGATGGCTTTCTTCTTCATAATTTTTAACAGGGGCTCGAGATGGCGAGATGGAAAACGCTAGCCTTAGAAACTTGTTCGATGGTGAAGGAAGATTCCACTCATCGTGAGTGCGAGGCTTGGCGCAGAGCGGTGAGCCCCAATCTTGTTGGGATCGGGAGACAAGGGGATATCCCGATCTTGGTGGTGAGTCAAGGCGGGAGAGGGAAAGCCCCTCGGGGAGGTTGGCATGAGGGGAGTGGCTAGCATGGCTAAACAAGTGGTGTTCGAGTGGCTCGGCGGCCACCACCTCTTTAGCCACGACATTGTCACGCAACAGGAGTGGCGAGAGGGTGACAACGACACACGGCAACATTGCAGGCGTCGCCTCGGTGGCGCAGAGCGTTTGTAGATGGTCCACCTATAATGCCACCTTATTAGCATGAACTTGAATATGGAGTAAGAGATTAACGATGACCAAAGACTTGTTATAAATAGATAAGTAATGATCTACATCGGTATTAGAAAACAAACAAGCATTCCTTTCTTTTCATAACCAAAACGAAATTTCCCCTCTGAAAGCATGCCAAATCTGGGTAAAATTATGTGGCATTTGAGGATTATCTCTCAATAAAGCATGATGTCTAGTGAAGCATTTAGGGCGAAAGGTCGAAAAGGTTGAAGGAAGGAATGAATTCAATCCCAAGGACCACGGGCTTTGCAATAATACCAAAAGAGGTGTGGGAGAGTTTCTAGATGCCCACAGAAGGGGCATTTTGGTGCAACCACTCATAGTTGAACCATACGTGTTCTAAGGAGGCCTTGATGAAGCACACACCATGAAAGTGTGTGATTTTGGGTTTCACATAGGTGGACCAAACTGTAAGAAATCTCCTTCGCTAGATAGATTGTGAGGATCGAATTCTCGCACTAAGTGTTAAGCTTATCCACCATGGGAAGATGTGGTGAAAGCCATGCATAGCCTTGGCTAGTTGAGTAATTCTAGAAGGGGGTGTCCACATACCACTTCCAATCTGTCCACCATGGATGAGCTTGGAGAACAACAATCTTATGAATCATGTGATCTGACACGAAGGAAATGATATCTTTAATGAGGGTTTTATCTGTCATGGCCAATTTGAACTTTTCCTTGAGCGCTTGTCAGGGCAACCAAGATTGAGTGTGCTTGCAAAAAAGATCTTAGATAGTGCGAATTCCACGTTTGAAAAAGTAGAGAGCAGGAATCCAAGGCACCTCTTCCAAACAACGATCTTGGTATTGGAACACAGGGGACCACCACAAAGAGTGGAGATTGAAGGAAAGGTCATCACGGAAGCCATTGTCATTCTAAATAACCAAAGGTTTAATTTTCTCCTAAGCTTTTCAAATGCTTTTAATAACAAAGTTTCCCACCACTTTGACTAGGACAGGGGAAATGAGAAAGTAGGTGAAGCCAATACATTTCCATGCAAAGTGGATGTAGGGGTGCCTTCTCATATAGCATATCACAATGACACCTTCCAAGCTTCCTTACCGTCACCGGGTCGAATGATCCATGTAGCACAAAGCGCTTGCCCCTACCACAATATGTCAATAATGCCTAATCCAACAAAGTCCTTGGGTAGAAAGTAAGATTCCCGAAAACTATTTGAAACCCTTTGTCAAAGGTGGGATTGGCCCAAAGGAAGTCTTTAAGCATCTTTTCGATTGCGAACCGACTTCTTAAAGGGGACCCAAGATGAGGAGTAATACACATGTGGCGCTTCTAGAACTTTAGAGAAAATCTGGAATTTTCTTTCCAAAGAAATCATCTTGGTGATCCAACACTTCAATTTTCAGTCACAAGTTGAACGACAAACTTCCATAATTCATCGGGAGAAGCTTGGAAGGCGAAAGGAATACGAAGAGGTTTGAAAATTTCTCCATGATCGAGCCACTTCCAATCATAGTATGTTAATCAAGCAAGTGCGGGAAGAAACAATTGTCTATAGCATTGTGTTTTACACCATTAAATGGAAGATCCAAAGGCCAAACAAAAAATTCCATGCATTGTATGGTGTAGACACCCTAAAAATACATACCTATTTTTGGCTTATTCTTGGATTATTCATATCCTATTTGCATTCCTTCGAGTTAACTAAGTTAATTCCATCCCATTAGAATTAATTAAATTAATTCTATCCTATTAGAGTACATCCCTTTAGAATTAATTAAATTATTTCTATCATTATTCACATCCCCTTTAGAATTAATTAATTAAATAAATTAATTAATACTTTGAATATTTATCCCTTTTATATTTAATTCAATTAAATATATCATATTCCTTTAGAATTAATCAAATTAATTCTATTACCTTTACATCCCTTTAGAATTAATTAAATTAATTCTAATTACACTTAAGCTATACTCCTACCCCCTTTAGCTAATTTAATTAAACATTTATTTAATTAAATGGTTAATTATCCTCTCACAACTCATAACTAATTAAATTAGTTATTTAAATAATCATATTTATCTACTCACACTCCACTCAACTCTACTTCTAGAACTGTACAAAGGTGGGGTGATAAAATTACACTTACAACCACCTTCTTGAATAAAATCCAACATTCATTGCCCCTGTAAAGTTGCAACTCCACGTACTAAATCCAAGGGCTATATCAGAAATTAGAATTATGAACATATAACCCATTCAAACCTTGATCCAATATCCATTACATCACCCTCAACTATAAAAACAAGTCCAATCCTTTGTAAATCATCCTTGGAAGCTTTGTGTAATTGCAGCCAACTTCTGCCAAAATTGTCATCTGCATCCTCGTGTCTATATGCTCGTAGCATTTCCATTTCTACATTTGGAGATCGATTTCAAGAGCATCCATAATCCAATAACTACAAGATTCTACAAGTTTAAATACTTCAAGCAATCTTACTTGAGGTTTGCAAGGAAAAGCTTGGAGGAAAGGTTTGTTGTCATATTTGTTTATCTTTCACACTTTTGCTAAGTTTTTCGCTCCTCACATTTTGGCACGCCTAGTGGGACACTCACACTTCATTATTCATTTTTAGTTTACATTTTGGCAATATAATCATTTATGTGTTTTTCTTGTGTTATTCTAACATTATTGTTCAAGTTTCAAGCTTTCAGGTGCAAAAGAAGGAGAAATTTAGAACAATTAAGTTTCTGGCCATTTTCAATACATTTTGTTCACTTCTAGATTCCTTGCGCTAGCGATTCACATGCTTTGGTAGCATGCACTAGCATCTTTGTGCATACGTGTTCCTATTTGTGCGCACGCTAGCATTCTTATCCATGCTCTAGTGTTACAAAGATATTTCCACTACACACGTAGACATTTCTTTGCACACGTTTACATTCTATTACAGTGATTACGTCTTTGTACAAGCTCTAGCGTCACTGTTAATGTTAGCGCAATTAAATGTGTACGCTAGCATGCTCTAACTATTTTTAAATTTTCGTATTTTCTAGCAATTTTATTTTCTTCTAACCTCTGTTTTGGGTTTGTTTTTAACTCACTTCTTGTAGGATTGTTGTAGCTAATTACTTTAAGCGCTTATTTTTTTATTAGCTTACATTTTGTTTAAATCTAACAACCTCACGTGTATTCTCTTCTCTCGCACTTTTATAAGTGATATTGAGAATCAAAAACATGAGTTTGTTTTTCATTGTTTTCTCTTTTGTCTACCTAAGGAAAAATTCTAACAAATTATTTGCAAGACCGTCTTTACGAGGATTGTTCTTAAAACTACTAATTACAGGTTGCCTTATTCGTCGATTCAAGAAAACCTTTATCACTCTTTTTATTACAATTTTTATAAAACTCTCTTAATTAATTTTTTGGAGATGGGTTTATTCCCATCCGATCAGAATCGTAGCTGGGAAGTTCATGGAAAGGGGCTAGAAACTCATTGTGAGAGTACCATAGGAACCCCAAAGTAGTCGGTGCCTTGAGTGAACTAGCTGATGAAACGAGAACCCCCACCCAACTGACTAATATGCCTTTTATGAGAGATTAGAGTCAAATATATCCATAGTGGTGACCCCGGTTTGATCTTTTGAGTAGAGTAAAATCTGACTTATCGTATTAAGGGGTAAAGTAAATTCAAAAACTAGCAATAGTATCTTTGCGTGATTAAGCAAAAATATGGATAAATGCAATAAAAATGCTTAATCTGATTGTTATTGTAGCGATAAATAATTGATCAACAAACTATAATAGATAACCCAAGCAAACTAAGCTAGAAAATGTGAAACCCTAGTTGCAAAGAAGGGATAAAATGACTTAGCTATTTCACAGAGGTCATAAAGGTGTACGAGACCTAGAAAATTGGAAAATTTGAAGCCTGACATTGTCACACCGAAGCTCAAAAGGATGCGGATCTGGAGGAATGTGTTGGAAAGGGGCTCCCGAGAAGGATCGGGGTGCCTGTGGACGCCACCGACCTGTAGTAGGAACCTATGACTACGAAAAGATCAAAAACTATCTTTGAATGGTTGTGAGGTGTTCTTTGTCCTTCGCCTTTGGTCGCACAATGATCGCCGAGGTTCTTTAGAAACCTACAAGGCAATAATGACCTATAAAGCCCTCAAAGAGACCTCAAATCCTAAAAAAGAAAGATGCAAAATGAGGGGTCGAAATGTCCTCAGCTGTCAAACAAGTGATCTTACAAGTAAGTGTTGCACTACATTTCAAACCCAATGTAGTTCTCTCGTGTGTGTGTGAATCGTTCCTAGGTGGCTCTTGTGCGTGTTATACTTGGATAACGAGCAAAGTAGCTAAATGTAAAGAAATGTAATAGATGTGTGCACGGAATAGAATAGACTCCCTTTTATGAAGTGTATGCAAAAATGTAGTCCCTTTCCCTTGAATGCTCTTGAATAGATTCCAACCGTTGTAGAAAAGTGTCAAACAAGGCCGCATGATAGAACTCGAGGATGGAAACAAGCTGAGAACGTAATAAATAGGGAATTCCCGAACTCCTACCATCACCACAAGTTTGAATTTCGACACACTCGGAGGAACACATTCTTCATTCTTTGATTCATTGGGGTAATTCCCCATATTTATTATTCTTCCAAATTCCTTCAAACATACTTTCGATTATGAAGGTTATATTGATGAGGTTTGACAATACTCCTAGTGTGGGGTAATGTTGGACTTAGAAAGTGGTTCAAGATGAACCATGCATGGAGGTTGAAGACCGTGCACAGGAGCACACATGAGAGCGGGAATAAGTTAGTACGCAAAGGTTTGTGTGCACACATGGACATGTTCGTGGAGTTAGCCGAGAAAAGGATAAAAATAGGAAAAGCATAATTAGCATGAAAAAAGAAAGGTCCATAAATAGACTTGGAATAGATAAAGCACATGCAAGTTGATAAAGCACATGCATGATGAAAAAGAACGAATGTTTAATTATAGGAACAAAGCATGGATGAGGTCAAGCTAACTATAGCGCGATCTAAAGATTAAAGCGAGAGTTTGAAGGCACATGGTCTATAGTTAGGAGGTCTATTATTAGAGTTAAAGCATGTAAATAGTGAAGGACAAGTTCCCATCATGTATAAATATGTATGTGTACCCATTGTAAAACGAGGATGTGTGTAAAAGATAGATATATGATTCGTGTTTTGTATGTGACAGAGTCTCGTATGAGGTGCGCGCATTGATGTTGAATATGTAAGACTGTGTTATTGTGATGTACTACTCATATGTTTGTAATGGGTAATATTATATGGGTTGTTAGGGTTAGGAGAAGTGAACATGGTGTAATTGGCATTCAAATCCTGCTATTAGTCATTTATGAATGAATGATCAAAACTCTTGTTGTTCTTAATTATGTGTTTTCAATTACTTTATCTTTTACCTTATGTTGCCCATTGGTTTGTTGATGAATCCACATCTTACATGAATAATTAAAGAGGAACTTGGTAGTTGTACATGCTTTGGGTGAGCACTTGGACTATAGTTTGAGTGAGATGTCGGCTTGCTGACTAGGTGTTGGTAAATAAAAGACTACGTGCTTATATAAGATGGTGTGTTGCCATCAATGACAAAGGGGGAGATTGTTGGAATAATTTTCATTGATGTCAAATGAAGATGAAGGACATAATAGATTGATTGGATTCATTGATGTCAAAGGATGTCAGCAGGATTTATCTCGAGAAAATGTGTTGAAAGAGTGTTGTTTGTCACTTGAGTCTCATACAAAATACTTGAAGTCTGTTTGAATTTTGCTCAATTACTTCGAATCTGCCTAAAGTTTGTGGTTTGTCTTGGTATGAGACCATCAATTTTAGCCGACTGTTGTAATGCATCCTTCATATTCGACCAGGATCGCTTTGGAGTCTATCTCAAGTCTGCTTCTATTTGGTTTGGATTTTGAATTGAATGCTTCAAAATTTGTCCAAATTTTGTGGTTTGTTTTGGTCTAGGACCAACAGGTTTGGGCAACACTGTTGTAATACATTTTATGAGTTTGTTGGATCAATGTTCATGATCATGTTTCACCGACCTTCCAAGGATTTAGAAACAAATTTGTCATCTTTTTGTTATTGGTGACTATCTCTGTTTTGGCACTAAAATGTTCCATATGTTCAATCGTCAAACCGACTGAGTTTATTGGTTAATTATTGTATCTTGGAATTGATCTTCTTTGTTTAACTAAGGCTGACCTTCATCTTGTTTGGATGTCAATGATAAGAATGTGCACAATTATAAAAGGAGATGTAGATTCATCATTTGACAGTGCTTGTGAAAAAAGAAGAAAGAGCGAACTGCTGAAAGAAGAAGAGAGGAGAAGAGTGGAGCAACAAATGAAGACATATTTCTAAGCCTCAAGCAGACTTCTTAGTATGGAATAACAACGAATAACAAAAGAAGGAAGAACGCCATCAAGTATGAAGTAAAGGTGACATCTGTCAAGAACACTCAATCAAATTTGAAGATGACATCTTGTTGATAGAAGAACCGAGCGAGCATGAAGATTTGAGAAGAGGTGAAGCTGCATTCTGAGAGAGAAAACAAGTATAAGCGAGATGAAATTGTGAACATGATTGAAGAGTAGAGTATAAAGCGACCTAATTTCATTAATTGGACCAACGTCCATGTTGGAAGAAGGATTTGATATGTGTGTATGAAGAGAGTGATTGAATTGCCATCATCAGGTTGAAGAAGCAACTACAAAAGGTGGATCTGTGTATTATTGAGGTTGGTGCCTCACAATTTGGGGATTGGTGTCTCCAGTAGGTTAGTGCCTACAAATTAGTTGAGTTGGTGCTCGGCATTGGGGATTGGTGTCTCTAATGAGTTGGTGCTCACGAATCGGTTGAGTTGGTGCTCAACATTGGGGATTTGTTTCTCTAGTAGGTTGGTGCCTACAAATATATATTGAAATGTTTTTGGTTGGATTTGGACAGTAGATCCAAGCATTCATCTATGTGGTTTTCTCCCGAAAGGGTTTCCACATATATCTTGTGTTCTATGGTTGTGCAATTGTTATATCTTATGTGATTGTTGTTGTTATGGATGTTAATGTTTAAATAAGTAAAAATTGGTATAATTCTGATTCACCCCCTCCCCTCCAAACCTCCCCACCCTCTCAGTATTAGTGTGTGTTCAACACATGGCCCATGCCATAATGGTTAAAGAAGTTTCCTTGGAAATGGATCTCTCGTGGATAACAATTTAAATTCCCGAGGATCTATTTTCTTTAGACATCACTTCCTCTAAACTTTGGCAATACATGCTAGAAAAGACAAATAAAAAGATATCCTATTGGATTACTTAACCTCTTTTATCAAGGCTAGCGACTTTCAAGTATGCACCAAAATTCTTGTTGTCACACGTGTATAGTATTCACCCCATTAGTGCCCTTGAAGGATTCTTATGAAAAATTAGCCAAATTGTTCTAAGATTTCCTTTGGGTTCATGCCAAGCAAGCCAAATGCTTCCATAGAGTTTTTTGGGATGTTTATTGCTTTGCTCAAGAAAAAGGTGGTATGGGCATAATAAATGTTTACAAACAAAGTCTTGCATTATGCTCTAAATGGGTGGTGAAAGCTATTAAGGGAAATGAAGCTTCGAAAATTCTTCTAAGGCATTGATCTCCTTTGGCGCTTCTTATGGTAAGGGTGTTGGAAAAATATCGGCATGCATACCTTGCTTATCACTTCCATTCATGTCAAAATTGAAGCCTTGTTTGTGGTCAAAAGCATATGGAAAGCTTTCGAGGAACTCAAGCCTTTTCTTAAGTGGGTGGGAGATGGTTTTCGGTTTGGACTCTCCTTCAATGGCCATAACATTTGGTGTTCGCCGATTGTGTTCAAAGATAACATCCCTCTTACACAAATGCTAGTATTAAAGTGCGCAAACTCTTTCAAAAAGGAATTTTCATCGTTTTGTGGTTGCTCCTCCGCCCTCGCCACTTGGGCCGGGCGCTTGAGCCCACCTCCTCGTGCGGTGGTGAGTCTGTCACCTTCACAGGGAAAAGCTATTGTCGATACGTCTCGTTGCCCATTTCGACTCCAGTGGCATTATCATGGTTGGCTCCCCTCCCCGGGATGGGGAATAATGGTATGTTTGGCCTCGCATGATAATTTTCAAAATCTAGATGGTTGGACCGCACCGGAGGTGCTAGCGATAACCAACCGCTTTGGGAGCCTCCCTCCAAAGATGATCATTGTCACTCCCAAGTGTTATTGCTACATATGCCTAATTTATCAAGCCCTGTTCTAATGTAATTTAGCCGCCTTTTGACCTTTTTCTTTGTTGTGTTCTCTCCAACATTCGTTGTTTTCCATTTGATTTTTTCCAAGACAATGACTTTTCTCGACCACCTTTTTATTGTAACCCTCTTCAATTATTTGTAATATGATAATGCCTTCCATTTTTTTTTCCTTATTAGGTCTTTAATTAATAATTAATAACTTCAAGTATTTAAAAATAATGTCCGTGTAATTACTTCCGGTACCATAGTGTGGATCGAACCGGTGACCTCGGATCCGCTTGGGTCAAAACTTCCTTGCAAGTTGCAAGGGTCTCAGATATATGGCTTTCAAGGATCGAATCCCACTGCCTTGGGATCTCAACTAGACTTCAAAGCAATGGAAACATACGGTGGGTTCCCAACTAAGCTGGGGATTTATACTTGCAGTAATGGCGGTCATGAGATGAGTATAATTGACGATGAAATTATTGAGATTCTTCCTCGGACCGAAAATTCCTCCGAATTTTCTCAGTTAGATTACCAGACCTCGGTTATTTCCTCGGTAAATACCTGCTCGCCAGTTCACCGTAGTCTGTCCGAACAGAGTGCCTTCACGACATACATTAAAGCCAATCCAAAGGCCGCCGCCATACATCTTTCCCCTACCGCTCAGATTTTGCATAAAAGATGCTTTAGGTTTCTGAGAAAAATCGACAAGTCTAGAAGAAAATCAGCGAGGGAGATGTCAGATCTAACGGTTGCTCCTGCTGACAATAATTTTCAAGATCGGTAAGTGAGAATCGGCTTTCAGAATAAGTCGGCGTTTGAGCATATGGTTGCGGAGCGGGAGAGAAGAATCAAATTGAAACGCCACTTCTCAGATATTTACTCTCTCCTGCCTCTAAATTCTAAGGTATTACCCCAATTTTCTTTCCTTCTTCTAAATATTACAGTTTCGCTGCTGAAGTCAATTTTGTTAATCAAATTTGTAAAAATTTTAATTTTTGTATGCGCAGAAAGACAAGCATTCAATACTGGCAAATGCCGCGAGCCATTTGAGGGAATTAAAAATTCGTGTTGCCGAGCTCGAACGGCAGAATCAAAATTTGAAGGAATTGAATCCGACAAAGATCTCTGACCAAAACGAAGGAAGTTCCGAGTTCGAATCCCACAAACATCCTTTTTATTCAGAAGGCGCAATCCTTTACCGTGGCGATGAAGTTGCTTTAGAGAGATGCAAGGATATACCCAGCCATGTAAACCTAAGAATTAATTTGCGGAAAGATCTGATTTCGTGCCCTGCAGCCCTTCTAGTGAAGGTAATGGAGCGGTTGAGAGTAGAGCAATTGGAGGTCCTTTCAATGGAGTCCCATACAGAGCCATTTCGGATCTCTGCACATTTTCTCGTACGATCAAAGGTGTGTGTATTTTAAGAATTTTGTCTTCAAATTCTACATTTCCTGAAATAAAAATACAAATAAAAGGGTAAAATCTCACAAATGAATAATAATTATGTGAAGGGCAAGGAATGGAATACCTCCAAATGGCAAAATTTTGGAAGCATAGTGACAGAGTGTTTGATTGGCAACTGGATGAATTTGTAGTCCGCCCAAATGGTACTCGAATTGCATAGCAATTATTGTAAATTGTAGCCCAAATACATTGTGCAGAATATATATAACAGTACTTGGTGAAAAAAATGTTATAATATATTGTACATTACTATTATAATTGGCTGTCTTTATAAGTCAATTTTGGTCACTTTTATAAAATGAATCTTCAACAAATGTGGAGTGTTGATTCATTTCACACTAGTGGAGATGAAGAACAAAATTCTTTTGTTTATCAAAGCAATTATAAGGGCTCCTTTGGTTTATCAAAGCAATTATAAGGGCTCCTTCCACATTGATTACATTAAATTGCAAAGATATCTTGTACGGTGAAAGTGTAAGACTAAGAATTTATAGGAGACACAAAAGATCAAAGACTAAGAATTTATAGGAGACACAAAAGATCAAACCTCACCCACTATAGACAACTCTATTAATCATGCATCTCAATGTGAAAACATCTTAGAAGGGTTAGGTTTTTACTTGATTAACATCTTGTGTATATAAATGCACATGCATTTGAGGAAACACAAATTACATTATCATCATTGCATCCTTTTTTTTTGGTGCATATATGTGACCACACTCAACAATTTGAAGATGTACAATTTTACTCAAAACTATTAAGCAATTGAAAATTTAAAATATTTTTCATACATATCGGTAGTAAATACAACTTTTATTAAACTATTATAGAATCTTTTAAAATTGAGAGAGGACATCAATACTATGTATGCATGCACCACTTTGTGTTGGTTTATAGACTCAATTACATTTATCATTTGAATAGGCCTTAGGTGGCTTTCTCAACTCCCACAATCTCTCTTAGCGTTCAATCACTTCAAAATGACCTTGCCATATCTACCCACTCTAATTTCTACGTCCATAAGGGCTTTTCCATTTTAGGGCTCCTTACAATTTCAAACAATTATTCTTGAAATTTCATAATTGTCTCCAACCATGCATGCGAAGTGCCCTAAAAATTGGTTTATACATGTCAGCGTGGGTAGTGGAGGAATAGTGATAGTTTTTTTGGATCATTCTCTAATTCACAAATTGTTATTTTATCTTAAAAAATATAGTTGCTTTAAAGTTTGTGCACTGTGCCCACATATAAAAATCTAGATTGCAGTGGTAATAATAATGTTTGGGGTGGTTTTCTTTTGTCACAAGGCTAATATGTGTTGATGAATCTGTATTTTCATTTCAACCACACTTTCACTCTAAATTCATGGAAACCGACAAAAATTTCTTAGTACGATTGCCCACAAAATTATGTTCATTTTTATTGAAGTATATTAAATATTTTTATATATGTATTACTTTGTCAAGTGGATTAATTAACATTTTGTATAGGGAGGGCCATTCTTTATCATCTTTGAAATGAAATGAAGACAAGAAAAGTGATTTGAAGCCTGCATGAGTGTTGTGGAATAACATGAGAAATGTGCACAATTCCAAATATTAATACTAAATTAATATTGAATTTTTTGACATTTTATTTATATCTCCATGTATAAGGACAAGTATTCTCCTTACACACTGTCTTATGTTTAGATCATTCTCTTATTTTATAGTTTTCGAGTATCCCTTCTTTTAATTTAATTGATTTTTATAATTATTTAGTTAATTAGAAAATACATGTGTTAATATTTTTTTAGAAACATGAATAATTGCACTAAATAATTGGTTATTGTATTATTAATGATAACTAAGTTAATGGATTAAGTTTATGCATGGACATGAAAAAGAATATATATATATATAAGTTTTCCCAATTTTGTTAAATTTTGTTAAAGAGAACTTGTTAAGATCTCACTAAGACTTACAAAAAGATGAAAAAGGTTAATCAAAACATAAATATTCTACACAAATGAATTATAATTATATAGCTATGTAACTTAGTAATATATGATATCTATTTCCTAGGCATAATATGATATGTGAGAGTTTATCTCTCTGTCTTTGCATGTGTGTGCACGTGCGTGTGGGTGTGTGTGCGTGTGCGCACGCGTGCGTGCGTGCGTGCGTGCGTGCGTGTGTGTGTGTGTGTGTGTGTGTGTGTGTGCGCGCGCGCGCATATTGCACATCGTATGTGTATGTGTGGGTGTGGGTGTGTGTGTGTGTGTGTGCGTGTGCGTGCGTGTGTGTATGTGTGTGTGTGTGCGTGGGTGTGTGTGGATGGGGATGTGCATGTGCGTGTGTGCGTGTGTGGGTGTGTGGATGTGTGTGTGTGCGTGCGTGCGTGCATGTGTGTGTGTGCGCGCGTGTGTGTGATGCACCTCGAATTTACCACGAACAACCCAAGCGCTGCACATCACCTGATCTAAACCGAGCGCTCACCCGAAGTGCGCAAAGGTATCGAGATCCCTCCTTAGAGTTGTTTGTACAGGATGTGAACATGATGAAGATGTAATGTATTCATATCCATAAACAACATAAATATTCCACAGAGCATATTCTAGATCTAGATCTAAAAGAATAATGAATTAAGCGATAGACATAATGAAGTCAACCATGTAAGAACTAGTTACAGTCATGTTTAACACCATTATTCACCCAACACACTCCATTATATTAAAACACAATAAATACATAAGCTTCTTACAATAAGTAGTATCATAAGTTTATGTGCGCATCAGATATGGCAGCATAACTCCACAATAGCTCATACACAACACATCATTAATCTACACATATTACTACATATTTATAAGGGTGGGGACTTTCCCTTCACCACTTACACATTTACAAAAATAGGTCACATGCTTGGAAATAGTCATGCGCCTTTACAATAACATGCACACATGCAAGTGCGCTAATAATAGATCTCTTATAGTTAACTGATAGTAGTAATTTTATTATTAACTTGAACTCATGTAGATGCTCTTCCCAAAATAGCATTTGTGTGTCACGTAAGTCTCCATCCCGTTGTGTGCTCCGTACGCTATCTCCAAAAATAGCCCGTAACCATGAAAATGGCTAAGTCCCGAATCAATCTATCTTTCGCGCGCCTTCCCTATCCTTTTACGCCTTCAAATATGCCTTGTTACCACGCGTGAATCTTTTGTGTGCCCTCTCCTTAGTGCCATATTTTGTTTGCTCAACATTACCCCACACTAAACTACATTTTCATCCCGGAAATGGGGTTCCTCTTGATGTTCCCAAAGAATAAATAATAAGAATGAAAGAATGTAAAGAAGTACTTTACAAAGAATGGAATCTATTCTGTAGCACCCTCTGCTTCAACCGATAAGATCAACTCGAGATATTCTTCCTTAATCTCAGCCTCCAAGGCTTGCCAATCATCCAACGCGTTTCTGGTCTTCTCTGGAACGTCTGCAGCGATGGACTCCAACTCATCTTGGGTCATCTCTCCCTTTTCATTATGCAATACTATGACAACATTATCTATAGCAAAAATTCATCCCTCTATGAAGATCCATATTTTGTGTTATGAGATTTCCAAGCTCATCCAACCTCTCCTTATGCGGATGTTGTGCTGTTGCAAGGGCTTTGCGCTTTTACTTCACTAATGCCAATCTCTCTGCGCGCCCTAAAGTCTCATCCTTCATTGCTTTCAAAACTTCATTATCTTCTAATATAGTTCTTATTCTGATCACCGCATCCGGAGTTGTGCATATGTTCAAAGCTTTGATCTGCTTTCTTGATTGATCCTATAAAGTTTGGAGCAATGCCTCGCATTTACGAAATCTTTCTAATCACAAAGGCCCTTGCTCTCTCTACTTCTGTTCAAAGTCTATTAGGTCGTGGAGTCTATTTTCATGTGAGAAAGTGTTGAAGACTCGTACACTAAGAGTATTGTACACTTTCCACATTGTCTCATTGGGAAAAAATAATTTTTGGCCTTAAAATGTGCCTCCGATATACCGGGAAAAGTTTTCTTCTTCATATGGGCAGGATTTTGACCCATAGGTTTATGGGACGGTTTTGGCCCATGGTTTTAATACCTATGGTTTTGTAAAACTGCTTAAGCGATTTAATACTACTTATATGGTTTTATGCATATGGTAGATATATGTAACATTGCATATGTGTTTTGAATTCGGATGTGAATTCTGTAGAGTTTGTTGAGCATAGCTCCAAATAGATTTGGGTATTGTATTGAGAGTGCAATGGCTTGTAATAAAATATGAGCAAGTGATTCTTGGTGGACGTAGCCCAAATTGAGTGAACCACGTTAAATATTGTCTCTTTGGGTTGTGTTATTTTATTCTACACTTTTATTTGAGATCTGTAATATTTTCTGCATATTAGTTTCTACTGTTGTGATTCTATGAGGGATTATTCTGCATATTTTATCCCTTATTTCCTAACAAGGTCTTTTGGTGCTAGCATGTGAATCGGTCCATCCTCAAGCACCAAATCAACTAACGTACGCACATAATGCATAGATGAAGGAAACTTCTCAGGTACCTTATACTCTAAGTGATGTCTTGCTTTCAAGACATAGTCGCCAATTTCCTCAGCCATGCTGATGAAGGCTTCATTCTTTTTCTGTTCTAAGTCCTCCCCTTTTAGGCGCGCTATTTCGAGCCTTTGCCTTGTTATCTTCTCATAGCGCTCTAATAGTGGCATCCTTATCTATGTTCCTCCACGCCACTTCTGTAGATACCTTAACCAATGCATTACCTACCCAATCATCATACATGAGAGTGGGATTTATAGTCATGTTCCTACTCTGCGGTGCCTTCTTCATTCTTCGATACACACATGACTCCTCACATACATCAAAATCGGGCTCATCCATGTGAGTTTGCATAAACCATGATAGTTGTTTCCTTGTGCACATAGTGGCCATGTCTAGGTCCATCAACTCCCACCCATACAACCCCTTAAGGTCCATTATGCTATGGAAATGGGTGTAGACAATTTTACTGGTGTCCTCAGCATAGCCCATGCTTGGCCCAACATACTCCCCACTGGTTCTCCTCGTTCTTGGCCCCTTAAGAACTTGAGTGCTAAGGTTTGGAGTTGGATCTTTGATGTTTTGAGCAATATCATGCTCTGTTTCTTCTGCCTCCTTCGCACCTTCCTCTTCATCCTTCATATCCTCATCCTTGGGTTCTTCCACATCTTCTAGTTGTACAGGGGTTCCAGGCGTGCTCTCTGCAGACTCCTCCGCCTCTTCATTCAACTTTAGTTTTCTCTTCTTCCTCTCAATTGTCTCTTTCTGAGGAGAGATTCGTGGTGATCCCCTCATAGGCTATGGGGTTCCCGCGCCTTGGGTCCTTATTCTTTTGAATACCCTTTTAAAGCAACGCTCTCCATGGACTGCTTCTACGTCCAAGTCTTCGTCTTCTTCTTGTACCTAAGGTGGAGTACCCATGCGCTTAGTCTCTACTCTGTCTGGGCTGCCTTTGGCCTCTATGATCTAAGCCACCACTATATTCATGTTCTCCATCCTCTTCATCCACCGCTATGGTTTCTGCAGGCTGTAGGGCTGGCACATTCTCCACTGTATGTTTTCCTCTAGGACCTTGGGAGCGCGAACTCATTTTCTACATACTTGTTATTTTCCAGCTTAGGCTTAAGCTAAAGGTATACGAGTGCGGCTCCACTATCTCTAATAGCCAAGATTACTAGCTTCATACTTATGACATCTGAGATGAGCCTTTCAATATAGGCAGCTCGTCTTGGATACACATATGCCTTCCTCAGAGTGTGGTAGTCACAATCTACCTTGTCTGCATTAAAGTTTAGGTGGTGCGCATCAGTAAATCAATGGACTGATGCCTAGAAGTAGCGCACTATGAAGGCATACGGCAGTTTACACCATGGGCTCCATGCCCCATCCTCATAGAAAATTGTGTGATGTAGAAGTGTTGGTACACCGCAAACTGTACCGCCTTTCCCACCACCGAAGGTAGCTCCTTGGGAATGCGCCACTCTTCCTCAAATGCCACATGAAGTCGGTCATACCACATCTTCGCCCTCTGTTTAATGGCCCACTCATTGATCCTTCACATAAATATTTGTCAAACCTCTCTGCGAGGGACTTCTTTTCCATGGGATACTCCCAAATCTTGTTCTTTGGCCCATCGGGCACTCCAATTTCTACAAACACAAGGGAAAGGAGGATAGCGCCAAAACTTATCTTCTCTCATGTGTGCGCTTCCTCAACAATGGTGTTTGTAATGTAGCCTACTAGGTTGTAGACTACTCCCTAAGACATTTTCTTCGCAACATGTAGCCACATGGTATTCACCTGCGACCATCTCTCTTGATCATTCAACTTGGTTACCAAATGCGTTGTTTCCTGCACCACTGGATACTTATTCAATTTATCAATGTTCATTCCACGTGGACCCTTAGTATACCCCAACTCCTTTCTTGTCTCTATGATTGTTGCTTTATCACCGATCACCTAAGCAAGGTCTATCCCTTTGCCCTTCAATCTTGTCAGTGTTGAAATCAGGGTTGCTGTGATTCTAACCCTTCGTCTGGCGAAATAGAAGAAGTCCTCATGGACCCTGCTCATCAGCCATTGGTATAAGGGTTCATACTTGCTAAAATATGGGAGCTCATACAACTGATAGACTCCTACCTACTTCAACAATTTCTCCCCAGTGTCATCCTATATTGGCATATCCTCCACAGTGCACTTGTTGGTCTTTGTACTCAACAATGCATCCAACTCTTTCTTGTTGTCATATGTTCGGTGGTTTTAATCACTTACTTTGCACCTGCATGGATGTGGGAATCCCACTCTTATCTAACTATCACACCTTCTGGGTATTACATTTCTGAAACATTACTCTCAGGAGCCATTTCAACTTCATCTTCTACCTTCTTCTTTCCTTTCGTGCATGTTGCAAGTGCTTTCTTTGGTTCCATCATAAAAATCTACCTTTTCGCTATCTATAATGAGCAACCTCAAACCCTAGCTCAAATATGTGTGTCCTAGCTTGTTTTCAACTCTTTTGCTTCACTCAAACCCTTCACCAATGGGGATGCAAACCTCTTCTGCGCAATAATCTGCTCTCCACATTTGGTTTCACACTCTCCGCACCTCAATATGACTCGCTTGGCTCGATCGCACTTAGCTCGCTCAAATACTTTTGATTGCAAAGGTAAAAATGAACCTGCATCACTTCTTTATATAAAATTTCAAAAAGTTAGTGCATTTATTGCTCCTTCACCAACCAACAATCCTCTCATTAATTGACCATTTTCACAATATTTGTGCGGTACATCTTCACGCCCCAGCTATAACCTTCTAGCGTGCCTTCCTACCTTATGGCTACAGACTTCTCTTTAGAGCACTTCCATGCGCCCAAGTACCTCGCCATTGCGCCTTCCTTTGGTAGTCTCCATGGCCATTGTTTACCTCACGTTATATTGTTTGCTCATTTATCTCCATCTACGGTCATATTTTTAAAGAAATCTCCTTTCTAACAAATCCTCTGCAAACTTGAATAACACATATAGTAGTTTGTTCCTTTATGTGTACCCAATTGTAAATAACCACCCCACACCAATGGTATGTGCAATCCTCTACGCATAAAATTTCTTCAAATGGTAATTAGCATCTTGCGCATGCAAACACACTTTTACACAAAACACCAACTAAATCGACAAAGCATAATGACGAAAAAGAAATACATTAAGGAAATACATAAATGAAAACCTAGTCTAAATGAAACCACTGCCTTATTACAAAACACCAAGAAGACTTATTTATAATAGGGCTTCAACCTACTCCCATTAAAGTAACCTGGGTAACCATATTCCATCAAGTGTCTCTAATTGACAAGTGCTTGATTCAAGTATATGAGTGATAATATACGGTCCCAACCAATGTACTTTAAGCTTTCTGGATGGTGTAAAAACTTAGAGTCATAAAGAAGCACCATCTGTCCTATCTCAAGCTTTTTGTCCCTGATGTGCTTGTTATGCCATGTCTTTTACGTGGCCTTTTCCTGCTTCTTACTCCAATGTGCTATGGCATGCCTCTCGTCCAATCAGTATCAATTTGTCAATTCTTTCTTCCAAAGCTTGCTCACCAAACTAGACCTCTAGTGCGTAATGCAATACACAAAGAAGGTAACATGAATTCCATAGGAAGAACTGCTTCTGTGCCAAACACCAACTGAAAGGGTGTGGCTTTGTTCAACCTCTTGTATGTTGTTTTATACGCCCAAAGCATGAAAGAAACTTTATCATCCCAATATTTTCTTCCAACGTCACAAATTTTTGTCAATTTCTAGCTCAAAATCTTGTTAAAGGCCTCAACAGTCCCATTTCCCGAGGATGATAGGGTGTAGTCTTATGGTGTGCAATCATAAATTCATCCAATAGTATCTGATTGTTTCATTCAAAAAGTGTGTACCCCTATCACTGGTCAAGATTAGCGGGCATCCATACCTTGTAAGAACATTTTCCCATAAGAACTTAGTTGTAGTTGTTATATAATCCTTGGTAGGTGTTGCTTTTGCCCACCTTGTAAGATAATATGTGCAAGTGATGATGTAGTGTGATCCAGTTCTACGCGCGGCTGGAGAAATAGGACCCACAAAGTCTATAGCCCATTTCTCAAACGACTCTGCACTAGGAATAGGTCTTAAAGGCATTTCATCTCTTTGCCCAAGTTTACCAATGTATTGACAGTGATCACACGCCTTACAATATGCTTTACAATCCTTGTAGAGGGTCTCCCACCATAATCCAATGAGTAGAATCTTGTGTGCAGTGGCGTCACCTGCATAGTGCCCACCTGCAATACCACCATGAGCCTCTTCCATGATGTCTGTGCACTCGTGCTCTAGCACACACGGCGCAATACTTCATCTCGACCTAACTTGTATAGGTCACCACTAATCAACATAAAAGGTTCCATGAATTGCAAGTTGTTTCTTATCTAAGGATTTCATTCCTTATGGCGCCACACCTATACGTAAAAAGATAGCAATATCCTCCAATTCTAAAGGCGTGCGTTGTAACTTGTATAACTGTGCATTCGGAATTGTATCTTCAATTGTCTACATGTCCTCCCCTGATTGAATTCGTGATAAATGGTCTGGGCCAGAATTACTTTTACCTAGGTTTTACCACAATTGTGAAATCAAATTCTTGAAATAAGAGCACCCATCGACATATGCGCCCTTGTAAAAAGGGCTTTGTTTACCAAGTATTTCAATGCCATGTGATCGGTGTAAAATACGAATGGTGTTGCTAAAAGGTATTGTCTAAATTTATGTAGTGCATAGATCATTGACAAGGCTTCGTGCTCAGTAGTTGTATAATTTTGCTCTACATGAGTCAAATTTCTACTAGCAAAACAAATAGGATGATCTATAATACCTTCTCAGGTCTGAGCTAACACTGCGCCAATGGTTGTGCTAGAGGCGTCCACATGTACATGAAATGGTTGGTCCCATGAGGGAAAATGCAAAATAGGCATTGTAGTAAGTCTCTCCTTCAATGTCTCAAATGTGCATTGTTGCGGTTCTCCCCAATAAAATGTCCCTTTTCCTTTTAGTAACTCTTCCAAGGGTGTGGCAACCTTAGCATATCCTTTGATAAATTTTCTATAATACCCAATGTGACCCAAGAATCTATGCACCTCACTCTGATTGGTAGGCTCTTCTAGGCCGACAATAACTGCAACCTTAGCTGGATCTACTAACAAACCTTCCTTGTAGATGATGTGCCCTAACAGAGTGCCAAAAGGTGTAGCAAACACACACTTCTTGATGTTCAAAGAGATGTTTAATAGTCTACATCTTTCAAACATTAATCACAAATTGTCACAATGATCCTTAACCAATCCATACACTATTCAATCATCTAAGTAATCTTGTAAGAAAATGTGAATAAAGTCCTAGAATGCTTGAACAACTATTCACGAGAATACAAC
Source organism: Taxus wallichiana var. yunnanensis (assembly GCA_018340775.1). Taxonomy (NCBI): domain Eukaryota; kingdom Viridiplantae; phylum Streptophyta; class Pinopsida; order Cupressales; family Taxaceae; genus Taxus; species Taxus wallichiana. The sequence continues at coordinate 576,876,282 of CM031234.1, read as the reverse complement.
AAACATGTTTTTCAAACTAAAGGGCATCACAATATATACAAAACTTCCCCATTTAGTGGTGAAAGTTGTTTTTTCTTGATCCTCTTGTGTAATCCGGACCTAATGATACCCAAAGAATCCATATGTAAAATAATAAATTTCACACCCTGCAACACCTTCTAATATCTCCTCTATGAAAGGTGTAGGAAAGGGATCAATAACACAAGACATTCAATTCTCTGTAATCTACACAAATCCTAATCCGACCATCTTTATTTATACTAATAACCATGGGGCTAACCCACTTCGATTCTTCTAGGGGCTTGATGATGCCAGACTTCAACATCTTGTCAATTTCTTCTTTGACCTTTACGCACAGGTTAGGGTTTATCCTGTAGGATCTCTTCCTAACTAGCGCGCACCTTCCTTAAGCTTTATCTTCATTTCTCCTAATGATTCATGCACTCCTTTTAATTCATGGTAGCCCCTAGGAAATAAGTCCTGAAAATCACGGAGCAACTCCACTATTTTGCTTTACTTCAGATTCAGACCAATAATCTCCAATTATTGCCTCTTTAGGTTCAACATCCATACCAATATTCACTTTCTTTGTCCTCATAGGTTCATGATAGGTACGCGCATTATTATCCACACTTTGTCCAAGACCTCGCACATACCTATTGAATGATCTATATCCAGATTTTCTACTTCTTCATCATCCACTATGTAGACCATCTTTCCTTTTTCTTTCTCAAAGCAAGCGCGCTTAAGTAGCATGGCATTTGTCTCTGCTCCATCAAAACGTGCTCCTGAGTCGTTCTCATCAAATAACTCCTGAATGATTTCTTTCGCCTTTGCATTGTCTCCCATAGTTAACCGCTTTATAACCCTTAATGCCTCTTCTACTTTGGAGGTTTAGTAGAGAAGTAGTCAAAAGTCTGGACCATACGTAATCAAATCCTGCCAATTTCTAGTTTCATTATGTAGCCTTGCATATACATACCAAGCGTGTGTGCACCTTGTAAAGTGGAATAAAGTTTGTGCACCCATAGCGAAGGCGGTAAAGCTTCCTGCCCCTTTATCCAGAGCCTCTCACACTATTGAACATGGTGCTAAATAAGTTGATTACCATGATATGTGCATATTTGAGTAGGTGCATTGCTCCTAGAAAACCGAGTTGTAAGAGCAATCCTGACTTCATTCCATTCTACAAGATTATCCCTGTGAACCACCCACCAGCATGTTGTTGTCCCATGCAGGGTATATGCTAACATAATTCTTCTTTCCAACTGGTTTATCTATTGTTCCTCCATGATGCACAGGAATACCGTATGGTCTCCTTCCCTAGTGTACTGAGGTACAAAGTTGTTACCTATCCTCCTGACGCAACGAGGTTTGCTTTTCCATGTAAATGTGCTCCTTACTTCGCGCCCAACCATCTCATAAGTACCATGAGCCCAATTATCACAAGAAATACTTGTAGTATCACTAATAGACTGCGCATCTTCCCATTGAAGGATTCCTTCCTTAGATGGCTCGAGTACTTCTGGGTCCCGAATGGTGTGTACATAAATCCTATTCAGATATTCCTCACTCAAAGGCTCAACATAGGGCGCATATTTCCCATATGTTAAAGGGATAATAACTCTTTCCTCCTTGTTCTCAAAATTGATATACCCTGTTGAATCAAAGATCAACATTATTTACATAACACCAAGGGCGTCCAAGAAGAGCTAGGAAACTGTCTACTTCTGCAAGCGCTAAAACCTCAAAATCCCTAGTGAACTTGGCCCCTTGTATAGTAATGGATGCATCTTTTAAAACTCTGATAGGAGTGGCCTTAGTTCGATTAGCCATAAATAATACATTAGAATATGGTTGCAATGTAGGTCTCCCCATTTATACCCATGCATCTAAAGTAAGCACATTTACTTTTGTGCATCATGTCAATCAATATATTACTCAAGAGCCATCCATTGACAACAACATTCAAAGTGATCTCCTTGTCATAATCTAAGCTATGGGGGAAGATTTGCATGCAGGATTTGACGCCCATTCTCAGTATTCATGCGTGGAGTGTTTCCCTTTAGCCAACTCCCTAGTAATGGAATAATATTCTCTTGGCATAGCATTCTACATACCTCCTTCAAGTCATCAATATCTGACTGGACCATCTCTATTTCCTTCCTTAGTTCCATCTTCCGTGATTTCTCCTTTAAACCTGTATTTCCCCTTGAAGGTCTCTGAGTACCTCCATGGTCTCCTGATAAACCTCCTTCTGGTGTGTAGGATCCGGTACCTTGCATGTAAAACGTCCTCCTTAGTGATGGTAGGCTTCTGTGATAACACCTCTTTAGCGCACGTAGCTTCAAAGCACATGTAGTGATCTTCACAGGAAATACCTCAAGTTCCAGTGCCAACTTTGGCATCCACTGATTTTCCACAGTGCGCTGTATCCTAACCATCCATGTGCCTTTGTTCTCCTGTTTATGTTGCTTGCTAAGATGCTCATATAGATCCGGGCATTCCTCATAGCTATGATTCTTCCCACAGAAAGAACATGTAATATTATCGAGGAGATTCTTGCTGTAGTGGTCGGTGACCCGTGTAAAGCAAGTTCCATGAGGGAATTTGCTTCCTCCACCACCACAGCCTCGACCTCCAAATCCACCACGGTATCCTCGACCTCTACCATGTCCTCCTTCATAGCGCCCTCGTTACGATAAAAAAGTTATTGATTGTGATTCTGATCCTAATGCTCACCTTTACCCTTAGATTTATCTGATACTCCTGTCTGTCACACACCAATATCTATAGCATCATGGATATGACCAATCAACATGCAATCTTTTGTATCATGAGTTGTAGACCGAGAAAATATTACAATAGCAAGATACATTCTTCCTTATCGCACGTTGTAATAATGGGCAACAGATGACATCATGGTTCGGTGACATATCTCACAATCTAGCAATAATGAATGTATTATTCTGCGGGGACAACTATCTTTGGTGTGCCCCTCCACTTCACAATCTGTACACCAAATCCTAGTGCGTGTCTCATGTGCCGAATTCGCCAATAGTTTCTCTAACTGATTTTCATGGCTACAATCTGTGCTTCTAAGAATGGGTTGACTTCAGTGTCTATACTCCCAACTGCCTCAACATGCAAAGCTGCTTCAAGTGCTTCGCACGGATCAGTGTATGTCTTATGTGACAGCGCCCTTCTAAAAGGTGTGATCAGACCTCCAACGAACCATTGTGCATGTTGGCTTGCATGAATATCATAAGAAAGCTTAGATAAAAGTGTTTTGAAATGGGCATCATACTCCTGGACACTTTCAGAAGTGCCTTGTTTAATATCCTTCAGCGTGCTTATACTCTTCTACTCAAATTTAACGATATAAAACTCTTTAAGGAATGCATCTTTGAACGTTGCATAATCTATGCAAGTTTGATCAGGGTCAAACTTCTTGTACCAACTATGTGTGTGTCCTGAAATGTAGTTACAAATTGACTTGCCTTGTGATCAGAAGTCATGATTCCTTTTGCACACCACAATATCTCACACATGTGCACGTGTTCAAAGAACATATTCTATGCTCATATACTCTGGAATACAAAGAGACATCTCCATGTAAATATTCAGGTTGGTGCAGACCCTACCCACCGATTTAGAACCTCATGTATTGGATCTACCTCTAGAACCACCAAATCCACCAGAACAAGAGCCACATACACCCCTTGATCCTCCACCTGTAGCCGGAAGTGGACTAGAAGATGTACTTCCTTGTTTCCCAACAATAGTCTTTGTACTAAACTCCTACAGTCTGTGTGGTGGTACTACTCCTAGAAGTGAGCCCCAAATTGCCGTGCGCTCAAATTTTGTGCGAGATGATGCACCTAAAAGGTACCTCCAAACAACAACGAAGACATTTGTCATGCCATTGATGTACTTGTTATGTGACTTACTCATGCTTCCCTACTACCCAAATTATCTTGATGTCTATTGGATGTACTAGGTATTGGAAAACCAAGCGCAAGGGTTGTTGGGGTTAACACACCACGTTATACAGAGACAATATATCGAGATCTAAGCATATATGTAAATAAAAGTGGATATTCGACCGGAGAAGAAATATACAAAACAAGAGACATAAATCAACACCAAATTTAACGTGGTTAACCCAGTGTGGGCTACGTCCACCAAGAAGCAAGTCAATCTATTATCCAAAGATTTGACAAGATATATAATGAAGATTTACAATCTTCCACACCTCTCAGATGTTCAGTACTTTCTTCCTTCAAATTTTTCTTCTTTTTCACCAAGAATTCTCTCTCACATAATTATCTTATAATTATGATCCACACCCTTACTTCTAAACCCTAATTTTAACTTCATATAGTCATTTTTAGCCTTAGGGCACTTAGCCATGCAATTACAATTAATAAATCTATTTTAATGCTAAAAATAGATATAATTCTCGAGAGTTAATTAAAACTTCGTCACACAGGTAACCGATGTTGGTTCTACCTAACCATCGTCGGTTCCTACTTTCCCTTGATCGATGCCAATCTACCCTTAACCGACGTTGGTTATTGTGTTTTCCAACAAGTTCCAATTACATGCTAAAATAAAGTAATTGAGCTCCACAACTCAACAATCTCCCACTTGGAGTTTAATTACTGCACCATACTTGTACAACGTCATTCTTGGATTCTTCCTTAGCTTTGTTTCTTCCTCTTCAAGTCTCAAACTTGAAGACCAACAGAAGTGGAGTGTAGCTCCAACTTCTCCTTTGCTAATGGCTTCATTAGCATATCCGCAGGGTTCTTGCTCGTATGAATCTTTTCCATATTCAATTGTCCATCCTCCAATACCTATTGTATGAAGTGATACCTCAACTGAATGTGTTTCATTCTTGAATGAAACACTGAGTTCTTTGCTAAATGGATTACACTCTGATTGCCACTAAATAATTTACAATCACTTTACTCCTTTCCCAACTCTTCCATGAACCTACTCATCCATATCATCTCCTTGCTAGCCTTTGTAGTTGCAACATACTCTACCTCTGTAGTAGACAAAGCCACAACCTTCTGCAATCTTGAAATCCAGCTAACTACCATTCCACCTACTGTGAAAATATATCCAGTAGTGCTCCTCCTACCATCCAGATCTCCAGCCATATCTGAATCAACATAGCCACGTAATGAAATATCTGAACCTCCATAGCATAACTACATGCTAGATGTCCCTTTCAAATACCTGAGTATCCATTGGACTGCTTTCCAATGCTCTTTACCTGGATTAGCCATATATCTACTCATAACTCTCACTGCATGTGTAATGTATGGTCTGGTACAAACCATAGCGTACATGAGACTTCCAACTGCTGAAGCATATGGCACTCGTGTCATGTATTTGACCTCCTCATGTGATGAAGGACACTGATCTTTTCTCAATTTGAAGTGTCCAGCCATAGGTTTGCTAACAAGTTTTACATTCTGCATGTTGAACATTTATAACACTTTGTAGATATAATCCTCCTGAGACAAATACAATTTCTTGTTTTTTCTGTCTCTATGTATTTGCATGTCAAGGATTCTTTTTGCAGCTCCTAAATCCTTCATAGAAAATGTGTGAGCTAGATTTCTCTTAAGCTCCTCAATGTCCTACATACTAGATCCTGCAATAAACATATCATCCATATATAGTAACAAAATAATATAGCTCCCATTTTCAAGCTTCTTGAAATAAACACAATGGTCAGATTCACATCTCAAGTAACCATGCTCATGCATAAAACTATCAAACCTCATGTACCATTTCTTTGGAACTTGCTTGAGCCCATATAGGCTCTTTTTCAACATGCACACTAGTTTCTCCTTACCCTTGACTTCATACCCAAGTGACTACCGCATATAAATTTCTTCATCCAAATTACCATGAAGGAAAGCCGTCTTCACATTTAGTTACTCTAAATGCAAATCTTTTATGTAACTAAACTCAATACGATACGAATAGAAGTCATCTTAACAATAGGAGAAAATATTTCACCAAAGTCAATACCTGCTTTATGTGCAAATCCCTTTACTACAAGCCTTGCCTTGTACCTTTTATGTCCACCCTCTTTTCCTTAATTTTGCAAACCCACTTGTTTTGCAATGTTCTCTTACCTCTCTGGAAAATTAACCAAATCTCAAGTCTGGTTCTGTTCCAGGAGTCCATCTCCTCATCCATGACATGCTCCCACTACATGTGGGTCTTATTTTGCATTGCTTCTTTTAAAACTTTTTCAGTTCACCATTATCATTCAATAATAAATAAAATAAAGATGGTGTAAATCTATCTAGAGGATTACTTACCCTTTGTGACCTTTTCACGGAGTTTGGGGTACCGAGGCTCAATCTAGGCCTCTTGAACATTAGTATCCACTTAACAGATGGCCGATGCGGTCACATCTAACGACGTCGGTTACGCTAATCGATACCGGGAGTTACGATCCTCTGTAACCGTCGGCATTTCATCGACCGATGCGGTCAAGGACTAATTGACCACGGTTCTGTGTATTTCTGTAGGTGTTTCTTTAAAACTCGAGAGTTCATTTTCATCAATAAACTTCTCAATTTTATCATCCTTGGGTACCAAAATTTGATCCATGTATATTATCTTTTCATTTCATTCAACATCATGATTCCTAATAATTTTAGAATTCTCTAAATCCCAAAAACAAAAACCAAATCACCGGATCCATAACCAATGAAAGTTCACTTCTTGGATTTTGCATCCAACTTTTTCCTATTTTCTTTATCAACATGCACAAAATCTTATGAACCAAATACTTTAAGAAAATAAATATCTACCTCTTTTCTGGTCCAAGCTTCCTCTGGTATTCCTACATTTAGTGAACTTGAAGGCCCACGGTTAATCAAATAAACCATTGTATCACTGCTTTTGCCCAAAACTGCAAGGGCAATCCAGAATGTATCCTCATACTTCTAGCATGTTCCATGATTGTCCTGTTCATTATTTACGTAATATAATTCTCTTGTGGTGTTCTTGGAACTGTTCTTTCTCTACATATCCCATTCATTGAACAATAATAATTGAAAGTCTTGCCACAATATTCACCACCATTGTCACATCTAAGGCACTTTAACTTAGAATTCGATTCATTCTCAAGGGCTTCCATCTTTTAAAATTCTCAAAAACATTAGATTTACATTTAACACAATAGACTCATACCTTTCTTATAGCATCATCAATGAAAGTAACAAAATACTGGGATCCTCCATGAGAAGCTACACCGAGCTAGTCCCCACACATCCGATTGTATAAGCTCCAATTTCTGCTCCTTAGTTGCCCCAACTTTGATAAATATCACTCTCTTTTGCTTTCTAAAGATACAATGCTAATAGAAATCAAGATCTAAATCTTTCAAATCTGATTTACCCTTAGTCTTTAAGATCTCGTATTCCTTTTTGACTCATATGACCCAACCGATTATGCCACATGCATGCATCTAAATCTGAAGTAGATAATGTAGAAAAGGAATCGATGTAATACAGGTAAATAAATATAATGTTCCTACCTTCTTACATCTTGCCACAACAAAATCACCCTTGGTGTCTTTCCAAGAGTCTCTTGTAAAAATAACCATGCAACCAGATTCACCTAGTTGCCATGCAGAAATAAGATTCCCCACGAGGCTTGCCACATGCCTCACATCTTTCAATACCCATGTATTTCCATTCTAAAATTTTAGATGAAATTCCTATTTACTAGTAATACTACAAGGTTCATCATCACCCAAATAAACATGCCAAAAATTTTCCTGGACAAATTTTTTGAAATAACCCTTATTAGGGGTTACATGGAAAGAAGGTCCTAAATCTAAAACCCATGATTCAATTTTATTGTCTAAAGAAAGAATAAGAGCATCTTGCATTACTTCTAATGAATCAAGATTCACCTCTTTACCTTTGTCTGGTTGTTGATTCTCTTTATCCTTTAACCAACAATCTTTCTTTGCATGTCTCTTCTTTCCACATTTCCAACAAGTAATTCCCTTACTTTTGGATTTAGATTTGCTATCCCTTGACTTTGATTTCCCATTACTCTTACTCTTGGATCTCTCCTTCTTTCTTCCCTTGCTTTTTACATTCAAAGCATTTCTAGATGATGATTCCTCTGTACTCTTCCTGTGAATTTCTTCGATCAAGATTATACTAACCACATTATCAAACTTCAAAATATTATTAGCAGATGATGTATTACTAATAGCCATTACTAAGTTGTCCCAACTATCGGAAAAAAATATAAGAATAAAAGTGTTTTTACTTCATCATCAAATGGTATAACAATCGCTTTTAAGCGATTTACTATAGATCGAAATCATTCAAATGACTAGAGGTAGATTCACCTTCATGCCTCTTATAACTGAATAGTTTCTTCATCAAATAAACTTTATTTGAAGCACTAGGTTTTTCATATAAATTAGCAAGAGATTTCATTAAGTCTATCGTAGAAGCAGTTTCTGTAATATTGGAAGCCACAGATGCTGTTAGGCTCAATCTTATAGATCCCAAAGCCTTTTTGTCAAGAATATTTCATTCTTCATCACCATCTTCGTAGGTCTAGACTTCTCATCCAATGGTAAGTACAAATCTCTTTGATCTGATAATCCTCAATCTTCATCTTCTATAATTGATAATTTTGGCCGTCAAATTTCTCTACCTTGTATTTATTATCTTTTTCTATTCTTTATAGCTCCCACTCAATTATAAAACCCTCGTGAGTAAATCAGTCAACACATAAAACCCTCAAACAAAGCTCGATACCGGTTGTTGAGGTTAGCACACTAGTTGTACGAGATAATATATCGATCTAAGCATACATGCAAATAAAAAAGGATATTCTACCGGAATAAATATACAAAACAAGAGATATAAATCAACACCAGTTTTAACGTGGTTCACCAAAGGTGTGAGTTACGTCCACCAAGAAACAAGTCAATCTATTATCCAAAGCTTTGACAAGATATACAATGAATATTTACAATCTTCCACACCTCTCAGATGTTTAGTACTTTCTTCCTTCAAGATTTTCTTCCTTTTTCACCAAGAATTCTCTCTCACATAATTATCTTGTAATTATGATCCACACCCTACTTCTAAACCCTAATTTTAACTTCATATAGTCATTTTTAGCCTTAGGGAACTTAGCCATGCAATTACAATTAATAAATCTATTTTAATGCTAAAAATAGATATAATTCCTGAGAGTTAATTAAAACTTCATCACACAGGTAGCCAACTCGATTCTTTAACCATCACCTGTTCCTAGTTGCCCTTGACCGATGTTAGTCTCTTCTTAACCGATGTCATTTACTGTGTTTTCTAACAAGTTCCAATTACATGCTAAAATGAAGTAATTGAGCTCCACAACTCAACAAGGGCTGGGTTGCCAAGTAGATTCGGATGCGCTTGCGGCCCCATGTCATCTCTGCTAGCATGCTCCTGTGTGAGGCCGAGGAGGGTTCCCTTTCATGCTTGCCCGAATGGGGGAGTTCCTGATGCTCTAGCTCCATGCCTTTTGCATGAGCTCCAATTCCTTCACGAGCCATCTCTCTCCTCTATGCCATCCACTCTACAATGTCACACTACTTCTCTATCTCCCTCTCATGCGCCTCATTGTACTTAAGTCACCTTTCTTCTCTGTCTCTATGTCGCAAAGTCCGCCATCTTTCATCAAACCTGCTCTTGCCCCCGCACGTGGTGGGGTTTAGCTAGCCATCGGCTTCTCCTCTAAATTTGGGGTTACCATCAAGATATTAATCGCCAGTGGAATGCCTTACAAGTAAGTCTCCCTAGGATACCGTAAAAATTGGAACTCAGCTACCTCTGGGCAAGAATAAGTGGAAATTGAGTATTCTAAGATATAGCTATTCAAAACACCACGGAACCAAGTATCCATAACACGTGTCCAAATCATATCAACATCATACAAGGCTTGAAATTATCCATGTATCCAAAAAAGTGTGTGAAACCTCTAGTTTTTCTTAGGCGCATAAGTAACCAGCCACTCGTACAGTTCTACTAGGAAAATAGCAAAGAAGCTCTCATACAGACAGTCGTATAGATTCTTTTCCACCCACGCTCGTGCATCAAACTCAGATCCAATGTTGAATCTCTATGTGTACTCTTCTTCTAGGTCTTTTATCCACTCCTCAACACTTGCTAGGGTTAACTAGTACGTCTTCATCGTGAACCATCCTGAAAACAACTGGAAAGAGGTCCTAAAAATGGAACCAATGATGCAGCCTAGAATTTACCACGAATAACCCAGGCGCGCTGACACATCTCCCATCTTGAATTGAGCACTCACCCGAAGCACACAAAGGTACCAGGTCCCTCCTTAGATTTGTTTTTACAGGATGTGAACATGATGAAGATGTAATGCATTCATATCCATAAACAACATAATTATTCCATAGAGCATATTTCGAGATCTAGATCTAAAAGAATAATGAATTAAATGATAGACATAATGAAGTCAACCATGTAAGAACTAGTTACAGTCATGTTTAAAACCATTATTCACCCAACACACTCCATTATATTAAAACACAATAAACATAGAAGCTTCTTACAATAAGTAGTACCATAAGTTTATGCGTGCATCGATTTAACAAAGATAACTCCACAATAGCTCATACACAACACATCATTAATCTACATAGATTATTACATATTTTGAAGGGTGGGGACTTTCCCTTCACTTCTTATGCATTTACAAAAATAGGTCGCATGCTGAAAATAGTCATGCACCTTTACAATAACATGCACACATGCAAGTGCGCTAATAATAGATCTCTTACAGTTAACTGGTAGTAGTAATCCTATTATTAACTTGAACTCATGCATGGCGCTTAATAGATGCTCTTCCCAAAATAACATTTGTGTGTCGCGCAAGTCTCCATCCCGTTGTGTACTCCATACGCTATCTCCAAAAATAGCCCGTAACCATGAAAATGGCTAAGTCTTGAATCAATCTATCTTTCACGCGCGTTTCCTTCCCTATCCTTTCGTGCCTTCAAATATGCCTTGCTACCGTGTGTGAATCTTTTATGCGCCCTCTCCTTAGTGCCGTATTCTTTTTGCTCAATAACATGTGTGTGTGTGTGTGTGTGTGTGTGTGTGTGTGTGTGTGTGTGTGTGTGCGCGCGTGCGTGCGCGCATGCACTCGCATGTGTGTGATTTTGTTAGAGAGAACTTGGTAAGATCTCAATAAGACTTACAATAACATGCAAGAAGTTAATCAAAACATAAATCTTCTACACAATTTATATATTTAGTCAATGAATCATAATTATACAAATATGTAACTTATTAATATATGAGATCTATTTCCTATGATAATATGATATGGGAGAGAGCCGCCCCTTCTCTTTATATACATACATACATACATACATACATACATACATATATACATGGAAGAATGGCTGAAACCCTTTATATCCATATGGGTTCTCTTAGCCACTAGAATCGAAAGATCAAAAGAAACTATCACTATCTATAGTTCCTTTACTCTATCTATTTTAAATTCAAAATCTCATGTTTAAATTTAAATTTAAAGGATTAATTTAGAAATCTTACCATAAAATTCAAATTTAATAGTTCATTCAATAGAACAATTAAAAATGTTAAAATCAAAATCTCAAGTTCAAACTCAAAATATTTTGTTCAACTTCAAAATTCCAAATCCAAATTCAAAAGCAAGTGAAAACTCAAATTTCAAAGTTCAAATTAGAAATTTATGAAGGTCAAATTCCAAATTTAAGTAAAATTCAAAGGAAGAGAATAATTTTTAGAGTTGTAGAAGAAATTCCAAGAAGGATATTTTTGGATTATGAAATCACATAGAATGAGAGGGAAATTCAAGAAAGAAAGTATACTCATCCCTCAACCATTACGTTAGTAAGAGGGTCACTTCCATTGTGGAGTCGTAGAAGCAATTCCAAAATGCAATAAACTAATAAGAGGTCCACTTCCACTATGGCATCACCCTTATTAGCATATAAATTGGGGTTTATATGTAACTATAGACCAAGCCAACCAACTAATGTGGGATTAGTTTTTTTATTGTAGGAGGATTTTCGAGTCAAAAGCAATTCTAAAATAATTTTTAATTATTTGAATTTAAAATTTAGTTCAAGCATTTAAGTTCATATTCAAGAATTCATCATGTTCAAATTTAAATTCAAATTCAAAGGTTTTAATTAAAATTCATATTTATATTTGTATTAAAAAAATGAAAAGTTGAAGTTGAAATTAAAATTAAAATTCATACATTTTCATATAGTCCATCAATATAATAAAATACACGTTTTATAGGTAGATTTTAGATTATCAAATATTATCTATCACATCAATGTGAATTCAAATTTTAAGTTTAATTTATTTGACTCATATTTAGTTAAATATGAGACAATAATAAAAAGTGACCGAACCTTTTATTTATCGTGTGCTCTTCCATTATTTTTATTTACAAGTATATATATGGATAAACAACATAACATTGTGTGCATGCGTGCGTATATGCGTGTGCGTCTTGTAGCAGCATTGCGTGTGTGTGAAGCCAAACATTAGGGAAAAATCAATTCAATTATATCATATAATTTGGATAAAGGCACACCATGATCTTAATTTATTAAGTCCACATCTATGATCTCTAATGAAGGGAACATGATATTAACCTAACAAGGTGTAGAAAATAAAATGTCTCCTACTAGAAATCATATGAGCACACCACATATGGTTAACAATACTAACCAATCATTTGGAATATTCAAAATGAAACTAGACCATTGAAAGTTAAAAGAAAAAGTAGGAAAAAACTTTAGTAGCATCCTTAAAATATGTGTTAAATTGAGATTTCTATACATGTGTTTTTTCTAATAGAGTTTGGGCATCCATCAAAGTATATATTTTTAAATATGTTGTTTTTGCAAGTACCCCATAAAACCACATGCAAAATGGGGAAGCATAGATGGAATGTGTGAACTTTTAAACATAAAATGCCCCTAAAGTCTAATGAAATTAAAAGTAATATTTTCTTTTTATCAATATTTCCAAAATCTTTATTTTTGTGAAGAAAAGAAATGTTCTATTTATTATTTTCTACCTTGAAGTGTACTCTTGAGACATAATCTTAGTTCGTGGAATATTAGACCATTTCTAAAACCAAAATAATGTCATGTAAGCCCAAATTTTGAGATATTCGATTAAGATTGTATAAATTCATTTATGATAAATATCATTAAGTTTATGTGACTTATTACTGTGTTAGTCATATTAAACCAATTAAATTTTTCTTATCATCCTTCCACAAGCACCTACGGATGATGTTACTAGTATTTATAGTTTGCACAAACAACCAACATTTTCTTTATTTAAAAATTACTATTAATACAAATGGAGGAACTAAAAATTATATTAAAATACACAAAATTAAGTGTTATTCGTTGAATGAAAATATAATCGAAAACTATGGCTAGATGGAATTTATTTTAGAAAATAATTAATAATAATTCAATAAACGTACTAGGCATGTTAGATCAATCAACTTCCAAAATATTAAAGCCGATAGAATTTTAAATGGATATGCATGTCCAAAAAGATCCCTCAAAACATATTTCACGTTGAGAAACAAGTCATACATGTTGGTAAACTATTCTTAGTTGCAATTAAAAGAGTTTCATCTATAATTTGTGAATAAATTTTGTTTAACTTATTGTTGCATTTTTGAATCTCCATATTTAGAATATAATGGTTGACTTAAATGCACCAGAGCACCGGGATCATTGCATTTTTATTTTTTTTTGGGAAGAAAAAAAGAAAAGACATCAACACCATCCCACTAGCCATGTAGGAAATGGTCATCATGTTGACATTGTTTCTCGGTGGCTTCTAAGGTCCAAGTGGAGGATCCTAAAAACACCATGGAGAAGGTTAAAATACTTCTCGTTAATAGGATTTAATGGGAAAACTCCATCACTCAAACAAACCTTCGCGATCTCTCGCTTGTGATTCAATTTTGGAATTGCTTCTTATTTTTTATCTTTGATGCCTCCCATGATGAAAGGGTTACATGTTCATTATATGGGAGTGAGGGAGAGGCCCCAATGTTTATTTTTCACAAATATGAAAGACCATGTCGATGGCTTATCACCTGTAATACCATTGAGGATCTTTCTTTAAAACTTATTATTTCCAAAATGAGCCTTTTACTCTATTTTTGTGTATCGAACTACATTTCCTTGTTTTCTCACATTTTCAAGAGATTCAAAATTCCAAATTATTTTTATAAATTTTCTCTTCTTTGCTCTCCCTTTTGGGTTTTTTTTTCAGCTTACAGAAGTATCTCATGGCCTACTCGGTTAGCTTGAAGGAGTTTGAGCTTGGTTTTGTGTTTCATTTGGGCCTAAAACAGGTTTGAGATTTATAATGCCTTTATGTCCTCTATGTGGGAATTTCACAATGTGTAGAGATCTTGGCATCAAGAATAAAGTTTTGAAAGGGAATAGGGATCAACATGCCTCTTCTCTTTGTTAAGTTGTTTTAATTTAATGTTTTCCCTTATTTTATACCTTGTATATTTTCACAATTAGTTTTATGAAGTTTTGGGCTAGTGGTGCACTTTCGAGTCAATCGTTGATGAAATTAAACCCTTGTTCACTTTTTTATTTGGACTTGGGATGATTAAAGAACTCCATATTTGGGTTAACACTTTAAAGGGAGCTTTGGTGACACCTAATTTTAATTGGAGTAACATTCTGATGGGATCGACCATGGTTTATCCCGTTGGGAAATGTTTAGCTTTGGGGATCATTCCCACATCATTTGAGGAGAGGAATCCTATAATTTATATATAAAAGGGATTCTAATGTTAAGTGGAGTGAGTTTTATGCATAGATTAACCTTTTTTAAGGTAAAAATGGCTAAGGAACAAATGAAAGAAAAGGTGGCCCAAAGATTGTACCACATGGTAGGATCCAAATGAAGACACTTGGTAACATCATGTGCCCCCACATGGTTGGAAGTAGAAAATTTGATAAGGAAAAGGATGTGAGGTCACCGGAGAACACCATGTAGTACGATCCCATGAGGGTGAGTGCTGGAAGGTTGAGGGTCAAGAAGTGGTCAATAGAATTCACAGAGGCTCAAATGGGTGACACATTCCTGAAACAGATCCCAAAGGTGGAATTATGTTTTTCACCACATGGCATGATTCTAAAATCCTAGGTTTTGGAGAGAATGGAAATAAGCACGAAAGAGAGTATATAACTTAGAGCATATGATTGTGTCATGTGGCATATCCCATGTAGCCATATCTTAGAGAGGTTTATAGACACTCAAATTTGGTAATTCTACTCTTTGACACTATTGTTCTTGACATTGTTCTCTTTCTCAAACAAGTGCACTTTACCCATTCTCATCTAGTACATCCCTAGGTCTCTTGTCTAGCTTTTTGATCTTATACACTCATTTGTTGACAATTTCTGAGAATTAAATGCATGAAACACAATAAGAAAATCCACTTGTCATCTTCCAAACTTCACATTGAAAATCATCCCCCTTACGTAAAAAAGATACAACAGGGTAGGAACGTTCGTATAGTCCTAACCCTAGTGTACGGTTTTGACCTTGCTCACTTTCATCCCAAACTTTTCATTGCACATTATTCTTTGGGTCACTTAATCCTCCTCAGTTGGCCTTTGTAACTTGAAACGTCTTGAAAATCATACACGAAACATCATTGAAAGCATATATAATAAAGTGAAACTCACCTCATTTAGGACCTAGCACTCTCTAGCAATCTTATGGGCTCCTTTTGTAAAATCTAACACAAAAGATACCCAAATCTCTATACATTCTTAAAATACCTTCATACATTCATTAGGAAACACTATTTATAGGTCTAAAGATTCCCACTAGGTTGCTTCCCAACTTTTAAGCACTCAAAGTCACTCACTCAAGTATATTTTCAAGAGAGAAACTCAAGTCAAGCTTTGTCAAAGGAAGGATGTCAAATTTGATTACACTACAAATAGATATCACATGTTAGGTGGAGAATGATATGTGGTTTGAGGCCTCTTTGGAGTAGTGTTAACGTTAGTAGTGCACAGGTGCCCACAACCCAAGTAATGTTTATTTTACAGGACTTCATCCATGGTTAGGGTTTAAAATATTAACCATATTATCTAAGGACGCTCACAACATAACCGATAATGAATGACGGAGGGTACAAAAGAGAATCAGACAAGTGATAAACCCAAATGTCACATACCACGCTTTGAGTAGGTGTAAAATCGTATAAAGAGGTCAAGACCGTATAGAATTTCCTACCCCTACTATACGGTCCTACCCAGGATATTTTTAAGTCATAGTCTCGGTTCAAAGCATTCTCTGGTCCAAGTACCTATGTTTCATCATCCAAATCACCTAGATCGATCTGGAATCACATGTAATCAACTAAGTACACTTAATCCCATGTATTTGTGATTTTTTATTAGAATGTGTACATTTGTTGCAAGTGTTAATGCATTATTCTTATATTAAATGGTTAATGTTGGAATTTAATTAGTCAAAATAACCCATGTGTTGGAAGCAAAATGGACTAAGAGGGGGGGTTGAATCAGTCCTAAAAATATTTTTATTTCATTTACCAAACCATACATTCATCAATTAAGTTGTTCATACATCATTCATAACCATGTGTGTTTATTAAAATATTTAACATGTAAACACATCAACAAAAATAAAGATGCACAACACAACACCACATGTAAGTGGGAAAACCTCACGGGGAAGAAAAACCACTGAAACTCTACTTATATTACACAAAGCAAAGAGGTTTAGTGAAGCGCCAACTTCACAAGGAGCACTAACCACTAGTTAGGAGAATACCAACCCTACAAGGAGCGCCAACCCCTAATTTATTAAAGCACCCACTCCATAAGAAGGCTACAATCCCCAAGATGAATAAGCACCAATTCGTCCACTTGATGATGATGATGATCTTTGAATTGTGTGGTTGCCACAACTGATGGAGATCACAATTTCAGCTCACACAATCTTCTTCAAACCCTCATTCCTCTAGCTTGCTCAATCTTCTTCTTCTTTGACTTGTCTTGGCTCTAAACCCTTACACACATGCTCTCTAACATTCTTCATCCCGAAACACACTTTCTCTAATCGGAAATCATGTAATCATACCTCTAATACACTCACACTAGGGTCACACTTTTCCCTCCAAGAGCACTAGTTCAAAAATGAACTAAACAAGCACTTAAATATGTTTTTCTTCTTTCAAAATCACCATAGGTTTTTTCTAAACCTTTTTCATGACCAATAAAACTTAATTAAATTCAAATAAACTCATTAAAATGGTCACATATTACCCATATACATCCATTTTGATTTCTTCTTCTCAGTGTGTCTCTCAATCATGGTTGACTTGGTCTCATTCTTAGAGTTTGTCTTTCCTTTGAATATCCTTTTGTCTTGCCTTTTGAATGCATTCAACTTGTAGTTATATCTAGGGAATTTATAACAGTGTCTTGAAAAATGACCTTGTCTATGACAATTGAAATACACAACATAGTTCCTGCCTCTTGAGTCTTCTTCTTTCCAATACTGACTTATTTGTTCTTCTCAAGCAGTGTCTTACATTATTTCCTTTTTCTTGGAAATTGAGTCACACTGTATTATTCTCATATTCATTTTTACAACATCTCCATGAGTGTTCTCTATCAAAATCCTTCATCCGGCCGCTAGATCTATGTCCAAAATCATGACATGAAAAGCATCATCCATTAAAGGTTATCTCACAACTAAAATCATCAAGTTGCCTAGTTAGTTCGGCCTTCTAGAATTTGTTTCCTCGGTTGTCTTCATGTTTGAGTGTCTACTTGAACCATATTTTCCTCTTCACACTTATTCATGGGTTCTTCTGTGAATCCTAGTCCTGTTTTGTCACCTACTTCCTTTTGTTTATCCAACATTCCATTCAAGGCTTCAAAGCTCTTTTCCATCTTGTTATACATCTTTAGTCTCTCTTTTTCCTCTTCTAGTTCAATTCTCAAAGATATAAATTCTTCTTCATGTCTCATACAAGTTTCCTCTTTGACATTCAAAGCTTTTTTCATCTTGTCAACTTGTGACTTCAACTCAATATTGAGTTTCAAGTGCTCTTCTTCTTTGAATTTAAGGGAGGCTGAGATCAAATCTAATTGGGATTCAATTTCTTTGATTTCATCTTCATCTTTCTACTTTTTCCTTTCCTTAAGGAGCTTAATTTTTCTTTATATTCTTTCATCATATATTTATTTTGTAATTATTTTTCCTTGGTTGTTTTAATTATTCTAGGGCACTTATCAACTCTTCTTCAAGATTGACTTCAACTTCCTATTCATATGATGTTTCATCCTCACCGACATGCATGTCCCTTGAGTTGGTGCTAGGAATTACCTCAATAACCATGCTTGTGTTTCGGAAGGACCTACTCCAAGATGTTATACTTGATTTAAGAGTACCAGGATCTGATACCAATTGTTAGAAATCTAGGCACTAAGAGGGGGTGAATCATTTATTATTATAAATTTGTGCAATTCAAAATTGGTCAATCATCAAATCTTTAAATTACTTTAATTGTGATAAGCATATATATTCAACCATGAGAGATAGAGAGAGAAGTAAACACACATAAACACATGAGGAGATAAGATTTAATGTGGGAAACCCATCTTGGGACAAAAACCCACTAAAACCAGAGAACTAGCTTAGAAAACTATCCTATAAAGTTACAATTATTTCACGTTAAAGCTTCGACTCAACTTAGAGCTACTGACTCCAAAATTTAGCCAAGTTGTTACTTGACCTTTAACAAGCTTCAACTTACATGGAAGCTTCAACTCCCAATAATTTAACTAGTAAAAATGATCTTCTGTAAGCTACTACTTACAAGGAGGCTTCAACCCCTTATAATTTAACCAACAACAACTGATCTTTTGTAAGCTACTACTTATAAGGAGGCTTCAACCCCCTATATGCTAAGCTACAACTTAGACTTTTTACAAAAATTTGATCACTTTACTATGTTGTCTTCCACAACTGATTATGACCACTTCTTTAGCTCACTTGTATTCTCCTCTCCTTTCTTAATTTTCCATGGATTCAATACATTCACACTCTTCTCACTTACTCAAAAACAACACTCAGCTCTCCTCCTTTCAACAACAACACACATCTCTCTTCAACCAAAACTCGCCTTCGATAAACACATTCTCTCATGCTTAAAAACATTTACATGCTCAAAAATGAGCTTAAATAAACAATCATGACTCCTAAACATGACTCTTGACGTTTCATGTTTAATGACTCTTCATGTAACTCATTCTTCCTACATACAAGTGCATATAGAAGGACTTTACAAAACTGCCTCATAAATTTGTCTTCTTGCATCTAATATCTTTAGTTACACCATCTAACATTCTTCCATGAATTTTGAGCTTCTCCATGAGCTCCTTAAATTTGAATAGGAATGCTTCATGTTTCATGTTCCATGAATTTTGAGCTTCTTCACTTCGAGCCATTTTGAATTGTTCCTCACAGAACTTTCCCGACTGAGAAAAATTTTTGTCACAAATTTCTCCTTTGTTTCAAGATGAATCAACTTGATTTCTTTTGCAACACTTTCACAACCTTTAGACATAATTTCAAAATTTTAGGCAATTTCATTGGTGTAATCTTGAGATTTAATGAATTTTCCATTCCACGAAAAGCTTCAATAGTATCTCTACTATTTTTCCCATTTTCTTTGGTCTCATATGCTTTGGACACATATCGACATCCGATTGTTTGCGGAGATTACCAACATTCGCGTAGTTAGCCATGTCACTTCCTCCACGCATCACTTTGTGTGCATGTTGACCTACGCATTGTATTTTCCTTTATACTTCTATGGACTTGAAAATATTATACTTCTATGGACTTGAAAATATATTAACCTTGGCTCATTCCAGGGATTTCACATCCACCCGAGCCATCTCTTAAAAAATGGCGATTCACCATCGAGATCATCACCAAGTGGCACCCTTTGCTTGGTGCACCTATTTCTACCTTCTGCTGATGTACCTTATGTCTCGTGTGTGTACCAATTGCGAAATTATATCCAATGATAAGTATCCACACACTTCTCACTTATCATGCTTTTCTTGACCTCCACTTTGCCATTGTGAGAAGCTAGCCAATAAAGAAGCTCCACACCCTTCACACTTGTTAAGATTTTATGAGTGCGAAGCACAAACCAATCAAACAACTCTATGCACCTTTTTGGTGCCAATATTTTCTAATTTTGAAGCTTAAAAAATAAGAAATCTCCATGCCTTCGAAATGTTAGACTATTCTTAATCTATATCTAACAAATGCGACACATAATCCAATAGGGAAGCTCCACGTACCTTTTCAAATTTCGTAATGTCGGTATTTACATTTGCTAGCTTTATGTTAGATCACAAAAGTGAGCCAATCAAAAGGCTCTATATGTCTTCACATTTTGCGGTGTCAAACCAACTTTTATTTTGTCGCAACTTTACTTTTTTCTTCGCAATCGCTAGGCGGACCCAAAATTTTATTTAATCCACGCCACATGTCTGTCAAGTTTTAGGAATGGGGATGCACGAAGCATATTGACTTATGCTGACCTTCCTTTGATCTTCCACATCACATGGACCCAAAATATAATTAAAACCTGCTCATCTAACTCCGCAAAACTTTCAATGGCCATAACTTTCTTCGAAAGTTCTAAATTGTGCAAACTTGGACCGGTTAGAAATATCTTCTTGAGTTCTCAAAGACTAATACCTCCACCATCACCAAAAGCCTTTACACATGTTGAAATAAAAATTTCAAACCTTCAGTATATGTTAATCTCATTTCTTCACTTTGGGATATACAGAAAACTTACACAACTTGCTCAAAACACTTTGTGAGCACGTAGAAGACATCACAAGCTATTTGGAACACCAAAAATTTCTTCATGAAAGACCCAACACACTCTTGTACCTATACGTTTTATGTCCGAAACTTTCCTTTTTGTACAAAGCACGTTCTCACTCTTCATTTAAATTGCTTCTCCATCCTTTACGAGCTTGGCACTATCTCATACCGCAAATAACCATACACCATAGTCTCAGTTAGCTTGGAATTGGAGAGCGATAAGAGACACTCCTCACACATATGAAAACACCTCATATACCATGGAAACTTTTTAAGACTTGGGAATTCTACATACTACCTTGGGAGGACTCACCACACACCTTGTTTACTTGACCATGCACCTTGCTTATGCTTGCACACCATGACTTCATGATTTGACATGACTTGACACTTCATGGAACCACCTGGAACCTCTTTGTGAGCTCCAACCATTATTGAGAAGACACTACCAATCAACCTTCATGTCCCTTACAGAGCCTCACTTCACCATTCACACCTTTTCCATCAATGCCACTTGACATCAATGACAACACCAATGACCAGGGTTCAACAAGATGAATAATCTCCTAGCTGATCGTGACTTGAAAGATCTTTTACATAGATCCTACTCCCTCCTTTACAAGAATTGGTCATGTTTGAAAAATTCAAATCATTTGACCATCTATGTTATACACTAAAAGAGTGTGAAGCTAAGTTATTATATATGAATAAGCTCAAGTATGTTGTTAACACTCCTAATCCATTTCATGCTAAAGCTCAAAGAAAATTTACATTGAAGGAAATACCAATGATGTTAAGGATCATCCCAAAGATTATTTCAATGTTATTAATCAACATACTAAGATATAAGTACAAGTTGCTCAATGAAAGTTTACACATTTACCATGTCCTCCTAATGTTTTCCTAAAACAATTACTTGAGTGCAATCTTATGTCTCTCCCTCCACCGTTTGAGGTTGACATGAGAAAGCCTCAAAGTAAGAGTTTTGATGCCAAAGCCTATTGTGATTATCATTGATGTGTTGGTCATGCCACAAAAAAATGCATCAAGCTTCGTCATGTTATCCAGGATCTTATTGACTCTAATGCCATTAAATGGGATGAGCCCACTAAATCTTCTAAGCCAACAAACAACAATTCTAAATTGAAAATCTTCAATGATCCACTCCCTAATCATACAAATGATGTGTCTACTTTTGAAGTTCATAATTCTCATTATGCAAAAAGAAAGACAACCACCCTCTTATGATCATCCCTTAGATGTTATGATTGGTACTATCACTCGTATACCTCCTTCTACACCATGCATTACTTTTGATGATTCTAATATAGATGACACATTCATTTCTGATACATTGTCTATCCCTATCTCTATTCATCAAGTACCTATACATGGTGTATTATTTGATCCACACAACAAAGATAATATCTGTTATTTTCATTACTTCAATATCTTGGTATTTCTACTTAGAAGCTTACATTCGACTCTAATCCTTGCTACCATTATATCACACTACCTATCACTATTGGTCCTATTACCACACCCATTTCTTTCTTGGTCACTAGTTCTCTTATCTCTGGTACATTATGCCTCAGTCTTCCTTGGTTGCATGCTCTTAAGGCTATCTCATCATTCATTCACCAATGTATCAAGTTCATTCACAATCAATAGGTTGTTACTATTCAAGGTATCTCTTTTGAGGATCCTTCCCCTAACACGTTTAGTCATTCTTCCATAGTCCCTATCCCTACTCCCAAGATAATTATAAATAGATCCTTGGATTCACACAATGATCCTGCTAGGTCTTATGATAGATCCTTGGATTCCCACATTGATTCACATAGTTCTAGTCTTCCTAGGTCTTCCGATAGGTACATGGATTCAAACAATGATTCACATATCTCTATTCCTCTTAGGTATCCTATTGGGCCTTTGGTTGCACATGTTGATTCACATACCTCTAGTCCTTCTTGACCTTTGGCTAACACTTCATCGACACATATTGTCTCCAGTGGCTCACATTATCATAGGATTCCCGGTGATCCTTTAATGTCCCATGTTACTCTACATATTCCCGCCAATGTTCAAAGAATGCTTATTCTTCTAGTCTAGCATACCGATCCCATACACCATATATTGGGCATGAAATCTGTATACATTGATCTTCTCTAGGCCCTCTTTGAAACATATTACTACCACTATTCCATTGACAATTGAGTCACATTATTTGATACATATGAGTTTTGGACCTCCATCATCTACAATAGTTGATTCACCTCCTTCGAGAGGTTTTCATTTGAAAGCTTTAATGTTATTCATTTCTTCTATACATAGCTATGTGTTATACAACTCCGAAAACATCGATATAATCACAAAAAGCAAAAATCAAATATTTGTAAAAACACAAAATTCATGAATTGTTTCTCTAACATACAATGTTTTGCACTATATATATACATCTTTTTATCCTTTCATTTTGATAGATAGCATTTATATTATTTACATACATGCATTCACAAGGTATATTGAGTTTTATGATAGACACACATATTGATACATGTTTATGGGATCCGTCATTATTTCTTACATACTTCTTCTCGAGGCATCCCTCCACACAAACTAGGTGTTATTATTTCATTATAGTGCCTTTTCACTTCCTCATTATGTTTGATTACATATATAGTGTATTTGTTATATTTTGAGTGAAAATTACTAACACTTACATCTTGTGTGGTGTTAACAACTTTTGGTTTCATATGCTCTTTTATATATCACTTATTATGTTGTTTCATCACATTATGATCCTCTAGATTTCTACACTTGCTTTCTAGTTTTGTGTGTAGTTACTTGTTTTCTACTCTAATTATGGCATAAGGGATTTTTTTCTTGCAACATCGTGGTGTCCCATGTTTTTGGCATCATTCCTTTCTTATGTGATATTGCATCTCTTGTTTTAAGGCCCAAGGGCATTAATTGTCTTGTGACAATGGGGGTGTCCCATGTTTGCATGTGTTAAGTTATTTTGTGTGGCATTATTTGTATTGTTATTACTCATGTTGATTACTACTAGTTATCTTGTTGAAATTGTTTCTATTATTCTTCTTGTTTCCATTTTTTCTCTTGATTGTGTGCCATGGTCTCCACCATGCATATCCTCTAATCTCTTTACAAGTGTAAGTTCTTTTTGGTGGCCACCACATCATCCCTTCATGTGTTTTCTATGCATATTATCAGACTTATCAAACATGGTTACACATCTATTCTTTTGAGTCACACGCTCAAATTATTTATCACACACACCTCAAAAGAGGGGGCATTAATTCTGATATATTCTAAACCTACAATAGACATAGATAGAATTTTTGGCACAAACACATGCAAGAACAGGAAAAATCACTTAAAAACAACATCAAACAAAAAATTAGAAAAGAAAACACAAGGTCAAAAACGTATAGTACGATCAAGCCCTTACAAATATTTATGACCCATTTCTATAGTTTTTCCATGGAATAGTTGCAATAATTTCATATTTTCAAATTCAAATGCTACTGAGGTTTTGGCATAATTTCAAACTTAGATCACTTAGTTCGGATAAATTGCAAGGGGCATGAAAGGTTTCATTCCTTCTTCTCCATAACACTCAGTTTCAATTTCAATTTCAAGGATATTAGGGGCATGGGTCTCCTTTCTCCGGCTACATTTCAACACATTTCAATTCTATTCAATTTTTACTTAGTTGTGCGACACATGGGGAGAGTATGGGGGTAATTCATTTTTTTGTACTATTTATCCCAATTTATAAATTTGGGCCTATATCCATCTACAACAATGTGGTCTATGAGGTCACGGAAGGTAGCGAAGTGGATAGGTTCTTTGTAGGTAGACCTTCCTCTCCTCTTACACCTAAGGGGAAGATATCAAAGGTGTTGATGAATTTTATAAACAATCTTATTCCTTCATGGGTGCTTTGGCTACTCATTTTCCTTCTCTTTTTTTAGCATTTGTATGTTGCGTTCCATACATCCAATACTATGTCATATCCTTGGCACAATTATAGACTAATCACCCCCAATTCTTTGGAAAAGTTCAAGAAATTCAAATTTCCAAGTACAAGCAAATAACGGAAATGTTTTCATCCTAAAAAAACTAGAATATTTCTTCCATGTTTTGCATCTCTTTATTTCGCTATTAATATTTTCATAATTCATTTACATTATATTCTTACATTTTATTTAAAGTTTAATTATTTATCATGGACATTGACTACACTCTATGTTGTAGGTTTCATCATGGAGTGTGTCAACACCAATATAGAATTATATTGCAAAACAAACATCGAGTGAAAACAAAATGTGTCTACGCACTCAGGTATCTTTTCCTTTAAGGATGTAATTTCATTTCATATTTAAAGGGGGTGCAAATGTAGACACTAAAATTTGCTTATTCTACTCTTTAACACTATTGTTCTTTGTATTTCTCTCTTTCTCAAAAGTGCACTTTACCCATTCACTTTCAATACATCCCTAGGTATCTTTTTTTAGCTTTCTTACTCTTACACACTCATCTATTGATAGTTTCTAAGAATTGAATTCATTAAAAATATTAAGAAACTCCACTTGTCAACTTCCAAACATCACATCACATATTATCGGCCTTAGGTCAAAAATGTAGAGTAGGGGTAGGAACATTCGTATGGTCCCGAGCTTAGTGTACAATTTTGGCCTTTCTCACTTTGGTCCTAAATTTTTCATTACACATTATTTTTGGGTCACTTAATCCTCCTTAATCAGCCTTTATAATTTGAAACACCTTTAGAAGCATATATAAGAAAGTGAAACCCACATCATTTAGGACCTAACACTCTCTAGCACTCTTATGGGCTCATATTACAAAGCTAGCAAAAAGGCACCCAAAACACCCTACACTCAAAAAATAAGGTTATAGACATTCATTAGGGAAACACTATCTATAGGTTTTAAGATTCTCACTACTCATATGGGACTACTCACCACATTTGTAAGCACTCAAGGTCACTCACTTAAGTATATTTACAAGAGAGAAACTCAAGTCAAGATTTTACAAAGGAAGGATGTAAAATTTGGTTACACTACAACTAGATATCACATGATAGGTAGAGAACAACATGTGGTTTGAGGTCTCTTCAGAGTAGTGCCAACATTGATGATGCATATGGGTACCCACAACCCAACTAATGTTTGTTTTGCAGGAATTCATCTATGGTTAGGGTTTGAAATATTGATCATAGTATTCGAGAGACCGTCGTAGTGTGACCAAAAATACAAACAAAGATAATAAGACAAGTGAAAAACCTAGACAGTCACATACCATAGTTATGAGCATGTGTAAAATAATACAAAGAAGTCAAGATCATAAAAAAATTCTTTCCCCTACTATACGGTCCTTCCCAAGGATATTGTCAAGTCATAGTCTCGGTTCCAAGGCATTCTCAAGTCCAAATACCCCTTTTTCATCATCCAAATCACCCAGATCAGTCTAGAATCACTTGTAAATAACTAAGTGCACATAATCCCATGTATTTGTGAGTTTGTAGTGTATCCTGTATATTTTTTGCAAGTATTAATGTGTTATTTTGATATTGAATGGTTAATGTTAGAAGTTAATTAGTCATAATAACCACCTATATCTTGTATTTCCTCCCTTGTTTGTTTATAGTTAAATTCCCTAATTAAACTTTAAAAAGGGTGAAAAAAGGTTAAGGAGAAGGAAAATATGGGGAATGGTGACTGAATCCCATATACAACCATGAATTTCCCATGGCACCAATAGAGAGATCTTGTAACCAACCAAATATTGACATGTAACACACATTTGGAAGCTTGGGAGTCGGGGAGAATAAAAACCAAGTGGGAAAAGAATGAAAAATGGGGACAAATCAAATAACCAATACAAAGAAACCATAATTGTTAAGAAATAACCATGTGGCACCAAATGAGAGACTAATCACAACCTACCACATAACCCAATTAGAAAGAGAGAGATGACTATAAGTTAAAATCAATTATTCCTCAAGGTTTAAAGGGCATGAGTAGACAACAAATATCTGGTTTTGGGGCCATATCTTTTGATCGAGGGCACTAAATCATGCAACAAAGTGATTCATTGTAAATATCTCGAAAAATTCCATCAAATGTAATATATCTTAAAGCCTAAGCCATGATGTTTTGGTATCATAAAGTAATAAAATAATTGATGGTTATTTTTTCTCATTTAATGCAATTCATAGGAAAATTTAGATCTTGAGGGAGTTTATTTCTTGATCCCAAAACTTTAATGTTTTGTGCAAGCCTATTCTCTATCAATACACTACCTATTTTTAGAGGAATTGAGGTATGAAATTTTACAATGTATTTTACGATTAGGAGTCATTTTTGGTGTTTATTATCTAAAACTACATTTTGAGTAGGATTTTGGCCTCCAAGTTTCAACTTTTCCCTCTTATCTCTCTTCTTCTCTTTTCTACACTCTATAAAATGGATTTTTTTGCATAGTACATGTTTCCTTCCCTTGATAATGTTAGATAGATCTGATGGTTTTGAGTTCCAAAATATCTAAGTGTTTTAACCTCTAAATCTAATTTTTGTAAGGCTAGAAAGAAAGTAAATGTGGCCAAAGATATGGGTTAATCAATACATTTCTTACTTAGGATTCATATGAATAGTAGTATGCAATCAAGACTAGATAGATACCCAAAGTGCGTCATTTAGTATCTACATTTACCCCACTTTATGTTGCTTTGAGTGAAATCTCGATAACATAAAGTAGATAGAAGATGCATACTGATAACCATGTAGATCGATGGCGAGAGACAAGAAAAAGCATGGAGTGATAAAAATGTGAAGCATGGAAACTAAAGAGGAGGAAGTGCAAAAAGTGATGAAGATAATGACCCTAGGGTGAGAGTGTATGTGTCGATGTCATGATTGTACTGTTGTTAATGTTGATTGTTGTTGATGTGTTGTTGTTGATTTATGTGACTACCGCTTCCCATAAGGATGGACCTACAAAAGAGAAGAACAAACAAGTAGTCAAGTATACAAGTATATGATCAAAATATGTAAAAATAATGTAAGAAAGTATGTAAACTGTGAAAAAGGAACATGTGCACTTAATCCAGGATGAGGAAAGAGTGTAGAAAGGATCCTGAAGATGATGTATAAGAATGATGTTTTCAAGCGATCTCACGCCGGTTGTGTTGATCGCGAGATTTTTGGGTGATCTAACACCAAGAATGGAAAAAGTGTAAGGATAAAATTCTAGGTCATCCTCCAACCTTTAACTACTTATTGAAATGTAGAACACCACTGCAGATGGTGTGTAAAAATCTAATCCGATTCGAAGAGTGTTGATCCAATGTAAAAGTAGAAAATGTTATGTAGTGCGTACATGCTGAGTGTTAAGGACTTTGTGCCATATAAAAATTGTTGTGTGAAATTTTGTATACTATGTTGAAGTGGAAAATTTTGTGTAAATTCCCTAGTCACATGAGTCTAGGAATGGTCGGGGACGCCTAAGTGCTACCGTCCTAGTCTAGGTGTTAGTGTATGTGTTGTGCTAAGGATGCAAGTCATATTTTGAGCCCTATATGAGACTGATGACTATGTTGTACCGGCACTAAACTATGTTTTGTGATGAATATATACTATTGTATAGGGTGATTGATTGTCCCAAATTATTCCCCCTTGTTTGGGGTGCATGCGATGTCGTTGAGGAGTATGCAGCCCAAAGGAGGACCGACTGTTGTGTTGAAATTGTGCCCTATATGGGGAGGGAGTGTGTTTGGTAGAAACTAAGGCACACACAAATAGAATGGATAGGAGACAAGCGTTAGTATAATAAAAGACAAACATACATATAGGAGACGAAGTGTAAGCTAACAAGTCAAGACGATGTGTGAGCTAAGACACAAGAAGACAATGTAGACCATGGAAAGTGGGTTTCAAACATGGGACATCACTCATGATGTCACAAGACAATCAAGGCTGAGGTGGCTGAAAGCAAACAATGTGCACACAATAAAAAGGGAAAATCCTACAAAAATGGCATACATGGAAGATAGGAGAAAACAATGTCAAGCAATGTAACAAACACTAATAGAAGAAAATAGTCCTACAAAGAAAATTTTGCACATGAAGCACCCGTTAGCATGTTAGAAAGATTAAAAGGTATGTCAAAGTGTGTATAATATGATATATTAATGTGCTTATGAAAAATGAAACAATAGCACCTGTAGTGTACAAAAGTGGATGCCCCCGGAGCCATTGTGGGACTGGTATTAGGTATTGCACCAAACATCCATGCTACGTGTATCGATTTTTGTAAATCCTAAGATCAAAACTAGAAGGAAAGTGAACACACATGTGTATATGATAAAGATAGTGACATACAAGATATTTTTCTAGCATGTGTAAAAATATTACATGTAAACATAAGAAAGGAAGAGTAAATACAACCAAGATATGCAATATGTTGTGGATTAGATGGAATGCGAGTGAATGATAGGAGCTATGTGCCCCCTCGAGTGAGTGTGAATGAGTATGCATAAGATGAGGTTCATTTATACATGTCCCCTCGGTAGTCGAGAATGAACCGTAGAATAAGAGTGCTTCATCGGGAAATGGTCTGAATATGTGCACTAGAAAGATATGATTGATAAATTGTATAGTGTATAGAGTGCGTGAGTGAGTGAGTGTGGTAAGGTCCATTTGATATGTAGACCCTCATTATTCGAGTATGAACCATGAAACTAGAGTACGTCATAGGGTAATGAGCACAACATGTAAAAGTAAATGTCCTAAAGATATAGTGTGAATAATGTGTGGTAGATTCTATAAGAAAGAGGTGTGAATAACATGTGATGTGTGAAGTATTAAGTATGTAGTGCATAATATGTCACATCTAGTGTAGTGTGTAGTGTGTGAGGTTCATGTGTATAGTATGCCCTCAAAAGTCAAGTGTCAATTGTGCACGAGAGTACGCCATCGGAAAAGACGACAAAAGAGTGTATCAAAACACGTATGATGAATGTAGAAGACTAGATGTGATATGTGTGAGATGTCGACAATTGATAATGTTAGAAGGTAGGGGAAGGAATAATCATGATACCCCTCCCATGTGTATGATGATTGTGTTTTTATTGAATGATTTTGAAATAGATAGATATGTGATATATGATGACGATGAAGGATAATAGATAGTGTATAGTTGATTAAGTAATGTAATATATAAATAAAGAAAAGTGATATCGTATGTGTGAATAACAATAGATGGTAATATGAAATATTATGTAATAGATAGATACATTAATGAAACATGTAATGCAAAGATGAAATGGGGTTATTATTGTAATAGATCCCTCAATAGTCATGTAAGAACCATAAGAACATGAGTGTGTCATCAGGAAATGATGATACTAGAGTTTATCAAGATATGGATGATATATGTGAAACACTAAATATAGAATAACTAATTTAGTAGTGTTGATGCAAGACATCGACGGTGGTAGGGGAGGGATAAGCATGATTCCCCCAAGTGCGTGATAGTAATGAAATTGATCAAGTAACGTCATCTAGGAGATCGCCATTGTCATGATCAAAGCCGAATGGAGATGCATCAAGATACCTGATAAGCAATAGTATGTGGTTGGTCAAGCAAGCCATTAAGGCATAAATTGTACATGCCCATGGCATATTACTCGTCAACGAAAGGTGGTAGTGGACATCCATGTGCATACCAACGAGTAAGGTTTCGTGAATAGCTAAGGAATGAATCATTGCAAATGAGGGCATAGGGAATGAAATGTTGATATGATTATGATCTAATGTTCCCCCAATGTAATCGAGCTAAGATTGTCTAAGTGTAAGTGGAGAATGGCGAGGTGTGTGTGTAAGAAATATTGTGAGATAGAAAATGTAGAGACCATAACCAGCGATGTGCATTAATCCATGGTAAAGATGAGGATCGGGAGTCGGAGGGAAATTTTCGTCTACTATAAACCCTAAGTGAGTCAATCCAGCATGTATGCATATAGTATCGAGCAAGTAGGATCAAATGGAATGTGTTCCCAATAAGTGTCATTCATGAAAAGCGTACATGTAAAAGGAGGATGAGTTAATGGAGGTTTCTTATAAGAAGGTGAAGGAGGTGGAATGACGTCTAATGGTGGGACAAGCCCCCGATAAAGAATCATAGCATTTGTAGAAGCATGAGGAGGTAACGATGTATGTGGGACAATATCTAGCATGTAAATAGCACCTTGAGTGGTGGAAAATGAGCCGAAGAATCCATGGGTTGTGGTTCATTAGTAGTAATAGATGTTGGAGTAGGGAGTGTAGTAGTTAGATCGTGGCTGCAATATTCAAATGGGTGACGATCACTAGGAATTGTGTATTCTATGTTGTCATGTAAGAACTTAACACATTGATTTATTGTAGAAGGTACTACTTGCATGGCATGAAGCCATGGCCTACTAAGTAAAAATTATATTGAATTAGGAAGTCAATGACGAAGAAGACCGTAGGAAGATTTTTGGCCTGACAATGATAGGAAAAGTGATATGACCTATGCATGGATGAATAAAAGCATCATATGTGTGAAGAGAAATGGATGAAGGATTAACATTAGTAGTAGAAAGGCAAAGATTTTCAATGAATGATAGAGTGCAAAGATTGAGCTCAGATCCATTATCGATTATGGTTCGTTTGACACCCATATTATTGATACAACTTGTGACGTACAAAGTTAGATCGTTTTCAAAAGCAACAAGGCGACAACAATATTAGATGGAAAAGTGATGTGATGGGAATATGCATTCACGAATTTTCTATATACTATATCCAGATGAATATTAGGATGAATGTGAGTGGTAGCCAAGAGAGTAATGATTTTAGCTCTTAATTCAAGGTTGATGAGTAGGAAATCATGAATAGAAATATCCATGATGAGAAGATCCAAGGAAGATGAAAGAAAATAAAAGTATGAGGTCCCTAAAAGCATTCGAAATGAGTTGGGTTCACCAAATTGATTAAGAAAATATTGAATGAATAGATGCCTAATTCTTATTGCAATGCAACAGTAATGAATATGCAAATAAGTTCATAATAGACCCAAGCAAATAAGTAATTAAGATTTAAAACCCAAAGTGCAAAGAGGAGATAAGATGATTTAGTTGTTTCGCAATTAATCCTGGATTGTGCTGAAGTGATGAATTAATGAACAACGAGGGAGAAGTGTCACACAAAGCCTCAGAAAAATGTGCGGTTGGAAGATTTTCTGGATGGGGCGCTTGGAATGGATCGGGGTGCTGCAGCACCATAGACCTACTGGGTGGTGTGACTTACCATACCCTTAAGAAACTCTTTCCAAGGGTTGTGAGATGTTTTTGTCCTTTTCTTCTTATCGCTAGTATGTCGCACAATGATCGCTCTTGTCACGACAACCTATAATAAAAAATGACCTGCAAAACCCTCAAGAGTGCATAAAATCCCAAAAAGAAAAGAATGCAAATGAGGGGTTGGACTATCATCAGCTATTAAATGAGTGATCTTATGACCGATAATTGTACTAAATTTCAAACCCAATGTATTTCTAGGTGTGTGTGTGTGTGTAGAATTATGCCCTAGGTGGCTCTTGTGTGTGTCGCACTTGATAGTGAGTAATAGCTAGATATATAAGATGTAAGTAGATGTGTGCATTAAATAGAATGAATGTTAAGGTGATGAAATATTGCCTAGGTATTGAAGCCACATATGATATTGGCATGAAATTAGGGGGCACGTGAGTAGGCATGAGAGTGTGAAAAAAATTCATCCTATAGTTTTGTGCCTAGAAGGAGAGATAGTTTGGGACTGAGCTATTATGATACACATGGGCTAAAAATAGGATTGAGTGTGGATCATGCAAGTATTAAAACATGGAGAGTTGTAGATGAAGGAATATCTATAAAGATAATGCATGAGGATATCAAGAGTTTGAGATAATAATAGGACTAGATCAGAGTTTATTTATAAGATATTCTATTATTAGGAAAGCTTACATGTTTTATAGTTATCCTTGTACGCACACATGGCTAGTTTTTAGCATGCGGCCTATTTTGAGATTACATGGGTGGTGAAGGAAATTCCCACCCCTATATATATTTATTGATTTGCACGGTTTAGAGAGGTCGATAGAGAGACAGAGAAATAAAGTTATGTTGTTGGTATGATTTTGTGCGCATGACTTTGTGATGGTATTTATGATGTATTCAACTACTAGTTTTGTCATGACTTAATACAATGGATCATTATGGTTGGATATTGATTGTTGATGTTTCTTCTCATGGTTATTATATGGTGAATCTGGTATTAATCCTTATGTGATCTGTATGTTTACTTATTATGTGTGTTTCAAAGTGAGTTCATGGATCTTATTGTTAGAATGGGATATGCACTTTGAGATTTGGTTATTATGAACATGCATGCTAACACCTTGGTAAGACAGTAAAAAAGAGGGACTTGGTACCTTTGTGAGATTCGGTGTGAGTTCTCGGATCTGTCACAGAGTGATGTGCCAACGCATCTAGGGTTTGAGTGGGAAAATAAGACTACATTTTGGTTTCGTTGTCATGACCTCTTTTCAAATTGTTTACCACAATGATGTGTGATGATGGTGTATCATTTGAATCTTGCATCCATTAAAGATTGGGTTATTGACGACAAGATCAGTTTACATAGAGATATAGTATTGGACCTGATTTCAACGTGTATACATGGGTTGAAGAACATCTTTATCATGAACTCTATGAGACATTCTTTTTTTGTTTTCCAATAGAGTTGTATGAGTGGTTCATCGTATGCATCAAAGAAGAGCTAGAGTTATAGACCAAGGACTTGGACATAAGAAGAGTATCAGGATTTGTTTGATGCAGATGAACCTTGGATGCATGTTGTATATCATTGGTGGGATGGTGTTGTGTGTAGTTATACTTTGGAGTATGTTGTGTCTACGTATTCTTTTCCGTGAAGTTTCGAATTTGAATTCTATGCGAGCTCAAAGGATCTTACTTACGTGCTATCCCTTTAGCAATTAAAATCTCAATGGTGGTGCTGAGTTTAGAGTACTTACCTATGGCTCGCTAAATACCCCAATGACCAAAGGGGTAGGTGTAGGTGTGGTGGAAGATGGTAGATCTTGAGGCATAAAGGTAGAGAAAGGAAACGAGACTTAAGTATAACGAGGCGTAGGAGAGGGAATTGACGAATAAGTGTGATATTGAGGAGTTTTTGGAATTGTAGGGGATGATGTCTCGTGAAGGATTTAAAGCTCATGTTAAAGAGGTGGAGCTAGAGCATCAGGATCTCCCCCACTTAGGTAGGTGCGATAGAGAATCCCTCTCTACTATTGATTAGATCACGTCTGATGAGTAAAGATTGAGGACCGAGGCACAAATCTAATCCCACCTGGTGACCTCGCCCTTGTGCTTGGTGTTTGAGTTTTAGAACTAACTATTGATAAACAAGTCAGTGTACGTAATCCAATAGTTTCAGGTAGATATAATTTTCCTTTGAATACAAAAGTGTATCGGATAAAATTTATGGCATCACAAGCAAAAAATATCATTGTTGTTTGGAAGACTGATTGGAGGATTATTTTATGGCATGTCATCAAGACAAAGTGTGGGCACATAAAACATTAGAAACATGTCGGAAGTACCACAACTTCACATACTATGGGAGTTCAATTTAGTACTATGGTTGGGACTCAAAGAAGTACATCCACTCATCCGGGTGCTCACTGGCTTTGGAGGATCAAGAGGTGGTTCAGGAGGATCAGGAGGCTTAGGATCTAGTGGATCTGGTGGTTCTAGAGGTGGAGGGAATACTAGAGGTAATACAAGTTTTGGATCTGGTGGCATGGTCTACACCAACCATAACAAGTTTATTACGAGATGTCTCTTTGCCTACTAGAGTACAGAGGCATTGAGGATGCGAAGCATGTGCATATGTGTGAGATATTATGGCATGCTAAGGGGATAATGGCTTCTGAGTGTAAGGCAAGTTAGTTTGTTACTACCTTGCAAGGGCACACACATAGTTGGTATATGAAGGATGACTTGAATCATGCATTGTGGATTGCAGCATGCATTTCATAATGCCTTCTTGGTTGATTTCTATATACCTGAGTTTGAAAAGAAAAGAATCAGCGCACTCAAGGAGATTAAGCAAGGTATGGATGAGACCATGAGAGAGTATGACACACATTTTAAGACCTTATTATCGAAGTTGTCTTATGATATTCACCCCGGCCAACATGTTTAGTGGTTTTTTGTTGGATTGATAACAACTTTTAGAAGGGTGCTCTCATAATACCTTTATGGATCCACGTGAGGTGTTAGAGGAAGCTCTACGCGATGAGGCAGTTGGAAGAGTAGACACTTTGGATTTAGCCCATTCTTAGAGGCACAAATAACATCTATGGTGAAGTAGTTGGAGAAACTTTCAGCCAATTCAGCTCATGAGATGCAAAGTGGAATATGGTCTATAGATTGTGATGTTGAAGGACATACGAGAGGATAGTTTCCCTCATATATTGAGTACGCACCATGTTTTTGGATTGTGAGATTTGTCACTTAGATCATGATTCGAGTAAATGCCCTCTTTGCAAAGACGTGATCCGTAAAAATGTGTCTTGTTACTGTAATATTTGTAAGTCTCTCACTCATGATATAGAGAACCGTATATTGATTTATCATATTCATGAGGCTATTAAGACCGGTGTGCTCTAGAATAATGTAGCTGGTGGTTCTAAGGAACAAGGATAACAACATAATGAAGGGCACAATAATGGGGATAACAAGAATAGATGCTTCATGGCCGATATAGAGGTTAAATTCACGGCGGTGGAAGAGGAGTATTTCCTAGAGGAACTTATTTTACTTGTGGATCTCCTGATCATTACCAACACAAATTCCCTCAGAAGGTGGTTTTCTCTTGGTGTGGAAAACAACATAAGTTTGAAGAATGCCCTAACTTGTATGAGCATATGAGCAAACATCACAAGCAAGATAAGGGAGTAGTGATGACTAAGATACATTGCACATATGTATATAAATGGATGTCGAAGGTTGGGCTTAATTCTGAATTACAACCAGTGTTAGTTACCACATGCCCTAAGGTTACGCGTGCTCGTGAACGTCTGAAGTATAAACTGATTATAGCAAAGCAATAAGTAATCTATACAAAATACCCTGATGTCGAACATTAGAAAGAGGTTTACCTAGATACTATGGATGTTATCATGAATCTACAAGGAGAGATTAAGATTTTTAAGGAACAGGAACACATATTGGAACGCTCTAAGAAGGTTAAAATCCCACAAAAGGATGTAGATGATTTAAAGGAAGTCTATAGAATGTTTTGACAGGAAAACATAATCCCTTGTTAGGAGAGTGGTTGAGAGAGAAAGAATTATGCGCAGGTAATTAGTGCAAGAGGCAAATCCTCCATGCAAATCTGCCCCCATAATCATGAGTATGATAAAGAGATTACATTCAATGCAGTCACAGATGGATGGCTTATAAGCAACATTTTGATAGATATAGGTGCAGAAGTTAAGGTACTCATGTTGGATGCTTGGAATTAGATGGGCAAACCACCATTACAGCCTTCTTCAAATGTGTTGTATATGGAAATTAAAACTAGGGCTAATCATATTGGGGTATTAAAAGATGTGACTATTTTGATTCAGGTAGCCAAGTTTACTAGGGACTTTTAAGGCTTGGAGCTTGCTGAAGTTGATAGTTTCTGAACATTACTTTGGTGCACCTGGTGTTATACAAGTAATGCAGATTTATGCTTCAACAAGGTGTAAATCAGCTTTGAGAACAAATAAGAGTGCGTCATTATACCATTGATAGATGTAAATGTTGCTATGTATTTTGAGACTTTTAGTGATGAGGACTTACACAAGATATACACGTGTACAATCAGAGACCCTGAGGTAATTGAGCCATCTAAGGAAGGAGTGATACAATGGGATGATGCTCATTTAGTTAGTGATACTATAAGTATTGCTTGTGACAACTAGGTGCATGGAACATATGAAATAGTTAGGTGAGAGATCAAATATTGTTACAGAGTGGTCGTGTCGCACACCATTCTACACTTGAGTCATAACTAGGTACCTCAATACACTAGTGAAGGGAATCCTAATTTATTTTTGTGTGCCATGAAATCCCAGTTGAAGAATGAAGGAGACAAAAGAAATATGTTGGTTTATGCTCTGCACGGACAACAACGCATTGGTGGACTACACACAGAGACAACCTATTAGAATGGCGAGAGGTGAGAATCACCTTTTCTACTAGGTTTCTAAGGAGCAATGTACCTTCACAAATATGTGAATTCCATGGGAAGTATTATGCTTTGCACCATGTTTAGAAGTGTGAGAGACTCTGACAGATGGGCTTGAGGCCTTACCACCATCACTCTGGGTACATAAGTTCTACGCCACCCTAAGCGGTTGCGTGTGAGTGTGGTATGCCCATGCAGAGTTAACACAAGAGATAGTTAATTGGCAGGAGATGACCTCAGGTATGATCCATACTTTTGATTACTTTTCTACTAAACCTTCAGTCAATGAAGCACTATAGATTATGAAGCATTTTACTCTGGGAGATACTGCGAAGGCTAGGGAAATTCTTTTAGACATGTTTACAGAAATGGTATGTGCCTGGGAAGAAAAGAAAATGGGTAAACTGGTATGCACAATAGATGAGGATAATGAGGAAAATAACTTAGATGTTAACCATACTAAAGGTATGCGCGAGGTGATGGACACATAAAATGATAAGAAACATGCTTGCTATCATGAGCCTATGAAAACAAATAAGGTTAACATTGGGATAGATGCAGAGCCTAAAGAAGCTATTATTGGTGATTATTGGTCTAAGCAGGAGGTGGCTAAGATTATTGAGTTGTTGTGTGACTTTCAGGACTTATTTCCACAAGGCTATCATGAGTTAAAAGGAGTACACCCTTCTTTAGGTGAGATGTGAATCAAACTTAAAGAAGGCACGTGCCCGATTAGGAAGATGCCATACAAGATGAATCCTAATCTACGTATTAAGGTGAAGGAAGAAATTGATAAGATACTCAAGTCTGTATCATTGATCCCATTAAGGAATTTAAGTGGGTGAGTCCCATGGTCATTAGTATTAAAAAGGATGGGAGGATAAGGATATGTGTGGACTACAAGGAGTTGAATGCTTCATGTGTTATTGATCCTTTTCCCACCCCATTTACCGAGGAGATCTGGAAGGAGTTACAGGGCATGAGATCTACTCTTTTACTAATGGATTTTCAGGATATCATCAAGTGCACATAGCAAAGGAAGATCAGAAAAAGACAACTTTCACCACTAAGTGGGGAATTTTTGCATACATAGTTATTCCCTTTAGATTGAAGAATAAACTTGCAGGTCTTTTCACGCATTTTTGTACACACATTTCGAGACTTCATTCATAAGTTTTTACAAGTATATCTAGATGATTAGATAGTGTATCATTGTGACAATTTGAGGCTTATGTTTGAGAGGTATAGGTAGTTGAGTATCTCTTTGAATATTAAGAAATGTATCTTTGCGACACCTTTTGGCACTTTGTTTGGGCATATTATTTGTAAGGAAGGCTTGTTGGTAGATCCAACCAAGGTTGTTGTGATCTTGGGATTGGAAGAACCTAACAATCAAAGTGAAGTGCATAGATTTCTTGGTCATATAGGGTATTACAAGAAATTCATTAAGGGCTATGAAAATATTTCCACGCCCGGAGGAAATTTTGAAGGCTAAAGGAAAATTTTATTGGGATGAGGCACAACAGCAAGTGTTTGAAACATTGAAGGAAAGGTTTACCACTGCACCTATTTTTCACTTTCCTTCATGGGACAAACCGTTTCATGTTCATGTTGATGCTTCTAGAATGGTGATTGGTGTCATGTTAGCATAAGCGGCGAAGCAATAGTCGACCACCCAATTTTTTTGCAAGTAGGAAGTTGACACCAACTGAAAAGAATTATACAACTACGAGTGTGAAGCTTTTTCCATGATTTACACGTTTCATAAGTTCAGAAAATACTTATTGGATACACCATTTATTTTCTTCATAGATCATATGGCACTTAAGTATTTGGTCAACAAGCCTATTTTACAAGGGTGCATTTGTAGGTGGATACTTCTATTTCAAGAATTTCAGTTTCTGATTGCTAAACACCGGAAAAATTAACTTAGCGCGATCATTTTTTGAGAATCAATTCTGGTGAGGATGCACAGAGCATTGAGGACACAATTTCGGATGCACAACTCTTTATATTGAATCGTGCACCCACCGAGTTGGAAGATATTGCAATATTTTAACACATTGGATAGACACTTGAGGGAATGAAGACTTTAGAGAAGAAGAAACTTGCAATACACGTGGTACCTTACTAGTTGATTGGTGGAGATTTGTATAAGTTAAGCCATGATGAAGTTTTCCCCGGTGTGTATTGGAGCATGATCATAAGACAATAATGGAAGAAGTTCATAGTGGAATTGCAGGAGGTCATTATGCAAGAGATTTCAACGTGCACAATATTATGATGGCTGAACTTTGGTGGGAAACCTTATACAAGGATATTAAAGAATATGTCAAGGTGTGTGATCATTTTCAGTGCCTTGGGAAGCCTAGAACAAGAGATGAGATGTTTTTGAGGCCTATTGCAAGTGCTGAACCTTTTGAGAAATGGGAAATTAAATTAGTGGGTCCTATTTCCCCACCAACACGTAGGATTGGTGTACATTTTATTATAACTTGTACAGAATATCTAACAAGGTGGGTAAAATCAACGCCTCTGAAAGGATTATACGGAAGCTAAAACAACAAGGTTTCTATGGGAACACATTATCAACAAGTATGGATGTATGTTAAGCTTGACCAGGTGATAGGGGCACTCATTTTCTTAATGAGACCATCAAAATTCTTTTGGATGAGTTTATGGTGGCACACCACAAGACAACCCCTATCATCCATAGGAAAATGTTATTGTTGAAGATTTCAACAAGATTCTAGGGAAAAAATTGACAAAAATCGGTGAGGTTAGAAGGAAAGACTGGGATGATAAGGTCTCTCACGATGTACTTTGGCATATAGGACTATTTACAAAATATTGAACAAGGCCACACCCTTCCGAGTTGGTGTTTGGCGCGGAATTTATATTTCTGTGGAATTGATGTTTCCATCCCTACGTATTGCGCGCACAGGAGGATTGGCATGATGAATAAGTTGTTGAAGAGTGCATAGACACATTGATGTAGTTGGCTGAGTGGCGTGATATTGCTCGGTGGAGCCGCCAGAATATAGAAAAATCAAGACATAAATCATGACATGATAGACATATTTGGAATAAGGAATTTGAGGTTGGAAAGATGGTTCTTCTGTATGATTCAAAGTTTGCGCACCACCCTGGAAGTTGAAAGTTCATTGGTTGAGACCCTTTCTTTGTAACACGATATTGGAATCAGTGCTTATCGATTCACAGTCTTTGGATGGAACTTTACTACCCGATTAATTCAATGGGAGTAGGTTGAAACCCTACTATAAATAAGTCTTCTTAATGTTTTTAATAAGGCAATATTTCCATTTAGCTTAGGATTATCGATTCTGGTCTTTGGATGGAACTTTATTACCCGATTACTTCAATGGGAGTAGGATGAAGCCCTACTATAAATAAGTCTTCTTGGTGTTTTTAATAAGGCAATATTTCCATTTAGCTTAGGTTTCCCTTTAATGCATTTTCTTTATATGTGTTTCCTTTCAATGTTGTTATGCTTTGTCAATTTAGTTATGTGTTGTGTTGTAATAAGTGTGATTGTGTGCAAGAAATTGATTATTATCTATTGAATTCATGTGCAAAGGACCGCACATACTTTAGTGTGGGGTGGATTGGAAAGAAGAAGTGATTGGTGCCTTGATACAAATTGGTGTGCATTATGAAATTACAGGTGCTCAAAGTGAAGATGGTTTTGAAGATAATTCCAATGAAGTTTTCTCATATTGAATACCACATGTAGATGGATGGACATGCAATGTACCACAAGGTACATAGTAGCATAAGAGACTACTTGGTATGAGGCACATTAGTGAAGTACTTGGCACAGGGGAAGCATGTGTAAGGATTTTGTGGCTAAGAAGTAGTGGGCACACTAAAATGTTACGACTAAGGTGTAAAAGGATACTTTGCGTGGAAGGATATAGAGTGAAAGAAGACAACGCGGCATGCGAAAGAGTGAAGAAGCAGAATTAATGTCGGTATGCGGTGGTAG
This sequence comes from Taxus wallichiana var. yunnanensis, assembly GCA_018340775.1. Classification (NCBI taxonomy): domain Eukaryota; kingdom Viridiplantae; phylum Streptophyta; class Pinopsida; order Cupressales; family Taxaceae; genus Taxus; species Taxus wallichiana. The sequence continues at coordinate 576,834,859 of CM031234.1, read as the reverse complement.
TTTAGGAGAAATTAGTAAGGGGAATTTTGAAAAACCTATAAAAGATGATGTTTGCAATGTTATTCTTACCTTGCATCCTTTGAGTTATCGAGCTAATAAGTACGACGAAGTGCGAAGAGAAAAGAGCGATCGAGTTGAGCGAAAAACCAAGTGAATTCACGACACAACATTGATAAAGCTCCACATGAAGGTGTGTTTGAGATTGTTAGGTGGGTGAGGAAGGAAGGTTTGTGTGGTTAGGGTTTCAAAGAGGTAGATTTACGGATTAGGGCACGGGAAATATGAAGAACCAGAGGGGATCGAGGAGTGAAAAGGTAAGGTAGTGGAAATATTGTAGTTTTAGCACATTATTACTTGAGTAGATTGAATGACACCAAGGATAGCTCTAGTCATTGAGAGGGAGACCGAGGAAGTGCCATATGAGTGGTTTACATAAATGCAACACCCTGAAGAGGTGATTGAGGGAAGGTTGTGGACATCCCAGCTAGCTAACTATAAGATAAGTGATTTTAATCATCGTACTAAGAAAACCATAGAATATTTATAGGTAGATACCATCTTATAAATGAATAGGTAGACTGTAGATGGGCAGAGGGTATTGGATAAATCAATATATAAATTACTAAAAAGTGTTGGAGTAATACAGTTGTTCGAGTTGTTTTTCTTTGGAAAGCCGGGCGTTTGTACTAGTGGATGATGTCATGTGTAAATGAAGATTTATTTTACTTCACGGGAAGAAGAATGTGAATTACAATGAAGTTGATCGACAAGGTTATAGGTTTCCATGAATCTAGCTCGAGAAAATGAAGGATATTTGTATGATGATGAGGGAGTAGAGGCGATGGTCGCCACTTCCATTACCAAAAAGGAGGTCAAACTTTTAATGTTACACACGTAGAAGACCTAGCTACAAGGGTAGCGACATTCTTCAGTTAGTTGTAAGTTGGGCACCTCAAAGAGGTGGAAGGAAGTGAACAAGTGTTGGTTGCACATAGCACATAAAATGGCAAACAAGATGTATTATAACATTGTAGGGTACATTACAGAAAGCTTGGTGGCGAAGTGTCCGCCCAAACAAATAAAGGTGAGAAGATAACTTGGGGCACCATCTTGCTTTTGATTGTGTTTAGTGAAATTGATGTGCCCGACAGGCCAAAAGAGAAAATGTGGGTATATCCCTTAGAATATAAGTCACCTCCGAGAAGAAGTTTGTAAAATTCACTTGTCGAGGTTCAATTTCTAATACATACAAACAACGCTTGAAAAGTAGTTTAGGAGGATGCACAACACATTTAGAGGAGAATGGCACATACCATGTGAATTTCCAATTGTTTTGGAAGGTCGGGTAGAGTTCACAAAGACATACCAACACTTTTATTTAAGACATTTTATATGTATATGGGCAAGAAAATCCCTTGGTGTAAGTTACCTTTTACATTTACTACCCGATATTTTAGAGATTCAAAGTGAACTGGATACATAATGAACAAAATTTGAAATTCGATGTTGATAAGGTAGATGCAGATATCCATATTCTATGCAAAACATGTCTACCCCAATAAGGAGGCATATGTAGAGATAATGGAGTTAGATAATATTGATATCACTCTAGAGGTCATGGTTGTAGGGAAGATTGATCCCATGTGTGCATGTGTATTTGAGGCCGAGGTTTAAGGAAGGAAAAATTATTACAGGGTGAGGTGAGGACTTGTCACCGCAAGATCCTCCAAAAGGTAAACAGATGGTGGGCACGAGCAGTTTTGTTTGAAGAGACACCCCTAGGTAGGAAAAATAGGGCATAGAAAATGTCCTCGAGAGGGAAGAAGAATAACACGAAGGCGACAAGACTTGATCATGGAAGAAGAAAATTATGTAGGGAGTGTAGGACTGAAGATGTGGGCACTAGGAATTCACAAGCTATAAGGAGGTCACCATGCATGAAGAAGAGTGAGGAAGAAAGGAAGATAAGGTAAAAGTATGTGCCTATCAAAGACAATGAAAAGGAGGATTCGTCAAGGATACCACATGCCAAAGTGTCTCCTTGCACGACACAAAGGTTAGAGAAGATGAAGGGGTCGACACTAAACAACCAAAATTTGATATAGACATCCCCAACATTATTTTACATGAGCATGAAGAGGAGAGTCAAGCTGGTGGAGATATAGAGATAGAAGACAATGTTGAGCAGCCAACCAATGGCCTAGATGTATGAGTTGGAGAGGAAAATAAGGAGGTCACTAGAACACAAGAAAATAAAGGTGAGCGCGCTAGTGAGCATAGGGAGGAGGAGATGGTTCAAATGAAAAACCTTGGGTACATCAATGACCCTACGAAGATTATATGTGCCAAGTTCCAGAGAAATATTGGGAGGGAACAATTATATGGATGGGAGGTAATGGATCGGAGATGGCGAATACGCACACTAGGAAGAAATTATCATAGAGTATGCACACTCACATAGATGATCTTGTGTTTTATGTGTATGAAGAATCATGTTCATAAAAAGAATGAATAAGGCTCCGTATTCCAGGAACATGACCATCAACCCAATAGATTTCTTGAATGAGCAAGCAAGCAATACGTTAATAAAGATAGCTATAGAGGTCGTGTGCCAAAATTTTGATAAGGTAGTTACCTTAAGAAATTTTCTTGAGGACAAGAAGGATAAGGAAGAGGAAATGGTGAGCCTAAAGGAAGCAAAAGAGAAGGTAGAGAATAGAGTGGAGACTTGCCTTGAGATGGCCGAGGAGATTGGGGAGGAGATTCTGAAGGCATGGCCATAATATGAGAAACATGTAAGTGGTAGGTTTCCCTCAGCCCTGCATTATTTACAAAATTTAGTGCACTTCTTTGTTAGGCGAAGGAACCAAGATGCATGGCCCAATTATAGAATAAATAGTTGTAGGAAAGGAGAAAGTGGATGTGGTTGAATAAGATAGAGTAAATAAGTAGATAGCACGGAAAATAGTTGAGTATGATGTCATCCTTGATACATTGAGGGATAAGTTGAAAATGGAAAATTTGGTGCTAAAGATGTGTGAGGAGCTGAAATAGATTATTAAGACAAGGAAAATTCAAGAAGAAAATGACGTCCTTACATTAAATAATAATGAGACTTTGGGGTGTGAGGAGAGGTTGGTGATGTTAGAAGAAAAGCATGACGTGCTCAAAGCAACCCGGATCCTCATGGCGATAGAATTAAGGAATTGGGGAAGTTGATGGTGTGAAGAATGGATGTTATGGATGACATGATCTCAGGTTTAGAAAATTTTGTTTGGGAGTTAAAGTAGAAGGACGAGAGCATGACTATGGCAAACATGGATGTTATGCTCGGAGATGTTCCCGCAAAAGCGAAGAAGGGGCTCAGTGATTGGGAAGAATTAGAAGCAGACATCAAGAATGAGTACCCGAAGTTTTTCTTCCTATAGAAGAAGAAGTGAAATGATTATTTGATCACTCTTTTAGTATTCAAATTCTTTTATTTGATAAGTCAAACTTCATTCTTTATTCTTTGGGGGTATAAGTTAAAGCAACCTCATTGCGAGGGCGCAATGATATTAGTGTGGGGTAATGTTGGGCTGATGAAATATTGCTTAGGTATTGAAGGCACATATGATATTAATGTGAAAGTAGGGGGCATGTGAGTAGGCACAAGAGTATGACAGATTTGTGCCACGTAGTTTCGCACCTTAAGGAGACAATTTGGGACTTAGCCATTTTGATGCACATGGGCTAAAAATAGGATTGAGTGTGGATCACACAAGGATTAAAGCATGGAGACTTACAAATGAAGGAATATCTATAAATCACATGCATGAGAAGATCAAGAGTTTGAGCTAATAATAGGACTAGATCAAGGTTTATTTATAAGATATTCTATTATTAGGAAAGCTTGCATGTTTTATAGTTATCCTTGTATGCACGCATGGTTATTTTTGAGCATGCGGCCTATTTTGAGAATGCATGGGCGGTGAAGGGAAATTCCCACTCTCTCTCTCTCTATATATATATATATATGTATGTATGTATGTATGTATATATGTATGTATAGATACATACATACATACATATATATATATATATATATATATATAGATATATAGATATATAGATATATAGATATATATATAGATATATATATATATATATATATATATATATGTATGTATGTATGTATCTATACATACATATATACATACATACATACATACATACATATATATGTATGTGTATGTATGTATGTATGTATATATATATACATACATACATACATACATACATATATATGTATGTATGTATGTATGTATGTATGTATATATATATGTATAGATACATACATATATATATATATCTATACATATATATATATATATATATGTATGTATCTATACATACATATATATATATACATACATACATACATATAAATATACATATATACATACATACATACATACATACATATATATATATATATATACACATATATGTATGTATGTATGTATGTATGTATGTATATATATATGTATGTATAGATACATAGATATATATAGATATAGATCTATATAGATATATATATATATCTATATATATGTATCTATACATACATATATATATATATATATATATATATTATATATATATATATGTATATATATATATATATATACATATATATATATATATGTATGTATGTATCGATACATACATACATATATATATATATAATATATATATATATATATATATATGTATGTATAGATACATATATATATATATATATATATATATATATATGTATGTATGTATGTATCGATACATACATACATACATATATATATATATATATATATATATATATATGTATGTATGTATGTATAGATACATACATACATATATATATATATATATATATATATGTATGTATGTATGTATGTATCGATACATACATACATACATATATATATATATATATATATATGTATGTATATATATGTATGTATCTATACATACATACATATATATATATATATGTATGTATGTATAGATACATACATATATATATATATATATATATATATATGTATATATGTATGTATGTATGTATCTATACATACATATATATATATATATATATATTGATTTGCATGGTTTAGAGAGGTGATAGAGAGATAGAGAAACAAAGTTATGTTGCTAGTATGATTTTACATGCATGAATTTGTGATGGTATTTATGATGTATTCAAATCTCGGTTTTTCCTGACTTAATACAATAGATTATTATGTATGGTGGATATTGATTGTTGATGTCTCTTCTCATGGTCATTATATGGTGAATCTGGTATTAATCTTTATGTGATATGTATGTTTACTTATTATGTGTGTTTCCAAATTGAGTTCATGGATCTTATTGTAAGAATGGGATATGCACTTTGGGACAATAAAAAATAGGGACACGATACCTTTGCACACTTTGGGTGAGCACTCGGATATGTTTGAGTCAGTGTCAATGCTTTTAGGGTTTGAGTGGGAAATAAGACTACAATGAACTTACCCTCCTATGAAGTGTTTACAAAATAATGCGAGTCCCTTGCCCTTGAATGGATACTAGAATTTTCTTGAATGGCTTTTGTATGCAACCTTAGGTGTTAATAGCTAATGTTTAGTGCTTGGTCCCTTATTATGATCACATAACTTTATATTTATATGATTCCCTTGCTTGAATTTCGTAATTAACCCCAAAAATGTTGACATCCAAAAAGATAAGATACCCAAAAGGCTAGGAAGGACCCAAAAGATGTGAACAAAGTATAAAGGGGTTAGGGGAACCCAAAGGGGATGGGTACACCTAGCGTTGGCGTCTGGATGGGCACATGTGTCCGGGATGAGAAATTCCAAAGTATGGAAATACAGACCGGGATAGAAATAGCACAAGACCAAAAGTGGCAACGAAAGCAAGCTAAGGTGGCCAAATACATGGGTTAATTAGTACTTTTCTTACTTAGGAATCATATGAATAGTAGTATACAATCATGACTAGATAGATACCCAAAGTGTGTGATTTAGTAGCTACATTGGGTATTCCTTATAGGGTTTTGAATCAACTGTGTTGTAAGAAGACAAGGGAGATGGACCCCCTAATTCATCTAGTACACCACCATCCGTTATTTCAATTTTCTCATTCACATTTTCCCTTGTAAATTGTTAGTTTAGTTAGGAGTAGTAGTTGGTATAAGAGTATATAAGGATAAGCAACAACTTTCTCTAGAGATATTCCTCAAAGGAGATAAGGTGTTAAACCTTAGGAGGCACTCCCAAACTATTTTCAATTTCCATTGGACAACATTTATGATTTTGGAACTATTTCCTTCAAAGGTTTAAAGGATAAAATCAATTTTTCACTACAAACCAAAGTGGAAACCTAGAGTTGGATGCCTATTCTACAATAAAATTAGTCAAGGAGCTTATTTCTTCACTTTCTAATTCCCACATTCTTCTTTGATAAAAATTTTTATTAATTGGATTAGAGAAAGAGGATCTTATTTGCTTCGAGAATAATGTTGAAGAAGTCCATAAGCCTAATGTTATGAGTGATTTTGATTCCTTGTTTGTTGTTGTAGATTTTAAAATTGAGATAGATTCATCGCTTTCGATGAGGTTTCATCTCTTTGATTTCAATTATTAATCTCCTCTCAATAGAAAATATTACCCTCAAATCTACTCATAGAAAGTATTTTTTCTTATAATTGTTAGATTTGTTTGTATCATTTGTTTATGATGCAAAATGTTGTGCCTTTATTGAAACACGATGAACTTCATAGTAAAGATTGAATATAAATACAATGTTTAAGAGATTATAATTTGAGATTCCTTAAAGATTAAATTCAATTTTGAATTTTTTGAAGTATTTAATATGGATTATTCTAGTCTTAGCATTTAAAATATTATGAGCTCGGTATGTAAAAAAATGTTTTATGTCATCTAATGGTCATTTTCGCACTTAATCACCATCTCTACATTTAGGGGTAAAAACACAAGTTTTTTTTTGCATTTTACCAGTTCAGTTTCTCTCGTGGGTGTTCATTTGAGCCAAAGGAATGAGGGTTGCAGAGGAAGATGCCACAACGGTCACCATTACTATAAGTGCCATATCTGTCACCATTAATGGTTGTTTGTGTAGTTTTACCAGATGCCCATCATGATTAATGGTTTTTCTTTCTTGTTTTGGGGTCGAATAGTCCATTTGAAAAGGGAACGAGCAAAGGAAGGTATTCCATGTAGGCACGGGATTGAAGTCATCTCCATAACATTCACAGTAAGTTAATCTAAACTTATTGTTACTGTTAATAGTCTGGGTGATTTTTGTGTTGGGTGCTCCTATTGCATCAAATGGTATTTCCATATACTTTAGTTGTTGGTGCGTTGGCACATGTATCACCACAACATGTGAACTGTTTGACAAAAACACCCCATAAAAATGTGGTCTCGTGGGCAAATGAATGGCAGATACAAACAAAATGGGTTTGTTCGAGTGTCCTGGGAACTGCAGTAGGATTTGCACAGTGTGGGATTTTCTTTAGAGGCGTACTAATTCTACTTACTGCACACAAACCCCATGGAGATCCCTTATCTTCAAATTGACCATAACATCTCCCACTATTCTAGTCATAACTCTTCATTTATCTTCAAACTGACTGCCACTATTAACTTCCCCACTTCCTCTTTGCATGTATTTGCTCTCCCTTTTCCTCCTCTAAAAATATTGATGCTTCTAAAATGTCAAGCACAACTGCAGTTAACAAGGAGTTCGATTCAAACAAAACTAGGGTTGGAAACTGATGCTACTCTCTTCCATGCTTGAGCATGCAAAGCCCATGCAAATATCAAACAAGCTTTTGAGTGTCAATCAAGAAGGGTGAGTCAACTACATTAATCTCCCTTGATTTACATTTTAGACATGAAGAGTTTAGACTACGTGATAACTTATAAATTTGCATACTGAAAAAACTTCCTTTTTGACTTGAAACTTTACAAGCCTTCTTTACTACTGCTTCCTCACATATACATTAACTTGCAGTCAAGGGACTAATGGTATGAAATCCTTTAATAGCCACTAAATACTATTACAACCACCGTGTAGTAAAAAAAGGCATGTATAATTACACAACAATATTAAAGACCCCTGAAAAACCGACAAGTGTTGATGTGTTGATATGGCCAAAACAACAACGAATAGTAACAACCATCAACCAAGCCAAAACCCACCTCATAAAACAAGCATACATATTGATATGTATATAGTTGCAAAGTCACTAAAACTATCAAAGGAGTCAAACACAACGCCACAGACATAATTTCATTGTGTTGCATTAAGCTCCATTTCTGGCCTATCTAGGTTTGCCACTCTTGCATACCTGATACTGATAGTAAATGATAATAAAAATTTAAAAATAACTGAAATCTCATAATGAACGGTATAACAGAAAACACATAATGATGTGTAATAACACCATAAACTAACATCTTAGTTATTTATCCCTCTTTAGTTGCATGATGATGATATTGTGAAATATCTAGTATGATCTCTCCCTTGTAGGAATTGAGCAACAATAGTTAATTCACTCTATGTTCAAATGGCTGAAAGGTAACCTTTGTTCGACCATGTTGTCAACATTGCATGGTGCATCAAAGAGCTTTGATGAGATATGTGTGCTATGAATGAATTTTTCTTGTTGGAATTTGTGTAAAAACTATTTTGGTGTTGTTGATTATAATTTTAAAAATCCACACAAACCTCTGGAAATATAATTTTAAAAATCCCAACTAAGTATGACTAAATAAATATGTGATATTGTGGGATATGTACAAATGGGAATGTGTGCAACATGAACTATTTCAACCTTTAGAGTTGTGAGGAGTGCAATTGTGACTATGTGAAGAAGTTTGAAGAAATTCAACTTTTAGAGTTATGTAGGGGCATAAATAAAATTGAATTTGTGTGCCTTAAAATAGTAGACACCCAAACCCCACATATAAATAATTTATAATATTGTATCTACATAAACAAAGTACACTTGTCAGATTTATAAACTTTAGTAAGTGATTGGGAAAGTTGGCCTTTTTCCCAACTTGTCAAATTTCAATCTTTAGTAAGTGAAAACAAGGTGTATACATATACTCTACCCAAAGTTCATCACATGCCATAATAGTCTAATTTGAGATGGTGATTTGGGAAATGGACCTACTATACCAAAATCTAGGTAAATAACTATAAAGAAGTAATAACTTAAGAAGTTAAACATAATGAAATATGCATACCTTTACTTAAGTTTCTACGTTCAAGTGAATGGATGTTGGATCCATCATCTCGACCACATGTAACATTTTAAAAATTACTCATGTTAACCCTAATAATAAACGACTACAAAGAAAAGTATAATGCAATGTATACAAACGAGTATAAAAAGTAAGTATAATCAATGTAGATATCTCTCAAAGGTAAGGGTGTTAGGAAAGGTCCAAATACACTATAAAGGGAAGGCTAAATTAGGTCCAAATCCTAAGAAAGGTGTAAATATGTACTAGGCCAAGTCTAGATAGCTATAAAGAGAGGCTAAATTAGGTCTAGGAGACCCTAAAGACATACAATGTATATAAAAGGAACATATAACCTCCTTTCGACATAACTTTTTCTTACAAACCTAGATCACTTTGTGAGCTAGGTATTTTTTTGTGGGTTAGCTCTAGAATGGTCATTTATTTAATACTATTTTGAGAAAGGATCCCTATAGATCATTATTACCTTACATGCAATATCTTAAGTTTATTCTAGTTTGTCGATAAGAGATCTACAATTGTAATATTAGGGTAATTGATTTGTGGGTACACCCATGCTTTATGGCACTCAAGATGACATTGTACAGAGGTAGGAAGTAGATAGGTGGGCAAAAACCTCATATTGTTATAATCTACATTCCTACCTAGTGTGGTTGAGGGATGTATATGTTGCAACCATTATCAATATTTATAAGGCAATTATAAATCTTATGGTGACATGTGTATTTTGTCACAAGTTAGGTTAAGATGTTCCACTTTTTTGTATAGCCATGTGTCAAGTGGTGCTAGATCAAGGAATAATACATTACATGAGTATAATTTTGGTACATTTGTACCATGACATTTATCATATATTAGCTCTATAAAATATGGTGATTAGGTTAGTGATTCTATTTTTGACACGGATTTATAAGATGTTCATGATGCATATACTAATGGGGAAACATCTACATATTGTGGCAATATTTCACTTATTTGAGTGTTTGGCTTGGAATTCATTAGCAAGTGATTATATGAGATTAAGGGGATATTATGTGGTGCTCGTATATGGGGACATATGATACATGGGCCTATTGTCCATTTATAGTATGAGCTCGGGAGTTGACAAAGCTCACAAGATAATTTTTATGGTGGGTGGATCCCCATTCATTCGAGCAACACTAGTGGACTTTCCTTAGTATCTGGTAAGATATGTTAAAGAGTCATGAGGGAGACTACAAGAAGAACCATAGTTACTAGTTATAGTGTTGAGGCCTTGGAGTTATCTCCAACATTGGGGGAGGAGGTAGAGGTAACGAATAAACTCAGTGCTAGTGTAATGATATCAATATTGAAATATTATTTTAAGACTTAGAATGCCAAAAATGCTAACACTTGATGTCTATATTTATGGTGTTTTTTGACGATTTAATAAAATTTAACTTATTGCATATGTTATATCTAATTTTTTCCTTTTGAAATGTGAACTTTATTAGCTTATCCTAAATTATAAAAGGTGATCACATATTAGATAATCATATTCAGAGAAATGCTTATTCAACCTAAGGTTCGTATGCATTTTCATATTCAGTGTGGAAGAATCAAAGTCATGTGGTTGACAAAGTTTCTAGCTTCAATTCTTGGACATGGGACCCATATTTTATTTATATTTGGAAGTTTGTGCATCATAGGGTTTCTAAATTTGATATCCACTTATTTGCATTCTATTTAGATTTGGTGGCTCGTGCTTAATAGGGTGTCTAAGTCCAATTTCTAATCATTCATATTTTATTCAAATAGTAGGAATGCATTTGTTAGGTTTCCTAACTCCACAACATTTTTATATAACTTTTCTTAATATGATCAATTATTTCATTTCAATATTTATATTTCAAATTTTATCATGATTTTGCACTTGCCCATGTTGTGTAGAAAATACATGTAGTTTTGCATATCCAATACACAATGTCATTACCACCTAGAAGACCCAAATGTCAACTATATCCTTTTTATGAATTATGTTTCTACTTAAAATTGTGTGCTTACACACTAATGTTAAAGTGAGAAAAATTGTAGGCATATAAACACGATCTATGTGTAATTTTATAAGTGTCATTTCAAGTGTTTTTAGCATACTAGTGCATTTTTTTATCATTAGCCTAAATTGAGTGTTATTGGCACGTTTATTAAATTTTGATCGCCATCCCCCTTTCTTCTTAACTGAACCTTTCTCCCTCATTTTACACACTTCTTGGTCTCTTTACTAGAAGCACCTCAATGCTTCCGACCCCTTTTTAGTCTTTTTTTATTCAGGGTGCACTTGTCTGTATTTCATCCAGTCTTTTGCACTTATAGCTATTAAAGATAAAACTTACATAGTATGTATTTATCATTATCTGAAGCTACCATTTTAGCATGGAGTACTTTTATTACACAAATCAGGGATTTATTTATGTCATGCAATTTTTTATTTTTTATTTTTTATGCAATTTTATATTATTTGTGAGCTTTCTATGCACCTATTGTATGCATGCAAATGAAAGTAGATAAAACTAAGCTATGATCTAACACAAAGTAAACCCTACTCTACTTTCAATGCAAATACATCAAGATAAAGCTAAGAAATGAAGAAAAAAATTCATAAACATAAACATTGTAAACACAAACCTCCCTTCGATGTGTGGATTTTATTTGGAATGTGGGTATCCTTGTGAGCCAAGTGCAAGCTATGAATGGTTTTAATATAAAGAGGGAGCTTGGTGAAGAAAGATATCTCCTCAAAATGACCTAAAAGCCATGTTTGATTCTCCTCTTACTACCTCAACAAGCAAGGGTTTTCTCACTTTTGCAAGCTTTCTAGAAATAAAATGCTCATATGAGAAAATGGATGAATATGTCTTACTTTTTTAAATGGCTAATTTGTTGAATTTATAGTCTGCATTTTTTTATACCTTCAAATAGTCTTTATTGCTCAATTGTTTTCATACTACAATTTCTTTCTTTTCCTATTCTTGTTTTCATAGCCAAGCCAAACCCACTTGCCATCCAAGTAGATCCATGGTTAACTTTTCTTAATTTATGATTAGTATGTTTTGTCTTTTTTCAATAATAAAAGCAAGTTTTGAAATTTTTGTATCTCTTAGTATAAAAAGAAAATTTGCTCCTCTAGGTATTGTCTTCATTGGAAAGTTAATGTAGATGAGAGTAACTTGTGTCAATAGTGGAGAGTAGAAGAACTTGAGTGATCAAACCCCTTTTCTCATTCAAATGATAGTAAAAAATGGAGTATGGGGCCTATATTGAATTCTACTAGAATGTGGGAGGATGATGGTTTTAAATGTATTCTAGATCTGATTTGGAACATTGTGCACGTGATAGGCATGACTAGGAATAGGTATGAATTTTGAATTTTTAGGGTTTCTACATGGCTCTATAAATTGTTTAGGGTCTCGTAATAGTGTTAAGGGTGTCATATCAATGTTTAGGATGTCGCATTAGTGAATAGTGTGTCCCAAATGTATTATTGGTGGTGACACATTAGTGTTTTATGTCATATCAATATTTCAGTGTTTAGGGTATCATATTAGTTTTTAAGATATCATTTGATTGTTTACGGTGTCATATTAGTGTTAATTTTTCCTAATTATGTTATTTAGGATAAACCCTAAATTCTAAACGTTCAACCTTAAGTCATAAACCCTAAAGCTTGAACCCTAAGTCCTAAACCCTAAACCATAATCCTTGAACCATAAGCCCTAAACCTCATACCCTAAACCCCAAACCCCTAAACCCTAAACCCCAAACCCTAAACCCTAAGCCCTAAACCTTGAACCTTAAACTTTAGAAAATAATTATAGTTTTCATTATTATTATTAATTAATATATTTGAAACTATAAGAAAAGGTAGCAATTTGATGTCATATCTATTACCTAATACTTTGTAAATAGGAACAAATCTATGTGCTTGATATACACAAGGACAAATATAACATGAAACTTTATCTTAAGTACAAATATATCAAACAATTGTTTGGAAGCATCTTTTCAAAACGAATGACGTGGTCAAATATTTTGTTTAGTATATAGACACTAAATAATAGTGTGAACTAGTTTATTATTATGGTATTATTGTATTCACGTGTTTGTTAATAAATGATAGAGGATTCGGTAATTTCTACAATTTGTGTTTATTAATCATTGGTATGAGACTAGTTAATTATGTTGATATTATGTTGGTATTGGTTAAATATGCATGTGATCTTCGAGTTGTTAGTTGTGATTTCATTGCTCTTAGTTGTTTTAAATTAAATACATTAGGAAAAGTTTGATTTCTTGGATGCATTATAGTTGTAAATATTGTGAATGTGGATATCATTTGTATGTGTGTATATATATATATATTATATATTAGTTGTTAAATATTGGTAATTGTAATGTTGTGAATGTTTAATGAAAGTTGAAGATATAAAATTATGTGATATCATACTTTAACTCTCAATTTGGCATATGGGGACAAGTGCCTCTGCAAAGACAGAATCGGTGTGTGCTTGAAGGGGCTTGCCCCTTAGGATGCCACATCGATACGCCCAACTATCATTGTGTGATGAAGGGGCTTGCCCCTTAGGATTCCGCATCGATAGTTGGGTGGTATACTTGTGCTAAGAAGAGGTTTTTAAAGTCACCCACTACCCTCCACTCAGAAATGCACCCTCCCGTAATATCACAACCATCCCTTTTGCAATGGATGGTTGTGATATTATGGCAGGGTGCATCTTGAGTGAAGGATAGCCATTGGCATTTTTCGATACTTGAATTTGTCATGGATATTAGCTTTCTGATGTTGTGATTATTTTATCATAGTGGATGATGTATATTTGATTTGACATGTATCATACTAACGTTAATTGTATATTTTTGTTTGCATGTGTGTTGTTGTATTCAGTTTGTATTTTGCGTGGTGAAAATGAATACACGAAGCTCAATTCCTCCTAATCCCATAGGGATAACGTTGACAACTCCCAAATTCCAAAGGGAGGAATGCTTTAGGAGGTCCACATTTGTGGTCTATATAGACCATCATCAATAGAATAAGCCACCCAAACCGTAGAAATTGCAGCCATGGTTAAGGCCCGACTCAATTTGCCAAAAACTTTTGTTATTTATTTGTCTAAGTTCCACACTATAGGGCCCCATTCGCGAGGATATGGTCTAGCTTATGACACGATGGAGGATGCCCAAAAGTATGAGCCTCCACATAAGCTAAGAAAGATGGGAGTTCCGGTCATAAAACCGGCGATAGATCCAAAAAATTGTGCAAAAAATATTGCACATGGAAGCAAGCTCCAAGTTTGCTGCTAAAAACAAAAAAAAATAGTTACTATTTTTTATGTTTTGTTCTAAAAACTTATGACGTGTTTGAAAAAAACCTATATAAATATTTAATTTTTTTTCGGATGTTGATTCACACCAACTTAAATATATTTCATTTTGTTGTTCGAATATATTCTTGATTCACACGAGCTTAAATATGAAATATGTTTTGCATTGGATTAAATATGTTTTCCTTAGTATTAATATGTGTTTCTATGGATTATAGTTTTAAAATTACTAATGTTTAGATATTTTATAGCAAGTTTAGATTATTAAAATTCATTTATGTTAAAATTATATTTAGGTAGGAAATGTGTAATGGTAACGATTTTCTAATTCACTAAGTATGGGATTATCATCATTTGTCCAATTTAGGATTGTATTGGTGCAATTATCATTTCCAATCATTTATTTATGTGTAAAGAGTGTTCTAATATGAGTTCAACTCATATAGAGATGCACATGTAGCCTACTTAATATACATAATATAGAAAACCAATATTGTTTGAAAAGGAGTTAATTCTAGAGAACTCGAGTACTCATTGAAGCATGTAATTTTAATACTAGATATACATTACAATGGTTATTTAGTGAATAAACTATAACAATTATTAGAATGTCATTCGCAATACTATAGGCTATAACAATTATTGGAATGTCATTCACAATACTATAACTAATCAAATGTTTATAGATATTGATATTGCAAATAGATTGAAATCTATCTATTCATAATAGACTAATCAATTTATTAAGTGATTTATTCAAATTTAATATTTACCCATTACATTTATAAACTCATAATTATAGGAAAACATATTTTTAAAAAAATCTAAATTGTGTTTGTATTAATTATATGTTAGCAACATAAAGTTATCTATTCAGAAAATGAGTGGAATGGAACCAAACCCGTGATTACGATTCCAATATATTCCAAAATATATTTGCACTTTAGTCTAACATACGAAATATGAAGTTTTAGTATTGTAAGGAATACAATGTTTTAATACAATGTTTCCCAAAAAGAAGTCGCTCACGAACACATGACGTTAACTCATTTAGAGTGTATGTCTCTAGAAAAAGTACTAACTCCATTGACTCTCCAATAAGAAATCGTTATTAATGAATGAACTCAGGAGAAAATGTTTTAGGGCCTTGTCATATGTTAAATTACAGATGTTTGTATTGAAAAAGTCAAATTAGAAGTGTTCATTCTATTTTTTTATGTTTGCTTACGATATATTTTTGTCCATTGTAAAGGTAAGCATGGTTTCCATTTGGAGATTGGAAATTCATGGAGTGTCGAAATACCTCCAAAAATCTTGCATGTTCATCATTCATATTATACGACCCTGATGGAAGCAAGATAGTAGAAAGAGGTACAATTGTCAGAAATGCCACTATGACCTTCCACCAGGCTGAGTATAGGGCGTTGATATTGGGTCTTGAGGAAGCGATACACCACGATGTTCGGAACATTTGTGTGTTTTCTCACGATATGCTTGTTGTGAAACAAATGACTGGTGTATACCAATGTAACAATGTAAATCTTTCAATTCTTTGAGTTCAAGTGCTAGAGAGTGTATCTCGCTTTGTGAAATGTTCATACGTGCATGTAAAAGTTAACAGAGGTAGGTTAGATGTATGTCAAGTGTCTAGGGACACTATAAACCAAGAAGTGGTAGCTTTGCTAGCACTTTCCATGGAAGACATTTCAATATGATATATGTACACACTGTATTTCCTTTTTGCGTAATGGTAGACATACATTATTTATTAGATTGTGAATAACTAATATTATGTGAATTGTCTCTAGCGTATATATTATATATTTTGTGGATAATATGATGATACATCATATAGTGTTGGTTGATAAACCGGGCATTTTGGATACATCATGCTTTATCCTATCTTCTCTTTTAACACACTTGCAATTCACATTTCATGTTTACTTTGGAAACATCTAGAGTCGAGTATCCAGTTTTGAAAAAAATAATGTGTGCGGCTAATTTTGTCACAAATCATTTATTGTGCATGATTTTCTCAATATGAATGCAAAATATGAATAAATAAGTTCATGCACCATTTGTTTCAGTTTAACTTGTTTTACAATGTGTCACTTCAACGATGGTTATGACAACGCACATGAACGAAACATGCGGAAGCTCGGCGACGACATGGGTCGATCCATGTTCACAATCCATTCTTATGTTTTCGGGAAGACATAAATAATGAGATGGTAATATATAACTTTGTGAACATTAATTGTTTGTCATAGTAACAATTATGTCATTTGTTGGGATAACAATTATGAAATTGTTGTCTTTTCATACAGGTTTCTTCACATTCCATGATGATAATATTCAATATGTGAACATTACTTCTTTTTCAAAATACTTAATATTTTATGTTGGGCTAATAGTTATGCACTTGGACTCCCTAGATACAAGTACCTTCACATCACATGGCATGTACACGTTTTTTGCAAGCGTCACAGAGGAAGCAAAGGGAGATGATCCTCCAATAGTTGATGGCGATACATCAGATGGTCCTTCCGAGCCCATTCACTCAGATATCCATGAGCCACCCATAGAATATAAAACCAAATATGTTAATGGTCATATTCATGTTATGTCTGTCAGCATGGATCATGTGTTGATAGTGGGGATGTTAGGTTTTCGAGTTGCATAGACTAAATAGACATCGCCAAGTAGAACACAATCTTCCCTCCATGGAACCTCGTAAGCATGGCATAAGCATATGGGGAAATGATCACCTATCTCTCAAGATAGAAGCAGGGCATACGTGCAAAAGAGGGAGGTGGATGTGAACTACGTCCTGAGGCAATGATTCTACTTGCAGCGGAGGAGGGTTATCGATCGAGTTTGCAAAAAGAATGCAAATATCGATTCAGGAGTTGAGCCAAGAAGGAAAGAGGGAGGTGGATGATGCAATGCATGCCTATGATTCAGCGGATGTGAAAGGTGAGAGAGAGAGGAGCATTGGTTGAGAGTGAGAGGAAATAAAAACTCAAATATCGGAACAGAGGTAAATTTAAGATTAGTATAGTATTTTATATATTATGTTTGGTTGGAAATCAAAAACTTGATATTCTATCATGAACAGAAGCTAGAGAAGAGGGTGGAACAAGTAGAAAAAATGTTGACCCCCTACGAATGATAACGTAAGTAATTATTGGTCTTTCGTAAGTAAAGATACAATGTAGTTTTTGTGTATTTTTGTATATACTAACTTGTAGGCATGCGTAGGATTATGACATTCCCTTGTGTCAACTCTTACACCAACAGAGACACTCGATTCATAGTGAAAAAATAGAGAGAGGTAAAAACCACTTAACACGCACTTGAAAAATGTATGTTGCCTTATGTTGTTGATACTTTAATTGTCTTGATGACTCGATTGTTATAGGTGGACATTTGCGATAAGACGCCCCCTTCTCAATCAACATGTGGTCTCGATCTTATTGGAGAGATAGCTTCACGTGAGGTAAGAGAGGCAGAGATGAAAAATCCCGAGTTGCAGCTTCTTTTCCAGTCGAGGAGAGAGAGGGTGACGAGGGGAGGCACGAGGAGAGGGACACAAACACCATTGTTGGCAGTACGAGAGAGGGTGGAACTGGACTGGTAAGTTATTGAATGTTCTCATTTGATTTTCTATATTCTTTTTTGGTGAAATTAAGAAAAAGTTATTAATGCAATTGAGATTGTCATTATTCTAGGATTTTCTGATGGGGTCAAAGTCAGGTTAATGTCAGATGATATGGTTGTCATGAGAGGAGTGGTTTGTGATAGTAGCCCACACACGTGAAGTGTCATGGCATCACACTCCCCAAATTTACTGTCAAAGTGATTATTTCTGAGGCCATTGTTCCCACTGCTCCATTGCCCTACCCTAATACATTTGCAAACACTTTGGCAGAGTGTGTCAAAGGGTTTTCTATTTGGGATCTCAAATGATATCAGACTTGACACTCCTGAAGAGGCAAGTAGTTGTAATGAATGATTTAATTTAATTATGTGTTTAACTGAGAGATTCATCTACGTTCACTTATTTACTATATGGTTGGCTTTCAGGATGATGCGGTACAGTTGAGACAATGCGCCATACTCGGATAAAGACATCGGATGCCCCACCCATTCTTGGCATCACGCCAAATTCTATTCATAGAAATGAGAAGAAACATATTAGATTTTATGATGGAGTATTGTCTGTCGCTAACACTAGGCAACGAAGGAGATGAAAACCTTTATGTATAACATTGATTGTGAGGAGTCATATTAGTATATATGTGTATATGATGATGATGTTACTTTAATGTGTTTGAGGTTTACGACTTAGTATTGCATTATTGATATATTGAATATGGTTTGTGGTTATGGGTTACATAGAGTTATCCATTTACGATCTGTTTATAATGCATTAGATGGTTTTTATTCTTGTTATGTGACATTCCATTTACTTGTATAAATGATGATGTTGTCACTGTGTATCTGGTTAATGTATTAATGTGACTATGGATTGTGGATTACGGTTTTTGGTATGTGGTTACATAGTTGAGTTCTTATTCCTTGTATGCTGCTTGGGTTTGACGTGTTCAATAATTAATCACAGATAATTCACAATTTTTTTTCAAATTTTGTGTATTATGGATTACGGCTTGTGGTTTATCATTACATAGTTGCGTTCTACATCCATGTATGCATACTTGGGTTTGATGTGGTTACTGAAACTTTCATATATATTTCATCCATGATAATATTTTTTTACGTATAAGTTAAGTGCATTATTTCCTTTCTAATTATGTTTGAATGGTAACAAATAATAATCGATTGTTATAATACAAGTTTATTTAGATGGCAAGACTAAAGAAGACTGAAAGCGCAAGGCTTCACTAATGTGCAGAACCAAATGATTATGAATCATTCGATAGTGACACTTATCCATTCAAAAAGAATGCAAAGAGCTCTACAAACAAAGATGTCGGTGCTACACAAGAAGATGAGCCTTCCCCATCAGTTCGTATGGATTTAGAAATGAAACTTGTAACAAAGAAGACAAAGATATATCAAAACCAGTGTGAAAGCTTTGCATTGGAAAATTTATATTTTACGAAAAAAACAAGGAAATATTGGATGAAATAGGAGAAATTGCCTCAAGGCAGATGGAGTTGGAGCTCGAGGTTCAGGAGTTAGAACTGAAATTAAGAATTGGGAGACAATGCGTGAAGTGGACAAAAAAAAAGTGTTCGCAAATCATGTAGCAAACTTTAATACCATTCTTAAAACACACAAAGATCAGAAGGAAGTATGGAAGAAGATGTACATGCAGGCCAAGGTGGCAATTGAGGAAAAAACACCAGGCACTCCCACCCAAGACAATGATAACAAATGAATATACCAGTCATAGAAATTTTATATTTCACTTACATATTTGACAAATTTTACTTATATATTAGACATATATGTATAGATATTGATTATGTGGTATGCAAAAAATTAGTTATATTTGATGAATTTTTCCTTTTTAGCATAATAGATGATATGGATAGACGTATGTGGTTAAATTATGATTATTAGATGTATGTGATTTTACACTAATATGGTTGTTTTTCGGTTGATGTTATGATGTGCACATTAATTAGTATTTAGATCATGTATTTCAATTGTTATATCTGGTATGCGATGTGATGAATAAGGAAGAGTAATACAAGTGTGATTAGAAGACAAGTGTGATTAGAAGACAATTGTATATATGTGTGATGAGGTTGTTACTTTAATGTGTTTGACGTTTACGATTTAGTATTACATTCTTGTTAAATTGAATATGGTTTGTGGTTCTGTTTATAGCACATTAGATGGTTTTTATTCTTGTTATGTGACATTCCATTTATTGTATAAATAATGATGTTGTCACTGTGTATATGGTTAATGTATTAATGTGACTATGAATGTGGATTATGGTAAATGGTATATGGTTACTTTGTTGGGTTTTGCTTTCATGTATGGTATATGGTTACAATTACGTTTGAATGTTAACAAATATTAATTGGTTGTTTAAATACAAGTTTAATTAGATGACAAAAAAAGAAGGTTGGAAAGCGCAAGGCATCACCAGTGCGGAACCGAAAGACTATGCAAAATTCTATAGTCCCAGTACTAATGTGTTCAAAAAGACTGTAGAGAGCCCTACAAACAAAATGTTGAAGTTGGACAAGAAGATGAGTCATCCCCATCAGTTCGTATGGAAATAGAACTAAAACTTGCAATGAACAAGGCAAAGTTTTATAAAATCGAGCGTGAAAGACTTAGACTACAATATTTAAAATTGTCAAAGATAAATAAGGAATTATTGGACCAATTACTAGATGCTTCCTCGAAGAAGATGGAGTTGGAGCTTGAGGTTCAAGAGTTGGAATTAGAAATTAAGAATTGGGAGACAACATGTGAATCCAACAAAAAAGTGTTCGAAAATCAAGTAGCAAGTTTTAATTCCATTGTTAAAATTCATGAAGGTCACAAAGAATTATGGAAGAAGATGTACATCTTGGCCAAGGCATCGACTGAGGAAAAAAGTACCAGTCGCTCACACCGAAGACTGTCCAAGTGACCTTTGACATAAAATATGACTTTGTAATAAAATGACACTTTCCATGTGACCTTTGACATCAACAGGTGTTGGTTAAACGTATATTTTAGTTTTTAAAAGAGTAAATAATAATTATACCATCAAAACATAATAAAAAATTAGAAGGTTTTAAAATCTAATAACAAGATTTAAATTGGAATAAGATTTAAAATGTGTGAGTATTGTGAATGTTACTTCTAGTTAATGTACATATTATAGAGAATTTGAATTTCAAGTTCTCATTGAAGCATGTAATTTTCATACTGCGTATACATTACAATGGAATGATCTTAGTTTAAATGTGTGTTACCATTCATTAAGACTACAAAATTGTTTTCATTGGTTCAAGTGTAACTTCTCATCTTCTCATAGTTTTTTTGCAATGTTATACAGATTCGATGTAAATGTTTTGGTATAAATGTATAAATGGTTTTTCAAAGTGCTTGAAAAACATCATGCATTTTTCAACGTGGCGGAATACACAACTTGTTTCTCATCACTTTGGAAAAACTCAACCCTTCTCCACCTAACAAGTAGTTGATGTGGAGTCAATGTTTACAACAAGAAGGAAAAGCACCGTGGGTTGCGCCTTTTGGAGAACGGGATCGGGTTTTCAAAGTGCTTGAAAAACATGTGTTTTTTTTCAACGTGGTGGAAAACGCACCCCATTTTCCATCACATTGGAAAAATTCAACCCTTCTCCACCTAAAAGTAGTTGATGTGGAGTCAATGTTTACAACAAGAAGGAAAAGCACCGGGTTGCGCCTTTTGGAGAATGGGGTCGGGTTTTTCAAAGTGTTGAAAAACACCATGCATTTTTCAACGTGGTGGAAATACACCCATTTTTCCATCGCTTTGGAAAAAATTCAACCCTTCTCCACCTGACAAGTAGTTGATGTGGAGTCAATGTTTACAAAAGAAGGAAAAGCACCAAGGGTTGCGCCTTTTGGAGAACGGGGTCGGGTTTTTTGAAGTGTTGAAAAACATCGTGCATTTTTCAACGTGGCGAAAATACACCCCCATTTTTCTCGCTTGGAAAAATTCAACCCTTCTCCACCTGGACAAGTAGTTGATGTGGATTCAATGTTTACAAAAGAAGGAAAAGCACCACGGGTTGCGCCTTTTGGAGAACGGATCAAGTTTTTCAAAGTGTTGAAAAACACCGTGCATTTTTCAACGTGGTGGAAAATACACCCCATTTTTCTCATCACTTTGGAAAAATCAACCCTTCTCCACATGAAAGTAGTTGATGTGGAGTCAATATTTACAACAAGAAGGAAAAGCACCACGGGGTTGCACCTTTTGGAGAACGTGATCACATTTTTCAAAGTGTTGAAAAACACATGTGCATTTTTCAACGTGGTGGAAAACACACCCCATTTTCCATCACATTGGAAAAATTCAACCCATATCCACCTGATAAGTACTTGATGTGGATTCAATGTTTACAACAAGAAGGAAAAGCACCAGGGGTTGCGCCTTTGGAGAATGGAGTCAGGTTTTTCAAAGTGTTTGAAAAACACCATGCATTTTTCAACGTGGTGGAAAACACCCCACTTTCCATCACATTGGAAAAATTCAACCCTTCACCACCTGATAAGTACTTGATGTGGATTCAATGTTTACAACAAGAAGGAAAAGCACCGGGGTTGCACCTTTTGGAGAACGTGATCGCGTTTTTCAAAGTGCTAAAAAACACCGTGCATTTTTCAACGTGGTGGAAAATGCACCCCATTTTCCATCGCATTGGAAAAATTCAACCCATATCCACCTGATAAGTATTTGATGTGGATTCAATGTTTACAAAAGAAGGAAAAGCACCGTGGGTTGCACCTTTTGGAGAACATGGATCACATTTTTCAAAGTGTTGAAAAACACCATGCATTTTTCAACGTGGTGGAAAACACACCCCATTTTCCATCGCATTGGAAAAATTCAACCCATATCAACCTGATAAGTACTTGATGTGGATTCAATGTTTACAACAAGAAGGAAAAGCACCATGGGTTGCACCTTTTTTGGAGAACATGGGGTGTTTTTTTAAAAGTGTTGAAAAACACCATGCATTTTTTTCAACGTGGCGAAAAATGCACCCATTTTCCATCGCATTGGAAAAATTCAACCCTTCTCCACCTGATAAAGTATTTGATGTGGATTCAATGTTTACAACAAGAAGGAAAAGCACCGCAGGTTGCGCCTTTTGGAGAACGGGGTCGGGTTTTTCAAAGTGTTGAAAAACACCATGCATTTTTTTCAACGTGGTGAAAAATGCACCCCAATTTCCATCACATTGGAAAAATTCAACCCTTCACCTCCGATAAGTACTTGATGTGGATTCAATGTTTACAAAAAGAAGGAAAAGCACCATGGGGTTGCACCTTTTGGAGAACGTGATTGTGTTTTTCAAAGTGCTGAAAAACACCATGCATTTTTCAACGTGGTGGAAAAATGCACCCCAATTTTCCATCGCATTGGAAAAATTCAACCCTTATCCACCTGATAAGTAGTTGATGTGGATTCAATGTTTATGACAAGAAGGAAAAGCACCACGGGTTGCACCTTTTAGAGAACGTGATCGCATTTTTCAAAGTGTTGAAAAACACCGTGCATTTTTCAACGTGGCGGAAAAAACCCCTTTTTCCATCGCTTGGAAAAATTCAACCCTTCTCCACCTAATAAGTAGTTGATGTGGATTCAATGTTTACAACAAGAAGGAAAAGCACCGGGGTTGTGCCTTTTGGAGAACGGGGTCGGGTTTTTTAAAAGTGCTAAAAACACCGTGCATTTTTCAACGTGGCGGAATACATGACCTATTTCTCATCACTTTGGAAAAACTCAACCCTTCTCCACCTGATAAGTAGTTGATGTGGATTCAATGTTTACAACAAGAAGGAAAAACACCGGGTTGCACCTTTTGGAGAACATGATCATGTTTTTCAAAGTGCTGAAAAACACCATGCATTTTTCAACGTGGTGGAAAACACCCATTTTCCATCGCATTGGAAAAATTCAACCCATATCCACCTGATAAGTACTTGATGTGGATTCAATGTTTACAACAAGAAGGAAAAGCACTAGGGTTGCACTTTTGGAGAATGTGATCACGTTTTTCAAAGTGTTGAAAAACACCGTGTGTTTTTCAACGTGGTGGAAAAATACACCCCATTTTCCATCACATTGGAAAAATTCAACCCTTCACCACCTGATAAGTAGTTGATGTGGATTCAATGTTTACAACAAGAAGGAAAAGCACCATGGGTTGCACCTTTTGGAGAACATGATCACATTTTTCAAAGTGTTGAAAAACACCATGCATTTTTTTCAACGTGGTGGAAAACACCTCACTTTCCATCACATTGGAAAAACTCAACCCTTCTCCACCTGACAAGTAGTTTATGTGGAGTCAATGTTTACAACAAGAAGGAAAAGCACCGGGGGTTGCACCTTTTGGAGAATGTGATCACATTTTTCAAAGTGTTGAAAAACATGTGCATTTTTCAACGTGGTGGAAAACACACCCCATTTTCCATCGCATTGGAAAAATTCAACCCTTCTCCACCTAATAAGTAGTTTGATGTGGATTTAATGTTTACAACAAGAAGGAAAAGCACCATGGGTTACACCTTTTGGAGAACGTGATCACCATTTTTCAAAGTGTTGAAAAACACCATGCATTTTTCAACATGGTGGAAAACACACCCCATTTTCCATCGCATTGGAAAAATTCAACCCATATCCACCTGATAAGTAGTTGATGTGGATTCAATGTTTACAACAAGAAGGAAAAGCACCGGGGGTTGCACCTTTTGGAGAACGGGTCACGTTTTTCAAAGTGCTTGAAAAACACCATGCATTTTTCAACGTGGTGGAAAATGCACCCCACTTTCCATCGCATTGGAAAAATTCAACCCTTCACCACCTGATAAGTACTTGATGTGGATTCAATGTTTACAACAAGAAGGAAAAGCACCACAGGTTGCGCACTTTTTGGAGAACATGATCACATTTTTCAAAGTGTTGAAAAACACCGTGTGTTTTTCAACGTGGTGGAAAACACACCCCATTTCCATCGCTTTGGAAAAATTCAACCCTTCCCACCTGATAAGTACTTTTGATGTGGAGTCAATGTTTACAACAAGAAGGAAAAGCACCGGGGGTTGCCTTTTGGAGAATGTGATCACATTTTTCAAAGTGTTGAAAAACACCATGCATTTTTCAACGTGGTGGAAAACGCACCCCATTTTCCATCACATTGGAAAAAATCAACCCTTCTCCACCTAATAAGTAGTTGATGTGGAGTCAATTTTTATAACAAGGAGGAAAAGCACCGGGGGTTGTGCCTTTTGGAGAACGTGATCGACATTTTTCAAAGTGTTGAAAAACACCATGCATTTTTCAACATGGCGAGAAAATGCACCCCACTTTTTCATCACTTTGGAAAAATTCAACCCTTCTCCACCTAATAAGTATTTGATGTGGAGTCAATGTTTACAACAAGAAGGAAAAAAACATGGGTTGCACCTTTTGGAGAACGTGATCGTGTTTTTCAAAGTGCAAAAAACACCGTGTGCATTTTTCAACATGGTGGAAAACACCCCATTTTCCATCGCATTGGAAAAATTCAACCCTTCTCCACCTAACAAGTAGTTGATGTGGATTCAATGTTTACAACAAGAAGAGAAAATCACCATGGGTTGCACCTTTTGGAGAACGGGATCACGTTTTTCAAAGTGCTTTGAAAAACACGTGCATTTTTCAACGTGGTGGAAAAACACACCCCACTTTCCATCGCATTGGAAAAATTCAACCCTTCACCACCTGATAAGTAGTTGATGTGGATTCAATGTTTACAACAAGAAGGAAAAGCACCACGGGTTATACCTTTTGGAGAACGTGATCACATTTTTCAAAGTGTTGAAAAACACCGTATGCATTTTTCAACATGGTGAAAAACGCACCCCACTTTCCATCGCATTGGAAAAAATCAACCCTTCTCCACCTGACAAGTAGTTGATGTGGAGTCAATGTTTACAACAAGAAGGAAAAGCACCGGGGGTTGCGCCTTGGAGAATGTGATCGTGTTTTTCAAAGTGTTGAAAAACACCATGTGTTTTTTCAACATGGTGGAAAACGCACCCCATTTTCCATCGCATTGGAAAAATTCAACCCTTATCCACCTAATAAGTACTTGATGTGGAGTCAATGTTTACAACAAGAAGGAAAAGCATAGGGGTTTCACCTTTTGGAGAACATGATCACGTTTTTCAAAGTACTGAAAAACACCATGCATTTTTCAACGTGGTGGAAAACACACCCCATTTTCCATCGCATTGGAAAAAATCAACCCTTATCCACCTAATAAGTACTTGATGTGGATTCAATGTTTACAACAAAGAAGGAAAAGCACCAGGGGTTGCGCCTTTTGGAGAACGTGATCATGTTTTTCAAAGTGTTGAAAAACACCATGCGTTTTTCAACATGGTGGAAAACGCACCCCATTTTCCATCACATTAAAAAAATTCAACCCTTCACCACATTACAAGTAGTTGATGTGGAGTCAATGTTTACAACAAGGAGGAAGAGCACCATGGGTCGCACCTTTTGGAGAATGAGGTTAGGTTTTTCAAAGTGCTAAAAAAAACGTTGCATTTTTCAACGTGGTGAAAAATGCACCCCATTTTCCATCCACGTTGGAAAAATTCAACCCTTTTCAACACTTTGAAAAAGCTTGATGTGGATTCTCCAAAAAGGTGCAACCCAGCACTTTGCTTTCCTTCTTGTTATAAATGATCATTGACTCCACATCAAAAGTACTTTTAGGTGGAACGTGATCATTTTTCAAAATTTTTCCAAATGGAAAATAGGTGTATTTTTTTCACGTTTAAAAACACACACTGTTTTTCACAAGACTTTGAAAAATTCAACACGTTCTCCAAAAACGTGAAGAATGCTTTTCCTGGAGTCTTGTTTAAACAATTCCACATCAAGTACTTTCGTGTTGGGATAATTCAACCCTTTGAATTTTTCAATGCAATGGAAAATGGGATGCATTTTCACCATTGTTGAAAAAACGTAAAAGTGTTCAAAGCACTTTGAAAAACCAACCCCATTCTCCAAAAGGTGCAACCCCACTTGCTCTTCCTCCTTGGAAAAATATCAACCATTGACTCCACATTAAGTACTTTTGATGATGAGAAATGTTTAATTTTTCAATGAAGGAAAATGGGATGCATTTTCCACCACATTTTGAAAACACTGATCGGTTTTTTCAAACTTTGAAAAACACGTGAACATGTTTCTAAAAAAAAATGCACCCCACTTTTCCATCACATTGAAAAATTCACTCACCTTTAACATACAAGTAGTTGATGTGGATTCAATGTTTAATTTTTCCAATGCAATGGAAAATGGGGTTGTTTTCACCAATTGAAAAACATGTGCATTTTTCAAAAATATGAAAACACATTTTTCCAACCCCAAAAATGCCTTCATAAGGAAAGATGTGGAGTCAATGTTTAATGACGCCACACGACTTTTTTGAGAAGATGATTCATCTTCATGAATGACCATGACATATGACGCCACTAAATGAGGAGTTACTGATTCCAAATAAGGAATGTAAATCCTATCGCATTGACACAAATGACAATGACATATTCTATTTTTTCAACATGGAAAATGCACCCATTTTCCAAAAATTAAAAATTCAACCCTTTTTAGATAAATAAGTAAATGTGAAATGGTAGATATGATATGGAAAGCTTAATTGAATTTTTTTTGGATAACATTAATGATTTTTTAAAGTAAATGAAAAACATTCAAGTGTTTTTTCAACGTGGTAAAAAACGCACCCCATTTTCCATGAGATGGATGAAAATAAAACCAACCCTATCCATCTTGAAAGTTTTTTGATGTGGTTCAATGTTTACAACAAGAAGGAAAAGCACCGTATGCGCTCTTTTGAGAAGTGATCGGGTTTTTCAAAGTGCTAAAAACAATAAATAGATAATTTTTCAAATGTATGAAAATGCACCCCATTTTCATCACATTAAAAAAAATAAATTCAAATTGATTAACAAGTAGTTGATGTGGTTTAATGTTTACAACAAGGAGGAAGAGCACATTCGCAATTTCATTTTAAAAAGAAGTGATCGTTGTTTTTGGAAATTTTTAAAAAACATCTACTTTTTCAATGTGCAAAAAAAAAGTAAAAGAATGGAAATTTCCATCACATTGATATGGATATAATTTTGAGGAAGAATTAAAAATGATACACATGATTTTTTTGGAAATGTGAGGGTTCTCTATATGAGAAACTCCATGTTTTAATAGCCATTTTTTTCAAATTCTAAAAATGCACCCTATATTTTACATAAGAAACAATTTTAACCCTTCTCCACATAAATAAACCTAACCCATAATGTGAATGTTATCTAAAAAACTACTTAAATATCTTGAATATGTTCTTTTTTGGGGGATTTCATTTTTTTTGTTTGAAAACATCCCTTTTCTAGGATTAAAGAAATATAAAATCCCCTTTTTCCATTTAATTTGTTCCAATAATATGGATTTTGAAAGTGATATAACCAATGAAAAAATATAAATCCCCATTTAGAAAAGCATCGTGTTTTAATTTTGGATATGGATTTTGGAGTAATATAATGAGTGAAATATATTCCCTTTTGGGATTTATACCCAACACATGAATTTTAAAAAACAAATTCAAAATGAAATGAGGGAGTATTTTGATCATTTGTAAGATAGAAAAAAGCATATTCAACCTGTATAACATATAAAGATATAAGAAAACATGCATTTTTCAACGTGGTGAAAAGTTTCATCATACTTTTTCATCGATTGAAAAATGGAACCCTATCTCCACCTAAGTAGTTTGATGTGGATTCAATGTTTACAACAAAGTAGGAAAGCACCTAGTTCAAAAGTAATTTTTTCAATGTTTTGAGAATATTTCGGATTTTTATATATTGGTAAAACACCATGCATTTTTCAACGTGGTGAAAAGACACCCATTTTCCATCAGGTTGGAAAAATTTTCAACCCTTTTCCACCTGATCAATTGATTGTATTTTGGGATAGGGCATATGGAGGAAAAGCAGCACTGGTTGATGAGAACCCTTTTTAGTGGAAAACATAAGAGGTATGAAGCATATACTTGTGAACAAAGACAACCCTTCATATAAACGTGCTTTTTCAATGGTGGAAAAGCGGAAACACGATGCATTTTTTGGAACCATGGATGATTCTAGGAAAAATCCATTTCCATGGTGAAATGAGGCTAAATTTGACTATACCAACATTCAATTTATTTACATTCATTTTTACAAGAAGGAAAAACACCACAGGTTGCGCATTTTTGGAGAACGTGATCACAATTTTCAAAGTGCTTTGAAAAACACCATGCATTTTTTTCAACGTGGAGGAAACACACCCCCACTTTCCATCAAGTTGGAAATATTCAACCCTTATCCACCTTATAAGTAGTTTATGTGGATTCAATGTTTACAACAAGAAGGAAAAAAGCACCCGGGGGTTGCACCTTTTTTTGAGAACGTGATCATTTTTCAAAGTGCTGAAAAACACCGTGCATTTTTCAACGTGGTGGAAAACACACCCCATTTTCCATCACATTGGAAAAATTCAACCCATATCCACCTGATAAGTAGTTGATGTGGATTCAATGTTTATAACAAGAAGGAAAAGCACCATGGTTGCACCTTTTGGAGAACGGGATCGGGTTTTTCAAAGTGTTGAAAAACACCATGCATTTTTCAACGTGGTGGAAAACACACCCCATTTTCCATCGCATTGGAAAAATTCAACCCTTATCCACCTGATAAGTAGTTGATGTGGATTCAATGTTTACAACAAGAAGGAAAAGCACTAGGGGTTGCACCTTTTGGAGAACGGGGTCACGGTTTTTCAAAGTGCTGAAAAACACCATGCGTTTTTCAACGTGGTGGAAAATGCACCCCACTTTCCATCACATTGGAAAAATTCAACCCTTCACCACTGATAAGTAGTTGATGTGGATCAATGTTTACAACAAGAAGGAAAAGCACCGTCGGGTTGCACCTTTTGGAGAACGTGATCACGTTTTTCAAAGTGCTTGAAAAACACCGTGCATTTTTCAACATGGTGGAAAAATGCACCCCACTTTTCCATCGCATTGGAAAAATTCAACCCTTCACCACCTAATAAGTAGTTGATGTGGATTCAATGTTTACAACAAGAAGGAAAAGCACCACGGGTTGCACCATTTTGGAAACATGATCATGTTTTTCAAAGTGCTAAAAAACACCGTGCATTTTTCAACATGGTAGAAAATGCACCCCTTTTTCCATCACATTGGAAAAATTCAACCCTTCTCCACCTGAAAAGTAGTTGATGTGGATTCAATGTTTACAAAAGAAAAAAAGCATGGTGTTTTTTCAGCACTTTGAAAACCCAACCCCATTCTTTTCAAAGTCCCCAAAAACACTTTTTTTTTCATTTGTTTCCTTTCTTCGGTGAAAACATGCACCCCTTTCTTTTCACATGTTGGAAAATTCAACCCTTTTCCACCTGAGACAAGTTACTTTGTGGAAGAATTTTATGCGTGAGAGGGAAGCAGCACTTATAGTTGTGGGGTGGAGAAATGTCATAGTTTTTTCAAAAGTGAGGCACGTGGTGGGAGTGAAAACACACCCCACTTTTGGTGGCGCATTGGAGAAAAAACCCTTCAAAAGTGTGTGGTATTTAGGAATGTGCAATAGCGAAATAATGGTTGGAGATAAAATGGTGTCAAGAAATTGTTTTATGAAATCCATGTTTTAATGATGAACAGCGTGCACATATATTTAGAATTGATGTCAACATCAATATTGTATTTTTCAACGTGGTGGAAAATGCACCCCATTTAATCAATATTAAAAAAATGGACCCATTTTTACCTTAAATAAACTAGATTTTTGAGGTTTAGATGTTGCTAGCCTTATTATAATTAAGAGAATGGAGAATTGTTTTTAGAGAATGAAGAGAAGTTTGACAAAAATTAAAGATAAAAACATAGGCATTTTTCAAAAAGAATGTAAAAATGCAACATATTTCCATAAGATTTCAATATAAAAATAAAACACTTGTCACCTTGACTTCCTAAGTAGTATGATGTGGATGAGATGACTCACAGAGGAGGAAAGCACTAGGCATGTCACACACTTTTGAAAAACATAAACATTAGTTAAAAGTAAAAACATCATCTGCGTACACCCTTTTCACATTGGAAATATCACTAATAATTTTCATTCGCCAAAAAATGATGTCCTTTCGAAAAGACAAGAAATATTATAGTTGATTCATATGCACAACTCTCTTCAAGCCAAGCTTATCCACCATTTATTGGGAGACTTTTTTAAAGTTTAAATAAGGTATGGTGATTTTTCAATATTGGAAAAAATAAAAACTACAATTCCATCGCATTGGAATAAAACATGTCAATCCACCTGGATAAGTTTTGAATTGTTCATTTTTAAACCAAAACCGAAGTTGAAAAGAACAATTGGTATAAGACGCAGAGGTAGGTGCACTTTTGACACTAAGAGTTTTTTAAGGGAGTCTGAAAAACATCATGTAGTTTTACATTCTCCAAAAGGTTGAGGAGGTTAAAGTGGACGTGAAGGAAACATCTTTGGAAAAACATCGTGGGAAACACGCTAGAAAAAACCAAATTTAATGCAAGTAGATAAAATGTGGTTTAGGTGGCATGGAAATTAATGTGTTAAAAAGTGGAAAACTATAAATAGGGAGTCGGGGTAAGTTATTTTCACACCTTTTTTTACTTGTAGAAGAGCTCTTGCATTTTTTTCAGGGCATCCTTGGAGAAATTTGCCAAAATCACGTCGAAGTGAAATAATTCAAACCGGATTGGAACAGAGTACATGGGCATGCATCTAAAGTGGTTGATTGGGAAGATTATGAAGGTTTTAACGTTCTCTTGGAAGAAAGGGTTTATAGGTTTTTTGAGAAAATAGGGGTCGGATTTTTCAAATTTGTGCGAAAACATGGAGCATTTTTTAGCAAGTGGAAAAGAAACCCCTTTTTCCATCACATTGGAAAAAACTCAACCCTTTCTCCACAAGAAAGTATTTGCATGTGGATCAATGTTTCACCCAAGAAGAAGGAAAAGGGAAAGGGAAAGCCATTTTTGGAGAACGTGATCGACATTTTCAAACTAAAAAAAATATGCAGAGATATAATACCTAGATGGGGTAATTGGGGATGCACCATCTCACATGTGAAAAAAATGGTTATAAGTGATTTAACCATAGGATGATCCAAGTGAGAAAGATATTACATTGGAGCTTGTTCACCTTACAGAGAAAGAACAAAAGATGACATACCAATGTATGATGACAATGAAGAAGGAAAAGCACCACGGGTTTGGCTTTTGGAGAAACGTGATCAGGTTTTCAAAATCTATGAAAAACACCGTGCCATTTTTTATTATGCCCGAGAAATACCACACCCTTTGTCATCGCTTTGGAAAAATTCAACCCTTATCCACCTGAGGAAGTAGTTTATGTGATTCAATGTTTCTACACAATGAGAATGTGGAATGATTTGCACCGTGTCACGAGGTTGTCAAGAGAAACAACTTTTTCAAAGGCATAAAAACACCTGAACGGGAAAACGCACCCCCTTTCATATTTCCAAAAAATTCAACCCTTCTCCACATAAAGATGGTTGATGTGGATTCAATTTTCACAAGTTGAGAAGGAAAAGAACAATGGACATTTTGAACAAGAGATGGTTCAAAGTGTTTTGAAAAAAACGTGATCAACGTTTTAGAGGGGCCATCTACAACATTTTCAACTTGGTGGAAAATCAAGAGGATTTCCATCGCATTGGAAAAATTCAACCCATATCCACCTGAGATAAGTAGTTGCATGTGGATTCATGTTTACAACAAGAAGGAAAAGCACCGTGGGTTGCGCCTTTTGGAGAATGGGGTCAAGTTTTTTCAAAGTGCTGAAAAACACCATGCATTTTTCAACGTGGTGGAAAAATGCACCCCATTTTCCATCGCATTGGAAAAATTCAACCCATATCCACTTGAAAGTTTTTGATGTGGATTCAATGTTTACAACAAGAAGGAAAAGCACCGGGGGTTGCACCTTTTGGAGAATGGGGTCACGTTTTTCAAAGTGCTGAAAAACATTGTCCGTTTTTCAACGTGGCGGAAAACGCACTCACTTTTCCATCGCATTGGAAAAATTCCACCCTTCTCCACTAGATAAGTATTTGATGTGGAGTTCAATGTTTACAACAAGAAGGAAAAGCACCATGGGTTGCATCTTTTGAGAACGTGATGATTATGTTTTTCAAAGTGCTTTGAAAAACATCGTGCATTTTTCAACTTATTTTATAGTGTTGAAAAAGGTTTATTTTTCAGCACTTTGATAGTAGCAATTAAACTTCGACATGATAATTTTTTACTGTTGATTACATCATTTCATCATAATTACATCAACTTTTTGTTTGTTAAAATATTTTATACTATCCATATATTACATGAGTGGTTCTACGTTGGCTAACACCACCAAGCACTTTTTTAAATACTCTAAAAATAGTCAAAGAGTAGGTCAGTTGTACACGTTCCATATTTATGTATTTTAAATATACGCAATGTACAATCTCATATACATGAATTGGAAATGTTTACAATTATAATTTAGGCCCACTCAACATGCCATACATTTACTTTCCAAAGCTCAACCTGCTCATTCTGTAAGATACACCATTTGCATATCTATTGCATCTGTACAACACAATGAATTAAATATTAGACAAGGTATCAAAGGATTTTTACCTTACATACAATAAATAAATGTTATGATATTAAGGACATTCAATACACACCTTGCGCAGATGCTAAATTGCTGAAAGATAAGCGGCGGCGGGGAGATGTTTCAGCTGCATTTGAACCACCTGCAAAATAAATGATCAATATGTTAGTCTTCACCTCCACAATTAAAATTTCTTGCAATAGTTCACACTAATAGTTCAATGTTTTAACCTGTATGTTCCATTTGTGTGGTTTGTCTCCTCTTTGCATGATTTCGTTGGGAAATTGGAAGCATTCGTAGTCTTCAACGTGATTGTTCAAATCTTCTACAATGACTGGCCTCTTACTCACACTTGCAGTGGCATTTTTTACTCACACTAAACCATGGACGCATGCGGGTGGTGGAAATCTCATTGACATCTCCTTTGAAAGCAACATCCAACATATTTGATGCTTCTAGGTCTCTCCTAAACCTTTGAACACATTCAAAGAATGTTTTTTTCTATTCATTTGTACTCAGTCGTGTATCGAAGACTGACTTCAAGAATTCTTTGGATGTGTGTTCCATAAAATCTGAATCACTTTCTATCATCAAACCACCAACCCCAACTATTTTAGGAGTTCCTGTGACGTATAAGACATTATAGAAAATTATTTATTTATACACTAGGTTTTTCAATATCATAGTACACATGAATACACAATGCCACCTAATCATAAATATGCGTGATGAACATTATCATTGGCATCGATTAATTGATTGAAGGCATTAACAACTAACCATCAACTGTCAGTGAGTGTCGAGGTGGCGAGGAGGGGCCATCCCATAACATGCCATCATTTACAGTGCTTGTCTCTGCATAGGTATTGGCTGCTACATGAGAAATGAAAACAATTTCAACACGATGCTTTTTTCATTACAACTTATGCTTAACAATCTATATCACTACTTGCCACATACGATGACATTAAATTACCTTCAACTTTTGTTATATGACAAAGAGGGGCCATGTCTCAGAACGTGTCTTCATTTACCCTGCTTGTCTCCCCATAAGTATTGCCTCCTGCATGTGAAATGAAAATAATTTCAACATGATGCTTATTTCATTACGACTTATGCTTAGCAATCTATATCACTACTTGCCACATACGATGACATTGAATTACCTTCCACTTCGCTGCTTAGATACGGTGAGGAGGGGCCATCACAGAATGTGTCTTCATTTATCCTACTTGTCTCCCCATAAGTATTGGCTCTTGCACATGAAATAAAAATAATTTCAAAACGATGCTTATTTTGTTACGACTTATGCTTAGCAATCTACATCGGTAACATATGATGGCATTGAATTACATGTCACTTCGGTGCTTGATATGATGACATCGACACATATTGCTTGCGAAAAATCCAACACCTTCAACACGTGCTTACATGTGTTTCCTCTAATATCCCAAGCACATTCGCATACGTCCAAGGCTCTGCATTTCCTTACCAAATACCATGTGCTTCTAGTTGTTTGGCCTCACCCACAATTGATTGCAATCAGGCGTAATTGCAAGGCAATCTGTATCAAGAATACTCTTTGCTCTCTCAACCACTGTCAATAGATGTCTTTCTTTTTTGAAATTGGTCAAGAAGCTAGATTTTTGTAACTTCCTCTTGTGTTTGTAAAATGGCTCCACCTTGTACACAAGTGTGTAGAACAAATAGTCCATCCGCGAGTACATTTCTTTTGTCTATCACACAAGTATCTAGTCTTCAAAAATAATGGTAGGACTCGATGGATGCGTTTGTTTCTTGATTTGCATGGGAGAAGTTTCTAAAATTTGTTGCCCACATAGCTATCAAGCGACACGGATTGAAAATCAGTGACATTATAAACCAAGAATTATAATTGATGATAATTAATAAGGAAACACACAAAGGATCGCACTCACCAACACATTCTTTTCTCTCACACCATGTATTCTGAAGTACTCGAGGAACTTAGTTTCCTCTTTGAATTCATTAAAGAAGTCTTGAATGATTCAAATGTGTGCTCGTGATGCATTTCGAACCATACATGATGGTACCTAGTCTCTCAAAATCTTCCACCTAGACTCCTTGCTACAATACTTGTGCATGTTTTTCAACCATGCCCTACACACATGCCATAGGCATAGCACTACACGACAACCAAAAACACACATGATGGCTTGGATTTCAACCGACATCATCCGTAATGAACGCATTGATCTGCCAATCAGCACGAAGGCATTTTCCTCATTTTTGGACTTCCGCCAACCACCCGTAAATATCTTCAATTTTATTCCTCGAAGAAATGGCCCATGCTACGGCACACCCTAGCTTCTTTCTCATAAAAAACAAGCAATGTGTATAATTGGTATTGTAAGAAATATGACATCAAATGGTAACATGGGGTTTAATATAACAAAAAGGAATAATATTAATGATACGTAAATTACACATCATTTCAAAATTCATTCCAATTACTTACACCATATTTGTTGGTAGCAAAACGTCGAGTCCATGGAGATTATGGAATTGTGTGAATGTTGAACCATTCTCTCACACATCCACGGTGTTTGCAACCCCATAATGAATGGAACGGTGGTTCCATTTGGGTATTGATAGTAGAAAAATATGTCTCTTTCCTCTCGCATGCCATAAGTTCATGCTCATGGCATCATCGGCATGCTTTTGAGACCTTCTGTAGCGAACTCTTTTCCACACGTTCACCACGTCCTTTCTTGTCATGTATTCATCCCTCCTGCTCGATATACCCACGTTTGATGGATCCTCTATATATTTATCATACACCGTGTCCACGGTGACTCCCATTAACAAAAGACTCTCGATATAAGTTTTGCATTCATTTGATAAGTACGGGGCAACATTCAAAGAGATCATTAATGGTATTTTCATTCCTCCCATGACAACACTCACCATTTACATCACAATGAAATGATGGTTGTATAATATTATGGTCGTTTTCGGTCTCCCATAAAAAACCTTCACATTGAAATGACATTGGAAACCCCTTTTAATTATACACCTACTCACTTTGTCACTTGTTACTGACTTATTTCTATTGTCGTCTGACCATACAAACACCAATAGCTGCATTAAAAATGGTAACATCAAATGCTATACAACTGTTTATGAAAATAACGTACAAAAAAATAATTTGTTAGCGAATTTCCAAACCTAGAATATGACTTGGTTGTATGCGGTTTTGGATTTTCTATATTTGTTGACTTGTGATTTGTGCGGGTGA
Organism: Taxus wallichiana var. yunnanensis; assembly: GCA_018340775.1. Classification (NCBI taxonomy): domain Eukaryota; kingdom Viridiplantae; phylum Streptophyta; class Pinopsida; order Cupressales; family Taxaceae; genus Taxus; species Taxus wallichiana. Next base: position 576,797,411 of record CM031234.1, on the reverse strand, counting down.
AGGTAGTCTCAAAACTTTCATTAGAACCTTCCCCCTTTAGAAATGCATGTAGTCTTGAGCGGCGGTATGGCGGCACAAATGTCGACGTTCGGCTCATCCCCTATTGGTGTCCATTCTAGGTCATCATATGAAAACTGACTCTTTTCCTCTATAATCTCTTGGACATGAAGATCGATCATGCTCTGCCATTTGGGCCTCCTTCCCATCCTAAAAATTATTACATGCGTTTTTGTATCGTTAATGAAATAATTATTTCATACTTACCAAAATAAATTTTGACTTGTGATTCATCATCATCAACATGAATACCATCTTAAAACATTGGAAGCATTCAATTTTTTCTAATTCAAAAGCCACGTGTATAAAAGATAGTATTGAAATGCAAGGAAAACAACAATTTATAAATGCTACTATCAGGAAAACATATCACAATATGGTCATCTATAATGTGACAAAGAATGCGACATAATAAATATAATGAGACAAATATTGTTACAAAATTAATATTATGTCAAATACACTTATTCAATGTGGAGAGAAACTTCCATATAAAATATTATTACATTTAGCTAAAAACAATAAAAACTATCGAAACAAGAACATGTTTATTTAAAACAGAAGTTACAAATAAAAAATTAAAATATTAATAACATCTTTAAAAATATATATACATTTATGCATGCCAAAACACAATAATTAAACAACAATAAAATAATAATCATCGCAACACCCACATACCGTTCTTTTTCAAAAAATTGAACTTACAAACTAAAATTGAGGAATATAGATAATTCAAAATTTTCACACTTTTATTTGAATATAAGAATTGGTGCTAAAATTTTGAATCGTAATAAAAATTATTTGCTATACATTCTGAACAACTAGTATTCATTGGCATACTTGAACTATCTATAATATACATATAATTTATAAATTGTTAATAAATTGATGACTATTTTTAGGAACTCTTGCAGTTTTCAAACTTTTTATGTGAACACCCTTCATCTTCAGTTTACGTGGAAGCTCGTATTTTTGTATCTCTTCATTTTACAAACAGGATCGGGAGAAATTAGGCTCATGGTATTCATATTCACTTGCACAAAAAAGAGTAACTAGTACAAAACAAAAATATACAATTAACATTAGTACGATACATGTCAAATCAAATATACGTCATCCAATATGATAAAATAATCACAATATCCATGAAAAATTCAAGTATCAAAAAATGCCAACAGCTATCCTTCACTCAAGATGCACCCTACCATAATATCACAAATGTCCATTGTAAAAGGGACGGTTGTGATATTACGAGGGTGCATTTCTGAGTGGAGGGTCGGCAGGTGACTTTAAAAACCTTTGTTTAACAGATAAAGATACCACCCAACTATCGATGTACGGAATCCTAAGGGGCAAGCCCCTTCATCAAGCAATGATAGTTGGGCATCGATGTGGCATCTAAGGGCATGTCTTTGTCTTTGTAGAGGCACTTGCCCCATATGCCAAATTGAGATTAAAGTATGATATCACATAATTTTTATATCTTCAACTTTCATTAAACATTCACAACATTAAAATTACCAATATTTAACAACTAATAAATATATATATATACAAATGATCTCCACATTCTTAATATTTACAACTATAACGCATCCAGAAATCAAATTTTCCTAATGTATTTAATTTAACACAAATTAAGAGAAATGAATTCACAACTAACATTTTAAGATCACATGCATATTTAACCAATACCAACATAATATCAACATAATTAACTAGTCTCATGTACCAATGATTAATAAATGCAAATTGTAGAAATTATTGAATCCTCTATCATTTATTAACAAACACGTGAATACAATAATACCATAATAATAAACTAGTTCACACTATTATTTAGTGTCTATATACTAAACAAAATATTACAATAATAAAATAGTTCACAATATTATTTAGTGTCTATTTAGTTGTTTTTTGAATGTCACTCCTAGTGTTTTGCAGTTACTTAGAACACAATAATTTTAAGGGATTTCACTTGCGCATGTCACATGACACTATAGAGTTCAAGACATGTGGAGCAGAATATATCGACATCACATGTTGAGCTGATGTAACTTATTTAAATTTACTAACCATAGAACATGGCCTCTCAGGTTGTTTGTGCCATCTTTCTAGACCATTATCTTGGGCCATCCTCCACGCATTCCCAAGCAACTATGTAAAAATTTGCCACAAGTGTTTTCTTAAGCCATCCATGTGTATATCAAGAACATAAATTTGTTCCTATTTTCATTGTATTAGGTAATAGATATTTTTCATCGATCTCACTTATTAACATACTAGTGTAATTCCTACTTATTCTTGGAAATATTATATGATCACTAACTTCATTTAGATAATATTGTAGATTTGATTTGTATTCCTTCCACATAACAAAACATTTAATTTTTTTGCATGATTGTTTATATAAAATGAACAATAAATTTACAAATTGTTTATAACATTAACATAACATCTCTAGAAGTATTAGCTAAAAGTATTCTAATTCTAATGATGAATGGAAACATAATATTAGCTATAATTATTCTAATTCTCTCACCATAAATAATATTAAGTCACCCACATTAAATTAATTTTGGACACTTTAAACACTTATACGACACCTTGAACACTAATTAGTCACCCCACATAAAATAATTGGGATACACTAAACATTAATTTAACACCCTAAAGACTGATACAATACCCTAAAGATTGATGTGGTGTATCTTGTTTTGAAATTATGAGATAGTTTATAGTATATGAAATTAATATATACTTTCAGTGTCAAGGTTTATAAGGTCATTAAGAGTATATGAGACTATTTCTTATTTTTAGTATTTAAGTCTATATTTTGTATTTCTGGTATATAGAAGAGTCTATATTTTGTATTTTTGGTATATAGAAGATATTTTATATTATATGTGACCACTTTGTATAAAGTGTCTTTCATGTGATTCAAACTTGGATCTTCTTTTTCAAGAGTATGAGTTCTTCATCATTCAGACTCACTAGAGAATATATTAGAGGGTAAATTTTTTAAAGTTGTTTATGTGTTAAGTGAATCATTTTATCTTGTGATTATTATCGACAAATATTAAATTTTTTTAATAATGTCACGATTATTTAGAGGCCATTTTGAGATAAAACACACAAAGGTCAAATTCCACAAACATTATAGATTTAATTTAGGAGATGTTTGTAGTGTTGGTTGGTTTAGGAGATTCATGTAGTGTTGTTGAGTCATCAACTAAAGTTAGCCCAATTAACTATAAGATCGTGTTACATGTAGTGTTGTTGAGTCATCAACTAAGTTTAGCCCAATGAACTATAAGATCATGTTACATATAACATGACTCTCGTTCAAATATGTTAAAGTGAGATCTCCCTTCCATGCGTATAAGGGCCCACTCATGGTTATGAATAATTTAAAGAAATGATTCTCAAGGGATTCTCTACCAAATCCTTAAAAGTCATGAAATTTTAGAGGTGGAAATTAGGCAACTTATGTTAGACAAGACCAATATTAAGCTTTTTGAGGTTTACAATTTCGGACCATAATTTCTAAGGGCATGGTAAGTAGGCAATGTGTTGCGATAGAAAAGATCGACATTAAGTTTTGCAAGGTCATAACAAGATCATAAAAGTATTAGGATAGCAATTAAGCAACAATTACTTTTGTGGGGCTATAATAAGGACACCAAAGTTCTAGGATGTAGCAATTAGGTAATGTGATATGTTTGGACAAGACCAACGCTAAGTTTTGTGAGATTACAAGATTATGTTAAGGACACTAACTCCAGAGGAGGAAGCAATTAGGCAACGTGTTATGTTGGACAAGACAGCCACTAAGTTTTGTGAGGATGCAACGAGGATGTTGAAATCTAAGGGTGTCACATTAAGGACACTAAATTCTAAAGAGAGAACAATTTGTGAATGTGTTGTGCTAGTATAGGTCCATACTAAGTTTTGCGAGATCACAATTAAGCAATATACTATACGTTGTAGCACTACTTAACCAGTAAGAAGAGGGAATTAAGTGAGACAACCCATATTAAGGGGACTCACAACTAAGCCTCATGTCATGCCAAACAAGATATTCCAATAATACTTGGCTGGCATGGAGGAGGTGCATGTATAATTAAAATGAATAGACCCCACAACTCAAGTAACAAGATACTATATAGTATGGGTACTACCACAACTTATGCTCCTGTGTATCTATCTAATAAACATAACTGGTGCATGAATAATCAATATGGTTTTTTTTTGCCAGCAAAGTGTGGCTTTAAGGGCTAATTCAAAATCAAATATTTGACTTGAAAATCAATCATATGGGCTAATTAGTTACCATTATGCCTGTGTGTGTGTGCACACGTATGTGTTAAACTAACCTCATATAGTTGTTGATACAATATTTGAAATGATGATATAACTAATATTGAAATGCGTATAGGATATAGTCATAGGTGCTATACTTGTACAAATATTGAAGTATTCTTTGGAAATTATATTTCCATTTAATGGCCTATTGAATACATTTTTCTTATAATACCTACCATTTTTTACCGGAGGGAACACTTGAAATTTAGTTGAGCAACATTAATTAACACAAAAAAACATAAGAGATGTGTAATAGATTTTGTTGGTTAGGTTTTGGTGGCAATGCATTGAAAATAAAAAAATGTTAGGACGTTAGAAGGAATATGAACCGTGGAAATCATTGTAGATGGAACACATTGTTGGTGCCCCATGACTTCTAAGTAAACACCTCCAATGTAGAACAATAGACTGAGACTATAATTTGTTAATATAAATGATTGTGGATAAGTATTTTGAAAACGAATTAGCGGCTAACAAGAAATTATTTGATTCATGTCATTGAATGAAAATAGTAGCGGTAATGATTTTATGGAGTTGGGAATAGTTGGCCAGTAAAAATATAGAAAAAAAGAGTCTAATTTTTGAATGAATGGTTGTCTATTTGATCTTTTCTTTTATATGCTAAGATGGTTTTTAATTAATTAATTAAATAAATATTATTTAAGATATATTTGGAAAACATTTAGATCTAGATCAATTTTGAGCACCTAGTTTAAATTTGATACATAATTTTATGTATAGAAGGATTCATTGCTTATTAGTGACTCTTTATTATTTCTATCCAAATTTTATACTTATTAGTTATATATAGTCTACATTAACGAGAATGGAAAAATATTTTTAAGTCATAATAAATAGTCACAATATAAATCCCTAACATACTACAATCCTTTATATCGATACAAATGATCCCATATCAAAAACACACAAATAAAGTTTTATCTCTTGTAAAAGACTCAACTCTTACTTGTTAGGGTTCGAGAATTGTTTTACACTGATTTGTGTTTCCTTAGCCGCCGCAGGGAGATTTGAATGGAGTCGCTTTGGGAAGGGAAGAAGTGGCTAATCGCCAATGGCCGTCGAGCAGGACGTAGGTAGATCTTCAAACACATGATATTTGGTGTGTTGTATTTTTGTTGGTGTTGTCACACTATAGAAATTAGGATATTTGGTGTGCAATGGATTTAAGGAGATTGATTCATGGCTACCTGAAAGGCAAAAGTGGGAAATTGTAATAAATAAGTTAGAAAGAGTAGTTGTTGCCGTAGATCTCAGTAATGTCATGTCGCACTTTCAATCCCATCACGCAGAGGGAGTCTAGCTGAAATGATGTGAAAACCATGTTTGGGAGACTAGCGACGGCGGCGGCGCCGCCAAGTTTGTCGAGGCGAGTTTGACGGGGCCGATCACGTGACCTCCTCCGGCACCGGGCAAAATGGCCACATCATGTAGCGCATGGCATGTGGGATGGTAGGTTTTACACAAAATGCACATACATGAGTGCATTTTCGTGGAGGGTAGCTGTCTCCTAAACTGGAGGCTGTTTGACAACACCTGTAATCTCTACCATCAATGCTCTTGGCCGTATCAACGACCGTAAAATAATCTAAGCCGTCCAACTCGACCTCCGTAAAATCTAACAAACCATCCTCAGATGACAGAGCTTCAGGTAAAATACGGCCAAAATGAATCCGCCATGTGGTGAAAGATTTGGCCCTGTTCAGAGTGGATTCCTCGTTTAATTCATGGAAGACCAGCATGGGCGAAGAAGAGGGTTTGAAAGTTGTTGCAGTAGAAGGCCTAGCTCGCCGCGAGTTGTTTCTAGCCCTACTTCGTCCTGTGTTAACTCTTGTACTTCTGAGCGGGCCGAGCACAGAGTAGGGAAGGATAATATTATAAATTGGTTGGGGACTTGGAGGAAGAGGTTTGGAATGCTTTCTTCGTTTGGGATGGCGGCTGCAGTCATGGGTTTGGAATGTTTTCCTCTTGTTTTGTCCCTTCTTTGTTGTTTTCGGTTCTGTGGATCATTGCAGGGGTTTGAGACATGTTTTATTGTTTTAACTTGTATGTATGGTTGCAGAGGTTTCAGACATTGCAGGGCCTACAGTGGTGTGGCAAGCGGCTTGCGCTCAAGCAGGCTTTCCTCTCTGCCTTCTTCTATTCTTTGGATTTTAGACAACTTTGTGGATACCTGGTTCTCCAAGGTCTTTGTAGATACCTATCATTCATGCTTCTGATGCCAGTAAATTAGTGGTTCTTGGAATCTTTAGAGAAATATATATACCAATAGACCCTCCTCTACCATAGCACTAATGTGAAAGAGATTTCTCCTCAGTGCCTTAGAACTAAAGATGAAAGTGACGGATTATTAGTTTAGAAAAATAATGTTTCCAGTTCTTCACATGGATAATTGATATCCATAGCAGCGAACAGATTCTGTGGTAATATATCAATCAAGATTTGGTTTTAATTTTTGAATTTCAATCACCAATTTTTGTAGTTCAGAAGACTTTGATCTGCATTTCTTTAGACAAAGTCTTTGGTATTTGTGGGTATTTGGTTGATTCGATTGGAAAGATTGGCCTAACCTAGACAACATGATTCAGTGGAATTGAAAATGCTATACCTTTTTCTCACAGTACAAGAATGTGTACTATTCCTTTCCAAAACAACGGTAGGTACACATGTTCAAAATTGAAAATTGTAAGTCACATTCCTGGTTATATATATAGCAGGTGCTTTTGTCTGTAGCATGTTGAAATATTGACTAACCAATTAAATATATGATTACACATGGTTTTACTGCCCTATTAAGGCCATGGTCAGGCTCTATGTTGGTAACAAATTCCATCCAATAATTTTTTATTAATTAGTCTTTTGATAAATCATTGCAGGGCCTGGATATGGAGCATTTGAGGAGAATGGTCCTTTCAGAACCAATGGAAACGTTTTGGAGAAAAAGAAAGAATACAGGTACTGATTTTTATTAACATTGTATCTTGATTCCTTGCATTGATCAAATCAGTGTTTTCTCATTACTGATATTTCAAATTCAATGATGGCAGAGACAAACATGTTGTATGTAGAGAGCCCAATTGGAGTGGGATTTTCTTATTCAAATACGAGTTCAGATTACAATTTGTTTAATGATACATTGACCGGTAACTCATTTCAAAAATATCTTTTCATATGGTAGTGTATATATGTCACTATTTTTTCTCCTTAAACTTATTTTGAATCCATAATGGATTTTTAACTTTGTCTAAGTTTTTACCCTTATAGGTGTTATATAAAGTGAAAGAAAGAAAAAGAAAGATATAAGCAAACTTAGATGAGAAATAACTATTCTGGTATTTGAAAGCAATAGATTTTGAGACCAATAAAATGAATGTTTCGAATCTACTCTAGCCGCCCATCACCCATATTATAAAGATAAGCACTCTCTTGCAGTTAGGATATTCCAGTATCTAAAAGTATAAAATAAAGTTGGCATGAGCGTCCAACGCTCCCTATGAATTTCGTGACATGGATTAACCGCTCTCGTGAATCCTAACTCTAGCAATTGTAGCGGAGATTAACGCATTCAAGTTTTGGTCTAGTGATAATTTTGGTCCAACAAATGGTATCAGAGCGACAGGTCTCGAGTTCGAAACTCACCTGGGTAATGTGGGGGATTGTTGGCATGTGTGTCCAACGCTCCCCGTGAGTTTCATGACATGGACTAACCGCCTCTTGTGGATCCTAACTCTAGCGATTGTAGCGGAGATTAACGCCTACAGGTTTTGGTCTAATAATAATCATGGTCCAACAACTAATGCCCCTGCAATTATCAGCATGTTAAGACTTCATTATGAGAAAGTACTTTAGCTAGCCACAAGGGTACAACCGATTGTTCATCATAATATAGTAGTATCAAACCACCAGTAAAGATTTTTTAAATTTGACAAAATAAGAAATATAAATATCATCAACCCATGATCTAGAAAATTTGTTTAAATTGGAGTTTAACATCAGTTCTTATAAATTTTGGTGAATGATGTTATATTAAAAATTGGCTACTCTTTTTGCTATATCAGTTTGAAGTAAAATAGCCACAGTTTAATTCTCTCTGCATTGAATAAGCCTAAAAAGTAATGTAAGGCTCCTACGTGTTGCACCTCAGGACAAATTGGCATTCCTTTTGAATTGGTTCAAGAAATTTCCGGAGTTTAGAGATGTAGATTTTTACATAACAGGGGAGAGCTATGGAGGTATAAACAAGCCTTTCTTTGATTACATCTTTGTAACAGTGTATTTAGAAAATGTATTGGTTCAGTCTTGAGAAGAACTACTTCTTTTGGAAATAGATGCATCATTTGTGTGGTTAAGACATATTAAGTGTGCTCATAGCCTCATAATCATTTTCATATTGCAGGGCACTATATTCCTCAATTGGCAACCCTTGTGCTGGATTACAACAAAAATCCAAACATCACCCCTATCAAACTGAAGGGACTACTTGTATGTTCACAGTTTGGTTTTTCTTCAAATATGTTTTCTCTCTGTTTCAATTATGGCAAAGATGTGGAACAATATGTCCTGCAAACAATATAAGGAAATGAGGTGGTTTAAATTGACATTCCACAGCCACTAGGCAAATATTGATGGCATGTATGCTTTGTAATTTCAAATGGTTGCAGATGGGCAATCCCTATTTTGATATTGAGATCAGTATAAACAATAATGAATTTCAATGGTCACATGGTTTGATCTTGGATGAAACTTACCAACTTACTCAGACTGTGTGTAACAATTCTAGATTGTGGATAGAAGAGTTTATTACAGGTGGTGTATCTAAAGTTTGCACGAATATCAGTGCAAGGCTGATGTTTAAAACAAATATTTTGTTTATACCTAGAGATTTGTACAAAATTTATTTTGAAATCATTGTGATTGGTCCTAACTAATGCCTTCACTGCCAAAATAGATTTCAGCAGAAATGACCTATTTTGTTAAAGTTTTTTTGGCCTCCTTAAACAGAGACGCATGAATTGGGATTTGTTGGTGTTGATAGTGAGGACGTCAATGCCTTTGGTGAAACCTAAATACTGAAATCTCCATCCATGGCAACATTTGATGAATCTTGAGACATAAATTGTGGGTAGTCAGCAGAATCGAGGCCTCCCGACCCTTGCAACACGGTATTCACATAGTGAACCGCACAAAGCTTTGACTCCTGAACCTCGTGATACATAGGCCCTCCATTCATAGCCTCTTTCCTTTCCATCAACATCGTCATAACAGATCTGCAATAACTTAATATGAAATGCTGATTATATTTACAGGTATGTATTAGTCTTCATGATTTTTAAAACCCTGAATCACTTTCTTATGGTTGTATAGTATTTTGTTTTGTTTCTATGTTTTTTGTGTCTCTATTGAATGTCAATATGAAACTCTGATTTATTTTCTTGAGCCTCCATATGTTATTCTTCTTGTTGCTATCTGTTATGCCAAGGTATTATTGCATTCAGCTCGAGGGATTAATTTAGTTGGTTGTTTTCTGTGTTGCCTGGAGCATGTGTTAGAGAATTCCTTGGGTCTTACGGGATCACATGCAGTTTAGATGGCAATGAATTGTGCTAGAGTCATTGCAGAGAGTCCCCCTTGGTCGAGATTAGAATTTGGAGGATGTTAATAAGCCTGCTAATGCGCCCTATTAATGCGCATATATTGTTTTTCTTTTATCAGAACTAACAGGTCGGTCAGTTGCGCTTCATTACACATTACAGTATTCATCCTAGTATGGTATTGTCTCTTTGCTTCACACCACCATCAGATCTTGGTTTCATTGAAAGCTAACGCTTGACCCATACCCCAAAGTGGCATTAATGAGACTACTTAGTGCGGTTGATGGGTCATTAAAGTGCCAGTACCTCATCTTACTGTTAGACTCATTCTGATGGACAATATCTGAATGCATTCTTTATACTCGTTCTATATTCTATTGTGTATTATCCATGATTTCCTACAAACCGCATTAATGACAGGTACTTCTGCCGCAACGTGGCCCTTGTTTATTTGAGTTTAGATGTTGATCTTTATTTATTTGAGTTTAAATCGGTTTTTTATTTTTTTATAATTTAGTTTAAATTTGTTTGGTTTATTTTTTTCCTATTGCTTTGAATCTGTAATAGGATTTTAAATATAATTTTACTTTAAATGCATGTTTTAAAGGGTCAAGTTGCCTGTAGCACCTAAATTAAGTTTAAAAAGTGTTTCGTATTTAGTTCATTTAATTAATTTAATGTACAGTTCATAACTGTATTACATTTACTTTTTCTTCAAAGATAGTTTTAAACACTTCCCAGTATACCCAGATATGTCAACTACCCTGAAAGCTAATATGGAACAAACTAGCCTTACCATCTCAATCTTGCCCATTCTTGCACTGCAATGAAATGCATATCTATTGCAATTGAGATACTACATAACATAACTATTTACCATTTAAGTGTTAAATGGTAAATTGTGTCCTTACTTTTCAAAAATATATAATTAAAGAGGCATCCCTAAAAATATTTTCTAGGCAGGGAGAATATCCGTCTATGAGAAAATAATTATCGATCAAGCTCGAATCCCAACACTCAACCTTCTTAGATGACGAGGTTTGGGAACCTGTGAACCAATCATAACGAGTAACACAATGAATAGGAGGATGAACTTATCAATGGAGAGACAAAAATATAATCAATGGTGGCAACACCAAGACATCTAACTCCTAGAGACATCTAAAGTTGGTAACTTAGCACTTGATAATGTCAGTATTGACTTAATCCCTTGAATCATGACTTTTATGTTTTAGTATACTTATCGTGTGTCTCAATTGAATGTAACTTATCAATATCTTTTACATGTATTTTTCATATTTGAATGTTGGAGCACTTATCTAGATTATTTTGATTGCATATTAGTTTCTAAGATCTCTATCCCCAATTAAGGTTTTCAAACATTAATTTGGATAAATCATTTCATGAACCCTCTTATTTATCGAATCCTTTACCTGTTTGGCTTAGGTTCCCTATCCCGATTAGGCCTTTTGTTACAAACCCTAATTTCCCTTAGGTTTCCAATTGTCATTGTTTTTTTATTTATTGATAAAGCGGGTTGAAGGGACCCATTCCCTATTCAAAAGCTGAGGCCAAAACCTCAAGAAAACAACAGGCTATAATAGCTGAAACAAATAACATCAACAATAGCTTCTTTCCAGCTTACCAATGTATCTAGAAACTAAAAGCTAACCATAATGTAAGATTAATCCAAAATTACTTCCCACCCTGTGATGGAAAATAATCTTCAATGCTTCCCATTCGTCCCTTTTTGTTTTTCCTCCTCTTTACTTCTTGCCACTTTCCAAGGTCAGACGAAATCACCATCGCCAGGTTGCTTGAGTTCACCACAGCCATCACGTTCTCTGACATCGAATCCCGGTCTGATTCTGAACTTTCGGATGTATGTCCCCTTTTTATTCCCCCTACAACCAAGTGGTTTTCCTGCATTCCTTCCTCTGAGTCGTCCTTCTCTGAAACCACTTTACCGCCTATGTTAAGATTACTCATATTATCTTTAAACTTCGAAGCGGATACCAAATCCGGATTTACAAAACCCCAACCACTAGATGAAGTCGATCCATTCTTTTTATAGATTTCTGGTTTTTATTAAAAGGGCAAGAATCTTGTAAATGGCCCGTATTTCTGCATACTCTACACCGAAATGCAGTATTCTCATAGTCTAAAATCTGTGAATGCTGAAAATTACCGAATTTAAGATTAATGCGGTCAGGTATACCTTTGCTCAAATCAATTTCCACGCACATTCGGGCATAAGAACACAGACCCGAATGTGTTCTATCTAAGTCCTCTTTAATAAACTTACCCAGAGCATTTCCAATATCTTCCAGGGCATACCACAGATGTAAGGGGAGGTTAGGCAGCCTGACCCAAACTAGCGTTTTGGCCACCGAATAAGTATTCGGATCGAAATATGGAAACCATGGAGTTAAAAATAAACCCGCATGTCCCCAGAACCAAGGACCACCTGTCAAACAACGTTGATAATCCTCAGATTCCCTAAAATGAACAACAAAAAATCCCTTGGAACAAAGAGAGATTTCACATTTATTGGTCCAGTTTTTGAAGACCCACTGATATAAGGCAGAGGAGGAAGGCCAAAATCCATTAAACCTACCAATCACAACATCCCGAGATAAATTTTGGAAGTATTCCTCAACTTCTGGGTTCGCGATGGTTAACGAAGGAACAACCTCGGCCAAATCAACCAGGTAGTTTTGGGTACATGATGCTTGTTTGCCCGAGAACCGACCACCTTTGCTAGCCAGCGCCTCTTTGAATGAAGCGAGATAAATGGGGCGAGCCAAATCTCCAATGCCCAAACTCCGCCCCAATCTTCCTACAACAAATGCGCTATCAAGCCCACTGTTCCGAATGAGGTCACATTTTTATTGGAACCCTCGGATTACGGAGCGGATTCTCGGCCCGGCTTCTACCGGCCACCATGACCCTACTCTCCTCCATCAGGACGTAATCCCTCCACACCCCTGCCTATCCCCACCGACTCCCATTTCCTAGCCTGTAGCCCTTCCTAGTTCTTCCTAACAATTCCTCCCGCTTTCATGTTTTGCACAGTTTCCTTCCATTTTTTCGCACCCTTTCACCCCCACCTCAAAAGTTTAGGCTAGGGATGTACCCCTAGGTGACATGCAAATACCCCACTCCACATGTTGCGAGTAAATTAGGGTATGAAATTCAGGGGTTGGGTTTGACCTGGATTGTTGGCTCTACAGGGTAAACACCCCACCGATTCACCACAAGGTCATCCCCTCTTTCCAATTTTCATTGTTATCCATTACTTATTGCATGTTTCTATTCCTTAGCCTAATCTTACAATTTTTAATCCTCTCGTGCTTTCATGGCTTACTCTATCCATGCCATGTCGTTATATTGTGCTTACAATAATGAGCAAACCTATGAGTCTTTAGTTGATATCCCTATATATGAGGAGGTTAGTGGTGGTATTGATAGTTCTTATACACATGAGTGTGAAAATTATTTTGCAACATGTGCAAGTGATACCACCTCCTACCCTTCTTATGACCCATATCTACATATATGATGCAATATGGCCTTCTCTTATGACCAAGTAATTATGTTTGTTCTTGAAGATATACATGATATGTATGTTTTGTTCAATATCCAAGTACTTATGATCATGAGGATGATTACACTAACAATCTTAGTGATTGTGGAAATTTTGTATCTCTCATTATCCCTTCTTTTAATGTTTCAATCAAATAGAATTCTAAAGATAGATCAGATGATTTTTTCTCCTTTCCCTCTCTTGAAATAAATAATAATAACAATGCTTTGGATCCCTTTCCTTCTCATCATATTATAAGGAATGATATAATTTGATATGCTTTCTCTTCTCCTCCTCATGACATAGAAAATGATACACTTAAATTTCTTGTCTCTTATATTCCTATTAAAATAAAAAATGATATAAATTATTGCTCTACCACCCTTTCCTCTATCGAGAAAGATACTTTTTATTCTATAATTGTTAAGAAATTATTTTCCTTACCTACCATAACTCTTCTTGTTTACCTTCGAATTCCCACTAATCCTTCCTCAACCACATCCCTTTTGGCATTCACATTGCACCGCTCGTGTGCGATTGCTAGTAGATGATGTTTTCCATATATGTGGATGTCTTTCCATTATTTGAGATGGTGCATTTACTTATTTCCATTAACCATTAACTAACGAGCAATTAAAAAAGTGGTTGGGGCACTGAAATTGGCAATTTGTAGCTTGATTTTAGTGTTAAAGACTATATGTTATAGTAAAAATTTATAACAAAGTACAAAAAAATAAGTTGTCAATTTTTTCATAATATATAAATAGAAAACAAAATAATGTTATTTTTTTAACAAATACTATTATTGTATTGAATATAGTTATTTTTAATTATTTTATAGTAATTCAAATTACTTACAAATTGATTGGTGTTTTTCCTATAATGTCCCTTTTTAGGGACTTAAGCAAAATTTAAAATTCGATAAAAATATCCATGATTGTAATTAATTTACATGAGTGGATTCTTATGGAAAAGAGAGCCCAAAAACTTCAACAATGATTTAGAAATGATTATCCAACACTCAAAGAAATGATTTCAACCCAAATTGAATTGATTCTTGACCAAATCGAACTGTTGTTATAAAGCTGGGAATTCTGGAAATCGCAGCCTTGGGAAATGGGTTCGATTTGCATGCAGACTGATATTTATGTCTTCTTTTATCAAAGCGACCAGATTTGGATGATTTTATGAAATATTTTGCCACATACAATTAATTATTTCAATTCTAATGCAATTCGTACCACTAGAATTCACAGAATAAATTTGAATGTATATAATACTTGGAATTCAAATAATATGCAATGATTACAATGTTTAAAGTTAGATTCAATGGGGTTTTCGTCCCAAGAATAAGACCTCTAAAAGGGTTTGTGTCCTAATAGGAATTGATGAGAAACAATCTCACAATTTTTAGATTTCAATATTCAAATCCACCCTACAAATGAATCCCAACATCCCTATTTATAATATTTTTCATGTTTTGCGCCAAATGCCAAGAGTCGTGACTTTTCCCCTTTGGCCGACCCCTTAATTATTATTTTTCTTTTACTTTGGCTGACCCGTAAGTTTTATTTTTATTTTATAAAAGCATACAAAATATAATAAAAACTATATTATATTTTTCTCCCTTTATTCTTCTTTCTAGCCATGGAGAAGGTCTGCCCGGAAATCCCAATTGTCTTCAATTTTGGAGGAAAAGGGACATTACAGTCCTCCCTCCCCAAGATTGCTTGCCCTCAAGCAATCGCGAACACCTAGGTTCCATGTGATCTTTGTTGTCTTCGTCTGCGTATCCATACAAGGAGCAAATTCCTTCGTAAAAGAAATATTATCTTTGTCTTTTTGTTTGTGCAACCTTTAGGCACTTGATGGTTGTCCCTTTCAAGCATTTCCTTTCTGTGAATCCGAAAGTAATGGCTGCCCTTTCCATCCCAATCTTGCAAACAATCATCTGCCATGAATCCATTAACCGAATGATGAAGAGCCCAATTATGGAGGAAATTAAAGATCTGGAAACAATTGAGAAGTTATGGCAGCAGCTGTCATGTTTCATAATTATTATGTCACTATGCAGGAAGAACACTTTGAAGGCTGTAACAACTTGATCTTCTTTCCAATCATCCATCCTAGCATGTTGATCAATAACCCAAAGAGATGACAAACTGAAAATAGAATATATGGTATCACTAATCAGCAGCACAGGTTCATATTTTCCCTTATTCTTTATCATGTTTCCCATATCAATATGACCCTTCATGCTTTGGTCAACAATATAGTAATGCATGCTACCGATGATGGACAACATATAATGGCCAAACTTAATGATCATCACATACATCCTTGTAATCCTTAAGTATAGAAAAGATATTTCACATGCAAAGTTGATACCTTCATATATCTTGTTATTTTGATGCCACGTATGTATTATCTTGACAATGCTTTCTTGAAAATCCTCCCATTGTGAAACATACTCATCATGCATACAAAGGAATGATGAAACAACTGAAGATATGTGGGTGAAACTTACCCAATCAAAAGCTGCCTCAAATTTGCAATATGGTAATCTATCTGATGCCCTTGGAATAATGTTATGTGTTTTACTTCCATGTGATTTGCACAGGCTGCCCATTAACTCTCTTGTCCACAGAATTTCTGATTTAAAATCAGACTTCTTCTTCTTGCAATTCTCCCTCAACAAGGCATCTTTTATCTTGAAATCATATTTCCTTGATTGGTAGCTATATGGGACATTCATGGGGCTCATGTCTCGAGATGAAAACATAATAAATGGCTTCAATTGTTCAGCTGCTATGTACGGAGATCAGCGAACTTACCAATTGCTCCTTCTTCATGGAATGATGCAAGGGTGTTGCCTTCTTCCGTGGTTTCTTTATGGGCCTTGTAACACAAATTCTTCCATGCTTCATATCTATGGCTGACAATTAAGGAGTGTGGGATTCTTTGCCAATGATCCGGGGCTGCCTCAGAAGCATCCTTTACTTTGCTTATATAACATCCATGATGAACAAAGCATAACAAATTTTTGTTATCATAGTGTGTACCTTTGGTGGCTGCCATAATAAATCCCTTCATTTTTTTAAACAAGTTACTTCTCTTGGCTAGCTGCCCCAAGTCCCCCTTGTTGAGGTTCTTCATGAAGGAAGAAGGTAAATGAGACACAACATACCTTAGGCTGCCTTCAATACTCAGAATTTCTGAGTTTAAATCTGCACTCCTTGTGGATGAGACACCTCCTTTGGACATCGAATAAATGGCTTCATACTTTAGGAACTTCATCTTTGCTCCCTTAGACCTTTTCTTCATTATTTCCCTTTCATTATTATGCAACCCTCCATTAGTTGTTAACAATTCATCAACAAATATCAAAGGACTCATACCTTGCATGGAGATCTTTATTGCCCATGAAATAAGAGGGATTCTTTTTTGACATAAATGATTCCTTATGCCCAGATCAAATAAATAGTATTCATTCCACATGTGCATTCCCAAAGATAGCTTGTATGATTGATATGGTTCATGTTCTTTATGAAGAATTTTCTCCTTTTTCGTGCCTTAAAAGAACCATTTTTATCGCAACTCCAAAGCATATCAAAAGAATGGCCAACCAAATTAGGAGAGGAGTTGGTTACCTTAACATACAATTCATGGTTTTGGAGAGAAGATTATCTTCTACCTTAATTCTAGGAAGCAAGAAATCTGAAATGTACCCGATCCTCGGACCAACAAATCTTTCGTCTTCTTCTTTATTATCTTCTTCGTTCACTCCTTGTTCACACACCTTTGGAACCTCATGGTGGCTCTTCTCCCAATTTAATTCTTCATCTTTAGGCTCTTCAGGGTCTGCTGTTACAAATGGACCAGAAGGCTGCCTTTTATCACGTTCATCTTGGAAATGGGTGTTCGAGATCCCATGCTTTCTTCTAATTTATCAAATGCAACATTATCATGATTAATGTGACACTGATTAATACTTACTTTTGGAGAATTGATGGAGGTAGGAGCTGATGCATTCTTCTCTTTGGCTCTTTCTTCGAATTGTTCTTCTTCTTTTTCTTCCAATGTAATTTGGAAGTTCTTCTCCTCTGACTTCCTTTGTGGCTGAGTGTGTCTAGGCTTAGGCCTAGATCTTCCACTATTCAATTTTACGAATTCGGTAAATGATATGGCTTCACGAATTTCCTTGGAAAAATCCATGTATTCCTTATAGCTAGCTTCGAGATCTTCTTCCGGAATGGCTTCATCTTTGGATACAGAGGTGAGATTCCAATTCGTTTCTCGAGTTGTTCTAAAGGATTGCTTGATTATCTAGATTTCGAATAACTAGATCCAAGGCTTCCTTGAAATTTGTTTGTCCTGCCATGATATCATCTACTAGTTTCTTCCAGGCCTTAGAGGATAAAGCTCTGATACCACTGTAATGTCCCTTTTTAGGGACTTAAGCAAAATTCAGAATTCTGATAAAAATATCAGCAGACTGTAATTAATTTGCAGCAGAGATTCTTATGGAAAAGAGAGCCCAAAATCTTCAACAATGATTTAGAAATGATTATCAACAATTATCAAACACTCAACAAATGATTTCAACCCAAATCGAATTGATTCTTGACCAAATCAAATTGTTGTTATAAAGTTGGGAATTCTGGAAATATTAGCCTTGGGAAATGGCTTCGATTTGCATGCAAACTAATATTTATGTCTTCTTTTATCAAAGAGACCAGATTTGGATGATTTTATGAAATATTTTTCCAGATACAATTAATTATTTCATTTCTAATGCAAGTCGTACCACTGGAATTTACAAAATAAATCTAAATGTATATAATACTTGGAATTCAAATAATATGCAATGATTACAATGTTTAAAGTCAGATTCAATGGGGTTTTCGTCCCAAGAATAAGACCTCTAAAGGGGTTTGCGTCCCAATAGGAATTGATGAGAAACAATCTCACAATTTTCAGATTTCAATATTCAAATCCACCCCTACAAATGAATCCCAACATCCCTATTTATAATACTTTTCATGTTGGGTGCCAAATGCCAAGAGTCACAACTTTTCCCCTTTGTCGACCCCTTAATTATTATTTTTCTTTTACTTTGGCCGACCCCTAAGTTTTATTTTTTCTTTTATAAAAGCATACAAAATATAATAAAAACTATATTATATTTTTCTCCCTTTATTCTTCTTTCTAACCATGGAGAAGGTCTACCCTGCAAATCCCAATTGTCTTCAATTTTAGAGCAAAAGGGACAAGATACATTTCCACGCATCTATTTTAAAATATTACTGCAAGATTTTAAATTTGATGGTTGTTTAAATACATTTTTCATATTTTTAATTGTAATGTACTTGAAAAAATTCTAATTATTGTATTTTTTAACTTGCATATTTAAAATATGACCATAATTATTTGTATATATTGATATAAATGAGTATATATGAAATCGTGAAGTAAATGAAGACTGCCATTTATATTTTTATCAATATTGTATTAATAATATTATTTTGTACAATTTGAATGGTACTAAACAACAATTACACGCCACTAAAAAATTGATTAACGACCAAACGTGGCCATCAAATTTGAAGCTTTGACATGATTCTCAAATTGAAGAGTTAAATAACATAGTTGATAAGAAAAAATGTACAAACATGTAATTACAAATAAAAATGGTTAGTTATTTGAGTTTAAAAATAGAAGTGATCATTCACTTGTTATTAACTAGGGTTTTCTCAAAATTAGAAATATTGGTGTAATTAGGTATGACTCATGAGGGAAGGAAACTCAAATTAAAATGAAAGTTAATAATTCAAGTCTTGGGCACTAGGAAATAATCGTGAGAAAATAATCCTCAACCACCAATATACATTTTAACAAGAGAATATTTAACTAAGATGGTGTGACATTCAATTTATCATCTTTTTAGGGGCTATGGTTTCGGGAGAGGATGTGATTATTCGTAAAATAACACTCATAACAAAAGATAATCAAGAGGCATGGTATCAAAATACATAAAGGGATATCGAGTAAAAGTTTCAAAATATTTTCTACTAAACCTTATTATGTCTTTTATGGACTCCAAAATTGATTTAATAGTTATTTAAGATTTATAAAATTGTAGGAATTTGCATTTTTATTTATTTATTTAGTATAGGGCTTTAAACTTTGAAGAAAATCCTATGCATGGCAAGATAGACATTGTTTTCCTTTAGTAGGTCAACTCCATGTGTAATATGGGTTGTGTGCCTTAGTAATAGGATAAAAATTGTAATTTTTATACATTGTGTATGGTTTGGAACTTTTTATAATGAAATTATACATAATGATTAGACATAATATAGAGGAATTATCATGCATTATAAATGTCAATGTCCTTTCATATGACATTTAATTTAATTTATATTTTATATATCCATTGATAGCCATTCATGCCCATTCACTAGGAGGGAGAAGAGCATAGATCCGAGGCATCTTCGGTGTATTACTATGTAATCCTCAATATGGTGGCTCAACTCACATATGGATTAATCCATTTTTATGTCATAGGAGGGAAGCGGGGATTTGAAGACAAGAAACTATAAAGATTAGACAAAGTCATATTCGGAGTAATATTGATCAAAAATTGGTCAATGAACATGTGTGATTTTCTCAAGGAAGTGTATTTTGTGTTATGGAAAATGTGAATACTATTCCAAGGCTTGGCTAATGAGAAACTTAAGAATAATACGTAGTAATAGTACATTGTAGTGATGGATAAGATTACATGCATAGAGAAATTTGCGTTAAGTGTGTGTGTGGATCCTCTTGTACTTGTAATTTTTTCAATCAAGTAGTTTGAAGTGAGGAGAATATAGCTTGATGGCCATCGCGACATGCATGGGATCATTGACCATTTGGCCCTAGGTCAATTTAGGGGCTCCACCTCCTAGTATTATAATTCAATCTTTGTGAGGTGGTATAAAAGATTCTTCCAAAGCGATTAGCGGTGAGCACTGACATGGAGGACGTACATCATTAAAGATGCAAAAGGCTCAATGTACATTCAAGTTTAGCACACAAGAGGGAAACTTGTGTACTAGGATAGAGTTTGCAAGATGGAGAACCGTGCACAGGGTTGGAGTATATAAAAGGGAAGATGTGTGGGGTGCAATAATGAGTGTGGACGCGGAAAAGGGTAAGTTGCATAGGTGATTTTTTTGGAAAAATTAAAAAAATCCTCTAATCTTCTAATCCTTCAATTTTCCTCTCTTCTAATCTCCTACTCCTCTAATACTCAATCTTCAAATCCTCTAATATTCTCATCCTCTAATCCTCAAAACACTTCTAATCCTCTCTCCTATCTCCTAATCCTCTAATCCTCATCCTCTAAATCCTCAAATCTTCTAATCCTCTAATCCTCATCCTCTAAATCCTAAAATTTCTAATCCTCTAATCCTCATCCTCTACATCCTCAACCTTTTTATCCTCTAACTATTATCCAAAATGTGCCCCCTACTCATTTTGTGGCTAACTCCCTTTCATCTTTCCTTCTCTTGTGCCTCAGACATAATATTTTTCTTTTTAGGCACTCAAAACCTTCTGAAATGGCACCATTGGATAGAGCTCTTTCTCAGCTTTCCAGAAAGGTAAAGTTTTCCTCCTAACTCCATGTATTTTTGAAGTTATGGCTCGGCGGAGTTTTTTGGGAAAAATTTCCCCTGAAAGGCCCGCGGCCAATGAGATGCCGCCACATGGCACCTAGAGTGGCGGAGCGCGGGGAAATTTTAGAAAATTTTCCAAATGACCAAAAAGGTGCAAAAATTCAAATTTTTGCCCACTAACCCGATTTGGCCCTGTTTTGCCCTAAAACTTCAAATGGCCATATCTTTCGATCTAGAGCTCGATTTTCGCGTTCTTTATATCAATGGAAAGCTAGTGAAATTCTCTATAAGATTCCAGGGTCAATTTTATGTTTTGATGGATTTTGGAGAGATAAAATTGAAAAATGCCTCTAGCACGTGGTCATGGACAGAAATGACGTTTCAACCACCGTTTTTAATGAAGAATGGCTCACATTCTCTCCCAGCATGGCTAAAAATGTCAGGGGATGGGTCTGTAAGGATGCCCATGCTGTTTTGAATGTGTTTTGGTCAATGGTTGAATCCCTTCCATGTTTTCCTACGTTTCTCTCTCTGGGCTCGTCCTTTGCCTTTGTAAAAACCGAGTTTTGGCTCATTTTCAAAGGGTTGAACATTTTTGTGTATTGCAGTCCCCTTTCTCACCTTGGAAGTGATTTTGGTGGAATATCAGACCTTTTATAAGAGCTGCAACTTTATTTTGCCTCTTAGGTGTTGTAATGTAAGTGATTTTGATGTTAAAATAACAATACGAGGCCTTGTGATTAATCTTTTATCCTCTGCTAGTGTTGTTTGACTAATTTCTGATTCTTCATTACAACTATCAGTTTGTGCATGTTGTTTTTTTGTTGCATTCTATGACTTGTGTCAATCTGCAGAAGTAAAAAATGCTCACCACTCCTTTGGTGCATCACCTATTAGCATTAGTTTTAGTTTATCTACATTCTCTATCTCTATCTCCTTTGGAATTTAGGGTAGGATTAGGAATATAGACCTCTGCAACTTGTAAGTGATAAATCTAACCAGAGGAATTGAGGAACCAGCCTCTAAACTGGAGATTCCTTTCTCATTTTGCAAGTCCCACACTTGGGGAAAGGATTCAATGTTGTGCAATCACACTGGATGCTTAGTATGATCAAACTAGAAATCTGATCAACATCCGGGGGTGCTGCTGATTTGCAACAACAGTTTTGGCACGCCCGTGGGACCTTAGAGGTCTTCATCTTCATTGCAACAAAATTGATGTGCATTTGTTGCAAGTTTCTTGCTTAAAAGAGTTATAAATTGCACATCTGGCGACTCCAAGGAAGAAGAATCAGCTGGTTTTAGCAGTGCTGACCTGAAAACTCATGAGAAGAATCACTACAAGGTCAAGAGCTGGAGAAGAAGAGGTGTTGTTTGAATATCTGCAATTATCTCCAAGAATAAGGAAAAGTGGGAGGAGAATCCAAAGGTCTCCATCTCCACCAAACAGAACTCTCTCAACTCCTCCACCTGGTAGGCCTTTCATTCAATCAACAAGGGTTCTAAGGCCAATTAGAATGGCAAAACAACCCCTATGTCAATTTCACTAGCGACCCACTTGCTCTCAATGCACAAAATCCAATCCCATTGCGGCATTGAAGAACATTCCATACTTCACTTTGGAGAAAATCGGACCACTCCGGTGATCATGTTAAGGATATTTCTAACATTTGTGCAATCCATGAGATCAATGAGATGCAAGTTGCTGTCAAACTGCTGGCATCTTCATTCAAAGGGAAAGCTTTGCAATGGTTCAGGATTCTTGCCTCAGGTTCTATTCAAAATTGGAATCAGCTATGTATAGCCCTCCATGAGCAGTTTGGGGAAAAGGGAGACAACTTGTCCCTTTTGGAGCAGCTGACAACTATCAAAAGAGCTCCCAATGAGCAATTGACTGATTTTAATTTCAGATTTCAAAGGACTTGGGAGAGAATTCCAGTGGCAGTCAGGCCAACAAGAAGGTGCTTTTCTTTATTACCTTAAAGCTTTAAATTCTGATATTTCTATGTTAATTCAGTCCATGGGAGGCACAACTATCCCCATTGCTTATAGCATTGCCATTAGAGCTGAAAATTGTTTGATTCAAGCTGGCAAGCTAGCTCCTAGGCCTCCAATGCCATTATTTCCAAGTTTAGAGAGCCCAAGTACTAGCCAAGTGCCTAATTTAGCTTCTATTCCCACTCCTAGAAATTAGAATTCAAGTGAAGCTTCCACTTCATCTTCTAGTGCCTCAAATGAACTTCAAGAAGTCATGAAGCAATTGCAAAATCTAGGTAATGAGCTGGTTACACTCAAAAGGCAGCAAGCTCAAGGTTTTAGACCTTCTTTCCAGCCCCAAGCTCAGCCTAACAGGCAACCATATCAACCCCAAAGACCACCCAATCTAGCTGCAAATCTAAATCAAGCAAGGCCTCCTGCCAACAGACCATTTCAGCCCTATAATCCCAATGCTACATCTGCATCTAAAGCATTAGTGCCAATACAAAACAATATGGCTCAAGAGTATGATTGGTGTTTCCCATGCAATGAACCTCATAACCAGTCCATGTGCTTCAATGATGCCTTGAATCAAGCATTAATGGTGACAACAACTGGTGTGGAGGGTGAAGGTAGTCAAAGAAATGACCAGCAACAAGAAACATTCTAGCGGCAATCAGCTCTAAATGATACCACACTTGTAAAGCGCGGGCGAGAAGATTTTTGTGGCATGAACCAGACAGTTTCCCAAAGTGTTGCAGCCAACACAAGGTCAAAGAGGAGAATTTTGGGTGAAGAAAAACCATTGGCCCCAAGTAATTCATGACCTTCTGTCACTCCACAAACTATTGGCAAGCAAAATGCAATCCCAAGCACACAAGGACTGCCTAAAACAGTTCCTAGGCCAACTCAAATGCCAGTTGTTGCTGCCCATATACAAGGGATGAATGTGCAGGCCAAGGGACAGAAAAAGGATACTTCATCCCCATTCAATATCATTGATCAGATGAAGAAGACAAATGTAAACATATCAATGTGGGAATCACTATCTATCCCAGGCCAAAGAGATTTGCTACAAGCTGCTATGAAGGACTGGTCAACTTCAAATCAGCAAGTCCAAATGCAAGAGAAGGTGCTCACAAATGCTACCTAGCCTGAGGGGAATCATGGAGGACAACAAGGTAAGATGTTGAAGCCCCCTCCATTCTATGTTTCATTGATCATTGGGAACCAATTAGTACACAATTGCATGATTGATTCCGGGGCAAGTAGTTCAGTAATGCCCAAGCAAATAGCTGATCAGTTGGGAATTTAGTATGAAACCATATCCAAAGGGGTGGTACAATTGGATGGGACAACAGTAACAATAGTTGGAGTGATTAAAAACTTGAGTCTTACTTTGCATGCCTGTCCCAACGTGGTTGTTTTGCAAGATGTCTCAGTAATAGACCTTCCACCACTCTTTGCCCTATGTTTGTCAAGGGATTTCACAGCTAAGATTGGAGGTTACTTGTCTGCTGATTGGTCACACATGCTGTTCAGAACAAGATATGGAACCAAAGCCACAATCAGGTCTGAACCTATTGCAAACTTTCACATTGAGCCTTACACTCTAGGTCAGATTAATGCCAATTGTTCAGCGTTTGATCAAGAAGATCACCCAAGAACTGATGAAGCTGACACCAAGGTAGGAAGTATCCTAGATTTAACTCTTGATGAATGGGCTAACAAGGTGCATGCTTTTGATCCTTATCAAGAAATAGAAGAATCGAGTTAGGAGTCTATTACATGCATGAAGAAAATCAGCCTATTCCTAGCATCACCAAGCGGACCACAAGGATGACAATGAGGTATGGCAATTTTTTTGATGGATCAAGGAATAGACAAGGTGCGGGAGGGGGAGCCATGTTGGTTTCACCACAGGAGTTAAGTATTATTCATCTTTTAGATTTCAGTTTGCATGCTCTAACAACAACTGCTTGAATATGAAGCCTTGGTGCAAGGACGCATTGGGCAATCAAGAGAGGAATAAAGAACTTAAGTCTTTGGTGACAGTGAGTTGATTGTCAACCAAGTCAAGGGGCAGCATCTTTGTCAAGAATGATCTACTCAAGTGCTACAAGAACGGGTGTGAGACCTCATTGAAGATTTTGAGGGTTTTGGCATCAAATCCATTCCTAGGAAAGAGAACCAAGTGGCGACAGGCTTGCAGCAGTTGGGCAGCCTTTGACGTTGTGGAGAGCATTCAAAAGGACAAGGTACAGCCAAACATCCATGTGATTGTAAGGCCTTCAGTGCCGGACAACAATGTAAGTTGGCAAGTGTTTGAAAATGATCAGCAAATCATCCATTTCTTGTAAGAAGAGGCTGAGTTCTCAGCTAAAAATCAAGAAAAGTTGGAACAGCAGTATGGTGACCAAGTGGTACAGCTGAGAACCAATAAACTACCAAAGGGGCTTATTACTTTGGAGTCCATTTTCAATCCTAATGATCAGTTTAGGAAGGAGAAAGCAAACATCCAAGTGAAGAGAGAAGATTCAGTGTCCATCTCGGTGGAAGAAGGCAAATCACTCCAAGTTGGCAAGATGACAACTGAGCAAGAAAGGTATGAGTTTATACAACTTTGTCAAGAATTCCCTGATGTGTTTGCTTGGAGCTATGAAGATTTGAAAGGTTTCAATCCCGAGTTAGCTCAACACACCATTGAATTGGATCCAAATACTAAGCCCATTAGGCAGAAGCAAAGGCCAGTCAACCCCCACATGGAGCCTCTCATGAGGAAAGAATTGAATAAGTTGATAGAATCAAGAATCATATTCCCTATCAAGCATTCTAGTTGGGTTGCCAACTTGGTTCCAGTCAGAAATAAGAGTGGGGAAATTAGATTGTGTGTTGACTTCAGAGATTTGAATAGAGCATCTCTCAAGGATCATTACCCACTACCTTCCATGGAGCAGATTTTGCAAGTTGTCGTTGGCTCAAAAGGTTTTCACTACTTGATGGCTATTCAGGGTACAACCAGATTATGGTGAAGGAAGAGGATCAGTTCAAGACAGCCTTTACAACCAAATGGGGAACTTATGCATACAGGAAAATGCCATTTGGGTTGTCCAACGCCAGAGCTACCTTCCAAAGAGCAATGGACATGGCGTTCAAAGGTTTGATTAACAACATAGTGCTGATATATCTTGATGATATCACTATTTTTCAAAAATACAATGACCACCTCTCTCATTTGAGACAAGTGTTCCAAAGGTGCAGAAGATTTGGAGTCTCCTTGAATCCTAAAAAATGTATTTTCTTAGCTCATGAAGGAAAGCTCCTTGGTCACATTGTCTCCAAAGAAGGATTAGCAATTGATCCAGAAAGAGTTGAAGCCATAAGAGCACTACCATTGCCAAGCCACAAGAAGGCCCTCCAGAGTTTCTTGGGGAGAATAAATTTTGTTCGAAGGTTTGTCCCAGATTTTGCAGCCCTTGTCAAGCCCATCACCAAGATGTTAAAGAAAAGCATGGCTTTCAAATGGACAGCAGAAGGCAAGGAGAGTTTTGAAGCAATCAAAGAAGCCATCTCTCAAGCCCCAGCTCTCATCAACCCGGATTTCTCCAAGGATTTCATCCTCTATGCATTTGGGGGTGATGATACTATCTCTGCAATTTTGGTACAGCAGAACGAGGACAATGATGAGCAGCCAATTGCTTTCTTCAGCCAAATCCTGGAGGAATATGAGGTGAGATATTCTTTCATTGAGAAGCATGTTCTTGCGTGTCGGGAGCTTGAAGAAATTCAAGCATCTAGTTTCAAACAATAAGGTCCAATTTGGTTTCTCATGCGAGAGTCAAGGACTTCCTCCTCAACAAAGACTTGAATGAAAAGAAAGCAGGTTGGATTACTCGTGTTATGGAGTATGACATAGAGATCAAGGTCACTAAGTTGGTCGAGGAAAAGGACTGTGTGAGCAGCTGATTTTGAGAAAGAAAAAGGAAGCATGCAATGAGAAAGAGACTATTTTGAAGTTGCAAGATAGCCATGAGCAAGGAAGCACTCAAGAGGAAAATAATGGTGTCCCCACTCCTTGCTGGACCCAAAGTATAATGCACTTCCTAAGCACATGCCTATGCCCTCCCAGAGATGAACAAGACCCAAAGAAGACACTTCAGATTA
Organism: Taxus wallichiana var. yunnanensis; assembly: GCA_018340775.1. NCBI lineage: Eukaryota > Viridiplantae > Streptophyta > Pinopsida > Cupressales > Taxaceae > Taxus > Taxus wallichiana. The sequence goes on along the minus strand of CM031234.1, from coordinate 576,769,989 downwards.
CAGGTTGTCCCATATGCCCTTGTTGATGGTGTCTTGTTCAAAAGAGATGTGAATGGAGTACTGCTGAGATGCATTGGTACAAATCAGATTCATAGGATGTTGGAAGAGTTCCATGGTGGACCAGGATGGTGGTCATTTTGCACCAAGAGTGACAGCTCTAAAGATCATGAGGGCTGGTTATTATTGGCCCAAGATTTTCAGTGATTGCTATGCATGGATCAAGAGGTGCAAGAATTGTGCATTCTTCACAGGTAAAGAGAGGCTAGCTGCCCTTCCATTGCATCCAATTTCAGTTGACCAGCCATTCATGCAATGGGGTTTAGACTTCATTGGAGTCATTAATCCCAATTCAAGCCAAGGGCACAAGTGGATTTTAACAGCCACAGATTACTTCACTAAGTGGACTGAAGCAGTAGCACTCAAGGAAGCAAATGAATCTAGCATCCTAGACTTCTATGAGGGAATAACAACTAGATTTGGTGTACCTACTACAATAATATCAGATAATGCATTGGCATTCATCGGGTCCAAGGTGACTGAATGGGCTGTCAAGAATGGGATCTACCTAAGTACTTCATCAAACTATTACCCCCAGGGTAATGGCCAGGCTGAATCTACAAACAAGAACTTGTTGAGGATCATTAAGAGGACTCTTGATGAAAATCAGAGGTCTTGGCATACTAAATTGAAATCAGCTTTATGGGATGATAGGATAACTCCCAAGAGATCTACAGGTAACTCTCCATTCAAGCTTGTTTATGGGAGAGAGGCAATTTTACCCATGTCTCTTGAGTTGCCAACATTGGAACTCATGAAACAGTTGGAGTTGTTGGAGTTTGAGCCCATGGAAGTTAGATATGCAGAATTGATGGAGCTCTAAGAAATCAGGAATCAGGCATCCCAAGTAATGGAGAAGGATCAGGCTTTGATAAAGAAGACCTTTGATAGAAAGGCCAAGAATAGATCCTTCCAAGTTGGAGATCTAGTGTTAAAATGGGATGCAGACAGAGCAAAACCGGAAGGCATTCAAAATTTGATGCCATTTGGAGTGGCCCATACATGGTCACAAAGTGTAAGGACAACAATGCCTTCCAATTGTCTTCATTGGATGGCGAAGAACTGCAGATTCCAGTCAATGGGATCCATCTAAAGCATTGCTACTAAAGGAAATTCTCCACCTTGTAAATATTAGCTTAGGTTTTCATTCCTCCAAGTGCTTGTGCACATTGTTTTGCTGTAGGTTAGTTTTGCTTTCCCTAAGTGCTTTGGCACAGGCTTGCTGGTTCTGGGAATGTGTTTGCAGGCCTTGCTCCATCAGGTGATATTCCATGTTCCTCCTTACAACGTTCTAGTCAGTTGGGGTATCAAACAGAAAATCAGGTGACTCCATGCCCAATGGATTGCTTCAGAAACTGGTAACTTCATCCAGCAGGCAGATGACCCCTCTGAGTCGCCAAAATTGTTATCCAAAATGTGCCCCCTGCTCATTTTGTGGCTAACTCCCTTTCATCTTTCCTTCTCTTGTGCCTCAGACATAATATTTTTCTTTTCAGGCACTCAAAACCTTTTGGAAATGGCACCATTGGATAGAGCTCTTTCTCAGCTTTCCAGAAAGGTAAAGTTTTCCTCCTAACTCCATGTATTTTTGAAGTTATGGCTCAGCGAGTTTTTGGGAAAATTTTCCCCTGAAAGGCCCGCGGCCAATGAGATGCCGCCACGTGGCACCTAGAGTGGCGGAGCGCAGGGAAATTTTAGAAAATTTTCCAAATGACCAAAAAGGTGCAAAATTTTGAATTTTTGCACGCCAACCCGATTTGGCCCTATTTTGCCCTAAAACTTCAAATCGCCATATCTTTCGATCCAGAGCTCGAGTTTTCACGTTTTTATATCAATAGAAAGTGGTGAAATTCTCTATAAGATTCCAAGGTCATTTTTACATTTTGATGGATTTTGGAGAGAGAAAATTGAAAAACGCCTCTGCACGTGGTTATGTACGAAAATGACGTTTCAAACACCATTTTTAATGAAGAATGGCTCGCATTCTCTCCCAGCATAGCTAAAAATGTCGGGGATGGGTGCAGTAAGGATGCCCATGCTTTGTTTTGAATGTGTTTTGGTCAATGGTTGAATCCCTTCCATGTTTCCCACATTTCTCTCTCTCCAGGCTCGTCCCTTGCCTTTGTAAAAAGCCGAGTTTTGGCTCATTTTCAAAGGGTTGAACATTTTTTGTGTATTGCAGGTCCCCTTTCTCACCTTGGAAGTGATTTTGGTGGAATATCAAACCTTTTCTAAGAGCTGCAACTTTATTTTACCTCTCAGGTGTTGTAATGCAAGTGATTTTGATGTTAAAATAACAATACAGGCCTTGTGATTAATCTTCTATCCTCTGCTAGTGTTGTTTGACTAATTTCTGATTCTTCATTACAACTATCAGTTTGTGCATGTTGTTTTTTTTGCATTCTATGACTTGTGTCAATCTGCAGAAGTAAAAAATGCTCACCACTCCTTTGGTGCATCACCTATTAGCATTAGTTTTAGTTTATTTGCATTCTCTATCTCTGTCTCCTTTGGAATTTAGGGTAGGATTAGGAATATAGACCTCTGCAACTTGTAAGTGATAAATCGAACTAGAGGAATTGAGGAACCACCTCTAGATTGGAGATTCCTTTCTCATTTTTGCAAGTCCCACACTTGGGGAAAGGATTCAATGTTGTGCAATCACACTTTGGATGCTTAGTATGATCAAACTAGAAATCGATCAACATCCGGGGGTGGTGCTGATTTGCAACAACACTAACCTTCTCGTCTTCTAAAATCCTCAATCTTCTAATCCTTTAATCTTCATCTTCTAAATCCTAACATCTTCTCACCCTCTCATCTACTAACTTGGGAATCTCCTCTTTTCGAGTGGTTACCCATCTCGAGGGGCATCATATCACCATCCTAACATATTATCTTCTTTTTCTTTGAATGGTCATTGCTACACAATAACCATTCAAAGAGGGACAAAATATAGACATCTAAAATGTCGACATGATTAATTACGATTAATTTGTCCCGCAACATCATCTAAATCCATATAATAATTAATCGCAAGATTAATTATTATTAATTTCATCATTAATCCCTTTATTTTAATATTTCGTCATTTATCTAAATATTCCGTTTTATCATGTCCCATTAAAAATCTCTTTTATCACATTTACCATTTCATCATTTATCTCATTTTATCATTAATCACTTATTATATCCTATTATCCTATTTTAATTCTTCATTAACATTTTCTAGGAATTTAATATTCCTACATCTCACCTACCACCTACCCTACACCTCCCTACACCTAGCCTTTCCATGTAACCTCACCCCTAATCATCATTTATTAACCTAATCTAATCCTAATCCTAATCATATTCTCACCTCTAAATCTAGAGGCTTCTATTTCTAGAAGCCTCTCTAAATTTCCCTCTATCATATTTAAAAATTCAAATATCTCCCTCTCTCCATTGAATTAAAAATTCAATGGAGGCTTTTTCTAAATTCTAGAATTCTCCATTCTAGAATCCTCCAATCTTCTCATGTAACAAGTTTCCAACCATTGATCCTCATCCTACTTGGATCAATCATCGCCCTCCATTCTCCCATCCACAAACTATAATTTGAGCTCTCCTCTTCCATGATAGCTAGCTAGTGAACAAGCTAGTAAATATTTTCTATTTTTATCTTCAATCACCCAATCAAATTCATCATTCATCCACAATCTATCATCATTCATCCATTGATCTTCATCAAGCAATCCAATGCAAGCAAAGGGGAGGTGTTGCCCAAGTTTTTCCACACAAATCAAAGCAATTAAGTTCAATCCAATCAATCCAAGAGAAAATCCAACACATCAAAGGAGGATTTTTTAATCTTGTAGGTAAGTGTAGGTATAAGCTCTCTCATCTTTTTAATACATTGCTCTATCTGAGGTATTTGCTAGGAAGATTAGGGTAGGAAATCAATTTAGTTGTTTTCTTGCATTCATCTCACTAATATCTTTTAACACTTACATTTTGGCACCCACAAAGTGGGGCTTGCCCCAAAATTTTGAATGTTTTTAGTAGCATTCCATACTAAAAATAAGTTGTTCAAATTTAGAAATTTTTCATTGAGATTTACACCTTTTAATTTCAAATTTTGAGCCAGTCATCGGTTTAGGTGCATTTTCTCTATAAATAGCTCATTTTGTCTATAAACAACACATTTTCTTTACAAACAATACATTTACTCTATAAACAGAAAATTTACACACATAACAATGCATTTGCACATACGAACAACGCATTTGTACACAAAACAACACATTTATACACGTAACAACGCATATGCAAGTAAAGTGGCGCATATGTCCCGAATTGACACTTTTTTTTTTGCTTTTTTCTACCTTCCAAAGGCCATAACTTTTGATCCCGAACTCAAATGACTCCTTTTTTTTTTAAAGGTATCAAAAATATCTATGCAATGAAAGTGCTAATTAAGAATTTTATGGTATAATTTTATTATGGTTTTTATTTTTCTAAATCTTATCTTTTTAACTACAAATTGAGTTATATTTTCTCATTCCAAACTACTAACACTTTGTGTGCGACTTCCTACGATTACCTAAGATTAAAAAAATCAATCTAAAACTAATAATCCTTTTTTGTTTTATAGCTTGTTTAGTCCAAGACATTGGGGTTATAAACAAACTACTAATCCTTGGTTTTGCAGGGCTTCCTCTTGAAGACCCCATTACATAATTTTCAATCATTTTATCTTGCATTTATTATCCTTTTTGTGTGTTCCCTTTGTTGCTTATTCATCCTGAAGGAAAAATTGTGTATTCTCTCCTCTCGTGTCCTATGACAATCTTAAGGATCAAAAGCGGTTAGCTTTCCCATTTTTTTGTAGGGGTAACATGGCGTGGAAGTGACATCTACACACTTACCGTAGTCTTAGGAGTCTTGTGACCATGGGCTTTATCTCCACACACGTAGACACACCCCATGTTCTCGGTGGGGTATATAAATTATAGGACAACTCAATTCGTTATTAGTTAAGCGCTTAATTTTTTTAAAAGTGGTGTGAAGTGAGGGGTTTCCACGTCTCGATACCCGGACCTTAGACAACATCCTTACAACACGGACTTGGGCCCCATGTACTGCAAGGTATATCGGGATGCCCCTAGTGAGTCTCAGTACATCCTAGACTAGGAAAACATGTGGCTACATATTGAGCTATAGTGCAAGGAGGCCACACTCCTAAGATCACTCACTAGTGACACCACATTGACACATAGGTGGAGAGCTAATTGTGGCACCATCATTGGGTGTATGGTAATCTTGAAAGTGGGCTGTCGTTTGGTTTCAATCCCACTTAACTAGTTAGGGTGTATAATTACATGTTTATTGTTTACTTGTGAACTCCCTTAACCATCCCGTTAATTTAAAATTTTAATCAATCAAACATCATAATTAACCATCCTTTATCACACAATCTAAATCATTATCTCATCACCATCAATCCTAATCCAAAACTAATCACCCACACATCCTATCAAACCATGGACTTTGATCCTCAATCCCCATTTGATGATAAATCTCTAGATTTGCATAAATAAATTAAGCAATAATTAATTGAAATCAACACATGAAATGAAAACTACAGAAGATAGAAACCAAATGTAAATAGAATGGAGCAATTTCTATTGAATATGAGAGGGCATTTTATACAATTGTTTGCTCCTAAAATCATGGATTCAAGTCTTATCATTTTATCCCCATATCTCTCATTTATTCCCTAGTCTTACTCCCAATCCCAAGATATTCTCACACATTCCTATCTCTATGAGTTGTGCATGACAACTAATTGTGCACTCACATATTATTTAAATATTAAATAATACTAATATTCAAACCATATGTTCACACTATGAACACTAATTTCCTAACATTCACCCCCTTAGTGTGAACATGGGTGAGTTCTATCTAGTACCTGCTCATGTTCTACAATACAATGGTTTTCAAAGAGTACCATCAACTCCAACAGGTTTTCTAGTGGAACCATTAACCACTATGTATGTGATTTTCTAAGAGATTCACAAACTCTCAAATTGGTTTTCTAGTGGACCACCAACCACTCCATAGTAGCATACACGTTTCCCGATTTTACGAAAGAAAAAATTATAGGAAAATATTTTCCTAACTATGAACAAGAATTATCCATCTATTCTTATTTACTCCCACACATGTTGAAAGAAAACACACAAAAAGTAGAAAATAAATGATCACCAATACAATGAAGCAATCTCTTTGTTGGTGACTAACAAGAGATGCTTATTTTTCCTCCATCCTCCTTTTCCTCCTGCCTCTACATGAATCACTACTCAATATAAGTAGTCATCTTCATCCTCCTCCTATTCAAATTCATCTTCTTCTTCAGTGTTTTATTCATCATCTATATAGGCCTCGTCCATCTTTAGCTTACCTGATAAAATATCTTTGGCACGAACAGTATAGAAGAAGACTTGTGTCCCTTTTTCTTGCAATAAAAACATTCTAATTCTTTTTTGTTTCTTGAAGAACTAGGATACTTTTTCTTTGTATAAAGGGAAGTTTCTTCCTCAATATCTTCTTTTGTTCTTTTCTCTTCAGCTAGTAATGCAGAAATCATACCTTCAAGTGAATGAGAAGGCATTTGACCAAGAGTAAAAACTACATTACTGTATTTTGGAGGTAAGTTATTTAACAAAATAGCTTTTGCATCTTCATCATCTACCTGAGCACTTACTTCTGTCAGTTGTCTTAGAAGAGATCTAAGATCATTAATATGACTTGACATAGTTGCACCCTCATTCATTTTCAACTTGAATAACTGCAACTTAAGTGTAAATTTAGCATTCACAACTTTTGCACCAAATGTCTGACTAAGCAAATCCCATATGTCTTTAGACTTTTTTTCTAAGTCTACATAATGTAACTCAGTGTCAGATAAAGAAAGCCCAATAATGGATTTTTCTTTATCATCCCTGGTTTTCCACTCCAGTAATTTTGTTGCATCAGTTGGTTCAATTTCTTTTCCATTTACAATTCCCCATAGATTTTTGTTCATCAGTTGCATTTGTATTTTCACCTTCCATGTGTGAAAATTTAATCCATTAAATTTATCTAGAGGGATTTCCATGATGGGTGTCGAACACAGTCGAAAATGCACCCTTACAATAATAATCAACTTTATATTTAACCAAAATAATAAAGCTTATCAGAGTTTAATTGCTGGAAATCATTGACTATTTTTTTACAAAATAATTAGAAATGTCAGAATTGTTTCCACAATTTCTCTTAAAATATGAAATGGGTTTCTATAATTTTTGACATAATTTTTCCATAATACAAATAAACAAACCCAAAAAAATCAAAAATTCCGAATCTGGGTTTTTGAGAAAAACATGAATTACCAGTCATTTTTGGAAGATCAGAATCCAGAAAATGGCGAAGGAAGCTTTAAAACTCTCATATCTACATCCTTAAGGCTGCGGTTTTGTCATGTAATCACTCCCATAAATCTCCATAACCTACTCTAATACTAGATGATGCTAAATCTCTAGATTTGCATAAATAAATTAAGTAATAATTAATTGAAATCAACACATGAAATGAAAACTACAGAAAATAGAAACCAAATGTAAATATAATGGAGCGATTTCTATTGAATATGAGAGGGAATTTTATACAATTGTTTGCTCCTAAAATCATGGAGTCAAGTCTTATCATTTTATCCCCATATCTCTCCTTTATTCCCTAGTCTTACTCCCAATCCCAAGATATTCTCACACATTCCTATCTCTATGAGTTGTGCATGACAACTAATTGTGCACACTCACATATTATTTAAATATTAAATAATACTAATATTCAAACCATATGTTCACACTATGAACACTAATTTCCTAACACCATCCTCTCCAAACCAACATCTAAACCCCTATCTCTTTTCTAAATCCATCAACCAAGTTATCCCATCATCCCCCACCCATCAAATTCAACCATCTCACTTTATCCCACACACTATCCAACACCTTAATAAACAAATATCAAACTTAACATCCTACCTCAACCAATCTCATCCTTGTCATCCAAATCAACCATCCCATGTCGATCCTAACATCCTAAAAACCATTCAACAACTTAATCAACAAATATCTCGATCTTCAATCTTCAATCAATCAATCACCCCTTAAAAATCATCTCTCAACCAACCCCATCCACAATATTCCCTTCCTAAGATCCCTACCGCTCACCCCATTGACTTCCTCCTTGAGGAACCCAAATCATCTCAATCCAAACCTCTACCTAATCAACATAAACCACTATCCCCATAAGCCAACTTCATTGACTTTTAGAACCTCAATAACTTTGACCTAGACCAAGAGCACGTTCTTTATGTCCTTTCCAATCTAGGAAACCATCTCAATCCCACACAATCATCCAAACCCCCAACCTCCAAATCCCTATCAATCATCATGACTTACAATCTATCTCATCAAAACTTATACAAATAATCCACCATCATCCAAAACCTCAACTCCTAAATCCAATCATCATAAAACTTATCATCGAATCCCATTCACGTATCCACAACAATCACAACAACTTAATCCTAAATCAATATCACCCACATATCATCTTAGTCCTCCATCCTCGTCATCTTCATCACCCCAATCCAATCCTATGGAATTTCTCCTAGATAGTCCCACATCCCCTAAACCATCATCAAATTCATCCTCTAATCCTATGCCATCCCCTCCATCGCCTATGCCCAATGCTATCTCATCCACTTTGTGACTTCTAAGTCAACCTCCTCCCCTTCTACCCCCAATCCTAAACCATCTAATGTGGATCCTACGCCACCCTCATCATCTTCATCCACATATAATCCTAATCCATCCCCTTCATCACCTAAATCTCACACTATCCTATCCTCTAATCCTATTTCATCTCCCCATCCCCCAATCCTAAAACATCTAAAGTGAATCCTAAGTCACCAACTCCCAAACCTAAAAATCCAATCCCAATCCTCTCCCCACCCCATCTCCTACCCAATCTAATGAGGCTCCTATGCTACCTTCATCTACTTCATCCCCTAAATCGACCAAATCTAATGTGGTTCTTACACCACACCCATCTCCCAAATCTCCTTCATCCCCAACATCACCCAAATCTAATGCAACCCCATATCACACATATCCCCTTCATTTAAACTTACCTCACCCCCTTCGTCTACATATACCAATCCTAAACCATCTAATCCTAATAAAAATCATCTACCTCAAAACTATATACTCAAAGCAATCCAAAATCAACTACATCTACTTTGGCCTCCAAGACAAAACTATCCACTTCAGCTCCCGTGCCTAATCAATCCCCTTCATCTTATAAGCCACACCAATCCAATCAAAATCCTAATTTAAAATCAACCAAAACATCTCACAAACCATCCAATCTTGTACCATTACTTCCTACTCCCTCCAAACCATTTAACCCAAACCACTTCACTCCTTTAGGAGAATCCTTGACCACCATCTTCCATCATCTCAAAACCTTCAACATGATCATTCATCCCCCAACCAAATCCCACAATAAAACCTTCCCAGCCATCTTGGTATCTAGAGCACTATTATTGTGACTTCCATCTCACCTATTGACATTCGACCAATCGTTGCATGCAATATAGGTATCATGTCCAAAACCTCATTAACCATGGAATTCTTATCCGTGTACCTCTCTATCCACCCCAATTCTATCCCAATCCTATCCTTAACCATCTCCCATCATTCCAACACCACTTGAAATCCACACATCATCAACCATCCAAATCTCATCATACATCCAAACATCCCTCACCAACCAAAAACCAAAACAAATCTCACCCCCACACTTTGTTAAAACTAACCTCTTGGCACATGACAACATTACAACCCCTCAGTCTCATGATGACCACATGGCATCTTCCCCATCCACTTCATATCATATAGCCAAAAATATGTTCGCTAATATGAAACATCAAGGCAAAGGTTTAGACATCCATGAACAAGGCATTCACGAACCCATCTCCCTTCCTCAAAATCTAGGTCATGTGGGTTTAGGGTATAAACATAACACTAACAACGACCTCCCATTGCTTCTCTACAACCCATTTCTACCACTCCTCTTGTTGATCCTACCATCCCAATCACAAATCATTTAATCCCCTACAAATACCAAACACCTAAAAATGGATTGAGCACATAATTTATCGCCTATGCATAGATGTTCTTTCCTTCCCACTCATCCTCCTTCCATCCAACATCTACATCCCTTTGCGTCTAATCCATCCTTATCATCACATCCATTAATATCCTCTTCCAATACATTTATCTGAACCCTTGATCAACTTTTTCACACATGTTGTAACCCCATGGTTCTTACTACAATTATGTGACCTTGGTCTATCATTACCTCCAATATTCTAGAATCATTGTCCTCCTAGAGATCCACATACTTTAACACACTTAATCAAATTGTGGTGAATACCCTTGGGTGCATCTTTTGACACTCTATTCAATGTCAGCACTACATTCATTTCCATCCCGCCATCAAGCCATCGGTGATTCTCAACCCTTGAGATTTCTCAAGAGATTGGAACATCTTTATACAAAAATAATCAACTATCAAAAAGAAAAAGATAAAAAAACTCATATCAAAAAAAAAAAAAAAATCAAGTAAAGTCCAGCTCAAGGCTCTCTCTAGGGGTGTTTCCAGCAACTCTACCAAGGCTATGGACGCCTGGTTGGCAGTAGAGCAATGTTGTGACAAGAATCATATGTATCTCCATCGGGCTATGGATGTCTGGCTGGAAGCAGAGAAATACATGGCTTAACCTTCCATTCACCTTTCATCAACCTACTTGACTTAATCACTCCCTATACATTGGTTATTTTTTCTTCACATACTACCCATTAATTCTTCACTTCAAGTGGTAATTAACCATCACAATCACACACACTTTGATCTCACAAAGACATAGGGCTTACATGTTGTCAGGTATTGTTTAGACCTTGGTCACACTTCTATTTTAGTCCTACTCTTGCCTTACAACATGTGTCGTTAGGCTCATCTTTTGTTCATCACTAATGTCATTTTCCATATGTTACATCCACATCATTTTTCCTTGGATATAACATATGTGGGCATATGATGATCCTTTCCTTCTCATCTAATCCTCCTCATATCCCTTTTCAACCGTCATCATCATGACTCGGGGTAGTCTTACATTCATTGGGGGCACCATCCATTTTAGATACCCCTCACTTTCCATCCTACCCTACACCTGGGGGAAAATTGAAACCATCCATCCATCTACACATGCCACCCTACTTTACACTTTATGGCACACTACATCTATCCCTCAATCCATCTTCCCTATCCTGGGGCATATCTTATCATCTTTTAATTCCCCATCTTATCGATACCACATCACTCATCATATCTATCTCCCATCTCACATCCAACCTATCCTTCACTCCTATCAACCAATCCCTATCCAACATCAAACAATCCTCATCCTATCCTTCAATCCAAAATCAAACAACCCTCATCATATCCTCATCATATCCATATATTATCCAAACCATCCAATTTCCCTCAATCCTTCCCTTTCATCCTACTCAAACACACTTTGTGACTTATAGGAGAAACTTTCATCCCACCTTACAAACCTTCTCATCCCCCCCACGCCCTATCCCATCCTAAATCCTTTCATCTTACCTATCTAAAACTATTCCCCGTCTCAAATCCAACATCTCAACATCAAAACATCCAAAAATACAACATCTAAAATCCAAAAACCAAACATCAAAAATCCAAAATCCAATACTCTAAACATCCAAAATCTAAAATCTAGAATCAAAAACATCCAAAATCTAAAATCTAACAAATTAAAACATTTAATATACAAACATGTAATGTGTGTGTTTTTGTTTGTGTGTGTTTGCTTGCTTGTCCGCATTTACATTTTGGACAATGTGCAGTGTCGGATTTTTTTTGTAGACAATGCGACCTTTGCTAGGAACAAGATAGTGTTCTCAATTATGATAGAGTAATTACTTCTTAGGTAGGACCATAAGAAATATGGATTAGTGTGGTACGTTAGGGATGGAAATATGAGTACGGATAAATGGGTTTGCCCCTAGTGTGCTGACACATATGTGAGGCACTAGTGGACATAAGATCTAGTTTACCATAGCACTGAGAAACCAATTTTCACCATGGTACTTTCCCAAGGCACCACCGAAGTGGTTTTCACCATTGGACAAATTTTAATTTTTTATTATTATGATTCTTTTGATTTTGATTTTGATTTTTTTGAGTTTTGATGATGGGAACTTAGGCATAGAGTCGTTTGAGATGTGTGATGTTCATGGGCTCATCAAACTCATACTCGTCTTGGGTAGCAAGCTTGTAAGCACCATAACCAAATTTTGCTATGATGACATATGGTCCAAGTCAATTGGGTTCAAACTTTCCTTTCTTTTCACAATCGGCATTGGTGTTACGTTGGTTCTCTTTAAAGACTAAGTCGCCAACTTCAAATTCACGGGTTTTGATGCACTCTACAAAGGTAATTTTGATAAGCTTTGAGGTGATCTAAGGCTTGGAGGCATTTCTCATCTAGCAGTTCTAGTTCTTAAAGGTGATGCACATGATAGTCTTCATCATCAATGAGGTTCGGAGAGAAACGTGAAGGGAAGGGAGCTCGATCTCAATAAACATAATTACTTGATGCCAAAGACAAGGGAATATAGAGTGGAACCAAAGTGGGGTACGGATGGATGTACGATAGCCCACAACGTAGGATAGATTTGTGTGTGCCAATCACATCCTTCTTGACTGAAATTTTTTCCAAGGATGCACTTTAAGGTTTTATTGGATGCTTCAAATTGGCCATTTCCTTGTGGGTAATATGGGGTGGAAAATTTGAGCTTGATGTGGAAATGGTCATAAAGTTCACAATTTTCTTGATTTTTGAATGACTTACCATTGTCCATGATTGTAGTGGATGGAATAACATAGTGGTAAATGATATGATTAATGATGAACTTTGATATATGTTTTTCAGTGACATAGGTAAGCGGGATGGCTTTAACCCATTTAGTAAATTATTATGTTGTAGTAATGATGAATTTGTGACCATCGGAGGAGGTGAGATCTAGTTTTCCCACGAGATCAAGACCCCAGGTAGAAAATGGCCATAGAGTGGTGATAGGTTGCAAATATTGGGACGCCGCATGGATGAGGTCGGCATTCTTTTGGCATGGGGTACGCTTATGAACATAAGAACATGCATATTTTTCCATTATAGGCCAATAATAGCCAGTGCACAGTAGTTTCTTGGCAAGTACTACACCACTAGTGTGAGCACCGCAGATGCTATCAATACACTTATTTGATTGCTAATTCAGCTTCTTGGGAGTTAATACATCATAACAGGGTTCCATCATATCCTCTACGATAGAGGGTGCCACCAAGAATGGTGAGTTTGGATGTGTGTTAGATATAGGATTTGTGATGGCCACGAGGAAGATCATGTGGGAGGGTATGGTCACGTAGATAGGTGTAGATATCAATGTAGCATGGAGAGTTAGGACCAAAATCTCAAATACCATCTCAAACTCGAAACGTTGTATGTCAAAATCAGGAGTTGTTTAATCGAAATATTGAATCATTGGCATCTGAAGGCATGTTCAAAAGAGATCCAATAGTAGCCATTGCATCATTTGATTTGTTGTTTACACGGGACCCGCTTGAATCCGAATGTGCTGAAAATAAATCTTAAAACTATCCACCATTTGCTTATATGGGATGAGTTTATCATCTTTGGTTGAGTATTCATCATTAACTTGTTTGATGATGAGTTGTGAGTCACCAAAGACATTGAGTTCTCTGATATTCCATTGGATAGCCATTTTGAGTCCAAATAAGTGCCTCATATTCAGCTATGTTATTGGTGCATGCAAAAGTAATCCAAAACTCCTTAGGGATGAGATCTCCTTGAAGTGTGATGAATAATATTCTTGCTCTTGCTTGCTGTGATGCGTGAAGGAGACATCAAAGTATAATGTCCATCGATATTATTCATCTATGGTGAATATTGATCCGTCTGGGTACCATGTATCAAGTGGTGTAGTATTAGACACTAGAGCTTCTACTAGGTTATTTACTAGAACCTATCCTTTGATAGCCTTTTGATTAACATATTCAATTTCAAATTCACTTAAGAGAATAATCCATTTAGCCATCCATCTTGTTAGATCCGATTTTGAGAGTAGATATTTAAGTGGATCTACTTTAACAATGAGCTTGATTGTGTTATTGAGCATGTAGTGTCGTAGCTTTTCTGAGAAAAAATCAACATCAAGAATGATTTTTCAATGGGAATGTAGTTGAGCTCATGGATGATTAATTTTTAGCTAAGATAATAGATAGCTTGTTCTTTCCCATTGGCATTGTGTTGCGCAAGGAGAGCTCCCAAGGCATGTTGAGTAGCTAAGATATAGAGAAGAAGAGGAATGCCTAGAGTGGGAGGCACTAGGACTGGAGGATGCAGTAGATATTCTTTGAGTTTTTCAAAGGATGTTTGACATTCTTCATTCCAATGGAAGGTTGTTCCTTTCTTCAGTAGATGGTGGAATGGATGACACTTGTCAGCAAGGTATGATATAAACCTTCTGATAGCCTGGATCTTTCCCTGTAGACTTATGAGTTGTTTTAAATTAATAGGTAGAGGAATTTCAACCATAGTTTTGACCTTCTTTGGATCAATTACTATGTCGTGTCGTGAGACAATGAAGTCGGGCAGCTTACCTGATGTGACATGGAAAACACATGTCTTGGGATTGAGCATAACTTTGTATTCCTTGAGTCTCTCAAAGATGCGGTGAAGAACCATGAGCTGTTGCTCGCGACATTAAAATTTTCCTTCGTAATTTCTATTTTATTATGTATGTATTAGGAATAGGATGTTGTTAAGTATGATTATTAGTGGCGTCTGATAGAAGATAACGGCACCGTCGATATGGTGCCGCCAATAAAGTAGAGTACGGTAATCCAAAGTACAACAGAATGTTGTGGTAAAAAGTAAATATTTTTCGTAAGTGGTCCAAAGAATGTTAAAATGTCAAAGTTGGGGTAAGTAGAGAAGTAGGGTCTACATGATTAGGAATCAAAAATATTATATTTGTAATAAGGACAAAGAGTGATGTCATAAATATTTTGTGTATTTTATTTGTGGAAAAGTCTAAAAAGGTGGAATCCATGTGAGATGATTAAGGTTTATCTTAAAAGATAAGCCTACATGTAAAGGCAAGAGTTTAGGCATGAAATATGATTGGCCGGAAGAGATTTCCTATCCTATCTTAGAGATAGGGTGGATAAGCCTAAATTCCTATAAATAAAGAGGCCACCCCCCTCATTTAGCATAGAGAGAAGTAGTGAGAAATATTGTATGAGTAAGTGTGTAAAGGAAGCCATCATTTAGAAGGTGTGTTAAAGAATCCATTGTGAAGTTTCTCCCATAGTTATTGTTGGAAGGCAAGTGAAGTCAATAACACTTGAAGTACCTCATGGGTGAGATTGTAACAATTTCATGTTGATATTATAATTTACACTTATATTTCAGATTTGTCATCATTCCTTCGTATCATAGTCTATGGTATTCTTGTGTTATGTTTGTTGTTGTGTTTCCAGATTACATCCACCAAACTAAAGGCTGTGCATTAGTAAATAATCATAGCATGAGGAGTTCCCGGTGGAGAATTATCATAGTGCCGGATTGGTGATGACATTTTGGTTCCGTTCTTAGGGACCATTCCTCGTTAATTGGATTTTCTCGGAGAAATATTCCCACCTAATCAAAAACATTTGGAGGGTAACCTTGTTTTTACTGTGTATAGTAGTTACCATGGTAAAGTCACTTTTTACCGTGAATAGTATTTACCCCAGTAACTTCATTTTTTACCGTGAATAGTGTTTACCCCAGTAACTTCATTTTTTACTTTGTAGTAAGTCAAGTTTTACCATAGTTTACCGTGGTCATTCCTATTTTACTGTAGAAAGGTGTAAAGTCACTTTCTATTGTAGTGAGTCTAATTATTTGTGCACATAAGTCTTACTAATTGTACTTGTGAGTTGGTATTTCACTATGGTTACTTTTTAAAATGGGGAAGATTCCTATTTTTAAGGCTAATCTAATGAAGATGCTTCCTCTTTCATTCAAGAGTTTAAATGATCTTACATTTGTAATGGCCTCATAAGAAGGGAACAATGGACTAAATTTTTTCCTACCTTTTTGGATGGTTCAGCACTTAGGTGATTTGAAACACTAGGTGATAATGTGAAAAACTCATGGGATTTATTAACTGAAAGTTTTCTTGAAGAATTGGGTGAACAACAATGTAAATATGCAGATCTCATGATCAAGATCACAAAGCTAGCCCAAGGAGAGAAGGAGAAGATAAGAGATTATCATGATCGTGTTCTAGAGCTAAGGAGGAAGCTCGATGCCCGGATCTCGGAAGAAAGGATTAGCGGATGGGTTGATGAATGGCGTGGATAATCTCCTCTATAAGCACTTAATTCTTGGGATAAAGCCACTATCGAGACAACGAGTGAAGTATGACCGCCAGCTACCATTGAACAAGCAAAGGAGATTGCAAGAAGGTAAGAAGAAAGCATGGAAGAGGAGCCCAAAGAAATTGTTGTTAAAGTAGAGCCTACACCAACACCTTTGGTCCGAATCCACAACCATTCTCGGTGAGCACAAATCTTTCTCCTAGTACATCTACCGAGTATGAAGATCTCGCTCAGAAGATGGGCCGAGATAACTATTAATCTTCTTCAAGGAAAGGAATTTAGTTCTCGGGAGGAGATAGAGGTCTAAAAAGAAATATTTCTGAAGTTGTATGTTATGGTTGTTATAAAAAGGGTCATTATAAGTATAATTGTCTACATAGAGCTTCTACATCTAGTACAAGAGATAATGATAAAGGAAAAGCACCTGTGAATTCTTTTGATGTAGTAGATAAGAGCATAAATAATGAAGTAGATGTGTTTGTAACAAAAAGAAAGAAATAAAAAGATAACCAAGATGGAAATGATCTTAAGAAGATGAAAGGAGAAACTAGTAAGAAACATAGGAGAAGAAAGTTGGGTGTGTAGGATTTTTGATTTCACAGGGACAAGGACCATACTCCATCTTAGAAGATTTGTCTAAAAGGCCTGTAAATATTACATATGGTCAACTCTTGGCTATGTCTTCTGAGAAGAGGCGGGAGCTGTGAAGTGGACTCAATGCTCGACGAAGGAAGGAGGTTGAGGTCCCTATTTTGGAGGTAGAGGTAGATCCTTACGCTCCATAAGCTGAGGTATTATGTACTTGGTATTTCAATTCATGATGTCTTAGTTGATGGAGGTGCTGCAGTTAATGTAATGACCAAGTCTGTAATGAATATGTTGGGTTTAAAAATTGATCGCCCCTCAACACTTATGTTAAGGTCATTAAATAAGGGAAAAACTAAACCAGAAGGTGTTGTTTCAAATGTGGCAATATCTGTTATGGGTGTTGTATGTGTGGTAGACTTTCAGGTGATGAAAAATGGTACTGTTTCTTACCCAATGTTGTTGGGAAGGCCATGGCTAAGGAGAGTTCATGCAAGAAACTACTAGAATGAAGGCTTCATGACACTTGGACGTGGTAGAGAGAGGGTGAAGATAAACATGATCCCCGGCATCATAAAATAGAACCCGTGGATTCACGTGATGAAAATAATGATTGGACATCCTTTTATTACTCTAGTACCAAGAAGTGGACACCAAAGATGAAGAAAGTTAGGTTGATGTTTCATCATGGATATCCATCCAGTCACACCGACTCATGACCCCATAAAATTATCTCGAAGAAGAAATTGATGATCGTCTCCAACAAATAAAGATTGGTGATATTATGATGGAGAGTGAGAGGAATCCTACCTCCACTCTTTCGAAGGTACATACACATATTCACTTTTGATTACAAGGAACTCCATCAATTAAGTTGGGTAGAACATTCTATTAAGTTGGTAGATGGTGCTAAGCCCATAAAGTAAATGCCATATAGAATGAATCCTAATTTTTCCAAGACCGTAAAAGAAGAAATAGATAAGTTGCTTGATGCGGGATTCATATTTGTTGTGGAGAATTCGAATGGGTTTCTCCCATTTTGATCTCAATAAAAAAGAATGGGAAGCTATGCATTTGTTGTGATTATAGGAAGCTCAATAAGGCAACAAATAAGGATCATTATCCTCTTCCATTCTCGATCGATCTTGGGCGAAGTAGCTAACTAGGAGTGCTATAGTTTTGCTGATGGATATAGCGGATACAAACAAGTTCGTATAGTAGAGAAAGATCAGCTGAAGACCACATTCACCACTCCTTGGGGAACATTTGCTTATAGAGTTATGCCTTTTGGGTTGTGTAATGCTCCGGCAACATTCCAGTGCTTGATGAATAGGGTGTTTGAACCCTACATTGGGAACTTCATCAAAGTATTTCTAGATAATTTTGCATCTATGGGAGTAAGATGGACCACCTGCACTAGATGGAGACAACATTTCAAAGGTTAGATGAAGCACAAGCCTCACTAAACCCTACAAAGTGTGTCTTTGGATGTTCTAAAGGTGTTTTGTTAGGGCATGTTGTATCCAGAGATGGTATTGGTACTGATCCTGATAAAGTTTTAAAAATCAAAGAGTTACCATTTCCTATGAATAGAAGTAATTTGAAATCATTTTTAGTCCATGTGGGTTACTATAGAAGGTTCATCAAGAATTTCTCAAAGATTGCACAGCCACTAACCTAGTTCTTGAAGAAGGATGTTACTTATGAACCAAGAAACAAGGTGCATGAAGCTTTTGAACAATCAAGGAAGCCCTGGTGTCTTCACCTGCTTTTAAAGAGTCCAGTTGAGTAAGCCATTCATTGTGTATATCGATGCTTCGACGTAGCACTAGGAAGTACTGCGAGCCAAAAGGATGAAAATGGGAATGATCATCCAGTTTACTTTGGGAGAGCAGACAAATGAGTAGTGCTAAGCCTTGCAGTACATAAGTGGGATAAAAGGATTCATGCAAAGCATTGTGGGCATATAGGGCAACATCAAAGTCAACAACAGGATACTCCCCATTTCAGTTAGCTTATGGCATTGATCCAGTTCTTCCTATTGAGTTTGATATTCCCACTGTAAGAATTATGAAAAATGAAAGGATGGATGAAAGTGATTCAGTAAAAGAAAGGTTGGTGCATCTTCATTTGCTAGAGGAAATGAGGGAAATAGCGAAGGATACAAGCTATAAGAAGAAAATGAAGCAGAAGGAATACTTTGATCAAAAGATCCGTTGGTCTCCATTTCATGTGAATGACTTGGTTCTAGTATATGATTCCATATACAAAAAAAGAAGGCAGAGAAAATTTCTTCCCAAATGGATGGGGCCCTACAAAATAGCAGTTGTGCATGAAAATGGTACATATCGACTGGAGGAATTGGATGGCACTCCCATTATGAAATGGGTCAACCACGACAAGTTAAAGATTTTCCAAGCACCAGAATAGTCTACTCAGAGACGAGTAGAAGCTAAGAAGAAGGGAAAATGTCGACATTAAAATTTTCCTCCGTAATTTCTATTTTATTATGTATGTATTAGGAATAGGATGTTGTTAAGTATGATTAGTAGTGGCGTCTGATAGAAGATAATGGCGCCGTCAGTACGGTGCCGCCAATAAAGTAGAGTACGGTAACAATCAAAGTACAATAGGAATGTTGTGGTAAAAGTAAATATTTGTCAGTAAGTGGTCCGGTAATGTTAAAATGTCAAAGTTGGGGTAAGTAGAGAAGTAGGGTCTACATGATTAGGAATTAGAAATATTATATTTGTAATAAGGACAAAGAGTGATGTCATAAATATTTTATGTATTTTATTTGTGGAAAAGTCTAAAAAGGTGGAACCCATGTGAGATGATAAGGTTTATCTTAGAAGATAAGCCTACATGTAAAGGCAAGAGTTTAGGCTTGAAATATGATTGGCCGGAAGAGATTTCCTATCCTATCTTAGAGATAGGGTGGATAAGCCTAAATTCCTATAAATAAAGAGGCCACCCCCCTCATTTAGCATAGAGAGAAGTAGTGAGAAATATTGTATAAGTAAGTGTGTAAAGGAAACCATCATTTAGAAGGTGTGTTAAAGAATCCATTGTGAAGTTTCTCCCATAGTTATTGTTGGAAGGCAAGTGAAGTCAGTAACACTTGAAGTACCTAATGGGTGAGATTGTAACAATTTCATGTTGATATTATAATTTACACTTATATTTCATATTTGTCATCATTCCTTCGTATCATAGTCTGTGGTATTCTTGTGTTATGTTTGTTGTTGTGTTTGCATATTACATCCACCAAACTAAAGGTTGTGCATTAGTAAATAATCATAGTACGAGGAGTTCCTTGGAGAATAATCATAGTGTTGGATTGGTGATGATAGTTCCTCTCTGGTTTTGGATTTCCCCATAATATCATTGACATAATCTTTAAAAAAAATTGTGTATCATGTCATGGAAGATGACATTCATGGCACATTGATACTTGGCTCGAACATTTTTAGGCTCAAAGGCATGACTTGGTAGAAAAAAGTACCTCGTGGTGTAGTGAAAGCAACCTTGTGTTGATCTTATTCGATGTTTTGATCGATTATAGCCAAAGAAGCCATCCATGAGAGAGATCATTTCATGCTGATCTGTAGAATCTACGATCATGTCGATATTTGGTAGTGGAAAATCATCTTTTGGGAAAGATTTGTTGATGTCACGGAAATCTGTACATATGTGGATGCCCCAGTCTTTTACCTACTAGGACGATATTAGAGATCCATTCGAATAATCAATTGGCGAATGAAGTCGCCGACGTCAAGAAATTTTTGAAGTTCTTATTTGAAGAGTAAGGTGACCTTTGGATGCATCTTACAGAGCTTCTACTTAATTGGTTTCACATCTTTACGGACTACTAAATGATGAACCACCAAGGATGGATCAAGCCCAAGAATATTCGCGTAAGACCATGCGGATACGTCTAAGAATTCTTTAAGAAGCACTATGAAGGTTGCATGTTTTTCGTTGATAGAGATTCCCCCAGTTTGAGAATCTTGGGGTCTTCTTCAGTGTCAATGTTAATATCGATGGTTTCTTCAATTAATGATGTTGATCCATCTTGTAGATTTTCAGGAGCCGGAAGGATTTGATCCATGGTTGGATTATGATCTAGATGTGGGGAATGGTTGAAGAATTTTGTAAGGGGATCCTCCTCATCTAGATGGAAAGAGGAGTGGGGATGTGAGATGTTGGATGGGGATTGTATAGGTAGAATAGGTTCATGTTTGCAAAAGTAGCCATCAACATTTAGAGATATTTAGAAACCCTTTTTATGGTCACCGGTTGGTATACTATCTTGGGTTCCCATGAAATCGTGAATTACCTCATCGTTCTAAAAGGTGTCAAGAGAGATATGATCATATTGTTGGTCCCATTGGATGAGTTGGGGATAAGTGAGAGCGACATCAATGACAGGGATGGCAGTGTCATGGAAGAGGTTTGTAGCCGCAAGCTCTTTGTATTGGCTATAAACGGGGCTAGTTTCGATGGTGTTAATGGCCTCCTCAACTTTCTTAGTCGTGTCACTCGTGTCGTCATGAATACCTTCACCGGTGGTTGGTACCTTAATTTGCGGCCATCGAGATTGGCGATGAGAGAAGGGGGCTCGGGTATGCCTTGTTCGTTAAGGCCTAGTCCTCAACCAAAATAAGCCATGCAATTCATCATTTGCTTAGGGATTAGATATTTATTGCTCAAGCAGCAAGATGGTACTAAATCATCTATAATCCATGTAGTGTCTAATGGTTCTAGGTACTCATCGGTGAGATACCCAAAGCGGATAAAAGTGGAGGATCCCAATGAATATATTTGCTTTTTAGTTTCACTCATGTCGAGACTACCATGTTGTTTAGGAGAAAGTGAGAGTTGCTCAATCTTCGAAGGTTTAATATTCTCTGCATCCAATGTATTTTAGCTTGAGAGGCGAGTGGGTAGGAGAGGGGCGAATGTGGATGGAGTGGGTAAGATGGGAGAAGATAATGATGAAGCATTACGTGAAGTGGATGGAAGGTTGTTAGGTGAAACATATGAGTTAGTTGATGTCATGGATGATGAAGATGGTGATGGTATGGTTTCAATGATGGGAGAATATGGTTCCATATAACCTTGTGCTTCAAGTGCTTAGAAATATTGGAAAGCTTGAGGGTCACCATGGATGTTGATCTCTACATCGGCATGCTATAATTTAAGACATTGATGTAACGTGGATGGAACTGCATACATTTCATCGATCCAAGGATGACCAAGTAATAAATTATAGGGGAACAGAATGTCCACAACATGCACTAGGATGGGTATCATGACAGCCCCACATTGATGGGAAGGTACAAAGTGCCCACTGATTTTCTTTCATTATTATCATACGCTTTAATGGTGATTATATCTTGTTTTAAATCCAATTTATTGTACCCTAGTCGTTGAATAAGAGATAGGGTACAAAGGTTGACTCCAAATCCATTGTCCACTAGTACTTGTTTGACGCAAGTATTTTCAATATGGACCTCAATGTAGAGAGGAAGGTTGTGTTTTGGGCCATTCAAAGTGGCAAGTCTTGTTGGGTGAAAGTGAGTGGAAGTGTTGGATGAGGGTAAAGATGAGTAATGAGAGCTTGGAATTGATTGGGATTAATATCTATTGGGATATGAGTCATCCAAGAGCACGGTAAAGGATATATTTATGGACAGAGGATGTTTTGAGAAGATCCATAATGGAAATTTGAGTGGGGTCTTCTCAAGTTGTTCAATAATATTATACTGGGCTTGTGGAGGTGGATTAGAGGAAGATGGATCAGCCCCTTGAACCACTACATGGCTCCTGCGAGTAGTAACCACACACTGAGGGTTGTGGGAAGGGCCTTTGACCTTGATGGTGGCTACTTGATGAGGAGAATGGCAGATATGGCCAACAAGAGATTCATATTGGAAAGGGACGTGTTTGTAGTTTATATGATTGGACTAATGGCTAGATGATTCATGGTTTTTGGACTTTTTCTCGACCCTTATTTAAAGTGTGGTATTGACCATGATTGGGAAGTGGATTTTGATAGATTCCTAGCTTCTGATTCTGAGAGGAAGAGGACGCATTGCCTTTAATTTAAATTTCAATCTAATCAATTAGGTCTTGAATGTAATTTTTCAGCTTCATACACCTAATGGTGGCGTGACCCTTGATTTTATGGAATTTGCAATATTCATTTTCCTAGAACCAAGAGGGTTTAGGTGTGGACTCATAAATCGGTTGGGTTTGTGGGAAAACTACCATATTGGTGGGAAAACATTTTTCAAGGATAGTTTCAAAGGATTTTCCAAGGGGGTGTATGACTTTATTTTGGGATCTTGGGTGGATCGGGGTTGACCTTTAGGGACGGATATGGCAACAACTTTGTGGACATGTTGAACATGTTTGGTCTCTATCACTCTGTCACCATCATTTTTATTCTTAATGAAATATGTAGGCTTCTCTAACGTGGAATGTTGATTGGTTTAATCATAGTTATCGTGGGAATACAATTTAATGAGGCCTTTAGAAACGAGGGATTTTTCTATCTACATTCCCTTTTCTATGATGTCGTCAAATGTGTTAGCACAATGGACTTGTAGGTGGAAAGTTAGTTCTTGATGGAGGTTGATGAGAAAAATGGTAACCAATTGTTTTTCTGGGATGGGCCATGGGATACGGCTAGCAAGGGATCTCCATCATTGTAAAAATGATGAAAATATTTTTCCATTACATTGCTTAGTGTTGCATAGATCGATCATGGTGACATCGTGTTCCACATTATATGAGAAGTGCTTGACAAACTCACAACAAACTTTTTGGATAGGTCGGCGAAGGTAGTGACAGAGCCCTTGGGTAAACGGAGGAACCATTCAAGAGTAGGACCACCTAGAATTTGTGAAAAGAGTCTTAGTAAGTAGGATCATCGTAGGCTACCTCTTAACATAACATATATAACTCCTTGACATGTTCAGGGTCACCCTTTCCCTTGTATTTTTCAAACTTGGGTGGTTCAAAATATGGGGGAAAGGGGATGGGGAAAAGGGGACACGTAGGATGTCACAATCAAATGGATAAGGACAAAGTTCCTCAAACTTGTATTGTCATCCTTGTTTGCCAAGTTGTAACCCTTAAAGTATTTCCTTCATAGACTTTATTTCTTACTCTAGGGTGGATTCTTGGGGATTGGTGGTGGGTGGTATATTGAAACTGGGTCATTGTGAATGTTCAGAGCCATGATAATTTGGTCGTTGGGGTTGAGTTGGCAAGAAAATTTGGCAATCTAATTGCTCATTTGATGTAACTGATCAGGATTGTACTTTCCTTAGTCATATGGGAATGATGGGTGTTCTTTTTGTTATCCCATCCACGCATAGCGTGATGGTTACCATGATTTGGGTTGTTTGGATTACAATGTAGTGGGGATGGGGTTGTTGTCTAATGCATTCATTCTCATCAAGGAGGAGAGTATGAAGTTGGTCATGTGTATAATCATAAGGAAGTTTCGCTCCCATGTGATATAGCTGGAGGAGGAGAGCATGTTTGTTTTTGTTGAAAAAATGATTAAGTATTTATCATTGCCTTCCTTCTATTAATTAGGTGCTTGAATCATCATCATACTAGTAATGGCCATCGTTTCTTCATCTTCTCCTCGGTTGTGGTTTTCTTCTACATTGGCATCATAAAATTTGTGATTGAACATGTCATTTGTGTTTTCTGTGTTTAGTTGGTGGTTTATTTCATCTTCGTTTCCATATTGAGATTGAGTAAGTCTTCTCTAGGTGTCATTAGATCCTAGTGTTTGTGAGACATATGGATGGGATGAAGGTGTATTAAATAAGTGAAATATGTGTAGATGAATATAGGAGAAAATTTCTTATCGATCGATGTACAATCGTAAAAAATGAATCTTGTTTTAGGACAAGAGGATGGAAGAAGTATTGAGAGGATTGAAGAAGGATTTGCCTTAATTTGAGGGCTTAGGATGTGCCTCAATGTGAGGGTTTTGGAGGATTGAGTAGGGGATAAAGATTTGGTGTCTGTATCAAGGTGTTGATTAGTAAGATTGAATTAATCGTTTCGATAAGGAATCTTAGATGAGAAAGTATACGTGTAGAATATGAATATGTGAGGGTATCTAAGTGTAGTAAATGTTGTGTTTTGGAAAAGGGTATATGATGTGATATGTTCTAGGATTCTCTTGGACCTAGGGTAGTATGGGGATATCAACAGGGAATGGTAAACCACCGGATGGAAGTTTTGTGATGATGAGATGAATGTGTGTTTAGATTGGGTGATGAATTGCGTAGATAAAATGGGTATGTATAAGTGTATTTTAGATGTTTTTGTGAGGTGGGAGGGTGTTTATGAATGTTCTTTTGTGATTATAAAATTTTTGATTATGAGGAGGGGTTTATTTTTCATTTTTTTATTATTATTTTATATTAATAAGAAGGTGTGAGTGATGTTAAGTGGATTATGGATGACTAGAATATGGCCAAAGGTGTATGGTGAATGGTTATAGTTAAAAATATATGGGGTAGTCAAATCAAGGTCGATGATGTGGTCAAAAGAGATGAGCGGTATGTGTGTAGGATGATGTGATGGAAAGAGGGATTAGTGAGGTTATATACTAGTTCCAACAAAATGCTCAAACAATCAAAAACATGCAATCACACCCTAACTAGTCAAGTGGGATTGCAATCAAGCTATAGCCCACTTTCAATACCACACACCGATGATGGTACCACAAGCTATCTCTCTACCTATGTTTCAATGTGGGGTCAGTTAGCAAGTGATCTTAGGGATTGCAGTCTCCTTGTACTATAGCTCAATATGCGGCCAAAAAGGTTACCAAGGCTAGGATATACAAGATCACTAGGGGAGTCCCCAATATAACTTGCGGTACATGGGGCCCAAGTCCATATTGCAAGGATTTTGTCTAAGGCCTGGGTATTGGGATGTGAAATTCCCTCACTTCACTCTGCTCTTAAAATAATCAACTACTTAGCCAAAAACAATGATTGTCCAAGAATGTCAATAGCTCATTTGGAACACGGGGTGTGTCTCATGTGCGTGGAGGTAAAGCCCATGATCACGAGACCCCTAGGACTGTGGTAAGTGTGTGGATGTCACTTTCATGTCACGTTACCCCTAAAAATAAAAATCTAAAACCTATCATTATGTCATTATCCTAAGTCACCCTCTCCTCATCTAGTAAAATCAAATTTTTACCCCCTCAAAATTACTATTTACCCATCCCAAACTACCTCAACCTCTTTAAAACCACTTAACACCTCAAAACCACCTCAAACCTATTTTATCTTAACATCCTAACCTCCCCAACTCAACCATAACCTCCTCCCAACCATTTTCCCTCATCATTTACCTAAAAACCCATTTAGGAAGTGGTTTCAACCATTTCCTAAATGTTTTCCCGAAAATCCCAGATCGTCGGTGATTCTACCTAATCACCAACGATTATAAATAGAATTTTTGTTCTTCCTCTCAGGATCTTTGGTAACCTTTTTCTCATGTTTCTTACACTTTGTTTTTGACTCCACAACGAATCTAAGTCACTCCAGAGATCATCAAGGACCTGTATCAACCTCAATCTATTGTCAACACATCATTTTGATAATCTTTTTCATCAATCATCTCTCACAAATCCCAACAATTGGCCATCAACTCTAATCAGCCCCATATGACATTTGGAGGCATTTTTCAGCTCACTTCTACATCAAAAGGTATTTATTTACCTTGTCTCATCATTTACATTTCACTTAAACATCAAAAATAATCAAAAATCATCATTTAGAACTTTGTTTATCATTTTATCAAAATTTGTCATTTTTACAATAATCACCATGATTTTCCCGAATCTCCCAATTATGTTTGATCTCCAACGTGATTCTTCTGAATCACTAGCGATCCCTATCAATTTACATCTTTTTATCAATTTATCAACGTGTGCCTTAGTTTTTATCAATATTTTTGGATTTAACTTGTTCTCTGCAAGCATGGCTTTACTTTAGATGGCAATGCACTTTGGCGGTCTCATCCTATCACAAGCATTTACGACCTTCTTATAGTCAAACAACCCTTCCTTTAGGAACAATAAAACATCCTTCATGAGCTTACATTATGTGCAATACATTTTTTCCACCAACATTGAAGATATCGAGGATCACTTTGAGTTCCTCCATGAGATTCAACAAGAAACTAATACTTTTGGTATGATTATTTTGAGTCTGTTCGATTACATCCACCCTTTCTTGGGCCACATTTGAAGTTGCACAAGACTTACCCTTCAACCTTGAGTTCTAGAGCTTCTTATCCATTATCTATCTATCTTTTTCATTTATATATCTCTTATCATTATCTTGATCAATCTACTTAATTGTATCAAAGCGAGTTGACATCCTCCAAGGAAGTCCTTTGGATTCCTAGAATCGGCCTTTTCCGAAAGCAACTTGTTCATCCATTTATCTAATCTATTTTTTTAGTTATCTTTATTTGATCTATAGGTTTCTTCTTGGTGAAAAAGAAGGAGATTTTATCACATCATCATCGGCGTTCATCATCGTGGGTATCGGTAAACCTTGTCATCTTCTAGGTCAGTTTTTTTTTTTATTTCATTTTATTAAGTTAAAAGTTGGAAAGAAAAAAATCTCTCTGTATATGGCATGCTCGTGGGACCTTCGTCCCTTTTTCTTTCATTTTAAATTAATTAATTTTCACTTTAGGTTCTCTTCTTTGCAATCGCTAACAATCTGGTCAAATTGCCAACAATTTTGGTGAATCACCAAGTGATTCCTATAAATCATCGATGATCTTTGTAGATTGTTTTGATTGCTTAGTCATCGGTTAGCCTCTAACAATTCATTTCTATTTTTATTGTATTATGTTTTTATCTAACCCTTACATATTTATTTCTTAGGGATTTTTTTTTTGTTGCGTTGTAGTTGTGCTAAAAAAAAAAATCAAAATTAAAAAAAAAAAAGAGAAGCATTTTATAGGTGTGTCTCTTTCCTTTCTTTTCTTTTCTTTCAAATCATTGCATTTTTGTTTTTTTGTCCTCATCAAAATCAATCTTTCTTTTGGTTTAAAATGAACCTCTCATTCTTTTTTATCACATAGTTTAATTAGGAGGTTAATAGATTACATTCACTTAATCTCCCCACACACATCCAAAACCACATCAAACATAATTTGCATCAAAACATTCCTACCTAGTGGACCTACTTGGATTTCATCACCAAGAGGAGAAGCCAACTCAATGTTTTGGCTGAGTATAAACAATTGGTTACCGGTATATTGGCTAAGCACTTGACTCCCTTATCATTGCGGGACCATGAAGTGAAGTGAGGGGGTAGGCCCCAATACCAGCCACATTCTATCGACACCAAACATAGATTTGGGCCTCACGTACCTTTGGGTATATCGAGGACTCTAACCTTAAACATCACCTAAAACCATCCATAGATACCATTTCCTAGGACCCTATCAACCATTTTACACATTTCATACTTTCTTTCTTAAATAATCAAGATAATCAAAAAAATCTTCTTGTGTGATTTGTTTGTTTTTTTGTAATCAACCATTTAGATTTATTTTCCATTTTAGGTGATTGTTTTCTTTCATGGTTACTACAAGACAACAATCCATCTTCAAAATTCCAAAATATGACAAAAAACTTCCAACGATCTATTGAAAATATTCAAACCCACATCGAGGATGCCTCACGTTTACTAGAATAATGATAAGCATCTCTATCACCCCAACCAGAAGATCAAGAACATCCACATTCTCCTAGTAGCCAATCTGAATCATCTAAATACCTAATCCACCTAGTCCTCATTTCTTCGATGATAGTGGGGATCATGTATTTTCTAAAATTTAGATTCAAACCCCATTTCTCTTAATGCATATCTTTTTTTCAGGGTGTTCACCTCCAACCATTCACACCTAAATCACAACCCCCTGTGTCCAACACACCATATGACTTTTCCCAATTTCGTGACCCTAATCATGAATTGGTCATCCAACAAATACATCCTTATCCCACTAGCATTCAATCACAAACATCCAATGTCATGTCTTCACCCCTATCATTTCCTTTGACCTTAATGTGGTCTCCTCACAAGATACACAACCAATCAACAACCTACATCTTCACTAGACCTCTCATCCAGATCTGCATCATCTCAAAAAATACAAATGATTCTTCATCCATGTCAACCCCGTTAGTCTCTTCTACCATCCAAACTCCTCCTGTGAGTTCAATATCCATCCCATCAAGCGCATCTCAACCTACCCCATCCCAACAACCCACATCATTGTTCAAAACATAGTTATGTCTATCCCTACATCAATACCACCTATTAACACTAGTTTTATTTCTATATCCATCCTTCTTCACAACAATCATCTACCATCCCCACTTCCTCTCAATCCATACCTCAACAATCTCAACTCTCATTCATACATACCTCTATCCCTTTCAACACATACCTCCAACATCTCAACCACTCATTCACTCATCTATTCCTTTCAACATATACCACAATAGTCTTAACCCTTATTCACACATTGATTCCCTTTCAACACATACCCCAACAATCACAACCCCTCTTTAACACTTTTATGCCTAGTCAATATCAATATATTCAACCTTCACAACCTTTAGTTTCACAACCTCTTTATAACATTCCCCTAGGTACCCCTCATCAATAAAAAATATCCCATTCCAACATAATATTCCTTCACAATATCAACCATATCAACAACCTAATCAATTCTCATATAATCAACCTAGTTCATCCTCATCCAATACACAACAACAACCACAAAACTCGACCCTCTCGCAGATTTAATGAACAAAATATCTAGTCTTGAAGCCACTTTTATGGGTCCTAAAAACACATTATCATACAAAAAATATGTAATGAACCCATCCATCCATCCATACCATACAAAAAGCTTACCCTCCTCACTAGGAACTTCCTAAGTTCCTTAAATTCTATAGTAAATAAGACCCTCAACAACATATCCGGGCCTTCCAACATGCTTTTACCTCATAACACATGACCAAGATCTTATGTTGAGGACATTTCCTATGTCCTTAGTTGGCCCTACTTTAGACTAGTATAACAACATCCCACAATATTCACTTTTTCTCATTCCCAAACTTGCTCAATTATTCCTAGAACATTTCTCAATCAATATCACACATAAAATCACTATCACCACCTATACACAATCAAACAATTTGAAGATGAGTCCATTGTAGACTTTTTCACCCACTGGAGGGGTATTATCAATCAACTATCATTTTCCCTCCCATAGACTGAGCTAATAGAATTATTCTCTCACTCCTATGCTAAACACATATCATCTACATTACAAATCCAATCTTTCCAGATGTTTGATGAAGCCTTCACATGGCTCACAAACTTGAGCTTCACACTCTTGAAGATGGTAGAGTTAAACTTAGATCAAAAAAACCAAAACTTGAGTTTTCATCCAAACCATCTTCTAGTCAAGAAAAATCCAAATCATCATCCAACGTAGTAGTCATCAAATCCACTCCCAAAGAATGTTCAACCACCTAAATGCTCTCATCCTCAACACTATACTCCTATAGGATAATCATATAAATTTAGTCTTTGACAAACTCTAGCTTCCAACATGATCACTCTTCCTCTTATCTACCCCATCGATACATCTATCTCAAAACCCTCTTGGTATAGAGAAAATGATTATTGTAAATACCATAGGGTCAAGGGCCATGATATCGAAAGGTGTCACTCATTCCAAAATGCTCTTCAAGATCTTATTGACAAAGGTGATTTACAATTAGATAACCCAAATGCACCTCAAAATCAAAACTTGGATGTTTTCAAACAACCTTTCCCTAATCACTCCCCATCCACCAATTAAACCACAATCTAATACCATTCAAGCCCATCACACTATCAACACAATCACAAAATCCACATCCCAACCATCTACCAAGTAGTTCTACCACTAAAACAAAAATCAAGCATCCATGATCAGGCAACATCCATCAGTCCTCTATCCTACCATAGAAAAGAAAACACTTTCATCCACATCTACCCCATCCACATCAAGTTCATCCATGAGATATTCACAAAATTTACAAAATAACCCATCATATAAATTATTAAAATCATCATATGATGATCATGTTTCCCATATATCATTTGCATGTATACACTTCAAAAACCTATCATACACAATCACACACTCCCTTCATCTAAAAATCCAATCATCATAACACACCACCCTATTACACCTTCAACACAAAAAATCAAAACCCCTTTGCCCTCCATTCTAGGGCCACATCCTTCATCTAAATTACCAATCACTTGTTACACAATCAAAAACCATCCCCTCAAACACATCTAAAGAAACCACACCAAAAGTAGTGTCTTCCACACATCCATAAAATAAAAGAAATCATCACTTCCTTTGACATCTACCTCAAAAGGATATTATGAATCAACCCTTGAAAGGCTCCTTCAATAATCCATCATAACGCTTACCCCCTCTTAAGCCATCTAGCTCTCGAGGGTGGAATCCTTCCTGGTATAACTTTGAATCCTTTTGTGATTATCATCATACACAGACATCACAAAAATATTGTTTTAAGGCCCTTATTGCCACTATCAAAACCTTGAAAATAAAGGCCTTCTTCCTCCAAACCCAGTCACATCAAAAAAATCTCATAAGACATCTACAAACACCACATCATAACCATCTATAACCACTCAAAGTAAAGGATCTTCCAAGAAGACCCCTCCACATCAAATCGATGCAATATGCATATCACCACTAGAGCACATACCCATGAACCTAACACTCCCATCAAAAAAAAGTCCAAAGTTTATTTTCCTCACTCCTCTGAGCTATCTAATCAAACATCACCACAAAAAGCCAAGGTTTCCATCCTTTTCACTCCTCCCACACAATCCACCACCAAATAAAAATCATCAAACAAACTTCACCAAGCTCTAATCAAGATGTCCTCTTTACGAGCTAGTGCAAACCTCACCTTCACATCGACAAAGCCATGATCAAAGCTCTCCAATCCATATCATTTCCTTCAGATGATCCACAACCTTTTGCAAATCTAGTTGGTACACTTTAAAACATCCATGTCCATAGCCTTTGATAATTCAAAAATACCATCATTACAACTAGAAGACCACGATCTTCCCTCTTCATCACCACCCAAATCAATGATATCCTCATAAAAAGAGTCATGATCGATAATGACGCTAGTATCAATATCATATCATCATATGCCTTTAATAAAATTTGACTACCTAATACCATTATCACCCAAACACCAGTTGTACTTCGAGCCTTCAATGATACCATCACTCCTACATTGGGTACAATCATCTTACCTCTTAAAGTTGGCATCAAAACCCTTCCCAACTCTTATTATCTAGTAGAAGGAGAGTTCCAATATAACATATTATTAGGTCGACCTTGGATTCACACTATGCATTGTATTCCATCAACACTCCATCGATGTCTTAAGTATGAACATGAAGGTAAAACCTTTACTATTCCCATAGATCCTAATCCTTTCAGAGCTTGTAACATGACTTACCATCCCAATGATGTGCTTGTTCCTAAATCAAGTTTGGGATCATCTAATGAAGCATCTACTAGTTCATCCATTCCATCATCCAAATTACTAGATGATTCTTCCTTTGACAATGTTATGAAACACCTTTCACTGGGGGAGTATCGTCTCCTTACACTCAATTCACTTCCCACACCTAAGACATATGGAAGACCTGATAAACAGCCCATGTATGAACCCAATGTCGAGATGTCATCTCCTACGGTCCCCCACATATGAAAACAAATCTTATCTATGAGGGATCAACCACCCTCTTCACACCTACTTATCAACATCATGCCATGCCATTCATATCAAACTTTAAATTCTTATATAATCAAGTCTTCACACAGATGTATCTCCATCATTACACTTAGAAAGGCTTTGGATTTGGACATTATGAATAGGTAATCCATGATCTAATCATCCAACATTCCCTCAAACCACATGAAAAATATGGACTAGGTTATGAGAGACCCCTTTCGAATCCTCCACACACATCAAAATCCATCATGGAAGTCGGAACCATCTTCTTCATCCACGCAAGATGACCCTATGGACATGACACATGACAGATGACACCATTTCCATTCCTCCTAAAAAAATTTAGTCAATACTATTACATTAGGACCATTGACTTATCAAACTAATCATGATACTAAGACACTTCCTCTCATCTAGCCTTGAAATGATCGAAGAGGACTCACCCACCATCAACATCCTTCAATGTCAAGATGATCAAGCTATTCTTTCCCATATGGGGGGCAGAGAGGATCATTTCCTTCAAAAATCCTTACCACCTAACACTTCAACACTCCTTAATGAATCCACTATCGATGTTAATATAGGGACTCCACAAGAGCCTCACATAGTTAAGGTTGGTCAATCTTTAGATCCATAGGAATTAAATGAATTTCACCACCTTCTTATTATCCAAGTATAGTCAAGCCTTTTCTTGGTCATATAGTGATATGTAGGTATCAATCCCAATATCATTTTCCATAACATCATCACTTATCCTAATGCCAAACCCGTTAAAAAAAGTTACGTAGGATGCACCCTCGCATAGCTCTTCTCATCAAAGAAGAGTTACAACATTTTATCTCTTCAATTTCATCATACCCATTGACTATCCACAATGGGTCTCTAATATTTTACTCATAACCAAAGCCTCGGGAAAGTTATGCATCTACACCAACTTCCAAGATCTCAATCTTGCTTGTCCTAAAGATGACTTCCCTCTTCCAAACATCACCAACTTCATGATCTAACAACTAGTCCACGAGATGCTTTCCTTAATGGATGGATTCTCTGTTATAATCAAATCCTCATCACTACCGATGATCAACACAAAACATCCTTCATCACTCCTTGGGGGAATTTTTTACTATGTTATGCCCTTCGGACTTAAAAATGTGGGGCCACTTATCAACGTGCTATGACATACATCTTTCATGACCTTATCCATAAAAACCATAGAAGACTACATAGATGATCTTTTAGGAAAATCAAAACAACATAGGGATCATCTCATCATCCTTGATGCTATCTTCACTCATCTCATTCAATATTTCCTTTGTCTCAACCCCACTAAATGTGTGTTTTGGTGTTCTCACCGATAAAATTCTAGGGTTCATCATATCCATCCTGGGACATTGAAGTAGACCCTCTAAAATCAAAGCTATCATCAAAATGCCTCCTCCTACAAACCTCAAACAAATTTACAGCCTTGAGGTAAGCTTGTATCTATCTCATCACTTTATATCACAACTTTCAAATCATTGTCAACCCTTTCACCATCTTCTTCAAAATATGTTAACTTCATATGGGATCACAATTGTCAAAAACCTTCAATGACCTCAAATAATACCTCCTATCTCACCACCCATTCTCACACCTCCATGTGAGGGGGAGCCTTTTTACCTTTATATATCCACTACTAATCATGCCTTAGGTGTCATGCTCACTCATCGAGATGAGCAAGGTCATGAACAGGTTGTTTATTATATAATTTACACTCTCCATGAATATGAAACTCATTATAAAGCTAAAAAAGTTGTGTTGTGCCTTGTACTTCACAACTTCCAAACTTCCACCATTATCTACTCAACCACAAGACTTATGTTGTTACTAGCTTTTAATCCACTTAAAACCATGCACTCTAAACCATATCATAGTGACCACATCACTCGGTGGCTTATGCTCATGACCGAGTTTGATCTTGAATTTATCCCACAAAATCTATCAAAGGACAAGCCATCACCAATCATCTCACTGAGGCTCCTCTTCCAGACAATCAACCACCTCACAAACAATTCCCTAATGAATCTATCAACACCATCATCGATCAAGAATTCACTCTTCTCAAAATGACCTCTTTCTTTGATGGATCTAAATGTCAACAAGGGGGGGTTCGGTATCATCATTATACCTCCTTGGGGACTCCCATCCCTCTATCATTCAAACTTAATTTTGAATGTACTAACAACATGGCCGAATATGAAGCTTTAATCATGGGTCTTCAAATCCGTCGTCATGCTTGGTGTTCAAATCTTAGACATCTATGGAGACTCACAACTTGTTATCAATCAAATCAAAGGAATTTATCAATGTAAAATGAAATTCTATAAAAAATAAAAACCATTTTGAATTCCTCTTAGAATCCTTCAATCATTACACCATTCAAATAGTTCCACATCTTCTAACAAATTTGTGAGACACCATGGCTTCTTTAGCATCCCTCATCCCTTTATCAACTAAATATTCAACTGATAATTCTAAATTTTTTTTCATCCATAGACTTGATCAACCATCCCACAAAAATGAACTCCCCTCTATCAATATCATTAAAAAATCCAATTGACCTTTGGTACACTCAAACATTTGAATATCTCTCGGAATCTAAAATTCCTCCCGATCTATCTAGAAATGCCAAATGATCTTTTCTTCAATGTGCACTACCCGATATGTCATCGTAGGTGGTGTCCTCTATAAATGTGGATTTGATGGCCTCTTGTTAAGATGCCTTAAATATCATGAGTCTACTAAATCCATTCAAGAATTCCATGATGGTATATGTGGTGGACATTTCAATGGCACCATTGTTGCTAAAGTGTGTCCTCGATTAGGACTATTATTGGCCTACTATCAATCAAGATTGTTGTGCATATGTTAAGAAATGCATCAAATGTCAACAACATTCAAATCTCACTCATATCCCCATCAAGCTTTTATAACCTACTCAAGACTATGGCCTTTCTCACAATGGGGTTAGACCTCATTGGCACTATCAATCCTCATCATCACAACAACATCATTCTATCATCACAACCACTGAATACTTTACTAAATGGGTAGAATCCATTCCCTTAACTTCTACTAAAGCAAATAAAATCATCAATTTCATCTATCAACATATCATATGTCACTTTGGTATCCCTCACAAACTCATCACTGATAATGGAAAATCCTTTAAAAACAAAGACGTTAAGAAACTTTTGTGACACATTTAACATCAAACTAAGTTTTCATCACCATATTATCCTCAAGCAAATGGAAAATTGAAGCTTCTAATAAAACACTTAACAAAATCCTCATGAAAACCATTGACAAAGTCAGGTAGGAATTAGCATCTCCAAATCCCGTTTTCTCTCTGGGCTTATCAAACTAGCATCTATACTCCTACATGTGCTATGCCCTTTTCTCTAGTCTATGGATCTAAGGTGGTTTTACCCCTTGAATTCAAATCCCATCACTCCATGTATCTCTCGAGATTTCATCCCTAACAAAGACTATCGATAAGACCATCTAACGCACAATTAGAATTGTTAGATGAAAAATGAATTTAACATCTCTTAAACATCATCATGTCTATCAAGAGCATCAAGCACACATATAAAAAACATGTAAAAGAACATGACTTTAATATAGGTGATCTCATTCTCAAATAAAATCAAAATGTCACTACTCTGGAAAGGAGTAAACATGGAAGTTTTCCCCTAACTAGATCGGTCCATATGTTATCACTCACAAGTATGGGTCAAGAGCATATCATCTAGCCTCCCTTAATGGTACACCTAAAAATAACCTTGAATGCCTTGCACTTGTGCCTTTCTATTGTTAACATCTTGACCATCATGATAGTAGTCACATCAAAGATCTTCCTTCACATCACCATCATTTTATCATCATAATGATTTGAAAGTATGTGGTTTCTATCACTATCCTCAAAACCTTAAAGATGAGCACCATGACTCTGTTCATCGCATCTTTCACATGGACAAGTTCCTCCTTAGTAAGAACCCTGCAATCATTACATCCAACCACCTTGTATACAACCAAAGACATGTCATGGGGACACATGTGTAGTTTGTGTACACATCCTCTTCCCCTCCTCGAAGTGGTCTAGTAGGGTTTTTCCTCAGCTCAAAGAAATTTAAAACTATCTACGAATGCATCTTATCAAAATAAATAGATGATCCTCAAGGAAGATATCAAAAATCATATTATCAAAAATAAAAGTAGACTAATCTCTTAAAGGACATCTACCTATCAAAATCATAGACCGATCCCTCAAAGTACAAATATCTAAAATCAAAGTCAAAAGATTAAAATTGTAGACCACTCCCTCGAAGGATGGCTACCTATGTAAAAAGGTTTCCCGTATTAATCAACCTTCAAAAATTCAAAATATCAAAAGCATCCCAGGAAAGTTTTCCACATCAATCAACTTTCCATTTAAAGTAAACTTCCCACATCAATCAATTTGCATCAAAAATAGAAAATATAGTTAGGGCATCTCCTATGAAACCATTGACATGAGAACCTACTCTCCCATACATCCTACATATGTCAACCCTTCCCCATGTCCTAGGAAGGTATACATTTAACTTCCATCTATATCCAAGATCCTACATGTGACTACCCATTGTTAGTCATCTGTTAACATTTGTAATAAAGGCCAAAAAGTGCAAGTGCCTTCACTCTATTCATTCCCATCATGTATGCATCAAATCCAATGTAAAAGTAATCATTCCATTTTTATTCTTATCCAAAAGTTTAAAACACATTTTGATACACACTTTGATCACATTAAAGTCACAATATTCCTAACATATCACATATAAACACCATCACTCATCAAATATCAATATCTATACATCCACATAATATCAATACCCATCTAAACAACCATCAATAATTGAACATAATCATAAAATAAAACACATCACATAGACATAATAATCAACACATAAATCCATAATCGAACCCATCATCATCATATATATAATCATGTCAAAATATCTTTGTACATCATCTAGAGTCTCACAAGCTCCATATATCAAAATCTATACATCAAATATAGGCTTCATAAAATATTCGTATACATCAAAATACAATACATCATATCTATCCATAAACTAAACACCCGAAAGAAATCACTCTACAAACAATGCTTCCCTGAGCAGCTTTGACCACCATCACGTCACCATCACCACCATCTCCTCCATTTGGCCCTCTTTCCAGGTCCTCCTCCATCTAGACCCTGAGGTGGCTGACCCACACTCACTTTGCACTAATACTAGGATATGTTCCTCGTTGAGCTATATGTTCCACATAATAAAGTTGTTATCCCGTAAAATTGGCAAGGGCAATTTTACTGATAACCTGCCAAAATTTTGTTCCGATCCCTCATCGAGGGATTCCTTGCGTTCGGAACGTTGCAAAATCCCTTCCCGGGAAATCTAGTTTTCCGAACTTAGCCATTTTTGGTCTTTTTTGGCCGGGCGCACATAATGACTATGCAACATAAACTTTTGATGCACCCCCTTGAAAACCTTTGGCGCATGCTTTCTCGTGTCAACAGGTGTTTTGGTGCGCCTCACTATGTTGAGTCTTCCTTGCATGCACCAAGGCGCATGCGCCTTCCTGTCAACAGAACATTTGTTGCGCCACTTTTTGGTGTGCAAAGGGCGCACATATTCCTCTGTCGACACCACTTTTGGGGCGCCAAAGGCGCGCATATTTTCTGTGTTGGCAAACGTTTTGGTGTGCCAAAGGGCGCATGTTTTCTTGTGTCGACAGCTCTTTTGGTGCGCCACTTGAAAATTTGGTGGCGCATTTATTATCACCTCGCATATAAATAGGCACGTCTGCGCTGTCATTATCATCAAACACAATCACGTGATTATTTTCTTTGTACACTGCACAGCCGCACCACCCATTTTGTCCCTTTTGAACTGTTCGTGGACCCGTTTGCACGCTTCTCCACTATTTATCCTGGTAAGAGGTCCTCTATCTTTTGTGCACTTTGTGTTTGTGGTTTTTGGCTGCTTGTTAGTATGGATTGGATTGGAAAAACTAAAATCATGAGCTTTCCCCCTTGCTATCTTTTCCATTCTTCCACTTGTTCTTCCCCCTCTTTCCAGATCTGCTGGTAGAGGAAACTCTGTCCTGAAATGATGGCTTGAAACCCTTTGTTTAAGCCCCTTCATCACCCAAACGACCCTGCAGAAGGAGCTAAACCATATGTAAAACCCCTCAGAGAAAGAACTGAAACCTAAAAGAAACGTATTTTCTTCTCCTTTGGTGCATCTGTCACCCCTGTTACATGAGGAGTAGTGGCGCCAATGGCGCACATTCCCTGCCTGCTACATCATGAAAAGTTGTGCCCTCAAGGCGCACTTCCTTAGTTTGTTGCAAACACTTTCCTCGCGCCCCCTCATGGCGCGCCAAACTCATTTGTTGCATCGTTAAAACCTGCGCCCTTTGGCGCACCCTGCGTCTGTGCAACACCAGTCAAACCTGCGCCAAGTGCAAAGCTTTAAACGGTGCAGGCACATCCCTCATTGCAACAACATCATGTTATGCATAACTTCCATGTGCCGCGCCAAGTTCTCTTTAGTGCACTAAAAGCATATGTTACACAAACCTTATATGCGCCTCTGGCACCAAAGTTCCATGCAACATAAAAATTATATGCGCCACAGGCGCATCCTGTTCCCGTGTAACATAAAGAATCCATGCGCCCTTTATAAAACGCATACATATGGCACAGGTGCACTTGTGCTTACAACAACAAAGAATGTAATCTGCAGTATCCATGTGCCATGCACCCTTTGGCACTGATTTCTCCCCTGCAACATCTCTTTCCCATGCGCCTTACTATTTAGCTCAGTAACTCTCGCAGTGTCCATGCCCTACGCCCGAGGCCTTTAAATTGCTAACTCTTTCTTTTGTCAACATTTCAATGGAAAATCAAACAGCTGACACGGCTTTCTTCAATTGGGTTTCACTTCTTATTGTTGCAGATCAACAACTAAGTTCAGAAGAACATATGTCAACATCAAGCAAGAAACCTATCAAATCTAAAGGCAAGGCCAAGCTCACGGAAGAAGAAATGAAGTATAAATATCGAGGGTCGAATACCCGAGTCCTAGGTGAGTGTGACTGGACATCGAGACTCGAGTCTGGTCATATTGATATGGAGGAGTTCGGATCAGAACTCAGAAGGTCACAAGAAGTCCATGGATGGACAAATTAATAGGCAGTGCACTGCACTTTGCTGGAGGAATCCCAGTAAGTGCCGTGAATAACGAATTTATGATGGTGGTTGCCCGGTGCTACAATAAAGACACAAGATGTGTCGTAAATGAGAAGGGCGAGGTCATAATCAACCTCACTGCCCGCCACTTTGAATTAATGCTCAACATCCCTCACCATCGGCACTTTGTGGCCGTAAGCTAGGAAGACTGCATCAAAGCCTGGGACGACAATGAAGATCAGTGCATGCAGCTGATGAATGAGGTATATCTGAAAAATAAAAAGGTGGTGACTCAGTGGCCACAGGTCATTCATCGCAGTGACTTCTCAGAGGAACTCAGCGACACCATTACATTCCTAAGCAGAGTCTTTGGGCTTCCTGATGCCCATTATTTTCACAAATGGATGCTGCGGTATTTGGAAACAATGAACAAAAATGTGCCCGATCAACGCTTTGAGTGGGCAGAAATCATAAGCAGCACGATATCAGAGTAGCTGCAACAATTTACCACAACGGGAGGTTCTACATGAATTCCTATGTTGTTTACGCTGCAGCTTCAGAAAGGGACTACCCAGCTCTGATGCGGAGTGGGGTTTGGCCCCAAGTTAAAATCTATGAATATTATCCAGAGCTAAAGCTGGAAAATAGCATCCCCCAATTTACAAAGATCAACGATGCCTTCTTCTACGGCATCATCTGCCTCTTGAGGCCGAATATGACTCATGGTCGCACGACCAAGAGCATCGTGGCAGCCACAGAGAAATGGGGGGCCCTGTTCACTCAATTCCCCACATTCACTTATCTAAGGGCGGCTAACTTCTTGGGGGAGCCAACTAAACTACCAAGGTATGCTGGTCCCAAATTGATTCTGCTAGAGCTGTCAAGACAGCTAATCACCTACCATGAGAAATGCCTTAAGAGAAAGAAGGGTGGAACTCCTTTCCCCCTCACAGTGGGTAGGTATACATGTCTCACTCACCACAAGGAAAAGACATGTTTGCAGAGCTGGAGCTACTGAATCTGAAACATAATTTCCCAGCAAGGCCCACCTTCGACCCGAGAAATTGTCTGCCTAGGGCCAAGCTCGATCCGATCCATATCCCTCAGATCGAAGATATCTACATCGATATATATCATGAGGTTGAGCTCAGGAGGAAGGACCATTCTCGTTTGGCCTTAGCAGAAATCATCCAGTACGGGGTGGCCATCGTCCCCAAAGGCTACCAAACTACTGAGGAGGAAGTGGATCAAGTGTATCTTGACACAGGTGGGGACGATTGGCCTTTTGCGGTAATTGATAGAACTAAAGCACCTCAGAAAATTGAGGAAAGGGTCAAGGAAACTCTGCGTAGAACAGAACATTGGTGCCGAATGAACGGGCTCATCTACCTCGGAGTCGATTTCACAACCTCTCCGTTGGGTAACGCACCTCCTCAATCAAAACAGCAGCCAAAAGGCAAGGGTAAAGGTAAAGAGGGTGAATCTAGTTCCACCCAAGAGGAAGCTCCAGAAAGCCCTCCTTCCGCTTCACAAGAACGGGTTGAAATCCTGAAAAGCACAGAAGAAGAAGTGGTGGAAGATGTTCCAATAGGCCCATCCACTCAGGATGTTGCCACTGCTGCAACAACTAAGGTCCCTTCTGTTCCTTCTCCTTCTCCTCCTTCCCCTCCTCGAGTGACTCAAGTGACCATTCCTTTGGTCGTGTCCTCTCCCCCTTCTTCTACTATTCCTCCTGCTTCTTCATCCATCTTCTCTTCTCTTGCGGACCTATCCCCCTCCATTTCTTCCCTCATCTCTGAAGTTCCCCTCTCTTCTATGTCTTCCTCTCCTGTAGTATCTCTTCCTCCCGTGAGCACTTCCTCGGCCTCCCTCTCGATGCCGCCTCCACGTGTCTCCACCTTTTTCCCTTCTACTACTGCAGCTGCCCCCTCCTCTGTTTCTGGCCCTTCTCCCATAAGTCCAGCTTGGATCTCCCAGCACCTGAGTCAGCAGAAAAGGAAAGTTCCCATCGCTCCGATGGACTTCTCCGTAATCCCGTCAAAAGGGTCAAAGAAGCAGAAGCCCATCACACGCTTCTCTCAGAGTGCTTCGGGAGAGAGGGTAATGGAGATTGCATACCCCAATCCTCTGAAGGATAAAAAGGATCTGTCCTCGACAGATTATACAGTGACTCAAGTCACAATGGGGACATCTTCTGAAAGCCTTCAGGGAGAGGCCCTATCTGCAGTTGACGCCCTCTGCAAGAAACTTCAAGAGGCAAAAGAAGAGAAAAGGTTGCTGAAAGAGCAAAATAAACATCTACTCCACGCCTTACAGAAGATGGGCAGTGCACCTCCCACAACTGCCGCCGAAACTCCTGAGCCTCTGAGTCAGGATAAAATTGATGAATATGCAAAGATCGGTGAGCAGGGTATGGCAGTTTCCGCCTGGAGGAGCCAGATCCTCAAAGACAGTGAAAGAGTAATCTCCAAGTTCACCGATTTGTATTTGAACATCAACAAGGCGAACAAGGAACTCCAGGCGTTAGCAGGACCCATATCAGAAGAGCTGGACCATGCTAGGCTGCAGCATGAGACCTTTCAACGAATGTTTGACTGTTCAGTCGAAGATCTGGTCAAGTTCGGCGTTTTCGGTCACCCCAGGCCCTCAATAAAGTCCTTTCCACTCTGGATTACCGGATGGATCAACTAGAATTTGTCCTTGAAAAGATCGATAAGGTAAAAGAAGAAGCCCTGGACGCAATGCACCAAATGGAACAGATCGTTCTCAACATGTCCCCAGGGTTGCTTACTCCTTCTTTCGCCTTAAGGAAGGTTGATGAAACCATTCAGATTTTCAAGGAGATCGTTCGTAAGTAAGGTCAGCCGAGGTCACTTTTGACGCAGAGTCCATCAATAACTCTTTGGCTGGCACTGTCGGACTTCATCGATTCCTAATAGAAGTAGAGAAAGAATATTCCAAACTCCCAGAGAAGCTCATAGACGAGCGGGAGACTTGCGAGGCGATCAGCGAGCGACACAAGGATCCTTCCCAGGATCAACTAGAGCCCATGATCAGCAAGTTCATGGAATACCGTGCCCAATTCCACATCTCGTCACCCGAGCAGCAGCAGAAGCAGGATACCCCCTTTCGGCCGCAGGACGACGATGATGAATAGTTTCTCTTTCTTCTTCTCTCTCTCCTTCGACGTTCTTTTTTGTAAATATCTAGAGTATGTTGGCACAAATGATGACATCATCCATGTTGCACCATGGGATGATGTCATCCACCAAGTTGTTAAAAGTCAACATACTTTGAGATATTTTGTAGATATTTTGTAAATAGGTGGTTGGTTCCTTTTTGCCTTCCTCCTTCTCCTTCTTCTATAAATACTCGAATATTTCTTGTATTCGTGTGGATACTTTTCAGATGAAAAATAGAAGTGAGAAGAAAAGACTTTGAACTTTTTGTAACAGAAGGAAATATTAATACAATATTTAGACTTTGTGCTGAATACATGTGTTATTTGCATTAGATCTTTCTTACGTCAGATCTATGTGTTTATTCTGTTGGATCTACTTCTGTTTTATTGTCATTTATTCATCAGTATTGCTTTG
Organism: Taxus wallichiana var. yunnanensis; assembly: GCA_018340775.1. NCBI lineage: Eukaryota > Viridiplantae > Streptophyta > Pinopsida > Cupressales > Taxaceae > Taxus > Taxus wallichiana. The sequence continues at coordinate 576,725,909 of CM031234.1, read as the reverse complement.
TTCGTTTATGTAAGTAGGTTTGGCTCTGTTTACTACCAATCCCAAAACATAAACCCTCTGACCTTTCTGCTTTGGAATTCATTTCTTTTCTTTCTTCGGATATGATCTTTCTTCATCCTCTCTTCCATTCCTTTCTTTCCGCAATCGGAAATAAACCTATTGGGATGAGATCCCAAACCCCCGAAGGCAGAATATTGTGAGACTTGCATGCATTCCTACTCTGGTAGAATAGCAATAAACCAGTTTGCTTTGCTTTGACTCAAAGAGGGCTATGCCCCGCACACCGCTGGCTCGTCTTATCCATAAATCTGCCCAAGCGATGATTTTCGAACCAACAAAAGTGCAAAGCAGGCATGTTCCGCACCACTAAGTCATCATAATGGGCCAACTCATCTTGTACCAACCGGTAGTGAGGTAAGCTAACCATACCAGTAGTCCCATCTCGACTACTAGCCTAAGCTCGAATCGCCAACTCAACACTGACACCGATGTCCATGTAATGTCAAGATCCCTTTTTCAAGGTCTCTCGATGCTATCTATATCTATCACGATTGGTTGTAGCCTATGCCACCGCTAACTAAGGTCATCTCACTTTCCTCATAGCCCATCACTCTCCACTACCAAACCATCCTACTCCATCCTCGGACTATCTCTCTATGTCTCCACTATGGCCTTCTTTGTTATCAAATGTGTAATGGTAGCCTCCAGAGCCACTCTATCTGCACCATCATCTCTCTCACCATCATCCTCATCATCTCCCTCACTGTCATCGCCTCCCTCCATACTCCCTCCATTCGGTCCGCACCCACCGTCTCCCCGGAGTTGGTTGAGCTCTCCCCACGCAGAAATGCACCATTCCACCATGCCTTATATGCCATAGTCACACCAACATCATCTATCAATACCCGATCTCCATGTTCATCAATACCCATGGCTCTGTCCTCATCAGTCATAGAATAATGTCCCCTACCGCTTCCTTGGAGTATTCATATCGCCATCATCTCTTCTATACAAAACCAGAGCCTCGCACATCCTGTATCAAACCAAATTGTCGCCTAACATGACTAAATCTAATGAGCTCCCACTCTTCTCCCCTTCACCCCTAAACCCAAAACTCCTACTGAGTAGCATTCAACTCACTTTCATGTCCCTCCCATACTCGAAAATCCGATATAGGGCCTCCACACTATATCCCCCACCTACAACCCTACCGGGAATTGTCTATAATACTCCTCACTTCGTCCCCTTCCAAACTCCTCTTGCACCTACACACCATCTCATGAAACCAGTTGATCTCACTATCATATCCACACCTCCCCATGGAAAACCATGAGGATGAGCCATGAAAATATGCTCAAAGGCCCAACATTGTAGTAAGAATGTAATATTGATCCTAAATCTCCTCTGAATCCTCCACCCACAACTCTCTATAAGTTTGTGCTAGCAAAGCAGGGCCCATGCAAAGGTTTTTATGCTCCATCATCTTTGTTACTACCCTGCTCATCATCCAGAAAAACCGACCACCACCAGAGTTAAGAAAATAAAAATATGCAATCCCCATCATCATAGTCATCCGAGCATAACCCTCTCTCTCTCGTAGAACATAAAGCCTAATAATAGAATCTACCCGTTGTATACATCACATCATTTGCAACCTCCCCGTATAATTTCCTCATAACATCTACCCTCTCAGTATCATCAATGTAATAAATACCCTCTCCATGCACTAAAAATTTAGTAATCCTTTGAACGTCATCTAGGGTGATGGTCATCTCACCCGTCAGTAACCAGAAAGTACAGGTGGCAGGATCCCACCTCTCCATCAATACTAACAACAACCCTCGATGTTTATGAATGTGTATATAGTGACATCCCCACAAAACCCACCTCCTCTACATGCGCCCAATCCTCATCCAACATATCCTCCCTCACCTCCCCTAAAATCACTGGAATCTTATCTTTGATAGTCAACTTAGCCTTCACCTGCATCCACAAAACACAAAAACATGGATTAGAATAGATCTCCATCAAAATATTATCAAAAACATCAATCACTAATGATTCGGCCTAAGTCATAAAGAATCCATCCGAATCGCTAGTGATCCATCTAAATTGTCATGATCCATCAAAATCTCCATCGATCTCGACAATTCCAAAAGCATGCCCTTGTATGGACATTAAAGACAAAAAATTCAAAACAAGTAAATCAAAATAGACAAAATGACAAAAAGGATACATACCTCTATCTGTGTGGGCCTCCTATGTCCTCTAGATGGTCCCACAACGGCTTCCATTGCTCACTTATCACTCGTTAATCACTTAATTAAGCTCTCTAAACTCACAAATTGTAAATGAAATATTTCTTAATAAAATTGACTATTTATAGCCCCCAAATATTTCACACAGGAATCACCGACAATTCCTGTAATCGCCAACGATTTACCCTAATTACATATGATTCACCTTAATCGCCAGAGATTCATCTAAATCACTAGTGATCCATCATTTTCTATCACAAGCCATCATTTTTCAATACCAACAATTATTTTCAACCACATCTTTCAACAATGTGCCTCATTTTGAGGACCCCAAAACTAGGTCATCCTTCACATGAATCATTTTATGACCTTGACATCGGTAAGCCATATGACTATAGGACACAAACCCTTTGGTTCCCCTATCACTTGGCTCTACAATAATTTTAGTTATCCCTATGAATCATATGTCTATAGGACATGAACCCCTTGATTCCCTATCACTTGATTCTATGATGGTATCTACCTTGTTTTGATACTTCATCTTGGGGAAACTTCAAACAAAACTTACGTATCAAACCTATCCAATCAACTCAATTAAAAAATAGTGATCCTTGCACCGCTTCATAATCACCCCCAATTTAAAGTGGGGTCACCCATCCAAACACAAAGCAAACTTTATCTCACACCATTTTTTCCACTAGTTTGGTTGTCACAAACTACTCAAACAAAAAGGGACAAATGTAGACATCAATTTTTCATCAACCCACCTACTTCATCTTAAGCACACATTATTTAATCTAAAACTTATCATTATGTCATTATCCTAAGCCACCCTCTCCTCATCTAGTAAAATCAATTTTTAACCCCTCAGAAATTACTATTTACCTGTCCCAAACTACCTCACCTCTTTAAAACCACTTAACACCTCAAAAACACCTCAAACCTATTTTATCTTAACATCCTAACCTCCCCAATGCAACCATAACCTCCTCCCAACCATTTTCCCTCATCAATTTACCTGAAAGTCTTGTTTAGGAAGTGGTTTTAACCATTTTTAAACATTTTCCGAAAATCCCAGTTGTTGGTGATTCTACCTAATCGCCAGCGATTATACATAACAATTTTTGTTCTTCCCTCAAGAATCTTCAAAACCTTTTACTCATGCTTACACTTCATTTTTAACTCCACAGTGAATCTAAGTCACTTTAGAGATCATCAAGGACTGTATCAACCTCAAGCTATTGTCAACACATCATTTTGATAATATTTTTTATCAAACATCTCTCATGAAGCCCAATAATTGACCATTAACTCCAATCAGCTCCATTGACATTTAGAGGCATTTTTCATCTCACTTCTACATCAAAAGGTATTTATCTACCTTATCCCATCATTTACATTTCACTTAAACATTAAAAATAATCAAAAATCATCATTTAGAACTTAGTTTATCGTTTTTATCAAAATTCATCATTTTTACAATAATCGCCGACGATTTTCCTAAATCACCCACAATTCTGTCTGATCGTCAACAATCCCTATCAATTTACATATTTTTATTAATTTTATCAGTGTGATCTTAGTTTTTATCAATATTCTGGATTCAACTTGTTCTCTGCAAGCATGGCTTTACTTTAGATAGCGAGGGCTTGGTCAGTCCCATCCTATCACAAGCATTTATGACCTTCCTTGTTGATTGAGAAACAGGACGAGGCTTTGTGTGTAGATTTTATTGATCTCAATCAAGGTAAAAAAAATTACAGAGGATAGGCTGCAATATTTATAGATATTGCATGACCAAATACATCCGAAAATGAGTTGCACAGTGCAACCACAAAACCGAATAAACAAGCTTCCAATAACATCCGGAAGCAAAATTACATAAAAACAAATATATTGTTTATAACAATATAATAATGTGCATACAGACAAATATGGTTGTTTAACCATATAACAATATAACAATTTATTATTTAAAATTAATTAAATAATCCAACTATGCATAATTAAATATTAGGATAATAAATTTTATCCTAACATTCCCCCCCTTAATTGTGCATTGTCTGAAGAGATGAGGAGAGAAATGCTCTGAACAACTCGAACTTGTCACGTGCAAGTGACTTTGTGAAAATATCTGCTCGTTGTTCACCATGTTGACAAAATCAAGTCGGATGTTGTGCTTCAACACATGTTCGCGTATGAAATGAACCTGAACTTCAATGTGCTTTGTTCTCTCGTGAAAAACTGGATTGCGAACAAGTTTGAGAACACCTTCATTGTCAACATACATGGTAGTCGGTTTGTCCTGTGGTATTCCAAGTCCTTCCAGTATGCGACGTAGCCAAATCACTTCACAGACAGCTTCTCCTGCAGAACGATACTCTTCTTCAGGAAGAGCGAGAAATAAAGTGTTGTTTCTTACTTCCCCATGATATTGGTCCGATCCCATAAAGAATACAAATCCGTAAGTGGATTTTCTATCATCAATGTTACCCGCATGATCTCGAATCAATATCCAAATCAAGAAGAAGTTTTCGCTCTTCTTGTATTCTAGACCAAGATCCACCGATCCTTTGAGATATCTCAAAATGCGCTTTGCTGCTTTTCAATGATGAAAATTTGGGTTCCCGCATGAACCTCGGATAGATAGCTCACCGCAAAGCTTATATCCGGTCTAGTGTAGGTCGTAAATGAGACTCCCAATCACCGCTGCCGATAGAGAGTGGCACTTACCTCGGAGATGGATCTCGAACGAGATAATTGTAATCTGTTCTCCATAGGTGTAGCAATTGGTGTGCAATCCATCATCCTAAACTTCTCGAGCGTTGTCTTGGTATATTTCATCTGAGAAACAAAGATGTGATTCTCTTTCTGCCATACTTCCAGTCCAAGACAGTAGTGCATAAGCCCGAGATCTGTCATGTCGAATGATCGCTTAAGATCTTTCTTTGTTTCATCAATCATCTTCACTGAACTGCCAGTGATGACTAGATCATCGACATAAACTACAACAATCACCATCTCCCCCCCTTGCTTTTTGAGGTAGAGATTGGGATCGTATGGATTTCTGACGAATCCATGTTGTACGAGATGCTCATCAATCTTGATGTACCATGCCCGGGGTGCCTGTTTGAGGCCATACAGAGATTTCCTGAGTCTGCATACCTTTTCTTCTTGACCAGGTACAACATATCCCTCAGGTTGAGTCATGTAGACTTCTTCTTGTAAATCTCCATTCAGGAAGGCACTTTTTACGTCCATCTGATGGACTTTCCAACCAAACTGAGCAGCTAGAGCAAAGATCATCCTGATCATTTTGATCTTAGCTGTGGGAGCAAATGTCTCCTCATAGTCAATGCCTTCTTTCTGTGCGTACCCCTTTGCTACAAGTCTTGCTTTGCACTTGTCCACTGTCCCATCTGCTTTGTACTTAGTTTTGAATATCCATCTGCAACCAATGGGTTTCTTCCCTGGTGGAAGATCGACAAGCTGCCAAGTGTTATTCTTCATCACTGATTGATATTCAGAATCCATGGCATCTTTCCAAGCTTTTGACTGTAGGGCTTCCTAGACTGTAGATGGCTCGTCTGTTTCAATAACTCTACTCATCAAAGAAAAGTTAACTTCTTCTCTTGCTTTACATGAGTCCGTGGTCCAGGGGTGGATGTATCCAGTGGAGCATCCAATCTTGCATCTCGTAATGTGCTTGTACACCATTTAGGCATACGTTGAGCTGTTCCCATGGGTTGTGGTTCTATCTGATCAACACCATCATCCCCATCATCACTTTCATCTTCTGAGGGAACATTTGCTTCAAATTTTACAACCGGTGAAAATCTACATCTCATGAGTCCGTCCGAGGAGGAGTCTCTGCTTCCTTCTTCTCGAAAACTCAACATCTCTCGCTTGTGTAGACTTTTCTGGGTCTTAGGATCCATCAGCTGTACCCAAGAGTCTCTTCACTGTATCCAATGAAGATGAGATTTTGTGACTTCATGTCCAATTTCTTTCTGTTCTGTTTGGGTATGTGCATGCTTGGCTTTGCACCCGAATACTCTGAGGTGTGCAATGGATGGTTTCCTCTTTGACCATGCTTCTTGTGGTGTAATTCCATCAAGAGCAGTTGTGGGCGCTCTGTTTAACAAATACACTGCTGTTTTTGCTGCTTCTGCCCAAAATGTCTTTGCAAGTTCGGAATCATCGATCATGCATCGCACCATTTCCATGATAAGATTTATTTCTTCTCTCGACAACACCATTTTGCTGCGGTGTGTGTGGAGGAGGCATTTGTCGACGAATCCCGTGAGTTTGTAGATAGTCTCTGAACTCATCACTGGTGAATTCCCCCCCTCGATCTGAGCGGAGAGTTCTGATGTGACGACCAGTTTCTTTCTCAACTGCCACTTTGAACTTTTTGAATGTTTCAAAGGCTTCACTTTTCTTGCGAAGACAAAAAATCCACATTTTGCGTGAATAGTCATCAACACAGAGCATGAAGTACTGGAACCCTGAATGACTTGGTTGCATCGGACCGCACAGATCGGTATGAACCAGGTCAAGTTTACCATGAGCTCGAAAAGTACTTGTTTGGAATGAAACTCTATGTTGTTTTCCTGCTAAGCAGTGAGGACACTTGTCTGTATCCTTCTGAAGAGATGGTAGCCCATGTACCATATTACACCGGCGAAGTGTGTTGAGATATTTGAAACTTACATGACCAAATCTCCGATGCCACAACTGAGCTGAGGTGGAGTTTTTAGCCACGAGTGCTTGATCATTTTTGTGAATGAAATCAAGTTGAAACATTCGTCCCACATTTGAGGCTTTTGCAATTATTTTCGAGCCTCTGGATTTATCTCGAATCAGACACATTTTCTTGCCGGATTGACTATCAAAGTCAATTTTCAGGTTGTGATCTAGGAGTTGATCGACCGAAAGAAGATTCTTTGTCACAACCTGTGGACATATAGAACATCCGATAGTCTGCATTTTTGCATGAACCAAGGGGTAGAGAAATGTTTCCAATCCTCGAATCAGTATATGAAGAATCATCTCCCAACGAAACATGATTTTTCAATGGCGTGTCCTCATTGAAATAAACCACTCTCTGTGGCTGGTCATGTGTCGAGTGGCTCCCGATCAACATACCGATGTCACTAGATGACGTGGATGGTTCACTTGATCGAGCAAAGTGAACAAGAAGTCTTCATTGTCTGATCGATCTTGTTGCTCAAAGAATATTACCTTACATGGGGGGTCTTCTTTTCCAGCCTCCCCTTTTTCTCGCCTTCGTGATAATTGTTTGAATGTCCCTTGTAAGTTTGTTGTTGTTGTGGTCCGTAATTGCTTGATGAACCTTTCTTATATGTGTTAAACCAACATTCTTGCAAGTCATGTCCTCTTTTGCAAATAGGACATCGCTTCTTCTCGTTGATTGTCCCCATGATACCGATTTTGATGTGGGGACTTCGATAGGATTTAGGTTTCCTTTACCTTTTCCTTTCCATTTTTGATGTGAAGACAAAGGCTCTACTCTCTTCATCATCCTTGTTGTACATTGCTTCCTCTTGTTGCAAAGAGGGTTTACTAACTTGTCAAAACTAATTGTCGTCAGATCCGACAAGTTTAGAGTCATGTGACAAAAATTTGATAAGAAGAAGGGAGAGCTCTCGTAACAATGGGAACGAGAGACTCATCTTTGACCTCTTCTCCTAGGGCTAGAAGTGAAGCCCTCAACTCGCAACTCTTCTTAGAAGGCTTCAATTTTCTCATTCTGTTTGAATTTCAATGTATGTAATCGACTCTAAATTGAGTATGACATTCTTGTTCTTGGCCTCATATATTGTGCTCTCGCTTATCCCAAGCTTCTTTTCTGATGTGGCATCTCGAATGTGGACTTGCACATCGTCGATACTCCAAACAAGATGATGAGTTTTGCTTTCGATCTACTCTATCAAATTGTCATTGTTGTGTTGCATCCGTTGGTGATCTCGGTTAGAGTACCACCACAACAGCGATTTCTTCAAACTCAAGTTGTGTTTTTATTTTTGTCTTCCAAGCAAAGATAGTTGCTTCCTCCGAGCAATCAGTGAATCTGGAAGAAAAATTTGGGGGCATTGTGCCCATTTTGCAGAGATCACCGATGGGGTTTGGCTCTTATCACCTGTATAAGGTCTCCCAATCTATATACCGTCAAATCCGATATACCGAACCTTTCTATATACGCGCCTTCCGATATACCCGCTTACATGGAAGAAGCTCACCCTTTCTATATACCCGCGGCAGACGTGAAAGAGGCGTTAACGTACGTGAAAGAATTCGATACGTGGTACCAAGACAATACTAATGGGGTCTGCGATTATTGACACCGGCTCAAAGAAATATCCTCATACGTGCGCGTAACTTCGCTATATACTCGGATAATTTCTCAGTCCGGATTTATGTCTTCCAATCGCTCACGCTGATTTGATGGGATGGTTCATAGTGTGTGCACTGTGACCTTATTACTCCCCGTCGATTTATAGGGACGATGCCTAGACGACGTTGTTGCAGCTATATTAGGCATTAAGTGCAGTAGTAGTCGCGACGGCTTTACCCGTAAGCGCTTCCCAGAGGCACTGTATATACCGAACGCTGCGAATGAGATCTAGGATCTCGTGAGTGTTACAGAACCAATTTTACTTTTTTTATTACAATTCTGCCAGTTTCTGAGCAGTTACAAAGTTTTGCAGTTGACTATGGCAACCTGCAAATTAGTACAATATATAGTACAATTTTGAATAACAGGCAAAAAATTTCAGTTTCGGGGTCCTGGTGACCTCCTGAACCCAAAATGCTAAAAATTGCAAAAAAATAGCTGAAAATGCAATTTTTAGGTGGGTCTCCTTTTGCAAAAAATGTCTGGAATGAGAAAACAGACCAATAGGAGAAAAAAATTTACCCTAAGTTAGGGATTTCTCCGCTAAATTTAGTTAGTTGTAACTAAATTCAAAAAAGCTTGCTAAATTTAGTAGTTCCGCCAAAAATTTCCGCCAGATGCAAAAGGAGAGTTTTTGAGTGTTTTTGTGGGATTTGATCCTCAAACCTCTCACTCCCAAGGCACATGCACTAACCAACTTGCCCACTTGGGGCGCTTGGACTATGAAAGGAAGCAATTTGTATTTATTGACAAATAAATTGACTTACCTTTAAAAAAATGCAACTTGGTGAGCCTCCACGTGGCGCATGCTGGTGAAGGGGCGTTTTTAGGGTTGTATTTGCCCAAAAATGGATCTGAGGCTTTATTTCCTTGCTCAGGCCGCATTTACTTGCTCAGGCCGCATTTTCTCCTTCCCACGCATTGATTTGCAAGTGCAGGCCGCGTTTTTTTGTGTTCAGGGCGCGCTTTTTTCACCTGCGCGCGTTTTTTTTAGACACCTTTGTACCGCATGTCCGAGATCGAGATTGGGTGCCTTTTTACTTGCTTGGCCGCGTATTTGGTTGCCTGGCCGCGTGTTTTAGTGCCTGGGCGCTATATTTTTGCTGTATTTTTGCCTTTTGCCTTCCTCGACTGCGTTTTGAATGCCAGGCGCGTGTTTGATCCTCACAGGCGCGTTTTTTGTTGCTTTCGTGCTTGTTCAGGCCGTGGCAGATGGAGAATGGCGCGGCATGAGGAGAATGGCGTTTCTTAGCTCCAACAAAACATTTTTTCTTATGCAGGCCGCGCATGGGACAGCAAAGGGCGCATATGCTCTCAAAAACACTTTTTTCTCCTTGTACAGGTTGCCGGATCAAGAAAAACTCATGGAAGATGTTTTGGCCACTGTCTACTCTTCTTCCACTGTATATTTTTTATGCGCAGGTGCCTCCTTCTTTTTTTTTTATTTTCTTTTGCTCTGTTTGATTCACTGCAGGTGCACAGACAGACCTCCAAAACAAGCAAAACAACCTCCACATACAGTAGATAAAAAACCTTTATTGGAAAAAAAATATTATTTCCAATACCTGTAGCTAATTTTGCCTGGTGCTGAGTGCACCAGTGCAAAAAAAATTTGCCTTCCAAGTACCTGGAAGGAACAGGCGGATGTGGGGGAGGCAGGGATGGGGCTGGGAGTTTGCACGAGGCTGCACAGGCTCTCAAATGCTGCAAACACGTCTCCAATCTCCTCTCTCTCTGCTGCTCTCTCTTCCACACCTTCACAGGGCCAGAATTTCACTCTGGTACCAAATGTTGATTGAGAAACAGGGACGGAAGCCTGTGTAGATTTTATTGATCTCAATCAGTAAAAAATTACAGAGGATGGGCTGCAATATTTATAGATATTGCACAGCCAAATACATCCGGAAAAATGAGTTGCACAGGTGCAACCACAAACCAGAATAAACAAGCTTCCAATAACATCCGGGAAGCAAAATTACATAAAAACAAATATATTGTTTATAACAATATAATAATGTGCATACAGACAAATATGGTTGTTTAACCATATAACAATATAACAATTTATTATTTAAAATTAATTAAATAATCCAACTATGCATAATTAAATATTAGGATAATAAATTTTATCCTAACATTCCTATAGTCTAACAACCCTTCTTTTGGGAATAGTAAAACATCCTTCATGAGCTTACATTGTGTGTAGTATGTTTTGCCACAACATCAAGATATTGAGGATTAGTTTGAGTTACTCACAAGATTCAACAAGAAATCAAGACTTTTGGTACGATTACTTTGAGTCTGCTCTGCATTGTATTCACCCTTGCTTGGGCCACTTTTAAAGTTGTAAAGGACTTACCCTTCAACCTTGAGCTCTAGAGATTCTTATCCATTATTTATCTATCTTTTTCATTTATATATCTCTATCATTATCTTGATCAATCTACTTAATTGTATCAAAGTGAGCTGACATCCTCCAAGGAAGTCCCTTTGGATTCCTAGAATCGGCCTTTACCAAGCAGCTCGTTCATCCATTTATCTAATCTATTTTCTTCAGTTGTCTCTAATCTATAGGTTTCTTCTTCATCGAAATAAGAAGGAGCTTTATCACATCAAAGCATCGACATTCATCATTGCGGGTTTCGGTAAACCTTTTCGTCTTCTGAGGTTAGTTATTTTTTATTTATTTAATTTTATTAAGTTAAAAGTTGGAAATCAAAAACTCTCTAGTGCCTTGAGCTCTAAATCTTTTTATCCATTATCTACCTATCTTTGTCATTTATATATCTCTATCGTTATCTTGATCAATAGACTTAATTGTATCAAAGCGATTTGACATCCTCCAAGGAAGTCCCTTTAGATTCCTGGAATCAGCCTTTACTGAGCAGCTAGTTCATCCATTTATCTAATCTATTTTTTTCAGTTGTCTCTGATCTATAGATTTCTTCATCGGAAAAAGAAGAAGGAGCTTTATCACATCAAAGCATCAACCTTCATCATCACGGGTATCGGTAAACACTATCGTCTTTTGAGGTCAATTATGTAGACACCTAAAATATGCTTACACATAGCATTTCATCCAATCCAGTCAATTAACGACACTTCGTTAATTCCCCATTCTTCGCTCCACTCTCAAATGCCCATTCACGACACCTTCTCGGTCCATATTCCTCCTATAATCAACTTATTTGGCTAATATGTCTCTTATTAGTTAAACATTCCTCCTTTTGACCATTCAAAACCTCCCTAGTTCTCTCTAGATCACTTCTATTGGCTTCGTAGGCTATTTATCAGTCACAATTGGTTATCTAGACCCCTCCCAACTCTCAATGAGTCTCTAATCACTTGTTAATCAAGTTTAACTAGCCTAAACCCTAGTTAACTAGCCTAAACCAAGTTTAACTAAGCCTAAAGCATGTTTATCCTAATCTAATCTAAAAGTGCTTTTGAGCTTTAGTCCCACATGCACCCAAATTCTAAATTCTTCCAAACCAAAAACTATAAATACAAGGCTAAGCCTACCCATTCAAACACACAACTTTACATAAGCTAAAGCCAAAACAAGCCTAAGAAAGCTTAAGAGCTCATTTGCATTAGCCAAGCTAATAAGGCATTTGATCTTGGCTATCCTCCATTAAAATAGCTTCATCTTGCACCCATGATAGGTTAGTAATGAAATAGCTAAACTTGGCCATGTAGCCATTTAGTGAGATTCATTCACCCTCATGGAGTAAACAACAAAACTGATTGCTTAAGTCTTTAGTAGGCATATTTTGTTAAGCTTTCAAGAATAGAGGTTAATGTTATTTGTTATATTTCTTGCTTATTTCAAGTTTTAATACATGCAAATAGGATTCCTTGCTCATTTCTTATCATATGGTCCATTGAGGGTCTTTTTCACAAAGCTTTGGGGTCTTGCCCCATATCCATAGCTCTTTGCAAAATCTTTCATTGAACACAAGTTATTTTATGTCTATTTCGTTTTATTAAGTTAAAATTTGGAAAGCAAAAACTCTCTGTACAATGAGAGCATACACGGTTTCACCTTTGGGTGTAGTCACAAAATCACGCACTTACTACTATAATTATACCGCCAAGTATGTTGTTTTATATATGGATCTTGTGTAAGAAAAGTATTCACTAATGACCCATCCCCTAGTCTTGTCATCAGTCTAGTTGGTTGTTATCATTGTTCCTCTTGCACGGTCGTCACTTACTTACATAGTTTTGGTTGTCTCTCACGGAGTCTTAGCTGTTGTTATTCAGTCAGTTGTCATCTCTGGTTTCTGACTAGGGTTCCTAGTAAGGGATTAGGGTGCATCGGTGCCCTAGCCCTCATTTCTAGGTGCCCTGGTCCTGATCACACTTGGTTCTCATTTAGATGTTCGAGGTCGGTCTTTATGATTTTCCCTCCCATTTCCCTAGGTACTAATCGGCATGTCGGGTCATTAGTGTCGAAATTTGAGCAAGAGATCCCTATATAAGCACAACATACATACTACCTTATGGGCGGACTATTTTCTACTAAGGGATAGCTATCTACACAAGGCAAGGGACTGCATTTGGATGATTCTTCATTGCGGTTCACAACATCATCAACAAAGCTAGTGTGACATCCACACGACAAAAGGTGAATTATTGTGAAGACTTCTGCGACCCTTCCAAATTAGGTTTCGAGCTATTCTGCAGACCAGGGCACCTAGATTTCAAACCAAAGTGCCCCAAACACCCTAATCCTCCCCAATCATCCCGGTCTATCTAGATTTTCCTTGGCTGTAATTTTAGGGTGTGTTATGACACTTTGTTCCACTGTTCATCATCCCTCCAAGTCCCAGATCACTGCAAGGTATGATATTTTCATGTTAGTACCTTTTCCTTCCTATTTCAATTATTTCATTTCATTTAAAATATCAAAAAAACATTTAGCATTTACATATCAACATATTTTAGTTATTACATTGTTGTACTTCTTAGATTAACTCTTAAAATACCAACTTTTAGTTAATCATTTTGGTGAACTTGTACTTTAGAACATTTTTTCCTAGGATCCACTACAAACCCTAATGGCTAAGGATATCTCTTCTCCTTCTTATCCCATCATGTCTCATGTTAGCGTCAATCCAATTTATGATGAGGTTGTTATCGTTGAGCTCATGACTCTCTATAGTAATGTTACTATGCCAGATCATATCCAACAACAAATCTTATACGATCAATGATATGTACCTACTAGTTTTGAAAATTCTCCCATTGGCATTAGTATTGTTTTGGATCTGATAGCCTTCACTCATTGTACACCATGTTATATGGCTACTAGTGATCCTCCTTATCTTTCTAAGGAAATTCTAGATGATTCTCTTATTGATTACATGCTTGGTATTGACACTCACTCACATGTGCATATTGATTCTTCTTCTAGTCAGACCACTATTATAGCTCCATCTCATGATTCTCCTTCTTCTAATATTGCTTCTCATGAGACATCACATACTAGTTCTCATACTCCTTCATATTATGTTGATGATCCTATTGATAGTATGCTTAATGAAATTCTTATATCTAAGTCTCTATCTGATGTCGATGCAACAATTGATAGCCATGATTCTCCTAATTTTCATTTTTCTAAGTGTGAATCTCCATCGCCACTTTCTCCTAAGGTTATATCTAGCATAGTGCATGAGTCATCTCCATCTGTTGGTTCTTCTTCTCCTACCATTTCATCTCCTCCTATCACATCATCTACACCTATTAGTTCATCTTCTCCTCCTACGGATGTTTCTAATACTATTCCTACCACTACTTGTGGATGTTCCATCTATTTCACCTACTATAGCTTCTTTGGCACCCACCCCTAGTGTTCCTTTAGCATCAAAATATCCTTTATCTTCTCTTGATATTCCCATGATCACTCACAATGGCAAGTTACAACCACTTAATACATTATTTCCATATCCTACTATTCCTTCACATGATATCATATCTCTCATGCATGTCGTAGGTCAATTACAATCTTAGGTTCAGTCACTCACTTTAGAAAGTAGGGATTATTATGCTTCTATTGACAACAACTCATTACATGAAAACCCTATACCTAAGAAGATTCATAACTCTACATTTCCCAAGGACTTTATCATGCCTACATTCACATGTTTTGATGGTACTGGTGACCCTCATGCACATCTCCAACATTATTGCATGGCTATGACCTCCTATTCTAATGATAGATTATTGCTTAAGGCCTTTCGACACAGTCTTATCAATGAGGCTTTACAATGGTATACTCATCTTCCTTTTGGGTCTATTAGTACTTACTATGACATGGAGGACACTTTTCTCCATCGTTTTATCATCAATAATGGCCCTAGAGTTACTTATGATCATCTACCTACTTTACATCAGGGCACATCATAACCTATCAAGGATTATATCTTATGGTTCAACGCTTGTATGCATCAACTAGTATTCCAACCTATTGATCTAGAGAAGCAATTCATTTTCTTATTGTGGTTTGATTCCCACACTTAAGCAAAGATTGCAATATGATACATGTGAGTCATTCATTCTTTTGTGTTATAAAGTCATCGACCTAGAACAAGATCTTCTCGCAACACATGTCATTGATCCTCCACTTATCTCTACTACTAGTGTATCATCTAGTTCTCCTCCATTGCCATCAGTTGAGCCTCCTACACAATCTACATCTCGACCTACCAAGAAAGCTCAACCTACTACATCACAAAATCATACTTCTTCCCCTCCTCTACTATAGGCTACTTCTCCTTCTAATCCATCTATGTCGCATGAGCCATTACACTTCTCTCATCATGCTAGACCACATGATGTGCTACATACTTTACTTGATATGTGTCTAATTCGCTTACCCTCCAACCAACATCATCCACAACATTGTCTATAGTGACAGTGTGATCAACCTTATTGTAATTATCATCGTATCAATGGCCATAGGACAATGATTGATTCGACCTTCACGATAGATTACAACAATTAGAGGATAAGGGCATCACTTCCTTTGGCTCTCACTCATGTGAGAGATCCACCTCACCTCTACCTTATCAACAGGCTTCTACTAGGCTTGAGTGTTAGGTTGTGGAGCCTGTTTTCATGTGTGAAAGTGTTGAAGATTGTACACTAAGAGTACTGTACACTTTTCATGTATCCTCGCCGGGGTTCGGGGCGGGCAGGGGGCCCGAGCGGGGTCTGGGGGTGGCAGCCCCCGATAGCAGGGGTTTGGGGGTGCAGCCCCTGAAAAAAAAAATTGGGCATAAATTGTTTTTTTTTGGCCTCAAAAAAATGCACCCAACATATCGGGAAACATGCTCTTCTCATATGGGTGATATTTTTGACCCATAGGTTTTTGGGTTGGTTTTGGCCCATGGTTTTGATACCCATGGTATTGTAAAACTACTTAAGCAGTTGCCTACTTATATGGTTTTATGCATATGGTAGGATATAATGAAAAACATTGCAGATGTGCTTTGAATTCAGCTGTGAATTCTATAGAGTTTGTTGAGCATAGGTCCAAATGGATATGGGTATTGTATTGAGAGAGCAAAGGGGTGGCTTGTAATAAAATCTGAGCAAGTGATTCTTGGTGGACGTAGCCCAAATTGGGTGAACCACGTTAAATATTGTCTTTTTGTGTTGCGTTATTTTATTCTACAATTTTATTTGAGATCTATAATAATTTCTGCATATTAGTTTCTCACTGTTGCGATTATGTGAGGGATCATTCTACATATTTTATCCCTTATTTCCAAACATTGAGTTGTCTCCTTTGTCTGGTACTCGGTCATTATTCATCCACCACCGTACTTTGTCACTCATGCATGCTCTCCACCACATCCATACATCACTACACCATCACATCCACTTCATCCATCTCATCCACCACATCATGCTACTATGTCACATTGGCTTCCATAGCCCTTGACATTCACCCATCCCACCGCTACTCCACATGATATTCAATTCAGTTCATATGCTCACATTGCTTCCATACCACATATTTCCACTGTTTCACTCTACCTCGGTCTCTGGTAGGTGATTTTTATCACCTTACCACCCGATGATGCACTTATTTTCTTACGGTTCCCATATGATTTGTGAGGGTTTTACTATAAGAGCCTTTCATCACGCATTTTGTCGATTCATCTAGCACACTCAATCATTTCCCGATGACACACATTTTCTTTACATGGGCCATTCTTGACTACTGAGGGGTCTTAATTAAATGAACCTAATCATCCATATCTTTGGGGAATTGCTAATATTCCCCCATTCATCACATTACATTATCATGTCAACATGCGTTCATCACGACACGTTAGTTTGGAAATCATACATTATCTATTTTTACATACATTCCACTCTCATTATTACACTAACTATGCATCGCAAATTCCATTAAACAAATACACACATCACTCACCTCGTCAAGCATCATATCTAGCAAATAAAATTACATATGTTATCTATCATCATTCACATTTTTTCTATCATTATCAACATCATAGTACAAGTCTACATCAATAAACATGAATGATATCCAACACATTACGACAATAATCACTGAATCATATATCATCAATCACATTATGACATCAATACACAATGAAATAAACTCATCATATACCAATAAAATTTGTCTATATATATCGAGTACAATCATCATTACAAAACATCTCATCACTGGGGGAAACCCCCTACATCATATACAATAATACAAATCAAATATCATCATCACTATCACTCTCGGGTATTGTGAGATCCCTAGAACTTGATGCCTCACCACTAACTCTATGTCATTGGTCATGACCTCGATACCTCTTAACCTGCCTCCATAGTAGTGTCACCTCGGTAGACATCTTTGCAAACCGATGTTAACTCAAATAATGTGCAAACACATCCTGCACCAAGGTACTATCGACACTAAAATTTTCCTCCGTAATTTCTATTTCATTAATGTATGTATTAGGAATAGGATGTTGTTAAGTATAATTAGTAGTGGCGTCCAATAGAAGATAATGGCACTGCCGATATGATGCCGCCAATAATGTATAGTACGGTAATAGTCAAAAGTACAATAAGAATGTTGTGGTAAAAAGTAAATATTTGTCGTAAGTGGTCCGGTAATGTTAAAATGTCAAAGTTAGGGTAAGTAGAGAAGTAGGGTCTACATGATTAGGAATTAGAAATATTATATTGGTAATAAGGACAAGGAGCGAGGTCATAAATATTTTGTGTATTTTATTTGTAAAAAGTCTAAAAATGTGGAACCCATGTGAAATGATAAGGTTTATCTTATCTTAAAAGATAAGCTTACATGTACAGATAAGAGTTAAGGTATGGAATATGATTCGTCAGAGTGGATTTCTTATCCTATCTTAGAGATAAGATGGATAAGCCTGGAAGTTCTATAAATAGAGAGGCCACCCCCTCATTTAGCATAGAAGGAAGTAGTGAGAAATATTGTATGAGTAAGTGTGTAAACGAAGCCATCATTTTGAAGGTGTGTTAAAGAAGCCATTAAGAGGTGTAATTGTGAAGTTTCTTCCATAGTTATTATTGGAAGGCAAGTGAAGTCAGTAACACTTGAAGTACCTCATGGGTGAGATTGTAACCATTTCATGTTGGTATTATAATTTACACCTATATTTTCAGATTTTTCATCATTCCTTCGTATCATAGTCTATGGTATTCTTGTGTTATGTTTGTTGTTGTGTTTCCAGATTACATCCACCAAACTAAAGGTTGTGCATTAGTAAATAATCATAGCACGAGGAGTTCCCGGTGAAGAATTATCATAGTCTTTGGATTGGTGATGACAAGTACCACCACCGCCACCTCTCTAGCTCATCGATTCTCCTCGTGTGCCTTGTCCTCTCGCCTAGCAAGACAAAGCACGGTGCACGTCGTCACCACCGCTTATGGCCACCGCTCAAAAAAATGGGCATGTTCACCAGTAATGTTAGCCATGCACTCTAGTATCCCTCCACCAATGAGTACGTCACTTGGCACATTCCACATCAATGTATGAATGGAGGTGTCTACTATCAAGGACCAATATGCGTCACCTACAACACAATATAACAATGCATTAGATAACCATCACTATCACATAGGCAAGTAACAAATCACACAATGCAACTATATATAGATACTCACGCTCTGTTATCACCACTACCACATTGTCGGGTATGTGCTTCCCCATCTCCCTTTGCTCCATGTGGTAACCCTGTTGCATGTATGAACAACGAAAACATAAATATCCATCGATGTGTTGTCCACCATGCACAAGTACTCCTTTGTACACCCTACATCATCTAAGTCTATTGTCTTTATCTTTGTGTCTGCCTCATCTGGCCTAGGAGGTACTAGCTGCTCTCTTATGGGCCCTGGTCTAGCTTTAGCCCCCGTTAGGTGCTCTAATAGCTCTCAACCATATATATGGCTCTAGGGGCATATCCTGAGCCATACCAAACTATCGTGATACCCTCTCCACCTAGAATAACTCAGCCACACCTAGGAATTGATCCTCTAACCACATGGTCCTCTGTATGCACCGTAGCTCTACAACATCCTCTAGTCATCCTCCATAATCATGGTATGGCCTCCATATCATTGCCTCGGGCCCCATCCTATCTATCAGTGCCCTATAGGTATTAATGTCCATCTTATGCCCACACACACTAACCCATATCCTCACATATATATATCTGGTCTAGCCCACTCTTCTCGTAGACCTTCAATTGGCTTCAACACTGCTATGTGCTCATATGTCCATGCATGTAATAGTGTAATAGGTTATGTTGCTCTCACTTGCGGTATCCTTACTTACTCGTGAGCTCACTATCACTCCAGCGTAAAAGAAAATGAAGTGACTAACCACTTTTTCACCCTACTATTTATAATTACTTTGCATTACCCACTTTATTATAGTCATTATTTTGTGTTCATTTCTCAACTAATACACACCACATGATTATCGCCATATCTTGAGCGTTTCTACTCCGATTTCCACCCTTTTTGTGGAGTTCTTTTCAGAATTCCACCTACCATCATATTATACACATGACACACCTTAATGTTGCCTTTTTCTCAATCTATACACATGTTGGTGTTATCTATCATACATTATCTATCTTGAGCTTACTTTCAGCTCAACGTTCATTATTCTCATTACTTCTCCTTTCGCCAAAAGGGGGAATACAATTGGGGTCATCCTATAATTCCCCTTACACCACTATGTGATCAATCAACACTACTAATTCATCATTTTTGAACATTTACTAATGCACCATGAAACACTTCATCATTTCCCCCTAAAGACCTAACCTAGGGCAACAAATGTAAAAAAATTCTATACGACATTTCATCACTTCCCCCTAATGACCTAACATGGGGGAAACAAACATAAAATATTTCCATATGATTTTTCATCAATTTATATACATTCCCCCTAACTACCTAACCTTGGTGCAATTAGCGTAAAATCTCTCTATGAGTAACCAATCAAAATAATCAATCAACCAATCAATGCATTCAAGTTTCTAATAGTTGAGATCATACCATTCAATTAACACAAAATAACACAATCGGCCTCCTAGATAATCTAACTTGGGAGTTAGATTTACACTTTCCCATATGATCTAACTTGGGAAGTTATTCTATACTTTGTGTTTTATTTCAAATGACCTAACTTAGAAGCCATCATACATTTCACATTTGCTTCCAGATGACCTAACTTGGAAGCCATCACATTGTGGCGACACCGTGGAGTGGGGAAAGAGTGCCTTTCCTATACTACTCCTATATGGGTCAACTGATTTAATTGAAATTATTTGGATCTAAAAACCACAAAATGTTTGATCTGAGTTTGTCTGCAATGGCTAGATCTTGAGGATGTAGTTAAAGGTTGGAGAATAACACACCTTTCTCCCTACACTCTTCCTCTGGTGGCAGGACACCCAAATCCTCCGGTCAGTTATTCGTATTCACACAATTGGGTTGGGAATTGATCACTCCCTACCCCATCTTATCATCATCATACAACATTCGAAATCATCAATCATCCAATATTATAATCATCACTCTCATTTAGTGCACTTCATCATGATATTATGCTTTTTGCTTACGTTGCATGGATCAACACACTGATCCATGGTTCAACATATTATATGGTTCTTTCAACACACTTTTCTACCACATCTATGCATTCTACTACAACATGGGCTTCTCTAGATTTATCTCAAGTACACATCTTTTTCTACTTTATGTTACCAAGATTTCCACTCACCAACATAAAGTGGGGAAAATGTAGTCAAAAAATCACACACTTAATACTATAATTATATTGCCAACTATGTTGTTTTATATATGGATCTTGCATAAGAAAATTATTCACTAATGTCCTATCCCCTAGTCATGTCGGCAGATCTAATTATTCATTCTCATTATTTATCTTACACAGTTGTCACTTACTTACACAGTTTTGGTCGTCTCTCAAGGAGTCTTAGTTGTCGTTATTCACTCGGTTATTATCTCTCGGTCTCGACTAGGGTACCTAGGAAGGGATCGGGGCACCGGGCACTATGGCCCTCATTTCTAGGTGCCTGGTCCCGATCACGCTTGGTTCTCATTTAGATGTTTGAGGTTGGTCTTTATGATTTTCCCTCCCATCCCCTAGGTACTAGTCGGCATGTCGGGTCATTAGTGTCGAAATTTGAGCAAGAGATCCCTATATAAGCACAACATAAATATTACCTTATGTGCGGACTATTTTATACTAAGGGCTAGTTGTGTACATAAGGCAAGGGACCGAATTTGGGTGATTCTTCATTGCAAGTTCACGGAGTCATCAGTGAAGCTAGTGTAACATCCACACGACAAAAGGTGAATTATTACAAAGACCTAACAACCCTTCCAGGATCGGGTTTGGAGTTATTACGCAAACCAGGGTTCCCAAACACTCTAATCCTCCCCGGGCATCCCGGTCTAGCTATATTTGCCTCGGTTATAATTTTTTTGAGGTGTGCTCTAAAACTCTATTCCACTGTTCATCATCTTGCCAAGTCCCAAATCACTTTGTGAGGTAAGTTATTTTTAGGTTAGTACCTTTTCCTTCCTATTTCAATTATTTCATTTCATTTAAAATATCAAATAAATTATTTAGCATTTACATATCAATATATTTCAGTTATTACATTGTTGTACTTCTTAGATTAACTTTTAAAATAACAAATTTTAGTTAATCGTCGGGATGAACAAGCAACAATACAAAATTCACAAGAAAGATAATAGATATAAGATAATATTAAATGAAAAAAATTATGTAATGGGGTCTTCAAGAGGAGGCCCTGCAACACAAAGGTTAGTAGTTTTTGCTTATAACCTTGTTATTCTTTGACCGATCAAGTCTGCAAGACAAGGTGGTTAGTAGTTTTTAATTAATCAAAGATCTTGTAACCAAAAAGTTAGATAAACACAAAATAAGTGTCAAAAAGGGCTGAGTTTCCCCTTATCTTTGCAATATTTATGTGAAAAGAGAATGTTAAGACACTCGTGAACAACCACCAGAAAAACTTAGAAACAAAGTTAGATTAGGTAACTCTAAGAAAAACTTTATTCAAGAAAAGGTGCCAATTACTAGGTCAAATGCGCTAAAATAAGTCAACGACACCACTACATGTAACAAAGGTGTTAAACCAAGTTTAAACATATATATTATTCAAAAGCGTTGAAAAATAAAGCAAATGCGCTAAAAGACAGGATAAAGGCACTAAAACATAAAATTCAAAGTCAACAGAATATGTAAAGCAAAAAACTTTAAAGCATACACGCTGAAAGTCAAGGTGTAGGCACCTGTAGAGGAAAAATTGTGTTAGCATGCAAACATGAAATGACTATGAAACCAATTCAACACAAAATCTAACACAATGGTTCATCTACCTTAGATTGAGTAGAGATAAAAGGGGGAGAAAGTGATATACATGTACTTACCTACAAGTGAAATCCTCCTCCTTTGATGATTTGGATTTTCTTGTTGGATGGATTGAGAAATGCTTCAGATATTTGGACTAATTTTGCAAGCACCTCCCTTGATCAAATGATGATTGAAGCTTGATAGAATGCTATGAAGATTGTTTGGCTTGCTTGAGAATTGGGCAACATATACTTGCAATTGTTCTAAGGTGTTTTCCATGGAGGGTGACACCTCTATTTATAGCTAGAGGAGGTAAAAATCAATGGTTGAGATCTTGCCATGTTGGATAAGATCAATGGTTGAGGATGCATGAGAGTGTAGAATTTTCTAGATGTGGAGAATTCTAGATTTCTTAAGAATTCTCCATTGAATTAAAAATCAATGGAATAGTGTATTTTTAATTTGAAAATGGGAGGGAAGAATGGAGAGGCTTATAGAAATAGAAGCCTCTAGATTTGGAGGGGCATTTAGCTTGTGGTTAGGTGAGATTAATTATGTTTAATGGAGTGATTAGATGGAGAAGTTAGGCATAGAGTAGGTGTAGGGTACGTGGTAGGTGAGTGAGTATTTTTAAATTGGTAGAAAATAATTAATGAGGATTAGTTAGTATGGTAAATAAAATATTAATGAAGTATTAATATTTCTAAAGATGTAATGGGATTGTGGAATAAATGAGAGAAAATAATTGAAGTATGGTTACATATAATAATTAATTAATTTTATAATTAATTATTATATGGTTGATAATGGGAATGGATTATTATAGTATGATGATCATATTATTTGCTAAATGACCATGTTGACATTTTGCATGTCTACATTTTGCCCCTCTTTGAAGTGTTATTGCAGAGGCAATGACAATTCAAAGAAAAGAAGAGAAGATAGGATAGATGGAGAGGTGATTCCCCCTCGATGGGTTAGGTGGGGAGGAACGAGTTTGGTAACCACTTGAAAATAGGAGAGACCCAGTTAGCGAAGGAGAGTTGAT
Source organism: Taxus wallichiana var. yunnanensis (assembly GCA_018340775.1). NCBI lineage: Eukaryota > Viridiplantae > Streptophyta > Pinopsida > Cupressales > Taxaceae > Taxus > Taxus wallichiana. Next base: position 576,702,243 of record CM031234.1, on the reverse strand, counting down.
TAGAGGAGTGGAGGAAATTGATGATGAGGATGTTGGATTGATTAGAAGATTGAGGATGAGGGTGTAGGATTATAAGATGAGAAGACGGAGGATTAAAGGAGAGAAGAGAGGATTTAGATGATGAGGATTAGAAAATAAGAAGATGAGGAGTTAGAGGAGGAGGATTAGAGGATTAGAAGAAGAGGAGATTAGGGGATTAGAGGAGGAAGATAGGTTTAGAGGAGAAGAAGAGATTAGAATTAGAAGAATATGATAGAGGAGGATTAGAGGGGATTAGAATATTAGGAGAGAAGATTAGAGGAGAGGAGATAGAATATTGGATGCCCTAGTCAACGGTGTATGACAAGGGTGAAGATTTAGGAGTTTGGATTTAGATGATGCCCCAGTTAAGGGGTTAGATGTTGAGGATTTTAGATTATAGGATGTTGGATTTGGAGATGGTGGGTTATATGATGCCCCAGTCAAAGGGGTAGGATGGAAAATTTTGGATTTTGATGTGAGGATGTTGGATTTAAAGATGTTATATTTTGAGATGCCCTAGTTAAGGGGGTAGGATTTGAAGATGTGGGATGCAAGATGATAAGAGTTGGATGTGTATATTAATTGATTGATAAAGGATTGATTGGATGGGAGGATTAGGGCATGATGAGGATTGGGTGTGGATTATGATATGGCTAAAAGATGATAATAAAAGGGGAGATGTTGCCATAAAGCGCCCATTGTATCATCATTAGTTGTTGCGATTAATGTGGCATAAAACAAAACGTGCCAAGGTATGAAGACCTTAGTAACTGAATTTTCAAATGCCCCTATCCTCATATCATCAGACAAATTAATATAGAAAGTTGGTCCTCATATCATCGACCTTATACAAAAAGGAAAACAAAAGTGGCCTCATATCATCGCCAAAATGAAAATGCAAACAAAAAACAAACACACAAGTAAAACGCACATTATTTTTTTTGTATTATTGGGAATTTTTATTTTTTTTATTTTTTGGAATTGTTACAATTTTTCTATTTTTTGGAATATTTTATGATTTTTTTGAATTTTTACGTTTTTTTTTTTGAATTTTTACGTTTTTATTTTTATTTTTGGAATTTATTATGATTTTTCGATTTTTGGAACTTTCACGATTTTTTTATCTTGTGGATTTTTTATGATTTTTTTGGAATTTTTACAATTTTTTTATTTTTAGTTTATAGAGGAGGAAATTTGATGAAGGTAGGAAGAAACAAGAGGAAAAATGGATACACAGGGTGAGAGAACGGGCTCTCGAAAGGTTGAGGGCATCACGGCGGGTATAAAAGGGTTTCGGGGACCACGGGAGGGTCATTTTCACCGCACATAGTTTGAAAATGAGAGCTCGAGAGAGGAAAAAATGGCATATGAGAGGATTACGCACCATCGAGCGATGTCGTGAGAGAGTATCAGGCTGGCTAAGAAAGAGGTGAGACTATCGGTGAGTGATTTTATAGTTTATTTTGTGGATTACATTGCGTTTTTGCATATTTTTAGGGTATTTTAGGGTAAAATTGGCGCTAAAGTGCACTATTCAGCGTGTACGGACCGTAAAATGGCGCGTATAGGCTAAATAGTGGCACGTTTAGCATTAACGGGAACCATGGTAGAGAATAGAGCATTTGTGGTCGATAGGCATAGTATTTAGCGCGTTTATTTTTTTGTAGTGTGTATAGTGTAAAGTAGCACTTATAGAGTAAATAGTAGTGTGTTTATTAGTTTTATGGTAATGGGTTTGCGAGAATAACGCAACTAGGGGTGTTTAACACATTTAGAATTGGATGAGGATAGGTTGTAGCGTGTATGATTAGGTTTAGCGTGTTTGGTGTATATAGTAGCGAATTTGGTTGGCATAGGTGGAGCTAAGTATAGTAGTGTGTTTAGTATGGAGTAGCACATATGGGGTAGAAGTGGCACGTTTAAAGGATAGAGGAGTGTGTTTATGGGGTTGGTTAGAAAAGGGGGTAGGAAGAGAGGGAGTGGGAGGGAAAGGGGGTGTGTGTGTGTCGGTGATTAGATGTAGGCATTAACATGTTTGATGTGTGTAAGAGGTGTTAGTACCCATCCAGGTTAGACATCAATGATAAAAAAACTTTACATGTTTACTAGGAGGGGTGGATATAAAGGCGAGAGGAGGATAAGGCATCTTTTTGCACATGTTAGGATTGCTCCACATAGCAAGGATGCCCGGATGTGGGTAGATCAGGGTTTGTTGACAACATTGGTTGAGCGATGGCACTCGAAGACGAGTACCTTTTGGTTACCGATAGGTGAGATGACAGTGACATTGGAGGACGTATACCGTATCTATCATCTACCGATAAAGGGAGAGCCTATGGTATGGCAGAGATCAAGGCCGAGGGATAGTTTAAGGTTGTTGATAGATGTGGAGGATGTGTTGGGGATGGTATGCGGATAGATCTGGGAGTATAATTCAGAGAGGGATTCATGGAGCAAGTGTCACTATTATTGTGTTTGTTGATTAGTTGTGTGTTATTCCCAGATGGTTGGGGTCGATGGTTTAACATCAGCTGACAGGGTGGTGCATGTTATGTGGCAAGAGGAGACTATATTTGCATGGGCTCCAGTTGTATTGGCTTGATTGTATCGTGATCTTCATAGAGTGGCCTGTGGTGGAGGGGGGAGTATTGGCATAGGGATATTGCTACAGATGTGGAGTTATGATCATATTTTTGTGGGGATACCTATTGGTATTAGGTAGTAGTAGCGAGTGGGGGAGCCTTCTATTTATGGTTGGTGGATGACCAGGGAGAAACGAGAGAATTTGGGTGAGTAGACGGGTATCATCGACATATCGACGAGTTATAGGCGGGGGATATTACTTGGAGGTCGTATCAGTAGTACGAGGTGTGGGAGTGAGATCACAAACATTTGGGGAGGATCTAGACTCCATATTATTTGGTAGGGGTTTTTGGCCCGCACATAGTAGAGTGATACTTGACATGATCGGGTGCTACTGACAGGTTTGGGATAGTACAGGCATACCAAAGGTAGGATGTTATATGTTTTCTTAGACTACACATGAGATAGGTGTCTGGGGTGTAGTGATTCCAGAGGCAGTAGCCAAAGCCAATTTGGATGAGGTACAGGTGATTGCATGGGTGACATTACTAGCAGTAGATGATCTAGGGGTAGTGTAGGGGTATGAAGAGTGGTCGGTATATATTAGATCGATGACAAAGGTAAACATGACCTCGAGGGGGCATGAGGTTTTTCATGGCTGCAACAGGTGTGTACGGGGGGGATGCCCCAGGTCAAGTATTAGTTGTTCATCAGCCACAACCACGGGGGACGGGAGGAAGAGGAGGAATAGAGGGTGCCACCTGCTATTATTTTGGGTGGTCCACCAGTACAACAATCAGTGGTACAAGGTCTCTGAGTGCGAGCCCAGCGAGGTAGAATATACATGTGATGGAGGTAGATGATACTTCTTACCACTATAGATGGTGCTTCCACCACAGTGAGATATAGCATGGCCCATAGGTGGGGGTGGATCAGGATTAAGGGTGGTTAATGGGTCGGGCGGTAGAGGGTTGATTCGTCGAGGTGATGGAGGAGCATGAGGGGACGAAGGAGTAGGAGGAGATGGAGGAGTAGGAGGATCAGATTCGGGAGGTGTTGATTTGTAGGCACATATAGATATGTTAGAGAGGGGGCACATGCACGAGTAGTGGAGATAGTTTTCTTACAAGCGAGGGATGTAGTTCATATGAGACATATACATGGATTTACAATAGTAGTGAGGCAGAGGGAGGTAGAGATTACACAACCTGTATGGAGGGTTAGCGCAGATAGAGTAGGAGAGGGATCGTGCAATGCAACATCAAGACAAATATCGAGGAGATTGAGATAAATATAGGGTGAGATATAGACCAAGAGATGGAGGAGTGAGGGGTAGTGGGACACAGAGTGGATCACAGTCGTAGGGGTAGTACAGTACAGGCCTAGCACCTCACGGAGATCGGTAGATGGGGCCTCATGGGACAATATCTTAACAACAGTATAAGGCATTGATGGCTGAGATGCAATATTATGAGGATATTGTGATACATGAGTGGCCGATTATGTTCGCTATGTAGATTATGTAGTCGAAGGGATCTGGATAGAAATCAGGTGGAGATTAGGTTGATCTACAACTTCTAGGATCACAACTAGTGTACGCTGACAACCCTCCTCCAGTGGGGGATGATACTGGGAGTTTGGCACCTTGATGAGTGTTAGTATATCATATCATATGTATTTTTGTTGATGACCAGTATGGTCATAGTTTTGATGTATGTACAGATGATCGATTATTTTGATGGCCAAGATGGTCATATTTTTTATGTATATATATATGGATGGTTCACAATATATGATTACCATTTTTGATGAGGTGGATGATTTTTGTATTATGACATGTACATGTAGTGAGATATTGTATGATGATTATGATGGTCATTTTGTTGGCAGATATATATGGATACTTAGCAATTGGATGTATAGTGTATGTTATTTTTATGATGATGGTTAGATTATATATGATGAGATGATGTGATGTTATTTTATTATGGTGTTGATAATGTTTAATGTTTTAGTGATTATCATGATGAGTGTGTGATGTGATAATGAGATAGTGTTTAGATGATTTGGTTCATGATGGGTTTGATGAGAATATTGTCTTTATTGTGGATGATGTATAGATGTGAATGTTGATTTTTATATATGTATATATGTGATGTTTTTTTTTTGTGTTAACCATAGTAATGATGACATGGTTTGATGATGGATGGTATTAATTTGTAATAAATTTGAATGGGATCATAATGATTATTCATTGTTTTGGTGTTGGCATTTGATATATAGATGGTTTATTTGTGATATGATGTGTTAGATTGTTGGCTCATGTTAGATGTTGGTATGAGTAGTATTTATGATTGATGAGTTTGAGGATTTAGTATGGATTATGGATTATGGATTATGGATGAGATAATGACTATGTGTTAGATGTAGATTAGGATTTAGGTCATGGATATGGATGGATGTATAATTTGTTTATGTTATTAATGTAATATGTGGTATTTACAAAGGAAATGGGTGTCAAATGTTCTAGAATTTTGTACAAATATTTACAATAGAATTATGACGGTAATTGTGACAAGATAACAAAGAGAAAGGAAAGTGGTAGGAAACAAATAATGACAAGGCGTCAAATGGGGGTTGGAGAGAAATGAAGGCCTTGGGATCTTACAAAGGTTACATTTCTTGGCGTTTGACTTAGACTCTGGAAATCTATTTCCTGGGTATGATTGTGGACAATGCGACCTTAGTTAGGATTGGGATAGATGTTCCTAACCATGATAGATCTTTTTCTTCATAGAAAATATTAGAAGAAGTATGGAGTTAGAAAAGGATTGGGATGAAAATTGTGAAGGAGGCAAGGATGTATGAATGAAGGGGTATTTTTCCCCTAGTGTGCTTTATCAATGTGTCATAAAGTGTTAGTAAACTAAGGATCGAGATTTATTTTAGTACCGAAACCGGTTTTCACTATGGTACTTGCCCAAGGTGCCACTAAAGTGGTTTTCACCTTTGGACGGATTTTTAATGTGGAGCGTTAGGCACTTAAGCATAGAAGTGGCGAAGATGCATGATATTCATGGTGTTAGGATTATACCAATTGTATAGCTAAACAAGAATGCAATGAATAATGCAAAAACATAAAACAAAGACACAAATTTAACGTGGTTCACCTAAAATGGGCTATGTCCACCGAAATGACCCGATCCTTTTATTCAATCCACCAAACTCTCTGTCACGGTGTCATGAATAATACAATGAGCCTCATACATAACGATTGTTATGATTTGTCGTCACACCAAAAGCTCAAACCGACGGTGAGGGATCTCATCATGTTAAACAGCTGCTACGCCAACACCCTCCCGCACGATGGAGTCGGGTATACACCCAATCAAGCCCAACAACATTAGGAGGTAGTGACATCGGGAATTTCCCAGAGGTCACCCATCCCAGCACTACTCTGGGGTTGGCGCACTTAACCGCTTGCTCGATACTATGTTACGATTTTCCGTCACACAAAGCTCAAACTGATGGTGGAGAGGGATCTCATCGTGTTAAATAGTTGTTATGCCAACAACGACCCTATAAAGATATTAGGGTTTTTATCATTTCGGGGAAACATAGAAAACCTCTTGTTAGATTTGTGACCTAATAAGGAACGGTCTAGATTTCACAATGCATAAATACATATAAAATGTGGCGAAGCCCCCCTTGTAACCCTCATCGCTATCAGGCTCCACAACCAACACATGGGCTTATCTAGCTCGTATCCATCTGGAGTAGGAAGCTTATAAGCACTTGAAGCATTTTAGCTATGACAACATATGGTCCAATCCAGTTTGGTTTGAACTTTCCCTTCTTTTCTCGATCGGCGTTAGTGTTGCATTGATTTTCTTTGAGGACTAGGTCACCGAATTCAAACTCACGGTCCTTTATGCGCTTGCTATAATGATAGCGAAGGTGATTTTGATAGGCTTTGAGATGGTCCAGGCTTGAAGGCATTTCTCATCGAGAAGTTCAAGTTCTTGAAGGTGATGGATGTGATAGTCTTCATCATTGATGAGGTGTTGGAGAAACGCATAGGGATGGGAGTTTGATCTCAACGAGCATAATTGCTTGATGCAAAAACGAGGGAGTATGGGGTGGCACTGGTGGGAGTGTGGATGGAGGTGCGATAGGCCCATAAGGTGAGATATATTTGCATGTGCCAATCTCATCCTACTTGATTCACAATTTTGCCAAGGATGCACTTTAATGTCTTATTAGATGCTTCTGATTGGCCATTTCCTTGTGGATAATAGGGAGTAGAAAACTTGAGCTTGATATGGAATTGGTCACAAAGTTCACAGACGTCTTAATTTTTAAAGGATTTACCATTGTTCATGATGAGTGTGGATGGGACACCGTAGCGGAAGATGATGTGGTTGAGGATGAATTTGGATATTTGTTTTTGGTGACATAGGTGAGTGGCATGGCTTTGACCCACTTAGTGAAGTATTGTGTGGCAGTGATACCCACGAGATCGATACCCCATGTGGAAAAGGGCCATGTGGTAGTGATGGGTTTTAAGGCTTGTGATGGTGCGTGGATGAGGTTAGCATGCTTTTGACATGGGACACATTTGTGGACATATGAGCATGCATCTTTTTCCATGTTTGGCCAATAATAACCGGTTCGCAAAATCCTTTTGGTTAGGGCCATACCACTGGTGTGGGCACCAAAAATTCCTGCATGAACCTCCTAGAGTGCTAATTTGGCCTCTTGGAAATTTAAGCATTGTAACATAGTTCCGTCAAAGATTTTATGATAAAGGGTATTGCCAAGGATAGTGAAGTGGGAGTATCATTGGATGAATGATTTACGATGGCTGCGAGGGAGATTTGGTGGAAGGGTATGATCATGGAGATAGGTATAGATGTCATGATACTAGGGGGAATCAAGACCAATAATCTCACAAACCATCTCCACTCGAAGTATCATAAGTTGGGATCGTTAGTTGCTCAACCAAAAATTGTGATTGAGATGTATCGAGGGGCATGCCTAAGAGAGAGAGGAATGGTAGCCATAGCATCCACCGATTTTTGCTTATGTGAGGGACTTTGTCAAACTAAACATATTGAAAATAGGCCTTGAAACTATCAACCATTCTTTTATAAGGGATTAGCTTATCATCCTTGGTGGCATATTCATCATTAACATGTTTAATGATTAACTAGGAGTCACCAAAGACATTGAGATGCTTGATGTTCCATTGAATAACCATTTTTAAACCGACAATAAGTGCTTCATATTCAGCTATATTATTGGTACAAGGAAAATTAAGCCAGAAATCCTTAGGAATTAAGTCTCCTTGAGGAGTGATAAACAAGATACCTACTCCCGAGCCATGATGTGTGAAGGAGCCATCAAAGTATAATGTCTAGGTATCTGATTTTGCAACTATACATATTGATTCGTCTAGGAACCATGTGGTGAGTGGTGTAGAGTTAGAGACTGGAGCTTCTTCCAATTAGTCAGCTAGAACTTGTCCTTTGATAGCTTTCTAATTAACATATTCAATGTCAAACTCATTAAGAAGCATGATCCATTTAGCCATTCGTCCTGTGAGAGCCGATTTAGAAAGTAGATATTTGAGTGGATTGACTTTAGCTATGAGCTTAACAATATTATTGAGCATGTAATGGCATAGCTTTTGAGAAGCAAAGACTACGACAAGACATGTTTTTTTCCATATGATTGTAGTTGAGCTCATAAGCAATTAATGTTTGGCTTAAATAATAGATGGTGCATTCCTTTCCATGGTCATCATGTTGTGTAGTGAATATGTAAAGAAAAAGAGGCACTCTTAGAGTAGGAGGTACCAATACAGGAGGATGCATCAAGATATTCCTTTAGTTTATCAAAAGATGCCTGACAATCCTTGTTCCAATGGAATTTTGTTCCTTTTTTATCAGGTGATGGAATGGATGGCATTTGTCTGCTAGCTATGATATAAATCTTCTAATGGCTTGAATATTTCCCTGTAGGCTTCGTAGTTGTTTGATATTTTTAGGTGGAGGCATTTTGACTATAGCTTTGACTTTATCTAGATCAATTTCAATTCCTCTTCGAGAGATAATAAAGCTAAGCCTAGGAGCTTGCCAGATGTGATGTTGAAAACACATTTCTTGGGATTAAGACAGACCTTGTATTCTTGGAGTCATTCAAAATTCGGTGAAGAACCATAGGATGTTCCTCACGAGTTTTAGATTTTCCCATAATTTCGTCGACGTAATCTTCAACTATATCATACATCATATCATGAAAAATGACAATCATGGTACGTTGGTAAGCAGCTTTTGCGTTCTTGAATCCAAGGGCATGACTTGATAGCAAAATGTGCCCAAAGGTGTAGTAAAAGTTTTTTATGTTGATCTTCTTTGGTAATTTTGATCTGATTATAGCCAGAGAAACCATCCATAAGAGGAAAACAGGTTTGTGACTAGGTGTAGAGTCGACGATCATATTGATGTTTGAGAGTGGGAAATCATCTTTCGGGCAAGCTTTATTGATGTTTAGGAAGTTGGTAAAGATACAAATGCCCTTAGTTTTCTTGCCTCACTTGGGACAATATTAAAGATCCATTCAAAATAATTGATGGGTCAAATGAAATCAACATCAAGCAACCTCTGTAATTCTTCCTTAACAAGCAATGCAAATTTCATATGCATTTTTCAGAACTTTTGTTTGACCGGTTTAACATCTTTACGCACTACAAGATTGTGGACCACGAGAGAAGGATCCAAACCAGGCATATCCGCATAAGACCATGTGAATACATCTAAAAATTATTTTAGGAGTGCAGTAAAGGTGGCTTGTTCCTCTATAGACAAAGATGCCCCCATTTTAAGAATCTTGGGTTCTTCTTCTGTGCCAATGTTGATGTCAATGGTTTCCTCAATTAGTGACGCACAACCATCTTGCAGCCTTTCAAGAGTTGGGAGGAGTTTATCCATAATCTGGATCATTTTCAGGGTTTGGGGATTCTTGGAAGAATTCAACAAGGGTATATTCCTCATTTAGGTGGCAAGAGAAGTTGGGATGAGGGATATCTAATTGGGATGGAAGGGAGAGGGGATGCTCTTGTGTCCCAAAATAGGTGTTAGTATTTAGGCATATGTGAAAACCCTTTTTATGATCTCCGGCAGGTATATTATCGTGAGTTCCCATGAACTCCAGAATTACTTCATCATTTTGAAATGAGTCAAGATGGGTGTGATTTGATCATTGGTCTCATTGAATGAGTTATGGATAGGTGAGGGCGATGTCAATGGTGAGAACAACAGATATCATGGAAAATATTAGTGGCGGTGAGGTCTTTGTATTGGCTATAGACGGAACTTGTGTTAATGTTATCAATGGCCTCCTCAGCTATATTGGAAGTATCACTAAGGTCATGACGAATATCCTCATCATGTGGTTGGTATCAAAGTCTATGGCCATCAAGGTTGGGTATAATAGCTGGAGGTTCAGGGATGCCTTTTCTATGGCAACCTAGTCCTCGTTCGGAGTATCCCATATGAGTCATCATCTTTTAAGGAATCGAGACGGTTCGATGAACTCATCGTGAAGACACCCGAAATGAATAAAATTGGATGAGCCCAACACATATGTTTGTCATTTGTTTAGACAGACGTTAGGCCTCTCGAGCTATTTGGGTGATAGTGATAGTCGGTCGATGCTTAAGGTTTGATATTCTCCACACCCTATTGACTTTAGTTTGAGTGGCGAAGTAGGTAGAAAAGGCACAAATATGGATGAAGTAGGCGGAAGGAGTGGATGATGGCGATGCATTATGAGATGAGGATGGAAGACTATCTGGTGAGATATATGAAGTAGTGGGTGATAGTGGTAATGATGAATGTGCAATTTCAATCATAGGGCAATAAGGTTCTTGATAACTTTCAGCTTCTAATGCTTGATAATATTGGAAGGGTTGGGGTCATTGTGGATAGTGACTTCTATACCAACATGTTCAAATTTGAGACATTGATGTAGTGTGGATGGTACGACATGCATCTCATGAATCCAGGGCCAACCAAGAAAGAGATTATGCGGAAACTGGATGTCTATAACGTGGACAAGGGTGGGAAGCACAACAGGCCCGACGTTGATAGGAAAATAGATGGTGCCGACTGATTTATGCTCTATATTGTCATATGCTTTAATAGTAATAATATCTTGTTTAAGATCCAAGTTGTTATATCCCAACCAATGGATGAGATTTAGGTACAAATATTAAGAGCTGATCCATTATCAATTAGCACTCTTTTAACGTGAACACTATCGATGTGGACTTCGATGTAGAGAGGAAGATTATGGGTAGGGTCGTGGTGGCAAGTCTTGTTGGGTGAAGGTGAGTGGGAGTGTTGGATAAGGATAGAGATGTGCAACAAGGGCCTAAAATTGTGTAGGATCAATGTCGGTGGGGACGTGTGTCTCTTGGAGGGCACGATATAAAATGTCCTTGTGGACAAATGAAGTCTTGAGAAGGTCCATGATGGATATCTACATAAGAGTCTTCTCAAGTTGTTTGATGATATTATATTGTGCTTGTGGTGTTGGATTAGAAGAGGATGGAGCGGCTCCTTAAACCACCACATAGCTCCTTCGGGTAGTGACAACACACTAAGGGTTTTGTGAGGGACCCTTTATTTTAATGGTGGCTACTTGATGGGGAGAATGGTGGATATGGACGACAAACTGACATATAAGGAGGGTACATGATGGTAAGTGATGTGGTTAGAACGATGAGTGGATGACTTGGGTTTACTTCCAAACTTCTACTTGACCGTGGTTAGAAGCATTGTTCTGACCATGATTAGGAAGGGATTTTGATAGATCTTGAGTTTTTGATTTTGAGAAGAAGTGGAAGCATTGTCCTCTATTTCGATTTCACCTTGGTCAATAAGGTCTTGAATATAATTATTTAATTTCATACACCGATGTGTGGCATGACCCTTGATTTTATGGAACTTACAATATTCATTTTCCTTGAACCACGAAGGTTTGGGTCAGGGACTCATCGATGGGCTGAGTTTGAGGAAAAACAACCATATTGGCAGCAATTAATTTATCAAGGATCGCCTCCATAGACTCGCCAAGGGGAGTGTATGTTCATCATCTAGAATCTTTAGTGGACCAAGGTTGTCCTTTAGGGATGGATATGGTAGTTGTTGTATGGACATGCTAGATATTTTGGTATTTATTACTCTGTCACTGACAACATTTTCATTCTTATTAAACTATTTAGGCTTTTTAAATGTAAAAGGTTAATCAAATTGGTTATGATTATCATGAGAATATATCTTAATAAGGGATTTCTCAAATTACATTCCCTTCTTAATGATGTCATCAACCGTGTTTGCGCAATGGACTTGTAAATGAAAAGCTAATTCCTGATTGAGGTTAGAAACAAAAATGGTAACTAGTTGTTTTTTAGGTATGGGCCATGGAATACGGCCGAAAGGGCTCGTTCTCATTATAGGAAGGACAATAAACTTTCACCATTGCATTTATTGGTATTGTCGAATTCAATCGTTATGACATCGTGTTCTACATTATAGGAAAAGTGTTTTATTTTTCTCGATAAGTCAACGAACGTTGTAATAGAGCCTTTGGGTAATCGGAGGAACCATTCTAAAGCGAAACCACCTAGACTTCTAGAGAAGAGTATTAGAAAATAGGTGTCATCATAAGCTACTTCCTGACACAACATATATAACTCATTAACATGTTCACGAGGATCAACTTTTCCTTATATTTTTCGAATTTGGGTGGTTCAAAGTATGATGGAAAAGGGACTGTAAAATGTCACGGTCAAAAGGATAGGGACAAAGTTCCTCAAATTTATAATATCGTCCCTATGTGCCAAGTTGTAACCCTTGAAGTGTTTCCTTTGTTGGCGTAGCAATCGTTAACATGATGAGATCCCTCTCCACCAGCAGTTTGAGCTTTTGGTGTGACGGAAAATTATCACTTAGTATCGGAGCCAGGCCGTTAAGCGCACCCAACCTGGAGTAGTATTGGGATGGGTGACCTCCTGGGAAGTCCTGGTGTCATTGCCTCCTAATGTTGTTGGACCTAATTTGGTGAATACATGGTGAGCTCAGGGATCATGTGGTTGCATCTGGCTCCATCGTGTGGGGGTGTGTTGGCATAGCAGTTGGTTAACACAATGAGATCCCTCTCCACCACCAGTTCGAGTTTTTGGTGTGACGGAAAATCGTCACATCCTTCGTAGACTTCACTTCTTGCTCCAAGGTCGGTTCTAGAGGATTGGGAGGTGGTGGATTGAAGTTGGGTTGAGAATGTTGGGATCCATGATCATTAGATGGTTGCATAACTAATTTGAGAGGCTAATTGAGTAATTTGGTTTCTCATTTTCTGTAATTGGGATAATACAACTTCTTTGGATATGTTAGGGTGGTTCGCTTTGCCATCCCATTTGTTTATAACATGACGGTGTGTGGATGGTGGTCATTGGCCAATGTTATCATTTTCATCTTGGAGGAGACTTTGGAGTTGGTCATGGGTGTAATCAAAAGGAAGTTTTTCCCCATGTGATATAGTTGGAGTAAAAGGGCATTTTTATTTTTCTCAATAAAATGGTTAAGCATCTCTTCTTCTTCCTTATGTGAAGTAGGTACTTGAGTCATCATCACTACTAGTGTTGACCATGGTCTCCTCATCTTCTCCTCTAGGTTGATTCTCTTCAACATTGACGTCATAATAATTATGGTTGAATATATTATGTTCCATGTCATGATGATTGTTTTCTTCATCGTTTCTAGATTGGGATCGAGTTACAATTCTCCTAGGTGTCATTAGAATTTGATGTTAATGAGATGTATTGATGAGATGAATATGTTTGTAATAAATGAAGGATGTAGGATGAAAAGAGAGTTATGATTCCTCTGTTAATCAACGTATAATCTCAATAATCTACTCTTGCTTATAGGATAGAAGAAATGTAAGGGGAGAATAGAAGAGGATTTTCCTCATTAGTAGAGGGCTTAGGATGTGCCTTATTATAAGGGCTTAGAAGAATAGGATATATAATAAGGATATTTTGTCTATTAGCAAGATGTTGATTAATAAGATTTGGTCAGTCGTATCAAGAGGGTATCGTAAATAGGATGACCGAAGGTGTTGATATGGAGATGTAAGGTTATGGAAAATTTTATGATGAAAGAGGTATGTAATTGGGATAAGTTTCTAGAGTCTTATAGGCCTAGGTTAGTTTTTGAGATGCCAATAGGAAATGTTAAGTAATTTAAATGGTACGACTTATGTGGTTTAAGATGAAGGGTAATATTTTTGTTTGGAAGATGGAAGAGGGTGTTTATGTTGTATTATTAATGAGATGGATTATTATTTATGTGCTTTTTTCTTGAAAGGTAAATAGTATGGGATGGATATTATGAAATTTATTTAATAGGATGGAAATGTTGGTTTTATTTTTGGATTTTTGTGGTAATGTGGAAAGTGAAAATAAAAGTTTTACATGATGATAGTGTATGTTTAAAGTTTATTATGGAAAAATTTTGGTTTTATTATTTACAAAGGATGTGTATAATGGTAAGGGGATAATGTATGGTTAAAATTTATGTATTAGGTGAAAAAGGAGATTTTATTGTGGTAGGTGTGATTAATAGTACGTAATGAGGGGGATATGATCAAAGGTCGATGATGTGTATTTTGAAAAATCGAGGTTAAGTGGTTGTGGTCAAAATGATGTGAATGGTAGGTGTATGATTTAATTATGAAGATTAGTGTGAGGGTTATTTACTGGTTTGAAAAACACTCAAATAAGTACAACCATGCAAATACAACCCTAATTAGTCAGGTGGGATTACAACCGAACTATAGCTCACTCTCAATACCAACACCGATGGCGGTGCCACAAACTATCTCTACATCTATGTGTTAATGTGTGATCAAATAGTGAGTGATCTTTAGAAGTGTGGCATCCTTGCACTTTAGTTCGATATGCGGCCAAAAGGGCTACCTATTCTAGGCTGACAAGCTCTTTAGGGGCATCCCCGATATACCCTGTGGTACATGGGGCCCAAGTCTATGTTATAAGGATGTTATCTAAGGCATGGATTTTAGGATGTGGAAGCCCCTCACTTCACACCGCTCTTAAAACAACTAAGAGCTTAGCCAATAATGACATGATCTCCAAGAATTTATATACCCCACTGGAACACAGGGCGTGTCTATGTGTGTGGAGGTGAATCCCATGGTCATAAAACCCCTACAACTATGGTAAGTGCATGGATGTCACTTCCATGTCATATTACCCCTAAAAAAGAAAAAGGTGAGGGAAGACTAACCGCTTTTGATCCTCAAGATCATCCTAGGACGTGAGAGGAGAGCATACACGATGTCATCTTCGGGTTTAAACAAGCAACACAAGAACTTACAAAAGGACACAAAAATAATGAAATTAAAATTTATATGATGGGGGCCTTCGGTAAGGGAGCTTGCAAAACAAAAAAGGTTAGTAGTTTGAAAAAAACCCAATTTACTTGGACCATTCGGGCTGCAAAACAAAGGTTAATAGTCTTAGTTTACTTAATATCCTGTAACCACAAATGTTAGGCAATATATTTATTATTTTGATCAAATGAAAAAATTGGCTGAGTTTTCCCTTATTTATGTTATTTTATTTTCCTACAAAAACATAAAGTTAGATTCAAGAAAATACTGCCAAAACCAAAATATGTTGGCTATTATTGAAAACAAATGAAACAAATAGTACTAGTATACACGCTATTACAGGATATATGTGTTGCTTCATGAAACAAACGCGTTGTTGTATGACCAACGTGATGAAATGCGATTAGATGTGTCAATCCTATAAAATGGATGTTAGTATGCACAAATGCGTTGCAAGTACAGAGTCAAACACGCCAAATATGAATAAACGCATCATTACTTAGTCAAGCGTGCTAAAACCCACAAAAACGTAATGTCAATGCGAAGCACTAAAATAGGGACAAACACGTTAAAAATCTAACAAACGTATCACTATTGTGATAGAAGCGTTGAATCTAAACGAGATAAGTACTAGTATGTAAATGAATCGATACGTCGATAAATGTGCTTTGAAAGGTAAATAGACGCGCCATGGGTTTCGCAAAAATGCTAAAATGTGCCACTACAACCACAAAGGTTAGAACTTCCTACAAATGCGTTGTTTCAAGAGTATACACGTTGTTTCAGTGATGAACGTGTTGTTTGAAGACGTATGCAATACCTTTGAAAACGACATATAGTCATGAAAAATTCAAAATTTTGAGTTTAAATCTCACTAAAAAAATCTGAAATTTTGACAGCTTGTTCTTAGTACTAAATGTTACTAATTTCAATCAAAATTTAGGGGTAAGCCCCACGGTGGGCGCCAAAATGTAGAGGAAAATTTGTGTTAGCATGCAAACATGAAATGACTATGAAACCAATTCAACACAAAATCTAACACAATGGTTCATCTACCTCAGATTGAGCAGAGATAAAAGGGGGAGAAAGTGATATACCTATACTTACCTATAAGTGAAATCATCCTCCTTTGATGATTTGGATTTGCTCCTTGATTTACTTATTGGATGGATTGAGAAATGCTTCAGATATTTGAACTAATTTTCCAACACCTCCCCTTGATCAAATGATGATTGGAGCTTGATAGAATATTATGAAGATTGCTTGGCTTGCTTGATAATTAGGAAGCATATACTTGCTTTATTGTTCTAAGGTGCTTGCCATGAAAGGTGGCACCTCTATTTATATCTAGAGGAGGTAAAAATCAATGGTTGAGATCTTGCCATGTTGGATAAGATTAATGGTTGAGGATGCATGAAAGTGTAGAGTTTTCTAGATGTGGAGAATTCTAGATTTATTAAGAACTCTCCATGAATTAAAAATTCAATGGAATAGTGTATTTTTATTTGAATATTTGAAAATGGGAGGGAAGAATGGAGAGGCTTCTAGAAATAGAAGCCTCTAGATTTGGAGGGTCATTTAGCTTGTGGTTAGGTGAGATTAATCATGTTTAATGGAGCATTAGATGGAGAAGCTAGGCATAAAGTAGGTATAGGGTAGGTGGTAGGTGAGTGAGTATTTTTAAATTAGTAGAAAATAGTTAATGAGGATTAATTAGTATGGTAAATAAAATATTAATGAAGTATTAATATTTCTAAAGATGTAATAGATGAGAGAAAATAATTGAAGTATGGTTATATATAATAATTAATTAATTATTATATTGTTGATAATGGGAATGGATTACTATAGTATGATGATCATATTATTTGCTAAATGGCTATGTTGACATTTTACATGTCTACAACACCAAACCCGTACGAGAAAGGTTAGAAACAAAGGCACTCGATGTTTGTCACAAAGGCGCAACAAGTTCAAAAAAGGTGCCAAAAGAGAGTCATGCAAAACCAGCTATTAGAACCGGGACAAAGGTGTTGATTCAAATCAAAGGCGCCAAATTGTTTAGCATAGGCGCCAATACACATGGCATAGGCGTTGTTCAAGTCTGGGAATGATTTTTAAGCACGAAATGTAAATATTCTTGTTGCGAATAAGGATATATTTTTATCAAATTTGCACTGACTCATATAACTCGATATTTTTAACCAATTCTAATAAAAAAATTGGGGCAATACTCACTACGGTGGATGCAAAAAGAGTTGTTAGTGCAAATGCAAACAAGAAACCAAAGTAACTTGATTCCTAATCTAACACTCCTAAGCACTACTTCAGATTGAGCAAGATGGAAAGGGAGATAGAATGCAATACCTTCACTTACCAATGAAGATCTCCTTGATTTCTTTGTTGTGCTCAAGATGCTTGATTTTTTAACTTACTTTAGATTTGTGGAGTCACTTGGGCAACACCTCCCCTTTGTAGATTGAGATTTTGCTTGAGATGGCTTGATGGATATGGAGGATTTCTTGAGAGATTTGGGCAGCATGTAGTTGTGGTCTTTCAAAGTTAGCTTCCATGGAGGGTGGCATGCTAATTTATAGGTAGAGGAAGAGAAAATGAAGGGTTAAGATCTTGCTAAGTAGATGGAAGATCAATGGTTGTTGTTGCATGAGAGGATAGAAGAATCTAGAATTAGAGAATTCTAGAATTTGGAAGAAGCCTCCATTGAATTAAAAATTCAATGGAGGGAGAGAGTTATATTTGAATTTTTAAATTTAATGGAGGGAAGTTTAGAGAGGCTTCTAGAAATAGAAGCCTCTAGATTTGGAGGTGGAGGATTTGATTAGCTTAGGATTAGGTTAGGTTAATTGTGATTAGGGAGAGATTACATGGAGAGGCTAGGTGTAGGGTAGGTGTAGAATAGGTGGGTAGGTGGGTGTAGGAATATTAAATTCCTAGAAAATGATAATGAGGATTAGGGTGGGATAATAAGATATTAATAATGAATAAAAAGGATTAATGATGAGATGGGATATTAGGTAAATGATGAGAATAATTAGGATAAAAGGGATACGTGATAAAGGGATTAATAATAATTAATCTTGTGATTAATTATTATATGGTTATGATGGGAGTTATAATGATAAGTTAGCAATCGGGAAATATATTAATGTTTAATAGGTTTTTATTTACTTGATTAATTATGTCAGCATTTTAGATGTCTATAATTATCATATGATATTCATTGACATGACTATTATATGCTCTTGCATGTTGTATTCCTTGATTTTTATATAACATTAATCAATGCACCGCTTCATGTTATTACGTGTTGTATTCCTTGATTGATGTATGATATTGATTGAGCTTGATACATTGGGCACTTATGTGATTGCTATAAGATATTATTGAGTTTTCATACTCTTTTCTCTGGTTACTCCATGCACTTGTATGATATCTATTGTGTTTTCCCTATATTTGTATGTTACATGTCATTGTATGTTCTTTGCACACTTGTTTTCTCTATGATATGCTTGATTTATGAACTTGTATTTTTTTCTTTGTTGCTCATATACTATGGATATCTATGCATGATTCCACTTCTTGTTTTCTTTATGATCATCCACATTGGGACATACTACCCCTCTTGCTTCCTATGATACATTATTGGTTATACCTTTAGAATGGAACAAACATCCTATGACACATTACTTGCTCTATATTTTGATGAGATCAAGCATTATATGACATATTGCTTAACTTTATTGATTTATAGGATGATGAGCCTTATATTTATCTATTTTCATCTAGGCATTTATAGCCCCGATGAGATGCATTTTATTTTAGTCACAATATTGCTTTACTTCCAACCAAGGATCTAAATCTCCATTAGAGATACTTTGGAGATACCCCTAGAGATATTTTGAATATTGTTTTTGAATTTGGTTTTTATTTTTATTTTTACTAAAAAGATATTTATCTCTCTCGATTGCTTTGTAAGGGGTTAAGAATAATTAGTCACTTGATGGAGGGAGTGGAAGTGATTGTGGAGACGACATTGGCTAGTATCAAAAATATTCTTGGGGTTCTTTATGACAAGGTGATTAAGTGTATGATAGTTTTGGGATTTCTAAGAGGATAGTTCTTCTTTGATGTATCACGTAATGACATACCAAGGTAAAATAACTACAATAGACATTATTTCCTCATAATATGTGTATATAAGCTAATCGAACCATGCCAAGGGATTGAAATGACATACGAATGAATTATGTGGTAGTGATATGTGATAAGTAGAAGAATGGAGGTGACGGGGAGGACATTTGTGCATATGTGAAGTTTTATTACAATTTTTGAATTATATATAGATATTTTTCATATTTTGATTGGTTTGAATTCACTAGTTATGTTGATGTTTAACTATTTTTTGATTTTTGATTATTTTAATTTTTCGTGATTTTTATTTTATGTTTTATAATTTTGATGTGTGCATTTTTTTTTTTAGTTGTATGGATTTTTGGGTGTTTGTGTACTGGGGAACTCAACTTCAGAATAAATTGTTACTTCGAAGTTGATTTTAAATCCCTTTGTGTGGTCCTTGTTAGGATGTCATCTCTGAATCCCATTATAAAAGTGATAGTTTCATCATTTTAAAATAATTTGATTGGTATGTGATATGGTTGGTCCCATTTCAAGGGTTCGGGGTATAGATGGTTAAATTGGGTGGTTAAGGGTACAATTTCATGAAAGGGGTTAGTGGTATCATGGGCTTGATAGAAGTTTCAAGTGGATTCCATTTCGATTTTGGGAGAAGGATCCTCATTGATAATGGAGGTACCACTGACATAACCATTTAATCTACCACAAGGTTTTTAGCTTTGTGTTATAATGACCTAGATTCTAGCAAACCAAAATATGTTTACGAATTATTTATTCATGGATGCCTATTCTTCATCCTTTGTAGTTGATGATTGAAATAATAGTATTAGTTATAGGATATTTTTAGGATGGAATGCATATGTAAAGCTACTTTCATAAAGGTGGGAGCTAGAGGAGATTTCAAATTCCTCTTCTTCTAGGAATCCCACCTTAATAAAGGATGACATACCAAACTGATAAGATGGTTCCTTTCTCTTGTGCATATATGTCTTGTCATGAATTTTTCAATGAGTGATGGAAAAAGATGGATATAGAGGAAACTAACCATGATGAATGCATGATGAAGGATATTTTTCTTTGGATGTGTTTGATTCATGGGTTATGGATAGATGCCCAACTACTAGTTACAATTATATCGCGTCAATGTCGTTGGGGACTCTTGACTCTTGAAGGGTCGTATATACAATATCCTTATGAATAGTGAATGTTTTAAGATACAAGATGTAAATATGTTTGAGAGTCTTCTCAATTTATCTTATAAGGTTATATTGTCCCTCAAGAGTAGGAATAGGAGGTCGTTGGACGGTGATTTTGTTTCTCCTAGCTATAAAAGAATAATATATAGCTTTAGATTTGATGTTTATGACTTTATAGTTGATGAGAATATACAAATCCAATGAGACCATTTTGATTGATGTCATCTATTTCATCGTGATTTGGTGGTTGATTGATTTAATTATTTTTAGGGAAGGGATTGTGATATGTATCTATTTCTTCGTAGTGTGGTTTTGGAGCATGATTTCTTTCAAGTTCAATGTCCACTCTTTCAATAAGGTCTTGGATGTAATTATTGAGTTTCACAAAGTGATTTTGGAATTCCTTTTGATACAATGGAAGTTGTAGTATTCATTGTGTTGATACCAAAATGGTTTGGGTGTGTTTTCCTTAAAAGTTTTTTTCGTGAACACATGATCATGTTTTCTTGTTTTCATTGAAGTAATATGGTGGTCAAAGATTTACCTAAGGGATTATATTATAATATTTTGGTTTCCCACTTATTTTCCCTCGGGGAGATTGATGTGAGGTAGTGAGATGAGTTTGAGTGTTGTGGCTCAAAGGCCTAATTTTAAAATGGTTTGGCTCAAACACACTATTGTGGTATTTTTGGTTGTGCGTTATGTTGGAGCCAAAATATGCACACTATGGATTTAGTGAAGAGAATTGAGAATGTTTCGATTATATAAAATGTTTCTCTTCACAAATTTAGGTTTGATTTGATGCCAACTGATTCGAGAGGTGATTAAATCCTTGCTCTTTAAGCATTGTGAAACCTAGGGGAGATACCCTTTATAAACTCCAAGCACATGGAATAACATAATATTATCAATGAGGCATATAAAACCCAAGTAACAAACCTAACCACTATGATTTCCCACCCAATTATTTATCACTAGTATGAAAGTCACAACGCTATTAAGTATTAGGAAAATGTTGCATACATATAGATGTTTATATCATGGTTTATAAGCTCGAGTCTTTGTATAATATTTAATATATACAATGGGAAGACTTGAAATCCCAAATTGTGAGACATAATAATAAATATATCATAGTATTTGTATTGTTAATTAAATATATCAATGGGATACAAAAGTTTATGGATATACTTGAAAATGATATGATCGCATGAATTATGATCATCTCCTTGGATCCATCGAGAAATGATTCGCATGATTCAAAAAATTAAGTTGATAACAATCAAAGATAACATTTTTACATGAGTATTGCACTTTATTTCTTTATTTAGATGAATAACAAGTAAAAATATACAGACCTTTATTTTTGCATCAAAATAACACATCACAGAGTACTTAAGACACTAATATTGAAAGAGAATTGTAAAACATATAGAGAAAACAAATAATGAAAGGACTTTATAACTCAATAACTACAAAGTTCTACTCAACACAACCATTTCATTACTAGAATATAATATTTAAATTCATTGATCTTGATAATTTTTCAATGTTTATTCAATCCCTACAACAATTAATCTTTAATCGTGAGTATCTTACGAAAATTTTACCAAGAACTAGAAGAAAAAAATCTTAATTTGGCAAATAAAGTTTTATCATGATCCAAATGACCCAAACAAATGATTTTTCCTTGAATTTATAACAATTCCATTTGTAAAAGTGGAAAAAAAGGTATTCAAAATATTTATTTGATATCAATTAGAGATTGAGAGGGAGTCATTTATCAACATGAGGGAGATCAAATCATCCACCAATGAATGAAAAGAATGAATCATGACTAGATCACTTGCCAAATTAAAGTGGAGGAAACATTGTTATAATCACAATGGACTGAGAGGGGGTGAATTATTCCTACAATACTTTCATTTCATTTTCCATATCATACATTAACATTCAAATTAACCATTCAACATGTGTAACCATTGTGAGCTTATTAGGTGTGCAACATCTAATCATAAGAACATGAAACAAGATACATAACACATGAACACCATATGTAAGTGGGAAAAACTCGACGGGAAGAAAACCCACTTAAACTTCCATAAATATTACACAAAACAAAGGACTTGCATGAATATTACACATCATGCAAGATTTCTTTAGTGAGGCACCAACCCCACAAGGAGCACCAACCCCTAGTTTAGTAGGGCACCAACCCTACAAGGAGGATACAACCCCCTAAAGCATTCAAGCAATAATTGAACCACCTAGAAATGGATGATCACTAATGATATGCTTCTCACACAACTTATAGTGATCCAAATTCATCTCTAAACACACCAAACCCTTCAAACTCTCTCTCCTAACTCGCTCAAACCTTCTTCTTCATGGGATGAATAGGTCAATTACCCTTACACACATGTTCTTAAATATTCCTTGGCTCATCACACCTGTCCTCAGATCTTTCCTTGACCCTTCTTCACTCATCTTTCACCTCCTATATCTCGCTCATACATCCACCATCTCAACTAGTGCAAATAAGCACACATAATGCACTTTTATACTTGACACACCCCATAATGACCACAGGTCGGCTAAGACCATTAAGTTTAGTCATGAAAAACATTAAAAAAATATAAAACACACCAAAATACCCTAGTAGGTTATAAAGGGTCAAGACAACTCCAACAAACACCAAGACACCTCTAAAGGCCAAAACAAGATCCTTAACCACTAACAGATCCAAAGCCATCAAACAAATTTTACAAGGATCTAAAAGCTTAAAAAAAGTATATACAATTCCTCAGCATCACCAAAAATCATATAAGAATTGAAACATCCATCTCCACCATGAAACACACCAAGTTGCAAGCAAGCACAACTAGGTCTTCAAACACCCATAAAACAGTCCTGAAAAATGACCAACTTCACATAGAAAAACCAATCATCATAGCTCAAGTCATATACCATTAGAAACATCTCTTGATATAGTTTTTGGGACAGCTAACTTAAATCTCCAAGTCATAGTGTAAGGCCTTCAAAGAAACTCAATCTCTGGAACCGCTCCAAATCGCAAACCTGACTCAAGAACCAATCTTGAGGAATAAAGCTCCAAAAATATTCAAGGACACTTCCAAGCTCAAAAAAATCATGAAGCACATCAAGTGAGACCTGAAAACATCATCAAACACTACCGTGTATATCTTATGTGGATAAAACTAACCCAACACGTGTTCCTTCAAGCCCACTTGAGAGACCTAATAGAGCTAATTAGGCCACTAGGATTTCAACATGAAACCACTTCATTTGATTAAACCAAATGCACAACACATCATATCATGTGTATACATGATATCCAAGACCAAATAACCATGCTCCATTGTGCAAATCAACCCATCTCACATCAAACCAAAAGACTAGTTTTTAGCCCTTATAGGCTAAAATTGACATGTGTTACTTTGAGGACCTATATCTTCAATTTTCTCCAATAAAATTATCTAAAACTTTTATGGATGTTTAGAAAATATCCCAAGGATTCTGGAATAGTTTACTTTTCATCTTGAAGCTTCCATCTCAACCTTGAAACTACAAATCTACACAAAACTAGGTTTTTTCTCTCTCTTCCTGAAATATCTAGATCATGAAACCTATGCCAAAATGAGCTCAAAAAAATTCTCTACACCCCCAAGTCATTAAAATGACTTTCCCAATCCATTTGAAGCCCAAAAACCTCATCTTTCTCCAATCGCTCTACTATGAGGGTTTTAGCTAAGGTTTTGACCAACTTGTCTTCTTAACAATTCTTCATTAAATTCTAACAATAAAATCACCTCATTCTATTTACAAAACACACTTAGCTCAATAAAAATCATCCCCAAAATCCACAGGGTTGCGTATGAAAGAGTGTGTGAGTGGGTGAGCAAAACAAGATGTCATATCGAGTTGGATTCTCCTTCTCTAGAACTCGGTTTTGCCAAAAAAACTTCATAACTTGCACAAATCTCTTCAAACTGACCTAAATATTGGCATGAAGCATCATGACTACCTCTTCTATGCATGTCAATACTTATCCATTCTCAAATACATCTAAATCTTTCTAGCCACCGAGAATTACTTGTGTCATCTTGACTAGTCTTCACCTTCTTGCTTCACAAGGACCATGAAACATCATCAAACCTCTAAATATTGACCTAAAAACCTCATACCCATGATATTCCATATCACCATACTCCTATCATGATTGTAATTGAATTACTTTATCTATTTCTCATGTTTCCATACCATGTACTAGGTTTAGGAATAGGCCTAGAATGACCTGACTCAACCCATACAACCCATGACCTGATCATGATGACTCATTGCAGAGATGTAGACACTTCGTACACATCATATGTACCATTCTTGACCTCATGAAAACCTTCGATATCCACTTAAGAGCTCATGCCTTTACCATGCCTACTAGACCATGCTTTAGGACAACATGCCAACTTCACCAAACCAAGACACTACTAATCAACCTTCATGTTTGACCTTGGTTGACACCTCATGGAGACACATATGACACCTAAAGTCCCTTTTCCATCAATGTTCTTTGACATCAATGATAATCTACGACACAATCACCAACAATTTCCCCCTTTGTCATTGATGACAACTACCTTCATAAACATTGATGACAACCAACAAGACCAAACACCTATAAGACCTCTTTTTCATTTTTTTGATGCAAATATCCACCTTTGGCATCTATGAAAAAGGATACAATGTTGAATTAACAAGAAAAATGATGACAAGACAATGATAAGACACAAGAATAACAATGCAACACAAACTTACTTGTTTGCATGACTCCTTGGATTGTACTATGTTTTTCTTGTCTTCTACAACAACAATAGGATCCATTGACCTAAAAAGATCACCCAAAAATCTCCCCGAGAGTATATTCTCCATATTTGTCTTCATACTTGTTTTACAACACTTTGTAGGTCTAAACCATATGCTAAAACAAAAATCTGCCATCAAGCACTACCTCTACACCTTTTAGG
The DNA here is from genome assembly GCA_018340775.1 of Taxus wallichiana var. yunnanensis. NCBI lineage: Eukaryota > Viridiplantae > Streptophyta > Pinopsida > Cupressales > Taxaceae > Taxus > Taxus wallichiana. Next base: position 576,676,763 of record CM031234.1, on the reverse strand, counting down.
ACAAAGTGAGCCCTAAAGCTCATCTTCAGACCAAATTGGTCAAGCTTCTCATTTCTCTAAAAGTATACCAAACTCATGACAAACCATAAAAATACTTCTAAAAAATATCGTCATGATTTAACAACCTAAGCTAACTTGAAGTCACAAATCTTGGCCAAATGTCATGTAGAAGGATCAAATCATAAACCATTGTCCTGAAGAAATTTTTTTATTGTTCACTACCTTAAACAAAGTAGATGAAGGATCATTAATAGTTATTCTAGGCTTGTAAGGTCTCCATACATCTGATACATACCATCATAATCTCTTCAAAAGGATATTGTACCTATTAATGCAAAATCATAGCACCCCTAAATGAGTTCTAAAAATATGCTTTTCTAAGGCAGACTCATTTGGTGTGATTGCATAACATTGAACTTTCCCCAAGGTGTGGGACCTTGCAAAATGGAAAAGCTCTCCAGATTAAAGGTTGGTTCCTTATTCCTCTGTTTAGGTGCATATGTAGAAACTTGCAGAGGATCTGTTCTTAATCCTAATCTAAACTTTACCAAGGAGACAGGATAGAAGGAATACGTAAATTAAAACAAAGTTAAACTACGAGGTGATGCACCAAAGGAATGATGAACACTTATTTTTCTAATAGACACAAACCAACAAAATGCATACAATAAAAAAGCACAGATAGCTAGATCTGTAATGGGAGACCAAATGAAAGCAAAAGAGACAAGAGAGGATCTAAAATCGATCACAGACGTGTTTTATTGCTTTGAAGATTGATACAGTCCATTACACAAAGTAGCTAAGAGGAAAAAACGTATTACAATTTTAGTGGAAGGCTTGAACCCCACAAATCCCTTTGCTTTAGAAGGAAAAGGGAGCCTGCAAAACAAATAATGTCCAACCCTTTACAATGAACCATGCTCCCTATTTATAGATTCACTTGAAAGGAGAAAAGAGAGAGAAGCAGGAAAGGCGGGTCAAGTTCAACCACCGCTGTTAATGCCTCTGACAAAATCTCTCCCCCATATCCATCTTTACTGCATGAATCCTTGGTTCGGTGCCTTGAAGGAAGAGGAAACGGTGAAACAAATCAAATCCGATCTGGTTGTTGAGGCAAGAAGATCCTACATTGAAATCCTGAAGATGTTTCCTCCATTTTTCTTCACCTAACCTCCTCAAAATTAAAGTTCCAGACCTCCATGACATGGGTGATGCTGATATCTTTCCAATGGCATCAGATTTGTAATATTTTGAGCCTTGAGTTGAAAGATACGCCCCTTGAAGTTTGTATTGGAGTGCATATGCGGAAGGGCAGGAAAATAGCTCAAAAAATGGGTCCCCTTTCTTCCGATTCCCGCTTAGCTTTGACTTAGGCCTGTGACGCTAACTTTTTCCCCGGCGGTCTCCTTTTGATTCTGTTTCCTCCTATGCAGGATTGTGGTTGATCTAATATTTGCCACAGGGGTGAAATATGGCTAACAATTTGGCAACTCACGGGGGTATCTCGCTGCTTTAGATGAAAAGACCAATTGCCTTGTCATATCCATTGAGCATGGAGTCATGAGTGATAGCTGCTCGATCTCGAACTTTGAAAATCGACCCACAGGCCACTTAGAAACCCATTATAACCGGCCCATCTTGACCAAATGTCGAGTCCAAACATTGCATGAGAGCAACAAAACAACACCACACTATATACAAAATTTGAAATCATACATGCTCCAAATGGAACATGCACAGTGTGTAAAGCCCTTAGGAGAAAAGCAATCTACACTACAACAAGACAATGTGCATAAGCACTTAGAGGAAAGAGAAAACTAAACTAATATGTACAGGGTGAGAACTCCCCTTTTAGTAGCAGTGCTTAAGATAGATCCCATTTACTAGAATATGTAACTCTTCACCCTCTAATGTAGACAATTAGAAAGCATTGCTACTTTTGCATCTTGTGATCATATAGGGGCCACTCTAGATGGCATCAAATTTGGAATGCCTTCCTGGTTTTGCTCGATCTACATCCCATTTCAAAACCAAGTCTCCTTCCTAGGAAGGTCCTTGCTTTTGTCTTCTTGTCAAAGCATTTCTTGATTGAAGCCTGATTCTTCTCTATTGCTTGGAGAGCATGCTCTCTAGTTTCTTCTAATTCCATCAGCTCCACATACCTAGCCTCCATTGGTCCAAATTCAGACATCTCTAGTTGCTTCATGAGCTCCAATGTTGGAAACTCAAGTGATATAGGAAACACTACCTCTTTCCCATAGACGAGCTTGAATGGAGAGCTGCCTATAGATCCCTTGGGCATTATTCTATCATCCCATAAGGCCGTTTTGAGCTTTGTGTGTCAAGTCCTCCAATTCTCATCAAGAGTTCTTCTGATGATCTTTAGCAGGTTCTTATTTGTGGACTTAGCATGGTCATTACCTTGAGGGTAATATTTTGATGAAGTACTCAAATAAGTCTCGTTCTTGACGGCCCATCCTATGATCTTGGAACCTATAAATGCTAATGAATTGTCTGATATGATGGTGGCTGGCACTCCAAATCTAGTCACTATCCCTTCATAGAAATCTAAGATACTAGATTCATTTGCTTCCTTGAGTGCCGCTACCTCGGTCCATTTGGTGAAATAATCTATCACTGTCAGGATCCATTTGTGACCTTGGCTTGAGTTTGGATTGATGACTCCAATGAAGTCCAATCCCCATTGCATGAAAGGTTGGTCGACTGAGATTGGGTGCAATGGAAGTGCTGCTAGCCTTTCCTTTCCTTTGAAGAATGTACAATTCTTGCACCTTTTGATCCACATGTAGCAGTCACTAAACACTTTGGGCCAATAATATCTTGCTTTCATGATTTTGATTGTTGTCACTCTTGGAGAAAATGGCCCCAGCTGCTTGTGACATGGAATTCTTGTAGCACTCTCTCCACTCGACATGTCTCAATGCATCTCAAAAATGCCATTGATGTCTCTTTTGAACAAGACACCGCTAATAAGAACATATGGAATGGCATGTAGCTTGAAATGCCTTCTTTTTGCTTTACTCATCCCATGAGGACACATGCCTATTTGAAGGAAGTGCACCATGTCTTGGGTCCAATAAGGAGAAGGCGCATCATCTCTACCTTCCTCTTGATCATCTTATAGAACAAGAGCATCCTCCTTTCCACCGTTTGTTTCATCTTGCTAACCTAAGGCTAGTTGTCCACATAACCCCTTCCCACAGACCAGCTTGGTGACCTTGATCTCAATTTCATATTCCATGACATGAGTGATCCATCCTACACGCTTCTCATTCAGGTCCTTGCTGAAAAGGAATTCTTTAACTCCCACATGGGAGACCAATAGTTGGATTTTGTTGTTTGAAACCAAATGCTTAAACTTCTTAAATCCTCTTATTACTCACATGACTTGTGTCTCAATGAAGGAGTACCTTACCTCATAATATTCCAGACTCTAGCTGAAAAAAGCAATTGGTTGTTCTCTACTTTCTTTGTTCTACTGCACCAAGATTGCAAAAATTGTGTCACTACCACCAAAGGCATACAATATGAAGTCTTTGGAAAAATCTGGGTTCACAAGAGTCGGGACTTGTGATATGGCTTCTTTGATGGCCTCAAAACTTTCTTTTCCTTCAACTTGTCCACCTGAATGTTAAGCTCTTCTTCAACATCAATGTTATTGGCTTAACAAGGGCAACAAAGTTTGGAACAAACTTATGGAAAAAATTGATTTTTCCCAAGAATATTTGAAGAGCCTTCTTGTGACTTGGCAATGGCAATGCTCTTATTGCTTGAACTCTTTCCGGTCAATTGCCAATCCTTCCTTTGATACGATATGGCCTAGAAGCTTACCTTCATGGGCCAAGAATATGCATTTTTTGGGGTTCAGTGACACCCCAAATCTCCTACATCTCTGAAAAACTTGCCTCAGATGGAAGAGATGATCTGCTGCATTCTTGGAAAAAATAGTGATGTCATCCAAATAGATCAACACTATTTGGTTAATCACCCCTTGAATGCCATATCCATTGCCCTTTGAAAAGTGGCTCCGGCATTGGATAATCCAAATGGCATTTTCCTATAGGCATAGGTGCCCCATTTGGTAGTGAAAGTTGTTTTGAATTGATCATCTTCTTTCACCATGATCTAATTGTATCCCGAATAACCATCTAGGAGAGAGAACCTCTCTGATCCAGACACCACTTGCAAAATCTGCTCCATCAAGGGGAGTGGGTAGTGATCCTTGAGGAGGCTCTGTTCAAATCCTGAAGTCAACACACAACCTGATTTCTCCATTTTTCTTTCTGACTGGGACCAGATTTGTAACCCAACTTAAGTGTTTAATCAGAAATATGATGCTCGCCTCTATCAGCTTGTTTAGCTCCTTCTTCATCAGAGGCTCAATATGTGAGTTGATTGGTCTTTGCTTCTATCTGATGCACTGAGTAGCTGGATCTAGTTTGATTGTGTGTTGTGCTAGTTTTGGATTGAATCTCTTAGGTCCTCATAACTCCAAGAAAACACATCAGGGAATTCTTGGCAAAGTTGTATGAATTCATACCTTTCTTGTTTGCTGGCCACTTTGCCAATTTGAAGTGTTTTGTCTTCTCCAACTAGGATTGACTCTGAATCTTCTCCTTTGATTTGCATGTTAGCCTTCTCTTTTCTGAATTGATCATTAGGATTGAAAATAGATTCCAATGTCACTAAGCCTTTGGGAAGCTTGTTGTATACAGCTGTACTATCTAATTCCCATACTATTTCTCTAGTATGCTCTAGTTTATAGCTAAAAATTCAGCTTCTTCTTGAAGAAAGTTAATGATATGTTGATCATTCTCAAACACCTGCTAGCATGTATTATTATCTGGCATTGTTGGCCTCACAACCACATGGATATGTGGTTGTTCTTTGTCCCTTTTGATGTTTTCAACCACATCAAACGTTGCTCCAATTGCTGCAAGTCTATCAGCAACTTCATTCTCCTTCCTGGGTATGGACATAATACTAAAGGCCTCGAAATACTCTATGAGATCCCATACCCTACTCTTGTAGTTTTTGAGCAGGTCATTTTTGACAGCATTAAGTCCTCTCGACTTGATTGGCACAACTTCCATCACGTCATCGAATACTTGCAAGTTCTTGATTCCCGACTTCCTTGCTCATTGAAGACCTTGGACTAAAGCCTCATATTCAACAAAGTGTTATTTGAGCATGCGAACTAGAATCTGAAGGCTGAATAATATCTCATACCTCTGGGGGACATAATCATGGCTCCTCCTCTAGCTCCTTGTCTACTCCTTGAACCATCAAAGAACAATTGCCATACCTCATTGTCATCCTTGTATTCTGGCTTGATTAGGTCAGGAAGAGGTTGGTTCTCTTCATGTAGGTAGTAGACACCTAGCTCAGATTCTTCCATTTCCCTATAGGGGTCAAAAGCATGACTTTTGTTGGCCCAATCATCAAGAGTCAAGTCTGGGATACATCCCACCTTGGTATTTGCTTCAGAAGTGCTTAGGAGGTCCTCTTGATCAAAAGCTGAGAAGTTGGCATTGATTGGGCTAGGCACATAGGGTTCAATATGATAATCAGCAATAGGTTCAGATCTGATTGTGGCCTTCACTCCATACCTTGTCCTAAAGAGCATATGTGACCAATCAGTAGATAGGTAGCCTCTAATTTTGGCAGTGAAGTCTCGGACGGACACAAAGCAAAATGCGGTGGCGGGTCTATGATTGACACACTTTGAAAAATAGTCACATTAGGGCAAGCGTGTAGAGTAAGACTCATAACCTTGATGATTCCTATAGTAGTCATTATTGTCCCATCTAATTGGGTTGCTCCTCTAGAGATGACCTCATATTGGAGACCCAATTGATTAGCTATTTTTTTGGGCATCACGTAACTACTAGCCCCATAATCAATCATACAATTGTGAACTAATTTGTCTCCAATAATCAAAGTGAGACATATAAGGGAGGATGTCTTGTGTTTTTACCTTGTTGTTCTCCATGGTTTCTCCTTGGTTGAACTGCATTAGCAAGCACTCTCTCTTGCTAGCTAGGGGGTGATTTGAACTTAACTAATTATGTATGGCGAGTCTGCAATGATCCCTCTCGCCTCGGAATGGCCAAAGACTCCCATAGTGAAATGTTCACACTTGTCCTTTTCATCTACTTAATAATATTGAATTTGTTGTCCTTTTGTTGCCCCTTCCCAAACACATTTCTTTCTTGCACATGAGTTGTTACAACCGGTTCCTAACCTGGCTCGGGTTTGGAAGGTGGTTTGGATTGGTTTTGTATGTTGGGGGTTATACTTGGAGCACCAGGACCTTGTGGAGTGATGGAAGATTGAGGGTCACTTAAATTCAGTGGTTGGCCCTCTCCAATACTTCTCTTTTTGGACCATGTATTGGCAGCTACACTTTGAGAAGGAACTGATTCATCCCACGAAGTCTTTGGCCCCGCCAATTAACAAGCATAGTCTCATTTGGGGGCCGCCTTATTGAGCTCCTTGTTGTTGATCTTCCTCTTGGTCAGATTCTTATGGCACCATATTGGTTTGCACCATCAAGGCCTAATTTAGAGCACCATTAAAGCATGTTGATTGGTTATGTGGTTATCTGCATGGAAAACACCAATCATATTCCTATGCCATATTGTTTTGTGCAGAACCAATGCCCTTGATGTTGAAGTTGTGTTGGGATCATATAGCCTGAAAGGTCTAGCATCTTGGGGTTGTCCTTGGTTCTCGCTCGATTCACGGTCCCCGAGGTGGTGGCCTATTCTGCTGATACTGGGGTCTGGCTTGATATTAAGCCTGGGGTTGGTATGGCCTAAAACTATGAGCTTGTTGTCTTTTGATGGTCACTAGCTCATTCCCAAAGTTCTGAAATTACTTCATCACCACTTCTTGAAACTATTTAGAGGCATTAGAGGATGAAGTGGAAGCTTCACCTGAGCTTTGACTCTTAGGGGTGGGTATAGGAGCTAATATAGGCGCTTGGCTGGTATCCGGGCTTCCTAACTCATGGTACAGAGGTATGGATGGCCTAGGAGTGATTTTTCCACTTGAATCAAATGGTTCTCACTTCTATGGAGAGGCTATAGGTCAGTTGGTAATTTAGTTCCCCCATTGATGAATCATCGGAGAAATATCGAATTTAAAGCCCTAAGAAAGTATAAGAAGGCACCTTCATCGGTGGGCTTTATTGTTGTTGGAATCTTATCCCGAGTCCACTTTGGAATCGAGGTTAAAGTCTATCAGTTGTTCATTTGGGGCTCTCTTGATCATTGTTAGTTGTTATAATAAAGACAAGTTATCACCTTTCTCTCCAAACTGATTGTGAAGAGTTGTGCATAGCTGATTCCAATTCTAGATAGAGCTTGTCGGGAGACTCCTGAACCATTATGAAGCTTTCCCTTTGAATGAAGAGGTGAGCAACTTGATTGCAATGTCCATCTCATGGATCTTGTGGATTGTATAGACATTTGTAATATCTTGGACATGGTCACCAAGAGAAGTTTTATTTTCCCTAGTGAAATGTGGGATGCTCTTTAATGCTACAATCGGAACTGGGTTTTGTGCAATCAAGGCGAGTGGACTACTGTCGGTGAAGTTGACATATGGATTTGGTTGTGCCATTCTGATTGGCCTAAGAACCCTTACAGACTGAAAGAAAGGCCTTGCAGGTGGAGGTGTTGATAAGGTTCTACTTAGTGGAGATGGAGACCTCTGAATTATTCTTCCTCTCCTTTCTCTGCCTGGGGATAGATGCAAGTATTCAAATATGCCTTCTTTCCTTACTCTAGATTGGATTTTTCTCATGCATCTTCCAAGCTTGGGTTACTGAAACCAATAGATTTGTTTCTTATGGAGTCGCTGAGATGTACAATTTTAAGGCTTCTTAAAAGCCAAAATCACAGCAAGTGTACATCAATTCCTACTGTAATAAGATGGAGACTTCTTGGTCCCACTAGGCGTGTCAAAACTGTTAATGCAAAATCATAGCACCCCCAAATGAGTTCTAAAAATCTACTTTTCTAAGTGCACTCATTTGGTGTGATTACATAACATTGAACTTTCCCAAGGTGTGGGACCTCGTGAAATGAAAAAGCTCTCCGATTAAAGGTTGGTTCCTTATTCCTCTATTTAGTTGCATACACGAAACTTGCAGAGGATCTGTTTAATCCTAATCTAAAATTTACCAAGGAGACAGGGCTATAAGGAATATAGAAATTAAAACAAATCTAAACTACGAGGTGATGCACCAAAGGAATGATGAACACTTATTTTGCTAATAGACACAAACCAACAAAATGCATACAATAAAAAAGCACAGAGATAGCCGATATGTAATGGGAGACCAGATGAAAGCAAAAGAGACAAGAGAGGATCTAAAATTGATAACGATGTGTTTTATTGCTCAAGATTGATACACCCATTACACAATAATAGCCAAGAGGTAGAAATGTATTACAATTTTAGTGGAAGGCCCGAACCCCACAAATGCTTTTGCTTTAGAAGGAGAAGGAAGCTCAGAAACAAAGAATGTCCAACCCTTTACAATGAACCACCCGCCCCGTATTTATAGATTCGACCTGAAAGGAGAAAAGAGAGAGAAGTGGGAAAAGTAGGTTGAAGTTCAACCACCATTGTTAATGCCTCTGATGAAATCTCTCCCCCAAATCTGTCTTTACTGCATGAATCCTTGGTTCGGCACCTTGAAGGAAGAGGAAATGGAGAAAAAGATCAAATCCGATTTGGTTGTTGAGGCAAAAAGATCTTGCATTGAAATCCCGAAGATGTTTCCTCCATTTTTCTTCACCTAACCTCCTCAAAATTAAAGTTCTAGACCTCCATGACATGGGTGAGGCCGAGATCTTTCCAACGACATCAGATTTGCAATATTTCGAGCCCTGAGTCGAAAGATACGCCCCTTGAAGTTTGTATCGGGTCTATACAAGAGGGCGGAAAACAACTCAAAAATGGGTCCCCTTTCTTCCAATTCCCGCTTGGCTTTGACTCGGGCCCAGATGCTGACTTTTTCCCCGACGGCCTCCTTTTGATTTTGTTTCCTCCTATGTGGGATCGTGGTTGATCCAATATTTGCCACGGGGATGAAATATGGTTAACAATACCTTTATTTATAGATCAACTCCACTTTTCTTGAGAATACAGATCGCTAAGTCATCTTGAAGCATTGTTCACAGAGACCCTATGAAATCCTAAATACTCACTTCTTATCTTGAACCAACCAAGGAATTGATCATCACTTTAAGGAATTATCAAATCTTGATGTATCTCGAGAGAATATTTGGACTATCAAGAAACATAATTGATGTACTCACTCGTAATCATAAGATCACTGCAGACCATACCTCTGTCAAAACTCAATGAGATATTCACTCCTTACAAGCTCTCATAGATGATGTCATATCGATGGACAAGACCCAACCTAGGATTATGCACTTGACGCTTTGAAATTTACACAAACCTCTAGGCACCTTCCATACACTTGATACATCATTTAGAGCAAGATGAACTCGTGATACAATAAAGAAGACCCTAAAACATATCCTTTTGAACTTGATAACTTACATCCTTGGAGTTACACTTTGATGTTCTTCTTAGAGCAAACATACCTCATCATAAACCATGCTTTGTTATCTCTTAACATTCTTAGCTCCCCCTAGGAGAAGAAAATCTTATTCATAAAGACACCTTAAAACTCTTAAATCATTTTCTTGTGAGCCTTATCTTCAGGAGATCATACCAATATATAAAGAGCATCCAAAACATCAACTCATAGCCTTCAACTTTTCATTTCAACAATCTGTTACTGGTCTTCACCAGTCTTGGATTACTCTTACACTGCAGCAATCGAGACTTTGAAATTTTCATGCATTGATATACCTGCAAATAGGCTCATCTTCAACCGTGAGGCTCATAATTTTATTCTTGAGGAAGTATGTCATTTACTCTTCTTTTGTAGACCTTTAAAACTTGATGCTAACATAAAGTACCCCGCCACTAGTCACTTCATGAAATGTATATTCTAATAATACCATACAATCATCCTTATTACATCTATAATAATGACAAAGATCTTAAGGACTCATACCCACAGCTTATAAACCATTTTGGATCAACAGGGGATACCTCAAATTTGTCAACAAGTACACACAATCCCTTAGAAAATGGATCTTCTTTTAGCATTGTACCCTACATTCTCAAGATGACTTTATCTAGCAATATGTTCTTGATATTTTTGGACTGGGCACAAACTCTTTAATGAAATAACAACTTCAACCATTGTTGTTAGACCACACTTACCTAGATTTTGGTCTCTGAACACTTTTGACTGACTCTCAAAGCATTCATCTTGATTTTGACATACTCAATAGGCTAATCAAGACCATCAAAATCATCAATCAGAGACCTTCCTTCTCATCACCACTTTGATTGTTCATTAGAGCACCTCTATATTGGAGTACACCATTACCCTGCTTCTGATAATCATATCAAGTCACTAATGCAAGAATTCAACCTCTTTCTTAACACTTAAACTTTATGACTCATGACAACGACTCTTGGAACACATGATAAACCCATTTCTTCTTGAAGACTATTGAGCCATGACTATCACAACCTTTGACACATTTTAAGCCATAACACCGATTGTCATTACTTTAAGGCTTTAGCCCTTGATACAAACCTAAGAATGATATGGAGCAATGATAAATCATAAATTATACACAAACTTATTTCTTAACATAGATCCTTTTGATGAATGACACTAAATTCGGACTCTTGATTTCTTCCAAGTCTTGATAGACGATTAGGATCATATCAAATATATACCTCAACATCACACGGAATTTCACTTTTGAACTATTACTTGCTTGATACCCATAAATCCTTCTTCACATGCTAATACAATTAAAGGATTTTAAAGGATTACTTGATGCAGAGATCCATGACATGTTATGCACCTTTTATTACCTTAGTAAGACAAGAATAACTCCTTTTCCCTTTATACCTTGTTTTGAGGTCTTACTCTAGTTCATACATATGGTTCAAATGGTAAAACTTGATCATTAATGGATGAACATACCTTCACCATCAAATACCTTATCTCATATATCACTTACAATGTCTCATCAACCTTTGATAGAGGTCAAGATTTAAGAAATTAAAAACTCTCTCTTCCTAGAAAATTGTCCTTTGTGGTTCTTACTAGTCTTAGTCTTAAATCAACTCCCAATTAGGCTTTTAAGCTCTCATTGGTATTTCCACACCTCTCACCCTATTACACAAGCTCTAACCAACATAACAACAATCATCAAATTGATTATAACCAAATAATTCATCACTATTCTCAATTTTACTCCAAACTACCCTAGAGAACTCTCAAGAACAATGTGCTTGGAACTTTCATGGTTGATATTAACTAGAAATGCCCACGTCAAATTGAAAACATATTGAAATACCCTTTTGGTCCCGCATGGTGTGTGTTCAATTTCAGAACCTAACTATTAACCCCTTCTCTCAATCACCTACTCTCTTGTCCTAACTAAATAACCTCCTCAGTAGCTCTGCTGACACTATTTTCGGACATAATTTCTCTTGTGGAAGGTTTCAAGTCATTATCAAAGTGCTTTTGACTACCCATTTTGATTTTTTAATTGTTCCCAAAGTTCCAATCTTGGTCTCAAACTCTTATACCCTTTTCCTTAGTAAAATGACCTCTCAACTAGGTCTTCAAGAATGGTTATAGTATGCGACATGGGACTAGTAAGGATGTCTTCAATTTTACCTAGTGGAAGCCTAAAATTATTTCAAAATCCTTTCCTAGACATTACCTCTATATTGTCTTCCAATTTTTAGACTCAATTTTGAAGTAAAAGTGCTTCAAATCACAATTTCCCTAAAACTCTAATTGTCTCTATTGTGCTAGCCTAAGAGCATACAAAGCTTTACATTTTTTTTTGCTAATGGGTTTCAAAGCCTCAATCTTCTTATAGACACAAAATCATGCACTTACTATTATTTACTATACCGCCAAGTATGTTGTTTTATATATAGATCTTGTATAAGAAAAGTATTCACTAATGACCCATTCCATAGTCCATCCACTTGTCTTGTTGGTTTTTATTGTTTTTATCTTTCACACTTGTCACTCATACACTCATTTCTTATCAGTCACAGGGGATCACTATTTGTCAGTCCTCACTCATTTATTATCACTTGTCTCTGACACTCGGCGACATGCGCTCTTATCCATCCCGACGATCAGTGTAGTCACCTTTCCCTACTCCTTTAAACCCCAAGCATGCCAACACATCACCCAACCTTGACTGGGTGCTCACTGAGGCATGTGAGGGCGTCGAGCCCTCCTTTATGTGAGCCTTGTAAGAATGCTTCACCATTAATGGAGGAATGTTTGCAGAAGAAGAAATACATGCATTCATTCTAGAATAGAAGTAAAGAAACTACATCTAAGCACAAATGCACCATAATGTAAGAGTAAATACTACAACATCACAAATAAATTAGATCTGAACCACGAGCAATATGAAGAACACTAGGGTTTGGACCCATGAAAATGATATATTCATAATAACCCATCATATTCATTGATTCAAAATTGTTTACAGTAGCCAAATTACATCAAAAGGGTCATAACAGACTAAATACATTATGAAATAACACCCTAGCTCTACAAAATGACTCGCTCAAAAGGGTTTTATCCATGCTCTCTCCTATACACCTAGAATACCTTGTGCCTTGCATCACACATCTTCTTCCTCCTGCATCACCTTTCATTTCCTCACAACCCTTCACCATACACACCTACGCCTCTGCTTTACAATTGTTTTAGACCAAAGCCCATTCTTAAATAAAGTGGGATCTCTCCCCCACCGCCTCAAGATTACTCATGAGCAAGCCACATGCAAGAGGGATCATGCTCCACCATACTTGAGTGTCTATGCCAGCTAGCTAAAGCTATGATTAATTTCCACTTTACAACTCCTTAAGCACAATGATTAACCCTTGATTATTCCCTAGAATATTCTTTCCTTGGGCCGCAAGTCTTCATGTACTAACCTTATCCACTTATCACGCCTACCCGCCTCCTCACGTGTTTTCCATGTAATACAATATTCCATAATGTGGCTAAGTCTTAGAATCCTCTTCTGCTTCCATGTGCCAACCTTTACGCGCTCCATGTTTACTCAAGCCCTTCACTCAAATTGAACTATTCAAATTGTTTGTGTGCACTTAGTTCTTCTTGCGTGCTCTTCTCCACGCGCCTTCTTCCTACCTTGCCTTCCGTGCGTGCTCATCCTCTGCTCCGACTTAGTCATTTCTAGGCTCAACATTACCCCACACTAAATGTGTTGTCCATCCTTGAAAACAATCTGATCTCCAACAAAGAATAAATAATGGAAGGAAAGAATAACCTATATCCGGCTTACGCCAAAGAACAAAAGAATTTTGTTACTATTGTACAAGGATTGGGAAAGTCTTATTCAAGGATGCTTCAATCTCATTCCAAGCATCCACCTCCTTCTGCGCCTGTGTAAACAAATCCCCTATTAGCACGTTGACTTCATCAAATGTCAATTCTTCACCCTTAGCCTTCAGTGTATCGATGATATTCTCCATCTTGCTTGTTAAGGTCGTTCAACGACGTCCATCTTATGTGTAACTTGGGGATACACTTCCTTCACCTTATTTTTAATAGAGGCCCTTAGAATCTCAATTACCTCATATTTCTTCTCAACCTCTACCAATATATTTTCACTTTCTCGACATATTACCTTTATTCTTGGCCCGGAACTCCTTCAAAACTACCTCGTGCATGACAACAAGACACTAGCCATTGTCTCTATCTTCACAATTGTCATAGACAACTTCGGCCATGTGCACCACAGTCTTCACTAAAGCAAGGAGCTTGGAGTACTGAGTTATGGTCTCCTCAATCTTTGATTTTTTTCTATTCTTTTTCTCACACCATAACTTCCTCCGTTAAATCCGGTGGAAGTGGTTGCCTCTCCATCGTGATTAAGCGCATCAAATCCTCTAATTGTTCACCAGACATGTGCGGGGTCTCATGTGCCTTGGTCCCCACTTCTTCTTCACTTCTTTCTCCCTCATGAGTGCCCTTCAAGGATTCATCCCTCTCCTCATTAGATTCATGCATATTGAATACAGTGGGTTATTTTCTTCCTTGTGCTCCTCGTCCTCCTCTTCGGTCTCATTACCCTTCATGATTTGCATCCTCTTAGAGTTTGAACTATGTGCTACCTTCTGCTTCTTTTTCACTTGAGATTCCTCTATCATTGGGGACTTCTCCTTCACAGGAGACTTCTTCCTTCGAGTATTAGTGCTTGTGCCCACGCGTGACTCTCATACTCCTATGGTCTAAACCACACGTGTGCTTGGTGCCTTGTTTGTTGGAGTTTCCTCCCTATCTCTCTTTCCCCCTTTCTTCCTTCCAGCAGGGTCCTCAGGGATGGAGACATCATCCTCAATGTATGTGCCCTTCTCAAACTTTGGCCTTAGGTGTATGTACACCCTTGTTATCATTGTGCCTACAAGTGGTAATGTTACGGGCCTTAGCATATGTATGTCATGGGAGACATACTTCTCCACATATGCCCACTTATTAGGATACACCAATTTCTGTGCAATATGCGGTGCTCCTGATCTACTTCACTTAGATCAAATCTAAGTTTCTTTACCTCCTTTAACTCGTTGATTGTGCTCAAAATATTGTGTTATGAAAGAAAAGGTAGTTTACACCATGGGATCTTGGTGTCATCTGTCAATGTGAACATACCAATGTAGAACTATTGGTACACCACAAATTCAACCTCATCCTTCACAAAAGCTTGAAGTTGTTCTAGAATTCTCCACTCTACTCCAAATGCATCGCGCATACATTTGTACCACTTATCCAAACATGCCTTATAAGCAGATGTCATTGTTTCACAAGTGTATGCCTCGAACCTTTTAGCTGGGGAGGGGTTCTCATCAGGGTACTCCTAAACGTAGTTGTTCAGCCCATCGAGCACTCTAATCTCTGAAAATACAATCCTAAGGAGAATATTACCATACATAATTTTATCTTCATCACACGTGGCATCTATGATATCCTCGATAATGAAGGCCAATAGGTTGTAGATGGTCCCTTCTGAAATATTTCTGCAAATGTTCAACCATCTCTTATTCACTTATGTCCACCATTCTTGTCCATTCAACTTGGTGAGCAAGCGCGCAGAGACATCTTCATAATGGGTCAGTGATCTTGGCAATATCAAGTAGTACCCGCCCTTCTTGTATTCATATGCCTTAGTTGTTTTGATGATAGCCTCCTTATCACCCAAGTCATCATCTAATGACTCTCCCGTGAAAATAAGGCCAGTGTACTTGGAGATCGGTTGTGCGAATTATGCAATTCTACTTCTTACGAAGTAAAAGTAATCCTCATGCATGCGCGGCATTAGCCACTGGTATAGACTTTCAAGTTTTCTGAGAAATGGCAACTCATAGAGTTGTTAAAGCCCATCCTTATCCAATTTCCTCTTCATGGAGTCATCATACATTGGTTTGTCATCTTTTGTTCTTTCTCCTATAGGGAAAACAAGCTCCAATGCCATCTCTTTTTTAGTTATATTTTTCTTATGGTTATAATCACTTATAACCATCTTGCGTATGTGAGATACCCATTCCTTCCCCAATGACACACCATCTAGGTATTACATCTTCACATACCATTCTTCGTTAAAACTTGTTGATGCAACTAGTTTTCCCCTACCCTTTCCCTTCTTGGGTGAAACATTTGATCCCTTCCTTGGTGTCATTTTTCCTTGTTGGGTCCTAGCTAATTCCTCCTTGTGTCTTGCTTCCTTACTACTTGATCCTTCGATTCCAATCCCTCTACGTAACTTCTTCGAACCCATGCCCTAGTTTTGCAAACCCTAACTTGGAAACCCCTTCTTCCACCAGACAACGTAAAAACTTGTAGGAATCCTTCAACCAACCACTTATGCGCATGCCTGTGTACTGTTCTAATCTGGTTTGCAAATCCATCAAATTCTTCACTTTGCACACAACTTTTGTAGATTTCTCGCAAGGATTCCTAGTTCACAAGAGCTCTTCAACAAATAAATGCAAAGGTGAAAAAAATAACATACACCTGACTCCCTATTTATAGTTTTCTACTTTTTCCACATTAATTTCCATGTCACCTACCACCGTACTTCTGCATTAAATCTAGATTTTTCCAACGCTTTCATACCACATTTGTCTAGCATTTTTCCCATGCGCACACTTCACGCGTAACCTCC
Source organism: Taxus wallichiana var. yunnanensis (assembly GCA_018340775.1). Taxonomy (NCBI): domain Eukaryota; kingdom Viridiplantae; phylum Streptophyta; class Pinopsida; order Cupressales; family Taxaceae; genus Taxus; species Taxus wallichiana. The sequence goes on along the minus strand of CM031234.1, from coordinate 576,660,402 downwards.
TCAACCTTCTGGCGCGCCAAACTATATCAACCACATACCCTTATGCGCGCTCTTAGCGCCAAAGTCCATCTTCCTCTACATCTTAAACCTAGTTTTCCCTATTGTTGCCTACCTCAGTTTTCTTTATCGTTCATCATTATACGTGGTTTTTATAAAGCTTTCTTGACACCATTTCATCTCTAACCCTTATCACCCATATTACGTGTGTTCCTTCTCAAATACCTCGCACTTATGTTTTTCTCTCCTAGGAAACCAATCAATATTGCCCAACCGATTGTCTCTTCTGCATTCTCTGCACTCTCCTACCCCACACTAAAAGTATGCATGGTCCTCTGCGCATGAAAACCTCTTTAGATAGTAATTGGCTACAGGTGCGCAAACGCACTTATTACACAACACACCAAACTAAAATACAAATCATAACAATGATGAAAGGAAACACATATAATGGAAAATGCATTAAGGGAAACCTAAGCTAAATGGCAACACTACCTTATTTACAAACACACAGAAGACTTATTTATAGTAGGGCTTCAGCCTACTCCCATTGAAGTAGTCAGGAAACCGTGTTCCATCCAACGACTCGTAACTGGAAAGTGCCTAAATCAAGTATATGTGTTATAACATACGGTCCCAACCAATGCACTTTAATTTTCCCAGGATGGTGCAAAAACTTTGAATCATACAGAAGAACCATCTCGCGAATCTCAAACTATTTTTAATGCATCGGTCATGCCATGCCTTCTCGCCTAGCTTTCTCCATCTCCCGACTCCACCTAGTAATGGCTCACCTTTCATCCAACTTTGTATGTTTGTCGATGCACTCTTCAAGTGCTTATTCATCACCAATCCTCTTGCATGCGGAATACACATGAATGGTAACATGAATTCAATGGGCAAAATAGCCTCCACAATGATGACACCAACTGAAAAGGTGTGGCCTTGTTTAATATTTTATAAGTTGTTTGATATGACCATAATACTACAGAGACTTTATCATCCCAAAGATCTCCTTTTAACATCACAAATCTTAGTCAATGTGTGGCTCAATATCTTGTTAAAGGCTTCGGTAGTTCCATTAGCTTTGACGGTGACGGGCGTAGTTTTATGATGGCAAACCATAAAATCTGTCAATAAGATTCTAACAGTCTCATTCAAGAAATGAGTACCCCTATCACTTGTTAAAATTAAAGGGCATCTATACCTGTTGATTATATTCTCCCATAAGAACCTACCTTGTGGCAGTAGCGTGTAATCCTTCGTAGTCGCCGCTCTACCCACCTTGTAAGATAGTATGTACAAGTGATAATATAGTGCGAACCTATCATGCGCGAGGCTAGGGAAATAGGGCCTACAAATTCAATTGTGTATTTTTAAATGGCCATGTAGTAGCAATAGGTTTTAACAACATTTCATCTCTTTGCCTCGAATTTCCAAGGTGCTAGCAATGGTCACAAGCCTTGCAATATTCTATACAATCCTTATAAATTGTCTCCCACCAAAGGCTTACCAATAAGATCTTGCACATGGTCACACTTCTGACATAATGACCACCTGCAATGGCACCATGAGATTCTTCCATGATTGCAGTACATTCATGCTCCAGCACACATCGGTGCAAAACCTCATCTCGTCCTAGTTTGTATAGGTCTCCACTGACCAAAATGTAGGGCATGGTGTGTATAGCCAACCATTTTTTCTCTATAGCGTTCATTCCTTCAAGCGCTACACTCATTTGTAAGAACACAACAATATCTTCCAAATAAAAGGTTGTGCGTTGTAATTTGAACAATTGTGCATCCGACATTATGTCCTCAATGCTCTGTGCCTCCTCGCCTGAATTAATTCATGATAGATGGTCAAGTCCTATATTGCTCTTTCTGGTTTTACTACGACCAAAAAGTCGAATTCTGAAATAACAAGACCCAACGACACAAGCACCCATGCAAAATGGGTTTGTTTACCAAGTAATTAAGCTCCATGTGATTTGTGTAAAAGATAAATGGAGTAGCCAATAAGTACTACCTAAACTTATGCAGCACATAAATCATTAACAACACTTTGCGCTCCATTATTGTGTAATTCTTGAGTTGGGGTTAACTTTCTACTTGCAAAACACAAAGGGTGATCAACAATCCCTTCTCCAAGATGTGCTAACACTTCTCCTATTTTCATCCCTGATGCATCAACATGCACATGAAAGGGCTTGTCCCATGAGGGAAAGTGCAAAATGGGCACAGTAGTAAGTTTCTCCTTTAATGTGTCAAAAGTCACATGTTGCACCTCACCCCAATAGAATTTACTCTTATGTTTCAACAACTCCTCTAATGGTGCGGAGATCCTGACATAGCCTTTGATGAATTTTCTGTAGTAACCCATATGCCCTAAGAATCCACGCACCATGCTTTGACTGGTAGGCTCCTCCAATCCTAAGATAACAACTTTGGTAGGATCTACTAATAAGCCTTCTTTGTAAATAATGTGACCTAGAAATGTGCCAAAAGGAGTAGCAAAGACACATTTATTAATGTTTAGAGAGATACTTAACTGCATGCACCTCTCAAACATCAATCTTAAATTGTCACAATGATCTCTTACTAACCTATACACCGTCTAATCATCCGTAGGATAAACTTATAGAAATTTATGGATGAAATCTTGAAATGCTTATAAAGCACAATGTGCAAAAATACGCAGGCACATTCTAAAGTCTAAAGGGCATAACCAGTATAAGCAAAAATTCCCCATTTAGTGGTGAAAGTAGTCTTCTCTAGTCTTCCTTCGTAATCCTTACTTGGTGATAACCTAAGAATCCATCTATAAAAGAATAGATCTCTTGCCCTACTACACCTTCCAAAATCTCTTTAGTAAACGGGGTTGGAAAAGGATCTATGACACATGCAACATTCAAATATCTGTAGTCTACACATATCCTTATCCTCCCATCCTTATTGATATTAATTACCATTGGGCTCACCCATTCAAATTCTTTAATTGCTTCAATGATTCTGGATTCTATCATCTTATCAATCTCCTCTTTAAATTTTATGCTTTGAAATTCAGATTCATCCTATAAGGTCTCTTCCTAATCGGGCGTGCACCCTCCTTTAACTTAATCCGCATTTCTCCCAATGAGTGATGAACTCATTTTAACTCATGGTACCCACGTGGGAACAAATCTTGGAAGTTGCATGCAACAACTCAATTATCTTTGATACCTCCTGGTCTATCTAGTAATCTCCAATGATAGCTTCTTTTGGCTCGCTTACTTATCAATGTTGACTTTATTCATTTTCAAGGGCTCAAGGTAAGCGCACGCTTTCTCATCTGCACTTTCCAATACTTTACACGTACCTTTCATATGATCAACATCCAAGTTTTCTACTTCCTCATCATCTATCAGGTACACCAACTTTCCCTTTTCCTTTTCCAGGTAGGTGCACTCAAATTGTATCTCCTTCATTTCTCCTTCCTCGAAGCGTGCCTCCAAGCCAGGTTCCCCATGCAAATCTATGATTCGGTCTTCAGGCATAGCACAATCTCCCAGAGTAAGGCGTTTGACTACCTAGAATGCCTCATTCACCAATGGCTTAGGACTTAGATACTCAAAAGTTTGAATAATATCCACCATCAACTCTTGTCAATTTCCGTCTAACGACGTAGCTCCAAATGGATATACCATGCACGCACACAACCCTACAAGGTGGAATAGAACTTATGCACCCATAGTGAGGGAGGTAAGGCTTCGGGCCTACCATCTAGGCTCTCTCACATTCCTAAACATGAAATGAGGTGGATTCCTTCCCATCATAGTCACATATTTTAGAGGGTGCATTGCTCCGAAGAAACCTAACAAAGAATGTGATTCTCACTTTGTGCCATTCTAGAAGATTGTCTCGATGAGTCACCCACCAACATGTTATTGTTGCACGCAAGGTATAAGTTAGCATATTCCTCCTTTCTACTTGACATGTCCACTGGATCTCCATCGCACACGTAAAATACATCAAGGTTACCTTCCCCAGTGTAACTTGGTAATTGTCTTCCTCAAGTGCCTAACAGAGCGCACTCGCCACTTGAGTTACAATGCCCCTTAATTATCTTGTAACCAATTCATAGGTCTCATGCGCCCAATTATCACACACAATGCTAGTTATATCACTTATAGACTGAGCATCTTCCCACTAAATGACTCATTCTCTTGATGGATGAATAGCCTTGGGGTCTCTAATGGTGCACACATAGATCTTATCTAGGCCCTCTTCTCCTAAAGGCTCTACATAAGGTGCGACCTCCCATCTATTAGTGGAATAATGACGCGCTCCTCTTTGTTCTCAAAATTGATGTATCCCTTGTTAAAGCGCAAGTCAACATTATTCACATAACACTAGGGCGTCTGAGTAATGTTGGGAAGTTATCTACCTCGGAAAGCACTAAGACTTCAAAATCCCCAGTAAACTTAGCCCCTTGAATGGTTATGGAAGCATCCTTCAAGACTCGATGGGCATAGCCTTTGTCCTATTTGCCATATACAACACATTTGAAGAGGGCTACAATGGAGGCCTCCCCATCTGATTCCATGCATCTAAAGTAAGGACATTGACCTCTGCACCCATGTCAATTAGTATGTTACTCAGGAGCCATCCATCAACAACCGCATTCAACATAATTTCCTTGTCATAATCAAGACTTTCCTCTCATGCTCATCTCCCGCACATGGTACCTTTTCTCTTAACCACTCTCCTAACAAAGGGATAATGTTTTCTTGGCACAACATCTTACACACTTCTCTAACCTCATCCATGTCTTTCTGAGGGACCTCAACATTCTTCGCATGTTCTAACTTTTGTGATTGCTCCTTCAAACATTGAATCTCTCCTTGTAGGCTCCTAATCACTTCCATGGTCTCTTGGTAAACCTCTTTCTGATGGGTCGGATTAAGATATTTCCCATGTAATACTTCTTCTCTCATAATGAGAGGCCTCTGCTTTGGTACTTCTCTGGCGCGTGCAACCTCAACACGTGTAGTTACTAAAACAGGTTCTAACTCGAGGTTAAGCACTACCCTAGGCATCCATAGTGGGTTAGTTCTCTTCACACTAACCATCCCCGTGCCTTTTTCCTTCTTTTGGTTCTAGCTCATGTGGTCATACAATTCGGGCACTCCTCATACTTGTGCTTCTTTCCACACCATGAGCATTGTAGCAAATCCGGACATTCACGCTTGTAGTGTTTAGTAGATCCACAATTGTAACAAGTCCCATGGGGAAGTCACCCCTTCCTCTGCGTCTGCTATGGCTTGAATCCTCCATAAAAACCTATTCCTCGACCATCGTTGTCTGCACACCCTTCATACTGATGACCTTCACCCTTAGAACTACTCCCAATGTTGTTCTGGCACACACCAATATCAATGGCATCATGAATTTGGTCTATCAATCGGCAGTCCTTCGTATCGTGAGTAGTGGATGTACAAATTTTACAATAAGAAGATACATTCTTACAAAGCACACGTTGTAAAAAAGGGCATCTACTTGGATCATGATCCCCATGAAATATTTCACAATCTAATGACATGGCACACACTAACCTTCGAGGGCAACTATCCTTTATGTGTCCTTCCACTTCACAATTTGTGCACCAAAGTCCACTGTGTGTTTCATGAGCTGAATTCGCAAACAATTTGTGCTTCTAAAAATGGGATTACCCCAAAAATGGGCTCATTTCCTCAAGCGACAGCCTTAGTGCGCGAGCAACCTCTAAGGCCTCATGTGGATCTGTGAAAGTCTTATGGGAGAGCGCTCATCTAGAAAGGTGTTATCAATCCTCCAACAAACCCTAAACATATTGCGAGGGATGGATATCATAAGATAGATTTGACAAGAGAGTCTTAAATCACACATCATACTCCCACACACTCTCTAGCCATACCCTATTGAATCTCCTTGAGCACGTTGATGCTCTTTTTCTCAAATTCAGGAATGTGTAATTCCACCAAAAAGGCATCACGCAATGTGGTATAATCCACCACCGTCTAATGTGGGTCATACTTTCAGTACCAACTATGTGTGCGCCCTTACAATGTGGTCACAAATTGGCTTGCCTTCCACTGGGGCAATGATACCCTTAGCGCGCCATAACAACTCACACTTGTGTACATGCTCTACAACATCCTCAACACCTTTGTAATTAGGTAAGTGCAAAGACATCTCATAAAACACTGCTTTGAGGTGGTTGAGGTCCTTGTCCACCAGATCCAAAACCCTGATTCTCTCGTATGTTTCCTCCACCACCAGCACCACTTGATCCACTAGCTCTTATCCCTCTAGATCCATAAGATCCTTCACCTATAGTAGGCAAAGGTCTCGAAGCGGTTCAATCTAAGACCCCATCATTGTGCTAAATTGCGTGCCAATAGTATGTGACATTGAACCACTTCCAGTCGTGATACCTAAACTTTGTGTACCCACACCTTGTCCAAATGACGTACCTAACAGGATTCTACCAAACACTGAAATGTCTGCATGGCCATAGATGGATGTAATGTAAAATGATATCTACCTGATGTTGTTTGCTTACCAATGCCAACCAAATTAGAAATACTTGTCTCAAAAATTGGGAAACTAAGCGCAAGGGTTTGGTCACATGGTGGGTTTAGATGCGCACCTACGATTCTTCTCCTTCCTTCATATGACGAGCTCTCATCAGAAGCCAAGGGGTTCTTCTCCCGTGCTTGCCAAGATGGGGTAACACATACTTCTCATATTCCACATCCTTCGCGTGAACCTCAAATCCTTCCCATAACGTCTACCTCCATAATTCCATTGATCTTGCAACTTCACGTTGTCTTGCCAATTCCCTCTCTTGTGCTTCATTATACTTGAGCCATCTCTCCTCTCTCTCCACTTCTATCGTAGGATCCGCCATCTCACACCACACCAGCTTCTATGCCCCACACCTAGTGGGAATTTAGCTAGCCATAGGAAATGCTTCCAAACTCAGAGTGATGATCAGGATCTTGATGGCTAACGATATAATGCATAAGAAAGATCCTCTTGGTTCTCACAAGAACTTGAACTCAACAACCTATGGGCAAGAATACGTAGAAACCACGTACTCCAACATATAGCTAGTCAACACACCACTCCACCAATGATCAACAACATGAGTTCGTGTCGATCAACATCATAAAGCCGGCGATACTATTTCTTTCTTGGGTCTAAACACGAGGTTGATAATACCAACTATTCCTCAATGCATACACTTGACAACCATTCATACATTTCTCTTTGAAAAACAACAAAATAGAATCTCATAAAGCTCATGATACATATGCTCATCTACTCATTTACATGCATCAAACTCAGGTCCAATGTTGAATCGTTGTGCAAACTCATCCTCCATGTTCTTAAGCCAAGTCTCGACATTGTCCAAGGTCAAGCGTTATGTCATCACACACCATTCTTACAACAAATTCAAAAGAGGTCCCGACAACAGAACCAAAATGTAGTCACCTTTCCCTACTCCCTTTAAACCCCAAGCGTGTTGGCACATCACCCACCTTGACTGGGCGTTCACCCGAGGCGTGCGAGGGCACTGAGCCCCTCCTTTATGTGAGATTTGCAAGAATGCTTCACCATTAAAGGAGGAATGTTTGCGAAGAATAAATACATACATTCATTCTAGCACATAAATAAAGAAATTAGATCTAAACACAGATGCACCATAATGTAAGAGTAAATACTACAACATCACAAAGAAATCAGATATGAACCATGAGTAATATGAAGAACACTAGGGTTTGGACCCATAAACAGAGATATTCATAACAACCCATCATATTCATTGATTCACAATTGTTTACAGTAGCCAGATTACATCAAAAGGGTCATAGCAGACCAAATACATTATGAAATAACACCCTAGCTCTACAAAATTACTCGCTCAAAAGGGTTTTATCCATTCTCTCTCTTATGCACCCAGAATACCTCATGCCTTGCATCGCACATCTTCTTCCTCATGCATCACCTCTCATTTCCTCATAACCCTTCACCATACACCTCTCATACACACCTACACCTCTACTTACACACTTGTTTTAGACCTAAGCCCATTCTTAAATAGAGTGGGATCTCTCCCCCACCGCCTCAAGATTACTCATGAGCAGGCCACATGCAAGAGGGATCATGCTCCACCATACTCGAGTGTCTATGCCAACTAGCTAAAGCTATGATTAATTTCCACTTTATAGCTCCTTAAGCACAATGATTAACCCTTGATTATTCCCTAGAATATTCTTTCCTTGGGCCACAAGTCTTCATGTACTAACCTTATCCACTTATCACGCCTGCCCACCTCCTCACGTGTTTTCCATGCAACACCATATTCCATAATGCGGCTAAGTCCCAGAATCCTCTTCGATTCCACATGCCAACCTCCATGCGCTCCATGTTTACTCAAGCCCTTCACTCAAACTGAACTGTTCGACTGTTTGCATGCACTTAGTTCTTCTTGCGTGCTCTTCTCCACGTGCCTTCTTCCTACCTTGCCTTCTACGCGTGCTCATCCTCTACTCCGAGACTTATTCATTTCTGGGTTCAACATTACCCCACACTAAATGTGTTGTCTCTGTCTCTAAACAATCAAATCTCCAACAAAGAATAAAGAATGGAAGGAAAGATTAAATGTATCCACTTATGCCAAAGAAAAAAAGAATTTTGTTACTGTTGTACAAGGATTGGGAAAGTCTTATTCAAGGAAGATTCAATCTCATTCCAAGCATCCACCTCATGTTGTGCCTGTGTAAACAAATACCCTATCAACGCGTTGACTTCATCAAATGTCAATTCTTCACCCTTAGTCTTCATGTATCAACTATATTCTTCGCCTACTTGCTAAGTTTGTTCAACGCATCCATCTTATGTGTAACCTGGGATACACTTCCTTCACCTTATTTTTAATAGAGGCCCTTAGAATCTCAATTTCCTCATATTTCTTCTCAACCTCTTCCAAGATCTTGTCGTGTTCCACCCTATTTCCTTTATTCTTGTCCTGGAACTCCTTTAGATCTCGCCTCATGTGTAGTAATCAACACACTAGCCACTCTGTCTCTATCTTCACAATTGTCGTAGACAACTTTGGCCATGTGCGCCATGGTCTTCACTAAAGCAAGGAGCTCGGAGTACCGAGTTATGGTCTCCTCAATCTTTGATTTTTCCTATTCTTTTTTTCACGCCATAACTTCCTCCGCTAATTCCAGTGCAAGTGGTTTCCTCTCCATTGTGATTAAGCGCGTCAAATCCTCCAGGAAGTGGAAGGATGACTCATACTTCTGCTCAGGGGGCTAAATCTAGGTGCTTCAAAACAACAAAGTCTGAAATAGTCTCCACTTTCTTGTAGGCTTCACACACCTTCCCCTTTTCTTCTATGAACTCCACCCTCAGCTATGTAATTATAGACTCCTTCCCTTTTATCTCCTTGTCTCTCTCTATGATTTCTTTGTTCTTCTCCTCTAACTCCTCTAATGTTTTGATTATGTTATTCCTTACAAATAACCGTGTTTCAATTTCCTCATGGACACTTTGTTCAACACATTGCACGCCTCCTCATCTATGAGCTATGTTAGAGTAGGTATTTACCTTAGCTCGTGTTCACCTAGGTACTTTATTTACCTTTATTGTATTTATCCTTACCCACTTATGTGTGTGGATATTTCTTTTATCTTATTTAGATATTAGGAGATATTATCTAGTTGTTAGGTATAGTTCTTTCCTTGATCTATGGTATTGACTAGATCCTCTATGTCTAGTTCTCTCCTAAATCTATGGTCTTGACTAGTTCTTTGATGACTAGTTATTTCCTTGATTTATGGCTTGATCTACGACCTTGACTGGTTCTTAGATTGTTATTCCTTGCCTATTTAAGCAAGGCCCATTCTCAATGTATTGCATCGAGTTCCATAATAATATATGATATTGCTTCTCATTTGTTTGCAAAGGTTTTATGTAAAGTTATTCTGGTGAATTGCTTTCATCTTATAGATCGTGGTGTTTGATTAGCATCTGTATTCTTGGCTGCGTATCTGGTTATTGTTCTGTCCATAGTATCGAGTAGGAGATTGCTGTTGACATCCGTCTCTGTAAGTTTTATTTTGCAAATAAAAACCCATTAAAATCCTTATCCCTTGGTCATATGGTATGGTCATATGAGGGCTTAAATCTTGTGATTCCTACTAGTAGGTGCTTAACTTCAGCCCCTTTAATTTTATTTGTGTGGTGAGTGTAAAAACATTTTGTTTTGTTTTAGTGGCAACTAAAATAAATAACAGAGCAAAATATTAAAAAGCTTGTAACTTTTGATCGTAACTCGGTTTTGAGTGCCGTTTTTTGTAAAAGTGCTTGTTTTTTTCGTGTTATTTCCATTGGAAATATTTATTTTGAGACTTACACTATAATTATAAAGTGTCGAACATGGAGGAGTGTTGTAATCAATTGTGGATGCAATTTCGGCTGAGTCTGATGTCCTAAATTTTTGGGAGTTGCAGTTTGTACCTATCATGGATTCTGAGAATGATATGCTTTTCTCTTAAGTATGTGGACTTCAAGAGGATATTGTAAAATTTTGGAAGAAAATAGATCGCTCAAGAAGTGAAATTCTCTTCTACAATCACTCATTCACGATAAGGATACAATAATACACTTCATACAGAACAAACTTTCTAGCCTATAACATCACCATCATATTGTGGACAACCATATCCATGCTCCTATTCCACTTGCAGTTGTTGCTCTTATACCCACTGACATTGATCTACCAGTCTTTGAGCCTGAACCTGCTTTTGATGCTTCTAAACTTGTGAGGCTTGTTACTGCATGCTCTTCCACATCTGTGCCTATTACAGTACCACATGTTGTGTATCCTACTTCTGCTCAATTGTATGGCATTTTTAAGAATCATACCACTGTATTTAGTTCTCGCATGCTCCGTTCTATGGGTCTCACTAGAGGAGTCATTAGCAGACATTCACAGGGTATTGTTTCCTCTATTCCACATGTTAAGTGGAATTCTTGTCATGACATTGGTTTTCAAGCAGATACTTCATTGGGATCACACATTGACAAAGCTCCTTTTTTTGTTCACTCGACTCTTTCTGAGGATCATGAGCAACACATGAGTTCTGCACCTTCACTCAGGATTGAGAAACCTAAGATTTCAACTATCAGACATGATCAACTTGACACACATTTTGATGTTCTTTTACATGCACCCATTGTGCATTTTGCACCAAGTCATATGCAAGCATCTTCTTCATCCATCTGTGTTGATTTGGGGTGGATATCTGATCACTCATGGCGGTGACATAGGCATTCGTTGAGAGGACTCTACAGGCGTGGCTCCTCCACCATTCGGCCTCTTGCTCCACTTTCTATACCTTCTACATTGTGATGCTTCTTGTTTTGAGCATTTTTCTTTAGCAGGTGTAGTGTATCTCTCTTGTTTGTTGAGAGATTTTGTATCTGTATTTTTAACACTTTTGGCATGTTGACAATATCTCTTGTGGGGATCTATTCTGGTGAAGTCCAGTGTTATTTTGTCAGTGTTCGAGTAGTTGATTTTGGGCAACTCATACATATTTGTAGTGTCACTCCACCCATTCAACAGTATGGGAGGGTGTGGTGTTGATCTTGCTTCTTCGGGTTTCGTGTCCTTGCCTTGTTACCTTGGCTTTTCTTAGATCGTGACACTTTGGAGTTTGTGTCCTTGCCTTGTTTCTTTGGTTTTTATTCTTGGATCGTGGCACACCTATTTGCAATAGTTGATCAAATTATGTTTGGTGTTTCTTTTTTTTGCCCTTTTGACATCACTCCATTGATAATCTCCTTGTATGGAGCTATTCTGGTGAAACCCAGTGTTAGTTGTTTTTGAGTTTTGTGATCGAGCGGTGGATTCATACTACGAAGGCACACTAAACTTCTTCAAAGATTGTATGAGTTTTTGAGCCGAGCTTCTTGGGATGCCTTGGAGTGGGTCTTTACTCTCTTTACTTTGTTGTTATTGGTTTTGGGTACCTTGCGGTGTCCCTTTTTTCCAGTTATTGTACATGAGTACCTCATCAGTCTAGTTGTTGGGACTCATACTGTGGACATGCCACATCTATTTTGGCCCCTAACTTCACTTGAGGGGGGTGTTAGAGTAGGTATTTACCTTAGCTCATGTTCACTTAGGTACTTTATTTACCTTTATTGTATTTATCCTCACCCACTTATGTGTGTGGATATTTCTTTTATCATATTTAGATATTAGGAGATATTATCTAGTTGTTAGGCATAGTTCTTTCCTTGATCTATGGTATTGACTAGATCCTTGATGTCTAGTTCTCTCCTAAATCCATGGTCTTGACTAGTTCTTTGATGACTAGTTATTTCCTTGATTTATGGCTTGATCTACGACCTTGACTGGTTCTTATATTGTTATTCCTTACCTATTTAAGTAAGGCCCATTCTTAATGTATTGCATTGAGTTCCATAATAATATATGATATTGCTTCTCATTTGTTTGCAAAGGTTTTATGTAAATTTATTCTGGCAAATTGCTTTCATCTTATAGATCGTGGTGTTTGATTAGCATCTGTGTTCTTGGCTTGGTACGATCTGGTTATCGTTCCTTTCATGAGCTGTTGTGAATCCACGATGGGGTTTACCTCCTCAGGGTTTGGTGTATCTAAAGCAATACGCCCGTATTGAATTCGACTCGGTTCATGAATATGGGACTCAAAATTCCATGACAACATCTTCCAGTGCGCAGGTATGCACTATCTTTGTTAAATGATGACCAACATAAGAGCTAGTCTAAGGGCACCGTGCTCTAGAAATGCACACATAGGACCTTGTTTAGATCATCCTCGTAAGTCATTACGGTCCCTTTAGATGTTATTGTTGTGCCCTTGCCACCTGTGTGCATCCTATTAGGAAACCTAATGCTAAACTTCTCTCTACCCATGCTTCCATCCTTCTCCTTTTCTAATTCTCTTGCATTATGCTCCATCTCATGCTCTACTAATTCCTTGATAATGTTTGTCACCTCCTTCTCCACTGTGTCCTCTAATTGTTCACCGAGCAAAGGGGTCTCATGTGCCTTGGTTCCCACTTCTTCTTCACTCCTTTCTCCCTCATGAGCGCCCTCTGAAGATTCATCCCTCTCCTCATCAAATTCGTGCACATTGAATACAAGTGGGTTCTTTTCTTCCTCACGCTTCTCATCCTCCTCCTCGGTCTCATTACCCTTCATGTTCTCCATCCTCTCAGAGTCTGAACTTTCTGCTACATTTTTCTTCTTTTTCACTAAAGATTCCTCTATCACTGGGACTTCTCTTTCACAGAGACTTCTTCCTCTCGAGTATAAGTGTGTGTGCGTGCGCGCGACTCCTGTGCTCTTGTGGTTTGAACCACATGCATGCTTGGTGCCCTACTTGCTAGAGTTTCCTCCCTATCTCTCTTTGCCCCTTTCTTCCGTCTCGATAGGGTTCTCGGGGATGGAGACATCATCTGCAATGTACGTGCCCTTCTCGAACTTCGACCTTGGGTGTATCTACACCCTATTCATCATTGTGCCTACAAGTGGTAATGTTACGGGCCTTAGCATATGTATGTCATGGAGACATACTTCTCCATATATGCCCACTTCTTAGGATACACCAATGTCTTGTGTAGTGTGTGGTGCTCCTGATCTACTTCACTTAGATCAAATCTAAGTTTCTTGGCCTCCTTAAACTTGTTGACTGCACTTTGAAAATACTGTGTTGTGAAGGCAAAAGGTAGTTTACACTATGGTCTCTTGGTGTCATCTATCAACATGAACCTAGTAATGCGTAACTACCGGTACACCAAAAATTCAGCCTCATCCTTCACCAAGGCTTCGATAGATAGAGAGTCGACGACCGCCCAGGATAGAGTTGATAGGATGTTGTTTTTAGAATTCTACACTATGCTCCAAATGCATCGCACAACCATTTATACCACTTATCCAAACACGCCCTATAAGAAGATGTCATTATTTCACAAGTGTATGCCTTAAAACTCTTAATCGGGAGGGGTTCTCATCGGGGTACTCCCAAACTTAGTTGTCGCCCATCGGGCACTCCAATCTTTGAAAATACAATGGAAAGGAGAATATTGCCATACATGATTTATCTCCATCACGCACGACATACATCGTGATATCCTCCACAATGAAGGCTAAGAGGTTGTAGATGGTCCCTTCTAAAAACTTTCTGCAAATGCTCAACCATCTCTTGTTCACTTGTGCCCACTGTTCTTGTCCATTCAACTTGGTGAGCAAACGCGCGGCCATCTTCATAACTAGGTCATTAATCTTGGCAATATCAAGTAGCGCTCACCCTTCTTGTATTCATATGCCTTAGTTATTTTAATGACAGCCTCCTTGCCACCCAAGTAGTCATCCAATGACTCTCCCGTGCAAATAAGCCCAGTGTACTTGGATGCGCTTATGCGCATTCTCCTTCTTGCGAAGTAAAAGTACTTCTCATGCACGTGTGACATCAACCACTAGTATAGCCTTTTAGGTTTGCCGAAAAATGGCAACTCATAGAGTTATAAAATCCCAGCCTTCTCCAATTTCCTCTTCACAAATTCATCGTACATTGGTTTGTCATCTTTTGTTCTTTCTCTTATAGGGTGAACAAGCTCCAATGCCATCTCTTTTTCAGTTGTATTTGTCCTATGGTTATAATCACTTATAACCATCTTACATATGTGAGATACACATTCCTTCCCCAATGAAACACTAGTGGGTATTGCATCTCCGCATACCATTCTTCGTTAAAACTTGTTGATGTGACTAGTTTTCCCCTACCCTTGCCCTTCTTGGGTGAAACGTTTGATCCCTTCCTTGGTGCCATTTTTCCTTATCGGTCCTAGCTAATTCCTCCTTGTGTCTTGCTTCCTTACTACTCGATCCTTCAATTCCAATCCCTCTATGGAACTTCTTCGAACCCGTGACCTATTTTGCAAACCCTAACCTAGAAACCCCTTCTTCCACCAGACATCGTAAAAACTCACAGGAATCCTTCAACCAATCACTTTTGTGCACGCCCGTACTCCATTCCAATCTAGTTTGCAAATCCATCGAATTCTTCACTTCACATACAACTTTCACATATTTCTCACAAGGATGCCCTAGTTCACAAGAGCTCTTCAAAAATAACATACACCCGACTCCCTATTTATAGTTTTCTACTTTTTCCCACATTAATTTTTGTGCCACCTACCACCATAATTCCACATTAAATCGACTTTTTCCAACGCTTTCATACCGCATTTTAAATGACCATCAAATTTTAAATTTAATGTTAATTAAGATAAGCACATTAAATAAAAATTTAGCATTTAAATTTCATTGTATATCATTTATAACATATATTTACATTCAAATTTTAAAAAAACATCTAAATTTTATTGAATCATTTTGGTGAACCCATAGCTTAGAACTACTTACCCTAGTATCCACTAAAACCCTAATGGCTAAGGATAGCTCTTCCCCTCTCTTTAATCATGCCTCATGTGAGTTTCAATCTTGTCTATGATGAAACAACCATCACTGAACTTTATGCTCTATATCGTGATTTATTCTTTTGGATGATACTCAAAGACAACTCTTAGCTCACGAATGCAATGTGCCTACAAGTTTTGATCATTCTACCATTAGCATCGTTTCTGATTCAATTTTTTTTTGGTTGTAGACCTTTTTATTCAATCAACCACACTCCTCTTGTTATTTATAATGAGAACTTACATGGTGTTATTCTTATTTTCATGCTTAATCTTAATGATAATGCTTTAGCTAACAAACAAGAAGACAATAAACATGTGCATGATTCTATTTCTCATACTAGTTCAGATGATTCTATAGTTGCATCTCATACTCCTTCCATTTCTGAAAATGTTTCTCATGATGCATCACATAATATTCCTCCTCCTTCATTATACATTGATGATACACTTAATTAAATCCTTATGTATGAATCTTTATTCGATTTTGATGAGACACTTGATAGTCATGATTCTACTTCTTTGCATACTGCTAAGTGTGAATCCCCCGCTCCACTTTCATCTTCTTTTGAGATTGTCTCTAATAACATGCATGATTCATCTCCTTCTATTACATCATCTCCTAATGATGTTTTTGATGCTATTCCTACCGCTTCTATTGACATTCCATGTTCTTCACCGCCTATTACTTCTTCGGCACCCATATCTAGTGTGCCCTTAGCATCAACATCTTCTATGTCTCCTCTTGACATTCCTATGATCACTCATAATGGAAAATTGTAACCACTCAATACATTATTTCCATCCTCTACCATTCCTCCACAGACAACTTATCACTCATGCATGTTGTTGGCCACTTACAATCTCAAGTCCAATCTCTCACACTAGAAAGCAAGGCCTATTATGCTTTTATCGATAATAATTATTTGCATGGCAATCTTATTCCAAAAGATTCACAATTCAACATTTCCTAAGGATTTCATTATGCCTACATTTTCATGCTTTGATGGTACTCGAAATCCCTATTTCATCTCAAACATTACCATATGGCTATGGCTTCATACTCTAATGATTGACTATTGCTCAAAGCCTTTCACCATAGCCTTACTGATGATGCTCTCTAATGGTACACACATCTACCCTTTAGATCTATTAGTACCTATTGTGAGATGGAAGAAGCTTTTCTTCATCGCTTCATACTCAACAACAACCCTAGAGTCACATATGATCATCTACCATGGCTTACACCAAGGCAAAACAGAACCTATCATTGATTACATTTTGTGATTCAATTCTTACACACATCGCTTAGTCTTCCAGCCCATTAACTTAGATAAGAAATTCATCTTTTGTCCCGGTTTGATTCCCACTTTAAAACAATTATTGCATTATGACACATGTGAATCCTTCACGCTCTTATGCTATAAGGTCATTGATCTAAAACAAGATCTCATTATTGCACATGTTATAAATCCTCCTCCTATCATTGCTGCAGTTGCATCATCTAGTTCTTCTCCACTCCCATCTATTGAGCGGCCCCCACGGTCTCCATCTCCTCCATCTTGCAAGCAAGTTCAATCTTCTC
The DNA here is from genome assembly GCA_018340775.1 of Taxus wallichiana var. yunnanensis. Lineage (NCBI taxonomy): Eukaryota > Viridiplantae > Streptophyta > Pinopsida > Cupressales > Taxaceae > Taxus > Taxus wallichiana. The sequence goes on along the minus strand of CM031234.1, from coordinate 576,643,251 downwards.
CATTGCATAAGCGTCCTTCATCTCCTCCTCTCGCATCGGGCTACACCTCATAATTCTCTGCTTTGTTTCACAGGATCCATTACACTTTTCTCATCACACTTGACCTCATGATGTATGTGTACCTTGCTTGACAAGCATTTGATTAGATTTTCTTCTAATCAACGTCATCCACCTCATCACTTGCAATGCTAGCATGATAGACCTTCTATGAACTATCATCAGATACATGGCCATCGCACAATGATATTACGCCCTTCATGATCATTTGCAACAATTAGAAGATAAGGGTGTCATTTTCTTTGGCTCTCGCTCTCATGAGCAATCTATGTCTCCACTCCCATGTAGGTATGTTGTTACTCCGGTTGATTTACCTCCTTTGTCTATTTCTACGGTTATTATTCATCCACCACCACAGGTTGCTACTCGTGTGCTCTCCATCTCATCCACCCACCGCTACACCATCTCATCCACTACGTCATGTTACTACTACTACACATTGGCTTCCACAGCCCTCGACATCTCGACTTACCACCGTTGCATCACCCATCATTGGTACCATTCCACGTGACATTCAGTTCGTCTCATACACTCATGCTGCTTTCATTCCACATGTTTCCACTACTCCACACCGACTTGGTCTTTGGTAGGTGATTTCTATCACCTTATCCCCGATGGTGCACTTGTGTTCTTACGGTTCTTACATAATTGTTGAGGGATCTATTATAATAAGAACCTCACTTCATCTCTTGCGCTACATGTCTTATCAATCAATATATCTCACGCACACTATCATATCACTTCCTAATGACACACTCTTGCTTTACGGTTCATTCTTGATTGCTAAGGGGTCTTATATAAATGAACCTTATCATCTATACACTGGGGGCATCGCTATTATCTTCCCCCTCTTCATCATACTAACATGCACTTCACTACACTATTACGACCATCTCATACTCTTACACATTATTCATTTTTACTTTATCATTCATCATAACTTTATTCATATATACAATCCACTTTTTCATAATCACATTACATACATTATCTATCATCATATACGTTATATCATCGTCTACTTATCTATAATCGCATTACTCAACATCAAGAACTACCCATTGTAAATCAATTCAAAACAATACTCAACACATCACACATCACATATAGCAACAATAATCAATGCATCATACATCAAGATACAAGTCCCAATCATCACATTAATAAACATCAAATACAACGCTCATATGCCAATAATTTCATATAAATATAAATAATTCATAATCATAGTTACAAAACATCTCATCGCTGGAGGGAAACTCCCCTTACATCGATACATCAATACATATCATATCTCATCATCATTGTCACTATCTGTCACTGCGATAGCTCTAAAACTAGAAGCCTCACCGCTCACTCTATACCACTAATCGCAACCCGTTGTATCTCTCCACCTTCTACGCACAATGTCACCTCGGTCAACTACTCTCTACGAAGAGACCTTGTAACTCAATGAACCATGTAAATACATCTTGTGCTAGGGGACTACCACCCGTAGCCTCTCTAGCTCGCTATGTCCCCTCGCATGCCTCATCTCTCTCACTCAAGAAGACGATACACATCATTGTTGTTATCGCCATTAGCTCAAACAAATGGGCATGCTCACCCGCAATATCATCTACACGCTCTAACATACCTCCACCCACAAGTACATCGGTGGGCACATTCTACATCAAAGTACAAATAGATGTGTCCATAATCGCCGAGTAATATGCATCACCTACAACCATAGAACACCACATTATATAACAACGAAAATTACACAACCAGATAACCAATCATAAACATAAATATACAAATACTCACGCTCAACTATTGTTGTCACTACACTATCAAGGGCATGTGCTTGCCTTCTCTACTCCTCCTCCTGGTGATGCTCTCATCGCATCTACAATGACTGGAAACAAAAACACCCACCGATGTGATGCCCACCATGTACATTAGGCCTCTATACACCTTGCGTCATCCACATCTATTGGCTCTATTGTCACGTCAACCTCTTCTGGCCTGAGAGGTACTATCTCGCACTCCTATGGGCCCTGGTCTAGCTCCATCCCTCCTCGGTGCCCTAATGGATCTCACCCATATATATGGTTTTTGGGGCACATCCTGGACCATACCAAACTGTCATGATACGTGCTCCACATGAAATAACTTGGTCACCCCTGGAAACCGATCCTCTAGCCACATATTCTGTCGAACGCATCGTAGCTTTACTACATCCTCTGGTCATACCCGTAATCTTGGTATGGCCTCCATATCACATCATCCGGCCCCATATGATCTAACATCACTCTATAGGTATCTATATCCATCTTCCTACCACGAACACCTACCCTCTCCCAAAAATGTATCTAGCCTCGCCCACTCTTTTCGTGGTCCAACAACTAGCCTCAGTACCACAATATGCTCATAGGCCCATACATGTAACAATGTTGTAGCTCCAATACCACCCCATGCTCCTCTTGTGTAAATTTATATAGATCCCTATACAGTGAGCCAATACACATCGTGCCTAGGCATACCTCGTGCTCTCCTCCTCTATTTGATGACAAATGTCATGCATATTATACAAGATGCCTACACCACCACCCTCCACTACAATCGACAAAGCAATCACCACAACAATAATCTCTCAATCGCAGAACCCCTAATCTCAAAATAACATCCAGCTAATATGGACCTCGGTATAAACTCAAGTCCCCATAAAATATCTCCTAACAACCCTCATTTTCCTCTGTGCATCATCCACGACCATAACCTAAACTCTCTCACCAATAATAGGTAGTCGCAGATGTCGATACATGTCCTCTAAGGTAATGTCATCTCTCATGTAGGTAGCCAAAAGGTGCAAATATCTACACACCACCTCTCCCACAAAGTCAATAATCATAGGCATATTATGGGGCACATCCCCCATCCTTGCTATGTGTCTGCGGTGACATGGTCTAGAATATCCCACTCGTCATTTGACAACCCCAATCCCAAAATGTACTCAAATGATGACCACCATGAAACTCTCTTGAATGGATGTCCCTCTACACACCACAAAACAACAACAAACACGATGTTAGAACATCATACATATGCAAACACACCTACCTATAACATCAACACACATAAATTTTCACATCTACAACACTTTGGGCTCAACCTAAGCCTTCTGGGATGCTAACACCACCCGAAGCGGGGATCAGGGGTGCCAAGAGCAGTCACTAGTGCCCATGCACAGCGCTAGTGTCCCAAGGGTCATCAGCGCCTTCACCACTCTGTCTAGGTCCAAAACACCGAGAAATTCAAAAAAATTAAAAAAATGCAAAAAAATCCTAAAAAACAACTAATATCAACACATTTTTTGAAAAAAATCACACTTACTAGCTTTGATGTCGTATGCAACGCCACAACTTTCCCACCATCTCAAACCGACTCAATCGTGGTGCTCTCGCTTAAGGCATCTTCGTACACCCAAAGCTTACAATCACACTAGTGAAACAAATCAAATGAATTGCTAATTCACTTTTTCACATTACTATTTATAGTAACTCTCCATTACCTACCTTACTATAGTCATTATTTACACCCATTCTCTTAACTAATACACATTACACAATTTCAATCATATCTTGAGCATACTTACTCCGATTTCTATCTCGTTCATGTCATTCTTTTTAGAATTCCTCCTACTACCGTATCATACGCATTTCACACATAATATTTCTCTTTGACATCATTTTCATTTGATATACACACACTTTTGTGATATCTATCATACTTTCTCCATTACATCATCAGCGCTTACTTTCGGCTCAATGTTCGTTCTCATCATCACTCCCCTTTCATTGAAAGGGGGCATATAATTGGGGTCATATTATAATTCCCCTTGCATCATTACGTGATCAATCTACATTTCTAACCCATTATTATCGAGCATCTACTCGTATATTACGTGACATTCCGCACCACTTTCATGGTTCCCCTTAATGACCTAATCTGGGGGCAACAAGCGTAAAATCTCTCCATGAGTAACCAATCAATCAATCACATACATTCAAATATCGATAATATTGCATCACATCAATTAATCAACATAAACACAACGTATTTATCCTCCCAGATGACCTAACTTGGGAGTTATATCACCACTTTCCCAAATGACCTAACATGGGAAGTTATTCTACATTCTGCAATTGCTTCCAAATGACCTAACTTGGAAGCTACCACACACACGTTGCAGCAACACCCGTGGAGTGGGAGCAATGAGACATCATTGCCTTTCTTATACTGCTCCTATATGGGCTATCACGTTTAATCAAAATGGATCCAAATCAACAAAATCCAGGTCTTTGTTTATTTGAAGCGGCTAGACCTTTTAAGAATGTAGTTAAAGTTGGAGGATAAAACTAGACCTCTCTCCCTACACTCTTCCTCTAGCGGTAGTATGCCCAAATCCTCGCTTTTCACACACATAATCAGGTTGGGCACTGATCACTCCCTACCCCATCACATCTCCACCAACGATAAAAATTGAAATCTCCAATCATTCAACATCACAGTCGTCAATCTCGCTTAGCACTCCTCATAACGGTCCCATGTATCTCATTACACTTCATGGATCGACACGTTGATCTATGGTTCACCATACTATATGTTCTCACTCGACACATACTTCTACCACACTTTGCACGTACTTCAACTGACATGGGCTTCTCTGGACTTTTTTCAAGTATGCATCTCTATCTACTTTATGGTATCGAGATTTCGCTCACCAACATAAAGTGGGGGCAAATGTAGACACAAAATCATACACTTACTACTATTTACTATACTTGCCAAATAGGTTGTTTTATATATGGATCTTGTGTAAGAAAAGTATTCACTGATGACCCATTCCATAGTCCATTCGCTTGTCTTGTTGGTTTTTATTGTTTTTATCTTTCACACTTGTCACTCATACACCCAGTTCTGGTCAGGTCACAGGGATCCCTGTCTATCAGTCCTCACTCATTTGTCATCACTTGTCTTTGGACACTAGCGTCAGACACTCCTGTCCATCATGGGCGCCCATGTCCTCTTTATGTTTGATCTTATTTTTGACATTTGAGGTCGGTCTTTTCGGTTTTCCCACTCATATCCCGAGGTAATAGTCAACATGTCAAGTCATTAGTGTCAAAATTCAAGCAAGATATCCCTATATAAACACAACATATATACCATTATAAGGGCAAAAATTCTTATCAAGGGCTAGCTATCTACATATATCAAGGGACTACATTTGGGCACATTATTCTCGTATACACACTGCATAGGAAGGGGAGTTCATTCTATTTCATCCATACATTTACATTTTATCTACTACCCGTTATCTTAGCATCATTGACGCGAGGGCGACCTAGGAGCACTATTGCAAACATAAGCACACATAACTACATTGGGTCTGAGATGTAGTGCAACACTCAGTCGTAAGCTCACCATTGTGACAACTGAGGACAGTTCAACTCCTCATTTTACATCTTTCTTTTTTAGGATTTGATATCTTTTTAGGAGGTTTTACAGGAGGATATTTGTGTGCAGGTTTACAGGTACCTCAGCGACCCAAGTGCGACATACATGCAACTAAAGGAGAACAAGTGCGAAGCCCTAGTGACCATATTGGAACCAAGTTTTGACCTTTTCTGCAGACCCAAGCGCCCAGAAATAGACCTAAGGTGCCCACAGGCACCCCTATCCCTCTCCAGCGCCCCAATCTAGCCATTTCCATCTTTCTTTGCATTTTTTGGTTTGTTGTGATGGTCTATGCTTCTGTTTCATCATATTGTCCAGTCTAGACTCACTATGGGATAAGTGAAATTAAGATAAGTACCTTACCCCTCTCATTTCCTTTCATAGTTAAAATTAAATAAATTGTTTAGCATTTATATTCCATTGTATATCATTTATAACAAATCTTTGCATTCAGATTTTAATAAAATATATCTAGATTTTATTGAATCAATTCTTACTTGAGTTGGTCTTGACCTTCTCTAAATTCTTGAGCTATCAAATCCACGCCTAAAGATGCAATTGACTTTGATTTCAATCACCAAACCAACTTTGTGTACACGTTAAAATAGGGTACATACAATTCTCAACCCGAGCATTGAGAAGTTTTTTTACTCTTTCTTCAATAAAGCTTGATATTTACTAAGACATTCTTCAACACAACCTTCCAATAACGTCATACATATACCATCTTGCTCAATCAATCACAATTTACCCAACTTAAAACACGGCCCCATTTTTCTATGATTACTCAAACATGTAAAGGAAACATTGAAGGATTTAAACCTCTAAACTATGCAATAATGTTGAAGATCATGCATTAACACTTCGTCCACTCCTTATCACGTGTCTCGACATTAAAATGCTTCACTTCAAAGCCACAACTATAAGGTGATCAATAAATCCTTGCAAAAACACAAATGTACGGTTGCGGTTGCATGTATTGGGTTACATATTAACAATAGGGTGTTCACTTATTCATTCTCCATGACATTTCCTATGAAAACCAAGCCAATCTATGCTCCCATTAACAAATTCTTAAGACTATAACCATTATTTCAAGAAAACTTGAGAATTTACACGATTAACAATATCAACACAAGTCAAACTTATGCAAAAACAGAGTTATCATATTAGCCTTATGTACATTATACAAAAATTAATGTTTTCTCAAACTTCCTCCACTTCCCCTTCCTTGAGGAATGACCTTCTCACCTCTTCCATTCAATTTTTATCTCTCCTCCATTCTTCCATTCACAAACCCTAACTAACTTCTTAATGACTCATGACTCACGTGTTGTCCCTTGCATGACACATAGGCATATTACATTGTTTTAATCATTTTCATGGATTCTAACTAGCTCTAGAACTTATCTTAACATATTTAAATTCCTCACACACTCTTACCACCATCAAAATACCCTTTTTATCCCGTGACAAGCCATAGTTGACCTTTTTACATGGTTATTTGAATTACAATAATGGAGGGAAAACTATAAGTTTGAATTTCAAACCTTGAACTCCACCTAAACCTTCTAACACACTCACTTTGACCTCTTCAACCATGAAAAATGAGAATTTGCAACTTCAGTGACCTTTTAATGATGCCCTTGCATCATACTCCCAAGGTGGAGAAAAGTAACCTTGTACTTTTGTGTTGAAAACTTGCAATTTTGTCCCTTCCGGTGATCTTTGAACTTCCTTGAATATTCTTGCACTTTCTTCTCGCTCTCCCACTCTCCTTGCTTGCTCCTGAGGCCACCTAGGTCCCATATTTGTGTCTTTATCATTGCATGTGCTTCATATTTGCACCTTTCTCTTTTGAGTTTCACCTTCCTCTTTATCATTGGCGAGTAAGTGCGCAACCCCTATCTATATCCCCCTCTCGATCTATATATGTAGGTGGAAGATGGGCGAACCCATCCCACATAATAGAGAGGGATTGCCCTATCTAAATGAGAGGGGAGGCGAAGAGCCCTATAGTTCTATTTGTGGATATTCTATCTATCTAGGGACATCTATAGTCTAGGCGGCACTCAACCCCCTCTGGATCTATAGGGGAGAGGAGCCCCTCCATCTCTATCTTCTTTATGGAGATCGAAAGGGTTGATCGATGAACATATTCTATATGTAACATGATGTGAGCAATAATGAACACCTATTACGTATATTAATGCAACTTGACTCGATCGACAACTCGGTCAACAACTCAACAACTAGTCGAAATCTATATATATAGGGGAGAGGGTATCACATCGAAAGGGCCCAATATAGATATATAGGCCGGTCCGATGGAACAAACGTAGTACCCTTAGGGGCGATCGATCAACTCTGCAAATGGTATAGTCTGCAATCCAACCTACCAACCTTGTCGCATAAAGTGACACATTCAAAAGCAAGACTAAATTACACAAAAGGTTATTATTGACCACAACTTATGGTTTGACCCGTTTTGGTGAACTAAATTACACATGGAACATCTCTCTTTTAGTATCCATTCTCGCATCTTATCTTCTCTCACCGATGACACCCTATCTCGCATTTTGAGAACACTCCGCACACATATAAACAACAATACCCAATGCATTATATGTTCGATATAATCAAATCAACTGAAATAATTCATAAACAACATATAAATAATAACAATAATCAATAACCATGATTCAATATCACATATCCATCTAGTGTATAATCAATTAGCAATAATAAGTGTTTTTAATCCAAACATATCATAATGCTAATCAAACAATTTAATCAATAATAATTTGTTGCATCAATGGTGGCCACTTCCGCCCGACTCTTAGAATGTCTCAAAATAATAAATGCATCGTTTGAGATGTAACACATGAGAAAACAACAATGAAACTTTAGTGATAGTCGACACAATTTACTTGGTTGTACTTGCGAGAGGAGCTAGCTACAAAAGCTACAACCATTCACAAAAAAATATTTCCTATTCCCTTTATAAAATACATTTGGTTCATATGATCCTTTGAATCATGACCTTGTTTATATACTTAGGGAAGGGACCCCATAACCGAGCAGGGTCCAATGATTGAGAGTGGTTTAGCTGTTTTTGGAACCTTTGGTAGAAACTTTTTTGCTCATAAATTAAATGAAAAGTGACATAAATATGTTCAATTTTTCCTGAGTTATTGTGAAATTTATTATGTATTGTTATTTCAATATTGAAGTGTAAATATATGACATTCTCACCAAATAAAGATCACATCTGCAAATTAATACATTACATATTAATATCAAGAGGTTATTTCAACATCAACTACTGGTGCCATTTAAGTTTTTTAAGGCTCCAACATGTACAATGTTAAACAATTATTTGTGCAGTAATAAATATATTTTCTTTCAATACTAAATTCACTTGCTTACATCATATTATATTTTTATGTACATACATCTATCCTAGTAACAAATTTAAAGGGCTCATCAAAGTCCAACTATTTATATTGATTTTGACAAATTCAAATCCATATCTACAATTTATTCATCCAAAATCTCCCAACCTCCAATGTCATCTTCTATATTAAATGCAAGCACCTGCAAACAAGAAAAGTGTTGTAAGGCTCACTATTTACAAGAAAAATCACAATTAATGAAGGATTGAACAAGATTTCAAAAATATAATTAATAATTTCACAATCAAAGTGATGTATTTCCCACTCCATCTCCACTTAACTCTCTCACCCAATAGAATTCGAGTGCATGGATCAACTAAAGTGTCAAATATAACAAATAAATTGTTTTATTTACTTTACCAATCCATGTCAAACTCCCTCAGCCAATAGAAATGAAGCACACGGATCAAACATGGATCCAAATTTCTCACTAAAATCTATAAATAGTAGAGTTGAGTCGAATACTTCTTTCCCATTCAAAAAATATTTCAGTTTGATTTACATTTTGCTGTGCAAAAACTAAAACTTACTTGTTCATTACATGACTTTACATCTTCTTGTTGTGCAAAGGTTGCTAACTAGCCAGGTGCAATCTCTTCCATGTTGTGCAAAAGTTGCTAACTAGCCAAGTGCAATATCTTCCATTTCCTATTGATTTACATCTTGGTAATCTTGTTCAATCCTTCATTAATTATATTGTATAGAAGTTTATTTTATATATTTTTTGGTAAAAAAATTATATCTCAAAATAGATAGTTTACCATTAAAATTGTTATGAACAATAATGGCTGATTTAGATAGTTTATAAGCAACACCCGATTTGATTTATGATCAACAATAAATTGTTTTTTTGTTGGAAATCCAAAGTGTTTATATTCTATCTCCAAATGAGCAGCTCATTATTATTCGTAACAATTTTAATGATAAAATCACTAAATTTACAGTGAATCTTATGTTTTTTCAATTGATCATATGTCATTATTCATAACCTGCACTTTCCTGGAAATAAAATATTTACTGCAGTTCTGTTAAAAATTTACTGTAGTTTTGCTAGAAATTTACTGTAAGTTTTGCTTAAAATATACATGCATTTAAATAGTGTAACCCTTCCAATTCACGAGGCATTTCACTTCGCACATAGCTCATTGAAAACATAATCCAGATGAAAAGCCACAAGGTTGCCATGAAGGAAATCTTTTGGTAATAAAGTACGCAGAAAGTGAACGGTGAAACTGTAATTTCAAGCCATTATTGGATTGGCAGAAGCATTTCAGAAAACTTGAAACTATAATTTCTGGCCATTATTGGATTGGCAGGTGCATTTCAAAAAACATTAAATTAAGTTGTCCAAACTTTAAAGCAAAGGATTTGAGAAAACATGCAAATGATGGACGTATTTTCAAAAACCCTATGTTAATATCAGTTTTGACGAAAAACAAAATCATTTTGCTCTCTAGACAAGAAATTTCTGAACATAAAACATGTGTAATTTATAACTTATTCGTACCTAATGTGACATGTGGAAAATAACCTATACAAAATGTGAAAAATGTAACATTTTAAACTAGTGACCCAAAACTGTTAATTTTTAGTTCCACTTGTTATTAGTTTAATACTTTATAAATGCTTATTTGTTTGGTAAATGGTGCACATTAAATATTGTCAGCTGTAATCAATGTCACATATCACCGATCACATGGGAATGTATTTATTTCTGCCAGGTGTTTAATTGTGTTTAATTGTGTGGCAGAACTACTTGTGTTGGGACAGGTGATCAGCACGTGTTGGGGCAGATTTCATAATGGCACGTGCAAAGCAGCCTGCCAAAAGACCAGTTAGAAAAATGAGGAGTAAGTTGCAGAGGGGGGTGAAGTTCACAAATATCTCTTCTGATGAGGATAATATAGTTGACAAACAACCTCAAAAAACCACCACAGCGAATCCAAGGAAGAATCAGTCAAGAGCCAAAGCACAAAATTTTGCCTTCATCAATGCAGTGAAGATACATAAGAAAAGAACAGCTTCCAATAAAATGAGGCATCCGCCAAAAGGCAAAGAATTTTCTTTTGATGAGAATATCACAGCTGCCCAAGATCCTGAAATCAACCTTACTAATCCAACTGTGGAAGTAACTGGAAGTACTGCTATAACAAAGAAAGTATACATAAGAGGGCAATGGACAGAAGCTGACATGAAAGCAGCCTTAAGGGACGTGGAAGAAAATGGAATGTCCACGCGCAAGCAAGAAACTAAGTGGGGAATCTCTAATACAAATGTGACTGATTGGTTGTATGGAAAAAGAACCAGTAAGAGGAAGGGACCTCCAACTGTTTTAACAGATGAAGAAGAGAAAGAAATTGTTACCTGGTGCCAAGATATGGCTGAACTTGGCCATGGTCTTGAAGTCATTCACCTAAAGGCCTATGTAGCGCACATGTGCCAATGCAGACCAAACCCATTCAAAGATGGCCTGCCAGGAAAGTCATGGTGGTATGGTTTTCAAAGACGTCATCCTGACTTGACAATAAGAACTGCAGAAGGCCTTGACCGAGATAGAGCAGTCATGTTAAGGCCAAGAATTGTTGCTGCTTTTTATGATAACTTGCAAAAAATGTATGCTGCAAATCAGTATGGGCCAGACAAAATATGGAACTGTGATGAAACTAGTGTTCAAGCAGGCAGGAATTGTGGCATGCATGTCATTGCTAAGTTGGGATGTAGAAGTGTTCCACATATTATGTCAAAAAGTAGGGAATGGATTACCATATTATGTTGTGTTAATGCAGCAGGACAAAGCATTCCTGGATTTTATCTTTTCAAAGCAAAGAGACAACTGAAGAACTATATAGCTGGATGTGAACCTGGAGCATGCATGGCAGCCCAACCACATGCTTGGATGACAAAAGAGTTGTTTATGAATTGGTTACATCATTTTGCAAGATCAGTTCCAGGTGGGGTTTCACCAAAAAATAGGCATCTTCTCATATTTGATGGTCATGGCAGCCATGTAGCTTTAGGCACAATCCAAGAGGCTAGAAATTTAGGCATTGACCTTCTGACTCTACCAGCACATACTAGCCATAAGCTTCAGCCATTAGATGTTAGTGTGTTCTCTCCATTCAAGAACTACTTTAAAACAGTGAGGTCTAAATGGATGGCAAGGAACCCAGGTCTTGAAATAAGGAGGACAGAATTGGCAAAACTTGGCAGTTTGGCTTTCCAACTTGCACTTACACCTGAAAATATCAAGGTAGGTTTTCAAAGGACAGGTATATGGCCACTAGATTAGAATGCTCTTTCCAATGATATGAGGCCAAGTGAGGCCTTTGATGTTGAAGAAGATGAGGTGGCAGCCGTTGAAAACATATTGAGGATGGTGGGAGTGGAAGATGCAGATGTGCAACGTTGTTTAGAAGAACTTGCAAAAAATGTGGTAGGTAATGAGGAAAACCAAAAAACAAGGGAAGAGCATGTTGAGTCTACATGTTTTGGCATGCCTTCAGATTTTCGTCTTCCCCAAACACTTAATGAAGAATATGATCACCTTAGTTCAACAACTCATGTGAGCCAAACACAAGAAGCTACAGATATTGATGATAGCATGAGCTTACCAACACAATTCAATGCACCTCAATGGATTAAAGAAGGGGCTGCTAACCTGGGCATGCAAATTGATTTCAACAATGAGGAAGTTTCAACTTCTATGCCATCTCCTCCCTCACCTCTTCCAAGCGAGGTGGTGCACTATTATGCTAACACATCGGAGTGGGGAGATCATGATGCAAATGGTTTAGATACAGGAAATTTTGAAGCTGATGACTTTTTAGCCAATCAAGACAACCAAGAGGTGATCTGCAACCAAGATGAGAACAACCAAGCATATAAACCAGTAAGCAAATTCTTAAAACTGCCAATTGAGAAGGTTCACACCCATGTACGGCTAAATGATGATGCAATTAGAATTGGAAGGCAATCTCAAATACTTACCTCTGATGACTACTTGCATTTACTTCAAGAACAAGAGACAAGAAAAAAAGAAATTGAAGATTTGAAGGCAAGGAAAAGGGAGCAGGCAAATGAAAGGAAAGCACAAAGGTTAATAGAAAAAGAAAAGAAGGGGCAACTTAAAATTGAAAGAGAATTGAAAAGGCGTAAAAGGAAGAGGCACAAGCATAAACGAAAAAGGAGAATGAGTTGAAAAAGGAGCAGCCAAAATCTCCAAAGAGCATGATAAAAGGATGAAGGAATGGCAACAACGACAAAAGGATTCTCGACCGACAAAAAAAGGCGATTGAGTAGTCCTCAAATCCCCTACCCGATCAACATCATATTTTGTTGAGCATGTATAACACATTCATGCCTCGCTTTTTCTTCCATTTTTAATAACCAATCTAGCGCCCATCTTCTCCTACAAGCAATGTTACAAATTCTGGAATTTTAGATCAAGCGTTGTTTAGTCAGATGGGCCAACTTTCAGAAGCTAATGCAAATGTTCAGGGTACACCTCCTACCATGCTACCTACTGCAGTTCAATCTATGAATGCTACCACATCAGAGAATCACAACGAAGTGCAACCTCCACCATTTCCAGGATTTTGGCCAAACTATTAAGTGAAAAGTTGTACAAATTTTGGTTTACATAACCTTCTTAGTAAGCATTAGTAAATTTTGTCGAACTTGTAACAGAATTCCCTAATGGTAGCTAGGATTTCACATATTTTCACAAATATGTAAAATGCATAATATAAGTCCTTAGACCTTAAACAAATATGTTATCAAATATGTAATCGAATGCCTTAAAAGTAGGCAAGTCAGTAGATATTGATAAATGTTATATATGTAAAACTTTTGGAAGTTTTCTTTACTGTAATTTTCTGGAATAATGTATCTAATATTTTGAAATGGAAAACAATATGCTGTAATGGTATGTCAAAGAACTCGAGTTTATGCCATTCAATCTAACAATTGCACATAATATCAATATATCATTACCATATCTAAAATATTGTTTTCCATTTCAATATGTTAAATACAATATTCTGAATATTACAAAGAAAGAAAACTTCTCATTGTAATTTTATGAAATATTGTATCTAAAATATTGAATTCGAATTGTGTTCATTATGGCATGTTTTGTGAAGTACGAGATTCTAAAAATATTAGTAATTTCTTTATTTGATATTAACATTTCATTCAATCTCAATTCTTTAAAATAGATAATTGCCTTAAAGAAGGTCACACTCGACCTTACCTTCTTGAATGGAACTTTAATTTTGAGAAGGCGATGCATGGACATGTTAGTGCAGTGGGAATGCCGAAATTTGCAATTGTTACTTTAGAAACCCATGAAACTCCTATCGAAGACGTGAAACATGTGCAAATTGCAGGGAAAGACATTCTCGGTTGTGTGAGTGAGTAAAAAATACAAATTTATTTAAGAAAGAACTTACAAAATTATTGCAAACAAATTAGTGTCAACAAATTAAAATTTCTTGTTAAAAAGATAGTTTAAAGAAGAAGTATTGTCAAATTCCCAAAATATAATGTGTTTAAAAACGTATTTTTGCATACTTTTGATTTCGAGATACAGCTTTGTGCTGTGCTATTTTAATGATGCCTCCATGAGAGCCACCAGAGATGCTGCTGAACTCGTTGGGGTGCAGAGTTTATATGTTTAAGAGATGCTGCTAGACTGAATCGGGGAAAACACAAGCAAACCGGTCCAATCTGCAGGCCATAGTCCCTGATGACTCAATCAAAAGATGCGTTTCTGACTGTTTTAGAAAATGAAGGAGCGGAAATTGACCAGCATCCTGCAAACAACCTTCACACAATCAGTCTTAAAAAAATGATAGTCACTATTCATATTTCCACAGCAAGATGAAAGACATGAAAATAATGAGAATGTTATCAATCTCTTCGAATACTTGGCCTCATTTGGAACGTTTTTTTCTAGTTTCAACCATAGCCACGAGGAGATGGGATGCGGGGACAGTGACACATTTTCGAATTTAAACCTAAAAAACAATGTAAATTTGTACTCCCATTCTTTTGAAGAGTTATACAGTAAGGGCAAAGAAACATTCTTGCGCACAAACCTGATTATACTGTATCTTGTTCATGTCCAAGACAGTCTGTGAAAGTCCAGGAAATCTCTGCTACAGGGTTAATAGAAGGCTTTCAGCGTTGTCTGCCAGCAATTCTCTCTTCTCAGCATCTCCCAACAAGTCTTTCACAATACCCCAGGAAGATTTCATGTTTGGCGGTTCTCCTTTCCAAACATTGATCGTCTCCCATGAAGTTTTCGCCGCCAAAAATGGATAACAGCTTCAATGCGACTTGCAATTTATAGTGTATGGTGCTCATATGACAAATCCAGGCAGTCCAGTGAACAGTCTGGAGAAAACTGTTCCACAGTTATGGAGAATGGAAGATCCATTTATTCCCAAGGCTGGCTCTTCCGTTCTGAATAAATGGACCTTCGTGAGGACTCCAGAGTGAATAGCGATGGTGGATGCCTGACCAAAATTTCCTAATAACTTATATGGAGTTCATGCTTTGCCCTTTTAGTCTTGAAATACAATGAATTTATCAAGTTGCGTACTAGAGACTCTACTTGCAGAAAATCGAAGACAGAGGTGTCAATATTCAACGCCCATCGTCTTCAGGAAACGGTGTTAAAAGGAACCACGATGACATGACACGGCACAAACCGCCGCAAGAAGAAAATTTTAGTTCTTAGAGAAGCAGGCGCAACAGGCCACAAAGGCAAAAGCGAGGAGTTTTGGATCAGAGCGACAAAAATGTTGGTGCGGCCGATCAATCAGGTTCTACGGTGAAGCTAAGCAGCGGAGATTCCGATCTTACGGCCGAACGCATGGCGGAGGCCAGCTCTAGAACCACCAGTGACTCTCATAACAATACTACTACGCACCTGGATGACTCTACTACGCTGTTAACACCATCTTCTTCCGCCATTCCGAGCCAACGCTTTTCCTTCCGATCATTGCGGTTCCCAACACAATTACTACACTGTCAACTACTTCTGCCACACAATTAAGCACCTGGCAGAAATGAATTCATTCCCATGTGATCGGTGATATGTGACATTGATCACAACTGACAATATTTAATGCGCACCATATACCGAACAAATAAGCATTTATCAAGTATTAAACTAATAACAAGTGGTTCTAAAAATTAACAGTTATCGGTCACTAGTTTAAAATGTTACATTTTTCACATTTTGTATAGGTTATTTTCCACATGTCACATTAGGTATGAATAAGTTATAAATTACACATATTTATGTTCACAAATTCCTTGTCTATCCGATTGATGGTTTTTCGAAGGCTTAATCAAGCACTTACATGTCTATACACACCCTCAAAGTTAGAGTGCACGGTTATGGGGTTCCTTCCCTACTACTCCGACACATTGATGAAAAAAGAACACAAAAGAAAAATTCTGAAAATAGAAACTGTGGAAATAAAGAATTGCTCAATTTCTACTCCTTCAAATTTAATTTAATTTAATTTAATTTTTTTCGGGTCAAAAACCAGAATGAATTTGATAATTTCTCCTCAAAAAAGTATTGTGTAAAATAAGATGATGCATTTTTGTGGGAATGACAAACGCATCTTTTCTTTCTAATTAACGGTAAGTTGTTAAATTCGTTTAATAGTTAGGTTTCTGCACTCTGGTAAAACTTAAGAATCTTATAATTGATCTGTTTCCACTCGGTATGAGACGATCCCCGACAGAAATGGAAGGAAAATCGCCGGAATAGCCTGAACTGCTAGTGAATAACTACTGTCTCCTTCTGTAGATGCCCAATTAACAGATACCCACATTGCGCTTCACCGTCCAGCATTGCAGTGGCCGTTGCGATGGCCTCAAGGAAGGCTTTATCTTCTCTGCTACGCGCAGGCGCCAGTCGAGTGGCTCACAGATCGAATCCCCGTAACTGCTCCCCCTCGGAATGGGCCACGATCGCCCGCTCGAGCAATCCCGCGAGGCCATTTATGCTAACTAGGGTTTTGGACTTCTGCAGCGCCCCCGCAGCAGCGGCTTCTCCAAAGGGAACCCCAGCTGCCCCTGCTCCTCCCGGCCGCGGTCTCGTGCAGGGCGAGGGCTACGATGGCAAGATTACTGATGAATATACCGGCGCCGGGGCCATCGGCAACGTTTGTCAGGTAAGAAACGCAATTTTGTCTGTATCTTTGAAACAATTTTTGATTGAAACATACCGTTCTCATGAAGTCTGAAACATTTCATTCCCATGAAGGTTATCGGGGCCGTTGTGGACGTCCGCTTTCCGAAAGGTATGCCCCCATTATGACTGCGCTTGAGGTGCTTAATCATAATATACGACTGGTGCTGGAGGTTTCCCAGCATCTGGGAGAAAATATGGTGCGTACGATTGCTATGGATGAGACCGAGGGGCTCGTGCGTGGCCAGCCGGTTTTGAACACTGGATCGCCCATTACGGTGAGGGTTTGAGCTACTTTTACCCTTTTAATCCGATTTAAAATGTTTGGCTTCAGTTCGTTGATTCCGATCCTTTAGTCGAAGTAGTTGTTACAAATGCATTTCTGAATTATTTTTGTGGCGTTTGATCTGTTGTTGAAAATGAATGCCCGATTGCTTCTACCATAAGATAATCTGATAAAGGGTTTATTATTTCACGGCTTCTTCAGCCAAGTTGTAGATAAAACGAAATTTTAATAATCATGGTGTTTTAGGGCAGTTATCATGGTGTTTTAGGGCAGTTATCATCTATTGCTGATTCGCAAGCATCGGTGTTTGGGTATTACTGCCATTGGGTTGGTCCGCCATGTTTGGGCACTGGTCTAGAGTTAGATTTTTAGTTGGGGTCTTTAGCTCCTAAATCTTGTTTTGGATGTATTCTAGAGTCCCAACTTCCCATCAACATTTGACTGTCTCATCTGGCTTTGGCATTGCTTCAGAATCCAGAGTCAGATTTTGAGGTTGCGTTTTTTTTCTTGTTTTCCTCTCATTGGGCGCTATTTTGATCACATTTGACTGCCTCATTTGGCTTTGGCATTGCTCTAGAGTCTAGAGTCAAAATTTTCAGGTAGCATATTTATTTTCCTCCTGTTGCCCTCTAGTTGATCACATTTGACTGCCTTATCTGGCTTTGGCATCACTTGAGTCTAAAGTCAGATTTTTAGTCGGTGTACTTTTTCTCTTTAAGTGGCGTTTATTTTGATCACCCATGGACAGTAAGATAGTTTCTTACTTTCTTCACTCTGCATTCACATTCTCTACATCTCCACTAACAAGTTTGCTGTTGAGTTTATACTTAGGTTGTGTATTTGCTGTTTGAAGTTTGTATATTTGGTTTTGATTTACATCTCTGTTAACAACTTTTCTATTATTACTATAGTTTGGAAGGGTATTTGCTTTTAATAATGTGTCAATAACATTTTGTATGCTCGAGTCCCATTGACCTATATTCGCCACCCATGGACGTTTGACTGCCGGCATTGGCATTGGCATTGGCATTGCTATAGAGCCTAGAGTCAGATTTTCGTCAGCGTACCTTTTCCTTTCATTGGCCTCTATTTTCATCACCCATGGATGTTAATAAATTTGTTCTTTCTACTCTCCTTAAATCTCCACCCACAAGCTTGTTGCTATGTTTACACTTGGGATCTGTATTTGCTGTTTGCAGTTTGGATAACAGGTTTTAACTTTTAAGCTACATTTCTATTCACAAGTTGCCTGTTAGGATTATAGTTGGGAAGAGTATTTGCTTTCACTAATGTGTCCATAGCATTTTGTTTTATACACATACCCGTTTACATATTGGTAATCAGGATTGAATTGATTTGCTGTAACAAATTGTATACCCTGTTCTTTTCCTAGTCCCCTCCAACGTAAGCCATTTTATTAGTATTACTCTTTTTGTGAAATGTGTATTAGTCTCGTTAGTTGTTGTTATTACTCTTTTTTCTGGGGAAGCATATTTCTTAAAAAATTTTACAGTAAAAGCATACTGAATATAATAGGAAACCCCAAACTTGCAGGGGTGGCAGAGCCTACAAAATTTACAAGGTATCTTTTAAAATATAATGTGGACTAGGAACTCTTTGCCAGGAGGACATTGTGGGTCTCTCCCTTTTCTTTATAGGGAGGAGGTTTCATAACTGGCAATCAAAATAGCCCTCTAGTGTTATGCTTCTCCTGGCATGACTTTGCTGCACCATTCCCATTCTATGAGTCATAACCTACTTGGTTAACTGAAGAGTGGTTTAATTTAAGCTTCCATCAATCCAAGGGTTTTGACCTTGATGCAATGGCGGTTAGGGTGCTCAATGAAGAGCCTCCTTAGACAATGCAGCCCTCAGACTCATGCGCGGAAAACACACAATAATGCATGCAATAACACATGATTGAATTCAACAGCAGAATAACACAAACCATCAAATTGTATTCATATACTCAATGAGGAATGGCATACACACAGATCGATTGCCAGCGATACAGTCAATACATCATACTATCATTCTCCTCTCAAATACACACTACTTCGAGCCTTAAGTTCACATCCGCACTCTGCTCTTATTTGCAAAGTTATCTATGAGCTAAGAATTGACTCTTGGAGGTAGTTGGGCTTTGTGTATATAGCCCATCAATGCCAAAACCTTACTCCTGAAACTAATGTGAAATTATGGTCTAGCCTTTTCGAGCTTTTTTCGAGCTTTCACGACTTCAATTAATCATTCTCTAATGCTTTGTGGCTTCCAAATACACAGTGCTTCCCGACTTCTATTTAACTTAGTAGTATTGTGCGGTTTCCTTAATGTTCCGCGACATCTACCAATCTTCCAATGCTTGTAAGATGGACTTCCAACAGTTTGTGCGGCTTGTGCAAAGACTCCACAGACTTGTGTGGACTGCACAATAGACTGATCATTGCACTATGGGATTGCGTACGAAATTGACATTGTGCTTGCGCACAACTCCAACGATGCCACACTTCTTTACAATGTGGCTTGCCAACAACACATGCAAAATAGAATGCAAACAATCGACTCAAACTATTTCTGGTTGATACAAGATTGCTTGTGAACCCAAACGCTCTTGCATTGTACACCTTGGGTAATTTTGAAAACTCGAGCTCCTGCTCAATGGATCTGAATGCCATGTCTCGCGGCATCCACAACACTCAACCAAGTTGCATCTTCAATGTTCATCCCTTCCCACTTAACCAAATACTCAATACTTCTTTTTGCACGTTTTCTCGATCCTGGTATCAATTACTCCTTACGCTTCCTTTGTTTTGGCATTTGCTCTCTCCATTCCACTCGGCCACCTTTTGAATTTGAACTTTCAACAGTGGTATGGATACGTATCTGCCACATTGAATATGTTTGAGATATCAATGCCTTTTGGCAACTCAATCTCATAAGCATTATGTGCAAACTTTCTTCCATTTGAGCTTGTTATATGTGTTCCATTAGGAAACCTTTCATCCTGCAAATGGGCTAAGACCATATCTCCAACCTGATATTCCCCTTCTCTTCACCTCTCATATGCATTCTGCTTATGTTGCACATTCATCTTCTCCAATTGATTGCACACTTGTTGGTGCACTTCCTCCATATATTTTGCAATATCTTCTACTTCAACGCTACTTCCTTCTTTGCATGATAACTCTCTCAACTCCGCCACTTATCGCGGGTTGCTCCCATACACAATCTAAAATGGTGTCTTTCTTGTGCTTTGATAAACCAAATTATTATATGGAAACTCTAATTGTGCATCGCCAAGTCCCGTGTTCTTGGCTTATCTCCAACTAAACATCTTAGCAAGTCTCCAAGTCTCTTGTTGATCACTTCTGTTAGACACAATACACCACGACAAACCATGTAGTGTCACATTTTTCCTTAAAGAAAAGGTTTTTGTTGTGAGTTACATCAATCAACAAAATGTGTCATCTTAGATAATCTATCCACCACAACATGAAATTGAATCCCCTTTGTGCCCTAGGCAAACCCAAAATAAAATCCATACTAATATCCTCCCACGGCTTCTTTGGAAAGGACAAAAGTTAATACAACCTTGCTTTTGAGATGTCCCTTTAGCCATCTAACATTCTTCATTCTTGCACAAACTTGCACGCATCTACAACCATTTGTGGCCAGAAGTAACTCTCCGCTAGTTGCGCTAACGTCATATCCAAACTAAAATGCCCTACTAATTCACTGATGTGTTTCTCCTTCGCCAAATTGTCCCTCACCAATCTTCTGGGAATGCACAATTGGTTACCCTTAAACAAAAGGCCTTGTTGCACAAAATAATCCAACCATGGTGTCCTATCAACACTGATAGGTGCTGTGAATGCTCTCCATCCTTCACCAAAGTCTTCGTCTTTCGCACATAATTCCATGGATTGAAAACCCACTACAGCTCTCATCTCAGTCAACAACATGCAATTCCTACTTAGCACATCAACAACTCTATTAGACTTGCCACTTCTATGCTTCAACACAAAAGTGTATCCCTATAGGTGTTCAACCCACTTCATATGCTTTTAGTTCAACTTCTCGATGATCAGTATATAACACAAATTCATTTGGCAATAGGTAGTGCCTCCACTTCTTGAGTGCTTGCACAATTGCATAGAACTCCTGATCTTGCACGCTATACTGTATGTTTGCATCATTCAACTTACTAAAATAAGCTACTAGCCTCCATTCCTGACCTAACATTGCACTAATGGCTAAACCACTAGCATCACAATCCACCTGGAACACCTTTGCAAAATTAGACAACGCCAACAATGGTTGCTTAGTCACCTTTCTCTTCAGCTCTTGAAATCTGCCTTTTGCACAGTGGTTGTAGACGAAACTCTTCTTGTCTCCTTGCATGGCCTTTGTGATAGGCGCACACACTCTAATAAAGTCCCTTATGAATTTGTTGTAAAAGCTAGCTGACCCATGAAAACTTCTTGCTTCAAAAGCATTGCATGATGATGGACAATCCACAATTGCGTGGACCTTCTCTAGATCCATCTTCAGATCTTCAGTGGAAATCATGAATCCTAGATTCACAAACTCTTGCATAAATCTACATTTCTTCAAATTAATCATCAATGTCTCCTCATGCAAT
Organism: Taxus wallichiana var. yunnanensis; assembly: GCA_018340775.1. NCBI lineage: Eukaryota > Viridiplantae > Streptophyta > Pinopsida > Cupressales > Taxaceae > Taxus > Taxus wallichiana. The sequence goes on along the minus strand of CM031234.1, from coordinate 576,621,097 downwards.
CGTTGCAACACTTGTCTTATATGTGACCAATGCTCTTCACGTGTCTTGTTGAATATCAAGATATCATCAAGGTGTACAATTGCAAATTTGCCCAAAAATAGTTTCAAGAATTCATTCATCAACCTCATAAAGGTACTTGGTCCGTTTCTCAATCCAAACGACATTACTAGTCACTCAAACAATCCTTCCCACATCTTGAATGTGGTCTTCTAGTCATCCCCTTCTCTAATGCGAATTCGATGGTATCCGCTCTTTAGATCAATCTTGTTGAAATACTTTGTGCCACTCAAACAATCCATGATGTCATCCATGCGCAACAACGAAATCTATACTTGATGGTGATCTTGTTTATGGCTCTTGAATTTGTACACATCCGCCATTCACACCCTTCTTTGGCGCTAGAACTGTTGGTACTGCGCATAGGCTCAAACTCTCTCTAATCAAGCCTCTACTCAACACTTCCTCTACTTGTCGCTATATCTTTGCATTCACCTGTGGTGTCATCTTGTAGGCTGCCTTCTTGACTGCTAGAACCATTAGTATTGCGCACAAGGTCAAACTATCTTTGATTAAGCGTCTACTTAACAACTCCTCAACTTGTTGCTGTATATCCATATTCTCCTGCAGTGTCATCTCGTAGGTTGCCTTGTTAGGCATACTAGAACCTGGAATCAAATCCATGCAGTGACTAATGTCTCTCTCAATTGGTAGCCTTGCAGACAACTTGCTAGAAACAACTTTCGCAAACTCTCCCAACATCTCCTTTACTTCTTGCGGCATTGATTAATCCTTCTCCGTCATTGCCTTTACATTCGCTTTGTGTGGCCTTCATATTCAACATAAAACACATACTATTTTGCTTCACCTCATTTAGGAATTGCTTACTTGATAGCAAAAGAACCTTAGGTCCCTACTTTGCTCTCTCACCCTTATCCTTCATTGGATTTAGAGTGTATTCGCAAATGACAGTGTTCATGTCCATGATGTTGCACATCACTTCATCCTCATACCTTCCAATCTGGGACTTCACCAGACATTGCTCAGTCACTAACAATTGATGTCCCTTCTGCAACCATGAGATTTTATAGGGATTAGGATGCTTGATCCTCTTCAACCCCAACTTGTCCACCATCTCCTGCACAACCAAATTATCAGTGTTGCCACTATCCAAAATTAATTTGTAAACTTTTCCTCCCGACTTGCGCACTATTTTGAACAAACAACTTACTCTTTTGTTGGTTTCAACAACACACACTTAAACATCAATGTTTCTCCCATCTTTGGGTCTTCCCAGCAACCTTGCACATCAAAATCATCACCTTTTGCAATGTGTACACTTGCATTATTCTTCTTCCCATCATGCTAAGTGTGCATGCACTCAAAATCTCTATGCCCTTTTTCTCCACACCCGTAACATGTGCTGTTGAATCTGCAACCTCTTCCATGACCAAAGGATCCTCCTCACCTGGTAGCATTTCCTCCTTTACTCGTTTCTTCACTGTGCAGTGTCAAACATGTCTTGCCTTCATGATGCATAGAATTTCTTCTGCCACCACTCTGTCCATGGCTTTGCGCGCTTTCCCTTTTTGTGGGCAGCACTCTGCTATTTGCACAACAACTTCTGTGTTACCTTCAGTGCATACTGATAGGCCTCCTCAATTGATCGCACTTGGATCATTCCAAACTCATCCTAAATCGCAATGTGCAATCCATTCATACACTTGGAGATTTTCTCCATGTCATCTTCCACGCCCTGCTCGAATAGTGAGGCGATAAAACCCTTGAGTGTATTTCTTTACACTGAGCTCCCTCTATTGCAAATTTTCCAACTTTGTAAACAAATTAAACTGGTAAACTGCAGGCAATAATTTTGCCTTGTCTGGATTTGTCCTCACCATAGAGATGCATGACTCTTGTCTTGATCTTCCATTTGCCTTTTTGCACTCTGCTCGTCTGTATATGTCCCCACCATAGGGATGCACGACCCTTCAACTTTGTGCAAATAGATGAATTTGAATTTCTTAAGATGTTCCTTGTCGTCATACTCAATACTTTTTGAGCTCCCTTATCTAATTAATGAGTTCCGCTGGTTTCAAACTATCAGAATAACTTGGGGTATCCAATCTAGGCTTACTCCCCATTCTACCAATTGTGTGTAACAACTTGTCTTACGGTCCATCGGCTTGCAGTTCTTCCTCATTCGCATTTGCTGCCTTCACTCCTTGTCGTGCGGGTCGTCCTTCACGATCACTTTGATCTTCCACAACACCACCTCAACGTTGAGCTTCTTCTATGGGCTCTAAATGGGCTTGCATAGTCTGCATTAATTCGGCCAAGTCCAACTCTGGCTCCTTGATTTTGGCAATCTCCAACAACATTCCTCTTGTGTGCCATTGTGTTTCCTCAAACGAATGTGATCTCCACACTCCTTCAGGCTTTCTACCCAACAATTACTCATTGAAAGATGTTTGCAATGATTTTCTACCCACCTCAGCAAAGTGGAAAACTGCCAATGCTTGCCGTGTGATATACACACCTTCTACCCAATAGTTATCCCCTAGAAGATGTCTGCAATGATTTTCCACCTACACTCACAAATGTTGAAAACCACCAAGACCTGTTGTGCCACTTCTTGCAAGGAACAAAACCTTGCTCCGATACCAAATGACATAGACACGGTTAAGGTGCTCTTTGAGGAGCCACCTTAGACCCTGGAGCCCTTAGAATCACATGTGAAAAGCACACAACATTGCATGCAATAACACATAATTGAATTCAATAGTACAATAACATAGACCGACAAACTGTACTCATATACTCAATGACGAATAACACACACACACAGCTCAGTTGCCAACAATATAGTCAATATGTCATATAATCATTCTTAACTTCTAAAACTAATATGAAATTATGCTCCAAAAGTCCCATTACAGGCTCAGTCGGCCTTTCTGAGCTTTTGCAGCTTCAAGTGATCTCCCTCCAATGCATCGTGGCTTCTAAACAGCTTTGTAGTGTTCCGCGACTCCACACAGTACTTTGTAACTTAAATTCAACTTTGTAGTGTTGGGCGTCTTTCTTCGTGTACCGCAACATCTGCTACTGCTTGTAAAACAGACTTCCAACAGTTTGCGTGGCTTGCGCCAAGACTCCACAGACCTGTGGGGACTGCTCAAAGGCTTCACAGATCTGCGCGGACTACTCAATAGACTGATCATTGTGCAATGGGATTGTGCACAACTCCAATAGTGCAAAAATGCAACTCTAGTTCTGTATGGCCCGCCAACAACACATTTCTTCACAAGGCAGCCCGCGAACAAAACAAATGCAAAACAAAATGTGAACTGATCCAAACTGTTCAAACTATTTTTGGTTGATACAGGATTGTTTGTGAACTTGGACACTCCTGCATCAGACCTCTTCTTGTCCTGTCCCGTTCAAATTTTCTACCGGATACTTATAAACATTAACATCAATAATTTGAGCTGGGCATTTAGTCTTTAACCTCAATAATGTGAAATGGACATTGGTCTTTAAATTTGTTTATGCTACTGTTTCCAGTAAAACCTTTTTTCTCAATTCTTTGGTTTCTGTTCAACTGTAGGTTTTTGGGGCAATTGTTTGTAATGTCCTTGATTAAAACAGATTTTAGATTCGAACAAGATATTCTCATATTTTAAGATTCATATAAAACCTGGTATCAGCTTGCTTAGACCCCAACGAAGACATTCTTGTGTTCCATTGTGTTTACTTGCTGTCTGTTACATTGTATCACCCTATATTTCCTGCTTCAAAGATCCTTACTTGCAGTAATGTTGTGTAGAAACATTTGTTGTACTTATTCTACAAATATATGTTTTTAAAGGCTGAAGGCTGTGACGAGTTAAATATGTCTGCTTGTCATCTATGTTGTAAATACTAGGTTTGTTTTTTTAATTTATATGCAGATATTGTGATTTTTCCTTATGTTTATGAAATTAAAAGTAAGTATGCCATAATTTCAAGCCTAATATCTTTTCATCTCTAACTCTGTTTGTATCTTACTTTTTGTGTTATCTATTTTCAGGTTCCTGTGGGTAGGTGCACTCTTGGTCGTATCATGAATGTAATTGGAGAGCCCATTGATGAGAAGGGTGATTTAAGTAAGCTACTTTGTCATGTAGCCTAGATTTGTTATTTACTTAATTGGATGTTAAGTTGAAATGATGGGAGAAAGTGGCATCTTCTTAATGGTAATTTGCCTAATTTTGTGGTGGATACAGAGACTGATCACTACCTGCCAATCCATCGCGAGGCTCCTTCCTTTGTAGAGCAGTCAACAGAGCAAGAAATCCTTGTTACTGGAATTAAGGTTGGTACTCTAAACTAAATCAGTATCATATTACTGACTGGAACCTGTTGTGTGTTTGCTCATCTTTTGCTTTCGTTATGAAATTTGAATTTAAATTATCATTTTGCACTTCGTGTGGCGACTTTTGATTACCAAGTCTTTCACTTATTTTTTTCTGGTCTGTTCTTTAATTTAATTTTTAGGAAGTTGTGGCCTTTAGAGTAGTTGTTTTTGATATTTTCACTTTCTTATGGAGCTTAGTTGAGACCTGCTGTTGTCATAGGTTGTGGACCTTCTTGCACCATATCAACGAGGAGGGAAAATTGGACTCTTTGGTGGAGCTGGTGTAGGGAAAACTGTTCTTATCATGGAACTTATCAACAATGTTGCTAAGGCTCACGGTGTGTTATTTGGCTTGATTTCTTGGGTTTCGAGCTAAAAATTGGATGCTTGATATTGAACTGTCTGGCTCTCATTTCAAGGCTGGTAATTAATACTAAATAATCGTGTCATGAATAGGTGGTTTTTCTGTGTTTGCTGGTGTCGGAGAGCGTACTCGAGAAGGCAATGATTTGTACAGGGAAATGATTGAAAGTGGTGTTATCAAGCTGGGGGATAAGCAGGTTTGCTGCTCTTACCGTATGCAGTTATTGCTGTTATCTGTGTATTTCTAATTGAAGCATATTGAAATAACATTCCCTTTCAGGCTGAAAGCAAGTGTGCCCTTGTATACGGACAAATGAATGAGCCACCTGGTGCCCGAGCCCGTGTTGGACTCACTGGATTAACTGTAGCAGAACATTTTAGAGATGCTGAAGGCCAAGATGTGTTGCTTTTCATTGACAACATTTTCCGTTTCACACAAGTAAGAGTTATCAGGGATTATGTTATGGACACATGTGTTTTTTCCTTTATTAAGTACTCCCCTATATTAGATGTTACTGTTCTGTAATTTTTATGCATTTCCATGTGCAATAAATTGTTCGACGTACCCATGTGGCAGGCAAACTCCGAAGTGTCTGCCTTGCTGGGCCGCATTCCTTCTGCCGTCGGATACCAGCCAACTTTGGCTACTGATCTTGGAGGTTTGCAAGAGCGTATTACAACAACTAAGAAGGGTTCCATTACATCTGTACAAGCCATCTATGTGCCAGCCGATGATTTAACTGATCCAGCACCTGCAACTACATTTGCCCATCTTGACGCAACCACTGTTCTGTCTAGGCAGGTCTGTTTGGGTGACTATCAGAGGCAGCTCTTCTTATTTGTTGTAGTTTATTTACTGGGTTTGTATTGCATTTTGGAACTTAATTCTATCTTTCTGTTTAGATTTCGGAGCTTGGTATTTATCCTGCAGTGGACCCACTTGATTCTACATCTCGTATGCTTTCTCCCCTAATTCTAGGAGAAGAGCACTATAACACTGCCGAGGTGTGCAGAAGGTTCTTCAGAACTACAAGAACCTTCAGGATATTATTGCTATCTTAGGTATGGATGAACTTAGTGAAGATGACAAGCTGACTGTATCTAGAGCTCGAAAAATTCAGCGGTTCCTGAGCCAGCCTTTCCATGTTGCTGAAGTGTTCACTGGTGCTCCAGGGAAATATGTTGAATTAAAAGAGAACATTGTTAGTTTCAGGTCTGTGAAGGAATTGTAGTGGACGGTTTGCATTATTTGTTTATTGAAGTCATTTGTTTTATTTTGGTCCTCATTACATGTGTACGATGAAGAGATTTAAAGAACCACTGATTTAAGTACTGTTGTAACATGTGTAGTGTTGCAGATTTTTCTTAGAGCCATGTATAATAGACTGTCATTGCCATTGTTTGATGCAGGGTGTTTTGGATGGCAAATATGATGATCTTCCTGAACAGTCGTTTTACATGGTTGGAGGTATTGAAGAGGTGATAACAAAGGCAGAGAAGATCACCAGGGAGTCGGCTACACCATCCTAAATGGTTGTAGTATTTTGTACCCTTGATTGGGACACATTTTCTTATTTGGCATTAGAATTTTACTATGAGAGCTTTAAGATATCATTTCTGCCCTGAGGACCTGGTTCACCTGCCCATCTTAATCACCATTTTTTTGATTTTGTACTGTGAACTGCCCTCTGAAGAGATAGGAATGCCTTAAAAGATCTCTTAAAGGGCACTTTTAATTAATCCCCAAATAAGGATGCATTTTTGCAGTAATATTTGGTCAGTTTGTGAATCTGGGAATCAATTGTTTTAAACACTGAAAAGGCAGTTCTTTAAAACAGAAAATCCTTCAGGAAAAAGTGCTGCTACCTTGCATTAAGTTGATTTACTGATTCTGGCTAGTGAAACTAAATTGAATGGGTAGTGGTAAATTTGTGGGCACGGGTGGTCCGGTGGTCCGTTTGGTCAACTTTCAAGCTTGTTTGCTTTCCAAATTCATCTGATTTTTATCTTTTAACGATTCATAAGTGCGAGCTTAAGTTGAGTATTTTGTCTGTTTTGAATCAGAAAAGTTTGTTTACGTACCATCCCCACCTCCTTGATCAGGACAGGCCGTGAATCCAACTCAGGATCTGGCATCTTGCGCTAATCGAGGAGTGGCATCACTGGTTAAACACCGGGGAGCCGGAGGGAACCTGGAACACAATAGTGCCATTACAGGATGTATGAGAGTCAACCTGTTTGCCATTTGCCATTCGCCATTCGCCGTCCGTAAATGCAGGCAGCAGACAGCTGGCAGCAGTTGTGAGACCCATTTGGGTTGAATCGCATCCTATATCCTGCTGAAACCCAGCCGTTTTTAAATGGGGGCTGTTATATATATATTTATATGAGGTCTGTCCAGTCGGCTGATTCTGCTAAAATATAAGGGACGGTAATTATGGTCTGATTGGCCCTGGCTGCTAGGTTTCAAGATTGTCGGTTGAGTGTCCGGTTTTACATTTATTTGCCAATGAGGGTACCGAGTTTCAATATCAAGTACCACGAATTGGTAGGAAACTAGGGAGGAGGAACCATGACAAGAAAACTCAAAAAGGGATTACAAAAAAACCTGCTCATAAAATTTACCCATCTTCTCATCCTTTCCTTTCCTTCGTTTTTTCTTGTTGCCATTGAACATTTTGTTTGGTTATAATGCAAACACATGTTTGCAGTTTGGGATGGTCTTTTTTTGTTAAATTTAATGAGAGAATGAGAAGAATTGTAGAGAAATATAGGTTTCTTGGAAGTTTCGAGGGTTTGAAACTGAGTCTCACCAATTCAACATCAATTTTTCTTGAAAATTTTCCAGTATGGTTTCCAAGTTCTATGGTATTTTAGTCACTAGGAAATTTGTACAAGTCTCTGGAACAGCGTTCAGTATTTTTATACAAAAAGGATGCTGCATATACTCTTTTGTATACAACTTTAGAGGCTTATCTGGAAATACTTGGGAAGCTTATTTTTGAATTGATTCCTTTTGCTCGTCATTAAAATTGTAATAGTTTTGTCTAACAAGGTAACAATTTCTATGAAATGAGGATTTGACCTCTGCATGAAAGGACATTAAAATCTATGGTTCCATAGAAAGCAGGTGCCATCCCGTCTGATAACATTCCAAACATACATTCTGCATTGCTGTATCAGCCGTATCCGGTCAGGCATAGTTTTCTATTGGAAAGGTACAACAAACATCATAAAATCTGAAAATGCTTTTGCCAGATTACACTGCTGAAAACGGATCATTTATTTCCTCCCCACAGGTCTCACAAATCTAATCAGTACATTTGGATCATTGCAGCCCACTCCAGTGAATCTTTAAGGCCCATTGGTACTTCCCGATGATTGATCATTCCTCTCATCGGTATCATTCTTCTCATCGGTCTTTAGGGACATGTAGCCAGCATTTTCATATAAAGTTTGGATTTAGTCTTGTAAAAATAAAGAATAATAAAGAGCTAAGGCAGCACTTCCAATATTTTTGATTATGAGTACGAATTTCCAACACTCACAAAGACTTGTTTGGAGAACACTATAATAAAAGGCGTGGCTAAACATCAGCAATAAATCAATTAGCACTGTTTATAAATTGCCAGTTAGTTGCTTTTTTCTGCTAATCCCGCAAACCTTTCTTTGCCAAACTTGGAGAAGAGGCAAGGTCCATATGGTCCTGACAGACTGAAACAGAGGTCCTTGTATTCCATTCCATGCCTGTCAAACTCTTGTAAAGATCCCAACACTATTTTTTTTAAAGAGATTTTCCCTCATGTATGTGATCTGTAAAGGGGGCAGGTGTAAGAAACCTGTATATGGCGAAGGATCTCCTAAAGTGACTTTCCACATGCAGCTAATCTTCCATGTACCTGCTAGCACTTTTCTAACAGATCTCTAAGATATTTATTACAGTTGTTCGTCTTTCTGAATTGTGCACCCTGGAAAATAAACAGCTGAATAAGATGAAGGTTTGAGAATAATCACCAATTTTTTATAATCCCGTGCTTTTCTTTTTGTAATCCCCTGCCTTATATTTGTAAATATACTCAGCCAAAAGATGGTAATAGATATCAGTAGTATTCTTAGCAAGCAGATTACTTAAAAAAATCATTTTTTCGTCTCAGAATCATCACAGATTTTTTTGCAACCCGCTGTTTTATATTTGTAAATGTACCCAGCCACAATAAAGTGATGAATATTGATTAATTATTAGTAGCAAAAGCAGATTACTTCAAAAATTCAATTTTCTAATCGGTGGAGCATGATTTTCTTATTAATCGCTATTTCAAATGTGTCTTGTGCCAGTTCTCATGTTTTTGTTGTGGTTGAATCTTCTATCGGATGGATGGTAATAATCTGAATATTGACAGGAAAAATATTCAATACCCTGCCCATGCAAATGGGCGGCATCTAACTAACAAGTCATCGCACCAATTTGAGGACAAAAGAAGTCTTGTTGCAGGATCATCCTTGTTGTGGACTGACATGAACTTGGTTTGCTGATTTCACTAATGTCTCAAGGTTTTGGTGTAACAGTTTGTTATATTTGGTATCAAAGCAATCATGTAGGTTCGAGTTGCACAATTGGTGACAAGGAGGTTTGCCAGCTCAGAGGTTGGCCTGTAGAACGTGGTGGGACGATATGTTCATAGTTTGCGGATTTTACTAATGCCTCGAAATTTTGGTGTAATGGTTCGTTACATGAACCAACTATTTTTGCATAACCAAAAAAACAAAAAAAAATTGTTCATCAATAAAGTGGCGAGGAAATTTGGCATTTGATTTTGTCTTGAACCCCAAGGAAGTCACCAAGCTAGGAAATGATGGCATGGCAAGAATTGGGAGGCCCAAAAGAGAAGGCAATGACACTTTTGATGTGAGTTTGAGCTCCTAAAGGTTTGAACATCTTCAAAATTTGAATTTAAGATGTTTGTAAGGAATTTTGGTGTTTGATTTCCATGGAGTTCAAAATGGATGTAGCTGAAGAAAATGGATTACAAGGAGGCTTGGCAGCATGTGAGCTCAGTTTCAAGCATATTTGGATGATAGAAACATGTTCAAATAAAAATACATGATTGCATCGATTAGAAACAGAAAAAAATCAATTTTCTTTCATCGAGATTGGACATGTGGAAGTGAAAAATGTTTTTGAACCATGAAATGAGTTAGGGTAAGGATGTTTGGGCTGGCTATATGGAGAAACATTAGGGATACGAGCTTCTATCACTAGCCGTTGAGGAAGAATAGATATGTTTTTCATGATTGACTGATTGTAGGATAAAAATGCTTGTTTAGTGGGCCTTCCCTCCTTTTTGCGGATTTATAAATAATAATAATAATAATTTTTTTGATAATCACTCCATTGGGGAAAACCCTTTTCCTCATAAAAATGTGACACACAATGTTCCCACCTTGGTGCTTCTCTTCTTTTAAGTTTACACAAGTTCGCTTGGTTAAACACTTTTACGAACACAGGCTTTTTAGGACCAATTGTATATGAGTTTACATGACCATGCATCTCATTTACACATTAATCCATTCTAGCATGGTGCGAGATGCTTCTGAAATATTCCCTCTTGTTTCATAAAAGTTTAAAAGCTCCTTTTGTTTAAAAGTTTTGATATATTCATTCATGGAAGGGCTTTGTGAGTTACTCATAGGGAAGCACATGGAAATAGTCATAGGGATTATATTTAACCTATTTGTAAAGTCTTTTCCCCTAAGCGAAGTGTTGTTCTCTAAGTGAAAGAGATAGGACTTGTTCAAGATGTGGAGGAGGAACTCAAAGACCGATACGAGCATCGAGAAAGGTGGGTAAACAAATAAGATGTAAGTCTATATGCCATTAGGATAATATTGCTTGTTTATTGCGTCTTCCCCTCTCATCTCTATGACTTAATATTAAAAACAAGCTTTTAATTTATTGATAATTACTCCACCCATGAAAACCTCTTTTCCCTCCAAAAATACAAGACACAATGTTCCCACCTTGGTGCTTCACCTCTCCGAAGTTTACCCAAGTTTGCTTAGTTAAATGCTTTAACTAACATGGGTATGTTTAGGACCAATTGTATATGAGTCCACACGACCATGCATTTCATTTACACACTATTCAACAAGACATTTGGGCATGGTGAGAGATGCTTATGAAATGTTCCCTCTTGTTACATAAAAGTTTAAAAGCTCCTTTTGTTGTTTAAAAGGTTCGATATATCATTCATTGAAAGGCTTTGTGAGTTATTTTGGTACATTTATGTTTTTACATGATTAGCTATATAGGGAAGGATGTGGAAATACCCAAAGGGATTATATGCTTTACCCAAGCTTACCCAAGGGTGCTTCACCTCTCCAAAGTTTACCCACGTTTGCTTAGTTAAATGCTTTAATGAACGTGGGTATGTTTAGGACCAATTGTATATGAGTCCACACGACCATGCATTTCATTTACACTATTCAACAAGACATTTGGGCATGGTGTGAGATGCTTATGAAATATTCCCTGTTGCTACATAAAAGTTTAAAAGCTCCTTTTGTTGTGTAAAAGGTTTGATATATCATTCATTGAAGGGCTTTGTGAGTTATTTTGAGTACGTTTATGTTTTTACATGATTAGCTATATAGGGAAGGATGTGGAAATAGCCGGGGATTATATTTAATCTTTTTGCAAAACAACACACTATTCAACAAGACATTTGGGCATGGTGCGAGATGCTTATGAAATATTCCCTCTTGCTACATAAAAGTGTAAGAGCTCCTTTTGTTGTTTAAAAGGTTTGATATATCATTCATTGAAGGGTTTTGTGAATTATTTTGGTACATTTATGTTTTTACATGATTAGTTATACGAGGGAAGGATGTGGAAATAGCCAAAGGGATTGTATTTAATCTTTTTGCAAAACAATTTCCCCTAAGCAAAGTGTTTTTTTCTAAGTGAGAGAGAAAGATGTATAATCTCCAATTTAAATACGATAAAAATGTGCCAAAGACTTGTTCTAGACATAATGCGTGCACGAGGAACTCAAAGATTGGTTTGAGCATTGAGAAAGGTGGTTAAACAAACCAGATGTAAGTCTATATACATAGATTATTTAGAACCGAGTTTTAGAGCAATTCTCGCAGAATCAAACTACAATTCATAACTAGGAGTCTAGAGTCAATTATCATTACGCCGTGAGACATTCTACAATGACATCCTAGGGGTGGTGGTGGGTTGTAATATTGTGTATTCACTTTTAATTCTGATTTTAAATTTGACGTCCATCGACCATCACTTAGAAGTCTTCATTTTTAAAGATTGTCAATTGAAAACTCATAATATCTTGGCAACAAAATGAATTTGGAGCCCTTTTTTAATGTACTTTTTTTCAAGCCTCACACATTACTAAATCTAGATTCACACCATTTGTCACAAGTCATTGAAAATATGTCCAAAAAGAAATGAATTTATTAATAATTATGGCATATGAAAAATCTAAAATAAAGACTTTGAAATTGATATATATATTTTAAATATATGTATTTAAGATATCTATACTAGTTTAAATGCTTCGTTTGTCCTCTTGCTTTTGAGGGCAACATAATGGTCAAGTGTATTTATCCTATAACCTCCCTTAATGGCCTACTTTATATAACCAAGGTGAGGGAAGTCTTTGTTGTGATCCCATGGCGATTTCTATTGGTGTGGTTGATGACCTCATGATCTATCATATGTTGGTGTGGTTGATGATCTCGAATAATGGGATGATCTTAGACGATACGATGTTGCTTATGTTGGGTCGTAATAAAAAAAACTCAAGGCAACAATTTTGTTCAAACCTCCTATCTAAGAAAATTAGGAAGAAAACTTCAAGGTGACATACAACAAGTCATTGCCCAAGTCTTCATGGAAGGGTTTTTGGGCCCTAACCCACAAAACCTAAGAAGCATCATTTTCAATAGCAACACTCTCATCCCATGTAACATAGAAGGCAATTCCTATTACACTAGTTACACCTCAAGTTTTTGTTATTGCTTTTATTCCTTATATCATGTTAGATGATGTAATTCCAATGATTAATACAATGAACCCAATTGTCCCAAAGTTTACTAAGTATTGTAGCTCGCTCTCCATAAATATGAAAGGCCCCATTAGTATAAGATCCTATTACACGAATTCATACCCCAAATTGTTGTAGGTCCCCTACTCCTTGTACATATTCCGAGGAACTCAATTCCAAAGATGTTGATTCCTTCCCCATGCTTATTGCTCCCACTCCAATTGTTAGTGCTCTCACAACACCTACAAACACAACCACCTACCATATTAGAGTGAGCCACCAACCATACTAGAGTGAGCTAACAACCATACTAGTGTGAAAAAGATAAAGGCCACACCTATTGTTAAATGTCAAGATTATCCACCATCATTCGCCTCTCTCACCACTTCATCCATTACTATACCATCTTTACCATTTGCACTCACAACATGAGCTATGCCACTTGGAATAACCATGCCACCATTGTTTAGAGACCGCTTTGTTTGTTCGATCTGTTATGGTCCCTGCGCCTAGCTCTCATTATTATAATTAGTTTGAGAAGATGCGGATAGAGAACCTCAAATTGGAAATGTGGACTTTGTTTCATAGAGTACCCAAAAACTGAAATGAGAAATGAACAAAGTACATGAGAATTCAACAGATAACCAAACACAAAGTCCATACAGGAGGGCAACCATTTGAGCTTCAAGAAGAAGAGAATGCATTCATCCCTTGTAAGAAAAGAAAAGAGGCTCAATTTAGGCATTTAGGAGGAAACCAAGTTAGGAATAGATTCATTAAACTAGTATGTCCAATATATGCGAATAAAGAATGACCTAATTCCCGTTTATGGGTAATCTAGACTAGGATAATGAGAGGGGCCATACTAAAGATGCACACAATAAGGTTATATGTTGCAAAAGATATGGAAATAATAGGTGATATTCCACACTCTATGAAAGATATAGGGTTTCAAAGGTTAGATTTAAGATAAGGGAGTCACGTCTAGCTAGGGCCCAATAATAGATTGATAATAACAAAGTTGTAACAAGATGGACATACTTATGCTAAGGTTGTAAACTCGGCTTAAAAGGATTGATAGGTTGTAAAGGATTATAAAGCCCAAAAGGTGGATTGTAAGGTAAGGATCGATAGATAATAATGCAATAGATTAAGAATATGCTACTCTACTCTAATCTATGCATGACCAATCAAACAATCAATCAAATATGAAATAACATAAAGGAAAAGAGAGGTTAGAGATACCTATATCTAAACACCATTAGCGCATTAACTCCCCTTAGGGTTAACAACACCTTATGAGAGAGTTGATATGGGGGATCACAAATGAATAAGAGAAGACCTAGATAAGCCACTTGTTAAAGACTCCAAAGGTTGGGCAAACCATAGTAAGTGCAACTCCTATGCTTGAGAATCCTAAGTACCCAATGTTCCAAGTGTAGACTCCAAAAGATAAGCAAGACTAACTTCAATACCTTTAAGACCTCAAAAGTAGATTGGTAAAGTGCCGAAAGACCGATTGAATGATTATGGGATAGAAAGAACACTTGAATTTCGTGTATGTATTGGGATCATGATCAAGCATTACAACTTCATTAATCGATGGTATTGATCGTGGTTGATATTACTAGATGTTATAAATGAAAGTTAGATGACATCGACAATGGTCACTACCATCAACTCTAGGTAATGCCTCATCAAAAATGTCCTAAAAGAAGTCTTGGGTGATGAAGGAAAATTTTTGAGCTATTGAAAGTAGATATGGAGGTGATTGTAAGAGGATAGTAAGGTGATGTCATAGGGAGATTGTAAAAGAAGACTATAAAGGTAAAAACATCGATGTCGTATAATGGAATGTACATCAAGGCCCTCTCATAAGTACTGTTTCAAGTAGTCCCATGTAACTATTTTTGGTTACCCTTGCTCCCAACAATATTCCTAAGAATACCATTCCAGAAAACCAAGGCGCCAATAGTGATCGTGAAGAGCAAAAGTTAATAAAAGTGTAAAATTAGGTATATATATGCCCCAATAGAAGATCATCTCCTATCACAAAAATGTACATGTGATGGTCTTCAGGAAAAGAAAATGCAACACCAAAATAAAAATGACCAATGAGAATGAACAATACATAAGTGATAAAAACATGAACTCAAATGAAGTATCCCTACTTGTATACTTACCTTCACATGAGTGTGTTCACATAGTGAGTCATCAAAATGTAGAAAGAGTTGTTATGGGAACCCAAGGAACATACAATTGAAAAGAAACACTACAAGATAGATTAGATAAATAAGAAATAAACCCTATGCTATGTGGGAGCTCATGGAAAGATGCTATAATTGTGTCAAATTAATAAGATAAATATGTCATAAATAGGTTGCGAGGTCCTAAGTAGGTTGTAAGATGATAAAAATCGAGTGTAAATAGGTAGAAATATGATAGGATAAATAGGGAATAAATTATGATATAAGGTGTAACCACAAACCGGGTAGGTAATCATGAGTCGGAAAATGGGTGGTTTTTGATATTTTTGAGAAAAATGTGTAGTATACCGTTGGATTAGTTTTGAGAATACGGCCGTAATGCTTCTTCCATAATAGAAATTGGCTTTACAACCGCAAAGATATCACGATTTTACAAAATTTGGAGATTGTGAGAGAAGGTTTGAAAATTTTGATTGAAATACTATACATAAAATTTCAAACTACTCATTGTCACTTTGTGCTTATTGATTTTAGACTTTAAATCTTTGAGAGTACCGAATTTGCCCAATCTTAGAGTCCATGGAGGTGGAAGATGTAGAGGTCGGGTTGTGATGCATTTAGATGTAGGTTTTATTTTTGATTAGGGAAATGGTAGCTAGGTGAAAAAAGTAAAAATAGGCCCCATTTGCCCCAGAGTGATTTAAAATGTAGACTAGGTCAAAATGTAGGTGGGTTTTGGAGCATTGAGACTTTTAATGTCATTATTGTAACCATTTTGATTTAAAATGAGAAAAAGGGTGTGTAGGCTCTTGAAAAACGGTATCGGCCATGGAAGGTTGGGTCAAATTACAGGAGGGTTGATGGCATTGTAATTTCTAGATTGGCCGATGTTGTTTTTCTACATGTCCGAGATCAGGGAAGAATTAGCATGGCCGATGCCATAGGGGTGGGAAGGATTTTTACAAGGTTTGATACCATATGGATTTGTTTTTATTGCTTAATTTTATGATTTAATTATGTTTTGATTGGTTTTTCAACCTTTTCTATGATTAAAATTGATGGGTGCATGTTGTTTTATGTTTTACAAATCCTTGATGAGTCCCACTCAAGAGTATATGGTTTGACAACCAAAAATATGGTACAATTACAACTTATGAGTTTTGGCTAGATTATGCATATGGTGTAGATCCTGTTGGATACAATTTTGGTGCAAAATTTTTATTGGGGCACGAGAATATTACACCAACACTATTAGACAATGGGATGGTGGGGAAGTGATAGAGATGATTTTTACACTAGAGGATGTGCATTCCAAATTGGGATTATGTTTCTAGGGGGCACACATGTTTTGTGATTTGCATAAGATGACAGAGAGAGAGGTTGGATTTGGCATAATAGGTGACAAGGTCATATGAGTATCACCATAGATTGCTCATTATTTTGTAATGTCCCCTTTTCCAATGCCCAAGGCCTAAGGGCCGTCGAGTCCAAACGTGGTCATACCCAAGGGGTGTGGACACTTTGGGAGCTATCGGGAAGGGATATTACGGTCCACATGGTTTTAATATCCACATTTTGCGTTTAGGGGTCACTTTTGGACCATGGCGACTTAAAAGGGAAAAAGTAACTTTAGATACTTTTATTTTATTGCACCCTCCATGGAATGAAATGCGCCTAGGGTTATTGGGGCTCGTTTTGCCAAGGAGAAGTATATAAGGAGCGGGGAGAGTAAGGAAAGGAACTTTTTGGCATACATTTTATTGACCCTTCACGTGCAACTGTTGTTTGCGCATCTACAACTTGTGGAGTCAAATCCCATAGGGACCCTAGCTTCGGTGGTGAGAGACTTGTCCCTAGCTAGTAGGGCATTCTTCGGTAGTGAGAGATCTACCCTAGTCTGTCATTTTTGGAGCCGCTTTCAGGGCTGTGTTACCGAGATATTATCAAAGGGTTCAGAGGAAGGGTTTTGAGGATTTTTGGGGGCATTTGGGGAGGATAATCAGAGGGCTTCCAGATCAGACTTATGGCAGCCATTTGGGCTGGGCTTAGCATCACTTTGAAGGTGCCTCCATTAGTTTCCAACCCCTTTCCAAGCAAGGCAACTTGTAGCCTTATTTGGAGGGTTTTCCAGTTGGTCCCCTTCAGATCTGAAGGTTGAAATGTCATTTCCTATACCTGTTAATGTTATTTCCAAAGACCCTTAATTTTTGCTCTTGTATTTGGAGAGTTACGAACCTCTGAAGTTTTCTAGTTGTCTAGGGCAC
This sequence comes from Taxus wallichiana var. yunnanensis, assembly GCA_018340775.1. Taxonomy (NCBI): domain Eukaryota; kingdom Viridiplantae; phylum Streptophyta; class Pinopsida; order Cupressales; family Taxaceae; genus Taxus; species Taxus wallichiana. Next base: position 576,603,804 of record CM031234.1, on the reverse strand, counting down.
GCTGTGCTTTTTCTGGCAGCATTTTAATTTGTGTAAAATTCCAAAAATAGTTTTATTATGTCCTTCATAATATTAGCAAGCCCTCTTTAAATTTTAAAGTAATTCGAGTGGATATTTTGGGAGATTTTAATTTTCTTTAGTCCACTGTCCTTATTGTAAAAATATGCAAAAATCAGTATTTTATTTGGCTGCAAATTTTCAATATTTTGTGCATTTTTAAGTAGTATCCCATAAGGGATATTTCAGTGGTATCAAAGCTGTTGTTCCTCCAGCCTGTGTGGGTTAAATATGGTAGTTTGGAAAGATCTCAATGTGGGTTTTATGTAGGAAATGCTCACCAACAAAAGCCACTAACCTTTATTTGAACCAGCTCACTCAGAATGTGAATCAAAGTAGATCTAGGGACAATAAGGAACATGGTGAGAACAATGATAAAGGGCGGCCAATAGAGGTGATTGATGAGGATTCTTGTTGGAGGAAATACCAATCTTTGAGTAGGGATTTCAAAGATAATATGTCATTTCCAGATTATTGCATGATGAAGATTGGTAAAGAAGCCCAAGCAAGGTCATCATATGCCGATACCTCGAATTACAAAAGAAATCATTTAAAGAAGAATCTTCTAGACAAAAAGGTATGATTTCCATTGAGAAAATAATTGTATTAGTGAAACTTTGCTTGTTAGAGAAATTATTCCACTCGGAGAAGAAATTTGCATATGCAAACAAGGAGGATGTAATGGAGACTCTTAAAATGTGTGAGGAATGGAATAATAGAGCTAGAGATGCTAGGTTGATAGCAACTCAAGCAAGACAACACTTACAAGAGTTCAAGGAAATGATGAGGGAAATTGATGCAAGGAAGTCTACACCCACGAAAGAATACTCTAGGGAGTAACTGGCACATGAGGAGGAGCCTCACATGGACACTTGTGTGGAATTGCACGATGTTGTAATATCCAAACTAACAACTCATGATAAGATGATTTATGAAGAATTTCAGCCCATTGTAGACCGAATGCTCGTGGATTTGTGGCGTAAAAGTCATGTCATTTTGGAGACCAAGCTTCACGAGGATACTCCAAGGGATGGTGTTTTGAGGGTTCTAAATCACCAATAGAAGGTGAACCTTTTGATGATATTCTTTATAAGGAGAGTCAATTCATCATGAAGACAAAGAGTGATGATCTTCTTTATGAGGAGATACAAGAGAAGCAAAGATGGAAGACCTTACATGATACAAGGGTTCATGGGCATTATAAGGTATGGGATCCTGGTAGTATGTGGCAATCATCCAAAACTATCAATTCTGATTTTAAAAACTTTGTGACTGATTTCATAAGCAAAAGAAGGAATTCAAATGTGTCTTGTGGGATTACAAGTGTTGGCAAGCATGATTTCTTCATTGGAGACTTCGGTGCAAAAAGGGAGAGTACCTCTCAAGGTACTAGCATTGGTTTTATGATTGCTAAAAAGGGTAAGAGAATATTTTTAATCATCTTTAGCCTGTTGGACTGTGTATAACAATAGTCATAATGAGAGGAGAAAATAACAATATGGGACAACATGGTCAAAGAGGTGAGAGTGGAAATTCAGGGTAGCGGCCTCCCCATTCTTCTGCCAGGCCCTTGGGGCTTCACGAACCTTCTTTCTTGAAGGATCCAGAAGTTTCATAGGTACAACAACCAATAGATATTTTGGATGAGGAGTCTTTTTGGGAGAGGTACCAGACCTTGAGAGAGGGCTTTTGTAACAACATGCCATTCCAAGAATATTGTAAAATGAAGATTGGCAGTAGACCCAAGAGAGATCATCAGATATAGGTACCAGAGTTATAGAGGAGATTGGGATAGATTTCCATTCCACACTTCGATGGGTCTAAGAAGTGTACTTGCCGTCTTGGGTTCAAAAGTTGAAGACATACTCCGACTTGAATCCTATGCGTGAGGAAGATGCAATTAAGTTTGCAATCTTACATCTTGAGGGAGACGCTCATGATTGGTGGCATCATGGGTTGATTACACAGGGACACATACACATTACTACTTATGCAGAGTTCACGTAGAGGCTGGTGAGTAGATTTGATAGGAGGGACCCTGATAGGTATTTCAGGGAGTGGACTCATTTGAGACAAACTAGTCCCCTGGATCAGTACATCACAGATTTTCAGAGATTATCAGTCATGGTACCTAATGTCACGGAGATGAGGTTGATTTCACTTGTTCATAGCAGGTTTGACAGATGCTCTCGCTGGGTTTGTGAAGGCATTTGAACCTTCTTCTTTGCACGAGGTTATTAGGAGAGCTCGGGACTTGGAGTTATCCACTCCAAAGTTGAGGGTTCCACCTCTGTTTAGCAAAGGGAACCTCCATCTGGATTAGATGAACTTTAGCAGAGGGAGCCTCCACCGAGGCAGGAGGTGGCTAAGAAGCCAATCATTTCCCGAGAGGACAGAGATGAGTTGAGGTGAAAGAAACTATGTTTCGATTTCCACACACCTTGGGTTCCAGGACATGATTGCAGAGGTAGAGGGAAGGCCCAATTCATTGAGGTCTTTGAGGAGAGTGAGGGTGATAGAGGTGAGGAGTTAGAGACTCGCGAGATGGATGATGGAGATGGGGTTGCGTTGGATAGTGCTTGATGTGGGGCAGGAGGAGGAGAATTTTCCTCGGAGATTATAGCCACATTGTCTAGCACTCGATGTACAAGGCATGTAGGATTAGAGGAGTTATGCAAGGTCAACGAGTTGGGGTACTCATTGATAGTGGGGCAACCCACAACTGTATTGATGCCTCATTGGTTGAGAGGTGAGGATTATAGACAAAGGATTTGGAGGGCCTCAACGGGGTTGTAGCCAATGGAGAGTCTATGAGGTGTACACGGCGGGTTCCCCAAGTGAGCATCACGATGGGTAATTATACAGTTACTGATGATTTTCACATCGTTGGTATGGGAGTGATCAACATAGTGCTGGGAGTGCAGTGGCTTCACTCTCTTGGTGAGTTTCGAACTAACTCTCAGATGATGGAGCTGAAGTTTAAATCTGAGGATAGGAATGTGATTTTGAGGGGATTATCTACATGAGGAGCACCTAGGGTGGTTACAGCCGAGGGGATGGAGAGGACATTCCGCATGGTGAGGAGTTTTATTATTGTGGATCAAGGCAGAGTATGATGGATGTGGATGTGACCAAAAATGTTGCACATGAGACAGTTACAAAGATTGGGGTTACAGGTTCAAATCATCTGAGTTTATCATTATGTTGGTTATCTAAGGGGTCGGTAAGCTGGAGATCTCATTTGCTTGTTAAGTACTCCAAGAACCGACACACTTGTGAGATTCTAGATGGTCACATACAGGATGACACCTACAGATTGGAGGATGAGATGATATTCTATCATGGCAGATTATACCTTGTGTCAGACTCAGGGTTGAGGATGGAGATATTGCGACATGTGCATTGTTCTTTCATGATCGGACACCTGAGCTGCAATGAGACCTACAGTTCATATCAGAGAGGTTCAGATGGCATGGGTTGAGGGAGGATATCCCCAACTTCATATAGGGATGTACGGTTTGTTGTTATAACAAATCGGAGCTTACAAGTTCATCATGTTCTGAGTCAACATGGGATAACACTCCTATGTATTTTACTGCTTCTAGGCACGGTGGACATTTCACGCATGTGCTAGATAGTGGAGGGATAAAGTTGACTCAATTACCTGGTTATTCAGTAGGTTATCACTCATCACAGGAGGTGAACTATGTGGAGTTGACATTGTCGGTTGACCATGTACTGGAATCTTGGGATTTTTCCCCCACGGGACACATTGAGATACATTATGAGGAGTTTTACTCTCACACCAATGTGGGTCATGTGGGAGAGTTGGCACACTTTGTGCATATACAGGTTATTTCACAGGTTGATCCAGGGAATTCTATAGGATTCAGAGTGGAATTTTGTACCCAGGAGTTGATCGGAGAGATAGTGATGAGTCCCAGGATGTGGGCATCAGAGTGGCAGGGATTGGATAGATTGGCAATCCCGATGTGGGTACCAGTGGAGAGTCGGTTTGGGTATCATTCTACTTCACGGACAACATTGCTCTCGATACAATATGGAGGTCATGATGACTACATGGGGTTTCCTGGTTACTTCGGATTACATCGATCCTTGGTTGATGGCAGGGGAGATGGAGAAACTTACGGCGTGGTTCAACTTCTGCAGCATGATAGGATAATGCTTGGGGTCAAGCATTTCTCGGGAAGGGAGGATTGTAATGTCCCCTTTTCCAACGCCCAAGGCCTAAGGGCTAGGTCGAGTCCAAACCGTGGTCATACCCAAGGGGCTATGGATGTTGGGAGCTATTGGGAAGGGATATTATAGTCCACGTGGTTCTAATATCCACGTTTTGTGTTTGGGGGTCACTTTTGGACCATGGCGACTAAAAAGGGAAAAATTAACTTTAGTTACTTTTATTTTATTGGCCCCTCCATGGAATGAAATGTGCCTAGGGTTATTGGGGCTCGTTTTCCGAGGAGAAGTATATAAGGAGCGGGGAGAGTAAGGAAAGGAAATTTTTGGCATACATTTTATCGACCCTTCACGTGTAACTACTATTTGCGCATCTATATAGCTTGTGGAGTCAAATCCCACAGGGACCCTAGCTTCGGTGGTGAGAGACCCGTCCCTAGCTAGTAGGGCATTCTTCAGTAGTGAGAGATCTACCCTAGTCTGTCATTTTGGAGCCGCTTTCAAGGTGTGTTATCGAGATATTATCGAGGGTTCAAAGGAAGGGTTTTGATGATTTTTGGGGGCATTTGGAAAGGATAATCGAGGGGCTTCGGATCAGACTTATGACAACCATTTGGGTTGGGATTAACATCACTTTGAAGGCGCCTCCATCAGTTTCCAACCCCTTTCCAAGCGAGGTGACTTACAACCTTATTTGGAGGGTTTTCTAGTTGGTCCCCTTCAGATTTGAAGGTTGAAATGTCATTTCCTATACCTGTTAATGTTATTTCCAAAGACCCTTAATTTTTTCTCTTGTATTTGGAGAGTTACGAACCTCTGAAGTTTTCCAACTGTCTAGGGCACGCTATGCTTTTTCTGGCAGCATTTTAATTTGTGTAAAATTCCAAAAAATAGTTTTATTATGTCCTTCATAATATTAGCAAGCCCTCTTTAAATTTTAAAGTAATTTGAGGATATTTTGGGAGATTTTAATTTTCTTTAGTCTCGTAGTCCTTATTGTAAAAATCTGCAAAAATCGGTATTTTATTTGGCTGCAAATTTTCAATAGTTTGTACAATTTTAAGTAGTATCCCATTAGGGATATTTCATATTTGGATCAATACAATTTATGTTTCACAAATTCCAAATATTTAGAAGGCCATTAGATGTATCATTGTGATAAATATCTTGTGTCATAAGTTGGATGGAGGAGTTCCATTGTTTGTATTGGTAGCATGTAGGAAGTCCTTAGAGCAAGGTACATAGTTCATTTGGGGCTCAATGATATGGGTACAATTGACACATGATTTCTACATGTTATAGGTCAGGAGGCGGAGGGACTGCCCAGAACCCATCATACTGTTGGAATCATGGATATATGAGCACTTTTTGATGTACATGTTTCTATGGACACCACTCCCGATAGAAATGGATACTTCAAGGATGCTATAATGGGAGAGGGGAGAGGCTATGAGAACCAAAGTAGAAACCTTGATCTTCATACAATGCAATGTGATCATGTAGTATGGAGATTGTATATGGGACCAATGGATGCATGGCCCTCATGGCCAACAACATAAGCAACATAAGATGTAATATAGATTGTATATCACTACCTTTGGCGGTAGAGATGTAACTAGTGGAGTACTGTCATGATAGTTTGGGAGGCCTCACCTTATTATACCATCCTTATTCCCATCGTATATGACCTTATGTACTAGGGATCCTAAACAAAGAACGAGTGAGAGACCAAATGATGTCATTTCACCATTAAGGCCACACTAAGTGAGGTTAGTTCCTCGAGAGGCAACAATGAAAGATGGAAAAAGACTAATAAGGTAGGTACATATTACGAGAGATGGGGTACAACCTTGAGAGGGATGCCTTAAGTTAGGAGGAGTAGAGGACCCGAGGATGTGATCGCGAGTGAAGATTGCAATAGCTAGGAGGAGGCTATATTTCTCTTACAAGCATCAATATTAGGGACATTCTTTCTAGGGATCCAACGAGAGTGGCCCGAGAATAGAGGCATGCATCGATGATAGTGGTGTGAAGAGATAAATGGAAGCATTTAGTGGTTGTGAGACTGCAATAAGATGACAATGATGAAGTCATACTAGGCGTGCGGGTGGATGGGATGGTCGTGGAGGATTCCTAAGACATCAAGGTATGATTATGTGAATGTTGCATTTAATTATTTCATTTCCTAGAGTAGAGTAGAGATGTATGTTAGGAACTAGGATGATTATATAAGTTGTATGTGTTTTAATGTGTAATTTTTGTAGACAAACCTAATGTTAATTGGAGAGAATTAATAAATAACTAACATCATGATATTTTGGACATACTCCTTTGGAGGAGAGACATGAGATTAATGTCGATTTGGTGGCACACTTGATGAGGGAGTACATAGGATAATTTTGCTTATAGGAGAGGTGTTGTGGGAGATAGAGCGAAAAAAAGGCACTTGTGGCGACATAGTAAGGAGATATGGGGCCTTGTTGTGCATGCTCGAGAATACCCAAAGAGAATCAACCATAGAGTAGACCGGAGATCAACAAATGCCTACACCACTTTGTTGATAGGTAGTAGCATGATGCATATAGTAAGATTGGAGATTCAAGTGGCTCGTATAAGAGGAAAAGCCACAAGATATCAATCCAAAGTGTCATCCTTATCTTTCTCTATTCAAGAAGGAATTCAAACCTTGTTTGATCATAGTGCAACATCTTCTCCTTTTAGGGGTAAAGGATGTGTATGACAGATGGAAGATCGTATATGAATGTATTATGTACCCATTTTTGAAACATTAGATATATGTACATACATACATACATACATACATACATACATACATGCATATATGCATACATGCATACATACATATATATATGTATATGTATATAATTCTTCTTGTAATTTGATTTGAGAGAGAATTCACTCTCGTTTTAGTTTTACTTAATGTCCTGGATTCCTCCTCTCCCCACATAGAAGTCGAATATAATGTAATATGGTTGTTATATAAATTAACAAAATTTATACGAAAGTCCCCTTCAAAAGTAAGTAGGTCATCGCCATATCTCCCATATCTCTCTATAGGGAGGATGCCTTGCAAGAATGTGCCTTCCCCGTGAAAGAAAGGGAGAGGGAGTCGGTCAGCGCTCTTCCCTCTACCTATCGTTTCCCCATATAGAGTGAGAGTGAAGAGTGAGAACTATATAAAGATCTAGATAGAGAACTAGAACTAGATAATCTCATTCGAGTGAGATATAGAACTATCTAGATATGGGGCCCGACCCGCATGGCACCCTCGGGCACCTACCCGATCTCGATCTCGGGCCATCTCTATATACTAGCCATATATCTATAGAGAGGGTTGGGGGAGGGCGGCCCCCCTATCTATATATGGCAGTTGGGGCCCATATAGATCTATGTCGGGCCGATAGGAACCCCCATGGTATTGGGATCCATTACAGAGAAGTTCCCCATTGCTGTTCGTACGGAAATCACTTCCTCCCCCACTCATAATGGTAATGCGGGAGGCTTCCTCTCACTCATCATTTGATCGAGAATCGAGCCATGTTCCTTTGACATGGTCGGTGCACTGAGATATTCATTCGCATACATATATATATGTGTGTGTGTGTGTGTATGTATGTATGTATGTATGTATGTATATGTGTGTGTGCGTGTGTGCGCGTGTGTGTGTGCGCGCACACACACTCATTGTATACATGTATTATGTGATTGTGTGTTGGATGTATTGTAGGTTTTAAATTTACTTATGTTTTACATATGGTTTCATTTATATATTTACACAAATGTGGATAAGAAAACAAAAATACAAAACATAAAATATATGGTAAAATGGACATATAATGAAATAGATAGATAAAATTGTAAATTAGCATATGTGCTAATAGACCTTAGGTAGAAATGATACTTGATAAAATCTAATAAAGTAATCAAAGAGATAAAAAGACACAAAAATGAGTGTAAGACACCAAATAACATCTAAGAGAGATCAAAGCAATTACAAGGCATGGTAATGATTGCAAGACACCTAGTAATATTTAAGAAAGTAATAAAATAAATTAAAAGATTTGTAAGTAAGGTTATAATAAATATCAAATGAAATATAAGACATGGGAAAAGAAAACATAAGATATGTGAAAAAGGGTGATATTAAATATCAAATGTAATCTAAGTTAAGGACAAATAAAACATAAGACATGATAAAAATGAATAGGATCACAATCAATGCTTGCATTGGATTTCTCAAGAGATAAAACACTACCATCTAATGTCATGACTAGGATGAGTAAAAATGAGGTGGATGCAAAAGGATAAATATTTGTGAGGAAGTCCCAATGGGATTATAATCGTACTCACAAGTCTATGGCAAAGGTTTCGAGGTTGTAAACATATAGTAATGTGTAGTAATAGATAAAAGGATGTGAATGGAAAAACTTATGGACAACTAGTGATAATATTCATCAAGGGGAATAAAGGGGTGATCTAGAAAGAGGAAAACATAAGGTGCCACACTAGTGATACAAGATCCTTAGCAAAGATGAGACTCTATCAAAATGATATGACTAAATGTTTCTTCATCTAGGTAAGAAGGAACTCGAGTAGGTAGGTTCAACTTAGGACAACTAGTAAAGTATAAATATATATTGTAAGTTGGATATGATATTTTATGATAATATATGATGTATCCTATCTTCCCACAATGTTTTCCATGTTCCTCAAGAGATCACTTAAGTATACATGGGCCTACCATAAGGATTAGGTACTGTCATGAAAAGGGAGGGACATTGAATGATAGATATGTGGCCTCCTTCCTTAGTAAAAAAAACCACAACTCCTCAAAGGACCTCAAGCTTTGTAACAAGGCCAACTGTGGAATTTGCGCTTTCAACTAGGACATTATATCACATTTTTTTGTTGCATTTTACTTGATTTTTATTTGATAATTGGACTTTATCTTATCTTTTAATTTTTCTATTAATCCTTCGTATGCATTCGAAGGCTGATCTAATTGATATGAAACATGATTAGCATAAAAGAGCTTACACCTAATCTCTAGAAAGGATAACCTAGAAACCATGATGCTTAGGTACCTCTAGACCTACCCTAAGGAAAGAGTGTGATCTAATCTTCAATGTGTGTCTCAAGTGAGAACATGAGGGTGATAAGTAAATCCACAAGGATATAAGAATGATACAATAATGAAGAAAGTTGATAACTAATCATAAAGATATATACAAGGTGTTTCATTTGGGATGAAGGCTAAAAGAATGAACTAGTAGGTATAGGAATTTTAAATCACTAGAGATGTCAAGATATATAAATGTAAACCTATGATAGGTGCATCAAAAACATAAAGGGTGATAGTATTCAAGTGAAATATAATATCATAAAATGGATAAATAACATACCAAAGGATCAAGTGAGAAATAAATGATAGAAATAAACCAAAAGGATGTCGCAAGGAGTTTGTAAATTATGAAATGTATAAGATCATACATGGATAAACAATATACTAAAAGATTAACGAAGACAAAAATATTAAAGTAAATCTATAGGATGTCACAAGGAATATGTAAATCATAGATAAACAACGTACTCAAAAGATCAACTAATACAAAACTAGTGAAAATTAAATCCAAAGGATGTCATGAGAGCATCTGTAAATTGTAACTAGGATGTAAAGGGGTATTCAACATTTTAAAACTAACTAGCCTATGTAATAAGTGGATAATTTAGGATTTTAAGGAGTAGTTGAGAGTGTCAAAATAATAATAGCGTACTAAAATCTGGATTTTAAGGGATATCTACAATATTGGATGAATTGACCTTTTCTAAACTATGGATGTAATGGGTAGTTCAAACATCATATTAACCGACCGATCTAAACTAGAGATTTCAACTTAGGAGTGTAATAAGTAAATACAAAAAGTAAAATAAATGAAAATAAAAGATTGTATGTGACAAGTGATCAAGGTCAAAAAGGGCATGCGAGTAGTTGAACATGTTTTTGATAACCTCACGAACTTATGCTAAATGTCATAACACATGTGAGTCATAGTGTATTCAATGTAGTCAAAGACAAGGGATGCCTTTTGATGGATCTCATAGTGTGTGACCATCATAGATTCCTCCCATCTTCGAAATATGAGATAGGATCTCTTACGCATGTCCATCATATAGGGTGGGATGATATGGATGAAAGGAGGGATATCCACCCGAGGAGGATGAAAGTGGGGATGAGGTGCCTTATCTAGTATAAAGGGTGTGTGTGTGTGTGTGTGTGTGTGTGTGTGTGTGTGTGTGTGTGTGTGTGTGTGTGTGTGTGTGTGTGTGTGTGTGTGTGTGTGTGTGTGTGTGTGTGTGTGTGTGTGTGTGTAGATGAGTGGTTCATAGGAGGGAGGGTGGGAGTAGGAAGTATGGGTAAAGTAGGGGAAATTAAACTATTGGCTTGAGGTGGAGGAGAGGGAAATTGATGTAACTTATGTTGTTGTTTCTAGAGTACAAAAATTTTGACAGTGAATGAGAGACAACGCCATGATGAGAAAAAAGTGTTTAGAAGAGGGAGTAGGAAGGGATAGTTGCTACTTTAGTTCCTCATGAAATTTTGCTTCCAATTTATTCATGTGTCACTGATAAGCTTGACAGTTATTTTTATCATGCCCTAATGCCTCATGCTATGTGAAATATGGCATAAAATCATTTCATGAACATGCGGTCATTATGACTTGAGGTTTGATGTAGGTATATAAGAAGGTGAGGGAGAATCAAGGATACTAGGGCTAACTAAAGGATCCAAGGTGTGTTGTGGCTCTAACTCTGGGTCATAAGGAGGGTAAATAAAAGACAAGCTTTGGTAGATGAACCACTAATGATTGTGGTTCAAACTTTAGTTTCTCAATAGAGATGTGGAAGTAGTAGGATTTTGGAATGCTTGATCGGACTCACTGCCTCCTCGACGAGTAAATCATCATTTTTTTCCTCATAAATTTTGGGAGGCGGAATATTGATATTGACTATAATCATATCAATGTTATAACTAAATGAAAATTGTAGGGATTTTGGAGAAGATGAAGAATCAAAAGTATCAAGAGGGGAATATAATGATTTCTTGTGTTAAAGGACTTCGCATTTTTAGCTTGGGTGTAGCCAAATAATAATGGGTCATGAAGTGAATATTTATCGTCATACGAGGGAGTGGTGATATCAATGTTAATTGATTCAATGATCATTTCACTAGGTGGTGAAGTGGGTAAATACTTGGAAGGAGGAGAAGAAGAAGAGATAGTGATGGTGATTTCATTAATCATCTAATTGTGAAAATGAATTCACAAAGATTAAGGAAACTGAGCAATGATAGAATCAATAAGGTTAGAAGTGTTAATCTTAAGACTAATTTCATTACCTTCATCATCATCTAATTTGAGGAGATTAGGTGGGACATTCTCAAAAATCTTAGGGTGCCCATTATATCCTCAAAGGGAATCGACAGGGTAGTTGAAGTGTTGATACTTTTGAAATGGGACACAAGGAAGTTCCTTAAGAGTAGGGATCTTATAAACACCATGTTTATGAAAGTATTCAAAATTCACAAGTTCATGTCATGTTGAATATTAATTACATATCATAGATAGGGAAACTTAATGCATTGACAAGTGGATGAGGTGATTGCGCACATTCGAAGTGTCCATGGTCGGCCAAGAACAATGTTATATGAAATATTAAATTTTAAAATCATAACTTTCACTCTAACAATATGAGTAGGCATGATGATAGTTATCCAAATGTATTCCATGAGGGTGATTTAAGCTTTAAAAATAGGTTAAGGGGGTATATCCCTAATCTGATAATAATAACATTGGAATTGAGAGAGGATGCACATTTAGATTATTAAATCCATGTTTAACCTTCATATTTGAAAGTACAAGAAAATGATTAAGAGATTGATTTCAATTAAAGAACATAATAACTATAGAAATGGAAACGAGGATACAATACTTACCCTTTCTACATGTTTCTAGGATGATATGGATATGAAAATGGAGGAAAATGCTGAAAATATATTGTACTTGATTCTTCTATGAAATTGCCCTCTGGAAAAAATAGTGAAGCAGGTAAATAACAACAAAAACTATCCAAAGCTGCATGGACTTATAGTACTCATAAAAATGGTTTGTGACTATTCAACCACTTGCATTTTCTGATTGCGCTTTTCTAAGTGTAATTTGGGATATGAAAGATGTGTGCGAGTTTCCAAAATGATTCATCTTTGCTTGAAACCTTAGCTTCCTTTAAATACATGTAAAAAAGGGGTTAATAGTTTGGATTGTAACACCCATGTACCACCTACGTAACACTACTCGAAAGAGGCATCAAACCCACATAATTCTTTGCCTATTCAAAGTGAAATTGTGATGAGGCAACTAGAATTTAACCATTAAACACTTGATAATTATTTCTTTGAATTGGATTTATATGCTTTTAACATGGCTTGGAATGGTATTGGCTTGATTTAAAGTGCTTCAAACTTTCTTCTACGGTACTCCTATTATGCGATCCTACAATAGGGAAGAATATGGAAACCGTGCTTGATTTTTGGAGAGATAGACCAAGTGTAATCTTGTAAATTCCTATTAATTAAACGAGTGCCATTTTTTTATATTTATAGGAATCCATACGTAATATTTTATAATGATGCCTACCTGGGGAAAAATATGCCCATTTGAAATTTTGACTGTTAGAGGGACTGGATAGGATTGAACAAAAGGACATGATCAACTAGTCGATTGTGTCCCCTGTTGGACATTTATGTCTAGGGGCGAAAGAATAATTGATTTTATGTATAGGTATACATAGGAGAAAAAAGTGCTTTTACTAACAAATGTGTTTTTATAGGTGTTTGCTTCAACAAAATGGGGGATCACAAGCCTTATATTATCTTAATATAGTGTGTTTAAGGTATGTTTGTGCGCATGAAGTCATCTATAAAGGATGTCATTCAAAAATAGCATTATTAAGTGCCAAATACCATATTTATGTGTTTATAGGGGAATATTTCTTTGTTCATACCATTGACACATGTTGTAAGTATATTTTAGATTATCAATAGAATATCCTAGGGATTTGATGAATTCCAAATATCGACACATGTTCCCAAACCCTTGTCTATAATAGCTCTATTAACTTACATGGTTCCATTCTTGATATAAATTAAGGGAGAAGGATCATCTTATTAGAAGATCATGTTGTTCGGGATCATACATTTGACAGGAAGTGAAGAGATATAGATCTACCCATGGTTAGATCACTTTGAATTGAAATCTCTTCACATTGTTGAAGTATAACATCATCCAAACCATATAAGAGGGAATCTTACCCTAATGATGGTGGTGAGGGTGTATTCATTTCAATTATGGATTTCATGAGTTGACTGTGATTTTTAGGAGAAGTTTTGATTAATTCAAAGAATAGGAATTATTGTGGTAGGTTTGAGAGTTTCATGATTGAATCCTAATCTTCCAAGCTAGATGTTGAGATATTGGGTTAGACTTGGCGGGTCTTAGTCTAATTCGATCTTAAGGGGACGAGAGTTCACATTTGATGAGTTTTATTATCTTTTACGTAATTGGACTTTATTGGTTGTGCAAGATGCATACCAACCAACACATTAAGGGATGAAATATTCCCCATTAGAAAACATCAGCCCCATTGCTTGGGATGATTGATGATATTTGATTTAAAGAGATTTTTTCGTAATTATTAATTTTTGTAAGATGATTTTATGAGAGTCTGAATTATAGGGCAGCTTTGAGTTGTCCTATAGGTTTGGAAATGAGGAGTGGAAAATGTGGTATTGCTAATGGAAATCACATGTATTATGCCATTCATGTTAGCCACACTCTCTATAGATTTTAAGTTGGGATTGAAAGTTGTTTCGTAGTGTTAGCGAAAGAAGAGGTTTGATGTTTCTCATGTTTAGGACGAGGAGATGCCTCAATCTTGGAATTAATAGACAAGGGGTCGATAAAGACTTTAACGTGCTCACTTTGGATTGATACATGACATTGTGATGCTCATGATTTTGAGTATGGTCATGGGAAAAAAATTCCTCAAGTCTCTTATAGACCATACCCTCATGATTGAAGTTGGCACCAAGAAAGAAAATATAGGCGAAAGCACAAAGAGATTTGTGATTCTCAAGTGAATGACCCAAATTAGTGTGCCACCAACAAATAAGCTTCTCAATATCCCATGGGGAGTGGAGCAAGAGGCCTTGACAAACATTTGATGATGCCTAGGGAGATTTTGCCTCAACTCTTCCATGGAGAGAGGTTGATAACAATTAAAGTCGTAGGAAGAAGAGGGATAAGGGAAATTACTTCCATTAGATCTAGGAGGGGAAAAATCAACATTTTGGATAGTATTTTGGAAAGTATTGCTAGGAGTATGAGGGTTTGAGACTACGTCATATGTAGCATTATGATTTTGAGGTCTCATTATAACGTTGATGTTCTTATGATCCTAAGATTGAGGTTGATATTATCTTTCTAAAGGATTCTAAAAAGTATGGATAAGATAGTATTTCACTTATCCTTCTTAATGGCATCCTCCACCGTGATACTAGAAAATGACCTAACCTTGTATTGAAAGTGAGGTTCTAAAGCATTGTGAATATATTATTAAGAGTGTCACCAGAAAATGTGTTCTTGGTTTTGTTACAAATATTTTTCCATTGTTTCATGAAGGTTTGGATAGTTTCATTTTCACTGTTTACAATTGATGAATATGTTTAATTTTTTCTCAAGTAGATCTTAAGAATGTAACCCTTTGAGTAACAAATTTTACCCCTTAAGTTCGATAATAGAGCTAGTTGGAAGAGTATGAAAGTTATATTTGATCTAGTCTTTGTAGACATTGCCAAAGGCCTTAATGTGAAGTATGGGGTTACTAGACCCGTTTTGAGTAAGAGAAGGGGAAATACTTATGATATCCATAATGGCTATATAGGAAGACACGATTCCTTTTGAATAGATTGGAGCACCTTATTAGCTATAGGAGGTTGCAAAATTAGAATCCAATTGGGGGATACTAGAGGAAGTGGAGGAAGTCATTAATTAGGCACACCCTATTGAATTTTTTGAGGTGTATTATACATGCAAGCAAGGTTTACATTCATTTGAAGGAAGTAGTTATTAGTGGCATCTTTTTGTTGAATTTTTTGGTTAATGGGTTGGGTTAGATCATCTGTAGGATGATTTTGAGGAGGATTGGTTTGTGTGGGTGCATTTTTAGTAGCACCCACCAGCTAAGAATTTTTTTATATCCCTCCATACATGCTTGAATGACTTTAGGAGGTTGTTCGGGTAAGTCGAGCAATCTAAGATAAATTCTTACATATCGACAATATAGACATATTTTGTGTCTTGTTGCTATTGTTCGAATTTATCTTCTTAGAGATTATTGGCGATCGATATAATATTCCTTATATTATTTACAATTTGGATTAAATTTTTGACATTAATAGCCATCATGTTGCAATCAAGGTAGAAAGGAGTTGGTTTATGAGAAGAAACCTAATTGTTGGTTTGAAAATCATCATTTTGATACTTAAAAAGATTATTCATCGTGGAATATTGTAGGAAAGATTGAGAAAGATATAGGAATGTTTTGAAAGGATGAGATGGATTTTGAAAAGTAATATATAAAATAATGAAATATAAACATGAAGAATACTCAATTAAAAGAGAGTAAGATTCACATCGGGTTCACCAGAGTGTATGCAAATAAAGAATGACCTAATAGAATGTCTTGTCTCTGGGTAATCTATACTAGGATAGTGAGAGGGGCCATATTAAAGATGCACACATTTAGGTTGTAGGTTGTAAAATACATGGAACTAGTGGGTACTAGTCCATAAACTATAAAAGATATAATGTTCCAAAGCCCAAATCTAGAATAGGGGCTGATATATACCTAGTACCAATAAAAATTGATAATTACATGGTTATAACAAGTCGAGAGATAGTTATCCTAGTGTTGTATGATCGGGTTATAAAGATTTATAGGTTATAAAGACGAAAAGGTATATTTTAAGGTAAAGACCGATTGGTGATAATGAAATAGATTACAAATATGATAATTTATTCTAATATATGTATGAAAAATCAAACAATCAATCAAATATGAAATAACATGAAAGAAAAGAGCGGTTAAAGGTACTTAAATGTATGTAGAAACTATTGGCGTATTAACTTCCCCTAGGGTTAGAAATACCTTATGAGACCTTGTAGGCGGGGGGATCAAAAATGAATAAGAGAAGACCTAGATAAGCCACCCGCTAAAGACTCCAAAATTTGGGAAGAGCATATTAAGTTCAAATCACGTGCTTGGGAATCTTAAGTACCAAATTCTCCAAGTGTAAACTCCAAAAGATAAGCAAGACTAACTCCAAGACCTTTAAAACCTCAAGGAAAGCTTAGCAGAGTACCGAAGATTAAATGAATGATGACGATGTGATGGAAAGAGAACTCAAATGCCTTGTATATATAGGGAGCGTGGTTGGGCATTATAATTTATGTTAGTCAAAAATATTGACTGTGGTCGATGCGATCGGCTATTCGAATGAAATTTGGATGGCATTGACCTAATCGATATCATTTGCTCTATGTAATGCCTCGTTAAAGGGATATTAAAGTGTAGACACTAAATCACACACTTTGGGTACATTTCTAGGTCCTAATCACATACTATTATTCATATGATTCCTAAGTGAGAAAACTAGCAATTAACAATTGTCTTTGGCCTTTTTGTCTTTGTTCATGTCTTCTTTTTGGCCTCTTACACCCTACAACCCAGATCGATGCTTCACTGTTTCATATTTTATCACTCTGACACCAGCGTCCAGACAGGACATCGGCGCCTTTAGTGCCCCCAACATCTTTGTATCTTGCTCACCTCTTTTGGGCCTCTTTTATCTTTTGGGCATCTTGTTTTCTTATGGGTTGGCCTTTTAGTTGTTAATTGTGAAATTCAACCAAGGGAATCATATAAATATAAAGCTATGTGACCATAATAAAGGACCAAGCTCTAAGAATATATTACTATCACCTAAGGTTGCATCCAAAGGCATTTCAAGAGCATCAAAACATCCATCTAGCACTCATTCAAGGGAAAAGGGACAACTAATTTTGCATACACGCATAGGAGGGGAAGTTCATTTTGACATCCATGCATCTATCTATATTGCTACATCTAGCTATTTCTTGTTATTCAAGTGCGTCTGGCATAAAAGCCACCTAGGGCATGATTCTTCACTCACACATGCAAAACTACATGGATTTTGAGATGTAGTGCGGTGCTCGATCGTAAGTTAACTATGTCGGGTGACCTCAGGTCTGTCGACTCCCCATTTTCATCTTTTTCTTTTTAGGATTTGATATGTTTTGGGGTTTTGCGGTGCTCTTTCTCTTTGCAGTTACAGTAAATTCCGCGGACATAGTGCAACACATAGGTGATCAACAATGAGGGTTAGCAACATTGAGCGACACGAAAAATTAGTTTCCGAACAATTTCGCGAGTCATGGGTGCCCAACCAGAGGTCTACAATGCCCAAGCGCCACCGACTGATCTAGACACCCCAGGTCCCAACATTTCCAATAGGTCTACAATTTTATGGGTTCAGTTGCGACAATCCCTCCTCTGTTTCACCATTTTTCTAGCTCGGTACATCTTCAAGATTATTGTGAAATCAACTAAGTCTCTTATTCCATCTCTTGCACTTAGGGTTTCAAGTTTCTATTTGTTTATTGCTTAAGTCAGATTTGTAATTTATTTCTTATCTATTGCGTTGTGACTCTGCAATTAGTATTTTACAAATTCCTATATTTGTTAAATCATTTAGTGAACCCATCACTCGAATTCCACCTTCTTTTAGGGTTTTCTTCTTATGCCCATTACCCGTAGTGGTCATTTTGGGTCTTTTGAGAAAATAGAGCTTCCTCCATCTTCCCGTAGGGTTTCTAAATCAATGGTTGAATCTGATAACCCCTTTTCCAACTCTCAAAATGTTCCTCTTAATGACATTGAAACATCTGATAGTGAAAAATCATATGATGAAGACACCAACATTGATCAAGAGCAATTAGACAAGCTTACCAATTTTCGTCAAGCTTTGCATGACAATCCCGCCCATCTTCTACATATTCTTCATGCCTTGATTGTTGCTAAAAACTCTCGTGATGCTGCTTCGGCACCCCTTGTTGGTTCTTCCTCGGCTTCCATGGCCTCCACTCAACCCCTTCATATTCATGCTTCCATTCCCACTACTACCACTCCGATCATGCAACCTAATGCTTCTACTACACAACTTGGCTCTTCTTCAAATAATCCTGATTTAACTTCTTTATATCAGGATTTGCAAACTCAAATTCATCAACTTCAAATAACCACCTCTTGTGCATCTCCATCTCTTAATTCCACTTTACTCCTTCACACTCCTTTTGCACCCACCATTTTCACTTATCCACTTCCTCCAAATTTCGTCACCCCTAAGTTGCCCATCTTCAAAGGCCATGGTGACCCTCAAGAGCATCTCTGAGCATTTCATGTGGCATGTCTAGACTATGCAGATGATTACACATTATTAGCAAATCTCTTTCCTAGAAGTCTCCAAGACTATGCAATGCATTGGTTCTACGATATACCTATTCAATAACATCATTCACACATTTAGCCGATGTTTTCTCACTCACTTCTCTATTAATATCACCTCTAAGATATCTTATGCTCAACTCACACAAATTAAACAAGGATATAATGAGAATCTAGCGGACTATGTCTTATGATATACGAACAACTTAGCTAATTTGTCTAATGTGCTAGCAAACTCTAAATTGCAATATCTTTTCATAAATAGTATTTTGTCTCCATTACAAGAAAGTGTCATCTTTGAGACATCTCCTTCATTCGATCATCTATGTCATACTCTTAAATTACGCGAAGGAAAACTTCTCTCTATGGGCAAGATTAAGTATCATGAGTAGAATTCACCTTCGATTCGTTTTCAAAGCAAATCTAATTTCAAGCCATCTACTAAACCAGTTGAAGCCAAAACAACTATTAAAAGCTTCATGGTAGCCTCCGAGCGTACATTTACAAAACTTCCTATTGCACCACATCGTCTATTACCACAACTTGTTGATGAATTTTATTACGCTTCCTCCATTTAATTTGGGTCCATCTCGACCTAAAGGTCGCAATTACAATGAAAATTTTAAATGTGATTATCATCAATGCATTGGGAATTCTACAGATCGATGTTTCAAACTTCGCAATCTTATTCAAGATCTCATCGATAATAATGCAATTGAGCTTCCTGAGCCTACGACATCTATGTCGGTCAATGAAAATCACAAGCTCAAGATATTCAACAATCCTCTTCCTAAACATGACAAGCAAGCGATTGATTCTTCATCTAATCATACATATCATGCAGTGCCTCCTCCTTCATCAAGGCTCTTGATTTTCTAGTTGCTCACGTTGATGCTTCCCCACTTCTCATTGCATTCTCTAATCATGAATATGATGCCACATTCTTTTCTCGATACATTACATATCAATGCTTCTATCATATCTTATGCTATTAACAATACCATGATCATCTCGTTGTCTCCTCTTTGTGTGTGTTCTATTGCGCTCCTTGTTGCTATTGATTTTCTGCTCTCGCAAATTTCATATCTAGTGCCTAAATCATACGACTATGTCAAGCTTTTAGTCACAGTTGGTCCTCTTACCATGCTTGTACCATATCTTGTGGCACCTTCCATCAAAGGTTGTGACATGTTCTTAGGTATTCCTTGGCTCCGTGCTACTCAAGTTATCATTTCCATGAATCACTTGTGTCTAAAGTTCATTCACAACGAGCAAGTCATTACTATCAACGGTATTCTACCATGCACACCGTGGCCGCAACCTCCTCTCGAGGTTGCCATTGCACTCGCTAGAGCATCTACGTCCCCTGAACCTCTAAAATCTAAAGCGCAATCTGTTCATCTCTCATGTTCCCACGCGATCTACTCGGTTTCATCGGTCTACTAGTCTGTCTCATCAACCTAGGTCCACTACTCAGATGAATCCTTCACATAGGCATACATCACCCCCATGGTCTCCTTCACATAGTTGCACACCACTTCCTAAGTCTCATGCACATAGGTCTCATTCACCGATACATCATCGGTCTCATACATCATCGATCTCAAAGCATGGTCACACATCTTTATCTCCACAAGCATCGGGTGGAGGACCCTTACCCTTCACTTTCAATGGATATTATACTTACCACCATACACTTGGGGGCATCATGTTTACTCTCCCCACTTCTAGCATTCTCAGGTGTTTCACATTTCTTTGCATCTAGTCTTTCGCATGCATCTTACACTTGTATCGCCATTTTCCTATGACACATTCTTGTGCTAAGGTTCACACTTGACTATTGAGGGCATACTATATTCATGAACCTCACATCATACACGCGGCACATTTCACACTTGGCGCATTCATGACACATCTTTCTAGCATCACATTCACGCATATCACACTACCCGATGACGTACTCTAGCTCCATGGTTCATACTCAACTACCGAGGGTCTAAATCTGAAATGAACCTCACCACAATCACTCACTCTCTACGCTCTACACTTTTTCGATCATATCTTTCTAGCGCACATATTCAAACCATTTCCCGATGACACACTCTTGTTCTATGGTTCATTCTTGACTGTTGAGGGGGCTTTTATAAATTAACCTCATCTCATCCATACACATGTACTTGGGGGCACGTTGCTCTCTCTCACACTCACATTGCATATCATCCCATCTCACTCACTCACATCATATTGCATATCTTGGTTGCACATACTCTTGCTTGCTTATTTTAGTTACATGTACACTTTGTTTTCATGCTAGACAGATACTTCGTATGTCATTATCTTTCTATATACACATGCGCATTCACTTTCCTTCTAGTTGTGAATGCAGACTTTCTATATATCGTTACAAATAACACGAGATGCTTGCACCGTACCTCTTACCACCCCACAAAGTGGCTCATGAGGGCATCTATTTTTCATACATATCACATGTGCTATTGTTTCCTTATCTACTACTTCCTATTCTTACTAGCACACTACTATATCGGATCATACACGCTTTGACATACCTTTTATCTTTCTAACATGCTAATGGGTGCTTCATGTGCAACATTTGCTTTGCAGAACCATTTGCCACCATGGTTTTCTGTTACTTTGCTTACTACTATTTGTCATTGTTTTCCTTTATGCATTATTATTTGCGGGCCTTTCCCTTTATCTTCTGTACACACTATATGCTTTTGTCCGCTTCGCCCAGATTGTCTTGCAACATTGTGGATGATGTCCCATGTTTGAAGCCCACTTTTTGCGGTCTACATTATCATCTTGCTTGCTAACTTACACTTTGTCTTCTATATGCGTATTTTTCTTGTTTGCACTAACACATGTTTCCACCACTTTGTTTGCTTTTGCCTTGGTTTTTACCAAGTACATTCCCCCTTCAGGGTATTAGTTTCACATCAGTGTCTGGTCCTCTCCTTTGAGCCGCATCCTCCCAGCGACGTCACATGCACCCCAAACGAGGGGGCATACATTGGGTGAATAAGTCACCCCATACAACAGCTTCACACCACAATACAACATAGTTCGATACGAGGTTCAACACAGTCTTCAATCTCGAAACGGCCCGAGAATCGACTTGGGTCTTCAAAGACAACACATACGCCAACGCCCTAGCACAGACGTGAGTGCATGGGCGCCCTTGACCAAGTGGCAGTTACATAATTTTTCTCAAATCAACATGGTTCACAATAGTCTATAGAGCAATTTTCTTAGTACATGCACAATCCTCCAACAATCAACATGCATACTTTCTCCTTTTTATATTTTGCATTGGATCGAACTTGAACAAAGTAGGACCACACCATCGACAATGTTGTATAAATTGTCGGAAGCGATCAGGGGTTGGAGAATAACACCGGACCTTTCTCCCCAACACTTCTTCTTACATCGTGGTGCTAAAAACTCGTTCTTCTACAACATTTTTAGGATCCTCTCTATCCTTTTCACTCATCATGGATCAGTGCACATGTTCCTTTTCACATTTTTACATACTTGGATCAAAATTTTCACATATACACGACTTTGACTACTCTTTTGCTCTTCTCTTTTGTAGGTCCGTCCTTATGGGAAGCAACAATCACATCATCGAACACATCAAGCAACAACGACAATAGGTACAATGCGACACAACACATACGCTTTCACCCTTAGGGTCACTTCCTCTTCTCTAGCTTCCACGCTTCATTTTTATCACTCCACACTTTTTCTTGTCTCTCAACGCGCTTTCGCCAACGATCTACATGGTTATCGTGCGCATCTCTTATTTACTTTATGTTATCGAGTATTCACTCAACAACATAAAGTCGATGCAAATGTAGACACTAAATCACACACTTTGGGTACATTTCTAAGTCCTAATCACATACTATTCATATAATTCCTAAGTGAGAAAACTAGCAATTGATAGTCTTCTTTGGCCTTTTTGTCTTTGTTCATATCTTCTTCTTGGCCTTTTACACCCTATAGCCTAGTCGATGCTTCATTGTTTCATCTTTTATCAATCTGGACACCGCCCCGTGTGCCCCCGACCTCTTTGTATCTTGCTTGCCCCTTTTGGGCCTCTTTTATCTTCTGGGCATCTTGTTTTCTTATGGGTCAACCTTTTAGCTTTTAGTTGTGAAATTCAACTAAGGGAATCATATAAATATAAAGCTATGTGACCATAATAAAGGACCAAGCTCTAAGCATCTATTACTATCACCTAAGGTTGCATCCAAAGGCATTTCAAGAGCATCAAAGCATCCATCTAGCATTCATTCAAGGGACAAGGGATTGCTAATTCTACATACACACATAGGAGGGGAAGTTCATTTTGACATCCACACATCTATCTACATTGCTACATCTAGTTATTGCTCACTATTCAAGTGTGTCTGGCACAAGAGCCACCTAGGGCATGATTCTTCACACACACACACACACACACACACACACACACACACACACACACACACACACACACACACACACACAAACTACATGGAGTTTGAGATGTAGTACAACGCTCGGTCGTAAGTTCACTCTGTTGGGTGACCGCGGATCAATTTGACTCCCCATTTGCATATTTTTCTTTTTAAGATTTGATGTGTTTTGGGGTTTTGCAAGTGCTCTTTCTCTTTGCAAGTTACAAGTGAATTCCCCGGACATAGTGTGACACACATGCGATCAACATCAAGGGTTAGCAACACAAAAAAATTAGTTTCCGGCCATTTTCGTAGTCATGGGCATCCAACAAAGGTCTACAATGCCCGTGCACCCTTGACTCCGATCCAGTGCCCTAGTCCCGACATTTCCAATAGTTCTACAATTTTCTAGGTTCGGTTGCATGCAGGTCCCTCTTCTGTTTCACCAGCTTTTCCACTCAATGCATCTTCGAGATTATTGCAAATCAACTAAATCTCTTATTCCATCTCTTTCACTTAGGGTTTCAAATTTCCATTTGCTTATTGCTTAGGTCAAATCTGTACTTCATTGCTTATCTATTGTGTTGTGAATTTGTAATTAGGATTTCACAAATTCCTATATTTGTTAAATCATAAAGTAAGTATTGGGTGATGGATGAAGACAGAGCTAATGAAAGTATATATGAAGGTGAGTGTTAAAGAATGGTAAGGAGATGTCATAGGGAGACTACAAATGGGGAATGTAAAAATATACAAAGCATATAAGATTTCATATTATGAACTATACATCAAGGCCCTCTCATAAGTAACACTTCCAACAAACCCAATGTAACCATTTCTAGTTACCTTGGTCCTAATAATATTCATGAAGATATCGTTCCAAGTAAGCCAATAATGCATGCAAATAAAAAAAAAATCCATAAAAATGAAAATTTATGCATATACACCCAACATTATAGAATAGATAATATTTTTGATGATGTCCAATACTCAAAACATACCTTGAGGCAACATTAGGTTGGGATCCCTTCAAATTATTTTATAAAACATTTTCTATTTTGGTCATTTTTATCACAATCACCAACAACTTTAAGCTTCCGATCCTTTCACATACAAACTTAGAAAGCTCCGCAATTTCTCCAGAATGAATATGGAATAGGCTTAGAGACTGGGGCCTTTTAAGTTTTAAGTAGGTTTCCCTTCAAAAAAGTTGTTTAGGTCTGAAATTCTTCCCCTTTTAACTTTGCATCCTCATTTCTCCTCTTATTTGAAGCTCTTTTGCAGCGATATGCTCCTCATTCTTGCCCAAAGCTTATATAAAAAATAAGAAACGCATACATATTGTAGGTTAATGTGCAGGAATCTATAACGTAGAAAATAGAAAAATCTACTCTGTTAAATGTAAAATCTGCCAAAAGCTAAGCAAAGAAAATCCATCCAGAGGAGTGGAGAAATAAAACTCCCTTTTAAATACACTCATCAATTCAACAATCCTGCTATAAACAACAAGACATCGCAAGGTTTGCAGATCTAAGAATGGGGTTTTGTGTTCTACAAAGTTGGTAGGTGATAGGAATGCTTTAAAAAGTAGATTGAGATGAGATCCTCACCAATATTTTAGATGCAAAATTGAATTATGGAGATTTGTATAAAATATTCAAAATGAAAAATCTCATCCCACTGAGCATGCCGAAACTGTTAATTCTCAAATTCATATCTTAGATAAATGGACTCACATTCCAAACATAACACGGGATTTCAACACAATGTGTGATTACACCTCTGTAGAGAGAACCCTCAGAGAATTCCGGTTCTATCCCTAATAAGATGCATAAAAAAACCTAAGCTAACAAATAAACTACCCTAAAAATGGAAGTGCTGAAAGGGAAATAGTTGAAGGGAAAAGAGGTTAAGGTTAGACCAATAAAAAAGAGGGTGATCTTGCACCAATTAAGAAAAATAAAATGTCTAAATTAGCAATCACATCCAAGTAGCACAATGGGGATGCCGAAAGGGAGGCGTAAAAGAAATAAAAGTTGAAGGAGTGAAGGGGAAACATTATAGGGGATTGAGGGAGGAGAATTGAAGGCAATAAACATTTTATCAACAACTTCCATTATTTCACAACGGAATGCAGTTACTACATGGAAGAGTGATGGTGGAAGGTGTACTTGGCATTGGGCTTCTCTTCGAAGACATGGTGGCATTTTGCATGACTTGCAGTTTGAACCCCATGAAAGCTTCCAGCATGGTCTTCACTTGCGAGGAAGACAGTCATGAAGTGTTTGGGGTCACAGAAATGACATCATCTGCATCAAAAGCTTCCCTCAACAGTTATGGCAAGTTCACTATGTGTTCACCAACATCATCCATGACACGACATCTAATGTCAAGGCAATCCTCCAACAACTAAGTAAGAAGTAAAGAATTTGGGAAAGGTAGATATTACGTCATTACAAACTTAGATATTAAAAATTGATACTAATGATTGTCCTAATTAATACAATATTTGTTGAGTATTAAATTTGTTGTTATAACTACCAAACCTAAAAAGCCTTATGGCTCTGTAATTTTTACAACAATGTTGCCTTCAAATATTCTCATAAAAACCAACTTTTCCAATATGGTATTGTTTCTAAAATCATCTTGCCATGCAGACCCCACCTAGAGAGACAAAACATGCACTCAAATTTCTATTTTTTAAAGTCTCTTTACATTATCGTTACATTTCTCAATTATAATATTACTAATTCATAGCTCATTAAAGGTTTAATTTTCTATAGACATAAGTTCTCACTGTAACTAAAAAACAATGAATAGGCATGTCGGTTGGGACTAATACATGCCAATAACTCAAAATTGGCTTATAGAAGTGTGTGACCATCAAATGAGCCAAACTATAAATAAATAGGCTCGCCAAGATTTAGTTGGGAAAAGACACTAGTATTTAATTGTTTTGATTGATAATGGTCCTTACCTGATGAACTGACATTATAAATTGTTATTTTGAACTGCAAACCCTTGTTATGTTGTCTTCACAATGAAGCACTGGAGTCCTAACAACACCTCGCTGATAGACAAACACTCCTAGGGATTATCATATGGAAGCAAAGATATGATTGTAACGAGTTCAAATTGATTTGAAAATTCAATACCACTAAAGGGCTGAAGTTTGAATGATGATGAATGCCAGCATACAAAGAACCCAACAAGGTTCAATTCCCCATGCATATCAAACAAGGGGTAAGGGGTGAGGCCGTCCGATACTGAAAATTTTAATTATAAAAGCCTAATTATATCTGGACTGATTTTTGCAGCCATCCCTAGCAGCATGAACCAGAAATATATAATTTTGGATGTTCTCTTCACAATTTGAATTTGAAGTACTTGCAAATACAATCATATACCTACGTCTAATTCTGATTAGAGCATAAGTCACTAAACTTATTTCAGTTTCCTGTCCAACATGTTGCCCAATAAAATGATATTAGAGGTCTCAAAACTGAAAAGACCTTTTGGTACAAACTTAGAAAGCATATCCAAAACAATTTACAACTCTCAATTTGATTGATATCTAGACTGGTTTTAGCAGCCATCGCCAACAGCATGAACCAGGAATATATAACTTTGGATGTTCTCTTCACAATTTGAATTTGAACACTTGCCATACAATCATATACCTACGTCTAATTCTGATCAGAGCATAAGTCATTAAACTTATTTCAGATTCCTGCCCAACATATTGGCCAATAAAATGATATCAGAGGTCCCAAACCTGAGAATACCTTTTGTTACAAACATACAAAGCATATCCAAGATTCCAAACCAATTTACATCTCTCAATTTGATTGATATCTACACTGTTTTTGCAGCCATCGCCAGCAGCATGAACCAGAAATATACAACTTTGGATGTTATATTCACAATTTGAATTTGAACTATTTGCCAATACAATCATATACCTACGTCTAATTCTGATCAGAGCATAAGTCATTAGATTTATTTCAGTTTCTTGTCCAACATGTCGCCCAATAAAATGGTATCAGAGGTCCCAAACCTGAGAAGACCTTCTGATACAAACTTAAAAGCATATCTAAAACAATTTACAACTCTCAATTTGATTGATATCTAGACTGGTTTTAGCAGCCATCGCCACAAGCATGAACCAGAAATATATAACTTCGGATATTCTCTTCACAATTTGGATTTGAACTACTGGCCAATACAATCATATACCTATGTCTATTCTAATCAGAGCACAAGTCATTAAACTTATTTCAGTTTCCTGTCCAACATGTTGCCCGATAAAATCATCTGCGATGTCCCAAACCTGAGAAGACCTTTTGGTACAAGCTTACAAAGTATATCCAAAACAATTTACAACTCTCAATTTGATCGATATCTAATCATATTTACTTCTTCATGGGCATCCCAAAAGCCACTTATAGCAGGCAAAGGCTGAGCTGACACCAGTACAACGGTGGAACTTATGAACTGCTCTTCAAGCAGTAATTGAGAGGTAGAAATGAATGTAAATTATGATCAGAAAAAGAGAAGCGCCCAAACAAAAATTAACAGAAAATGCTTCAAAACATACAAGTGGAAGGTTTTAAGTCCCAAGTCTTCTTCAATTCTCATCAAATTAACACTTGTTCACCTTGGGCTTGCTTTGAGGTTGTTCAGATCAAAATCTGATAGTTTGTCTAGTACAAATTGACCCAACAAAAATTAACAGAAAATGCTTCAAAACATACAAGTGGAAGGTTTTAAGTCCTATGTCTTCTTCAGTTCTCATCAAATTCATGATTAACACATGTTCACCTTGGGCTTGCTTTGAGGGTGTTCAGATCAAGATCTGATAGTTTGTGTAGTACAAATTGACCCAACAAATCTAGAAAAATATTTTTTCTTTTTTCAAGAAAATGCATACATGTTGTCCATGTGAGAGTCCCCATCACACTTTAAGAAAGGAAAGAAAACATTTTTAATAACAAATGCAATACACCTACAGTATTCGCTGAGACCGAAGTATAGAAGCCACAAGCAGTAACTAACCACCTATATCATAGTACAATTTTCACAGATATGGAGTACAATATTCAGGCAGCAAATTGCATTGGATGTAGATCCAAATGCCACCTTAACCTGTAAACATGGAAAATTATAGGCAAGAAAAGTGCCTGCGATCAAAGACGTTGCCATCAAAATAGTGCTACGATACAAATAATCTTCCGCAGGGTAAATAACATTACTTCTTCTGTGACAACTGTCCTCTGAACAATCGAGGACCTGCTCCTATACTTGCAGATCAACGATGGTACTGCAGGAACCAGACCGTTATGCTTATTTCCTGATATTCCATAAATTCACATTGCCATGTTCTTAGAAGGCACCATCATAGCTCAGCACCTGGCTTGAAAAGTTGCCTCTCGATTTCTTGTTTGGACGTTCAAAAAAAGAACTAAGAAATCAACAAGCTGCTGAAAGCTTCTTCAAATGCCCTCTTTCTACAAATTTCAAAACTCCACCCTCCTGCCCTTGCTGCTCTTTCAGCCCGCTGTCTTTGAGTTGCTTCATCCTCCAGCACACCATGTGCATTATTACCACCTATGGGAACTGGTTGTGCAGCAGCTCCTGTTGGCCTTGGCTGCATAAACATTGGATTATACTGCCCAACTCCAATTGCCTGAGAATTTTGTGGTGGACCCTGCAAAATGTTTTAAGTAATTAGCAATCATATAGCCAAAATGGTAAGAAAGTAACTAGTCTTGGAGTCCATGTTCCAAACAAGTTTACGTCAAATGATAACAAACACGAAGTATTTGGGCATGGACAATTCATATAACTGTTCTTAAGAATGCATAGCCAGATCTTGCCGTGCTCAGAAATAAGAAAAACAATTGCCTTTAAATGATGCCATTGCAAACTAGGCTTAATAGACAATAATATTCTAAGCATAGAACAAACAACAAAGGACAAATAGATAAATAGATGTCATGTCTCAAAAAGAAACATGGAGAAATGCGAGGAATGATGATACATGATGCAAAAGGTTCAGCATTTCTGAGATGACGACGTTTCAAATGGCAGCAGAGCTAAATTGGGGATAGGAGATGTGTTTCCATGAGCAGAAGTTATGTTCATACGTGATTCAAGAAGTGTGCATATAAGATTAGGATCAAAGAAAATAAAAAAACATGAAATCAATATTATTTCCTGAATTTGTCTCTAAAGTAAAAATTCTAGAAACTGTAATTTTTCTTTTAAATGCAACTCTTTTGATTGAGACAAAACCTTGATAGAAGTGACATCCAATATCTTATTGAGAGCATAAAACGTAATTTTAGTTGTCCATCCATTTTAGAGTGGCATTTGAGAAGGTTGAAGATATACCCTATACATAGAGAGAATTTTAGAATGAAAAAGTCGTAGCCAATTCATAGTTCAGAGGTTGAGCTTTTAAGAAAGTCAGGTTATAACTTATCTGACCGTGCAAAAGAAAATGGCCAAAAGACTTTTACTTTCTAGATTATGTATATATTGGATACAAAAAGCTATATCGTCATCTAGTTTTTTTGGATAAAGCTTCAGTTTAATAAGTAGTTCCCAATACATAAAATTGATTATATTGTACCAGAAGAAAATGTCGAAGCTGCAAATACAATTAAGATTGCTTTTGTGTCTACAACCTTAACCAGATAGAGGGAAATTCCTAGGAGCACCATCAATAATAATCATTAATATGTCAGATATATCCAAGTTCCCTTTCACTAACACTAAATTTGAAGACTAGGTGGTTATAAATTTATAATTGTGTGCATCGAGGACCTTCACGGTGGACGGATTCCAACATGGCTTAGATAAATCTGGCCTGAAGGGAGATGCCTCGTAATATGCCCACTGTCAATTATCATTTGCGGACACATGCATACTTCTTCATACACATAGGTCTTGGTTTCAAATCTTGACTCTCCATTATCCCCCATTGGCAGTGTAGCATAGATTTGCGCCTTCTAAGAATAGAAGCTTATCCAATCATTTGCATACAGTCATGCACTGGCATGGCATTGTATCAGTGCAGAGTCTGGGTCTCAGTTGTTTGATTACAATAACATATAATCCATTAATGAGGACCCCAATTTTCCAATCTCTCGGTGTGGGGCCCTGGGGTATTATGCACAAGCACAATGTTTCTAAGGACTCTAATTTTGTCATAGCTGCAATTTCTTAGTGAATGTCTTTCACAAGACTTGCAAGGAGGTCAAGTCCATTCAATCTTTCCACAAATATAGAAAGCACCATTTTAATGTTTGATTCCTTGGCATTTCGATCAATGTAGTAAGAATACATGATTTTAGTAGTTTTAGCTCCATTATTGAGTGTTTGTAGTCTTAGTATTGCTACATTATTGTTGTCTTAGACACTACTGCAACATAAAAGAGCCGGTTCATACAGCTGGACCTCGCAAGGCAGTAGTCATTTCAACACACTATTTACCAAACAAGGAGATTGATATGCCTGGAAAAAAGTATGGAACACCCCATGTGCACCTAACCACCACACACTAGCCTTATTCTGTGACAAAACATTGCCATGAAAATGGTTTACAATTTACACTAGTTCGGTTTAACATAAATTATAGCATGCGTATCATTGTTTCAACTTTCAAAATCAAATGAAAATTATTGATAATTATTAATTATTATTCTGTCCAGAGAAGTTGATGAAAACCACAGCTTGTAAAACCTGTAATTTCATGACTGTTTTGATTGATTTTGGTTCTTGGGGCCTCCCCTTGAGGTAGCTAATATTGTTTGCTACGAAATCCAGGTCACTATTATGACCAGAGGAGTTTGAAGAGAACCACAACATGCAGCTGAGTGTGATGTTGTAATGGAATGCAGTATTCAGACAAGTTGGTATGAATTCGGCCTTTGGGAGCAATGTTGGTATGAAGGATCTATAAAGAGCCCTCCCACTTGTGCAGTAAAGAAATTAGAAATAAGCATATGGACAATCTGATTCTGATGAGAATCTTCTCGTTTTCCTCTTTGATTAAAGGTTTATCAGTTTGGAACTTTATCAGATCATCAAAAACAACAAAAAGATTTTCTTTACTGGGAGGCGACAGATAGGGCCTTGCAGATTTCAAGGATGATGGCTGAATAAAATGTCATCCTCTTAGTGCATTGTAGCAGTTAGAAGCTCTCAAGAAGCCTTCCAAAATCAGTGGGGTGGAAAACTGAAAAACTATCAGACCAACCAGAATAATGGGAGACACTCGGTCAAGGATTGGGAATCTTTGGAAGCTTTAGGAAATTAATTGATGTGGTCCAGACAAAAAGGCTTTCCAGCATGCCCTCAACCTTTAGGATACCCTCAATGTCTATTTGGGATCCATGGTGGCAAGGGAGTTATGCTAGAAGCCTATATATATTATACCATTAAAGAAGATTATTTGATGCCTTTGATCTCAGCAGGACTGGAGAGGATTAAGAATCCGTGGTAGAGAGTTTGATGGAACTGGAAGGGAGGCTTGCCAACGCCTTTTGTGGTTAGCATTGGAATTGTCCGAGGAAAATTGTTATAACATGGCTCCTCCAGACATTTATTCAAGTCCAGAAACTGATGAAGATGTGGACCACCTGCCACTTAATTGTCCTTTTCCCTGCAGAATCTAGAGCCAATTCTTAGATAAGATGTCCATCCAGTAGGTCCTCCAAAACCTTCGTCTGCTCTTGGAATCATGGATTTTCTCCAACAAAGCCAAAAATCTCAAGTCTGCTTGTAAGTTCAGCTCCAATTCTTGTGACCTATGGAAAGATTTAAGAAAGAAATAACAGGATATTCAAGAACAGCTATTTGGAAATGGAAAGAATTAATCCAGAGTAGAGGTGGCTATTTCAATTGCCATCAACTGTAACTCTTAACAAGAGAAATTGTGAGCAAAAGACAAAGCCATGCTGAAAAACCGGAAGTAGATTGAGCCAGATAACCCGCCTCAAGGGGTCAGTCGGAACAATCCTAAAAAGGTTTTAGCTAAATATAAGTCCCTTCAGGACAAATTCAATTTGAAGTTTAAACTTTGATGTGGGGTGTTAAAGGCAACCCTGGTCTAGCAGATGGTGGAGGCATCGTCCACAATGGAAAAAGGAGAGATGACAAGTATTTTTGCGACAGGCCTGGGCAAAAAGACCAAAACCTTGGTAGAATTAATTGCTTGATAATGAAGCAAACTCCTCCGTTGCAATTGATAAAGGAATTAATTGCTTGATGATTGAAGCAAACTCTTCTATTACAATCAATTATATAGAATTGAGTAACAGCATGCATTGGCATCTAAACTTTATTATAGAAGAAGCGGAGGGGACCTACCCTCCCATTTGTACAATCTAATGTTCTCCCACTGTTATTGAGGAGACAAAAATAATTGTAGATCTACAGCCGAACTGGGAATGGCCTTGCAGAATAATGGCAGATACATAAGGGACCAAAGAATTATAAAAATTGTTTATTAAAGACAAGGTCAAAATTTTAAAAGTGTAAGTATGGTCAAATGGAGATAGATCCAGTCTGTATATTTCTGCCCTTGGATGTATTTATCCCTTGGCATTGCACAAACTTGATAGAGCTTCTGAGTTGTGGTTCAATACTTCTGTTGAATTAAAAAAATCAGCTTCTGCGCCATGAAAGAATTGCATTTTATCTCAGCAATTATAAAGAAGTTTCCAAGTCTGATGCTGGGATTCATCAATTGAGTATAGGATGGAGATTGTAGAGAAGTTTGCCAAGTCAGTAGATAGAAAAAATGCTCCGGGAAGAACCTGGTCATTGAAAAGGTGGGGTTTGTGGGAGTACTCGCCATTCATGTATGGGAGTATTTGAATAACAAAGGTTTTGTCAATCCTTTACAGAAACTTTGTAATATTTGTTTTTGAGGGTGGAAGCATTTCATGATGCCTATTATTAAAGCTTTGTCTTATGGTTGAGGCCAGTATAGTCAGAGTGGTTTTGATTACTCGTAGCTCAATGCAACAATTCAAGGGTTATGATAATCAGTGCAAGAATTATTCAGATTATAGTTCGGGTATGGAACAAGATGGTACCAGATCCTCATCCATGATAGAGCAGTGGCTTCCATTTTTAATTTCAGTCATTGGGAATATGATGCTCTGTTTGGGATGATACCTGATTGGAATTTTACATCTTCTACGATAAATGTGATTATTTGCATTTCACTGCAATATTATTTCAATCATGAAGGGTTTATCAACTCTACAAAAATTCTGTAATATTTGCACATATATGGGCTAGGTTCACATATAGATTGGAGAAACTTTATATATAAAGAAAAACACCAAATTGTACACCTACATGTCTTATACTGATGCTCCTGGTTTCCCGCACAAAGAGAAACCATATAATAATGATGATGCTTTTTTACTATCCCCAAGACCTGCCTAGTCTACTTTATCTATAAGCAAAATCACTTACGCTTTAATGCACTACCATACATGAGTATATTGAAAATAAAACCTACGTTGCATCCTGCACACACACAAAATACATTAATACAACAAAGATGATTGGTAATGTTCAGGAGCAAGGAAACCTGGAGACTTACTAGATGAGCATCCCTTCACATTCTTTGTTCATACCATGACTCGCTAATTAGTGATGTACAGCAGCGAGGAAACACAGAGACTTACTACTATGGAGGATCACAACAAAGCCACATCCATAGAGATCCCTTGACATTCTTTGTCAATTGCATTATGACTCAATAATTTGGAACTCCGTGCGCTTCAGTTCGGGGTTCCAATTGATCCATATTACTAGCCAATCAATCCAGTCATGCTTTCATCCAGGTCAACGATAGGAGACAAGACAGGTTTTGTTCCTTAGTTCATGTTGATCAAACCACCATAGGTGGCATGGGATTCCCATGGATAGGGTCATAAAGTCATGGATGGATTCAAGCCATAGAATCATAGATAGATCCAGCCATGGATAGGCATTCAAGCACAATCATAAGAATTTCAAGATTTGTGACCTATAGGTGTTTTTTTTTCAAGTTTTGTACTAATAGATTGTGAATCATCTCTATGGTCAGAGGTTCATATTCAATATTTATGCTCACACACTGGCATACGGGGTTTTACTTCAAAATTCTTGCACCTGTAAGATGACCTATAAATCCTTGATCTGGAACAGGATTTCTGAAAAGCTATTTTTGGAAAGTCCTGAAAAGTTATTTTTGAAAAGTCGTGAAAATCTATTTTCAGCAGCTTTTAGTATTTTGCAATTTTGAGGGTCTTTGGAGCATTTCTGGAGTTTGGACGATAGCAGCAATGAAACGGAGTGTAATCGCAGTCGGAGCTGCCCTCACCAGGTTTGTTTTGTGCTCTTTCCAACGGTTCTTGCGGTTTGCAAGACGGGTCAACAGGCTAGGAGATATGACCCCGACAAGGGGCACTAAATAAAATAATAGTAATAATAAGATAGATTTCAGATTTTTCCACTTCTATCTTTTCGAATCCATCCCTAAGGTGGATACAAATGGTCTCCATGTAGGATGACCTTTTGGTTCCCATCTAGAACCCTTCATATTTTATTTTTAGTAGTTCTTTTCATATTCTCCTTGTATAGCTATAAAGTAACTTGTTTTGAATAAAGAGATAGATCTTTGGGCATACATCTCTCTTATGGAGTTTGCCAGTTTGTATACATTTGGAATTGCAATAAAATTAGTTTGTGTTTACAACTCTTTCATTGTGAATTGATTGTTATAACACATTAAGCACCATTGTTAGTGTGTTGTCCACCGGTTGTATCTCAATCCGGATTGATGGTATCGAGCTAGGTTCCTTCCACTATTGCATGTTAGAACGGATGAGGTCGAATACCATAAGCACGGTGTCAAACCCGCAATCCTTCGGATTACCTTGTCGCTAAACGACCTCAAGTAACGCAAAAGGACTATTGCTCTTTCAAATTCCCCGCCGAGGTCACGGTCGGTACACGAGGTCTCCAAATTTTTGGGGGCGCTTGGTATTCAAATGGACCATCTTCTACCTTTTCGACTCGGCATCTCGAGCCACCTTCGCCTTCTAAACGAGAGATGAACAGGATCATCGAGAGAGAGATATCTACGATCGGTTCATCCATACAACATGGGTAATTCCTCAAGGGGGTTTACGCCCAAGATGGCCTTTTATACTAAGCATTTCTTGGAGTTGAGGGACGGTCTCATTATCCATCCTCAGTACACCCTTCGACACTGGATGCATGCCCTTCACATCCCCCTTGGTCAATTTAGGGTTGGTTCTCATAGACTCCGTTGTGAGACGATCACCACCTTGATCGTTCGGACAAGATTTGCCAGCTTGTGTAGTCTCTAGGAGACCAAGACGGAAACACACTTCATCTTTCGGTGCCCCATTTACTACGAGATCAAAGGGAGGTTCCATTGTTTATTTAGGAGGACGCAAGATCTTTCTGACTTCTTCAGGTTTGAGGATTAGAGGTGTTTGGCTTTATACTTATAGGAGGCTTTGAAGCTTCGTGAGCACACTCTTCACCGCATCCCAAACCAAGACTCTACCCAGCGGATCACTTCCTTCTTCACAGTGTTACCTTCGGAGAGAGGCACTAAGCGCCCTTGTGAGACCGACCCCGCTTCTTCCTCCAAATTGGTTCGGCCTAGGGAAACCATCCATGGTTCCCTAAGGCATTACAGGCATGGTCGTACTTCAGGTTCAGCCTCAAGAGACAGACTAGATCCACCATGCATCGGAGGGATAGGTGTCCGACAAATGGCATAGTAGGCAAAATCTCTCTTGGGTCGGCATTCTATCCTCAACTTTTTCTAGTCGGCCTCGAATGTTAGGAGAGATGGATCTACTATTCCTTGATGGGATTTCCTCTTTTCTTCTTCTTGGTCATCTTTCCCCCTTTCTTCCTCTCACTTGTTTTTTTGCCCCCATTCTCGGTGCGTGTGATTTCTCCTTCCAGTTGGCCACCTCTTCTGGCTTTTGTACTTGTCTTTCTTGGGAACTCTTTGGTTTTCCCGCTTTGTATCGATGCTCGTTGTTGTTTGCAGTCCCTTTGACCTACTTTTGTGGTCATTTGTTGGACATTTAATATATTTATCTTATCTTCTCTATCTTATCTTCCCGTTCTAGAGAAATATTGGAGAGAGGGTCTATTGCCTCTACTAGTCCCCACACTCGGTTGCATCTCCTCACTCCTAAAAGATTGCGACCGCAGCTCCAACCTGGTAGTAGATGGCGATGGCTCCTCTTCTGTATGTTCGACATCACCTCCAAAGATGTCATCCAATCCAATATCTCTTGCTAGTGCTTCTCCCTCCATAGCTTCCCTCTCAAAAGAAGCAATCTCATCCTCTGTGAACGCATGGATTTCCTCTTCTTGCCAAGTCCACTCGTTGTATGGATCTATCTCATCCAAACCAATAAGTTCTTACGATGTGGCCTCCACTTTTCTTGTGCGAAGCCGGAGATTGTATTGCACAAAAACCAAATCATTAAGGTGTTTTTGAGTCAACTTGTTATGCTTCTTCGCGTGAATGGCCTCAAACAAACTCCGATTGCGTGCACATCTAGAAGCGATGCAAGGTTGAGATAAAATTCGAGGGTTAGTTTTTAAAGATGCGTGGTATTTCCTCCCTAATCCTCCCACCAAGAACCTACAAACAATATAATTAAAAGTTTATAAGTAATTAATAAACATTAAATTTGTAATTTGTAACATATAAGTAACTTAGTTAACATTCTAATTTTTATTTCTTGGTGATTGCATGGTTCTCCTCGGATAGCTAACGCCAAAGAAAAGAGAGCCTCCCCGACATGCTTGTAATTTTGCAGCTCTAAAATAATCGTCCCTCGCCTCAACCTCTGTATCATCCTCTCAATGTGTGTTGAAAGACCCTCCATAACCTCCCCGTTCACATATGTGAAGCCATCGAGAAGAAAAAAACTTGGGGTTGAGGTAGTACTTCGTTGCATGAATAGGTTGATGGAATTGATTGTTCCACCTTTGATCAATTATCTCCCAAAGGGAATAGGGTTTTGCTCCCAACCAAGCGCAAAAATCTCACCAACGGCTCGACACTTACACACAAACTTACAAATAAAGTAAATAAGTAAATATCAATATATTTATAATTTAACAAATTAAAATAAAGGAATCGACTTGAAATATAAATTGAAGTTTGAAATTACCTTGATGATCTCTATAGCTCTCTTTACAAAGACATCATCAAAACCATTGTTATAGTCCTCTCTCCATCAACTTTATTTGAATATTGTGAGTCTAGCCATGCTTGACTCACAAACATTTGCTTCAATGATGACAACAAACTAGAAATACTTTGCAACGTCAAGAAGTTAGTTGCAAACCTTGTGACACCGGCTCACACAAGCTCTTTCCCCTTTGTGTGTTCTCTCATCAAGCTGAGAACCCAAGGGTGATTATATATGTACTTGGTTATGTTTCTTGCATCTTCTATAATTGGCCTCACCCAATCAATTTTGCATGTCCTCCAAAAGAAGGTCAAGGCAATGAGCCGCACAAGGAGTCCAAAAGAGTGATGGATGTCTCTCTTGTAGTAGTCTCCCAACCACCACATATGTTGTTGCATTGTCTGTGACAACTTGCACAACATTCTGGATACCCACCTCTAATACGACCTTCTCCAACATAAGACTCAAATTCTCTGCATTTTTAACTATGTTAGAGGCATCAATTGACTTCAAAAACACCATCTCACCATTTGAAGCCACTAAAAAATTAATGAGGGTGTGGTTCCTTCCATCCATCCACCCATCTAAAAGAATGGTGCATCCGTATTTTTGCCATTGCTTCTTTTGATCTTCTAGGATTGTCGTTGCATCTACAACCGCACCCTTGAGCAATTTCTTACTCAAGTCTTTTGGAGAGGGTGCCTTGTACCCTTTCCCTACAACTGTCAATGTTGTCACCAAGTACTCCCAATATGGGTCTTCGCCACATTAAAGGGAAGGTTGTAGTACCAGAAATTCGCACATGCTTTATTTGCTTCCTCATGCGCATCCTTGTTCCAACATGTACCTTGCAGAAAGGTTGTGCCCTGTATGTTCCTTGGTACAAAAAGTTAAGTATCCCTTTGTTTGAAATCAATGAAGCGGATGTGCCTCTTCCGATTCGTATACGTGGACCGTGAGTAGAGCCCACAATCGTTGTTACATCGCCTTTGAATCCTATGCCATTCCGTGTCTAACGGTTTCTTCTGCTTGTGGCTCCATGCACCCTTTCCCTCTCTAGTTTCTTCTCCTCCAACTCTGCTAACTCTACTTTCATCTCTTGTTTTGCCTCTTCTATAACATTGGGGCATACCACAACGTCCCGACAAACAATACATGCAAGATGATACTTCAGGTGATTGATGCCTCCAAAAACATTTCTCAAGAAATTACAAACCATGGCTCCTCGAGCCGCTCCACGTACACCATACTTCCAAGCAATGGTACAAGCATTAGCGAGAATGGTTCCTGCTAGTGATGCTGACCTAGATGTCGAACTTAATGCCATTGGTAAGCTCTAATCTACAACACAATGTACATTTAAAAAAATTAAAAAAACGTAAACTTAATTAAAAAATAAAAGAAAGTGGCTTTATAACCCTATTTAACTGTAATTTAAAATTTAAAATTGTAAATCCTACGAACAAGAATACATTCTAAAAAAGAAATTAAAATAACATTTACAAAATTACAACAATACATTCCGACAATTTCATTCATTAATGACGATGTCACGAATCCACAATAACAAACATGAATAAATTAATAACTATTAAAAATTGAAAATCATTAGCAATTAAATTGAAAGCATTTAAAGTTACAAATCATCATAGTTACGCAGGATGCACCCCCAAAACATCAAGTCTGGGACGTCCTGAATGTTTTGGGGATGCCAGACGGGGAAACATTTCCCCATGTTTCCAAAGAGGCAAGGCGCGGAAACGCCCCCGGACGTTTGGTGAGCAAAGTGGACGCGTCTCGGGACGTGCGGGGCGGTTTGGGGATAGCGGGATGTCTGGATGTCCCGGGACGGTTGAGGTACGTCCGGGACGCCTGACGTCCATGTCATCCCCTCGCGCTTTTGTATGCTTTTTAAATTTAAAAAAAAATTAAAGACTTTTAATTGAAAAATAATTGTAACTTAAAACAAACATCCTAACCTAACCCTAACCCTAAAAGTGTCATTCTATGTTATAAAATGACTCTATGGGCTCATTCCATATTCACACTAAGCAAAGTGAGCAAAGAGAAGAAGAAAGAGCAAGAGCAAGAGCAAGCAAGAGGTATTTATAATTTTATTTGCTTACAATGCTTGTTAATAGTCTCTAATTTTTTAAAATTTAGATTCTATTTGCATTTTTAGGGGTTGTTTTTAGTTTTTGTATCTACATTCACAATGTAATCATGTTTATAGTTTGTAGGATTTTACAAAATGCATATTGCATAGGGTTTGGTTGTAACTGGTTAGGTTTTTTTTTTTAATTACATTTTTATTCCATTTTAAAATTTAGATTCTATTTGCATTTTTTAGGGGCTGTTTTTTAGTTTTTGTATCTACATTCACAATGTAATCATGTTTATAGTTTGTAAGATTTTACAAAATGCATACTTTGGTTAGGTTTTTTTTAATTACATTTTAAAAGTTAAAAATAAAACATAAAGCTCTTGATTGTAGAATCTAGATACACAAATGAAAAACTTAGTAGTGAATACTCCTACAACAATGAACAATGTTAGATGTTTTTGTTTTTAATATTTTTGCATATGGTAACCAGTTATGGGCCTAGTAGCATATGGTTTTTTATTCATTTGAATAATAAATATTAATATAGTTATAACTTATGGTTGTTTTCCT
The DNA here is from genome assembly GCA_018340775.1 of Taxus wallichiana var. yunnanensis. Lineage (NCBI taxonomy): Eukaryota > Viridiplantae > Streptophyta > Pinopsida > Cupressales > Taxaceae > Taxus > Taxus wallichiana. The sequence goes on along the minus strand of CM031234.1, from coordinate 576,563,488 downwards.
TGTTTATAAATTATAATCATTGCTTATACTTTTTTAAAAAATTAATTCATTACATATAGTTATGGTTGTTTTTTTATTCATTGCAGCAATCATCACCATGAGTTCTTCTTTTGAGTATGAGTATGAATCAGAGGAGGAGAGGGTTGAACTTGAGATAGGTGGAAGTGTTGGTGATGCCACAATGGGGGGAAGTGGAGAAGGGAGACAAAATGTAGTGGCAATGACAACTGGTAGTTTAGCTGGTAGTGCTACCAATTACCCCTCTCAAATGTTGTCCAAATTTTCCATTGGACCATTTGATAAGAAGTCGTCATTGCAACAATTTATTGAGATACTTGAGAACCCTAAGTGTGGAGGGGGAGTAAACTATGGAAGTGAAACATATGTGCACTAACTTGGCATGGTAGCATCACTAGGACCAATGCACACTTGTTGCACCTTACAGGAAGGGGGTTGGCCTTTGTAAGGCCCTTTCACTAGAGCAGAGAGCAGAGATGGTGAGAATTTTCAATGGAAATACCACGGACAATGTTCCAGAAGTTTGTGGTACTAGCACTCGGCAGCTAACACACCTTTGAGCTCTCATAGGACTGGCAAGAATAGTAATACTTTGGTTGGTTCTAGTTTTGGAATGTCAGAAGTGGAAAGTAGAGGGAAGAGAAAGGTCGTGGGGGCAGCCCCCAATCCAGTTGTAGACATGTTTGATTCAAAGGCAAAGGAAGAGGCAGATGATGCTATTGAAAAAATATTTATGTTGTTGGGATCCCATTTAATGTCGCTCACTCTCCTTATTACAAGGAGGCTATGGCTAAGGTTGCAAAAGTAGGTACAAGTTATGTGCCTCCTGAGACACCAAACTGAGGACAACAATCTTGGATAGAAATTATTCCAAGGTTAATCTGTTGATGGAAGAGATGAAGGTCACATGGGTGTCACATGGATGCAACATTATCATGGATGGGTGGACGGATATTAAACACCGTCCTCTCATCAATATCATTGTCTCTTGCAAAGATGGATTGTACTTCTTGAGAGCAATTGATTGTTCTGGGAAGCAGAAAGATGCTAAGTTCCAATTTCAGATATCGAAGGATGCCATTGAGGAGGTTGGACCTTCAAATGTTGTATGCAGTGCGTCACGGATGCAAACTATGTGTGCAGAAAAGCAGTGCAAGCAAGCTAGTGGAGCAGAGTACAGTCATATTTATTAGACCCCATGTCGTGTGCATGCCATGAACAATGCACTAAAAGACATAGGGAAGATTTTGTGGGTCAACATGATAATGAATGAGGCCAGGACGTGCGAGAAGTTCATATGCAATCACCACACATCATTGACACTCTTTCGAAGAAGGAATTTTTGAAACCAGATGACACCCATTTTACATCCTATCTTTTTGTTGGAGAAGATGTTTGAGTTGCAGGAGCCCCTGCAAATTATGATTATGACACAAGATTGGACTAGGTGGCGTGAGTCCAAGACAAAGCAAGGGGAAAGAGTGAAGGAAGAGGTGTTGAGGGAAACATTTTGGGTCGATATGAAATACATCATATTAATCATAGCTCCAGCTTTTAGTGTCATCAAATATGGGGATTCTAATGCCTCAATCTTGGTGAGATCTATGAGTGCATTGACAACATGCTTCAGCAAATGAAGGCAGCTATTCGGGTGAGGGAACCCACTTTGGAGTTTTACAATGAACATGTACAACCCGTTATTCAACAGAGACGGAGAGAAGTTGAACACCCTCTTTATATGGTTACGTATGCACCGAATCCCAAATGTTATGTGGAGAGGCCGTAGAGATATCCCTTTGATGATGATGAGGTGAAGAAGGGCCTTATGAAGGCTTTTAAAAAAATGTATAGTCCATAGGAGGCTTCACAGATCAGGTTGGAGTGGCACAAGTTCACCGAACTTGATGGGTACAAAACATTAGCAAAGGCGGACATGGTAACATTGGCATAGGAGAAGTCAATGAGTTGGTGGCAACCGTGGGCTTCCAGAATGCTACAACTACTTGCCATTTGCCTCCTTTCCCGTGTTTTTATCTCTTTTGCCTCCGAGAGGAATTGGTCTACATATGGTTGGAGCTACTTTGTTAAGAGGAATAGGCTTACCTCTGCGAGAGCGGAGAAACTTGTAGCTGTACACAGTGCTTTGCGTCTTATGGATCGCAAGACACCTCAAAGCCAAGGAGACCCTAGCATTACGATGGGATGTAGATCCCGAGGAGCCGAGGCAGTTAAAGAGGACAATACTGTGCAACGGGGATTGATTGGGCTTACCTTTGAGGACGAGGATGATAGTTCGGTGAGGAGTTCATGGATGTTGATTCTGATTTTTAGGCTGATACTTGTCCTCTTCTTTTTGTAATATTGACAATAGACAATTGTTGGTGTATTTGAATATGAGATTAATGATATGAATATCAGCTATTGTCACTTGATCAATCAGAAATTAGAATGGTTTTATAATTTATTTCAGCTTATTTAATTTTGAGTCTCAAATTCAAATATGAAATATGACATATGTAACTTACATATTGATATTATGAATTTATGATATTAAGGAATGTATTTGATGTTTATGAGTTCAATTTCAACTTATTTAAATCTCAAATGGTTTTATTTCAGCTTATTTATATAGTTTAGTCACTATATTTTTATATTTTAAATATTTATATATTTTTAATTAGCCTTCCCCTCGCCGTCCCTAAAATTTAGAAAAAAACCTCGTCCCGCCGTCCCGGAGTCTTAGGTAACTATGCAAATCATATTCAAATAGAATATGAATATTCTAATTTTAAATAATATAGAACGAATTTGTGAAAAGAATTAAAAAAACATACCTCGGGCTTCAAATGACTATTAAAAATTTAAAATCATTCACAATTAAATTGAATGCATTTAAAACTACAAAACATATTCGGATAGAATATGAATATATAAAATTTAAATAATATAGAACGAATTTGTGAAAAAATTAAAAAAACTTACCTCCGGCTCCAAATGACTATTAAAAATTTAAAATCATTCGCAATTAAATTGAATGCATTTAAAATTGCAAAACATATTCGATACAATATGAATATATAAAATTTAAATAATATAGAACGAATTTGCGAAAAGAATTTAAAAAAAAAAACTTACCTCCAAATGCAATTCTTCAAATTTGCTATAAAATCCCTTCAACTCATGCAATGCATGCTCAATGGTTGTGTGATCAAAAATGAAGGGGCGTGTTGCCTTAAAAAGAGAAATCATGGTGTATTTTCAGCATTTTTCCTGTAATATGTGTATATTTTGTGTTTGGCGAGTTTTATGCACGGACTCGCCGAATATTGGCAAATATTCGTTGAGTCCTGCCTGCGAGTTATATTGGCAAATATTTGTTTTCAACGGTTTTGGCGAGTACTTGCCGAGTTTGCTAACTATGGAAGGGATACACCGCCACAGAAACAAGACAAGAAGCAAGCATGGAAAGAAAATCCATGAAAAGACACAGAATGTGGTGTGAGGAGCACAAGAGCAAATACCATGACACAAAGAACTGTCGAGTTGTCAACAAAACTACTAATGGAATCGTGGCAGCCGATGCGGAAAAGCCTTTGCAGAGAACCAAGGTACACATGAAGAAGAGGAGCCGATTGTGGATGCAGATCCATATACCATTATTGCCACCACACAAATAGTATCTCCACCAAAAGAGGATGCAAAATGTTTATTCCACTTGTAGATGTGGGTAAATGGTACGGCTCTTCACTTTATTCTAGATAGTGGTAGTCAAAAGAATTTGATATCTGCAGAAACAGTAAAGAGGCTAAATTTGGTAACTCCTCACCCACAACCATACTTTATTGGTTGGGTCAGTCAAAAAGAGACATTCATGTGAATCGACAATGTTGCCTTCCTATTCAATCAAACCATTCAAAGATGTGGTGGTATGTGATGTCGCACCATTGGATGTCTATGATGTACTTCTTGGACAGCCATACATGTGGGATCGCCATGGTGTCTACGAGGTGAGGCCTAGGAGTGCCATCATTACTCTAGGCCGTAAGCGCTACCGCATCCCAGAGGTAACCCTTGCCAAATCAATGGCCTTGAGCGGTCAAAACAATGTCGTAGGTTGATTGATCAAACTAAGACCTTTATCAGTACTCATGATTCGGCTTGAGGACAAGCAAAGGTTCAGAACGACCACAAGAGCGGTCTTACCGTGCCAAACTATGCAACGGAAGCAAATGGATCAGATGATATTTGAATATGCAGATGTATTCGTACCACCAACAAGTGTGCCTCAACATTGTCAGGTGAAGCATACAATTGACTTGGTCCCTAGAACACCACCACTCTCAAATGGGCCCCGATACAGCGCCGCATTTCTTGAGAATTAAAAGATCAAGCATCAAATTCGAACCGATTCGGAAGGGGCACATTCAACCAAGTGCATCACCTTGTGGAAGCCCAATTGTTCTTTCCTCGAAAAAAAGATGGGACGTGGTGGCTTTGCATTGACTATCGAGCCTTGAACAAAATCACAGTGAAGAACCGATACCTACTTCCATGAATTGATGACCTCCTGGACCAACTCAAGGGAGCAAAATTCTTCACAAAGATCAATCTAAAGTCAGGGTACCTCCAAGTTTCCATCAATCCCATAGATATTTGGAAAACTACATTCAAATCCAAGGAGGGTTATTCAAATGGTCGGGACTCATGGATGCACTGCACATTCATGATGATGAACGATACCTGCGCCATTCATTGATTCATTCGTGGTTGTGTACTTGGATGATATTATTGTCTTTAATAAGACATGGGAGGAGCATGTTCAACATGTCCAACAAGTTCTTCAAACCCTACATCAACACAAGCTCTATGCCAACATAGATAAGTGTTCCTTTGGAATGGAGAGTATCCAATACTTGGGATACATCATCGACAAGGACGATGTGCATCTGCACCTAGAAAAGATCCAGGCCATCCGACACTAGCTGGCACCAAAGACCATCACTAAACTCTAAAGTTTCTTAGGACTAGCCAACTTCTATTGCAGGTTTGTACTTGGTTTTTCTCACATTGCATGGCCTTTGAATCAGTGACACACGGAGGAGCGAAAGCAAAGTTCATATGGACAGAGGCACAATAGAAGGCATTTGCACAAATGAAGGAGAGACTCTGCTCTGCACCAGTTTTGGTATTGTCAGATCTACAACAGTCCCTTTGAGATAAAAAGGAATGCTTCAAAATATGCACTTGGAGCAGTCCTCACCCAACATGGGCATCCAGTGGCATACCACAGTGAGACCTTCTCTGACATAATGCGCAAGTACCCAACATACGACAAGGAGTTGTATGCCATTGTGCAAGCCTACAAACAATGGAAGCACTACATTTTGGGAAAAGAAACTATCATACACACGATCATAAGCCTTTGCAATTCATGCAGACCCAAGGCAAGTTGCAGAATGATCGTCATCAAAGGTGGTCCACCTATCTACAACAATTCCATCTCAACATCCTACACAAAAAGGGAGTGCCAACCAAGTTGTTGATTGTTTGAGTTGGCCCCCAATCACCTCTCTGACAACAATCTTGACTCATGTGGGCATGAGACATCGAGTGGCCTCAAATGTATGCACATGACCCTGAGTTTCGACATCTATCAAAGGCTAAGGAATGGAAACAATGTTTCAAACTATCATTTACAAGGAGTTCTATGCCACTTGGGACACCTCTGCGCTCTGGAAGCGCCACAAATTGATTTGGGAGGCTCACTACAATCGGGTTGCAGGTCACTTTGGAGTAGAGAAAATAGTGGCAATCTTGCAAAAGTATTTCTACTAGCCAAAGCTCCGTCATGATGTCACCAAATACATTAAGCCTTACACACCTATGCGATTGCGAAGCTAACCAATCGAAAATGGGCCTTTATACCCCTCTACCAATTCCAAGAACACCATGGGAGTCTGTCTCAATGGATTTCATGTCAGGTCTCCCTTCCACCAGGCATGGCCATGACTGTGTTTTTGTGGTGGTTGATAGGTTCTCAAAAATGGCAATCTTGGCACCTTGCAAGAAGACAATATCAACAGAGAGACTGCAAAGTTGTTCTTTGAGCACGTTTGGGTTCATTTTGGCCTTCCAAAAATTATTGTGTCAAATCAAGATTCTAGGTTTGTGGGGGTATTTGGTTTACTATGGTCCATGATGGACACAAAACTAAACAAGTCCATCATTGCGTTCCACCCTCAGACCGATGGGCAAATAGAGGTAGTCAATCGTATGATTGTGCATCTTCTTCGAATGTATCACTCCAAACATCCACGCACATGGGATGAAAGTCTTGTGTATGTCCAACATAGCTACAATCGAGCTCTTCATAGCTCCATGGGGCATAAGCCCATTTTAGATATGTCTTGGATTCCAACCATTGGCTCCCATTGATGTAGCATTGCCCTTCATGTTGGAAGAAGAATCTGCCCATACACAAAAAGAAGTGGATAAGGCAACCAAATTTGTGGAACAAATTCGACACATTCAACGCAAGAAGTTCATGAGATCTTGGAACAAACCAACCAAAAGTACAAGCAACGTCATGATGCCCATCGGGTTCCTCATCAATTCCAAGTGGGGGATAAGGTCAGCTACATCTCAAAAAAAGAGCAACTCCAGGGTCCATACAAAAAACTCAAACCTCTATGATATGGGCCATACACAATAACCAAAAAAATTGGTGAGAATGCATTTGAGCTCAATCTTCCACCCTACCTCGGTTGCATCCAGTTTTCAATGTTGAGCTACTCCGCCCATACTTTCCTCCACTCTTACATACATTAGACATTGCGAACGGTTGCAGAGTATAGAGTTGAACTGGACCGTGTGACAGAGTGAACTTTGATCAAATCATTGATAGGGTGGTCAAGGATATGAAGCATAAACAAATCACACTCTATTGAGTAGTGAGGGCGGAGCAGATAGCATACCAAGACAAGTGGTTCACGAAGAACCAGATTGAGAAATCCTTTCCACACTTGGTCCAAAATTTAAGAGCAATGGGGCCCATTGCTTCTTAAGGGGAAACAAATGATCCGAAACAGGATTGCCAAAAAGCTATTTTGGAAAGTCCTGAAAATCTATTTTTAGCAATTTTTCAGCAACTTCTAGTATTTTGCAATTTTGAGGGTCTCTCGGAGTGTTTTTGTAGTTTGAACCATAGTTCAAAAAATCGTTATCGGCGATTAATCGGCAGGCCAAATTTTGACTCGGAAATCGGGAATCGGCAATTTATCGACATTAATCGGCAACTTTATCGCTACTTTTAAAAACATTTAAATTCATAAAATAAACTTAAATTAAATGTAAAAACAATGTTAAATGATGCGAGAAGTGACTCTATAGAATGCCATAGGGCCATCTGCATATTTTCGATTAAGTTTTGACCAAAAAAGAGTAGTGACTTTTGAAGTATCACGATTTTAATATACTGTAATACGATTTTAAATATATTAATTCGTAATACAATTTTAAATATATTAATTCGTAATATATTATATAACGGTAATATATTAAAAATTCAAATGTATGCAAAAGGAATTAATTTGTAAATTCGTTTATAACTTTAAGTTTATACACAAGTGACAGATATATTATTTAAAATCTTAAAAATAAAATAAAAAGAAATATAATGTAATAGTATACATCTTTGTTTCAATTTACAATATACATTATAATATTATATAATATATACGATTTTATAGGATTTTAATATTTTAAGGAAATCTGAAATAAAATTTATAGTATACGATTTACATTATATAGATTCTACTATTCTAGAATTTACAGTATACAATTTGCTGGGATTTACAGTACCTAGGGCCACGAACTGGCTAGGGCACAAAAAAACACAAAACCTAGGGCCACGAACTGGCTGGTAGTGGAAAGCTGAAACCGCCATGAACAAGCTAGGGCACGAAATAGCACAAAACCGCCACGAAATGGCACGAAACCGCCACGTTTTGCCACGAAATGATGGAAAACAGGTCGCAGGACAAAAGACGAGTTGCAGGAGAAAATACGAGTCACTCAAGGCAAAAAAACGTGTCGTTTTGGTCGTGTTTTGCATTTAACCCCTAAGTCATACGATTTTCCACGATTTCCAGGCGAGATTCAACGATTTTTCGAGTATTTATCGCCGGAAAAATCGCGTTTTATCGCCTCTGCACAAATCGCGATTTTTTGAAAGTTTTATCGTTTAGCTCAGGGTAAACGATAAATCACGATTATCGCCCGATTTATCACGAGTTTTAAAACTATGGTTTGAACAATAGTGGCAATAAACGAAGTGTAATCACCGTCGAAACTACCCTCGTCAAGTTTGTTCCGTGCTCTTTCTAATGGTTCTTGTGGTTTGCAAAACGGGTTAATAGGCTAGGAGATATGACCCCAACAAAGGGTACTAAATAAAATAATAGCAATAATATGATAGATTTCAGATTTTTCCACTTGTCTTTTTGAATCCATCCCTAAGGTGGATACGAATGGTCTCCATGTAGGATGACCTTTTGGTTCCATCCGAACCCTTCATATTCTATTTTTAGCAGTTTTTTCATATTCTCCTTGTATAGCTATAAAGCAACTTGTTTTGAATAAAGAGATAGATCTCCGGGCATATATCTCTCTTATGGAGTTTGTCAGTTTGTATACATTTGGAATTGCAATAAAATTAGTTTGTGTTTACAACTCTTTCATTGTGAATTGATTGTTATAACACATTAAGCACCATTGTTAGTGTGTTGTCCACTGAATTATATCTCAATTTGGATCAATACTTCTTGTTTCTTGTGCCCATATGCTCACTTGTATGCCTTATTTGCTAGAAAAGAAGAAGATTTGCAGATTCCAATAATAAAATCAGCACCAAAAACAAGAAAACAGTACAGCAGCCAAAAAAGTATTTTACGTCAAGAGAATTTATTACCCTCCAAACATGATCAACATACCTTCATGGTAAGAGATTTAATGCTTTCAGTCCATGATATGAGAAAAGAGGCCTTTTGGAAAAACTGCATGACAAAAGAATTGGTCTAAAAGTTTTGTCACAGTTTTTGCAAAAGCCTCTTTTCTCATACCTTCATGATGCCAAAAATAGACCTAATGATATCAGCAACATTCACAGTTGTGTAGCAGATAAAGGACACAAAATCACATTTATAGATCGCTGACATCACACAGACATCACTCACTGATGTTAACAACAATAGACTCAAAAAAATCTCAAAAGTCTCGTTCGACAATGCTCTATTCCATACAGTTACGAGTGAAATTCAAGCTAAATGCATAAGAATTGACCTTTTAGGATCCTGCTAACATTATCACACAATACTGCTGCCGCCAAAATCAGGCTTTTAGATATTAGAACACAAATTACCAAAACCTCTATCACCAAGAAAATGAAATACAAGTACAAGGACGAGTGCCAGAGGACATAAATAATGGTATGCCTATATCACATTTAAATATGGTCACTAGGAGATGTGGGTATAGGGACAGGATCACTGTCCCTCAGCCAGAAATTCTGCTTGACTATGCCAAAACAGTCCTGATTTAAAAAGAGCATGGCAAATAAGCACAATCTAGCATTCACCTTCAATTTCATCACTATCAAAAGTCTATATATTTGCCCTTCCCAAGTAGTTTTAATGTTTGTCCAACAACCAATTTCCTTGTGCAGATCACGTGCATTAGTTCTAACTTCTAATAGATGGCAATGTTATTAATCAATGGAAAACCAAAAATCTCCATTTATGTGCCCAAGACCTCCTTCCACCCCTAGAACCAAAAATCTCAATTTATGCGTCCAAGACTTTCTTCCACCCCTAGAATAGGGTAGAATTTAGGATACATGTAATCAAGGCTAGCCAGGTCCTATAAAAGCGTTCACCTCCAAATTCTTTATCCTACTTTAGGTTATATGAATGTTTTTAATCTCTAATTTTCCTATTTATTATCCCTAATTTTTAATATTATCAGATCTTGTATTGGCTCCTTCATGGTGGTTGATGAGGATGCCAGTCCTTTGATTTTCCGCATTCTGGTACAGATTAGGGCCAGCTTTTGCCTACATCCTTGGTCTCCGCCATCTTTGTCTTCTTTGGGGAAGGGTTTATCCATTTTAAGCTCGCCTTGCAAGTAAGTTAAAATCTTTTAGCTTCTAATGTCTTGTTTCTTTTAGAATTTGGAGCTCACTCATTACTTCCTATTGGATGTAATTTCGAGTCCCATTGACCTACTTTGGCCAATAGTGAATATTAATATTATTTATTTTTTCCTTTCTAATGGTTATGATTCCTAGTGCCCTCTAATTGAATCAACATTACATCAAAAGAACAAAGCAAATCTTAAAAGTATGTTGATTTTTTTCACATTTAAGCAGAACACTTTGATAAATTGGAATGACTCTTTTTTTAACTCTACCCATACTGTTAGTGTAATTATTTATTTGCTTTTTAAAAGTTACTTAATTAAGAAACTTATAATTGTAAATCAAATATGACTTATCTTCATTCCAAGTTGAGAGTAAGCTTGACTTGAAAAAGCTCTTAAAGCTGCACAATTATTTTATCACTCTCTTGATTTATTCTTATACTTAGGCTCATGGACTTCTCTTTATAAGGACATGGCCTGCTTGGTTTTGAGTCTTGACTATGCACGAGAGACAGATCGTAATGCTTCAGAGCTATTAATGCAATTTTATATTTTACAATTTTGTACCATTATGATCTGTGATTTTGTAGGCTTGCTCTTGTAGGTTGCAACTTTGTGATCCTAGGAGTACGTTCTTTTTCTCAATAAAGACATCAAAAACCATACATAATCATGTTGATGTAACCCAAATGTCAATTAATGACCTATGAAACAAACAATTAGTTTTTTCTGAGGACATGTGGGCTTGCTCTAGCAGGTTGTAACTTTATGATCTTGGGACTATGTTCTTTTTCCCAATACAGACATAAAAATGACAAAAACCATATATAATCATGTAAACCCAAATGTAAGTTGGTGACCTGTGAAACAACATAATAGTTTTTTGTGAGAGCAAGCCAAAACCAAGTAAAGGCATTTTCACTCAATTGTGAAAGAGTCATATAATTGCAAATGTAGAACTTGAATAGAACATTGAATTCTACCTAGGAAAGAGAGAAGATTAAATTTTGAATTAAAAATGGGAATCTGGTGTAAAAATTTATGTAAGCATGAGAACGGTTAAGCTTCTTAAATATTTAACCTTTTCAAATCAACATCAATCCGTTTTGCCTCTTTAGGGCTCTGGTGTCAAACTTCCTTGCATAGATCCATTTCAGTTTTGATACCAAGAAACCAATTTCAAGTGTTCTTTTACAGAATTAATTTATAGATTGGAATCCAAAACATTCTACCAGCCCAGTACTTCTTACCATGTCACTTGGACCAACAGCTGTAGCTTCATCTTGATGTTCCCTCAAAGATCTTGCTACTTCTTCAGCCTACACAAAATTTCATGTGAAGTAAATGTCTGGGAGGATAAGCTCAGATCAAAAGGAAATTGCATTTCATACTAAGTATATATATTATCTGGTAGAGCCATGAGCTTTCAGAGAGCATTTGTACAATGCAAAACAAAAAAAAATACTGAATTGGGATTAAAAAATAAGACAATCGATAATTGATTTGGTTTCAAATAAAACACAGTGAAAATCTTTTAAAGTCAACTCATTAATTCATCTTGGAAAATTTCATTAGGTCATTCAGAATAGAAGCAGCCTCCAAATCAGTAAGCTCCACTGAAATTGTATTAAATTTACACATTAGTAAAGAAATACAACACAATGGCTTTACTAATTCCAATGTGCTCTCTTAAATATAATATTGAATATTATTATTTTTAAATAATATTATTTACTAGCAATCGCAAGTATACAGTGCAATATGAACGCCGAACAGTATAAGTTATTTGATATGGAGGGATATGTTAATTACTTTCGTAGTTGATGTGGTTTGTAATTATTTGGGGTGATAATGTGGTAGTGTTGCAACGTGTTTGAGACGGTGGTTGCATCGGTTTTTGATTGGGTTTTTGGTGAAAAAGCCTTAAATGTATTGTTGATAAGAGGTGTGATTGATAGTGGAAGAGTTGGAATATAGATGAAACATTACATTGAAAGGTTCTATTTGTACATTTCAAATTTGTTACAAATTCATACATATACATTTGCAAATCTTATATCATGAGTGGTAGCCTTTTGTGGACAATTTTATTTGCACTAAACATGAATACATGAAGTCTTCCGCTTTGGATACAAGTAGTGTTGAGTAAAGTAGTAGTGGAGGAGCTATCAAAGTAGAGGCTAGTATTTACAATGGGTTGTTTTGGTTAAGTGAAATTAGTCTTGACTCCTCCTTTCTTCTTGCTCCAAGTGTAGATACGTGCGCCATTTTTGAGTACCTTTCAAATGAAAAAGGAGGGGAAATGCGCAGATTGTCAAGAGAAGGACCTCTGGAGAAATCTGTAAATGTCGATGCACAATTTGTCTTTCTTTTTCCTCGGTGATTTTGACAAATAATGTGATTTGTTTTCAACTTCAAAGCAGTATTCTTTCTAGTAGGTCATCTAGAGCACACTTGGAGAATTATATTTTTAATTGTGGTATTCATGTTTCATCTTACACTTTACTCAATCCAAAACAGTATAACATTGATTTGCTTTAATAGCCAATTTTGTAAGTTGCGTAGTATGAATGCAATGTCATGTCAGTGCAATGTAATGTATTGCCAATCTCAGTGGTATGATTAAAGTGGCAAGGCACTTACCTACTAATAAGATAGCTAGAAAAATTGCAGACGTGAGGATTCCACATGGGGTCACCCTCCTTTTCTGTGGAGAAGTTTAAAGCCAGCAATGGTAGCAAAGGTTGTTTGAGCCATACACCTAAGTTCCCATCTACCATATATTTTATACTAATATCAAACATGTGCCTGGAAGCCCATACAAATGCCATCTAAGTTTTACAAAAATTGTTCATTTCAGAGTGGTACAAGAATGAAGATTGAGACATTTCAAAGATTGGAGTTTCCCAAACGAGTCTGGCAATTGTTGTAAAGACCTGCAATAACAAACCTTAAAAGCAATAAGTTGCGACTTGTTTAATCACTTGTGAACAAGTTGCAAAGAAAAGATCAAATGTGTGAATTTAATACAATTTCAGTGGAGCTTACTGATTTGAAGGCTGCTTCTATTCTGTGTGACCTAATGAAATACAAGACAATGGCTTTACTAATTCCAATGTGCTCTCTTAAATATAATATTGAATATCATTATTTTTTAAATAATATTATTTATTAATGCTTTTAGTATTCACATTTTTCTTTCTAGATTTATTATAATTAACAAAGCATAAAGAAAACTCTTATAAGGAACGATTGTGAAACTCTTTTCATGTTCACCAAATTCTTCTACTCTCTACCTATTTTTGGCCTACAAGATCAAGAAAAGAATAAAAGTATACTAATGCTCCCGTGTCCTACCCCCATTAATAATATGTACTACCATTATCTTAATCATGTCTGTAATGTTCCCTTTTCAGAATTAATTAATTATGAATACCTAAAGCCTATTTTTAATGTTTTCCATGGGCTAAGGGGAAATTAAAAGAGGAAAATAAATTAATATAAGTGGTCCAAGGATATTTTTATATTTTAATTGGAGAAAGGACACTTAAAGTATATTTTAATCCAAAAAGCAGAAATAGAATAAAATAATAATAGAATGGTGTACTTCTATTATTAGGTGCCAAGTTGGATAATAATTAAATAAAAGAGTCTATAATGGGGCGCAAGGATAAAAAGGGGCTGCATGAGAAAACAGATCCTATTTTTAGGATAAAGTGGAGTTTGAGCTTTTTAATATTGCATATTCCTAATTTTAGAATGGGGCACCAACTTGAGGAAAAAGTATTATTTTATTGGTTTATGGGGGCATGCATGTATTTCCAAAAAGGGTGCCCACTTTGGAAGAGGATGGGAGGTTATAAAGGCAGATTTGGGGTTTATTGTAGATACATCTTGGAAATTCATCAATTATTTTCTTTGTTTGCAAGTAGCTTCAACTTCTACAACAGCAATAGAGGACAAAATCCCTCATTTGCATACAGATTTGGGGACGGAATCCCTCACTTCTTAGCTAGGCAATTCCATTTCAGGGTTGCAGTGACAATGCAAAGTGTAAGTGTTCCACCAGTTCAGCTCCAAACAATTGTATTTAGACACTAGTATTTTTATTGTAGTTGGTTCATATTCAATAAATAAAAGACTGATTTTTACGCATTATGGTTTTTATTTTTATATAGAAAAATCATATTATCGCTGTTGTTATAAAAGTTAATTTTTATATTGTTGCCCTAGGGTTTTAACAAAATATCCAGATTGATAAAAATTATTTTCACGAGATATTACAATGGTATCAGAGCAAATTTCCTCCCAACTTGTGGATGGAATTAAAAAAGAGAGGGAAAAAAATTGCAGCTTTGAACTTCATGCAGGTTAGTGACAAAGAAGTCAGGTACCAACAAAGGGAGAAAAAGAAAGCTACAGAAACAACCAAAAGTCATGGGTAACAGAGACCCAGACAATGTACGTTTCGATAGGCTCGTGCAGGGACAAGAATGGTTAGCTGACATGATGGCTCAATTAGTCCACACCATGCAAAACATGAATGTGCAAAGGGCTCCAAATGGTGAGGGAAGCTCTTTAGGAGTGAACCACAACCAACACACCCAAAGGACAATCACTAGTTCTATTGCCAGGCCTTTCCATCCTAATTTCCTTCATAGGAGGAAGCAATTCCAAAAGTAGAGCCTCAACCATCTATAGCAAATGATATTGTTGCTAGTTATGAGGAGTACAGGGTACTTCCAGGTGAGATTAGAGAGGCTATATCACTCACTAATTTCATCAATCTAAAGAAAAGTAAGAGTGGACCAAGAGTTGATCCTAGACCACCAGCTAATCAGAGAGACCTGCAACAGGCATTAGGGAAGTTGTCACTCTCTACTTTTGACGGACTCTGGCAAGAGTACAACTCATGCATGGATACAAAAGTTGGATACCTTCTTATCACTCAAGCCAATGATGGAAGAGGAAGCCATCAAATTTGCAACCCTTCATCTGGAAGGTGTAGCACATGAGTGGTGGTACCATGGGCTAATCACACAAAGACACAATCTCATCCACTCATATAGCGATTTCAGTGACAGTTGATAGAGAGATTTGATAGAGTGGATCCAGAAATTCATTTCTGAGAATTAGCTCAACTCAAATAACTACATTCGATAAGTGACTATGTAGTTGAATTTCAGTAGTTTTTGTGATGGTACCTGATGTGACAGAGAGGAGACTAGTTGTTTTGTTTACATAAGGTTTAATTGAATCTCTTAGGGGTTTAGTGAAAGCTTTCAGCCCTACTTCTCTACAAGGAGCCATAAAAAGGCTTTGGATTTGGAAACTTCAGCCCCTAAAGGGAGATATCAGCCTATAGGACAGCCTACAACACAGCCAAAACCAGCACCTTATGAGCAACAAAAAAGCCATTTCAGTCGAGTGGTTTTCAACAAAGGAGCTGCCTAAAACCAGCAAGGAGATAGAAACAAGAAATGAACTTAGAAGGAAGAAATTGTGTTTCACTTGCAAAGATCCATGGGGACCAGGTCACAAATGTCTTCCCAAGGGATAGGTACATTACATAGAGCTAATATCAAATGATGAAGGGGAAGAAGAGGAACCAGAAGTGGACAAAGAGAAGGAAGAATCGTGGCTGAAAATAAAGGTGAAGAAAAGACTCTAAATGGTACTCTTGCTACACTTTTAGGTGCTCCCAAGTATCATCCTTTTAGAGTTCGTGGAGTACTACATGGGCATAAGGTAACTATTCTGATTGATAGACCCACAACTTTATCGATGAGAGTTTGGTAGCTCAAAGAGGTTTGAAAACAGAGGATTTCCAGGGTTTTAATGTTCTTTGTAGTAAATGGCTTTACTATTTCATGCACTAAGAGGGTGAAGGGGTTGGAAATTACTCTCGGAAAACACAAGGTTTTTATGACTTTTACGTGGTGGGCATAGGAGAAACCAATGTGGTTTTGGGGTGCAATGGTTGCATTCACTTGAAGTAATCCCACGGAACTACCAAACTAGGGAGCTAAAATTCAAAACCGGGGAAGAGAGGTTGTACTTCATGGTATGGCCAATGGAGCACCTAGGGTTATCACAAAGAAAGCAGGATGGAGAGAGCTTTTGTAAGGGGCAAATAGCATGGGCAGCCCATTGTTTGGTAAGTATTTCCACTTCTAGTATTGATGATAGATCTTATCATGTGGACATACAATCTATTTTGACAGCATAGTACGGTCTTTAGTGATTTACCATCGGATTGCCACCGGATAGAGGATTCCAACACATCATAGAGCTGGAAACAAGTTTTAAACCTATTATGATTACTCCTTACCGCCATCCTAGAGTTTATAAAGAGGAGATTGAGAAGACAATCAAAGAGCTTTTGAAGATGGGGCATATCCGGCCTAGTTCTAGCCCTTTTGCTTCTTTTGTTGTTTTGGTGAAGAAGGATGGGACAATGAGGATGTGCATTGATTATCGTGCTTTGAATAAGAAGACTATCAAAAACAGTACCCAATACCTAGGATTGATGAATTGATAGATGAGTTACATGGAGTGGTGTATTTTTCCAAAATTGATTTGAGATCCAGTTATCACCAAATCAAGGTAAGGGATGAAGATGTGCACAAAACAATTTTTCGTTGTCATTTTGGGCATTTTGAATTCTTGGTAATGCCTTTTGGTTTAACCAATGCTCTAACTACTTTCCAGTCATGCATGAACCATGTTTTTAGTGAGCACTTGAGGAAATTTGTTTTAGTTTTCTTTGATGACATTTTGGTGTACAATAAGACTTGGGAAGAGCACCTAAAACACTTGGATACAATGCTGGAAATTTTGGAACAGCAAGCTCTTTTTGCAAAAGAATCCAAGTGTGAGTTTGGAATGACTGAAATTTTATACTTGGGACATGTCATTAGTGCCCAAGGAGTACAGGTTGATCAAGAGAAGATCCAAACAATATTGGATTGGCCTCCACCCACCACTTTGACACAGTTGAGGGGATTCTTTGGTCTTTGCAGTTACTACAGGTGCGGTTTGTGAGAGGGTTTTCACAACTTGTCCCATTGACTGATTTGACAAAGAAAGGAGCTTTCAGCTGGTCCGAAACAACCCAAACAACCTTTGATAAACTTAAAAGGTAATGAGTTCTTGCCCAAGTATTGGTTGTTCCTGATTTTTCTATTCCTTTTGTGTTAGAATGTGATGCATCGGGGAAGGAGTAGGGGTTGTTTTGATGCAAAAGGGGCATCCCATAGCCTTTGAGAGCCGAAAACTTAGTGAAGTAGAGCGTGGATTCTCTATTTATGACAAAGAGATGTTGGCTATCATGCATGCATTGGCAAAATTCGGCAATATTTGGTTTGTGGCAGGTTTGTGGTCAAAACTGATCACAATAGTTTGAAGTTCTTTCTTGGCCAGAAGGACTTGAATGACAGACAACAAAAGTGGGTGAGTAAGCTCCAAGCTTATAATTTTGACATAGAGTATGTTAAAGGAAAGAATAACATTGTAGCAAATGTTTTATCTAGAAAACATTTTCTATGTTCTATATTTGAAATCTCTTTGATTGGAAAGCTTTAATAATTGCGGAGTATGTAAAGAATGGTTACACTAATGAGATCCTTGAGGGCAAAATACAAGATAGCAGTACAGGGTGGTTGATGATCTTATCCTCTACAAGAATAGAATCTATTTGGTACCTGAATCCAAGGTAAAAAGCAAAATCTTAAGGGTTGTCCATGATACACCATTGGCTGGTCACCCAAGGGGTATTTTAAGACCTACAAGCAAATCAGGGACAGATTCTTTTGGAAAGGACTTAAGGAGGAGGTCCTCCATTACATCAGAGAGTGTAATGTGTGCCAACAAAACAAGGTGCAACATACTTTTCCAACGGGTTTGTTGCAGCCCTTACCTATTCCGAACCAAAAATAGGAAAGTATATCAATGGATTTCATCACAAGTCTTCCCAATGTTCAGGGTAAGAATTGTATTTTTGTAGTGGTTGATAGACTCACTAAATATGCTCACTTCTTTGTTATTCCTAGCGAATTTAAGGCTCCACAGGTTGTTGATTTATTTTTCAGAGAGGTTTTTAGGCTACATGGATTGCCTAAAAATATTGTGAGTGATAGAGATAGCAAGTTCCTTAGTTTGTTTTGGCAGGAGCTCTTCCGCTTGACAAGAACAAAGTTAACTCCAAGTACCAACTATCATCCACAGACAGATGGGCAAACAGAGATTGTGAACAAGTGGATTGAGGGATATTTGCGGAATTATGTGGCAGGGCAGCAGTCAACTTGGGTCAAATGGCTTTATATGGGAGAGCATTGCTACAATACCACTCATCACATGTCCATAGGTATGACACCTTTCAGAGCTTTGTATGGTTATGATGCTCTTTCCTTTGTGGATTTGGTATTTGCAGATAGTAGAGTGTCAGGGGCAAAAGACTTGGTTGCACAAAGCCAAGATATATTGGGAATGCTCAAAGAGAATATCCAACATGCACAAAACCAACAGAAATTTTATGCGGACCAGCACCGCATTGAGAGGACTTTTGAGGTTGGTGACATGGTTTTCTTGAGGTTGCAGCCCTATAGACAGTCTTCTTTGAAGAAGAGTGGAGCTGAAAAGCTCAAACCTCGTTTCTATGGACCGTACAAGGTTAAAAAGGATAGGGGAGGTGGCCTATGAGCTGGATTTGCCAGAACAAAGTAAAATACATAATGTTTTCCATGTCTCATGCTTGAAAAAGCTTTGGGACAGCATATTGTTCCTTCCATTGAGTTGCCTCCTTTGGATGATGAAGGCAAACTTGTTTTGGTTCCTGAAATAATTTTGGATTTCGGAGAGAAAAGGTTAGGGAATAAGATTATCACAGAATATCTTATATGTAGGAAGGATCCACCCGTAGAGGATGCTACTTGGGAGGGGCTTGATATTCTTAAACATCTCATCTTGCAATTGCTTGAGGGCAAGCAATTTTAGGAAGGGCGGACTCTAATGTCCCCTTTTCAGAATTAATTAATTCTGAATACCTAAAGCCTATTTTTAATATTTTCCGTAGGCTAAGGGGAAATTAAAAGAGGAAAATAAATTAATATAAGTGGTCCAAGGATATTTTTATATTTTAATTGGAGAAAGGACACTTAAAGTATATTTTAATCCAAAAAGCAGAAATAAAATAAAATAATAATAGAATGGTGTACTTTTATTATTAGGCACCAAGTTGGATAATAATTAAATAAAAGAGTCTATAATGGGGGCGCCAAGGATAGAAAGGGGCTGCATGAGAAAACAGATCCTATTTTTAGGATAAAGTGGAGTTTGAGCTTTTTAATATTGCATATTCCTAATTTTAGAATGGGGTGCCAACTTGAGGAGGAATAAAGTATTATTTTATTGGTTTATGGGGGCATGCATGTATTTCCAGAAGGGGGCGCCCACTTTGGAAGAGGATGGGAGGTTATAAAGGCAGATTTGGGGTTTATTGTAGATACATCTTGGAAATTCATCAATTATTTTCTTTGTTTGCAAGTAGCTTCAGCTTCTGCAACAACAATAGAGGACGAAATCCCTCACTTCTCAGCTGACAATTCCATTTCAGGGGTTGCAGTGACAATTCAGGGTGCAAGTGTTCTGCCAGTTCAACTCCAACAATTGTTTTCAGACATTGGTATTTTTATTGTTGTTGGTTTGTATTCAAATTCAATAAATAAAAGACTGATTTTTACGCATTATGGTTTGCTGTTTTTATATAGGAAATATCAGATTATCATTGTTGTTATAAAAACTAATTTTTATATTGCTGCCCTAGGGTTTTAACAAAATATCCAGATCTGTTAGAAATTATTTTCAAGGATATTACAATGTCAAATAATTGTTTTTCTCTAAAGAAGAAAAATACAAAATATGAATGAGAAATGTCAAAAACTTTTGGAATGTAATAACTTAATCAAGTAGCTCATATGGTGAGGTATTGCAAAATTGGAGAAGGGCTCGGCTTTTTGGGATGTCTAAATATTGTAATAAAATAAGTTCCAATATGACAATGCTATGGAGAAGGTCTTAAATTTTGGTATGCCTAAAAATTGTGATTAAATAAGTTCAATATGACAATGCTATCATATGTAAGATTAAGACTGCTACAACCAGGGTTTTATTCAACAGAAATGATTAGATCAATGGGAATGTTGAATATATAATGAACAATTCAGTTCTGGACAGTTAAGGAGTTGTAACTAATAACTGATTGTAACTACTCTCTAGAATAAATACACCCTGCCTGTTATCATTTGAACAGTGCAGTTTTTTGCTTTTTTGTTTTTTCTCTTTGCTTCTCCTTCTGCTAACAGGGAAAAGGCATCAGGTTCTGTATTTGGCCAAGGAAGCCAAAGCACAAATCTTAACAACAATCTGAACAAAAATGGAATGAAAATACCTTCCGAGCCGAGAATTTATTATCTGTTCAGCATTTTCTTCCTGATACTTTGCAATGTTTGCTTCAATATCCAGAACATCTATTCCCTCCACCAATTTAAATGCTGCCAACATGAACATAAGTTTGAATTTTACATCAATAGTTAAAGTATTATGCAATACAATTATATATGTGCACTGTAGAAGCTAAGACTTAAGCATACATCAGAATAAAGCTGAAAGTTTGTATTTTAAAGTTTTCATATCACTACTATGCTCATGACATAATTACAAAGAAAGTTTTTACTTTACTCCCTGGATGTAATTGTACAGCACAAGTTACCAGTAAGGATTTCAACGTTCAAATCATAAGTCACCAGAAATTGATAACAAGACAATGACTCAATCCCCAAAGAAAAAACAAATAAGAAAACAAGAGATATCACCTGCTAAATGCTATGTAAAAATTTAAGATCTGCAAGGGTTTGATTTAAGGATTTACATATATACAGTACCATAAACCAAATAAATGACAAGGAATCATAACTTACTCATGTCCTCAACCTCCTCTAGATAGTCATTATACTCTCTCAGTGATGGAAAGTCTTCTTCTCTCTTGTTATATCTGTATGTAAAAATATAGCCAACTAAGACAATGCCTCGAAAATTTCTTCCATGTAAGAATTTATACAAACAAAATGCCGGCAGTAAACATTGACAAGGAATTCAAAGGATAAACTTAAGATTACAGCTAGCTATTTCCATTCCAGCGGCAGAAGCATATCAGATAATAGAAAGTCTCTTTCTAAACGGTCAATAAAGTAACAGTTGAATTGTTTTTCCATTGGCAGCATGCAGCATCGTACTACACATATTGAAAAAACAAAATGACCCTCAAGTATGACTGCGGTAGGAATATAACAAATTTCAGCTATAAACATCAAAAACTCGTATTTCAGACAATGTTTGACTACTTCCAGCACCACGATAGGTGTAAGAGAATTCACTAGTTACAATTATGACCACCATACCAATTCTACAAGGTGCATAGAAAGTGTCCCATATAAGGTAGGTGTATGAGAACTCACTTGTTACATATATGACTGTTGTCCAGACTCCATAGGTACATAAATATTTTATGTTATATCTTAAGCAAGTTGTTTGCACACATCAGAATCATACAATGTAATATCAAAGTTGTAGAGAACTGAAAATGCTTTAAAATACAAAAAATCACTGCAATTGAATGGCCCCCATCATTACTAATTTACCATGCTAAAATGAATAATGAATGTAAGATATTTTCTGTCAGACAAAATAAAATATAAGTATAATTTCAACTTTTCACTTAACGTGGATCACAAACTACTTTACTGGAAGAAAAAACCAGGCTCACTTTGGTCAGTCTTACTTTGACTTGTCAAAATCCGTTAAACAGATTGAAATGCAAAGACCAAAATTTGTGGACCTGTTTCTATTTGAATGTAACTGAATTAATATGGATGATTAGAATGGGGGTTACAATTGAGAAAGAGTACGTGAACAATCAAAAGAGTAGGTGAACAATTGACCGCAGAAGAGAATGCTTGGAAAAATGTTTTCTATTTAGAAGCGATGGGTAGAACTGTAGAAGCAATAAAAAAATTGCAAAGGGAATGCAAGGTCCAGACTATAAACAAAAGGTGTATGTGTAAAAGCTGCAAAGCAGTGGACACAACATGGTAACGATTTGGATGACTTTGATACTTCTGAGCTCCAACTACTTGACAGCATTACATTTGATACACAACACAAGCCATGTTACAATGGAACCTCTTGTCCACTCTTCATACTTGTCGGGCCTTGCGAGCCAGAATTGGGAATGTAGGGAAAATCAGAATACTTATAGAACAGTGCCAAAAACCTGTTATACATCTATTTAGCAATGAATGTTGGGGATTTTGGCAACCAGTATGAATAAACTACATAGAGAATGAGAAAACAAGTAGAAATCTAATTAAATAAATGACACAAATAGAAAAGAGACACACATAGAAAAGAGACACAATATTTATCCTAGGAAAACCCTTTCAGATTAAAAAAACCAGCACAATAACCTTGTTTTATTGCATTAACTTGAACCAGCTTACAAATACAATAACAAGTCTTCAAAGTAATGTTAACAAAATTACATATAAGATTTACATGAAAGCTCAACCACACCTCCAGTGTGCAACCTTCCAACCTTGTACAACAACCACATTCTCCCATAGAGAACATGCACTTATAACTGTGCAACACCTTAAAATAGTACTTGCTTGGGCAGCAAGGCAATCCTAAAAATAAAAAAGTAAGGCCTAAAAACAAGGCATGAGTCTGAGCCAGTGCTCTTTCCATGAGACTGATTGTAAACCAACTGACAAGAGTCAGTCCCACTGCCTCTAGACCAAGTCGACACATGGAAAGTATGAGACATATTCCAACAATGATGTCACTGCAAGGAAAATTTTGAAGCATTTAAAAATTCATATGACAATATAATTTTTGTATTCCAGCTGCAACGTAGTGCCTCTAGACTCTGACAATATTGATACTCTTAGTTAATGTCACTGGGAGTTTCAGTTTAAAGCAGCTTAACAGTATGAAAGTTGGGCCTTATGTAGGTGACTTAATAATCATGTTCAGTTTAAAGCAGCTTAGCAGTACGAAAGTTAGGCTTTATGTAGGCGACTTAATAATCATGTTCAGCTACAGAAATATTTATCCATGGTTCCATTGTGATGTGTCCCCAGAGATCTGGGCGACGCGTTCTGGGGATGGGAACAGGGATGGGATGTCCCCTCCACAATCCCAAAAAAAAGGAAAAGAGAGGGATGTCCCGGCCGTCATGAAACAATTTTTCCAATTTATTTGCATTGAAAAATATATTAATTGTAGGGGGTGTGTGTAAAGCCATCCCCAGAAGTCCCCAAAATCTGGGAAATTTTTCCATCCCCATCCCCTGGTCTGCAAGATGCAGGAACACTGGATTTATCTATGATTCAAAAAATGAACGTGGACTGCACATGTACATGTTGATGTCGCAAGAACATATAAACTAGAAATAAAGACAACCATTTTCCGATTCAAGCGTGAAGATCGGAAGAATAACAGCTTTTCAATAATACTGCAATGGCCATTCTATTTCATAAAAAAGTATCTATTATCCTCGGATTACTTAGGTGCTACTGATATATACAGCCATTTATTCTTGTGAACATAATCTTGGAAGGCATATGCATTTGACTTTGAAGTAATGCCAAAAGATGAGCCCATGTTCCTTGAGGATAACTTAAGGCTTTCCGAACAAAAACACCGACTCAAGAGACAGTGGAGGCTTGACTTAACATCATCAATGACCAATTAAATATGAGATTGAAGTTCCTTAACTTCTGAGGTCTTTGGATGAAATTTTCTGTGATGAATATCAAGAAGGAAAGCTAACAACGGCAGTAACAGGGAATCAAAGTGATTTTTTCAAACTTCTTCATCTAAGATCCAACCTTTGTCAGTAGCTGTCATATCCCTTCTCTTGAAGCATTTTGGGAACACCTTGGGACAGATTTTACAGTCTCAGTCCACTCGGCCACAAGTTCAACTTTATTTCAGCCATTAAATATCCTCAAAGATTTAATGTTTTCATAGTCCAATATAAATGATAGAGAGAGATTTCTGGAACAACTGTGTGCTGGTTTTTCAATCAAATATTCAGCACACAGTTGTTCCAGAAATCTCTCTATTATCAAATATCCTTTTACAGGACTAAACATGTGGAATATTACCAACGGATTCATTCACAACAACCCATCTATCATGAGCAGGGATCCACATAACCCATCTCTCATGAGATTGAACCGTCTATTTAACATTCACTGCATCAGGTGATGCTAACAGAGGCAAAAAGTAGAATTAATAATAGCATAAGGAACAATTGCATAGCGACAATATCAGTGCCAGAACTTGCACCCGGTAACTAATACTTCCCTGGAGATGCCACGCAACCCTGTGCTACTCCGACTCAAGCGTGCTTAACAGTGGACAATTTTCCACTTTGTTTCATTCAGCTTCCGGTAACAATAGGTTAGGACCCCCAACGTTAGCCCTTTTTCAAGTTATCTGTAAATAGTTAACCTCACTAACCCATCAGTGCAAAATAGCCCTATCAAAACTACAACCACTGAATGCAGATAATGGCACATTTGCCATTTTTGTGTAGCGTAGGTCGATTTTCCATTGACGTTTTACACATAACCATGGAACCCTAAACTTTGCAAAGAAGAAAAACAAATGTGAGGAGGAAATTCAGAGAACTGAGCATATCAGTCGCCTAGAAAATCTTACATGTCAACCAACACGCAAAGGAGATCAAAGACTTTGCCAAAAACATACCTGTGCGGCCAAGAATCTTTAGGGTTTGTAAAATGAATCCAGTTAAATTACCAAAAGAAAAAAATCCAGTGATGAAGTAATTCAACTTCAAAAACAAACGATGCAAAAGATGAAGACGCACTTACATGTTAGAGATTCTCCTTCGAATTAACACTTCCTTGCTAAAAGAATTGCTTGCAGAACCCGCCCCCATCGTGTTTTTGAGATAACTGAATACAGGAAAATACATATGTTATGTTCGAGGATGGAGAGAGCAAAAGACTGAATATTTCATACTCTCCGTCTAATCGGTATATTTCAAAGCAATTTATACTTGGTACGATGCAAACTCAAACGATATTAAAGTTCTAATCGTATGTTTTTTAATCGAAGTGCTTGGTGGTGGTGGCGGTGGCGGTGGCGGTGGCGGTGGTGGTGGTGTTTTTTTCTGTTGGGCTCTCTAGTTGCCTTGTGGGCATATTAATGTAGTCCTTGTGGCAGTGTTTGTTTTATTGTGGTGTTTTGTGGAATAAATCTCTTTTATTTTATTAATATAAAGGGCAGTTCCAATAGTAAAGTAGGAATACCGACACTTGATGTTGTATTGAAGTGGAGGAGAAATGTTGATTAAGAAAAGGGAGATTTGGAAAAGGTATTATATCATGGGTAATTGATGAAGAGGAGCAAAGCCAATCTTCTTCCACCATTTTTATTTTGACATAAGCATTATAAGACATCTTAGAGAAAAGTTTGAGCGAGAAAGTAGGCGAAATGTGGAGGTCATAATGCGAGGGGACTTTGGAGAGTGTTGTAAATATAAGGCCTTGCCTTTTTGTACCTCCAATATCTATAGTAGCTTTTTGTTGTGTTGGCCCTTGGGATTTGTGTATCGTCAACATTGAAACCATCTTTAGAGGGTGTTATTTGCAACTACCTCTTGAAAAAGGGGACAATGGAACATGAAGAGGGTTGTTTGCATCCTCGGACATTCCAATATACTTATCAAATTTGCCAACCACAAATAAGGGAGATTTGGAGGTGCTCTTGAGGCATTGTAGACATTGTTGATGACTCTGTCGATAGTGCCATTTACAAGGCCCGCTTTAATCCATAGGTTAGTTGTAAGCATGGCCTTTTGATGTTTGTAAAGAAGTATTTTGTGTTGCGATTGATAATCACCGGGTTCTCCAAAATGGTGTGGCTAATGAGTTGAGCATTATAGTGGGCTCAAGAAGATTTAATGATTTTAACATTTGTAGGTTGTGGAGATCAACAAGGGCATTTATTATGAACAAATGGGGTAGGAGCAAACTTCATTTATTTCTTGTTCAAGAAGTTGAGCATCGGTCACGAGACATAAGGCTTTCCTAATCTTCCAAATGGGGTTTAGCATTTCTAATGTTGAGAAGGAAGGGGCAAAAATACAATTATGTTGGGTCAAAAAATTGTTGATGAAAAATTGTTTGGAATGTGACGGCATATGAAAGATTTTCCAAAGGTTTTTGAGTCTCTTTAGCCTCCCACCACCTTGCATGTGTGTGATGCGTACCACCATGCACAATCTTTTGTCCCCTCTTAACAAAAATGTCGCATTGCATCTTGTATATTTTCAAATGGGTCAAACATGTGAACATGTCTAATTCACCCTTCATGGTTTTGATGAGGGGTCTACTATATTCTCTAAAATCCAACTCAAAATTATGTCCCTATGTTGCTTGTGTTAATCAAACATTGAACATTAACTTTATGAGGGGAATAATATGAAACATAGATGCCTTCTCGTAGGACAGGTTTGAGGAACTTAGATAGATTGACAGGATGTTGTGGATAAGGCAACCAATTTCAAACACATTCAACACAAGATACAATCACAAGAATGCAACTTATCAAAATACACAAGGCTTGAAAATGCAATCCAATGGAGCAAGGATCTATGGGGAGATCACTTATGCCTCCCAATGGGATTAGGTTCCCACCTTAAATCCCTCCATATACATCTCAAACCCCTACACAACTCTTATGCCTCCCTCAAGATCCTCTTATGCCTCCCACATTCTCTTATGCCTCCCTACAATCTCTTATGTCTCCCTCAAAAGAACCAAGTAAGAAATGCAAGCATTTTCTTATCCAAGGTGGGGCACCCAACCCAACTCCCTCCCAAAACATGAAATAAACTCTTATGCCTCCCTACATATAAGATCCCCATAGCCTTCTCCTACACCATACTTAGGCATTCTACCCAAGAACCCAACAAGCATACAAACCATTCACTAACATACAAATATACACATATAAAAGAAAACAAATAAAACAAGGGTGTAGTTCCTACCTTTCCATGGTAGAACTTGACCAAAGAATCACCCTCCAAGCTCCTACAAGTTCAAACCAACTCCAATAAGCTCCAAAACTTCAACAAGCACTCCAAAATCCTTCAACTCCAAAAATACAAGAGCACAAAAAAATGATCTTGTAGTTGTGTTTCTTTTACTATAGAAATAGAAAATATTTAAATGTAGTAATTTAAGCATGGAATGAATAAATGGTTAAACCCTTCAACTGGAAACTTTAGGAACATAAATTAAACTAAGGATAAATTGTAAAACACTCTAGTAAAACTTGTTTTGGAAAAATTCTGAGAATTGATGGTTCTATTTTCAAAGAACATGACCGTCACCCTGTGCAGAGCGGCGGTCTCTAAACCACCGCTCGGGTGAGGTAGTGGTTTGTGAATCGTCACCTAGGTAGGGCGGCGGTCCCAGGACCGTCGGCTGCTTTGGCGGCGCTTTCATTACGGCAATGAGAAAAATACAAATGTGCGTCTATGCAAATTTACAACTTGTTCTACTAAAAATTTAAGCTGTAAATTTGATGAGGAAATTACCAATGAAGCCATAAGGGCATAAATTCATTGTTTCAAACATGTAAATCTTGAAATGGGCATTTAAATGTATGGAATCTCTTGGATTAAATGGAAAAGGGTTTTTACCCAAGTAGAATACAAAAACAAAGAAATAACTAAGTAAACATTCCAGATTTAGGGAAGAACCCCTACAATCCACTAATAGAAAACAATACAATAATAAATCCATAATCCAAATCTAAACTAAGCTTGATCTTTTGTGAATTCCTCCATGGTTCTCCCTTCCTTGCTCCCATGGCTTCCATTTCTCCAACCTGTAAATTAAACAAAAGAAAAGTGACCAAATGAGGAGGCTAGGGCAAAGAAAAAGGTTTAATAAAATTTCATAAGGATAGTTAGGGCTAGTATGGAACCTAAGATCTAGTGGCCACAATTAGGTAAGAATAAATATTATGGTTTTTTAATAATTTAAAGGTATGTGTAAATGGGTGAATGGGGCCATTTAATACCCTTGTATGTTAAGTTAATTATTTAGTTCCTAGTATGTCTTAGTAATTATTTAAATGGACTTTAAGGCAAATGATTTAAGAGAACTAAGATAACTATGGATAAGAGTTGATTAAATGTGAGTTGAATGTTAATTCCTAAGGGGGAAACTATTTAACCTAGTGAAAGGAATTATTGAACACTTATCTAGTGATGATAATTAAATTGACTTTAGAACTGGATTAAGAATATTTAATTAATAATCTAGATTGGATCTAGCCTATGAAATGTAACATTGTTGGTAGAAATTAATTAAACGTATATTAGGGTTTGACACCCTTACGCAACCTATTTTTTTTTTTAAATTGCCGCAACCTTCTAGATAATTGTTTAAGGATTAGTGTGGTTTTAGAACATCGAAATTGTGGGCGTTACAAATGATGCACTTTGCCAACCCTTGATTTGACTATGCACTCTTACTAAGATAAATGTTACTTCTCCATTCTGATTAGCACTTTTTGAGGTTCATTGTTTAGCTTGTTTATCCTTGCACACTAACATGTCAACAAACTCTGAGAATGCAATGTACAAAATCCATAGACAAACATTAGTTTACCAACTCCAAACTTCATTTGGCACATTCCTTGCGCTTTGGCCAGACCGTATAGTTTGGTCGTGGTCATACCATATGGTCATGACCTCTTTATACGGTCTTGGACCGACATGTCTTCCAACTACACTTCCAAATTCAAATATTTCATTGGGTCTTATATTTCATCTGGGTCAACCTTTCTTAAAAAAATCATCTACAAAACCCTATATAAGCAAGTAAACATTACCTCATTTGCTAACCTAGAACTCCTAAGGCAATGCACTAGAGCATTCACTTCATACACTTACAAAAGGCATCCAAAGCTCCCTAAATCTTAGAATTGCACATCTACAATCATTAGGGCAGCACCCACATTAGGTCTGAAGCTACAAACCAGGTCAAGGTAGCCATATCTCTCATCTACAAGCATCCAAACATCCTCTCTCCAAGTGTTTTAGAAAGAGCCAAGTCAAAGCAAGCATGGTTAAAGCAATTACCAAATTTGATTGATCTATCTAGATATCACATGTTAGGTGGAGAACAAGATGTTGTTTAAGGCCTCTTGAAGTAGTACCAAAGTCGGTGATGATGTATGGGGTTGCCCATAACCCTTCTAATGTTGGTTTCGTATAACTCTTCATCCATGGATAGGGTTTGAGGTGATGTTCAATCTATTCAAAGAGCCTCGTTGCATGTGTGACAATTAGGGTTTGATAGCGATGGATAACTCCAGGAAGTCGAGTAACACAAAAAGTTGTAGAGGCAGATTCAAAGCAATTCTAAGACCGTACATGAAGGGGCTAGACCATACAATCCCGACCTGTATAGTCATAGTTCCAATCTAGTTTGTGAAGGTTACTCTAGTTCATATCTCCTTGTTTCTCGATTTGCATGGTCCCATATATGTCCATAAATTAGTAGAAATCAAGTAATTGCTTCTATACCTCCACTTTGTACTTTAATTGTATGTTAGTTTAATTAGTGTATGTAAATTCTTCTTATCTAATCTAAGTTACAAATTTGAATTAGTAGTTATATTGTATCATCTTTGTTAGATTTGTAAATCAAATCTAATATTCCATACCTAATTAAATTGACCTAAAATTTAATTAAGGGTTAAACATTTTGGTGAACCCACTTTTGATTGAACCCTTAACCTAATCTAGGACTCATTCCTTGTGTATTAGGCATGTTGATCTCTAAACCCTAGTTGACTTAGGGTTTCTATTTGGGTACATGTTTATTTTTCTAGGCTTGTGCTTCCTTTTCTTTATCATCATGCCTACTTTTTGTGGTCATTCTTCGCTCTTTTTTCCTTGGCTCATAGTATTATGTTGACTTCGACACATTTACTAAAACCACACCGATTCCTCCAAACCTTGCCCCCAAATTGTTTAGATAATTTTATATTCGTGAGTTATGCCACCAAATTAAATTTGGTACTACCCCCTCAAGTCAACATGTGTTAATGATCTAGCAATTGCACCTACTCTTATCCATACACATGTTGCTTTGTATTGTGATGATGATCTTAGCACCGCCCTTTTAACAAAGGTTGTGTCAATTCACCCCTTGACTCTCATTAAGTAGCACCACTTCATGTTGACCCTCTACTAGTCACCATCGATGTTCCTCCTATAGAATGGCCACTCGTGATGTTTTGCTTCATCCTCATTTTGCTAATCCAACACATGATCTATTCGCTAATGCTTCTTTTTCTATCATTGTTGATCACAATAAGCCCGGGATCTAATTCTCAATTTGAGTAGCATGCTCAAGGTCTCCCTGATGAGGTTACCCAACCATTTGATCAATTCTTGCAAGAGAACCCCTCTACTATTGTCTCCTACTCTATGTTGCATGAGATCAACTTAAGCATGATTTATCATCACACACCGCAACATTTATTGTTCTCACATATGTCGCACTTACCCCTTTGGGTGCACCTCATATATCATTGATAAATGTATCTACGCCTATTCCCGAACTACGATTATCGCCACACATCTCATATCTACTCCTCATGGTTCACATGTATCTTCTTCTAGCATGTAAGCTCTTGAATCCCTTGTTCATACTTTACAAGAAAAAATCTTACAATTGCAACAAGGTGCATCTACTTCTTCTAACACTATGGATTCTACACAGTTACTTCACAATCCCCTTACACCCAAAGTGGTTTCTTATCCATTACCTATTGGGTTTGTTGCTCCTAAATTTCCTATCTATGATGGAAAAGGGGATCCTTCGAGCATCTTCACTCATTTCATGTTGTTTGCTTCGATTATGCTTCTAATGACATCTTGTTTACGAAGATTTTTCTAGGAATTCTTAAGGGCTTCACACTACTGATGGGTTTATGCTCTTCCCACTTATTTTGTGCGAGCATTTATTTCTTTACAAAATCTATTTTTGGCATAACTCTCTATCAATATTGAGGACAATTTTTCTTATGTACAATTTGTTGTCACTAAATCATGCACTTTGGGTAATTATTTAGTCTCGGTTTCATACTACTTGTTCATATGGTTCTTGAGTGAAAAGAGTACTAATTAACCCATGTCTTTGGCCATTTTGCTTTGCTTTCTATTGCTACTTCGACCTCTCGCCCGCACTTGCCCGGTTTGTATTTTCATTCTGCGTTAATCCTATCCTTGATTGGGGTGCCTGCTTGGGGCCCAGGGCACCACTAGATGTCATGGTCCCCTCCGGCACCCCTGATCCTCTTTGCACTTTATTCTCACCTTTCGGGCACTTTCTAGTAGTTTGATCTTTTCATATTTTTAGTGGCCGACCTTTTCGGGGTTAATTACAAAATTAGAACAAGATAACCATATAAATATAAAGTTATGAGACCATAATGAGGGACCAAACAATAAACACTAGTATATCCACCTAAGGTTACATCCATCTAAGGAATCTATTGTTCCATTTACATCCATCTAGCTCCATCACAAGGGAAAAAGGTTGGTTCATCTGCATCACACTTCATAGGAGGGGATTTCATTATATTTTATGCACCATCTATTTACATTCTACATCTAGTTATTGCTCGTTACTCACAAAGTGTGACTGGCACAAGAGCACCTAGGGCATGATTTATACACACACACACACCTAAAACTACATTAGGTCTGAGATGTAGTGTAATGCTCAGTGATAATTCCATCCATTTGGCAGCTGAGGATAGTCCAACCCCTTCATATGCATTTTTCTTTTAGAGGGTTTTAATGATTTGTTTGGGGTTTTAATGATGTTTCCTCTATCTCCGATTTGTAGCGACATCCAGTGAAGTTTAGTAACATTCACATGACAAGGAGCGAGCACAAACGATCACTTGATGACACCTTAGAGGAGGTTCCCTGGTCATTTTTGCATACCACGGCACCTAGATCTCAGTCTAGGGCACCCCAAGTGCCCCCATCCCTCTCCGGGTACCCCAATTTGGCTACATAACTCAGATCTACATTTTTCTGAGTCTATGTGTGATTTTTTCCTCCTCTTGTTCAACCATTATCCTCTGCGACACAGTCTTGACACATCTGTGAATCGGTGAAGGCCTTTCTAACCATGTTTGCACATTAGGGTTTCACATTTTATTTACTTAGTTTGTTTGGGTCTATTTCTTGCATTTTACTCTATTTATTTATTACTTCTATAACATCGATTAAGCTAGAATAGATTACTATTTACATTTTAGTTTAATCATTTTGGTGAATCCGAACGATCCAACCCTTCCTTTTGATAATGTCATCTCCTTATCAAGTCATGACTCAATCATCTTATCCTTCTTTTGCACCCACTAAAGTTTTTGGTATAATCACCCACCTATCACTTTGTCGAGTTCCTCCTACTACTTCTAAGGGTTATGACATCATTGAACAACTTAAAAATACACCAACTAAGATTTCTCTTTATGACTTATTGTGTAATGCACCAAACTGATGTAATACACTAGAAGTATCCCTTTGTGCTATTCATATAGAAAGTGATAACTCTGTAGTGACATCTCATACAGTCTCTCAGAAATCTACCACATGTTATCTCTTTCATTGACGAGGATCTATCACCTTTGGCTAAAATCAATCCATGTGCACCCTTGCTCATTACCACCATCATTAGCACCACTTACATCAAATGAGTACTCATTTATAATGGGTCAATCATAAATCTATGTGCTCATTCTCTTTTAAAACAATTGGGTATTAATGATAATATAATTTCTAAGGATTCTACTCTCATATGAGGTTATGATTCTACCACTTGCACATGTCTCGGAACTATCTCATTACATGTTCGAGTTGGGCCTAAGACTATTATCACCAACTTATATGTTATAGATACTTTATTTCAGTTTAATTTATTGCTTGAGACAGGCCTTGGATCCACACAATGCAAGTGATCCCATCTACTGTCCACTAATGTGTCAAGTTCTTACATGATGGTTATGAACACACTATTACTGCATATCCCGAGCCATTCAAATATTGTCACATAGACCCCATTGTTGCTTTATGCTTGTTTCATCTTCACAACCTATTCCATATGGTAGCCTTGACACATATGACATTGGTTAGTCTAGCAATTCACAGACTTCTTCTACCACTTCAAATACCTGTCTATTTCTACTCACATTATGACAATTATCTCACCCACTATACCTACTCGAATGAGAACTTATTCTATGCATATCGAGATGTCTTCCACTCCTCCACTTACTTTGCCAAATTCTAGCGATATACTCGAAAAATCCATACAACATGATATAGCTAACACAAATAATTTTGAGGACTTTGGTGACGAATTCAACGTTATCAAACTCACTAATGAAGCATTAGGCCAACTAAATTTTACACCTATCGACGTAGATGACTCTTACTTCGAAGACACATTTGTGGCCGATGGCTCGGGTGAATATAAGTTCAAGACCCCTCCTTCTACCAATGCTATGATACTTTATTAGGGATTTGTTAACACTGTAGAGACTGTTTCATCTCCTACCACACAACTACATCTTTGCCACCTCCTTTCACATGCACACTACTAATGAACAACTCCTTTTGGCATAACATTTTGATCGATCATGCTTGTTCAAATATTATTTACACACTTGAGGGCTTAACTAGACTTAGTTTGACACTTAATGATATCTTACCACCAATTCACTCACCTCATCTTTATCATGACTATTGTCACATTACAAATGCATATGGCCTTTGTGTAATTTATTTGACGATCTTCATTGCATGAGCACCTCACTCTTCTCCACTAACACTTGGGAAATCTTGACTTGACTATATTGGCGGTAATTTATACATAGACCACACTCTTCTCACATTTCCTATGCCATTCTGCAATGTCTCCATCAGCAATGACTCATCTCCTACTTATGGTTTAAATCTTTCCATTAGTATGCACACGATTGTTCACTCATACCCTTCATTAATGAAGAATATGCGGTGAGCATCTACACACTACGTCGCAATGGTTCTTTGTACGATCCACCTCATTCTATTGCTTATCATGTCTCTAATGCTCCTTCGGTAGGTTTTGATCACGACATCGATGATCTTTTAGATAGTGTTACCTGATTCTATTCATCACCATGCACTCGAGGGGCACAACATTCACACATTCCCCCACCTTGGCATCAACACACATTTCATACTCACATCACAACACATCAACCTCCTCACATAGGCATTGTCATCTACACCTTAGCATCATTATTTCTCAATGACACACTCTTGTGCTTTGGTTCACACTTGATTGTTGAGGGCATACTATACACATGAACCCCACACACTGTACATTAGACACTACACATTGTGAATCTTCACACATCTTACAGTACATCTCACATCTTGCATACTACATCTTCAAGTTACTCTACATCATTCGTATTTCAACATTTGTGCATCTACATATCATACATATTATTAGTCAATCATCGTACCTATATCATCTACTGAGTCTTGCATTACATACTACTCATCCTACATACTACATAACACACACTTCACATTCTTATGCTATCTACACATCTTGCATTGCATACTATACATTACACATTACAAATTTTATGCATCACATGGTCGTCTCTCATCATCACACATACTACATCTTCTTCTACGTGCTACACTCACTACTCTATGACACACTCTAGTCTCATGGTCCATCTTTGATTTGTTTAGGGCATACATCACACAAATGGATGTCATCACATTCATGCATTCATCATTCAACCTTCTATCATGCGACATTCCTAGGTTAGTGACATACGTTATAAGCTAAATGGTCACCTATCCCATCATCTTATAGTGGTATACGTCGTAGGATACATCACCACCTCTTTTGATCATCTCATCATGATATACACTTTAGGCTACATCATCATATATCTTCATACATCATATCTAGGTCGCATATCATCACCAAACATACACATACACCACAACACACTACAAATGACATACAATTTGACCATTTCCTGATGACACACTCTCATTTACGGTTCATTCTTGATTGTTGAGGGGGCATAAACAAATGAACCTCACTGCATACAATTCCATCGACTCAGGGGGCATACAACTCCTATCATCCATCTTACATTCCATTCCATCCATCCACAACATACTTTGCATATCTTGGCATTTACTCTTGTTTACATTTTTTTATACATGTTGGGTTTTAGATTTGCACTTGGAATGAAACCATAGTTAGGAGACAAGCAAGTCCCTCCTCTTTAATGGGAGAGGTTCCCTTATTGA
The DNA here is from genome assembly GCA_018340775.1 of Taxus wallichiana var. yunnanensis. NCBI lineage: Eukaryota > Viridiplantae > Streptophyta > Pinopsida > Cupressales > Taxaceae > Taxus > Taxus wallichiana. Next base: position 576,527,757 of record CM031234.1, on the reverse strand, counting down.
AAGCAGGGGCCAAAACCTATGTACAAATACACAATATTTCATTCAATGGTGGTTTCATGATATCTTGAAATGTGTTTTATGCATGGAAAGTTATCAATACATGAGGATAGAAGGCTTGAAGAGAAGAGGGAGGCAGAAGAAGACAATACTTTCAGGGAAAAGAGATGGTAGAGAAAACCTTTATATGTATTGAGAAAATGAGATATAGAGTAGAACCATTCACGTTTCTATAGGCACAATCCATGAGACTCAAATTTCTTGAGATTGTATAAATTAGAAAACAAAGTTTCTAAGCATGCAAGGATTAAATGATTCACATATCGAGCAAGAAGGAAAGAGAAAATAAAGGAAATAGGTGAAAACCCTTGTATTGATTTCTTGATTGAAATTACAGCCTCGAATATCAAAATTCCAACCTGTCTGAATGACTTTGAAAGCCCATGAAATAGCTCACAAGAGACGCAGTTACAACTTCCTTAAGTAAGAAAGAAAGCGATTCTGACTTCCCGAGCAAGCAAGAAAGCGATTCTGAAATCATTCCAATCAATCGCGCCCTTTCGAATTCTTGACTCATGAAAACATTAATGGTGGAAAAACCAAGTTTTCAAATATATGGCCATTACATTATTTCACCAGTTTAAATATGGGCCATTCGATTTGATTTTACAACTTTAAATTTGGGTCGTCCATGTGGAAGAAATTGATTGGAGCGGGCGTGGGGGAAAACTTTATGCTTTATAACTTTTACAACAAAAAGGCATTTTGGAACATTTTGGCCTACTCACCCGCTTTGAATTTTCAATGGTTAGACACGTGGCGTTATCTATTTGGCGATAGGGTCGTGGATCACTTTTTTACTTCTAACTCTTTTTGATCAAAAGCTTAAAACTTCAAAATTCTCCGTGACCCGCATCCCCGCTTTGACTTTTCAATGTGGCTACGTGGCACCATCTGATTGGTGGTGGGCCTTAGGCATTCTTTTTTATATATCTCTCTATAAGGGCTTGTGGGCCAGCCATCGCCAACTATGCCCTTTGTCAAAAGGTGTTAAGTGCTTAAAAACTTCCGCAGCCCCGCTAGCTCGCCTTGGGCAAATAATACCATCTCGAGTCCGCCAGCCCATACTTGAAAAATATGAAAAGTTAGAAGGACTTCTTTACCTTTTCAGAAATGGGAAGAAAATTCCCATCTGATGAAGAAGTTTCTAGGAGACCACAAGCCCTTAGAAAGAACCATATTTCACAATTTTTGTTTTCAATGTTTTTAGAGGCACTAACTCAAAATTCTAAGTCTAAACTTAAAAATGAGGGGAATTTTGAGAGTGACAATAAATAACTCTTTGGGGATGACTTGGCTTGGAAAAAGACACGAGGCAAGATCAAGAACTACAGATAAATTTGGGAAAGAGGACCAATGCCTTATCCATTGGGCAAAGGAGTCAAAAGCAAAACCAATACAAGGCAACACACACAAGACAAGAAAAGAAACAAAACAAACCAAAAGGGAAGACCCAAAACAAAACACACCACACAACAAAGAACAAGAAAGGGAAACAAGCCAAAACCAAAAACCAAACACAATGTACAAAAGGACTTCCTAGCCACCTAGGACTTGAACAAATTTAGGTACTACCCACTATAAGGAAGTGGGAGAGGAGATCCATCCATGTAATCTAGATAAAAAGAGTTCTCTCTAGCAAAATGTCTGATTCTAAAAGGACCAAGCCAAAGAGAATCAAACTTACCATGGCTTCCTCGTGGCTCATGTCTTTTGTCCCAAAGTAGCACAATGTCTCCCACTTGGAAAACTCTGGGTTTGGCTTTCTTGTCAAATAAAGCCTTCACTTTCAACTAATGAGTTGATATTATGTCAACCACTTGCAATCTATCCTCATCAAGCTTCTGAAGGTACAAAATTCTCTTGTCCAAAGAGCTACTAAACTTGAATCTTCAATGGTTTTCATTAGATGCAAGGCTGGAAATTCCACTGTGAATGGCAGTTGAGATTCCACAACATACACCACTTGGAAAGGAGACATTCCAATTGCTCTCTTGGGTGTAATTCTATCAGCCCAAAGTGCATCATATAGCTTCTTATGCCAATTCCTCTGAGAATAATTTACAAGCTTTCTAACTATGTTCACCAAGTTCTTGTTTGTTGATTATTCCTGTCCATTCCCTTGGGGATAGTAATATGAAGAATGAGCAAGGGAGATCTCGTACACATAGCAGAATTCCATCATCTCAATAAAAGAAAATTTGGAAGCATTATCAGTCACAATTTTGTTTGGGGTCCCAAACCTGATCAATATGTTCTCCTTAATGAAGTTGCAAACTACCTTAGAAGTAGTGCTCTTGACTAGGATGGCTTCCACCCACTTGGTGAAGTAATATGTGGCAGTCAACACATGGGTATGCCTAGCACTAGAAGATGGATTGAGTGCTCCAATGAAGTCTAAACCCCATTGTTGAAATGGCTCTTCAATCACTACAGGCTTGAGAGGCAAAGCAACCAACTTAGGTCTTCCAACAAACGTTTGGCACGCTTCACATTTACCAACCCATTTTGATGCATCTCTGAATAGAGTGGGCTAATAATAACCAGCACGAAGTATTTTATGAGTTGTTACAACAGAGGAGAAATGACCTCCATAAGCCTGGTCATGAAAATCGAGAACAACTTCTTTTGTTGCTCCTTGTCTACACTCTTCAAAAACCTTCCATCTATGCCTCATTTGAAAAAATCATTCTCCCATAGCACATATTATGCAAACCTCAGTTTGATGGCTCTCTTCTCTTTGGCACTCAAGTGAGATGGACACTCTCCATAGGTCAGAAAGTGAGCAATGTCAGCATACCATACATCTATCGAGCTGAGGAACAAAACAACAGGGACATCAACTCCATCTTTAGACAACTCCTTGGCAACTCCCTCAGCAATGAGTTCACACATGCCCTTACCCCAAACCAGCTTTGTTGGCCTGATGTCAAGATCATACTCTTGCACCTTTGCTACCTAATTACCTCTCTTGGTTCCAAATTCTTGCTGAGTAAGAATGGATTTGATTGTTGTATCAGGCACTAGCACCACAAAATGAGAATTAAGGATGTAAAACCTAAACTACTTGACAACTTTGACAACTGCAAAAGCATGTTTCTCCATCATGGTGTACTTCAGCTCATGATTGTTTAAGACATAACTCATGAATGCAATTGGGAGCTCATGATCTTTAGCATTCTTCTGGGTTAACACAACAACTAGGGTATTTTCAGTGGCATAACAATAGATAATGAAATCTTTGCTAAAGTTAGGGCACACCAAGATTGGAGTCTTTGTAATATCCTGTTTAATGTCCTCAAATGATTTCTTCCCTTCAGAGGACCAACCAAATTTTTCTTCCCTTGCATCATGTGAGTAATTCTCATAGTAAGTTCTACAAAATTGGGATGAATCTTCTTAGGAAATTGATATTACCAAAGAAAGAATGGACACCTTTCTTACTTGATGGAAGAGGAATTTACTTGGATGGCCTGAACTCTCTCCGATCAATCTTGATCCCTTCCTTTGAAACAATGTGTCCCAACAACTTTCCTTTTGTGACACAAAACACAGACTTCTTAGGGTTTAAAGAAATCCCATTCTCTCTACACTTCTGTAATATTGTTTTAAGGTGTTGGAAGTGATATGTTCTTGCTTTAGAAAACATTGTCAAGTCATCCAAATACACAACAATGCATTTCCCTTTCAAACTACCAAAAGCCAAGTCCATGGACCTCTGGAAAGTAGCACTAACATTGATGAGACCAAATGGAATCCTCTTGTATGCAAAGGTGCCCCAAGGAGTAGTAAAGGTAGTCTTATGTTGATCTGCAGTATTCACCTCTACATGATTGTACCCCAGAATCCATCTAACATAGATAGCATCTCCGATCCTGTGAAAACCTTCCAATACTTGGTCCTTCATGGGGAGAGGGTAGTTGTCCTTGAAAGAACCCCGATTTAGATTTTGAAATCCACACGATCCGGATCTCACCATTCTTCTTCCTAACAGCACTATATTAGTAATCCACTTTGAATGGTGGATGGGGAAGATGATCTTATCCTTAAAAAAAAATTGTATTTCTTGGAAAATTACATCATCTATCTTTGGATTATATTGCCTTTGCTTCTGTTTGAAGGGTTTGATCCCATTTAAGAGGAATGAAATGTTGCATTTCTTTAGGCTGAAAAGCCTTAAGATCATCATAAGAGTAAGAAAGAACATCAACATACCTCTTCAACAGATTCACCACCTTCTTTTTCTCTTCCTGAGTGTAACATTTTCCAATGTTGACCATTTTGGGATCATCAAGACTCCCAATATTCACTTTCTTAATCTCAACAGATTGTCGGGCTCCTTGGGAAACTTTAGACTTCATATACCTATCATGTTTATCAAAAATATCCTCCAAACTCACCATCCCTTTAGGGATTTTGTTGCCTTTCAGTTTGATGCATCCATCTTGATCCATCTCTTCTTTGACACCCTCTTCATTTGATGACACACACTCTCTAGGTAGATTGTCACTTCCTTCAAAGTACAATTGATCAAAGTTGTCTCTGAGCTCCAAGAAAGAAAGAAAATGTTGGTCATCATTGAAAACTTGCCAATTATTTGCATTGTCAGGCACACTAGGTCTATGGATCAACTCAATGGTAAATTTCTCCTGAGAGAAATCAGGATGAGGAATCAACAAGGACCTTAAAATAGAGAGAGTTAGCCCTAGTGTTTTTTTCCTTGCACAACTTCAATGGAAAAAACATCAAGGAATTCAATGGAATCCCACTGAGATCCTATAGTGCTTCAACCTTCTGTTCTTTACCTAATAAAGGTCTCTAACTTGTTTTACAATTAGCTCTGCATCTCCACAAGCAAGAAGGTTCTTCACTCGCATTTCCTTCACCATGCTCAACCCAAGAATGAGGACCTCATACTCAGCAGTATTGTTGGTATTTTAAAACTGGAAACTTGAAGGAGAAAGGATGAACCTTGCCCCCAAGAGAAATGAGCACTACACTAGCTCCATAACCAGCTGAAGAGCAACTTCCATAAAACTCCAAAGTCCACACACCATTAAGATCAAACAACACTCCCTTTGGCAGACTTGTCTCCTCTTGTGACATGATCATGTAGTTCCCATGCCCAATGTCTTCATACAATATTTTGCTTTAGGATCATTTGTCTTTTACACAATATAATTTGTTTGTTTCTCAGCAACAACTTATTCATCTTCCCATTGACAGGGATCAAGGCATGTGACCAATCCATTTGGATCTCACCTCCAACATCTTTGCAAAATTTCCTACTTAGCAACATGCCATAGGAAGGAGGGATATCAACAACCAAGATGGTAGCCAAGACCTTCTTCTCTGGTAAAGCAACAAAAGCTACTTGTGCATCCTTGATTCTCCTAACCAAAGGCACTTCTCTACTTTCCATGGAATAACAAGAGCCATAAGTGCGGGTTAGGGTTAGACCCAAAGCATGAGCTACTTTTTGCGGGCATTACATTATCGGATATACCTAATCAATGACACAATTGCTAAGCTTGTGGCTAACTATGAGGAGAGTCACATAGAAGGGTTTGATCTTCTCATTGGGTGAAGTGACTGCAGCCACAAGGTTGGGTTGAGGTGGAGAAGGAGTGGGCAAAAGGCCTTTAGAAGAATGGGTTGGGGTTTTAGATTTAGAATTTACAAAGTTAACCATTTTGGCAAAGGCTTTAGGATGGGTTTGATAGAAATCTGCCTCAGAAATCTGAATCTTAATCTTTTAAGATGGTCTATAATGTCAAAAGATCCAGATGTGGATGGGGAATCACTACTAGGAGTAGGAGGAGCTTTTGATCTATCAGCTTTATCATTTGTTGGACAAGAATTCCTAGAAGTAGAAGTAGAGGGAGAAGGACTAGCAGAGCTTACCTTCTGGGTGGAAGTAGTAGGAATAGGAGCACCTCTTCTTGCACTCACCGGGATGATGATGGGTTACTCCTTGGGACTTTTTGTAGGTTACACCACTTTTTTTTTTTTGTTGGTCTACTCTCGTATCATAACAAAGATATGAATCACTATTCATATCATCCACTACATCATCATAGTCATCTTCATCATCCACACCTTGATGTGAGGAAATGAACTCGAGAATCATCGAGCTCCTCCAATTATTCATTCAACTTCCTCTTCTTGTTCATCATAGAGCCCATTTTTCTTCCTCATCATTAGGCTTAAGAACCTCACAAGTAACATTGACAAGCACCTTGAGGGGTGGACCTTTAATGACCAACTTGGTTTGAGAAGAGGGCAAGTGGTTCCTAAGCTGAAAGTTCTTCCTTGGAACATATTGATATGGAGCATGCTAAGCCAATTGTTTCTTGATGGCAATGAGGTCATTAGCCAGACTTTTGCACCAACTGATCTGCATTACCTCTAGGAGAAGAGGAAGAAGAAGATGCTTTGGATTTGAAAGACTCCATTTTCAGCTTGTTAGACATGATCAAGTCATCTTCCACACTGACAACTAATCTCTGATCAACATCCAAAGTTGCAAGATTTTCTCTCCTTAGGGCATATCTTACTTCCGATAATTGAGCATTCAAGAAGAAACACTTCTAAATCTGATCAACAGGTCTAGTATTTTGTGGAATCTTTTTAATCAACTTGTTGAACTTGGCCACAAATTCTCTCATAGGCTCATGTGGCTCCTTCTTGATTTGAGAAATCTGAGCTAGCAAAGCATGCACATCTTCAACACGTTTAAAACGTTGCTCAAATTCAGTCCTCATAGTAGTCCAATCGGTGATGGTCCTAATACGAAGATGGTAAAACCAATATGCAACATTGTCTTGCAAGGTATCCACAAATAGCCTAATAGAGACATCCTCATGTTCAACTCCAAGGACCCCACATGCAACAATGAAGGTTGTAATGTGTTCATCAGGTGCACTTTGCCATCACCTCTAAATTTGGGAAAATTCTTCCTGTTACCCCTAGGTAACTCATGCAATGGTTGAGGAAGAGCCAGAGGCCCAACTCTTTGTCCCCAAGGTAGAGGTGCTGCCATCCTTGGAAAGATTTCTTGAAGTGGAACTGAGACACCAACAAGAATTAGGGAATGGAGATTAGGGCTAAGTTGTGCTTGAGGAATGCTACTACCAGAAGCTCTGTCTTCAACAAGAGGTGTGCTTGTGGAATGAGCTCTTCTATTTCTTCTTGTTGGAGGAAGTTGAAAACCTTGTTGATCTAGGAGTTGAAATTGGGGATCTTCAATTCTAAGAGCCCTTCTACCACGAGTGTATCTTAGAGTTTCCAGATCAAAGAAATGATCAAATTAGTTGTTCTTTTTAGAAAGGAAATTTGTTGAACAAATCCCCAACGGAGTCACTCAAAAACTGTTGGGTTTCAGATTTGCACTTGGAATGAAACCACGTAGACATGGGACTAACAAGTCCCTCTCTTTAATGAGAGAGGTTCCATTATTGAAATCGGGATCAAAACATATGTACAAATACATAATCTTTTATTCAATGGTGGTTTCCCGATATCTTGAAATGTGTTTTATGCCTGGAAAGTTATCAATACATGAGGATAAGACTTGAAGACAAGAGGGAGGCGAAGAAGACGATACTTTTAGGGAAAAGAGATGGCAAAGAAAACCCTTATATGTATTGAGCAAATGAGATATAGAGTAGAACCATTCATGTTTATAACGGGCACAATCCGCAGACTCAAAGTTCTTGAGATTGTATAAACTAGAACACAAAGTTTCTAAGCATGCAAGGATTAAATGATTCACAAATCAAAGCAAGAAGGAAAGAGAAAACAAAGGAAAAAGGGAAAACCCTTGTATTGATTTCTTCCGATTCGAAATTACAATTTCAAAATATCAAAATTCCAACCTTGTATAATGGCTTTGAAATCCCATGAAATAGCTCGCAAGAGATGGTTACAACTTCCTCGAGCAAGTAAGAAATGGTTACAACTTCCTCGAGCAAGAAAGAAACGGTTACAAATCATTCCAATTATTCGTGCCCTTTCGAATTCTTGATTCGCAAAGAAATGTTAATGGCGGAAAAACTAAGTTTTCAAATATAGGGTCGTTACATTATTTCGCCAGTTTAAATATGGGCCATTTGATTTGCTTTTACAACTTTAAATTTGGGCCGCCCATGTGGAAGAAATTAATTGGAGCGGGCACGAGGAGAAAACTTTATGCTTTATAAATTTTACAAATGAAAAGGCATTTTGGAACTTTATGCTCCTGAAGTCTCCAAACTTAACCATTCAAGCTCCATCACTTCAACACCGATTGAAGACCTAAAACAGGCTCCACACCCCAACACAATGACCAACCTGGTTTGAGAAGAGAGGCAAGCGGTTCCTAAATGAAAGTTCTTCCTTGGAACATATTGATATGGAGCATGCTTTGAGCCAATTGTTTCTTGATGGCAATGAGGTCATTAGCCAACTTTTGCACCAACTGATCTGCATTATCTCCAGGAGAAGAGGAAGAAGAAGATGCTTTGGATTTGAAAGACTCCCTTTTAAGCTTGCTAGACATGATCAAGTCATCTTCCACAATGACAACCAATATTTGATCAACATCCAAAGTTGTAATATTTTCTCTCCTCAGGGCATAACTTACTTATGAAAATTGATCATTCAAGAAGAAAAACTTCTGAATTTGATCAACAGGCCTAGTATTTTGTGGAATCTTTTTAATAAACTTGTTGAACTTGGCCACAAATTCTCTCATAGGCTCATGTGGCTCCTTCTTAATTTGAGAAATGTGAGCTAGCAAAGCATGCACATCTTCAGCAGGTTTAAAACACTGCTCAAATTCAATCCTCTTAGTAGTCCAATTGGTGATGGTCCCAGTAGGAAGATGGTAAAACCAATATGCAACATTGTCTTGCAAGGTCTCCATAAACAACCTAACAGAGACATCCTCATGTTCAACTCCAAGGACCCCACATACAACAATGAAGGCTGTAATGTGTTCATCAGGGTGCACTTTGCCATCACCTCTAAATTTGGGAAAATTCTTCCTGTTACCCCTTGGTAACTCTTGCAATGGTTGAGGAAGAGTCGAGGCCCAAATCTTTGTTCCCAAGGCAGAGGTGTTGTCATCCTTGGAAATATTTCTTGAAGTGGGCCGAGACACCAACGAGAATTAGGGCAAGGAGATTAGGGTTAAATTGTGTTTGAGGAATGCTACTACTGAATCTCTCTGTCTTTAACAGAGGTGTGCTTGTGGAATGAGCTCTTTTATTTCTTCTTGTTGGAGGAAGTTGAAAACCTTTTGATCCAGGAGTTGAAATTGGGGATCTTGATTCCAAAAGCCCTTCCACCACGACTTTATCTTAGAGTCACCGATCAAAGAAAAGATCAAATTAGTTTTTCTCTTTAGAAAGGAAATTTGTTGAACAAATCCCGAACGGAGTCGTAAAAAATTGTTGGGTTTCATATTTGCACTTGGAATGAAACCACAATTAGGGGACAAGCAAGTCCCTCCTCTTTAATGAGAGAGATTCCATTATTGAAATCGGGATCAAAACCTATGTACAAATACATAATCTTTCATTCAATGGTGGTTTCCCAATATCTTGAAATGTGTTTTATGCCTAGAAAGTTATCAATACATGAGGATAGAAGACTTGAAGAGAGGAGGGAGGCAGAAGAAGAAAAAATATTTCGGGAAAAGAGTTGCAAAGAAAACCCTTATATGTATTGAGCAAATGAGATATAGAGTAGAACCATTCACGTTTATAATAGGCATAATCTGCAGACTCAAAGTTCTTGAGATTGTATAAACTAGAACACAAAGTTTCTAAGCATGCAAGGATTAAATGATTCACAAATCAGAGTAAGAAGGAAAGAGAAAACAAAGGAAAAAGGGGAAAACCCTTGTATTGATTTCTTCATATTCAAATTACAGTTCCAAAATATCAAAATTCCAACCTGTACAATGGCTTTGAAAGCCCATGAAATAGCTCGTAAGAGATGGTTACAACTTCCTCGAGCAAGTAAGAAATGGTTGCAACTTCCTCGAGCAAGAAAAGAAAGCGATTCTGAAATCATTCCAATTATTCGCGCCCTTTTGAATTCTTGATTCGTAAAGAAATGTTAATGGCGGAAAAACTAAGTTTTCAAATATACGATCGTTACATTATTTTACCAGTTTAAATATGGGCCATTCGATTTGCTTTTACAACTTTAAATTTAGGTTTTCCATGTGGAAGAATTAATTGGAGAGGGCATGGGGGGAAAACTTTATGCTTTATAAATTTTACAACAAAAAGGCATTTTGGAACATTTTGGCCCGCTCGCCCGCTTTGAATTTTCAACGGTTAGACACGTGGCATTATCTGCTTGGTGACGGGGTCGTGGATCACTTTTTTACTTCTAACTCTTTTTTATCAAAAAGCTTAAAACTTTAAAATTCTCTATCAACTCCGCATCCCCGCTTTCACTTTCAACGCGGTTATGGGCACCATCTAATTGGTGGCAGGCATTAGGCATTATTTTATTTATATATATATTTGTGTGGTCTCGCAGCCCTGCCATCACCAACTACGCCCTTTGCCAAAAGGTGTTAAGTGCTAAAAACTCCCCTAGCCCCGCCAGCCCGCCTTGGGAAAATAATACCATCTCAGGTCCGTCGGGCCATAACTTGAAAAATATGAAGAGTTAAGAGGACTTATTTACCTTTTCGGAAACGGGAAGAAATTTCCGATCTAATGAAGAAGTTTCCAGAGACCACAAGCCCTTAGAAAGAACAATATTTCACAATTTTTGTTTTCAATATTTTTAGAGGCACTAACTCAATATTTTAAGTCTAGACTTGAAAAATGAGGGGAATTTTGAGGGTGACAACAACTGGCTCTTTCTGGGGATGATTTGGCTTGGAACAAAGACACAAGGAAAGATCAAGAACTACATATAACTCTGGGAAAGAGGACCAGTGCCTTATCCATTGGGCAAAGGAGTTAAAAGCAAAACCAATACAAGGCAACACACACAAGACAAGAAAAGAAACAAAACAAACTTAAAAGGGAAGACCCAAAACAAAACACACCACACATCAAAGAACAAGAAAGGGAAACAAGCCAAAACCAAAAACCAAACGCAATATACAAAAGGACTTCCTAGCCACCTAGGACTTGAGCAACTTTAGGTACTACCCACTATAAGGCACTTTGGGAGTGGAGATCCATCCATGTAATTCAGATAAAAAGAGTTCTCTCCAGCAAAATGTTTGATTCTAAAAGGACCAAGCCAAAGAGAATCAAACTTACCATGGCTTCCTCATGGCTCATGTCTTTTGTCCCAAAGCAACATAATGTCTCCCACTTGGAAAACTCTGGATTTGGCTTTCTTGTCAAAAAAATCCTTCACTTTCAACTGATAAGTTGCTATTCTGTCAACCACTTGCAATCTATCCTTATCAAGCTTCTAAAGGTACAAAATTCTCTTGTCCAAAGAGCTACTGAAACTTGAATCTTTAATGGTTTTCATCAGATGCAAGGCTGACAATTCCACCGTGACTGGTAGTTGAGCTTCCACACCATACACCACTTGGAAAGGAGACATTCCAATTACTCTCTTGAGTGTAATTCTATCATTAAAAGTACATCATATGGCTTCTTATGCCAATTCCTCTGAGAATCATTTACAATATTTCTAACTATGTTCACCAAGTTCTTGTTTGTTGATTCTAGCTTGTCCATTCCCTTGGGGGTAGTAATATGAAGAATGAGCAAGGGAGATCCCATACCCATAACAGAAGTCCATCATCTCAGTAGAAGAAAAGTTGGAAGCATTGTTAGTCACAATTTTTTTGGGGTCCCAAACTTGATCAATATGTTCTCCTTAATGAAGTTGCAAACTACCTCGGAAGTAGTGCTCTTGACTAGGATGGCTTCCACCCACTTGGTGAAGTAATCTATGGTAGTCAACACATGGGTATGCCCAACACTAGAAGATGGATTGAGTGCTCCAATGAAGTCTAAACCCCATTGTTGAAATGGCTCTTTAATCACTACAGGCTTGAGAGGCAAAGCAACCAACTTAGGTCTTCCAACAAATGTTTAGCATGCTTCACATTTACCAACCCATTTTGATGCATCTCTAAACATAGTGAGCCAATAATAACCATCACGAAGTATTTTATGAGCTATTAGCAAAGGATAAATGACGTCCAAAAGCTTGGTCATGAAAAGCAGAGAACAACTTCTTTTGTTGCTCCTTTTCTACACACTTCAAAAACCTTCCATCTCTGCCTCATTTGAACAAATCATTCTCCCATACAACATACTGTGCAGACCTCAGTTTGATGGCTCTCTTCTCTGTGGCACTCAAGTGAGATGAACACTCTCCATAGGTTAGAAAGTGAGCAATGTCAAAGATACCATACATCCGCAGCCGAGAGAACAAAACAACAAGGACACCAACTCCATCTTTAGACAACTCCTTGGCAAATTCCTCAAAGAATGAGTTCACACATGCCCTTACCCCAAACCAGCTTTGTTGGCCCGATGTCAAGATAATAATCTTGCACCTTTCTACCTAATTACCTCTCTTGGTTCTAAATTCTTACTGAGTAAGAATGGATTTGATTGTTGTATCAAGCACCAACACCACAAAATGAGAATTAAGGATGTAAAACCTAAACTGCTTGACAACTTTGACAACTACAAAAGTATGTTTCTCCATCATGGTGTACTTCAGCTCATGATTTTTTTAGACATAACTTGTGAATGCAATTGGGAGCTCATGATCTTTAGCATTCTTCTAGGTTAACACAACAGCTAGGGTATTTTCAATGGCATAACAATAGATAATGAAATCTTTGCTAAAGTTAGGGCACACCAAGATTGGAGTCTTTGTAATATCCTGTTTAATGTCCTCAAATGATTTCTTCCTTCAGAGGACCAACCAAATTTTTTCTTCCCTTGCATCATGTGAGCAATGCTCATAGTAAGTTCTAAAAAATTGGGATGAATCTTCTTAGGAAATTGATCTTACCAAAGAAAGAATGGACACCTTTCTTACTTGATGGAAGAGGAATTTGCTTTGGATGGCTCGAACTCTCTCCGATCAATCTTGATCCCTTCCTTTAAAACAATGTGTCCCAACACTTTCCTTTCGTGACACAAAACAAAGACTTCTTAGGGTTTAAAGAAATCCCATTCTCTCTACACTTCTGTAATATTGTTTTAAGGTGTTGGAAGTGATCTATTCTTGCTTTAGAAAACATTGTCAAGTCATCCAAATACACAACAATGCATTTCCCTTTCAAACTGCCAAAAGCCAAGTACATGGACCTCTAGAAAGTGGCACCAACATTGATGAGACCAAATGGAATCCTCTAGTATGCAAAGGTGCCCCAAGGAGTAGTAAAGGCAGTCTTATGTTGATCTGCAGTATTCACCTCTACATGATTGTACCCCAAGAATCCATCTAACATAGATAGCATCTCCGATCCTGTGAAAACTTCCAATACTTGGTCCTTCATGGGGAGAGGGTAGTTGTCCTTCAAAGAACCCTGATTTAGATTTTTGAAATCCACACAGATCTAGATGTCACCATTCTTCTTCCTAACAGCACTATATTAGTAATCCACGTTGAATGGTGGATGGGGAAGATGATCTTAGCCTTATAAAAAATTGTATTTCTTGAAATTGCATCAGCTATCTTTGGATTATATTGCCTTTGCTTCTGTTTGAAGGGTTTGATCCCAGGACTTAAGAGGAATGAAATGTTGCATTTCTTTAAGTTGAAAAGCCTTAAGATCATCATAAGAGTAAGCCAGAACATCAACATACCTCTTCAACAGATTCACCACCTTCTTTTTCTCTTCCTAGTGTAACATTTTCCAATGTTGACCATTTTGGGATCATCAAGACTCCCAATATTCACTTTCTTAGTCTCAGCAGATTGTCGGGATCCTTGGGAAACTTTAGACTTCATATACCTATCATGTTTATCAAAAATATCCTCCAAACTCACCAGCCCTTTAGGGATTTTGTTGCCTTTCAGTTTGATGTATCCATCTTGATCCATCTCTTCTTTGACACCCTCTTCATTTGATGACACACACTCTCTAGGCAGATTGTCACTTCCTTCAAAGTACAATTGATCAAAGTTGTCTTTGAGCTCCAAGAAAGAAAGAAAATGCTGGTCATCATTGAAAACTTGCCAATTATTTGCATTGTCAGGCACACTAGGTCTATGGATCAACTCAATGGTGAATTTCTCCTGAGAGAAATCAGGATGAGGAATCAACAAGGACCCCAAAACAACTAGAGAGTTAGCCCTAGTGTTTTTTCCCTTGGCACAACTTCAATGGAAAAAACATCAAGGAATTCAATGGAATCCCAAACCAGATTCCTATAGTGCTTCAACCTTATGTTCTTTACCTAATAAAGGTCTCTAACTTGTTTTACAATTAGCTCTGCATCTCCACAAGCAAGAAGGTTCTTCACTCCCATTTCCTTCGCCATGCTCAACCCAAGAATGAGGGCCTCATACTCACAAGTGATTATTGTTGGTATTTTAAAATCAAACTTGAAGGAGAAAGGATGAACCTTACCTCCCAAGAGAAATGAGCACTACACGAGCTCCAAAACCAGCTGAAGATCAGCTTCCATCAAACTCCAAAGTCCAAACACCATTAGGATCAAACAACACTCCCTTTGGCAGACTTGTCTCCTCTTGTGACATGATCATGTAGTTCCCATGCCCAATGTATTCATACAGTATTTGTGCTTTAGGATCATCTATCTTTTGCACAATATACTCTACTTGTTTCTCAGGCAGCAACTTCTTCATCTTCCCATTGACAGGATCAAGTCATGACAAATCCATGTGGATCTCACCTCTAACATATTTGTAAAAGTTCCTACTTAGCAGCATGTCATAGGAAGGAGGGATATCAACAACCAAGATGGTAGCCAAGACCTTCTTCTCTGGTAAAGTAACAAAATCTACTTGTGCATCCTTGATTATCCTAACCAAAGGCACTTCTCTACTCTCCATGGAATAGCAAGAGCCATAAGTACGGGTTAGGGTTAGACCCAAAGCATGAGCCACTTTTGCAGGCATTACATTATCAGATGCACAAAAATCAATGACACATTACTAAGATTGTGGCAAGCTATGAGGAGAGTCACATAGAAGGGTTTGATCTTCTCATTGGGTGAAGTGACTGCAACCACAAGGTTGGGTTGAGGTGGAGAAGGAGTGGGCAAAAGGCCTTTAGAAGAATGGGTTGGGGTTTTAGATTTATAATTTACAAAGTTAACCATTTTGGCAAAGGCTTTAGGATGGGTTTGATAGAACTCTGCCTCAGAAATCTGAATCTTTGTCTTTTTAAGATGGTCTATAATGTCAAAAGATCCAGATGTGGATGGGGAATCACTACTAGGAGTAGGAATCACAACTAGCAATCACCTGGGATGATGATGGGGAACTCCTTGGGTCTTTTTGCAGGTTGTACCACTTTTTCCTTTTTGTTGAGTCTTTTTCTCCTGGGTCATAATAGCATATGACTCACTTGTTCATCTCATCCACTATATCATCATAGTCATCTTCATCATCCACACCTTCAGTGGTGAGGAAATGAACTCGAGAACCACCAGGCTCCTCCAGTTTCTTCATCAACTTCCTCTTCTTGTTCATCATAGAGCCCATTTTCTTCCTCATCATTAGGCTCAAGAACCTCACAAGTAGCATTGACAGGAACCTTGAGGGGTGGACCTTCAATGGACAACCTGGTTTGAGAAGAGGGAAAGTGGTTCCTAGGCTGAAATTTCTTCCTTGGAACATCTTGATATGGAGCATGCTGAGCCAATTGTTTCTTGATGGTAATGAGGTCATTAGCCAACTTTTGCACCAACTGATCTGTATTACCTCCAGGAGAAGAGGAAGAAGAAGATGCTTTGGATTTGAAAGACTCCTTTTCGATTGCTGGACATGATCAAGTCATCTTCCACACCGACAACTAATCTCGATCAACATCCAAAGTTGCAGAGATTTTCTCTCCTTAGGGAAAAGCTTACTTTCGATAATTGAGCATTCAAGAAGAAACACTTCTAAATCTGATCAACAGGCCTAGTATTTTGTGGAATCTTGTTAATCAACTTGTTGAACTTGGCCACAAATTCTCTCATAGGCTCATGTGGCTCCTTCTTGATTTGAGAAATCTGAGCTAGCAAAGCATGCACATCTTCAAAGACGTTTAAAACGTTGCTCAAATTCGAGTCCTTATAGTAGTCCAATCGGTGATGGTCCTAATAGGAAGATGGTAAAACCAATATGCAACATTGTCTTGCAAGGTCTCCACAAATAGCCTAATAGAGACATCCTCATGTTCAACTCCAAGGACCCCATATGCAACAATGAAGGTTGCAATGTGTTCATCAGGGTGCACTTTGCCATCACCTCTAAATTTGGGAAAATTCTTCCTGTTACCCCTAAGTAACTCATGCAATGGTTGAGGAAGAGCCAGAGGCCCAACTCTTTGTCCCCAAGGTAGAGGTGCTGCCATCCTTGGAAAGATTTCTTGAAGTGGAACTGAGACACCAACAAGAATTAGGGAAAGGAGATTAAGGCTAAGTTGTGCTTGAGGAATGCTACTACCGAAGCTCATTCTTCAACAGAGGTGTGCTTGGAATGAGCTTTTCTATTTCTTCTTGTTGGAGGAAGTTGAAAACTTTGTTGATCTAGGAGTTAAAATTGGGGATCCTCAATTCTAAGAGCCCTTCTACCACGAGTGTATCTTAGAGTTGCTAGATCAAATTAGTTGTTCTTTTTAGAAAGGATTTTTTTTTGCAAATCCCAGTGGAGTTCTTAAAAACTGTTGGGTTTCATATTTGCACTTGGAATGAAACCACAGTAAGGGGAACAAGAAATTCCCTCCTATTTAATGGGAGAGGTTCCCTTATTGAAAGTAGGGAAAAACCTATGTACAAATACACAATCTTTCATTCAATGGTGGTTTCCCAATATCTTGAAATGTGTTTTATGCTTGGAAAGTTATCAATACATGAGGATAGAAGACTTGAAGAGAGGAGGGAGGTAGAAGAAGACAATAATTTTAGGGAAAAGAGATGGTAGAGAAAACCCTTATATGTATTGAGCAAATGAGATATAGAGTATTACCATTTATGTTTATAACATGCACAATCTGTAGACTCAAAGTTCTTGAGATTGTATAAACTAGAACACAAAGTTTCAAAGCATGCAAGGATTAAATGATTCATAGATCAGAGCAAGAGGGAAAGAGAAAACCGAGGAAAAAGGGGAAAACCCTTGTATTGATTTCTTCATATTCGAAATTATAGTTCCGAATATCAAAATTCTAACCTTGTAAAATGGCTTTGAAAGCCCATAAAATAGCTCGTAAGAGAGCGGTTCTGACTTCCTCAAGCAAGCAAGAAATGGTTACAAATCATTCCAATCATTCGCGCCCTTTCAAATTCTTGATTCGCAAAGAAATGTTAATGGCGGAAAAACTAGGTTTTCAAATATACGACCGTTACATTATTTCACTAGTTTAAATATGGGCCATTTGATTTTATTTTACAACTTTAAATTTGGGTCGTCCACATGGAAGAAATTGATTGGAGGCGGGCACGGGGAAAACTTTACGCTTTATAAATTTTACAATGAAAAGGAATTTTGGAACATTTTGGCCTGCTCGCCCGCTTTGACTTTTCAACGGTCGACACGTGGCATTATCTACTTGGTGATGGGGTCGCGAGATCACTTTTTTACTTTTAACTCTTTTTGATCAAAAAGCTTAAAACTTCAAAATTCTCCGCCGACCCGCATCCCTGCTTTGACTTTTCAACGCGGCTACATGGCACCATCTGATTGGTGGCGAGCCTTAGGCATTCTTTTTTATATCTCTCTATGTGGGCTCATAGGCCCACCATCGCCAATCTAGCCCTTTTCCAAAAGGTGTTAAGTGCTTTAAAAACTCCCGCAGACCACTGCAGCTCTCCTTGGGCAAATAATACCATATCAAGTTCGTCGAGCCATAATTTTAAAAATATGAAGAGTTAGGAGGACTTCTTTACCTTTTTGGAAATGGGAAGAAATTTCCCATCTGATGAAGAAGTTTCTAGGAGACCAAAATTCCTTGGAAAGAACCATATTTCACAATTTTTGTTTTCAATATTTTTAGAGGCACCAACTCAAAATTTTAAGTCTAGACTTGAAAAATGAGGGGAATTTTGAGGGTGACAACAATACATGTTCATCTTATTACACATGCTAGATAGATTTCTTGTATGTCATTATATTTACCATACACACATGCACATTCACATCCTTTTCTAGTTATGATCGTAGATACAAAGATTCTACACACAACATGGATGCCTGACACACTACTAGTCCCATAATGGCTACTGGGGGCATCCACTTTCGTATACTACAAGTGTTATTGTTTCATTTTATACTTAGCACACTACTATATTGGTTATACATGTTTTTGACACATGGGTTATTTTTCTAACATGTTAATGGGTGTTTCATATGTAACATTTGTTTTGCAAGATTACTTGCTACCATGGCTATTTATTTGTTTTTCTTGCTTGTCATTGTTTGCTTTGTCAGTATGCGGCCTTGCCCTTTGTTTGGTGTGCACACTTATTTGTTTTTATGTGGTCACTATGGCCTTGAGTGTCTTGTGACATTGTGAGTGATGTCCCATATTTGTAACCCACTTTTCGTGGTCTTTGATTGGCTTCTTGCGTGTTTACTTGCATCTTAGATTATACATTGTTTCAATAGCTTACATTGGTTTTCTACATGCATGCATGTTCGTACTAACACTTGTTTTCCTAGCCATTTGTTTGCATGTTCCTTGGTTTCTAATAAGCACATCCCCTCCCCCCTACAGGCACAATTACGCATTCAGTCCTCTTTTGGGGCCGCATTCTCCTATCCGTGACACCGCATGCACCCCCAAAGAGGGGGGCATCAATTGGGTTTACACACACTACACAATGCAATACCAATACAACTCAATTTTCAGTCTTTCATCCATGACACAGTGGGTTATACAACGAGTGGGTTCAGACCAGTCTATAGAACTCGATATACAAGAACTTTTACAGGACGGGTTGTCCTTGCCTTAGCATTCTGGGAGTAGTTATAGGTTGAAGGATATAGTGGACTTTCCTCCCTACACTACTTCATGTCGGCGGCGTCGGATTGCCCAAAAAACTAGGCAATACAAAGATCTCTTCATATTCTCGGGAAGTAATTATAGGTTGGATAATAACACACCTTTCTCCCTACACTTCTTCGGCCATAGTGGTGTGAGATCACCCAAAAACTCACACTTCACCGATAGTTACAGGATATCCTTTTTTACACCCTTTTTCTCATCACGGATCAGGTGCACATGTTCCTTTTTCATTTTTATACTTTCATTACATGCTTTTTACATATATATACATGTTTTTACACATATACATGTGTATTTGACTACTTGATCGTCTTCTCCTTTGCAGTCCATCCGTATGGGAAACAAGCAGTCAAAAACCACAACAACTACGTCAATAACAACACACACAACATACTAACATGTAGGTACATCCCACACATTGGTAGCTATACATGCACTTCGCCCTAGGTTCACTCTCATCATCTTTTACACTTTTACATCTTTAGTCTCCATGCTCCATATTTTTATCATTCCATGCTTTGTCTAGTCCCTCAAAGTGTTTTCTACATCATTCTATACGGATATAAGGTACACATCTCTATTTACTTTATGTTCTTCGAGTGTTACGCTCACCAACATAAAGTGGGGGCAAATGTAGTCACTAAATCATGCACTTTGGGTAATTATTTAGTCCCAGTTTCATACTACTATTCATATGGTTCTTGAGTGAAAAGAGTACTAATTAACCCACGTATTTGGCCATTTTGATTTAATTTATGTTGTTACTTCCAACCTCTCACCGCACTTGCCCAGTATGTATTGTCATTTTGCGTTCATCATATCCCCCGATTGTGGCACCCTAGGCAACCTAGTCCCCTCCGGGAACCTTGATCCTTTTTCACTTTACTTTCACCTTTTGGGCACTTTCTAGTCATTTTATATCTTCATATTTTTAGTGGTCGACCTTTTTGGGGTTAATTACGAAATTAGAACAATAGAACCATATAAATATAAAGTTATGAGACCATAATGAGGACCAAGCACTAAACACTAATATCTCCACCTAAGGTTGCATCCATCCAAGGCATTTATTTCTCCATTTGCATCCATCTAGCTCCATCACAAGGGAAAAGGCTGGTTCATCTGCATCACACTTCATAGGAGGGGATTTCATTCTATTCCATGTACCATCTATTTACATTCTACATCTAGTTATTGCTCACTACTCACAAAGTGCGACTGGCACAAGAGAACCCATGGCACGATTTACGCACACACACACCTAGAACTACATTAGGTATGAGATATAATGCAACGCTCAGTGACATGTCCATCCATTTGGTAGATGAGGACAGTCTGACCCCTTCATATGCATCTTTCTTTTTAGGGTTGTGATGCTTTTCTTGGATTTTTGCATGTGTTTCCTCCATTTTTGATTTGCAACAACATCCAGCGAAGTTTAACGACATTCACACAATAGGGAGCAAGCACAAAAGATCACTTGATGACACCTTGGAGGAGGTTCCCTGGTCATTTATGCAGACTAGGGCACCTAGAGCCGAAAGCTTAGATCTACATTTTCGAGTCTTATGTGATCGTTTCCTCCTCTTGTTCAACTGGTCTCCTCTGTGACACACCCTGACACATCTGCAAATCAACTAATGCCTTTCTAACCCTTTTTCACATTAGGGTTTCACATTTTATTTACTTAGTTTGTTTGGGTGTAGTTACTACATTTTACTCCATTTATTTACATTCTATAACACCGTTAAGCTATAATAGATTACTATTTACATTTTAGTTTAATCACAATTGGCTCAAATATGACAAGGTCCCATTGAACCTATTAGTACTTATGTGTTGCGTAATAAGACCCTACTCACCAAGATGAACAATAACTTAGTTGAAAATGAATTGCAAGACCTCTCCACTCAAAACTTATTAGCCCCTTTGCAAGATTTGGTCATGTTTGATAAGTTTCGATCTTTCGACCATTTATGTCATACCTTGAAAGAGCGCAAGGCTAAGTTGTTACATATGAACAAACTCAAGTACGCCGCTAACTTTCCCCTCACATCTATTTTTAATTTTTCAAGCAAATCAACATTCAAAAGAAGGCCTAATGATGTCAAATATGCTTATAAAGATATCACCAATGTAATCTCGCAGCTTGTTGAGTTACAACCCCAACATGCACGTCATAAATTTACTCACTTGTTAAGTCCTCCTCACATTGTATTGAAACAATTGCTTGGGTACAATTTCATATCTCTCCCTCTACTAGTGGAGGTTAATATGAGTAGACCTTAGGGTAAGAAGTTTAATGCCAATGACCATTGTGATTATCATTGATGTGTCAGGAACTCTACAAACTTCTTAAAGCTTCATCGTGTTATTGATAAGCTTGTAGATTACGAAGCCATTGAATGGGATGATCCCACTCAAGCTTCCAAGTTGACCAATGATAATCTTAAGCTAAAAATCTTCAATGATTCACTTCCTAAGCATGAAACTAAGAAGTCTTATATGGATGTACATAATGCCTATAAAGTAGTACTTCCACCACCCTCTTATGATCACCCCTTGGATGTAATAATTGGCATTGTTAATCATACACTCTCTCCTGCTTTGTGATCATCACCTTTGATGACTTTGATATTGATCATGCACTTCTTTTAGATGCATTGTATATTCCTATTTCTATTAATCACAAAACCCATACAATGTGTTTTGGTCGATCCACATAATAAAGACAATGTTTGTTCTCTCATGTTGCTTGGATATTTGGGTATTTCCATGAACAATATTTCACTTGATACCAATCCTCACTATCATTATAATACTCTACCCATTATTATTAGTCCCCTTACTACATTAGTTTCATTTTTTATTGCATCTACTCTCAATTTTGGTGCCTTGGGTTATGCCTCCCTTGGTTACACACTCTTAGAGCCATTCCATCGGTCATATGATAATAATGTGTTAAGTTCATCCACAATAAACAAGTCATCACCATTAGAGGTATTCCCCTTGAGGATGTCCCTCCTAATGTGCCTAATATTCCTTTTGTAGTCATTCCTCTTGGCCCCCTATAGACAAGTCTTTGGTTTTGCACAATGTCTCTAGCTCTTCTATATTACTCCCTGGCCAATACTCTTACACTCTAGTTCCAATTTTACGGCTTCTCTAAGTGTCTTCTTGTGCATAATTTCTCTCCCGGTGTTGATAGGTCTCATAATAAGCCTTCAATTGTACACTCTACATCCCATAACTCCGGGAGTCCTCATAGGGTTGCCATCCCACAATTTTTAATCATCATACTCATTCCCCTAGAGTTTTATGTTGGTCCTCCAGTCTGCATACTACCCCCTAGCTTCTCGCTACCCTCCTAGTGGTTGTCACACTCATTCTTTTAGTCCACCACATTGGAACTGATTTGTGCATTCTAATGCGCATCCTTCTTTAGAACATGTCACTACAAAAATCCCACTAACATTTACATTTTCACCGAAATGAGGATCTCCATAGTTTTGGCAGATCCTTCACCCCATAAGGGGTTCTCATTAGTTAGCTCTTTTTCTACTCACACTTTTTATACATAGATATGCACTATGATAATACAAAAACATTCAAATATTTACAAAAATACAAAATCATGACTTGTGCATTTTACTTGAGTTGTTAGCACTTTACATTACATGTGTTGTTTTTCACTTTGGTTTGATATATAACATGTTTTATCTCTTTACACAAATGTGCTTAGTTGGTATATTGAGTTTGATACAAAACACACATATTAGTATACGCTTATAAGAGCACTCTGTTAGGTTATGGAGCCTATTTTTCATGTGTGAAAGTGTTGGAGACTGTACATTAAGAGTATTGTACACTTTTCATGTATCCTCGCCGGGGTTCGGGGGCGCAACCCCCGAAAAAAAAAAAATTAGCGTAAATTTTTTTGGCCTCGAAAAAATGCACCCGACATATCGGGAAACATGCTTTTCTCATATGGGCGAGTTTTTTGACCCATAGGTTTATGGGACAGGTTTTGCCCATGGTTTTGATACCCACGGTTTTGTAAAACTGCTTAAGCAGTTGTCTATTTATATGGTCTTATGCATATGATAGATGTACAAGCAAATGTATTGCAGATGTGTTTTGAATTCGGCTGTGAATTCTGTAGAGTTTGTTGAGCATAGCTCCAAACGGATCTGGGTATTGTATTGAGAGAGCGGTGGCTTGTAATAAAATCTGAGCAAGTGATTCTTGGTGGACATAGCCCAAATTGGGTGAACCACGTTAAATACTGTCTCTTTGTGTTGTGTTATTTTATTACTCGATTTTATTTGAGATCTGTAATAATTTACGCATATTAGTTTCTCTTTTGTTGCGATTATTGTGAGGGATTATCCATATTTTATCCCTTATTTCCTAACAATTGGTATCAGAGCCTGGTTTGGTTTGCTGAAGTGTTGAATTGCAGGGAAAGTTTTTAGCTTGAGTGGGAGCTATGGCAGATGAAGGAAGATCTAGGGTTGATAAATTCAACGTTCGAAATTTCGAGTCTTTAGAAGATGCGAGATGGAAGATTACCTTTATCAGAAGGATCTTTATACTCCGTTGTCGAGAAGGTGAACAAACCCTCGAGTATGACAGGATGCGGAATGGGATTTGTTGGATCGGAAGGCACTTGGAACGATCCGATTGAGTCTTGCATCTTCGGTATTATTTAATGTTTCAAAGGAAAAGACTACAAAAGATCTAATGGATGCATTAGGGAAGTTGTATGAAAAACCCTCTGCCTCTAATAAGATATTTTTAATGAAAAAGTTGTTTAATATGAAGATGTCTGAGAATAGTTCAATAGCAGATCATTTAAATGATTTCAATATGGTAGTGAATATGCTAGCTTCGATTCTGATAGAATTTGATGAAGAAGTTAGGGCTTTATTAATTACTGTGCTCTTTACCTAAGAGTTGGAATAGCACAGTAATGGCGGTAAGTAACTCGTTCCAAATGCTAACTCAAGTTGAAGTTTGAGGATGTTGTAGGGGTGATTCTAAGCGAGGAAATGCGAAGAAAAAGCTCTAGGGAATCTTCTAATTCAGGGAATGCTTTGACAGTGGAAACTAGAGGGAGACAAAAGAATAGAGGAAACCGTGGAAAATCAAAAGATTGGGCAAGGTCAAAATCCAAGAACAAGATTGTATCTTTGGAATTGTGGAAAGCTGGGCATGCGAAGAAGGACTGATGGG
Organism: Taxus wallichiana var. yunnanensis; assembly: GCA_018340775.1. Classification (NCBI taxonomy): domain Eukaryota; kingdom Viridiplantae; phylum Streptophyta; class Pinopsida; order Cupressales; family Taxaceae; genus Taxus; species Taxus wallichiana. Next base: position 576,503,285 of record CM031234.1, on the reverse strand, counting down.
AGCTTCGAGATAAGAAGAAACAACAAGAAGAAAAAAAGGAGGCAAATGTGGCAACGGTAATGTATGTCAGGATGCTTTGATTCTTTCTTTGCACAATATTACTGAATCTTGGGTGTTAGATTCAGGGGCTTCTTTCCATGCTTCTCCACATAGGCATTATTTTGTTGATTATGTTCAAGGAGATTTTGGGCATGTCTTTCTTGGTGATGATGAGCCTTGCACATAGTTGGAAAAGGTTACTGCTTCGGAGTTAAGATGCGAGAATGGGAATACTTGGCTATTGAAGGATGTCAGACATGTGCCTACATTAAGACGAAATCTAATATCGGCAGGGCAGTTGGGAAGTGATGGTTGTACTGTGATATTTACAGCAGACTCTTGGAAGGTTACCAAGGGTGCTCTTGTGGTGGCAAGAGGTAAGAAGGTTGGAACCTTGTATTTAACCACTGATAGTACTAATGATTGTAATCTTGTGGCTTCAGATGTAGATACAACATTATGGCACTATAGGCTCGGTCATATGAGCCATAAGGGCATGAACATCATAAAGAAGAATTTGCCTGGATATACAGAAACAGGTTTCGATTTACGTGAGAACTGCATATATATGGGAAACAGCGAGTAAGGTTTCTCAAGGTTGGACCTACAAAGAAAGAGAGTAAGTTAGAGCTGGTGCATTTTGATGTGTGGGGCCACTCAGGTATCATCTCTTGGGGGTTCAAGTTATTATGTTACTTTTATTGATGATGCAACAAGGAAAGTTTGGGTTTATTGTATTAGAATCAAATCGATGTATTTGACACTTTTGTTAAATGGAAAGCCTTGGTAGAGAATGAAATAGGTCTTAAGCTAAAATGTCTCGGGTCAGATAATGGAGGGGAGTATTGCAGCAATGAATTTGATGATTACTATTCTAAGAATGGAATCCATGCAGTAAAAGACGGTTCGGGAACTCCGCGATAGAATGGGGTATCGAAAGGATGAACAAAACAATAATGGAACGTGCTTTAGGAGCATGAGGTTACATGCGGGATCGCCTCTTTCTTTTTTTGGCGAGAGCGGTGAGCACGGCTATGTACTTGATAAACAGAGGACCCTCAAGTTCCTTGGATGGAGGCATACCTAAGGAGGCTTGGTATGGTAAGAAAGTTGATTATTTATTTTTAGAGTCTTTGGATGTGAGGTGTTTGTTCACATAGACAAGGATGATAGGACTAAGCTAGAGGCTAAATCAAAAAAATGTACTTTCATTGGTTATGGTGGTGATGACTTTAGATATAAATGTTGGAGTATTAAGGACAAGAAAATCATTTGATCTAGGGATGTGGTCTTTAATGAGAAAGTCATGTATAAGCAACAATTGCAGGAAAACAGGAAGAATCCAAGAAAGAATATGCAATGGTAGAGGATCTTCCAGGATGGGAAAGTGACACATGAATTAGTTCAGGAACCCCCTCAACAGGAACCCCAAACTCCTATATTGAGGAGGTCTTCTAGGGTAAGAAGAGAACCTGAACATTTTTCTCCTTCTCTTTATTATTTATTACTCATTGATAGTGGAGAACTAGAGAGCTTTGATGAAGCAATGTAGGTAGATGCCAGGAAGAAGTGGGAGCAAGCCATGGATGAGGAGCATCAGGCTCTCATGGAGAACCAATTTGGTAAAGCTACCCGAAGGAAAAAGAGCATTACAGAATAAGTGGGTGTTTATATTCAAAGAGGAAGAAGGAGGCAAGAAAAGATACAAGGCCCGGTTGGTGGTCAAGGGGTTTGCACAAAAAAAAGGTATAGATTTTGATGAGATTTTTTCTCCTATAGTAAAAATGACTTCTATTAGAATTGTTCTTGGAATAGTGGCAGTAGAAGACTTGCACTTAGAACAGTTAGATGTAAAGACTGCATTTCTCCATGGCAATTTGGAGGAGGAGCTATATATGCAGCAGCCAGAAGGATATGAAGTCAAAGGTAAAGAGGAGATGGTGTGCAAACTGAAGAAGAGCTTGTATGGCCTGAAACAAGCTCCACGTCAATGGTATAAGAAATTTGATAGCTTCATGATGGAGCAAGGTTATATCAGATGTCATTCTGACCATTGTGTGTATACAAATAAATTTGAGGATGGAAGTTATATTATCCTGTGTTTGTATGTTGATGACATGTTGGTTGCAGGTAAAAACATGCGGGAAATAAAAGTACTCGAAGAAGCGGCTAAGTGAATCATTTCTTTATGAAGGATTTGGGGCAGCCAAACAAATCCTTGGTATGAGGATATCTCGGGATAGGAAGGAACGGAAGCGACTTTATCTCGGGAAGAGTACATTAAGAAGGTCTTGGAGAGGTTTAATATGCGGGATGCTAAACCGGTTGGGACTCCTTTGTGAGCCATTTCAAGTTATCGAAGGAGCAAAGTGTCCCAAGACAGAGCGGGGAGAGAAACCAAATGTCCAGGTACCTTACTCATCAGCAATTGGTAGTTTGATGTATGGCATGGTATGCACTAGGCACGATATTGCCCATGCGGTGGGAGGCTGTGAGTAGATTTATGAGTGATCCGGGTAAAGAGCATTGACAAGCAAGAAAGTGGATCCTTCGGTATTTGAGAGGGACCATGGGGACAGGTTTTGTGCTACTGATCGATCAAACACCACTTTACGTGGTTATGTAGATTCGAGATATGGTGGAGATGTAGATAGCGGGAGGAGCATGACAGTTATATTTACACTTTAGGTGGGACAAAGGTGAGTGGATTTCACGACTACTGAGCCGGTGGCTTTGTCAACCACGAGGTGAGTATGTTGCTGCCACAGAGGCAAACAAAGAGATGATTTGGTTACAACAATTGCTTGAGGAGTTGGGGCATAAGCAGGAGGAATGTAAGCTGCATAGTGATAGTCAGAGTGCTATACACCTAGCTAAGAACTCTGCTTTCCACTCTAGGACAAAGCATATACAATTAAGGTACCATTTCATCAGGACAGACTTTGGAGGAAGAGAAGTTGAAGTTGGAGAAGATTCATACCAGTCAGAATCCTGCAGACATGATGACCAAGGTGGTCACAAGGGAAAAACTGAAGTTGTGTTCAACTTTGGTTGGTCTTCACAGAAACTAGTGAAGGGTTGAGAAGCTTGTTTAGAGGAAAACTAGTCTCCAAGTGGGAGATTGTTAGGTTGTGGAGCCTATTTTTCATGTGTGAAAGTGTTGGACTGTACATTAAGAGTACTGTACACTTTTCATGTATCCTTGCCGGGGTTCGGGCGCATTCAAATTTTTTTTTTTAGTAAAATTTTTGGCCTCGAAAAATGCACCCGACATATTGGGAAACGTGCTTTTCTCATATGGGCAAGTTTTTTGACCCATAGGTTTATGGGATAGGTTTTGCCCATGGTTTTGATACCCACGGTTTTGTAAAACTGCTTAAGCAGTTGTCTATTTATATGGTCTTATGCATATGATAGATGTACAAGCAAATGTATTGTAGATGTGTTTTGAATTCGGCTATGAATTCTGTAGAGTTTGTTGAGCATAGCTCCAAACGGATCTGGGTATTGTATTGAGAGAGCGGTGGCTTGTAATAAAATCTGAGCAAGTGATTCTTGGTGGACGTAGCCCAAATTGGGTGAACCACGTTAAATATTGTCTCTTTGTGTTGTGTTATTTTATTCTGTAATTTTATTTGAGATCTGTAATAATTTCTGCATATTAGTTTCTACTGTTGCGATTCTGTGAGGGATTATTCCGCATATTTTATCCCTTATTTCCTAACACACTCATGTCTCCTTACATTCTCATCATTTGGGGGAAACACCTCCACATTTTATAGGTGTTATTCTTCTATTATGCTCAATTATATACATTGTGTACTTGTTACTTTTCAAAGTAACAGGACTAACACATGTCTTGTGCATCGTTAGCATCTCTTGTTCCATATATATCACCTATGTTGGTTGTTAAATCATATTATCATGTTTAGCCACTCTTGTTTCGTGTATACATGATTTTGTGTGTGTGTTATTACTTGGTTTCTTAATTGTGACCTATGTGCCTTGATTGTCTTGTGACACCGTGGGTGTCCCATGTTTATGGCATCATGCCTATTTTGTTTGTAATTGTTTGCTCTTTTTATAGGACTTGAAGCCTTGACTATCTTATGACACCATGGGCGTCCTATAGTTGCAGAGCCTAAAAATCCTTTTGTATGCTCTTGTATGTCATTGTTTACAAATTTTACCATAATGATTTTGTTTGTGTTTTTCTATATGTTTCGATTCTACTAGCTTTCTTTATTACTACTAGCATTGTTTATTACTAGCATTGTATTTTTCGTGCACCATGTTTGCCACCATGAACAAACACATTTCCTTTTGCGAGTCGGGTCTCTAAGGTGGCCACCTCTTCAACACTCCACACATATTTTTCAGACATCTCCTTCAACGAAGTATACACCTATTTATTTTGAGTCACATGCTCAAACATGGTTTTCACAAATGCCTCAAAAGAGGGTGCATATATCTGGGTTTATTTTACACTTTTAGTAGGCACATACAAAATTTTGGGGATAGATACAGTACAAACAAAGTACAAGCACACAAAAATGCAAGTGCACACAAAATTTTGGGAAAAACAACACAGGGTCAAAATGTACACTTTGGTCAAGACTGTATGGTATAGTCTTGACCCCCCATATGTTTCTAACCAAAGGAAATTTTGGTAGGTTTTACGACATTTTCAAAATTTTCAGCTGTACACACAAAATCATGCACTTTAGACATTATTTAATCCTGGTCTCATACTACTATTTAGAAGGTTCTTGAGTGAAGAAAGTACTAATTAACCCTCATCTTTTGGCCATCTTGTTTTATTTTATTTCATCATTACCGACCTTTTACATCCACATGCCCAGTTAGCTTTTGTCACCTCTCGTTATTTTAGCCTCATTGGGAGAGCTTTGTTATCAACTAATTTTGACTTCGCAAAATTAATAAACATGGAAATTTTGATATTTTTCAAAAGTATTATTTTGCGTGATTTAACTCCCTTGTTGCGATCGTCTCATCTTTGTGATCGTTCCGGTCTTCATTTCGTCCATTTCGGGCAAGAACTCCTCTCGCTAGGTTATAAATTGCATTAATAATTAATTAATTTATTATCCTTTATTTGATAAAATCAATTTTTATTAACTTTTGGGTTTTTAATTAAATAAATATTAATTAAAAGTCATTCAAAAATTTTTATTTAATTGTCGGGGGGAAAGTAAGCTTCTACTTCCAATTGTCGGGGATGCTAAATTGGCTTCCCATTCTCGATTTCCCCTTTCTTAGCAAATTCATTTTATTTCCCCGCTCGTAAGATTCCTTCCACTAATTGCCAATTCCACCGATTAGCAAATGGGAAAAAAATCTCCCGATTTCCCACACGGGAAAATAAAATGGGGATTATCAGACCACTTGCCATTTCCACTAGCGAATGGTTGTTTATTTCTCACTTTCCCCTAGAAATTAATGCCACTACTGTGGGAAAGATGGAATTGGTTATTCCAATGGAAATAAGAAACAGTTACAAAAGCTTCTTTAACCATTTCTTCATCAAACTCGTTGGAAAAATTCATGCGAAGAAGATTTGAAGCTTTCAATATTTCTAACTTCTTATTTCCTCTGTAGAAGTGTTCCTGAGGAAATAGTTGGAGGAATTTTTGTTCCATTTAATTAATTCATTCATTCATTTTTATTCACTTTGTCAAAACATTGGAAGAAGAAAATAAGCATAAGACAGAACAATTCAAGAATCCACACATTGGTTTAATTAAAACAAGTTTAATGCAAGAGAAGAGGAGAGGCCAAAGAAGATCATCAGGCATTCATGCTAAACAAGAAAACAAGTTTCCACGTAGAAGTTTGAGAAGGAGGCCACACATTGTAGAGACAAGGAGAGGGAATAGATCTCCACGCAGAGGGTAAGAAAATAACAACACAATCCAAGATTCAACACTCCACGCATTGAGGGAAAACAGTCCAAAACCAGGCCAAAAGAATATCTAGTTTCAACACAGCAGGGAGAGGAAGGAAACAACGGTGAGTAAGGAAATAAATAACAATTTTAAACAAGCAAAGAAGATCCCACGCATAGGTGAAATCAAATAAAATAAGCATGAGAAAAATAGTCTAAAGGAAGCCTTGTTTCTAACGCATTCATCAAAGGTAAAAAGACAAAGAAAGATAAATAAAGCTCAAGTTCCCATGCCCAAGGAAGGAATCCACACATTCATCAAAGGAAATGAGCACAAGGAAAACAGTCCAAAACGTAGTCAAAGGAACATCAATTTTCAACGCCTAGGAGGGAAATCAGACAAAAAAATAGTTGAAGATCCCACACATTCATTAAGGCAAAAACTAGCTCCAACAAAAAAAAAGCAGTCAAGGAAAATCATCATGCAGTCTAGCAAGCATAAAAAATAATATCCCTCCAACGCACTGGCCAAACAAATACGGTTCCTCCCGCATTGGTTGAACGAGAGAAAGAAAAATACAGGCAATTTCATTTGCAAGCTCCATGCCTTCCGAAATCAAAAATAGTTGTCACACGTTTGTCCAGAAAAGAAATAGTACGCTACCCATGCATTGATAAGAGGTTTGCAAGGAAGGAGGAAAACCCAAAGCCTACGCATTCATAAGTTCAGGCAATAGGCAACGCGAGAGCAAGGTGAATAATTAAAAAATAAATTAAATTGATCCATGCGGAATATTAAAATTGAGAGATTTTAATAAAAATAAATAAATATCATCATTGTCGCCAAAATTGAAATTTGAGTTGAGTCTCAAAGTGCGATGTATTGACATATTAATAAAATTGTAACCAGGGACCAATTATTATTATTATTTTTATAATAATAATAATAATAATAAAATGAGTCGTATTTTTCTTGCATTGACGGGAGTTTCGAGACTGAGACCCGACCCTGTTTGCATTGTTTTACGTGCCTAAGTCATTTTTTTGTAAAATTCATAATGGCCAAAAATCTAACAAATCTACAGGAAGATCAAGGAAGCCAGTGGAGAAATCGAATAAGTCTCGTGCTCAAGTATGAATTCCAAGGAATCATTCCTCCTAGTTCCATCAAGTCAACATACGACAATATCACCGATACAAATCTGGGTCACATCAATGTGCAACAATTCTACGATTGGGTGAAAGTTGAAGGCAAAACCATATTCTCGGATAGGCTTTACCATAGTGGTCTACCCCAAGCAGTGGCATTTCGGTCTCAATGCAATTCCTAGAGTTGGTTATCACTTGTGCAGAGCATTATGATCTCGAGAGACGAGGAATTTTTAAAGATAATTGTGAGCCTTTCCTCTTAATCACACTAGAGCACATTGAGGAGTTGCTCAACATACTTGACTTCCCTAAGAATGTGGATATCACTCAAAGTCAGCACAAGAATTTTGGGATGAAGAACCCCTCAGGTGGAGCAAGATGGTTAATAACAACTAGTTAGTGACCAAGAGGTCTCGAGTTGATCGACTTCCTAAGGAACTATATCACATTGAGTTTGTCGAAGAAATCGGGGACATGATTACTCTCTTGAGTCGATTCTTCGGTTTACCCTCTACCAGGATTTTCCACCCATAGATGTATCAGTTTATCTATATCATCCTTGCCAAGAGAGAGTTTGTGGATTAGGCCACCATCATCAGTGATACCCTTCACAAAAAATTGATCGAAGTGAAGATGACTGGATGTTTCTACATGACATCATACCTGACTTATGCAGTGGCTAGAAGAAAGCTATTTTCGGGACTTGAAACGAGAGGAGTCATGGGTCCATCAAATAATGTCTTCCATTATTATCCACAACTAAGTTTCAAAAATAGCTCTCATCATTTCAGAAGAGTTAACAATGCATTCACCTTCCGCGTGATTCAAAACCTGAATCAAAATATAGAGGAAAGATTTTCTAAAGAGGCCATGGATGTCATTTCCCAATGGGGAACATGGTTTATTCAATTTTCATCCTTTTCCTACATTCGCGTAAGTGGATTTACAGGTACTCCATGGAAGCTTCCTAAGTACATCAGTGACAAGTGGGCATTAATGGAGCTTGCAAAACTATTCCAAGTTCATTGTCTTCTCAGTGAAAAGCATCGTTCAGAATTCATTTCCCAATCCAAATTGGGGAATACCAATGTCCAAATCTCTTCAATGCACAACTCATGGAGAAATAGTTTTCCCTCATCACTATTCATCCATATGTGAAGAGATTCCAGTTTGATATCAACAGATATATGCAGAAGATGTTTGGGGCAAAGTATCAGCACAACCCTACCATGGAAGATTTATGGGTTGCTGTTCCGATGAACATGAAGTGAGAAGGTGAGAGTTTTCTCACCTAACCCTTGCTCAAATCAAGGCCTTTCGCATAAAAAACCCTCCATATTCATTTGTAGATGATGATGAAGATGTTATTGATCCTTCATATGATGCAATTGCTTTTACCCTGTTGCCACGAATTGATTGGACCAAAAGAGATGAATTTTCTCTTGATAGCAAGAATCAACCGATTCTCGAAAGAAGCATATCTTGGTATGAAAGAGAACTTGCAAAGTTACAATCAATCCAAGATCATACCTCAGGATTACAAAAACTTCCAACTCGAGGAGGTCTCCAGTCAACCAAAGCTTCTTCTCAATCAACCTCTGTGCCATCTAGTCATACGCAACAAACAAGAAAGGAGTGGTTGCCAAAATCCACTTCACCGAAGAATGTGTCACGAGGTGAAAAATCTAAGGGTCCTAGCCCTAGTGAAGGAAGAGAGTGTGTATCGATTTTCCACTTCAAGTAGAGATTCTTCTACTCACATTGTTGATAGTTCTCAGAAGCTCATGACAAACAATCCTCAACCATGCCTTGCACAAGAGTCCACTCAAGTGCAGGTAGTCCAAATATCGAATGCTTTGGAACCTACAGTTCACGAAGAGATTTCCCAAAATATCCCAAATGATCAAGAGGTAGATATTGAGGTTATTTCTCAAGAAATTGATGTCATAGAAAGGGTTCTTATGGAATCTAATGATGTAGAGAACAATGAGAATGTTTCTTCGGGCTCCAAGCTTCTGTATGCGGAAGTAGTGAATGATACTCCTTTCTGGGTTGATTGCGAAATCAAGAAAAGGAAGAGGGTTTTCAAGGCAATTAACATTGACTTCGATGCCCTTTTCAAACTTTCAAATGATGTCATTCCTAAGAAGCCTAAAGTGCTCTCTTGAATAATGGTGGATGATGATGGAAATAGATTTACGGATCTTGCCATCCCATAAGTTGACAAGGAGCGTGATGCCATGACATCTGCTAATTATGAAGTTTCCAGACTTGGACTTGGGAATTCCACATTGGAAAGTGACATGGCAATGGCCCGAGATTCAATTGATATCGTGCTAAAGAGACTTGAGAAATATAAGTCTCAGAACTCTCAACTCAAGGATGAAAAGAATCAATTGGTGGAATATGTTCAACATCTGATAAATCCCATATCATCCACTTTCCTAGTACCCTGATGTAGTGGCTGCCCTTGATGAAGAAACTCTCAATTTATCAAAAGAAATAAACACATTGGGCCATGTCACTAAAACTTGGCTTTTAGATATTCTCGTTTTAGGCCAAGAGACGATCAAAATAGCTATTAAGCTCCATGAAGATATCAGTGCATATCTTGATCCAATTCTTTCTTTCAAGGAAAATTTTGTTTCTAACATATCAAATTTGGATGAGATATTTCCCAATCTATAGGAGATGATGAGTATGGAGTCCTCAACTTTAGCCATTGAAGGAATTCTCGAATTTGAATGTTAAGGGACACATTTTCTTTGGTGTCTACATCTCAAATCAAGAAAGACACTTCTCGAGGATTCTATGATCCATTATGAGAGCGTATGCAATGAAGCCTTCACTTCACTCGCCTTGATTCAAGAATTCATAGCTGAGATCCCTTGTGATCTTGTAAATGAGAAAAATCAAAGGTATTCATCAGAACATGTGGAAGAGCAATTTTCACAATTGTTTAAGGACATGTATACTCCCACCATCAATTTCTCTTTAGCTTCAATGGAATGTTGCATCAAATTAAAGAACTTGTTTGAGAATGCTCAATCAAAGATGGTCAATTTGAATGATATGCCAGGTAGGATCTTGGAATTGCAGGTATTTTGTGAGGCTATTCTTCAACCAAATGAACCCCTGAAGAAGAAAAGATGTTCAAAACATTGGGAAGGTTCAAATCCTTTCAATTGGTGAAAGTGATGGATCCTAATTTCACCGATGGGACAAGGAGATAGTTTTCTTGGTATCTAACAAAGTGGGAGAGTCCATTTCTCATATGTTTGAGATAGGCAGACCCCATTTCAATGGATAAGGCACTGGTTATTGTCATATGTTTTAAAAGTGGAATTTTAAAAAGGGATGTTGTTATTGAGCTTACTTTTTGAAAACTATGGATAACTTAAGTGGTTTCTATTTTTAGTTGCTTTTAATAAAGTTGGTTGAAAAAGTCAAAGTCACTTAAGTGCCCTATTTAATGTTCATGTAAAACCCTAACTACTTTGTAACCAACTTTTGGGTTATAAAAGGAAGTCGGGGCTCATTTGTAAGGGTGACTTTGAGAGAGGAGAAGAAAATACTTTTGTATGCAAGCTTTACTTCAAAGAAAGAAACTTTGTGTTCTTTTGAGAAGACATTTTAGAGTTAATGAAATATAAACTGTGTCCCATTCATTGTCTCTTATAGCATTTGATGTTCTTATGTTCATTAGATGTTAGTGTTTGAATCTTGCATGCAAATATTGTCTTGGATCTTATTATCAACGCTACTAATATGTTGTTCTAGTTCACAGTGATCAAGCTCTAATTATCTACTTGCTCACGTGTGTTCCCTTTTACTCATTCTTGTTTAGCTGATGTAAACTCGCTTTATTTGTGTTAGTTATTGATTTTTCTTCTCCATGCAATATTAGGCTCTACTTTTACCTAACTCTTGCATGTTCTTTCCATTCATTCCTTTCCTTCATTCCATTCCATCTCTTTCATTCACTTTTCTTTCCATTGATGTTCCAAAACACCCCCCACATACAATTTTGAATGTACATATGTAAATAATACAGTTTTGGTTTTCAATAAAGGCAACCTCACCTTCATTGAGGAGGGACTTCATTCCCACAATGTTGCATGTCATTTTCATGCGTGAAAATCCATATGCTAACAGAACCCAAATCGCATTTGGGGTACCCATGGGCGCCCTGGTCCCGCCAGGGGCACCTCGGTCCCTTTTGCACTTTCCCGCCACTTTTTGGGCTCTTTCTAGTCATTTTAGATCTTTATCTTTTTGGTGGTCGGCCATTTCAAGGTTAATTATGAAATTAGATCAAGATAACCGTATAAATACAAAGTTACGAGACCATAATGAGGGACCTAGCATCATTCACTACTATCATCCATCTAGAGTTACATCCATCTATTACATTAGAGATCAATTGCATCCACATAGCTCCATCACAAGGCACAAGGCTAGGACATCTACATCACACACTTCATAGGGGAGGGATTCTATTTTATTCCATGCACACATTCTATTACATTTTCTACATTTAGTTATTGCTTGCTACTTCACAAAGTGTGACTGCATAAGAGCACCTAGGGCACATTATGTACACACTCACCAAAACTACATTTGGGTCCGAAATGTAGTGTAACACTTAGTTAGTAAGCCCACTATTGTGGCAACTGAGGTTAGTTTAACCCATTCATTTACATCTTTCTTTTTTTTAGGGTTTTGATACTTCTTTTGGTATTTTACAGGTCTTTACATCATCTTGGATTATTGATGACATCTCGGTATGGGGCAACGAATCTGATGTGATACACAACGAAGGTTCTCGTCCACCTCCCAACCTCGTGAGATTTAATTTCAGATATTTTACATAGACCAAGGCACCCAAATAGACCAAAATGCTCGCAGCACCCCAGTCCTTCTCCAAGTGTCCCATTCCAATCACATTGCTCAAATCCATCCTCTTTGGAGCTCCTACACAGTCATTCCCGCATCCTAATTTTCCAATCATCTCTGCGACACACCTGAAAAATTTTGTTATTTTAGTTGAGTTCTTTCCTCTTCTCCTCTTGCACATTAGGGTTTACTTTTATTATATTAGTTTTCTAATTCATTTACATGGTTCTTTACTACGTTTTTATGTCCTCCTAGATTAGATTAACCAATTTACATTATTTCCATTTTTAGTTAATCATCACTACATACATAGGTTCTCTCAAATATTTCACATTCAAATTATTTAGTTTAGATCATTACGGGGTATGAAAATTTTTGTTGCTTCTTCTCTCATTTTTAGTTTCAGAATCTTGGGAGCATAGGCCTCCTTCCTAGTTCAATGTTGTTAACACATTTTCAACATATTTTAGTGTTTGTTTATATTCATTTGTTCGACATATGGGAAGAGTTTGGGGGCACTTATTCTCTTTTATATCAGTATGTCCTTATTTGTAAAATCAAGTCTAGATTTGTCTACAAAGTGGTGTGATCAATGGGGTTATGTAAGGCAACAAAGAAGCTAAGTTCTTCATGGGCAGACTTTCCTCTCCTACTACACTTTAAGGAGAAGCTATCAGAGTTATTGAATAACTTTGATACATGATCATCTTCCTTTTGCAGGGGTGCACTTGTACCTCTTTCTTCTTATTTTGCTTTCCCATTTCCATGTTGGGTTGGATGTATCTAGCACTTTGGTTTCTCTTGTACCGATTGGGACTGATCACCCCCAATCCTTCAGTAAATTCTAGTAATACAAATCTACAATAATAGGAAAAAAGTTTATTCTTTCCTTATTTACATATTTTCACTTTACATATATGCAAATAAAAATCTTATTTGTTACAATTAATATTTGAGTTACTTGGTCAATTATCTATCATGAACATTAACTAAACTTAGTGTTCCAAGTTTCATCATGGAGCATGCCAATACCAAACACAATACCGTAGTTACAAAAAAACATTTGAGAAAAGGAAAAGTTTGTTTACACACTTAGGTACAATTTCCTTTAAAATTGTAATTTTTAATTTAAATCTTAAAGGGGAAAATGTAGACCCTCAAATTTGGTAATTTGCACTTTGAAACCCTTTATTTGACTATGCACTCTTACTATGATAAACACAACTTCTCCATTCCCTCTTAGCACTTTCTGAGGTTCATTTTTAACTTGTTTATCCTTACACACTGACATGTCAACAAAATTTGAGAATGCAATGTAAAAAATCCATTGAAAAACATTAGTTTACCAACTCCAAACTTCATTTGGAACATTCCCTGCTCTTGGCCGGAACCATACAATTTTTTCAAGGCATACCATATGGTCCTCGGCCTCTTTATATGGTCTTGGACCGACATGTCTTTTAACTACACTTTCAAATCTAGATCTTTCATTTGGTCTTGTACTTCATATGGGTCAACGTTTCTTAGAAAAATCATCTATAAAACCTTGTATAAGCAAGTAAACATTGCCTCATTTTCTAATCTGGAACTCCTAAGGTAATGCACTAGAGTACTCACTTCATACAATTGCAAAAGGCACCTAAAGCTCACTAAATATCATAATTTCACATCTACAATCATTAGGGCAACACCCACATTAGGTATGAAGCTATAAACCAGGTCAAGGTAGTCATATATCTCATCTACAAGCATCCAAAATATCCTCTCTCCAGTGTTTTAGCAAGAGCCAATTCAAAGCAAGCATGATCAAAGCAAATGCCAAATATGATTTATCTATCTAGATATCACATGCTAGGTGGAGAAAACCATGTTGTTTGAGGCCTCTTTAGAGTAGTGCCAAAGTTAGTGGTGCATGGGGGTGCCTGTAACCCTTCTAATGTTGGTTTTGTAGGACTCTTAACCCATGGCTAGGGTTTGAGGTGATGCTCAATCCATTCAAAGAGCCTCGTTGCATGTGTAAAAATTAGGGTTTGATAGCAATGGACAAATCCAAGAAGGCAAGTAACCCAAAAAGTTGTATAGGAAAATTTAGAGTAGGTCCAATACAAGAAAAAAGGGGTTGGAGCATACGGTGCGGTCTTGACCTAGTGATACAGATCTTGACCCAAGTATAGTCCACAACTCCATTCTAGTTATGAAGGTTACTCAAATTCAATTCTCCCTATTTCTCAATCACACAATCCCATATCTCTTCATAAATTAGTAGAAATCAGAAAATTACTTTTATACCTCCGCTTTGTACTTTTAATTACATGTTAGTTTAATTGGTGTATACAAATCCTTCTCATCCGACCCGAGTTGCAAATTTGAATTAGTAGTTGTATTATAACATATTCATTATTTTTGTAAATCAACTCCAATATATTCCACACCTAATTAAATTGACCAAAAATTTAATTAAGGGTTAAACAAATGGTGAAAAGGTCAAGCACCTTCCTAGGGAAAACACAATGACCTAAACCGAAGGGGGCGATCCTCAAGTTGAATTTTTGGTACACTACACCAAGTTTGATGTTTCCTCTACTCGAGCTTGGGCTCCTATCATTACATCAAGTTGCGATCTTTTCCCCTTTTGTGATGACTTAGACATCACGTTAGATTCATCTTGGACTCATAGGCATGTTCTTGCTGCATATTTGGATTACTCAAATAGATTGATTTACCCGTGTTCTTGCTTCTATGTAGCCTCATCACTTAATGTTCAAATTCCCTTACAGTTTGATATCATATTTTCATTACAAACCTAGATCAACCTCGTGGATAACTTCAACTAAGTTTTTGACTCAACAATGTCTCCATAAATTGTCCATAAATTTCTCTTGTCATAGTTTAGTTTCAAGCTTTGCCACCCCGAACATTCATTCTACAAACATCTTCATTATAAGTGCTACTTTCACCCCTAACATTGAATACGTGGCACTTCCCATCATAACACAAAACATTACGCCACATGTACAAGTGAAACAAGAATGCATAATATTTTGAATCATATGATATATAAGTAGTGTAGTGGATACGTCGATAAGGTTAACAAAGAGTGTTAGGAAGTGGAATAAGACGTGGAAAAGAAAATTGAAGAGTCAAAGGAGTTATCTATGAGAAGACAAGAGTTACATGTCTAGATGGAAAATAAATGTTAGGGCACTTGTAAGTACACTTAAAAGTAAGGTCATGACATTCGACACATCCAATATCTATAGCTTTGTGGATTATCGCATTGGGTTAGAACCTCGATGGAGGAATATTTTTCGTTAAGTGGCATACAAAGGCTTATTATCGATAAAGAGGCATTAACCCAAGTCACCAATGAGAATGATAAAATTGTTACCAAAAGATATTATTTTATGATGGGGGAAATAAACTCATAAACAAAAGTTAACAAGGGAAAGCAAAATGGGAAAATGAAAGGGAGGTGTGGAAGAAGTTAGAGTTGAAGGAGTGAAGGTGAAACAATGCAAGAGGAAGAGGGGTGATGAAGATGGGTCTTGGGTTATTCAAGAGAACAATAGGATTTAGGAATCATTTTTGGCCCCACATGATTTCAACGAATCACCAAACAATGAAGCAATGATTTTTCAAGGCATTCAAAAATAGGTGGAGATAGATATGATGACAAAAAGTTTGAGAATTTGAACCTTGGACTATATTTCAAATGAATCTTGTCACATGCGCACCACAAGTGTGCATAGCGTGAGTAGATTCAAAAGGGATATAATTGAAAAAACCAACGGAGATGGTCAACCTAGTTGAAATCTAACAATAGTTCAAATCCTTCCTCCACCATCTGATCCTACCTTGTGAATGGATTTATAACTTTTGGAATTACTGCAATTATATTATTATGTTTTTAATAGCATAATCATTGAACTAATATAACCAATAAAAATTATAAATGTAATGAAAACATAAAATACTTCAAAATAAAAAATATGGTATACTAAGAATACATTTTGACACATATTGTAAGGGTCATAACAAATTCGATAACTTTAAATATTATTAATAAAATATAGGTTACATACATCGAATCGTAGGGGACATTAACTCTCGAACCAATCAAACAAAATGATCTAGTTTTTATAAAATTAAAAAAATATAAAAATGCTAACAAGAAAGTTTGGTCGATTCTTAGATTACACAATAACACAATTACCTCCTGGGAGCCATATTTTTGCCTTCGATTATGTTTCCAACCGAGGTTCTCACATGTGGCACAAAGCGAGCACAACTTGAGTGGATGTGAAGGGGGTTCTAGCAGGTGAAGCCAAGGGAGATGGTCACTCAATGACAATATATTAACGAGTAAACATATAAACATGAGTTGTGAGGTTGTCTAGACATATGTACACTTAACAATTAAAAAGAAACCTTCAAAGTCTTTAAGCAAAATAAAATTAATTTTATTTAATTTAAAATCTTTATTTCCCTTTTAACATTTCCGTTTCAATTGGCCATACTTGCCCTCATGAGCAAACTAAAATATAGATTAAAATTATTTCATAATTTTAGAGTTACAAAGTTAGATATTAATTTGTAATACAAAAGATTATCCTATTCAATGCAATGCTTATTAAGTATTTAATATGTCTTAATTGTCATCAACCTAGAAAGTCTATCTTTGTATGAATTTGTAACTTTTTGGGATTTGTAATTATATTATTATGTGTTTTTATAACACACACACACACATCAACTAATACAATTAAAAATACATACACTATTACATGTTTTAATAACATAAGCGTTGAACTAATACAATCAAAAATTCTCAGTAAACACAATGAAAATAGAAAATACTTAAAAATAGAAAAACATGGTATATTAAGAATGCATTTTGACACATATCATAAGGGTCGTAACAATTTCTACAACTTTAAATATTATTCATACAATATAGGTCACATACATAAAAACGCAAGGGGCATTAATTCTTAACACACAATTAATAAAAATGTTATTGTTGTAAAATTAAAAATGTAAAAATGCCAAATCAATATTTTTGAAAAATAATTTTCAGCATTGCTCAAAGATTGAGAAGGAAAACCATGTGTGCATATATTCATCACCCCAAGAATTTACATAAGTATTATTTTAGACAAAGCATCAGATGTATATTCATCCCTAAAACTAATAAAAACACAAAACAAAGGATATCACTAATTTGAAGCCGTGTAAAATCCAAGATGCCCATTTGCTTACTAGGCTTTAATTTTTGGGCTAAATTTATAAATTGAAAAACACCCTTTAATAAATGAATTGGTAAAAGTACACATGTGCCCAAAGGACAACTCATCTTTATCAGATCTTACATGTTAAATACATCAATTTAAAATCTTTATTTCCTTTTAACATTTCCATTTTGGTTGGCCATACTTGCCCTCATGAGCAAACTAATATATAGATTAAAATTATTTCATAATTTTAGAGTTACAAAGTTAGATATTAATAAGTAATACAAAGGATTGTCATATTCAATGCAATGCTTATTAAGTATTTAATATGTCTTAATTATCATCAACATAGAAAGTCTATCTTTGTATGGCATTGTAACTATTTAGGATTTGTAATTATATTATTATGAGTTTTTATAACACACACACGCACACATTAAACTAATACAAAAAATACATACACTATTACATGCTTTAAGAACACAAGCATTGAACTAATACAATAAAATTCTATAAACACAATGAAAATAGAAAATACTTCAAAATAGAAAAACATGGTATATTAAGAATGCATTTTGACACATATTGTAAAAGGGTCGCAACAATTTCTACAACTTTAAATATTATTCATACAATATAGGTCACATACATAAAAACACAAGGGGCATTAATTCTTAACACACAACTAAGGAAAAATGTTATTGTTGTAAAATTAAAAAAATGTGAAAATGCCAAAGCAATATTTTTGAAAAATAATTTTCAACGTTGCTTAAAGATTTAGAAGGAAAACCATGTGTGCATATATTCATCGCCCCAAGAATTTACATAAGTATTATTTTAGACAAAGCATCAGTAGACATATATTCATCCCTAGGAATAACAAAAACACAAAACAAAGGATATCACTAATTTGAAGCCATGTAAAATCCAAGACGCCCATTTGCCTACTAGGCTTTAATTTTGGGCTAAATTTGTAAATTGAAAAACACCATTTAATAAATGAATTGGTAAAAGTACACATGTAGTGAGTGACAACCCATCTTTATCAGTATCTTCTGTAATGGAATTACTTGAATATAAATGCAAATATATCAGAATATATAATATATTATTAAGCCACTTCGAGGGGGCAACCTCCTAAGTCTTACAATAAGACACTAACTCACACTCTTCACACCTATGGGGAGGAATTACTCACCCATATATATAGGTATGATTGTGAAAGGTCATACCCCTTCATTAATATTAGTTTATACCTAATGACTAACTAACTAATGATTATAAGTATAAATGTTATATAAGTCATATGTTAGCCCACACTTATATCTATACATGTGGTAGGTTAATCTCTTATCATGCCCTTCCCCTTTAAAACAATGTTGCCCTCAACGTTGATCAACTCAGGATGGTGTTGTAGAAAATCATCATCTTTGGTCACCTCTTCGCCTTCATTTCCTCTTCATCTCCTGCATCTTCATTGCCCCTTCAATGTAGAACAATTTCTTTTTAGCACATTTATGTCCCCTAGTCCATTTGCTATCACAATTGAAACATAAACCTTTTGCTTATTTTTCTTCAATTTGTTGAGGAGTCAATCGAGTAGGTTGAGGGAACGATTGTAATGACCCCATGGACTCTGTATTAGTATTGAAAGACCTCCTTTCTACTAGCTCTCTTTCCTCATCATGCAAATATCATGGATTCAACTATAGAACTTGGATTGAACATGCACACATCCAATTGGATATTATCCTTCAAGCCTCCTAAGAACAAATCATTTAGGTTGTTATCAGAGATATCATCCACCCTTAAGGATAAGTTATGGAATTGTTGAATATAATCCTTTATTGTCCCCATTTTTCATAACTTGGATAACTGGCTAAAGTAGTTTTTTGTTACACTATTAGAGTAGTGCAATTGCATTTCATTTGTGAATACTTGACCAAGTGACATTAAGACCCTTCTTTTTCTTCTGGGTACAAAGCCATCTATACCAAATGAACTGCTCTGGCTCAAGATATAAGGATGCCATTATAACCTTTTGTCCACAAGGTATTTGATGTACATAAAAAAATTCTCCATCTAATTGATCCAAGTTACTAGATCCTTCCCATCAAACTTACGCATTTCTACTTTTGGAAACATGTTCCTTCCCTGATGTGCATTGTTATATACATTGGCATGGGTAGAAGATCCACCTTGGTTTGGTTGTGTATAAATATGTGTTGGATTTGGTTGAGGTTGAGAAACATTCAAGTTTGGAATGATTTTTTGCATAAGATCATCTAAGCGTTGATTGATCTGGTCCACTTTAGTGTTCATATCCAATTGTAAGTTATGCATATCATATTCGATCTAGCTCACTTTATGATCTGTCAAGGAAAACCCAAGAGTAGATGTTCTGTCTATCCCCATTTATGATTCCATATCATCTTTATAAGGTGTTTTACCTGAGTATCAGAATTCTTGTTCTTACCCCTAGTTTGTGGACCTACCATAACAAGGGATTTCCCTTAGACAATTCAATTTTCCTTGTTTGAATGAATTTGACCAACAAATTTCTCAATGTAGATGACCTCAAATTTGAAAATATAAAGAATAAACCTATATGTAAATTTGAATAGATTTCCAATTTTTTATTTTTTTGAAAATTTCAAAAATGTGACCTATAGATTGCTTTAATGAAAAATTATATATATGCAATAACTCTCACAAAACAACGAAAAATGTTCTAAATTTTTTACCAAGATTGATAATATATATCCTCAAATGTGGTAAAAACTCTCTAAAAAATTCACAAGTTTTCTTAAGATATAGAAAAAAACCAGTCGTTGTTGAAATCGATGCTTTGATACCAGATGTAATGAAATTACTTAAATATAAATGCAAATGTATCATAATATAATCTATTATTATGCCACTTCGAGGGGGAAACCTCCTAATTATTACAATAAGACACTAACTCACACTCTTCACACCTATGGGGAGGAATTACTCACCCATATATATAGGTATGATTGTGAAAGGTCATACCCTTCATTAATATTAGTTTATACCTAATGACTAAAAACTAATGATTATAAGTAATATGTTAGCCCACACTTATATCTATACACGTGGAAGGTTAATCTATTATCACTTACATGTTTAATACATTGATTAGTAATGTGTGTGGAATGTATTAAATTAAATAAATACCCTAGTTTCGAGGGTCTTGCAAAGAGTGCCCATTTAAACAACCCACTTGAGACCAAATAAACAACCTAGGGTTAGCTAGAAAATTATGGAATAATTTTTTTATTAGAAGTTTCCACAACCAAGTTGCAGAAGACTATCATCCCATCGGCGAGTTCCTCCGAACAAAACCAATTTTACCAAAACACACGTTTCCTTTATTAACTAATATCAAGTTCACAAGGTTCCAATTTTATGGTTAGATGTTTTAGTTAGGTTTAGGGAGTAATTTACCCCCATGCCCACTCTCTAGCAGGCTTTGAGTTTCAATTGTATTTTTCTCATACTTAATGCTTCCAAAATTTCCCTAAACCATTCCCAATGGATAGGAAATTTTCTCACCTTTCCGGTGATATAAAGAAGTCCTCCTAACTCCTTGTAGAACTCAAGATATGGCCGGACAAAGTTTTGGGGCTAAATTTTCCCCAAGGGGGACACATGTCATGCAGGGGTGAAATCCCCTTTGGCGGGTTGGTGGGTCGCGGGGTGGCTCTAGAAAATTTTCTCCCGCGCAACGCAATTTCTCATTTTCTTCCGCACCTCCGCGGTCCCCGGTGGACACGTGTCAAGGCCTAGTTCAAAGCGGGAGAGGGGGAGGGAAGGGTAGAGCGGCAGGAGGATTTAGCACAATTGCGCCCGACGGAGGACAAAAAGGGAGAAAGGGATGCGTGGGTCCGCGTGCCCGTGGAAGAAGAAAAGCCCGAGGTGGGGCGGTGATGTGGGGCCGCGGGAAAATTTGTTAAATATTTCCCAAAGCCAAAAACCTAAAAAAAAAAAAGGGGGTCCTCCTCCCGCCGCCACCCCAAGGTGCCACGTGGCACCTTCTCATTAGGCTCATGGGCCGACGGGGCTAAGATGAATTTTTTTCCCAAAATTTTCAACATGTCAAGGGTCAAAAGAAACCACACCTCTGCCGTAGCTCCAATAGGACACGTGGTGCCCTTTGATTGGCTGCGGGCCGACGGAGGAAAATAGAAAAATTTTCCTGAACCAAAATTTTTCAAAACTTTTCTAAGGCACAATGACAGGAAATTTTTGGGTTGCGGGCTCGCCAAGGAAAATTTTCCCAAATTTTCCTGCCAAAGCACAAAAACTTCAAAGTGCCATAACTTGAGCTAGAAAGCTCAATTTTGGGCAAATGAGGACTTTTTGGAAAGATCTCGATGCCCTCTTTACAAAACAACCATAAAATTTATATTTTAATAAATTTTAGAGGGTCAATTTTGTAAAAACAATCTGTAGGCTTTTAATTTGCAAGCTGGTAATTTCCAACTTTCAATTTTGATTAAATTTGGTTTCCTCCTTTACTCAACATGTCAAATAAACATGGAGGATTGATCTAGGGAGGGTTTAGAGTATTTTAGAAAATTTTATTTTTTTAATTGATTCAAAATTGTATTTTTTTCCAACAAGTGACAAAACGACATTAAAGGGATTGTTTTCAAATTAGCAATGGATAAGTTGTTTTCTTGAGATTTCTTTGTCAATTTGGGTTCATTTCTGAACTAGCATACTAAATTTTAACATCTCCAAGTTAATTAATGTGTGCAGGTTTGAACTGTTCTTTTTTAAAAATGAATTGCTAGTATAAAGTTTATAACGGTGATCTTTCTCTTTTAAGTTTGTATATCAATTTTATCATTTAAATGTGTATATAGTTTCTAAACTAGTCCATTGCACTTAGTTGTTTCTAACAAATCATTTCCAAATGAGATTTTTAAAACCTGATTTTCCAATTTGATATATTTCAAAAGAAGACAAGTAATGTAATTCTCTCATGCGTATTTTCTTTCCTTTGCAATTAAACAAAGATTCCATTCACAATAGTAATTCAATCACCAATTGATATTCCCATTTCAATTACAACTATGTGAATAAGAGATGAACTTGCAATTTCTTTATTAATTTCAAAAAAGAGAAACATCTTTACATCATTCAATGCCTGAATGCAATTAATAGAATTTTCATTTGGTTTCAAATACAGTTTACAAAATATACAACACTCTTTCACATTCCTTTTTCAAAACAGAGAAGGGAATATAACTCTTTACATTTCACATTTCACTTTCAAACTTTCCTCATCAATACAAACAACTTCTCATTTACAATAATTATACAAATCATCCACTTCAAAGTGGGAAGGATTACAATAAACTTGCTCACAAGAAGGGACTCAAAAATTGTACAAATTTTTGCTCCAGGGCAGCAACATGCTCATCTTCATTTTATCCAAGTTGATCACAACAAAAGAGGGGGAAAGGCAACGCTCTCCACCCAACCAAGACATCTAATGAAAGGAGAAGCCTTCCTTCATCATTGGCCCTCGAGCCCCAACCAAGATACAATAAAAGATGTAATTTAACCATGGAAACAATCGGCTTCCACAACACAACATTATTTCACATACACATTTTTGACACACAATGCAACACAAAACAAACGGTAGTTCACAACGCATTTAGAAAATATTTCAAAGCGTAACTCGTGCTTGATCTTGCAAGCCAAAGGAGCAAGGCCTATGGGGGAAGCTTCTTATGCCTCCTAAATGGGAATTGGGCATCCACCAAAAACAAACTGCCAAGTAATTCATCACACACATTTCCTTATGCCCCCACAAAATCCCTCCTTATGCCCCCCACAAAGTAAGAAATGCAAGCTATTTCTTTTCCATGGTGGATCCCAAACCCAAACTCCCTCCACAAAATTCTGATGCCAATGGCATTCCCTTATGCCCCCACAAGAATTCCCCATAGTCTTCTCCTACACCTTCCCTAAGGAAGTCTACCCAACCAAGCAACAAACAAAACAAAACATGCATTTTCCACACAACACAACAAGAAAATAACAGAAATAAAAGAGAGTTAAATTCCTACCTCTCCATGGTTACTTTGCTTCCAAACAGCAAGCTTCAAATGCCAAACACACCCAAAACAACAACTCACAAGCATGCAAAGCTTTCTCCAAAACTTCCTCCAAAAATAAGAGCTCCAACAAGAAAATGCACCCCCAAGGAAGAATGCAAAAAGGTTCAACAACCCCAAAACAAGAAGAGAGTTTGAAATATATAGAAGAGGGAAAGAAGAGGATGATGTGGATCCTTGTAGGATGCCACATCACACATCGTCTCAAATCAACACAAAATACACAATCCAAACTCCAAGGCTAAATAAAGAGGTGGGTGAAGAATGACAAGTTACTTGCACACTCCAAAACAGCCCACACCTCAAGGGACAACAATTAATTAAAATGTAAGAAAGTGCAATTAAAAACATGCACAAGATGAATAAAATGCATTATAAAAAGTCACAAATCACTTCCCCAACCATAAGTATGGTTGGTAACATAAATTTAGAGGCATGGGACAAGTTTTACTTGTCCCACAAGCCTCCAAAAATAGCCCCCAAGGTCAAATTCGAATTTCCATGGAGGTGGAGTATTTCTTACTCCAAAATTTGACTTACACAAGCTCTTACACATCTTACACATCCCTTACAAATTAATTACAAATAGCCAACAACTCTAATAATTACTTTCCATATCCCAATTTAATTTATTTAAATTTTAAACATATGATCTCGTCACATTAATCTATCAATATTAATTAATTAAAGAAGAGAACACATTACAAATAAAATACATACAACAATAAATAAACATTAACCATATCAACAAAAATACACAACCCATGGTCACATATAAAGATGATTCCCCCCATGGGAATCTCTAACAAAACAACACACAACACAATAAAACAAGTTGTCATGGTGACCTTGTCGAATTCACCTAGAATTCTATTTTGGTTGGTCTTTGATCCCCGATGTTTTGTTGTGATATTTTTAACCTGCAAAATATAAATACCTCCTTCGGCCTCGTGGCCATATCAGAACATCCAATATGATACAAATAGAATCACTAAATCAACTATATAATGAATCACAACAACATCGAAGTAACAACTACATCATTTGCATTTTTAATCCACAATTATATCAGCATCATAAAATATTCATTTTCTAGATCTATTCATAACATCCAAAATCACATGTCCGACAACGTCTATAAAATATCCATGTCCAATAATATATCATCATCCACATGTGAGGTGTCTCTAGTGATCATCATGCATCATAATCAAATCAAAATTCACAATAATCCATAATCCAATGTCTAATAACATACTAAATCAAAACATAGTAATGTCTATAATGAAATCAACAGTATCAACATAAGCATCAAAAGGTGTCAAAGGGAAGTGGGCACTACACCCATGCCAAGTGATTTTCCCTTTATCTAATTTTTTACTTGGTGTGAATATTCCATGTATGCATTGACATACCTCATGCCAATTCCATTTCATAGGACAATTTTAAGACCTCAGATAAATTGACAGGATGTTATGGCTGACGTAGTGAGTGGAAATGATGTGGCAACTTGGCCACCCAAAGGTGAATGGTGGAGAGGTTGAGCACCTTCCCAAGGCAAAAGTGAAGGTGTCATTGCCTATCGTAACACAAAACATTCCATTACTCACGTTGGTTTTCGTCACTTTCATTATGCCTTCGTGGCATATATTTCCAAGATATTTTAAGTGTAATTCAATAGAGACTTTGGGATTGACAAGATCTAAAAGTTTCAAAATTTCCTTATTTAGTTAGCCGTAGTAGGATTTTAAGGCATATTTTTGACAAATTAGTGGATTGGATTGTGATTTAACAAAAATTAAAATTGTAAAACCCTAAGATATTGCAGAGTCACATATGATAAACAAATGTTACAACACATAATTGACACAAGCAATAAGCTAATGGAAATTGAAACCCTAAGTGCAAGAAAGAGAGTAGAAGACTTAGTTGATTTTGTAATTGATCCCAAGTATCTTTGGATCGGAAAATCGGTAACAAGCGGAGTAGACTATCGCAACTACACCCAAAAAATTATGTAACTGCTGAATAAGCCTAGAATAAGGTGCCTGGACTAGGTCAGGGGCGCCCGAGCATTGGAGACCTCTGCTGGGTGCCTGTGATCGTGAAAATGGTCAGAAATTTATTCTTCTTGTGTTGTAAGATGGTTGCTAACCTTCGTTGTTGATTGCCTTTGTGTCGGTGGTTGATCGCATAATTCACCCGTAACTCCAAAGAGAGAGATAACTTGTAAAACCCCAAAACACATCAAATCCTAAAAAGAAAAAGATGCAAATGGGGAATTGGAATGACCTTGGTGGTCACCCAACAAAGTGAACTTATGATTGAGCACTACATTACATCTCAGATTCCATGTAGTTTTTGTGTGTGTGCGTGTAAAAATCATGCCCTAGGAAGCTCTTGTGTAAGATGCACTTGATAACAAGTGATAATTAGATGTAGCAATGTAAATAGATGTGTGGATGGAAAAATGAACTTCCCCTCTTATGCGTGTATGCAGAAAATGTAGTCCCTTGTCCCTTGAGTGAGTGCTAGATGAATGCTTTGATGCTCTTAGAATGCCTTTGGATGTAACCTTAGGTGGTGATAGTAGATGTTTAGAGCTTGGTCCTTTATTATGGTCACATAGCTTTGTATTTATATGATTCCCTTGTTTTAATTTCATAATTGAAAACTAAAAGGTTGACCCATAAGAAAACAAGATGCCCAAAAGATAAAAGAGGCCCAAAAGAGGTGAGTAAGATACAAAGAGGTCGGGGTGCCCAAAGGGGACGAGGGAGCCTAGGTATTGGTGTCCAAAGTCAATAAAGATAAAGAAATGAAGATTAGACTAGGCTATGGGGTGTGCAAGACCAAAGAGGAAAAAAAAGACAGACATAAAAGAGGCCAAAGATAGATATCAATTATTAGTTTTCTTGCTTAGGAATCATATGAATAGTAATATGTGATTATGACCTAGAAATGTACCCAAGTGTGTGATTTTGTGTCTACATTTGCCCCCACTTTATGTTGTTGAGTGAATACTTGATAACATAAAGTAGATAAGAGATGTGTACCTGATAACCATGTAGATCGATGGAAGAACTGTGTCGATGAGACAAGAAAAAATGATAAGTGATAAAAGTGAAGCATGGAAGCTAAGGAAGAGAAAGTGACCCTAGGGGTCAAAGCGTATGTGTTATGATGTGTTTGTACATGTTGTCGTTGTTTTGCTTTGTTGATGTGGGGTTGCTTCTTGTTGTATATTAAGGATGGACCTGCAAAAGAAGAGTGAAAGAGTAGTAAAAGTCATGTATATGTGAAAAATATGATACAAGTATGTTAAAATGTGTAAAAACATGTAAAAAGTAGTAAAAGGAAAATGTGCACATGATCTGTGACAAGTGAAAAGGACAGAAAGTGTCCTGAAAATGTTGTAGAAGAACGATTTTTTTGGACAATCTCACGCTAAGAGTGATTTTTTTGGGCAATCTCACGCCAAGTGCGAGTTTTTTGGGCGATCTCACGCCACGACAAAAGAGTTTTGGGGAGAAAGGTCTAGTGTTATTCTCCATCCTTGACTGCTTCCCAAAATTTATACACCACTGCAGATGGTGTGATCCTACTTTGTTCATGTTTGATCCAAGTAGAAAATTAAGGTAGAATGCATTCTGATTGTTGGAGGACTATGCATGTACTATGGAAATTGATATGTAAACTACTGAAAATTGTGTTGATCTAAGAAAATGATTGTAACTACCCCCTAGTCATAGGTGCCCAAGAAGGGTCAGGAGTACCCAAGTGCTCATGTCTATATCTAGGCACTGGTGTCTCGTGTAAACCGAGGACCCAATTCAAAATCTAGGTCGTTCATGTGTTGTAATCGTATTTTCTTCCCGTACTTATGCCACCTATACTAAAGCTTTAAGTTGTTATATGGGGTGACCGATTCACCCAATATATGTCCCCTCTCATTTGGGGTGCATGTGACATCACTAGGAGGATGCGACCCAAAGGAGAGGATCGAATGTTGATATGAAATTGATACCCTGTGGGGGAGGGGATGTGCATGGTAGAAACCAAGGCACATGTAAACAAAAGTGGCTCAAACATGTGTTAGTGCAATCAATACAAATACACATATAGAAGATAATGTGTAATCTAGCAAGCAAGAAGACAATATAGACCACGAAAAAGTGGGTTTAAAACATGGGACATCACTCACAATGTCACAAGACAATCATGGCTAAGTGACCAAAAACATACAAGCAATGAACACGCAAGACATAGGGCATAATTTGAAAACAATGGCAAGCAATGGAAAACAATATCAAGTAAAGTAACAGACAACCATGGTGGTAAATAGTTCCTGAAAGAAAATGTTGCACATGAAACACCCATTAACATGTTAGAAAGATAAAAAAGTATGTCAAGACATGTATATATTGATAGAGTAGTGTGCTAGTAAGAATATGAAGTAGTATAAAACAAAACAATATCACTTGTAGTGTGTAAGCATAGAAATGTAGATGCCCTTGGGAGCCGTCAGGAATGGTAAGAGGTACAATGCTAAGCATCATTGCTATGTGTAGAGATATGTAGAAAGTCTGCATTAACAACTAGAGAACAAGTGAACACGCACATGTATATGATAAAGACAACGACATACAAAATATTTGAATGACATGAAAACAAAGTGTACATGTAACTAGTATAAGTAAGCAAGAGTATGTGTAACCAAGATATGCAATATGATGTGAGTGTGAATGGAATGGAATGTAAAGTGAGCATGATAGGAGCAACATTCCCCCCGAGTGAATGTGAATGAGTATGAGATGAGGTTCATTTATAAAAGACCCCTCGACAATCAAGAATGAACCATAGAACAAGAGTGCATCATCGGGAAATGGTTTGAATTGTGTGCTAGAAAGATAGATCAATGAAGTATAGAGCGTAAAGAGTGTAGATGAGGTGAGGTTCATTTTAGATTTAGACCCTCAATAGTCGAGTATGAACCATGGAACTAGAGTGCATCATAGGGTAGTGTGTTGTCGTATAATGTGATGCTAGAAAGATGTATCGTGATTGTGTAGAGTGTGAGATTCATGGATGTAGTATGCCCTCAACAGTCAAGTATGAACCTTAACATGAGAGTGCATCATAGGGTGATGATGATACGAGTGTATCATGATGTGTAATGATGCTCAAAGAGATAGAATATGAAGCACATAGCGTAATGGTAGAAATATGAAACACATTAGAATGCTAGGGGGAATAAGCGTGATGCCCCCCAAGTATGTCAATGATAGAAATCTATGTGGTTACGCGAGAGATACCATGCCAATATGGGAGAGCATTATCTATGTCATGATAAGAGAGAGAGACAACACAATGGTAGGAAGAAGTGATATTAGGACCATGCGATGGTGGTGGAATTTGAAATTTGTCTTGGCCATTAGTACAATGAGTAGTTTCTTTGACAAAAATGATTAGTTGGAGCTTATGTGGAATTGATGACACTATATAAGACTTTATAGGAGAAGAGGGTGGATTGATTTTGTGAGTCAGTTGTGTAGTTTGACTTGGTAATGTTGTAGATGACTTGAGAGGAGGAGGAGTGAGACTGATTTTGAGAGGTGGTTTCTTAGTTTGAGTGGATTGCATAGGTAGTGCTTGAGTGATAGAAGAAGAAACATTAGAAGTGATGACATGATGCTCATTAGACATAGATGAATCAGATTTAGGAACCCAATGAGATGTAGCAATTGAATATGAACATGTAGCATTATTTTGTGTAACAAATGAGATAAGACCATAATGCTTAAGGTGGCCAATTTTTTGCTTAAGAGCATAGCAATCATTGTCATTATGTCCATTGATTTGATGGTAATTGTAATATGGATGACCTTGATATTTTGTAAGCCGATAAGGAGGATAACAATGAGTAGATGACAAGATGATCAATTGATGTGTGAGGAGTTGTAGAATAATATCTTGTTTCTTAGCATTGAGATCAAACTTGAGAGGTTCCAGTAATGGTAAGACTTGAGGTTCACTGATATGAGCACATGTAGAAGACATAGAATGAGGATGAGAAGAAGAACTAGCATGAGCCTGAGAAACGTCCTTAAGATGTTGGATTTCAGATTTAAGAGATGTAATCATGGATTCCATAGCCTAAAATTTATCTTTAAATAAATAATGTAAATCTTGAATGGATTTGTAAATAGATTGATTGGAATTAGGACCAAGAGAGTCATCAAAAAGATGATCAAGATAAAATTGACTTCAGCAGGTGATGTATTAAGAGGGAGGCAGATAGAGTGTGTGAATTTTTGAGAGCATCTTTGCAAGATGGGTGCATTTGAAGTAATTGATATAAGGGGACTTGAGGAGCTTTAGAAGCCATGAAAGAATAAAAATGAGGATCCAAGAGTATTTGAATGAGACGGGTTCACCAAATGATTTAACAAAATTTGAAATTTGTAAAACCCTAACATATTGCAGAGTCACATGTGATAAATAAATGCTACGACACAAATTTGACACAAGCAATAAGCTAATGGAAATTGAAACCCTAAGTGCAAGAAAGAGAGTAGAAGACTTAGTTGATTTTTTAATTGATCCCAAAGTATGCTAGAATGGAAAATTGGTAAACATGAGGAACAGACTATCACAACCACACCCAAAAAATTCTATAACTGTTGAATAATCCTAGACTAGGTTAGGGCGCTGGGCGTTAGAGACCTCTATTTGGCACCCATGACTGTGAAAATGGTTGGAAAGTAATTCTTCTTGTGTTGCAAGATGGTCGCTAGCCTTCGTTGTTGATCGCCTTTGTGTCACTAGCTGATCATAGAATTCTCTTGTAATCTGCAAAGAGAGAGATAACCTACGAAACCGCAAAACACATCGAATCCTACAAAGAAAAATATGCAAATGGGGAGTCAGACTAACCCCAGTGATCACCTGACAGAGTGAAATTACGACCAAGTTATGCACTATATCTCAGACTCCATGTAGTTCTTGTGCGTGTGTGTAGAAATCATTCCCTAGGAAGCTCTTGTGTAAGATGCACTTGATAGCGAGCGATAACTATATGTAGTAATGTAAATAGATGTGTGGATGGAAAAATGAACTTCCCTTCTATGTGTGTATGGAAAAAATGTAGTCCCTTGTCCTTTGAGTGAGTGTTAGATAGATAATTTGATGCTCTTAAAATGAATTTGATGCTCTTAGAATGCCTTTGGATGTAACCTTAGGTGATGATAATAGATGCTTAGATCTTGGTCCTTTATTATGGTCACATAACTTTGTATTTATATGATTCCCTTATTTGAATTTTGTAATTGAAAACTAAAAGGCCAACCCATAAGAAAATAAGATGCCTAAAAGATAAAAGAGGCCCAAAAGAGGTGAGTAAGATACAAAGAGGTTGGGGGCACCTAGAAGGGACGGGTGTTCCCGGGCGCCGGTGTCCAAGGTCAATAAAGATAAAGAAATGAAGTTTAGACTGGGTCGTGGGAGGAGCAAGACCAAAGAGGAAACCAGAAAGACAAAAAGAGGCCAAAGATAAATGTCAATTACTAGTTTTCTTGCTTAGGAATCATATGAATAGTAGTATGTGATTAGGACCTAGAAATGTACCCAAGTGCGTGATTTTGTGTCTACAGATTGAGATGGCGTGGGAGAGTGTGTCTCAGCAGACAAAAATATAGTTGTTCTAGGGTGACATGATTAATCTATGAAATCAATGTTGTTATACATGTGACCGTTGATTATTTTAATGTAAAAATGGGCCACAATTTACACCTAACATTTTGAAGCATCTGATTTAGCTTGAGTCTGCAAGTGAAAACACTTCATTCAATATGTTGTTGATATGGTATTTCAACATCAACTCTACTTTTCCAACAGGAATGCCTATCAACATAATTAATGGATGTGGTAGACAATGATCAAATTTAAAGGGTTAAATTCTAAGTGGAAGGGTAGATGATTCCATAATAAAGAGTTATAAGGAATATTTACATTTCAATTGACAAGAATAAATAAAATATAAAGTTTGTTACAAATAATACCTTAAATAAATTAGCATTTTTCAAATTTTTGATAATTCAAGTTATACGATAAATTTGAATCGCTTAATAATAATGAAGCAAAGTATATTTATAAAAATAATATTGCATTTCAAAAGGATTTTTTCATGAAATAAGTGATTGATGTTTTTACATTATATTTGAGATATAATGAGTGTCATATACTTTGAGGTACACAATCCTCATTTCCAACCATTCAAAATAATTTTGGATTAAGTTCTCCCAAAACAATCAAATATTTTGGGTAAACTATAATTAAATAGATTAAACATTATAAAGTATGTGCTCATAAAATTGAAATCTTTTCATCCTTAAGCAATTCCCCTCGCTCGCAAATACAATTGATACCTCAAAATTTTAATTAAAAAAACTTTACACAAACACTACCATGTAAAACACACATCTAACAAAAAAAAAAACAATTTTTGTACCTAGATCAACAAAATTAAATAACAAAATTCTAGTTGACCATACCCTAAAATATACTTCCATTCAAATTAACATTAGTTAAATCAATACACCTAAAATACGTTTATTGTGTGTCTAGTAATATAACTAAAAGTAATGGATATATTGACATAAAACTATTATTTGCAACTTAGAAACACACTTTCATCAATATTTAAACTATAACGATGTACAATAGGATGATTCTTCATTACTCACAATGAATGTAGAAGTTGATGAGATGATCATATCTAGATAGCATAATGATGTTGGTAGTATTGTCATAGGAGTAATTGTAAGCTTTATGATAAACATTGTCATAGAAGAAAGAAAAATTAGTGGGTTTGCACATCTAACAACTTTGATAGGATGTTGTGCAACAATATTAAGGCATGTTAAAAGAAAAGAACCAATCTTATAAGACATGACATAGCCATTTATGTTTTTCACATTAACAAAAGTTGTGTTTTGTCTTATCATTGATTGGAGGATTATAGCCATACTTGAGGAGGATGCATACAAAAATTTTAAGCGTTGATGATGAACTAATAAAGAAGTATGGGTGGCATGCCTTTCACACCATTATGAGAGAGTCGACCTCTACACTCACCTATGACCCTAGATTTGATTTGATCATTTGTAAAGAGCAACAACTCGAAAAGAAATAACAATTTACACCCCATATTTGATGTGATAATTTCAAGGGAGTTACAATTGACACAACTTGTAGAGTCATTGATGAAATCAACCATTGGTGAGAAGTGACTTGTTGTTGATGTTGGGTTAGATATTAGAACATGATCGACTCATAAATTTGTTCAACATAATAATTGTAACAAAAATGCCACAAAAATACTAATTAGCTCAATGTAATACTAAAACATATAAACCACAATGTCAATGAACTAGGGAAAATTTTAAGAAACCCGTCTGAAAAAAAACTTATAAAAATTGTGGCGAATATGGTTTGAACCAAATTCCTTGGTTTAATTTAATTATCTAAAATCAAAATTTGTGGCATTGGCAAAATATAATTTTTTTGAAGGAAATTGTAGATGGAGTGGTGAATGAAGGATAATTCATTGGCATGAAGGATATTTCTTGCACAAAATGCATTTTAAGTCCAAATGGAGGTCTACCACATGTTCCCTTGACTGTCACTCTACCTCGCCTAATCGCGGACTTGAAACTTTATTGAATTGGTTCATTTTGTTGGCTTGAGTCCACATAATGCCTTTTCCTTGAGGATGACCGAAATCCCGCCACATGTCCGCCTGATATTCAATTCCGAGTGTTGGGGATCCTTTTGCATACCTTTACACTTAGGTGCCTAGAATGGGTGACACTTGGCCACTCCTCATGTGCGGCTTATTAAAATTTTTAGTAGCTTCCTAGGCAGTTAGTGGAGTCTTTTAAATTTTTTGGGTTTTCTAAAGGTTTAACGGCTTCTAATCTATATCTATGTGTGTGTGTGTGTGTGTGTGTGTGTGTGTGTGTGTGTGTGTGTGTGTGTGTGTGTGTGTGTGTGTGTGTGTATGTATGTGTCGACTTTAATCATTTAAAAAAATCTTAAACATGTCAGCGAATGAGACCAAATGAATAGGAAGGTTCCATATATTTCTTGTGATCCAAGAATGTTTTAAAACCTCGACCCATCTATCACATGATGATTCAATAAAAAATATATGTTGGGATTGGAGATCCATTGGCTATTCACATGGGAAAAATTATTGTTTTTGGAATTTTTGGGCGAAACATGGTCACTACCATGGTCGTAAAAATAGCCAAATTCATATTCCAGAATTCCTACTTTTAGCCAAATTATGAATATTAGCCACTAAAATATTCCCGAATGAACTATAAATATTTGTATTTCCTTAAATAAAGAGGAAGAGGAGGATGGAAACAATATTAAAAAATATGTCCATCTTCGATTGATTTGAAAGAAAACGAATATGGTTGAACTAATGTTTGTAATGTAAAATAAAAATATCGTAGAGACCTAAATTTGGTAATTTATCATTTGGCAACAAAAACTTTGACTTTTCCCTTGATCACGACTTACACGCACATTCCAAGCTTACACGACCTACCCTTATCATTCTTTCATGACTTGCTTCTTTGTTCACATCTCACCACTCACATAACTATTTACATTAGTACACAAAAATATGTTCCTCCCGCACATCATACCTAGAATTTTGCGTAATCCCATCACTTTCCATCCATCCAAGATCAAACCGTATAACGATTTGGTCCAAAGCTAACGATTTCCTCCCTACCACCCGATAGTCACTTTTTCAATTTGATATCTTTTTTATTGACTAAAATATGGATATTATGAAGTTAATCTAACTAGGAACAACATTAAATAACAACAAATAAATGCCATAGAAAAATATGTAAAGCGACCCAAACAACTAAGTAAATGAAAATGTGAAACCCTAACTATGCAAGAAGGGTTAGAATGAGCTTAACCGATTTGATTTTATTGTTCGAGACCGTGTCGCAGGATGAATTGGATTAAAAAATGCAGATGCGACCACACAGGAGCTCTAGAAGACACAAATCTGAGCTGTATGGTTGGACCAAGGTGCTTGGGAGAGGATCAGGGCTCCTGTGGGCACCCTAGTTTGAGTTCTGGGTACCCTAGTATGTGAAAAAACTATGTAACCTTCCTTCGAGGTGTCACTTGATGGTTTCCTGCCTTCACTTCCTATCACACTAGCTTCATTGGACCATGCAATATGTTGCTAGAAATCCAAAATGAAGATGAGACCTATAAAACCCCAATACGAACATCAAAACCCTAAAAAGAAAATATGCAAATGAAGGGGTCGACTGTCTCGGGGCCACAATGGTGGACTTACTAACTAAGTGTTGCACTACATTAGACCCGATGTAGTTCTATGTGAATGTGTGTGTGATCATGCCCTATGTGTTCTTGTGCCACCCACTTTGTGAAGTAACGAGCTATAACTATGTGTAGAAAAATGTAATAGAATGGTGGATGAAATAGAATAAACTTCCCTCATATGCTTGTGTGATGCAGATGAACCAACCTTGTCCCTTGTGATGAAGCTAGATGGATGCAAATGAGCTCTAGATGCCTTTGATGGATGCAACTCTAGGTGGATGATAGTAATGACTAGTGCTTGGTCCCTCATTATGGTCTCATAACTTTGTATTTATATGGTTCTCTTGTTCTAATTTTGTAATTAACCCCAAAAATGCCGACCACCAAAAATATAGAATGCTCAAACGGCTAGAAAGTGCCCAAAAAGTGACGGAAAGTGTAAAAGGATCAGGGCACCCCGATCGACGGGACCAGGGATCGACGGGTGCCCCAATACTAGCTTGGGCACCCTAGTCAAATCTAAAATGATGGAAAGTGTCAAAAACAAACTAGGCATATATGCGGTGAAGGTCGAATCATGACGGCAGAAAGTAAATAAAAATAGCCAAAATACGGGGTTAATTAGTAATTTCTTCACTCAAAAACCATATGAATAGTAATATGAGACCTAGACTAAATAATACCCAAAGTGCATGATTTAATGTCTACACTTTTATACACCGATTCATATCATATGCTTGGTCTTAATGTGAAATTATACTTACAAACCCTCAGTATAAAGTAAGTGTTTTCACCCTTCTTGGATTTGATTAAGATTTATACCTATAACCAAAAAGGAATGAAATAGAAGATACAAGGGGTTATTTTGATTAATTAACTTCCAACATTAATCATTCAATATCAAAATAACACATTAATACTTACAACAAATGTACACAATATAATATAAGTTCAAAAATACATGGGATTGTATTCCCTTAGTTGATTACAGATGATTTTGGACCGATCCGTGATCTCGAATGATGGAACATGGAGATATGGACTTGAGAGTACCTCGATACTGAAATTATAACGTGAAGGTTCTCCGTAGGCCCACATAATAGGGGTAGGAATGTTTGTATGGTCTTGACCTATTTGTATGGTCTTGACCCTAGTAAGAGATGTGACCTATAAATTTATGGGTTTTTCATTTGTTTGAACCTCTTCGTCGTTATTTGTTAGTCATTTTTTTATCACACTATAGGTGCCTCTAAATGTTCTCGCTTAATATTTTAAACCCTAACCATGGATGATAAGTCCTAAAAAATAAACATTAGTTGGGTTGTGGGGACTCTCGTGCACTGCCAACATTGACACCTCTGAAAAGGCCTCAAACTACACATTGTTCTCAACCTAACATGTGATATCTAGTTGTAATGGAATCAAATTTGACAACCTTCCTTTAGCAAAGCTTAAATTGAGTTCCTCTCTTGCCAATATACTTGAATGGGTGACTTTGAGTGCTTATAAATGTGGGAAGTAGTCCCCTAGACCTAGTGGGAAGCTTTAGACTTGTAGATGGTGTTGCCCTAATGAATGCACAAAGGTATTTTCAGAGTGTAGGAGCTTTGGGTGCCTTTTGTGCTAGATTTTGTAATAGGAGTCCATAAGAGTGCTAGGTTCTAAATGAGGTGAGTTTCACTTGCTTATATATGCTTTTAAAGGTTATTTGAGTTGCATTTAGGCTAACTAAAAAGGACTAAATGACATAAAGAATAATGTGCAACTGAAATTTCATGATCAAAGTGAGGGAGGGAAAAACCGTACACTAGGGTCAGGAATGTATGGACGTTCCTAATCCTATTGTACATTTTTGACCCTAAAGAGACAATCGAAAGTGTAAGGTTTGGAATCTAACTAGAAGAATACCTAGGTGTGTAGACACATTTTGTCTTTGCTCAATGTTTATTTTGTAAGATCCTGTTGTATTGGCATCGGGATGCTCAATGATGAAACCTCGTAACATAGAGTGTAGTCATTGTCCATGATAAAGAATTGAAATTTAACTCAATTGTAAAGATGTAATGTAAATGAAATCTAAAATTATAAATAGTGAAATAAAGAGATGTGAAACAATCATCTACATACAAAAGACACTTGACATCTAAAAATTAGTAGAAAATAGATCCCGATAATGATTAAAAGCATGTTATGTGTAATAAAAAGGCTATGAAACCATGAATCGTGGGTGATTCAAAGGAATCGCGGTGATTCGGATAATCGCCGCGATTCAAGGGAATCACTAGCGATTGTTGTGGAAATGACCAAATTCAAATAGATGTTTATTGAGATTTTTGATATTTGTTTTCTATGACTGAGATGTTCTTAGATGACATGTGTAAGCGAATAAACCGCATAAATGAGATAAATACATTGTTTACGACGTATGGTACAAATGATAGTGATGTAGGGATATCTTACGGTAATGTGAGCTTCCTAAAGGCTTGAAAAATTCTAGGATGTCAAAGATGATGTCATTTCAATCTCCAAAGGATCAGGGCTTCACCGCGACGTCCATGGATCCTTAATTCAATGCTATAGATGTGCTTATATAGAATCACTAGTGATTTGTTAGAATCGCTAGTGATCCAAAAAGTGCGGAAACCTACTAGGAAGTGGTTAAAATGTTTTTCGAAATGGGTTATTTCGGGTTCGGAGGTGAATATGGACGGGTATAAAAATGTTAGAGAGGTTTAGCTAAAATATATTTTAGGAGGTTTAAAAGGTTAACATGGGGTAAATAGAGAATTATGGGGGTAAGATATAGTTTTATGGGGATAGAATATGGTTTATAGAATAATGGGATAGGCTTAGTGTTTAGAATATGCCTTTACCCCTTTCTATTGAGTAGTTTATAGCACAGTCAGCTGCAAGACAAAAACGAGTGTTATGGTTGGATTTATGTTGGATAGGTGCTTCTCCTCAAACTAGGGTCATTGCGATGAAGTCAATGGGCACTTTGGTTTGAATGGATTAGTCAATAAAAAGGCTTGTTTGAAGTTATGTATACAATCGGATGCATTTTGATTTAGGATGCCCCAAGATCGTGCATGGAATATATCAGGATCGGGCCAATCGAATCGACTTGTGACCATTGATGTTAGGCAAGCAAATGCATTAGAAAATAGAGTTCTTGATCGCCAAAGTGAAGAATTCACCAAAACCTAAGGTTATGAGCATAGCCAAAATGAATGGCCACTCAATGTGATCATAGGCCTTTTCAAAGTCAATTTTGAGAAACAATGGACACTGCAGAGAAAGCCGAGCCCATTCCATTCCCTCCCAAACAACTATAAGATTATCCATAATGTATCGGCCTTTGACAAAACTCATCTACTCAGGAAAATGATTTTTGGCAATAGATCAACAATACGAAGAGCCAGCCTTAGTAAGAATTTTGTAGGAGACATTTAACAAGGTGATAGGCCTCCAACTAGTTATCTACTCTGGATCTCTAGCCTTAGGAATGAATTTTATGTTGCCTTGATTGATGAAACTCCCAAGAGAATTGGATTAGAGAGCTTCATTATAGACACGAAGCAGATCGGGGCCAACAAAAGACCAGCTGATTTATAAAATTCACACAAAAATCCATCCAATCCTAGAGATTTATCATCACACATGCACAATAGAGCGGTTTAGAGATCATCCAAAGAAAGAGGGGCATTACAATTGTCTCGCTCCTTAGGAGAAAGCTTGAATGGCATAACCTCAATACATTGATGTAAGGCGGTAACTTGCTCAATCATAGTATCTTGAGCTTGAAAGACTAAACGACAATGCTCAACAAAGGCAAAGTGGAAATATCGACGACTTTGTGAACTGCCGATGCGACTCATGGGTAGATTTGATCCGTTGATGAACATGCTTGGCTCGTAGGATTTTAAGAAGTGTTTGACACTTTG
This sequence comes from Taxus wallichiana var. yunnanensis, assembly GCA_018340775.1. Taxonomy (NCBI): domain Eukaryota; kingdom Viridiplantae; phylum Streptophyta; class Pinopsida; order Cupressales; family Taxaceae; genus Taxus; species Taxus wallichiana. The sequence continues at coordinate 576,464,584 of CM031234.1, read as the reverse complement.
TCTCCCACCTTAAGCCAAAGTGCACCTTGACCGGATATGCGCACCACATGCCGAATGAGATTCAATGAGATTGAGCTTATGCCAAATTTCGTAGCTCGAATCAAGGGGAATGTCGAAAGGTTTACAAACTCGAGCAACTCCGCTTTTTGAAACGGTGGAGGAAATGGGCCGTGTGGCAATCAATCACCGCTTCCACCACTGCTTCAGATGGCAACAAATGATGAAAGTGGTGACATGTTTCAAACCTTAGTCAGCAAGTGGGACCACACTCAGATGACTCAACAAAAAGACATTAAGAAGGAATTGATTTGAAGGGAATTTGAAAGGGGCCCCGTACTAAATAACCTTAAATGAGATCAAATGATGATCTAACAAAAGTACATCTAACCACACCATGATAGGAGAGGAGCCTTGCGTGTCAAAATAAAAAATAGTTTGTTGTGAAAGAAGTACATGATCAAGCCTTTTAAAACCCGATCATATCCTTCTCAAAGATTGGTCCAAGTATACCAAGCTTGGGCCTTAAATTCCTGTCGTTGAATGAGAAAAGACTGGAAAGTCCCCAACAAATTTTAAAGAAATACCAGGCCGCACGCTCACCGACACACCAATGCATAGGGAGGGCGCCGAATTTATCATCTAGATGTTCTATCATATTAAAGTCACCACACACCAACCAATAAGCTAAAGGTAAGTTATCACCTAACCATTTCCATAAAGTCGTTCTTTTAGAGCCATCATTAGGAGCATAAACATTAAGAATACCAAAAGAAAAATCATTAATCGCCATAATCACCCACACGACCCGATTTGAAGGATCTTGGCCCGAGGAGGTGATTAAGGCCAAAATTTTGCACTATGGAAATGCTCGCACCACCTTTTCCATCAATGTGCTGAGTATGAAAATGTGAAAAAGCTGGAGCAATAATGTAGCCAAACTTTAAACACACACTCAACACATTGCAAAATACCTTGAACTCAAAGAAAATAAATTCTCTTCTTCATTATTGAATAATGAAATACAATGCGTCTTAAATAAGAAAACAACCCCCAACTCGAGTTGCCATGAAAACTCTAACTAACTTCAATTAAATCTACTCTAGGTGGCAAAATTTACTATTTTTAGCAATTTACTAGAACCTGCTATTTTTAGTAAGTTCGCATGCTTATTCGCATGGGCACAAAAATTTCCACTTATTTTCTACATGCCTAAATTAGAGGAATTGCCAACTTTCTAACCTACTATGCATGCAAGAGACTAAAAATACAAAAATAGGAAAAAATTGAATTGAAACTTAAATCTTAATTTTCGCCCCTAGATGGTGGATTTTGGGCCCAAAATTTGTTGAAAATGGTTCCAATTGGAAGGGCGACTTGACATGTGCGTTCGTCTTGTCAAAACAAGTGGTTTTAAAAAATGGGCTCAAACAGACACCCGATCAAAATTATGACCATTTTAAGTTTTTGCTAAAAATAGTGCATCAAGCAATATAAGTTAGCGTATTCTGAAGCAAAAAACCAGAAATTATAATTTCCTACGAAAAATAATATCAAGGTTGTTTAGATGTTGGCAAACTAAATGAACAAAGTGTTTGCGAGAGGGCTCTGTAAGACCCCGAACATTCCATGAGATGAAATTCATGAAAAATCAAACATATCAAACTCCCCATGCCTGTCTGTAATACCATCCTCCGAGCCAAGAATGGAAAAATTGTTAACAAGCAGGATCTGGTCTAAATTAGAAAGCTCAACTTGAATGGAGCGACGTTTGGCCCCATTATCTTCTTGCACGCTATGGGACTCCTCTCATGGTGGACTACGAGCGCGTCGCAGAGGAAGAGAAGTTGAAGCAAGATTCCCAATATTTTTGAACTTGAAGGAAGAACCCACTCTGTGAAGGTTTGGAAGGAATGGAAACTGACGAGCGGGGTGAGTCTGAGCCCGACTCATCCTTGGACGAAGGAGAGTAGGAGAGGGGGCAGACGAAACCACACGGGAGCGGGCTTTGTACTGCAGCCCTTCTTATTCCTCACTGTGGTCCAACTATCGGTCCGGGGGTCGCTTTGGGCTTGACACCGTGGTGGCGCACTACCACCGGCTTGAAACGAGAGAGCAAAGGACTCATCACGAATATGGTGGTCTGGGGCTTGACAATGAAAACACGTGTTGGGGAGGTTAAAATATACCACCTTTTGAGAGATACGCAAGGACCCAACTTGAATATCTAGGTGGTCCCACAGATCTTTCACAAGGTCAACTTCGACACATACTCGCTTGTTTGGATGAGCGTAGAAAAAATGCTCTTGTTCATGACATATCACCCGCTAATGGGTTTCACTATCTCTAGAAGGAAATACTAGAGATGAACATGAAGACCAGGAAGTTCAATCCAAACTAGAATTTTCAATGAAACTTAGCTGGTGGGACTAAAGTTGGGAGTCCACTAAGAAAGCACTAACAGGGTATTTCCCAAATACCAACAAGTCGCTTTAAGGAGGGCTTGGAGCTGAGAAGGCTCACGAAAGGAAAAGAGATAAAACCCTTTGGTGAGGTTACAGATACTTGAAACCAGGATACTTTATTGGAATCCCAATGGTTCTTTATCTAGTTCTGAAGGTAGGCTTCTGAGGGAATGCAACCACAAAAATAAGCAATAAGGCAATTATTATGATACCACTTGACCACAAGGTCTAAACATTCATCGAAATAACAACATTCGGGAGGATTCAAAATCCATTTCTCGTCATAGACTTTTGACACAAATTTCCGCGCACGCTTGGGCCATTTTCACCACCAGTTGCAATGGAAAGAGAGTTGGCCATTTATAAGCAAATCACCGCCTTAACAACGGGAAATAGTCGGGTTTCACTATGATATGACCGAAAGGAAAACCCTAGAAAGGCTAAGATGGCACAAATCATGCAATGGTGTAACATAAGCGAAAGCATAAAAACCCTAGCCACATTTCATATTTTGAGTTTTAAGTATCCAAAATTTTAAATTTTGTTACTTTCTAATTTCATTATTTTCGTGATTCATTACACAACTACCTATATACTTTCGAATTTGTAAACAGAGGCGATTGCTTCCACTTTGGAATGCTATTCCTAGTTACGCTTCTTAGACGGTTTACTTAGTTTCTAAACATGGTTGCAGCATTAATATCAGGGTATTCAAATTTCAGACCGTGTGGGGACTGGGGCACATGTTGCTTCACCCGGCATGATAGCACATTACCTAGCATACATTTAGAAATAATACTGTCATTAAGGTGGTTTCTTTTAAAATTCTATGGGGTCTCACATGGATAGCAGACACAATCTTAAATGCAGCACTCTCTAATCATGTTAGTCCGCACGCTCGTGTAGTATTGTTTCCTGTGCAGTCAAACCTAAAGCCTGTCTTTGTAGTCATACAATATTCATGGTTAGGAAATTTCAGTTGAGATTTTATGTTTCAGAGACACATGCTAAGTAGGGTGCTACAACAATGGAGAAGCAACAGAAAAAAGCCTGATCACGAGCATGATATTGCTGGTTATATTTTACGAAGGCCATGCAGGTCAAATGCAATCAGATTATCATGCATTGATGGCCTTCAAGGCTTCCTGTGATACAACCAACAGGTTGATCAATTGGAACCATAAAAATCCCTGCAGAAGGAGGTGGTATGGAGTGGACTGTGAAAATGGCAGAGTGGTGAGGATTGTGCTTGAAAATCTGCAACTTGTAGGATCCATCAATGCATTGACAGCCTTAGATGAGTTGAGAGTTTTGAGCTTGAAGAAAAACTCTTTTACAGGCCCCCTTCCTGACCTCTCAAGCTGGAGAAGCCTCAAGCTCTTGTTTCTTTCGCAAAATCAGTTTTCAGGCCCATTACCCCCGTCTGTTAATCTCTTAAATCGTTTGGTGAGACTGGATGTTTCAGACAATGAGCTTAGTGGGCTGATTCCTGCGACTCTTGCTTCTCTGACCCATTTGCTCACTCTCAGGCTCGATAACAATGAATTTTCAGGTGACATTTCAGAGCTCATGCTGCCCACAATGCTAGAAGTCTTCAATATTTCAGGAAATAGATTGAGTGGTGTGATACCTGCAAGTTTATCTAAGTTTCCAAGCTCTGCTTTTGGAAGGAATGGGGAACTCTGCGGCAGCCCTCTGAATAGCTGTAATGATAGTAATGCAGGCACAGATGTTACCCCTCCTGGTGCTAACAATAAGCCTTCCATGATTGCAAACCCACTTCCATCACAGAAAACTACCCACTATACAAGACTGAGCAAGGGTGACATTATAGCAATAGTTGTGGGAGACATTGCAGTGTTGTTGCTCATAGCCTGTCTTGTCTCTTGCTACTACTGGAAAAAACAGGGTGACAACACCAAGGCTAAAGTCCCTAAGACTAAGAGATCCTGTGACAAAGAGAAGGCTGCCTATGACTTAAACCAGTGTTCCAATCAGACCCCCACCAGTGCAGAGAAATGCAAGCTTGTCTTCTTTGAGGACAGAAGGCCCTTTGAGCTGGAGCACCTTCTCCGTGCCTCTGCAGAAATGCTTGGAAAGGGCAACTTTGGCAGTGCTTATAAGGCTGTCATAGAAGATGGGTCTGTTGTTGCCGTCAAGAGGTTGAAGGATGTGCATGGTGTGGGAAGGAAAGAGTTTGAGCAACAGATGGAGGTGATGGGAAAGTTGAGACATCAGAATGTGGTGAATCTAAGGGCTTATTATTATGCTAAGGAGGAAAAGCTTCTGGTCTATGACTATATGCCAAATGGGAGCCTCTATGCGCTTCTTCATGGTAAGTATATCCCTCCCAGAACCCTCATTTCTTTAGCCTCATTGATCATAATACATAACCAATGGATATTCCATTATCAAGTTAAGTTTTCAACAATGGGCAAGTATAGTTTACTGTGTTTGATATAGCATTGTGAAGTATGTCGTCTCATTCTGTCTCATTTTTTGCATTCATTTTTTAATCTTCCCAGGCCATCAAAAGCAAATTGTAGTGAATAAATCGATGAGTATTAGTATCTTAAGCTTTTTATACAGCACCACCATATCAGTCGGTCATTTCTTTTGTTTTAAACTTCTGTATGTTTGGTTCTTAGGAACTGGAAATTTATTCGTTATATTTACTACACACACCAAGTTGAAATAGATTGATATTGACTAAAATCCTGTTACCAACTATCTATGTCATCCATGGTGAAGGTAGCCTTAGGATGAAGCTCCGTTTCATTTTCTTTCCCCAAATGTTTTATTCACACCCACTCCTTTATTGATAAAAAATTTCAAGTTTCTCTTCCAACACATGACCATTTTTGATTGTAAGCTTAGCTTCTTTGCAATGTAATTGGATACATCTGCTTACAAATGTTTTGTCCTACATTTCGAATCCCAGAAATGTTGGACAAAAATATTTTCATGCAGATGAATCCAGAAAAATTATGCACATACAATAGCATGTTGTGTCGAACATCTTTTAAGTTGACATCCACTATAATGACTTCTTTCTTCAGGAAGTCGTGGTCCTGGTAGAACAGCCCTGGATTGGATAACCAGAATGAAGATATCATTGGGCGCCGCCCGTGGCTTGGCTTTCATTCACGACTACTGTAAATCACCCAAGATTGGCCATGGAAACATTAAGTCATCTAATATTTTGCTAGATAGAAGTGGGAATGCCTGCATCTCAGACTTTGGACTTGCACTACTTGTAAGTCCATCGATTGCAGCTTTGAAAATGGCAGGATACAGAGCTCCTGAGCAAGCTGCCACCAAAAAGATATCCCAGAAAGCAGATGTGTACAGTTTTGGAGTGTTACTGCTTGAAATACTTACTGGTAAGGCCCCTGTTCAAACTCAGACACAAGAGGAAGGCATAGACCTTCCTAAGTGGGTACAATCTGTTGTCAGAGAGGATTGGACATCAGAGGTGTTTGACATAGAATTGATGAGGTTCAAGAACATTGAAGAGGAACTAGTAAGCATGCTTCAGATTGCCATGCTCTGCACCTCGCAATCTCCTCAACAACGCCCAAAGATGAGTCATGTGGTAAAGATGATTCAAGAGATTGGAGGGCAACAGTCTCCCATGGAGGAGCCACTCCATTCAATATCCGAATCTCCTTCTGTATCAGAAGACTCAGGAATAAGGAGCATTTGAACTTTGGTTTTTGATACAGGGTCTCATAAAATGCCTTACAATATTGTTATGGTGTTGGTGACCACATATGCTCTTGGCAAGTGACATTGAAGCCAAAGAGTTGAGTTCTTGCTTGGTCAGTCTTTGTTAGCCCTCTTCTTTAGACATATAAGTTTATAACTAGCAAGGCAAGGATGATTGCCCCCAAGCCTTGCTGCATGTTTAATTTATGCAGTATTTGATATTTAAGTGTTCAGTTTAAAGAATGTAAAGGAGTCTTGATGTTTTCCCAGTAATGTGATTTCTTTTAACAGTTATGCTTTTGTGGCACTCAGGCCATTCAGGATGCTGTAATAGTCCATGTTTACTATGACATGAAAAGAATTTGGATTTGATGTATTGAATTTGATACTACTATATTTTGTGGATGGATCAATGCAAGGATGATGTACTATTTAAAAATTTTACTTGGCAAATCTTGGGTGAGGTTATGGGTTGTCTTCAATATCCTGTGGGGTTGTTACTTAGTAGTTTTCAAATGTACTTCATAATTGTTAACTCCACAACCTCGCCGCAATCTGCTGGAATAATAGGCCACTTAATTTCAGTGATTTCAAGCTGGCTGGTGATTGTACTAATGTTCCCCATTACACCATTACACCGCTTCCCCATGGTATACTCAAGCGTTCATAAAAAAACTAATTGGAAACTATCAAATTTGGGAAAAGCTCATTAAAAATGTTTGATCTGACAACTTCATTGGATAGTCATGATGTGGAAAAAAACCAGAGGTTTATGCATGCATGGATGCCATGATTTCTTCTTCTTTAAAGGAAATGGATGGTTTTTTAAAACTTTTTTTTTTTTGGAATTTTCAAGCTTGGGGAACTACTTATGTCCCACATGCCACTAGAGGTCTCATAATATTGTGCAGCATAAATCATGGAGAGGTTGATACAATTTTCTCCAATATCCACATATGCAATCATAATCAATCGGATTTTACCGTTGCAGGGCATATGAATGGGCAAATTGTCACCAAAAAATGATGAAAAGTTAAAGTAAGGTTCCACATGAAACCCATATGTTATTTTCATCATCGAGTATTGAGGATAAAAAGTTAAAGCTGATGTATGTTTTTGTTTAATGGAAGCATACACATTCTGAGTTGGAACCATTAACTTACAGACATGGGTACATTGATAATTGACCTTCTTGGACTTGAAAGATTAAAGTATTTACTTTGTAAAATATTTTAATTGATAAAAGAATTAAATTATTTAATTAATCAATTGATCCCTGGTAAAGGAGTTGGTAAAAAAAGTAATGCAAAAAGAAGCATAAAATGGTAAATTCAATTTTGATGTGGCTGCGAAAAACAATCTAAGTTGGGCTAGTGTTGGGAAGATCTTCCGCAACTCATTGGGCAGTCCTATCATTGGTTTTGTTGAAGCTCTTAGACATTGCTCCAACAACCTCGTGAAAGCCAAGGCTCTTTGGTGTGGTCTCAAAATCGCAAAAGATAATGGTTGGGTGGTGAACCTCATAATCGAAGGCGACTCACAGATCATCATCAATGTTGCAAACAAAAAGAACATGGAACATTGGAATTTGACCCGTATTGTAGAGGATTGTATTGCCCTTAATAGTTTAGATTGACATCTCCTCACTTTCGAAGCGCTAATAAGGTAGCTAACTTTCTCACCAATCTTGGAGTCGATCTTAATTCTAAAAATGAAAGCTTAATTATTATGCAACCTAAGGATCTAAATAGGGAAGTGGGAGAAATTATAAAACATGATGGGCTTACCACGTCAACTTAGGTGGTGGGCATGGAGCTCAAATAGTTGTCCTCGCAATGAAGAAGGCGATTCTCTGCACGTATCTTTCTGTTCAAACCATTATTACCCTATTTCTTGTCTTTGGGAAAAGATGTATTATGGCATGTGCGAGGGGCTTTATAAGCAATGCCCACCCATCGACATGGTCATTTGGCTCTAGTAAATTGGGTGAAAAGTTCTCACGGTCTCGGCCGGGTGGGGGCGGGAGAACGGAAAAGTGTGGTCGAGCTTCCAGAAAGTGTACCAGGGCCAACAAGGGAAAGGCGACAACGAGCAATATTGTCCATGAAATGCAAAATAATCTTGTTTATAGGTACTCCATAGAAGATGTGCATCATTCCTTCCTCAATGGTGAACGACTTGAAATTACGACAACTCCTTAACGATGGGCGCTTACTTGACAAGGGCACGAGAATCATGGCTAAGGAAGCTATGGAGTTTTGGCAGAAGACTTTGATCGCTGGGGTGAAGGACCCAAGGCTGCTCCGATGGATGTCTATGAACCTCCTGCACACACAACTTTTGACTCGGTTTGGGAGCATGGCTACGGTGGAGGAGGTGGTTAAGGCCATGGACGACCCGAGAGAGTCTTCTGCTCGGCTTGACACTCTGAAAGTGGCACAGATAATAGGGGTGCAAACTGTTCTCCTGGGGGCGAGTAATTCCTTCGCCATCCATGAGGATATGGAACAACTAGGGTTTGACATTGGGCTTCAGATGGACCAGCTATGAACACTTACTAAGGCACATGCCATGGAAAGCATCTCTAAGGGAAAGAAGTTGGATGTCATTTGTGCCACTGGGTATCCTGATAGACAAATTTGAGGACTCCAAACTGGCGGAATCCATAGTCGCCTTGATAATTGAGGAAGAAGCCAGAGATGCAGAAGGACCAACAATTATGGTCTCCAGCTCCTCGGAGGAGGATGCTTTGCTTAGTCTCGGCTTTGTTGTGTCGGGGGTTTTTTAATTTATGTTAAAATAGTTTAAACACTTTATACTCCCTCTACCGTAGGTGGTAATAAAACTCGAACTTATACCTAGACCACCATGTCATTTTGTGTAAATATTTTAATAGTAGGACCTCGGTGCCCTTTTGTGACCTATATAAAAAAAATCAATTGATAGTAATACAAAATTTCTAAAGTTTGTATATAATTGCCTTAGTGTCGATTACTTTTTTAAAATTAAATTGAATTCACTAATAAAATTATATTACAGAAATTAAAAATAAAATATTTTTTGTGGTTTTTTTAAGGTAATTGGAAAGAATTAATGAATACCTAACCAGCGAAGCTCTAACATAAAGGGAACACCACCAATCAACCTTAGTGAATGCCACCAATCTCGAGATAAATCATAAAATTTGAATCCATGACTTTATGCCAAAAATTAATCTTTTTGTTTTTTTGGGAAACCATATGCTTAGATTTCTAAGTTTCTTAGCAGCAGTCCCATGCGGGGGCAACCGCAATAAAAATTCGCAGGCAAGCAGTCCCATGCAAATTTAGTAATCTATTCATTGCATAAAACAAAATCTTCCCTAAAAATGTGAAGCAGCAGCTGCATAAAAGAGTCAGTTCCAGCGATAGGAATGGATGGGGGGCTGAAATATTTTCTTCCTGCATTCCACTTTTTTCGGCCAGGTGTCCACAGAACATTGCTTGGAGCAGCAGTATCAGTTCAGAGTGAATATAAAGCTTCACAAAAATCAGTTGCAATAAATATTCTCCCAAATGTTTGCAGATAAAATTAGAAAACCATGAGACCGCAGGGTTAACAATTTCTGCAAAAAAAATATTATGCGGCTCCTGCTAAAAAGTTTTGCTTTGCCCCCAGCATTATAACAAAATAATAAAATGAAATTCGTCATACTAAAAATACTCGTCTGGATTTAGTGGTTTGAGACAAAATATAAAAATTATCATTACAAAATATTCTCGAACCTCCACCATTTGCAATATTTTTTATTAAAAATTATCATTAGCGTTCCAAGATACAGGTTCTAATTTTTTTAGCGAAGATGACAAAGACCAGTTTTTTTAACTGAAAAGGTCTTTCTTAAAGTTGTTAATAGGGACAAAAACACCGCCAATCAATAAAAATAATAGCATTTTGTCTCATATAATGTTGTAAATGTTTTAACCTGTGAATTTCAATTGCAAGTAGGTTTTCTTTGGTTTTAATTTGATTGTGTGGGAATGCTTATTACCAGTGTGATTTTGTATTAAAAAAATCATGCAAATGTTTTTTTTTCTCTTAAGTTAATTGTTTAGTTTTGAAACATGATACAAAAATTACTGGTCAAATTGACAACACAGATATGAAGAGGTGTAACATGTTTGTTTATTGTTTATATATGTAATATGCTTCATTATACTTCATAATTAGTCTTATGGGAAAATGTAAAGTCCTTTATATGTTATGTTTATTATACGTTTTTAAGTAATGATACTTTTTCATAATAATATTTATGAAGAAGGCTTTCCATGCCAAGCACTTTTTACCAAGGATATCTTATTGGATTAATATTTATGAAGAATACTTTCCATGTCAAAACACTTCTGGTACCATTATTTTAGTTCTAACTATCTTCAATGTTGTTTCCACTAGTTATAAGTGGAGAGGAGTTATTTTTGTTCTCTTTTAGGATGAAGGGATTAAAGAGTATTTTACATATGTGCATTATAAGATTTAAGAAATGTATTATTACTTGTATAAAGATTAGGAGGTTTCATTATCTCATATTATTTTAGTATCTTGTTGGTGAAATCTTTTGTCAACAATAAAATGTAAATTTCATCAATGCTTGCATGAGACTATGTGTGTCCGTTTCAAGATGGGGTGGCTCTCATTTATTGAACGCTGGAAAAAGTGTACTGATAAACTATCTCTGGGGGTGGTCATAGACCGGGAATGTGTAGAAACGCCTTTGTTATGACTATAGCAATATCTAAGAGAAAGGAAATAGGCAAGTAAGGAGAGAAAAGCTGGGATGGAGAGTCAAGTATTAATGAGTTGAACCCAAATTTCATCAACTACAATTCAAAGAGTTTTCTAATTCAATCAGAAGACACATGCAAACACATGCATATAATTTACATAAAGAATATGAAACAAAAATAAAGATTGACACTAGTTCAAATGTTGATTTTCATTCCATTATCAACGAGCACAAAGTCATTTTTTCTTTACAAAATTGTTATACATTCAACTAAGTGAAAAGAGGGAGAATGGAGGAAAATTACTAAGTGAGAAACAAGAATTATAGCATGTTATAGAGAGAGCAAAAACGTATTCCCTTGGAATGGAGAGAACATTACAATTTATAGCCAAAACAAGTGACTCTTCGCATTCCCATGTGACTTTTCGACTTAAAGTGCAATCTCAATGAAGAAAAGAAACTTTCAGTGACTTATAGTCACTTTTACAAAAGTTATTTCTCAATGGAGAAATTAAATGTTAGAGAGAAAATAAGAGAGAGAAGGTGTAATCAACAAAAGATGATTCAGGATGAAGTTTTGGTCTTCTCTCATTGTGGAGATGAATGTTGCAACTAAATAACATCTTCCTCGGCTACTTCTCTAATTAAGGCATGTCTTTTCTTAGACTAATAAATGATGTTTACCATCTTATCCCGATCGATCATTTTTGGCCATACTTGGAAAACGCTCTTTTGATTCTTCATCTCTATGAGCAATGGTAGACTACACAAATCAACTCATGGCAATCCTCTTAATGGAAACACTTCCTCTTTGTGAGATGGAATCAAGTATTTGACTTTGAATAGACAATGTCTTCTTGGAGAAAATGAGTACTTCTTGTTACGCCTCCGGAATAGAGGATAGTAAGGAGATCACGAATATACCAAAACCACGGTTCCCATCATATATTCTTGTCATTGATTCAACTAGATGTTTCATGCTCAACAATCCTCTTGTGCATTATGGCTTAGGTTATCAAATGACTTTTTCTTTCTCTTCAAGTGTTTACACGAGTCCTTGGTGATGTTTTTGGTTGTAACATGAATGTGGTCATCACGAATAAATGACTCATCCAAATCAATCATGGATGGATTCATTTGAAAGGTTCTTGACAAAAGAAATGATGCTCCAATTTTGAGATAATTATCTCATCGAAATCAATGGGAAAATGTAAAATCCAATGAAGCATGAAGAATACTGTGAAAAAATCAGTCCTCCATATCTTCAACAATAATCCACCTCATCATGCAAGAGATGGACAAAATGAAATTTTATTTTAAGAGAAACATTAGTTCCAAATTTTAAGAAATTTGGCTTGTTTGAATCACTCGGAAAAAGCAAAAAAACAATCGGTTGTTATGGACGTAAATGGAGGTTTTTCACCGCAACCTTGATTAGATCATCATGAGAGAAATACTTATCCAATCCACATGAGACTTGATTCATTTGAAATATGTTGTCAAGAGGAAGAGATCCTCCAGTTTTCATGAAGTTATCTCATCGGAAATGGCAAAACAAGTTATGGTTGCACAATGAATTTTTGAATGGCGTTTGGGTTGAAATCTTGATTTGACAAATCCAAGAGCAAAACTTATCCAAATCACATGGGACTTGATTTTTTTGAATGGTGTTGTTGAGAGGGAGGGATGTTCCAATTTTTGATCTCTTTTTGTAATTTGCGGAAATTACAAAACAAGGTCCTAGGCATGACTTAAGATTCAAGTTGAAAACTTGATTGGATCATTCCGTGGAGCAAAAATCACCCAAATGACATGGGAATTGCCTCGTTTAAAAGGTGTTGAGGAGGAGATGAATTTATTTGAATTTTAGACACTTCTCTCATTGAGATTTATGGGAAAATACAAAACAATGCCTAGTTGCAAGATGACGTTTTTTAATGGGTTTTCAAGCTTAAAATGGCCAAACCTCATAGACTGAATCTCTCCACTTTAGAAATTGATGAATGGATTGATATGAAGGCATTTTGGAAGGCACTGATCATGAGGTTTGCAAGTTATCAACACTTGGATTTTTTAGAGGAATATGGAAAATAATGATTTTTATGGCTACAATTTTCAAATGGCGAGATAAAATAAACCACTTTATCACAATCCTTGCTTGTTAGATCATATTGAAGGCATTTTAATGGAGGTTATGCATGCAAAAATTCAAAGGATTTTGCCTATGGAAGCTCAAGATATGAGCAAAACAAGTTCTTGCAAACCTAGGGCATCAACAAACTTTCATGGACGAATGAAATGAAGAAATGGAGTTTATGGAGCAAAATGGAGAAGCACTTTTGTTATAAAATGGAGTTGGGCTGATCAAGAGGTGCTTTAAGTGATTTTATTATGTTTTTGGGAGGGAAAGCACACTTTTGAAATGGAGGAGGAACTCCAAGGTTCTTGGCGCATTTTGGACTTCAAGTGGAACTCCAAGGTTCTTGGGTGGATTTTGGTGCTCAAGTGGAACCTCCAAGGTTCTTGGGTGGACTTTGGGTGTTCAAGTGGAACTTTAAGTAATGTCAATAAAAATTAGGACATAGGGAACCAATATAGTACTTGTCAATGGGAAAATAGAAAGCGGAAGTCACTTAAGTGATAAAAGTACAACCTCAACGGAAATTAGAATCTGGGAACCAACTTTAAGTGACAAAAAGTACAACCTCAATGGAAAATTAGAATTTGGAACTACTTAAGGGAGAGGAGCCATTCGTCGTGCATTACCCAATAGTTGTGAGGGTATTTGCACTTTTGGACTTTATTTATAAAATATAAAAATACTAAAGTTTGAATGAAAAATATCTATTACATGCACATAAAATCTTGAAATAAGTACAACCATTATCCTATCAATAATAGAGCACATTACATAATTTTCAAAAGTAAATTATGAAGATATAAGACTTCCATCATATCATATATTAAAAACTAATTGTATTACATCAACACATATGTGTTTGTATTCCATCTAGATATAAAAGTCAAACAAACCCATCATATCAAGTATATAAAATTTTTAATATGTTTTAAACCTCCATAGACACTATATCAAATACATTGATAACACAACCAAAGTACTTTCATGTACAAAAACATAAATATTTGGTCTCAAGTATTGGACCAAACTCCAACACAATACAACCCAAACTGATCCATTTTTAAATTATGTAATATTTAAAATCATGTGCCACTTCAAACACTTGGTCCATTTCCCCCACTTCCCATGCCATCAAATCTCATAAATGAGGTACTTGCAATAAATACATCCATTTTAGAGCTCAAGAACTTCAAACTGAAATGCATTTATTTAATTCCAAAAATTCAAATACTTGCATGAGAAACTGTATTCAAAATTGAAATCAACTCAAGCCATTGGATTATAATATTCAAATTCATGATCCACACCAATCAATGTCAACCAATCAAAACAAGCACAAGGATCAATCATCAACAACACTTCTATCCATCCTATAAATTCAATTCATTTGATGGCTGGGCCAAATTTTTATTTTGTTCTATTCTGGAGGAGCATTGATTTACTTATCAACTGTTGATTATTGCATGCAATATTTTGCATACAAGCTCATTCAACTTATTCTTCAATTGCAGATAGATACGGTGTAAGTATGCATTATGATTTTCAAAACTGTTTATTTTTCCTTATTGAAGTTATAAACATGTAGAATGCACATGTTCCTTTCTTTCTCTTTCAGCAATCCATTCTCCAATGTTATAAACTTGTAGAATGTTGTTGTTATTTGTACATATCATTTTTTTTTTTCAAAAGCTAAGTATCTACAATAAGGAAAATAGAAGTATAAAAATCTAATTATCATATTAGATTTTTTCAGTAAAACACACTAGAACTTATAATATATTTTTTCAAAACATATCATTGTAAGAAAAAAATGAAAATATTAATGAAAAAAATCATAAATATGTTAACTTTGTATCAAAAACTATGAAAAAATCACCATCATTTTCTATTTTCGTTATTGTAGATACAAAGATAACATATTTATGGTTTTTTACTAATAGGATACTTAGATTTTTATACTTCCATTTTCCTTATTGTAGATGCATAGCTTTTTGAAAAAAAAAAGAATTGTAACAACAACATTCTATAGGTTTATAACTTCAATAAGGAAAAAGATATAAAATTATAAAGCCGAAATATGATATGTTTGTATCCACAATAAGGAAAATAGAAAATGATGATCATATTTCATAGTTTTTGAAACAAAGATAACATATTTGTGTTTTTTACACATTTTTTCTTTTTTTTTCTTACAATGATATGTTTTGGAAAAATATATTATATGTTCTAGTGTGTTTTGCAAGTTTTATTGTCACCATGAGAAGAAGGCAACTACCGAAAAGAGTAAGGCCAACTATTGCCAAAACCAGAGGAGTCATATTTCCACCAAGTGAAGCACATGAAGAAGAGGCCAACAATACACCAATTCAAGATGCAAACTACACATTTGTTCAAGATGAAAACAATAGTCCACCTCCAGAAGTCAACATCCAAGTAACAAGAAGAGATCTTCAGCTAAAAGAGTGAATACAAAGAAATGATTGGAAAAAGTTCTGACATGGACATCTATGAGAGATGTTGAAGAGAATGGATTTTCTACATGTTCTGCTGCAAAAAATGGGGTATACCAGCAAGCACTCTTACTTCTTGGTTGATGGGTATCACCACCACAAAAAGAAAGGTCCACCAACAATTCTTACTAATGAAGAAGAGCTTGAGATAGTGAGTTGGTGTCATGAAATGGCAGACATGGGTCATGGAATATAAATTATACAACTTAAGGCATATGTGGCACAAATATGTGAAACTAGGTCCAACCCTTTTATAGATGGTCTTCTTGGTAAGTCATGGTGGGTTGGTTTTAAAAAAGACATCCATAATTAACATTGAGGATAGTTGAAGGCCTTGATAAAGATCGGGCAATGTGTCTTAGGCCATCAATTGTTAATTCTTTCTACATTTTGTCCAATTCTATGAGGCCAACCCATATGGGCCACACAAAATATGGAATTGTGATGAAACTGGATTACAGGCTAGAAGGAACTGTGGAATGAGAGTGCTTGCCAAAAGGGGTAGTAGAAGTGTCCCATACATCATTCCAAAAATAGGGAATGGATTACCATATTGTGTTGTGTAAATGTTGCAGGACAAAGCATTCCAAGATTCTATTTGTTTAAGGGGAAGAAGCAATTACATAATTACATTGCAAGATGTGAGCCTAGTGCCTGCATGGCAACTCAACCTCATGCATGGATGACGAAAGATTTATTCATGAAATGGATACATCACTTTGCAACATCTATACCTAGTGGTGTGTCTCCAACAAATAGGCATTTACTGATATTTGATGGACATGGTTCACATGTTGCTTTAGAACAATTCAAGAGGCAAGGAGCTTGGGAATAGATTTGCTAACATTTCCTACACACACCTCTCACAGATTGCAGCCATTAGATGTCAGTGTATTTGCTCCATTCAAATCTTACTTCAAGGAGGAGAGACGTAAATGGATAATTGAGAAGCATGGGATAGATATCAAAAGGGCAGAATTAGCAGAGTTGGGAAGTAAGGCATTTAGAAAGGCTCTTACCCCTGAAAAACATTAAATCAGTTTCAAAAGGATGAGCATATGGCCTCTTAATCCAAATGCTTTGGATGAAGACATGGGACCAAGTAAAACATTTGACACATATGTTCAAGATGAGGCGGGTGCTAAAAACATGCTACAATTATCTAGAGTTGATTTGCAGGTTGGAGAAGATGTTGAGATGGTGCCTAACACACAAGTATGCCAAGAATTAGATGCTCAACCAAATGAGGTAAACATTAATGAATGTGTTGATCAACAATCAACACCTTTGACTGTGAGCAATCAATTAGATGAGTCTCTATCTATGCCCACACAAGCTAGCCCTCCTAAGTGGATGAAAGAAGTTGCTTTCAATCTTGGTGTAAACTTGAATTTCAACAATGAAGAAGTCAGTCTCTCTCTACCATCCCAACCAACATTGCTTAGTGAGACAAATTTGGTGCACTATTATGTTGATACTCAAGCCGAAGAAAATGATGGAACAACACAGTTGGAGGCAACATCTATTTTAGGGGAAAATTCAAACCAAAATCAAGAGGAAAACCAAGGACAACAAACTCTTAGTAAATTCTTAAAACTCCCAATGGAATAGGTCAAAAGCTCGAGAAGGCCAAATTCTGATGTTGGAATAAGGTTGAGTAGGGAATCAACTTATAATCTGTTGATAAGTACATGAAGCTTCTCATGGATAAAGAGAAGAAGAAGAAGGAAATTGATGAATTAAAGCAAAGAAAGAGGGAACAGATTCAAGAGAAAAAAGTCAGAACGGATTGCTTGAAAGAGAAAGAAAGGAACAAGAAAAGATTGAAAAAGAATATATAAGGCAAACAAAGGAGCATCAAAAATTGATGCAAAGGTAGGAAAGAGAGCAGAAGAAAGAACAAGAAAGGATTCAAAAGGAGCAAGATAGAAAGGAGGAGTTTGAGAAGGCAAGAAGAGAGTTGGAAAGGAAAAGGAGACTCAACAGTCCAACAAATCCATTTCCTGAACAACACCCATTATTGAGGGAGCTGATGGCCATCCATTGCCCCCAGTTGGTGTTTGCACATAAAGTATCACTTGGAGTAAATGCTTCAAAATTCAGAAACATTCCCAGCTACACCTGAGGGACGTCAACACAGAAGACAACTAGAAAATTCTAACACATCCACTACAAACATGTCTGCAGATTCACCAACCCCATTTCTGGTTTTTGGAAATGATTTAGCAGAATGTTTTTGAGTCTTTTTGGGAAGTGTCGATTATATATATATATATATATATATATATATATATATATATATATATATATATATATATATATATATATATATATATATATATATATATATATATATATATATATATATATATTGTAATAGGAATTTTGATTCGAGAAAAACTAAAAATTGGGCTTGATTGATTAATATGCCCACAACATGCTATGAATATGACATATCCAAGAATGTAACAACTCTGTTTTTTTTTGTAATGGACAAATGATTCCATTATATAATGAAAATATGTATTTGCAAATTAAATCCATGAAAAGTGTTGTCAAATGTCAATATTAACTAGACCCATGAAGAACTGTAGATTAAATGCAAATAAAAACTATACCCATTAAACAATCATCCAAAAAACAATAATAAAATAAACCTCATCGAACTGTGGATGCAAATAAATGGCTCTGCATTGCAAATAAAAATGACTCTATCTTCCATTCAACTAAACGTCTCTACATTGCATTCAACACACAAGTGTATTTCTACACCTTCCCTTTAAATAATCACAACAACACCTTCTACATTACTTTGAAAAAAACCCATGAATCAAACTTACCGTATGGAGAAACATTGACATAAGACATCTCTATCTTCAAAAACATAGGCCATTTATCAAACTTTAAACTTTAAAAACAAAATCACCAACACCGCCATACATGAAACTTTAAAAACAAAATCACAACTTCAAACCCACAATTTGGACTTTACTCTAAAAAATATTGATCTCGAGAGTGCGCTTAAATATAAAGCTCATGGAGAATTCATTTTTCATTCCTTACCATCAAGACCGTAAAATGAACACTCAAAACTATAAGTGGATTTCCCAATTCACTCGATCCCCAATGTGCATACATATGCAAATTGTATCCTTAAACCACTTATACAGACAAGGGAACCAACAACTACTTTACAAGTTGTTTTATCTTTTCCCCACGAATGCCCACAAACAATAAGTTTCTCACTACTATTTGAACTTTTATATAATAGTATAAATGCAAGTTCTTCTCCATGTTCATCAGACATTAAGAGCAAACCATAAACATCATAATAACAATTTGATAAGAAGAATAAGGTTTCACAACAATGTTTAAACTGCATAAACAAAATAACAATATCAAAATATAATGGAAGCAAATAAAAACAGGTCGGTTGAAGAATTCTTTCATTTCCTAGTGAGAAACCTCACCAAAGTGGTCGTTGGGGAGAAATGTTTGTAGATTTGGTTGAAGTGGTCGATGTGGGAGAAACATTTGCATATTTCACCGAAGTGGTCGCTCTCCATTTTGTTCAAACCGCCATGGCTGGGAGCTCAGGATACACACAAACAAGTTGCAGAGGCGATGAGGCACCCAAGTATTGGCGGTGCGAGCAATAAATATTGGTGTTGGGATCCTATTAACTAGCATTTACCTTCGCATGCAATGGAATAAATGCATTTGAAAATGATGTATGTGCCAAAAATAACACCCGTCACTTTTTTAATCCCACGTTGTCATGTTTACGTAAAACATTATTTGTTATCGGTTATAGACCTATATTATATCTATCATATGCCTAATTTTGGTTTAATATTAATCCACCCATAAAAATTGCACTTAATGAGACACATCTGATTAAAATGGATTTATATGATCCATATATATGTGTTTTTTATTTAAATTGAAGATTTTTACTTAGATAAGAGGGAGATGAATTTTACGTCATTATTTTTGTGTTAATATGTGGTATAATGACCATCATATGACCTTTGTAAGTTTGGGTGTATGACAAATGGCTCCTCTCCCTTAAGTTCCAAAAGCATACTTTTGGTTCCCATGAGGAACCAAGGTCAAAAAGTGCAAGCCTAATGACAAATTAGAACCCACAACTTCTAAAAAGTGCATTGTCACTCTCATAAGGAACCATGGTGCATTTTGAACCTTAAATTGGAACCAACTAGTTCCAAAATCATAGTTTGGAGTGAAAGTAGGAATTAAAGTTCCCAAAAGCACATATGGAGGCCCAAGTAGGAACTGAATAGTGAAACCTTCACTCCCTAAGAAAGAGGAGGACTTTCAAGGCTGTATAATATATGAAATTCACTGAAACCATATAATGAATCCATTCCAACAATTTAAAATATATGAAAGTTCTTGCATTTGTATTTTTAATCAAAAAATCCAAAAAAAAAGACCGAAGTGGGCATAATGGGGCAACATGCGCTTTTATGCCATCAACAAAATTACGAATGACCATAATAAAAACTAGTAATAGGAATATGTGAATAAATCCTTAATTACTATTTTGAATATTTGCAAGGTTTCCAGATCCACTTGGAGCTCCTAAAACCTTTCGTGTAGTCGACACTCCAATAAGGCTAAGGCCTTACATTTCATGAAAGGGTTATGCTTCTGCTTTGCCTCTAAAACTCTATCTCAAACATATTGGAATGAAGTACGAGACTCTGAAATATTTCCATTGACTATGATTTGGGTTCTTGAAACCAACTGAGGATCCCGAACCCTTTCGTACAAGATGACTCTTCTCCAATGATCACAAATACCTTTTCCTTAAAAAGCAATAGAAGAGAATGTGTTCCCAAAACAATTTTAAAGCTCCAAAATATTTCTTAAACCATACCGTCTTTGTCATGAAGTAAACTCTAATAATTTTTGATAACTAAAATTAGGGTCTCTAAACCACCAAGCTCCCAAACCTTTCCCGAAGTAGTTTTTTTGTAAAGATACAATTTGGACAATTTGAACCAATTTGACCTAGAAGTGGCAAAAATTTTTGTAGGGTTGTCATGTAAAATGCCTAGACATTTTACATGTCAACATATCCAAACTACATATATTCGAGCATTTTTATCATTAAGATATCACTTGCACATGCAAGGAATTACAAATTTGTAATATGTATACTAAGTTTATTATCTTCTTTTAGTCCATTTCGGATGTTAGGGGTACTCATCATCTTTTGGATACTTTAGTGTCAAGATCTAAATATTTATAATCAACATCATGAGAACGAGAGACATGCTCAAATCACTAGTTTCTTTCTATTTAAACACTTTTTTTGGTCCATGTTGCTAGGAGAGGCTTTATGTGAAGTACCTTATTCCCATTAACATTACCCAACATACCCCCATTAGTATTAGGTCATTTGTGTGCTTGTATTGGTCTTTTTGAGGTGATTGATGGCAACTCTTCTTCTCCTTCAAGTGTGCATTTGAGTTAGTCATGATGATGGTTTTCAATAATAGCACCAATTTCTATTGTAGGTCTTCATTAGTTCCTTTCTCTAATGGACTTCATATTTCTACATTACGTTTTTCTTATGTATGAACTTAGACATTGACATTTGCATTTGCCGTGAGTTACCCTTTTATTAGTTCCTTTCTCTAATGAATTTCTTACTTTCACATTACATTTATCTTATGTACGAACTTAGACATTAATGTTTGTGTTTTCCTTGAGTTACCCTCAAAATTTAATATTTACTTGTTTATTAAATTGTTAGAATATTATATACATTGAGAAAGGGCGGAAAAGAATATTATTGTTACCAAAGTATCTTCTCCAAATGCAATTTTGATCCATTGTGGCACTCCCTAAAATAACCAAAGACTTGAACTTTTTCACCCATGTATTAATTTTTATAACTATTAATTCCTTATTCCTCTAATAAACAAATTCATAGTAATATAAAAACATTGCATGCATATTCTCGTACTTGAGACGTGTGTTTTTATACATGGATGGAATAAATTGTAACATATTTTCATGTCCCATGCATGTGGAACAAGTGTTTCACGTGCATGCATCCACGGGTAGCATGTCTTTTATCTAGGCATTTCGCAAGTCATTTTTGGTGCGAGGAACATGCATAAACAACAAAACATAGAAATTTATAAAGCTAACATGATCGGTGGTAATTGAAAATCAAGATTTGAAAAAAAAAAAAACAATGTAAGCTTTTTCCATCAATGTGTCAACCACAACACATGCTATTCCAACCTGATGATGAAGTGTCTTAGGTTAATCCAAACATTGATTATAATATTTACAAAAAAATCTCTAAAATATTTAATTTTAGATATATCAATAATTTCCTTTAAAGTGGCAAGTTGCATATGAGGCAAGCATAATAATAAGTAGCACAAATCCATTTTAACTTGGATTAAGAATGCATCAAGGGTGTCCAAAAGGCTCAAGGTGTCAATTCCCTAGGTTTACACACTAATGTTGTTGGATTGCCAACTCAAATTTTTGGATATCTCTTCAAACATATTACATCCATAGATATGTGCTAGTAATAAAATTTTCTTAGCTCCTTTATAACCACAATATGTAAAGTTACGTAACTTGCAATGACCTATTTTTTAAAGATTTGAATGTCTAGTTTTCTTTTCTTAAAAATATCAATATTATTATGTTATTTTTTGAAAAAATCATTTCTCTCTTTAAATTTTATTATGAAGTTTTACATTTCTATAAAAATAGAACCCCAACAACATAAAAACAAGTCAATATGAAAATAAAGTTAACATTATATATGTCATTTATTAGTAATTATCATTATCATGACATTATAATTTTCATTACTATGAATTACTTTGCATTTATAGCTTGATCTCGAAATGACAATGCTAAAAAGCTCGATATTGATTAGATAAAATTTTATTGTAAAAGAAGAAATATTTAACTTCTTTTCTATTGGTTGTATAATGTAATATGATAATATTGTTGAGTAGTCTTTAGTCAATGTTTTTGTGTAAAAGAAACTAAAAAATTGAAATGAGGCATGTATATAATATAAGAAGGGTTACCTACTTAGATACTACAAAATAGAACCATCTAATATAAAGCACAAGACCAACCTCTCTTTGGTGGATGAAGTCGAAAAGAGGGCTTTTCTACGTATTTTGTTTTTCAGGCCTATAACTTTTCTTGTGAGAAGCTTTGCAAACATTAATGTTACTAAATAACTTTTGGCATTGTAGATACAATAACATACTTTGTAGTAAAAATATATCGTTGGATCAACATTCAAAATTTGAAGAAAGTAATAAGTCTACATCAAAACTTTGTAAGGAAAATTCATTTCGATGACCTTAAATTGATCATTAAAAACTCGAACTAAATTTCTAATCAAAAGTTTTTTTCAATTAATCAAGCACCTACTAATATGTCATAAGCATAACCATTACATCATAAGGTACTTTAACCGCATAACTATCTACTTGTATTATAACTAGCAATCACACGTGAATTGTGCGATGTTAACGCCGAAGGGTAGCATAAAACGAGGTTGATTGTGAGGGAGCAAAACATAGGAGGAAAAGGGGTGTAGGAGAGGGACTTAGAGGGAGGAGAAGTAGGAGGGGAGGAAAATATTGGGTGGAACTATTTTGTGGAAGCCATCAGTCTTATGATGAGGCACATATGTAATTGGTGTACTTACCGAATAGTTAGAAAGGGAAAGGGGGTACAATGTGCTTCTCTTATCATTTTCAAGTTTGAGCAAGCACATGAGAAAAGTCAATGCAAAAGAAGTTAGTGATATTCAAAACCTTCAAGCAGTTGGCCAAATGAGAGAAAGATGGCTCTTATTTTCCATTCGAAAGAGAGATTCGAACAAATAAAACCATCAAATTGTTCTTTGTAATGTACAGATGGAAAGAGGTTGCTTATTTTCTTAATTTAAGATCTAATGTGTTTAGTCTATGTTTAAGCAATTCATGTCTTGCAAATTATAGTCATGGAATAATTAGTTACTAAAAATATGCAATCTATTAATAATATTAAAATTTAAATTAGAGTTCTAATGCAAAATTTTTTAAAACAAATCTCAAAACTCAATTCCAAGAAATCTCAAAAATAAATTCAAATGAAACAACTAAATACATACGTAAACAACTAAATCAGTTGGATGTGGGTCCTATTGAAGCTGATTTGACGAGATTCATGCCTTATTTGTAGAGAAATCAACACGCATTGCTTTCCTTTTGTGTTATTATTTGCAATGATCGTGTGTCCGAAGGTATAAGGAAAGAATAGACGACTAACAATGGGATTCTAATGGTGACATATAAATTCGAACTACAAAACGAATAAGAAATTTTTACAAATATAATTAACTGGAAAGGAAATGATATATAAGCTCTGAGTTGTATATACTCAACACAGATCCGGAATGATATTGTTATTTCTCACGGTTTGTCATCGAACTCACAACTACAAGGTACATTCAATAGTCAATAATGAAGAACGTGCAATATATCTTCCACAACAGAACTTTAATAACACAATTCAAACTATGTGTTTTTCACCCTACAACAAAAAACTCCCCGCTTTTCATTTTTACGTTAATATGTCAAGGATTTTTGTTGTTGTTGTTGTGATTATCACTATAATGGTTGCTTTTGTGTCTGATTATTTGAAAGGAAATGCTCTTTTAGATGTATGCATTTGTCTCTTCCTTTTTAAAGTGAAATTTTTCTATGATTCAAATTTGGTCTCATCCTGAGAGGAATCAATCATGTCTTGCCCAGAAAATTTAATATTGAAACTTTAATATTACAATGATCCCGCTTTTAATTCTTGCGGGCAATTAAATTGTGAATCGAGACAACCAAGGCATTTTTTTCAAGATTGACCACCCCTAAGGCGGAGCCCTTAGGAATTATTAGCATCATTGTTAAGAGATCATTGTTCATTAATTACAAAATTACTCTAATTCTGAAGGGCTTAAATTACTTATTGATGGATTTGTTTTTGTGGTTCATTTTAAATCAATTCAGAAAATATAAACACTAAAATCGTTGTCCATCATCTACTCAGTTGAATCAACAACCAAAATTAGTATAAATATATACACATGTCAAACAATGATTCACGCTTGAAGGTCAAACAAGAAACATGATACCGACTTGGATGTTTATACCACTCGATGACATGCATGGTGAAGATTTCATTCGTACATGGACATTGACATGGAAGACCTCATCGACGGAAAAGATTAAAATATGTTATTAGAGTGCCCCGAAATTTCCCTCTCAGAACACGTTTTTCGTGTAATAACACATGCCAATGTCAAACAATGATTCATAGTTGTGGAAGGTCAAACAAGAAACATGATACTTACTTGGACATTGATACGGTTGATGACATGCATGGTGAAGATTTCATTCATACATGGACCTTGATATGGAATACCTCATCGATGGAAAAGATTAAAATATGTTGTCGAGCACCTGGGCTTTCCTCTATAAACACATTTTTCTCGTGTAATAACACATGCCAATGTATCTTGTTGGAGACAATAACTCTAGTTAGAGAAGCCCATACAACCAAAAAGAGCCATCAAATCAATAATATACATACAAGACATGCAAATTAAAGGATACCCGATAAAATAGAAAACATGGGTGTAACTCTACATGTTAAAGAATGTACAATTATCTTCGCTTAACAATTGAAATACAAAAAGATAATGAGAATGATTGTTTTTGTATTCATTTGCACCGTAAAGAACCGTGCTAATCATTTGTACGTGAGGATAATAAATATTCCAAGATAATTGCTAATCATGAAATGACAACCTCAACTCTTTGTTGTAGGAAAATGCCTGTCTCCACACTCTAATGCATCCTACCCACATTTGGGCATTTTCGGCACGAAACACACCCCACCCACACTTGGGCATTTTCGGCACGAAACACACCCCACCCACACTTGGGCATTTTCGGCACGAAACACACCCCACCCACACTTGGGCATTTTCAAAGACGAAAGTGGAATCGCAAAACACTTCGTATATGCACTTGAAAACCGCATCTTGGGTTCATACTAGAAATGGAATGGAAACAGCTATGTCGTTTCCATCATCTGCCAACAAATTAGTATCAATATATACCCCCTCATACATACCATGATTCACAATTGTCGAGGACAAGGATTAAAATCTTATGTCAGAGCCCCCCGAACTTTCCCTTTGTAAACACTACTTTTGGCCTAATGAGTATATAAAAATATGGCCAAAATCATGAGCGCCCTTGGAATCATTCACAAAAGAGCGTTCATGGGGCAAAACTCGAAAGTTTAATTTAACTTTAATGTTGCACTGATGTGAAGCAAGGGTTAAATTTAATGACCACCTACGCATGTCCAACAATTTTTGGGTGACGGCAATAATTCAGTATTGTCCTTCAAAACTACAAATTCATGTTATTCATACCAACTATTTAATATTTATCTAATTTTTAAAAATATATTAAAATACAAGTTACATACAAATCTATATTAAAAATGATGGTCACATATTAAATTTACAAGTAAGGTGCGACAGTTATTTTAAATTTTTGCAAGTATTTTACAGGCTTAAAAAAGACATGTAAACAGCCGTAAAAAAATCACAACCAAGAATTAAATTAATTATGTGTTTGCTTGTTTTTATTGATATATGCTGATCACATATATAACCCGGAAAATTTAGCACCCAGTCAGTAAAAGTATTGATTTTTAATTGCATGGAAATTTTTTATGTTATGTTATTGCCAGGTGTCCATGCCTTTATGTTATTGTCACTCCTTCGGTTTCTTTTCGTTACTTTATATCCATTCGAGAAACTTTTATAGATCCTTAGAACTACGTAGTATGTTTTTCAACATAATTTTAATTTTTATGCAAGAACATGGACCCACTTCCTTCAAGCATTTTAGCATTCCTCTAAAATGCTTATATGGTTGAAA
Organism: Taxus wallichiana var. yunnanensis; assembly: GCA_018340775.1. Taxonomy (NCBI): domain Eukaryota; kingdom Viridiplantae; phylum Streptophyta; class Pinopsida; order Cupressales; family Taxaceae; genus Taxus; species Taxus wallichiana. Next base: position 576,437,984 of record CM031234.1, on the reverse strand, counting down.
TTCTTCGAATTTGAATACTCCTAGTTTTTAATTCATGTAAATTTAATAATTTTTTATTCAATGTAAATTTAATAATTAAACTTTAATTTTTGCTAGTGAGCTATTTGTTAGTGTAAGATATTATTTTTCTTGTAGTTGTTTATTTATTTGGTTATTCCTTCACACATGGGTTTTCCTACCCTTGTGGATTAGTTTTTAGGTTTCATTTGATTGTCATAGGTGTTAGAGGAGTTACGTTTGATTGTTATAGATATCATATGTCATAGGAGTTACTCTTGACCAACTATTATGGGTACGAGGTTACACTTATATTTGTAGTCTTTGACTACTATTCTAGGGTAATTACTGAGACTCTCTTATTTTGACACCTCCTTTGAGAGCTAATTTAGTTTATTCAATTATTGATTAGTTTCATGTGTTGAGTATCATAATTCATTCATTTGCATCTTTCTCTCTGTAATTTCTCAATTTTTCTAACGACATAGTGCATTCTTCAAACGGAATCTCGCATGCGCTCCGATATGGTATCGAGCATGTCTAGTATATGTCTATCTAGTTCACATATTGCAAGTTTTTATTTTTGAAATCTTGCATTTCATTTATTATTCTTTGCGATTATGTGCAAAGTTTGTTAATTTCATTATTGAGGGTTTTGCAGTGTACTTTGAGGCAATTTTAAAAGGATTTACAAAAATTTCGGGGTGTTTTTAAAACAATCTTAAAAACCTCGAGGCATTTTTAGGGTATTTAGACCTAGTGTTTGTTTAGGTGGAGTTCCTTGTTTGTGGTTCCTTGCAAATCCTTTCCTAGCTCCACCCTCGCATGCACATAGTTCACTTGCAGAGCTCGGTTGACTTGGCTCTCGGCTCATTGTCAATCGACACCCAACTCCTTACACAACTCGTCTTCATTGCTCGCCTTGGCCCGATCTTTGGTGGATTGAATTGTCCCTTATCCTCTCATGTTGATAGTTTTGTTATGCTCGACCCAATCTCTCAACCCTACTTAGTCTTGATCTACCTGTTCACTCGGTCTTGGCGTAATTGCTCGAAATTCCCCATTATATTGGCGTGATCCCTTAACCCGCTTGTGTTAGCTCGACCCTAGTTCACCCGGGCCTCGGGATGGCCTCCAATGCCTTCCACCTTAGCCACGCCCAACTCGTCGACACGTGACACCCGCCTGCTTGCATCCGGCTTGCGACCTCGCCGATTTTCCAACCTTGCTTGGGCAACCGACTCAACCTACTCATTCATCGAAGGCTTAAGAGATCCACATTGCAACTTGGTCCACAATTAAACTCCTGCTAAAACCTCAAAAACAAGTTTGAATTCCTTTTTGAATAGCCTTTGTTGTTTTTGTAAAATGGTTTAAATGATTTAAAGTTATATTTGGGTGCAAGTGAGAGATTATAGGCTAATTATTTGAGTGACTTGGATTGTAAGTGGAAGGTATTGTGTTCAAACCTCTACCACTCCTTTTATTTTCTTTTATTGCTAAAACCACCTTGAAAGAGCATTTAAATTATAAGTGTAAAAGCACTTAATAGGTTAACTAAGGAAAATGTTTTATCTCATAACTTTTGAGTGACTACTCGGTTTTGAGTGTTGTCTTTTGTAAAGGTGACCATTTTATCATTCTCATCATAACATGTCTATTTATTTTGTAAAATCACACTAAAATTATAAAGTGTTGAAACTAGGTGGGTTAAACGGATAATTTCGGGGGCATGTATCGTGTTGTCTCCTTCCACATTCTTCTTTATGTTCTTTTCTTCTACAACAACTACTCTACACTATGAATTTGAGTTTAATTAATCTGCTCACACCTTTTAACTATCATGAATGGAAATCTAAAATGAACATCATTCTAAGGGGCAAGGTTTGCATCGTATAACTATGATCCTTAAAACCGATCCAACTCCTAATGCAGAGAAAGTAAAGTGGTATAGCTGATGTGATGAAGCTTTCCGATTCTCGTAGATGTCTATGTCTCCAGATCTTCTCTTTCACATTGAATCTACCAAAACTCCTAATGAAGTTTGGACCATATTGGAAACATTCTTTGGGAAACAAGATGAAATGAGAGGGCATGGAACGGAAAATGAGATTATTTATCTGAGCCCCAATAGTTTTGACACACTTTAGGACTTCTTCAAAAGTTTAAATTAGTAAAAATGCAATTGAAGGATGTGGAATTGACAAGGACTCACAACTTATCATTTCTATTATTTCAAAACTAGGTCTAGATTACTCAATTTTCATCTCCACTTTCCATGCCACCAAGGATGCACTTGGAACATCATGGAAAATGCCCTCTTTTGATGTGTTTGTTGGTTAATTGACTAGGGAACAAGACAAGTTGATACAAATGGGCACATTGAAGTCTTCCTACATATGTTAAACGGACCCATTCAAAGTTCGGGGTGGGCCACATGTTTCCTTTGCCTCCACCTTCGATCCACATACTTTTGGGAGGAAGTTAGAAATCCTAAGCGACACACTACTATGCAGGAGGAGTATAGTTCCTTGATTATGAACAACACTTGGGATTTGATACACCTTCATAGGAGAATGAAGATGTTTCGATGCAGTGGATATATTAGACCAAGTATGCATAAATTGGGTTTTTTGATAAGTTCAAGGCACGATTGGTAGCAAAAAGGATTTTCAAAAGTGCCTGAATCGACTACACTGGGACCTTTGCACTAGTTGCCAAAATGAATTATATCCGACTCACTCCTACCATTATTGCAACTTATCATTCGATGTTCATCGAGATAGATGTGAATAGTGTCTTTCTTCATGGTGACCTAGAGGAGGATATCTACATGGAGCAGCTACAAAGTTTTGTTCAGGATTCTTCCTTAGTATGCAAACTTAGAAAATCTATCTATGGCCTCAAACAAACCCCTCAATCTTGGTATGCCTTGATGGATTCCTTGCTTCTCACCACAGGGTTCACTTGATGCCACTCTAATCTAAATGTCTACATTTTGACAAAGCATGATGATTCACTTTTGATTCTCGTTCTTTATGTTGATGAAATTTTTATCATAGGTAACTCTTCATTGTACATTGCAATGGTGAAAGAAGCTCTACACACTACTACATATAGTGCAAATAACATCATGAATTGTGTCGAATTCATTTTTTTTGTGTGTTTGATAATCGATTTTCGATCCAAAAATGACTCCAATATGTGGCACAATTTTTGCACCAAATGTGCAATAAAAAGGTGCTTCACATTTCCTATTTCCATTTAATACTAAATTAAGTCACATATTTTATTTGTTATTGTAAAATTCTTGCTATACAAAATTAAAACATTTTTGGGTTTGTGGAAATCCATTTTTCTCAATCACGCTTTAAATTTTTATGGAGGAAATATATTGTTGAAATTTAGATTGGAAAGTGGAGGGATATTTTTTTATAATAAGGTGAGAAATTTATTGTTTTGACATGATTTCTTACAAAAAATATCCTTCCAAAGATTACAAATTTGTTCTTCCAAACTTTTTTTTCTAGATTGTGGATAACATTTTAAGGTTAATAGATTCTTTGTATACAAAATGAGTTCCTTAGGTTCATGATGTATGAAATTGGTGTTCTTTTGGAAAAAGATGCAAACAATAGAAATTGTTAGGCACTTAGACTTGTATGCATATCCCATCAGTAACCAAACAATACTTGCAAATCATGCATATCCCAATGCCCGATACAACCGTGGCACTTAAGGGTGGACCTTCGTCCACCTTTGGAGGACCGCTCGAGTTGGGGCAGCGTGACCAAGGGAATTACGGAGCACATTTCCCTACCTTGCGCTGGGACTAGTGGATGTCCATGGGACATCACAAATATCTACTTCCCCAAAACATAGTTCTTCGTTAACAAGTATAAATGCTATGTATGAGTTGGTAAGTAATTGTAATTTTGCATAGAAATTTTATTTTTTTGTTGATATAAGTTATTTTTATTTTAATTTCATATTAATATAAGTTATTTTATTTTAATTTTATGTATATGGAAAGTCATCACAATCTCGTGGTTGAGGTAGGGGTCGAGAATAGAAGAAGTAGAAGAGAAGGGCGTATTGGCCTAGTGAATCTTGAGCCACATAATTTTTATTTGAAGTAAATTTAGTTTTTGATATGTTAAATTCAAATGAAAAAATCATAATATTGATGCATTATATATGGATATTGCACTAATATTAAGTTAATATGTAGACGTCTAAGACTAAAAATTCAATTAGTGACTTCGATGTTGAACTATTTCGACTAAAGAAAAGCCAAAGTACATCCTCCCATTGCATCATCCTAATGATGAGATGCATCCTAACAACATCAAAAGGCCTCGTAAATCTCATCTGAAAAGACATTACTTAAAGGAAATGATGGCGTGTTGGGAAAAATAAACACCTTTTCTTGGGACTTCAGATGAAGATGTTGATCCAATGAAATAGGGTATTGGGATTCAAAACATGTTCACAATTTCTTTGATCATGATCATGAGAATGATGAAAAACAACATGATAATGATGATGAAGAGCAGGATCGGGAACAAGAGAGGATGATTTTGAAATTTTCTCAAACTCCTCTATTTGAGAAAGGATAGTCCGAACATTAGTCTTGAGTGCTTATCTTGGTGTTGATGGACTTGAAAACAAGGTTTGGTTATTCAAACATCAATGTGAATGATTTATTGAGGTTAGATAACAGTTTCATAACTATATTTTACATTTAATATATGTTTTATATTAGTTTTTTATTTTCCTTTTCTTTGTTTTTATTGCAACTTGTTGAAACGTAGTTTGTTGCCTCACAAGAACACACTTCCTCATCATATAGAGAGCGCAAAAATATTATCAAATTTAGGGGTTTTCTATGTCAACTATGATGCATGCAAAATGATTGCATTCTATTTAGGAAGGAATATGAGAATGAGATCAATTGTCCCAATTAGGCAGGGGCACCACAATTTCAACAATGAGTGAGAGGGCTCTAAGGTATTGAGACATTTTCCAATAATTCCTAAGATTAGGCGTCTTTTTCATTGTAAGTCACTGGCAAAGTTAATGACATGACATCATAAGAATAGAAGCAATGATGGAGTTTGGTGTGTTCCTTCAAATACAATGAAGCACATTGAGCAATTGTTTCCTGAAAAATTCAAAGGTAGGTCGCGTAATATACAGTTTCGTTTGGCAATGGATGGTGTTGACCCATTTTCTAATATGTCAACTAGCTACTTTGTGTACTAGTGATAAACCCTAACATTCCTCAATGCTTTATGATTTATAATGAGCATTTAATGTTCTCATTATTGGCACCTAGTAAGCACGAAGTTAAAAATATGGTTGTGCACTTAAAACCCTTAATTGTTGAGTTACAAGCATTATGGGATGACATTCTAATGTATGACCTTTCAAAACCCATTTTTCAGATGAAGTTCACTAGTTATGGTATCTTATGCTGACTATCCATGCTTTTCCTGGGATGGTTGTTTGTTCAAGTATTTCTCATATGTTAAAATTTAAAAATAAATTATCATTTGTATATTCGTGTGTGTGTGTGTGTGTGTGTGTGTGTGTGTGTGTGTGTGTGTGTGTGTGTGTGTGTGTGTGTGTGTGTGTTTTACATTATACACTGAGTTTGTTGATCACTTTGATATGTAGGTTTCTTAACAAAAGGAAAATATGTTTGTCCAAGGTGTGATGATCAACTATGTGGAAGGTTGTCAAAATATCTCAAAAAATTTGTATATGAAGGCCATCGAAGATTCGTACGGATGGAGCATAAGTATCATGTCAAAAACAAAAATAAGTTTGATGGAAATGTTTCACCAGATTCTTAGTAGATTAATGAAACAGATAAGGGTAGAAGGCCAAGGAGGAATACTTGTTGTAATGTTGGTTGAAAGTTGTGCTCGTGTTCGATTTATGATCCAAACTAATTGTGTGAGATTCTTTTTGCTAGAGGAACTACCTAAATACAAAGCAAGACCACAAAACATAGTTAATAGAAAAGGTTAGTGGATTGCCTAGCGTGAGCTAGATCCAGGAAGTGTGATACTTCCTCGACGGTTGTCAATCCACTGATATATAATTCAATATAAAATAACTGAACATGCAAATAAACAAATCTAATGCTAGTGTTCTGATTTAGGTATCTCATATTATTATCAATGTCAATCCAATTAAATGCTTTGATAATTAAACTAGTGAAGGTCTCGGGTCAGCTTGCTTGCCGAGCAAGTGGTCTCGAGGGTCACATGCGCAGTGGTCCGGTAAGGTTTGGAAAATTTTGATTGGTTTTGGGGTGAGTGGGGATCTTGTTGGTTTGAGGTAGTTTACTGACACGTAGACCGATGCCAATCGGTGTATGACCAACAACGGTTAAGGTATGACTGATGACGGTTATTATGGGTAATGGCAGAATGTCAAAGTAGGTGTCCAGGCTCTCTCTGTGTCTTCCCAAAGATATGGGAAGGTCTGTGATGAGGTTGCAGGTAGGGTATAGGGCTTGAGTGAAGTTTTTGTGAGGCTTTTGGGGTGTTAAGGTCAATTTAGTGAAAGTTTGACGGAGACACGATGTCGACGCGTCGGTCTGGTGACCGATGTCGGTGAAGGGGAAACCAACGACGGTTAAGATGACCAACGTCGGTAGGGGAAATTTGGTGAAAGTTGATAAAAGGTGATTTTGGGCTTCTCTTTAATTGCACAAAGAGTGAAGGGGGACTGGTTGGGTTCATAATAAGGTGAGGAAAACTCAGGAAAGTATAAAGTTTAGGTATGGAGAGCCAGAAGGTTGTGGGTGGATGGATAGGTAGATAGGCGTAAGATTTTTATGGATGGAGGAATGCAGGGAAGAACAAGATCCAATGACAAAAACGTAAAGAACTTATTAAGTAAGTATGGAAATGATGCAAAATCGAATGCACTTACTTGTATTTTGTAAGTCTGGTTGGTGAAGGAAGGTGATGGTCGATCCGTGATGAACTTGGGGGTCAATGCCATGGAAGTACTTCCCTGGAGTGCTCCCATGAATGCCAATGCCTTTGGATCAGTCTCAGGTACTTGCTTGGGCCTCTGGCTGAATGTATTCTATCGTCTTGATGCTTGAGAACACTCCGGTTCATGATTAAATGTGGATAGCTCTCTCAAAACTTGAAGTGGCCAACCTGGGAAAAAGGTTACAAAACTATATAAATTAATCGATGACGGTTAGGGTGACTGTGTCGGTTAAGGCGGAAATCTTAGGTTTGCCAAAAATAGGAAAATCTTTGCTATTTTTGGCATGCTCTGATTGTTAGTTCGTGTCTCAAGTGAGAGTTAGCACTTAGATAAGTGGGAGTGTTGTTGGAGAAGGAATGGGACTTTAATTTTAGGGTTTGAAAGAGTCCCATTTGGTTAAGATAAGTGGAGACTCAATCTTAGTTAATTAATAGACTAAGAATAAGTCCATGGTGAGGTGTCTAGGTGAGGTGTAAATGAACTTAATTAAAGTAATTAAATTAATTAATAGTGTGAGAATAAAAATTAATTCAACTGTAAGTAATTAAATTAATATGAATGCGGGGTAAGGGTTCATGGTTAGGTGAATACATTACGTTAATTAATTAAAGGGGACCGAGGGAGTGTGACCCAAATTTGGTGTCTACAGAAAACCCGATATTAGATAACCTTCTAAAACTTATGTCACCCAGGGATTGGTATAAATCCTTCACACAAGCATGCATAATATCAAATGTGGATATTCCTCCATATTGGTGGAGAGATCAGGTATGGTTGTCTAAAATTAGCTACAAAGTTGAAATGCTTGCTAGAATGAAGAAACTATCTATATTCTACAATATTTCGTATGGGTAAAATTTGTTATCCGGGCATCTTTTGGATCTAATGTATATATTTAAAAATGTAGCAATTTCTATATGGAATCACATCTCTAGCAAAGAGAAAGACACTCCAAGTTCTAGAGTTGATCGAAGGTCAAAGAGACAAAAATGTCTTGAAAGGGAAGAACAAGTTCCATGGATATTATGTAAAGAGCAAGTCAATTTGGTGAATCAAACAATGTGAGATATTTGCACACCGAATGGCTATGGGTCCTCCATGAAAAATGCATTTACCATTGATGGGTGCATCATAGCCTCAAAACACATGATTGGCATAACATTTTGAAGGTAATTCATGCATTTTTGTCTTAAATTATGCAACATATTCTTCTCTTCATATTTAACCTTTATAACTTATTTTTGTAGCATATATTTCCCTTGGCTTTAAGGGGGTCATTTTGTAATCTTCCACCTGACCTACTAAATGCAATATATCAACTTTCAAAAAATTTTTTGAGGTAATATGATTTTGTTTTCAACTACAACTCATCCATTTGTATGAAAAATATTATTATATTGAAAAACATGACTACAATTGTTTATGAAATAGGTGGTTGTCTTCTAAAGAATTATTAGAAGCAATAATTTAGTTGAAGAAAGAATATATTACAAATTGGAATAGGAATTGCCTACCTCTTTCATGGATTCTCAAACTCATCTATTAATGCATTTGGTCAATGATCTTCAAATGGTAGGTGTAGTTAACACACGATGGATGTTTTGGCGGTATATGAAGACCCCTAAGGGATTTGTAGAACAATTAACACGTCCAAAGGGCTCTGTGGTTGAAGGATATATTATTTAGGAAAATTTTCTATATGTCGAATTTCTTGGGAGGAATTTCCACAAATACCACACATTTGGGATGTTGAACACAAAATGAAAAATTTGAGTAAAACCTTCTTGGAGCATGAAATTTTGTGAAACTCGGTATGCATTGATATTCATATCAAACATATATGATATATTTTGTGTGTGTGTGTGTAGCCATTACTTATTTATTTACATGTTTGATTTTTAGGGCCTATTGAAAAATATGCCATTGAGAATTTCATGTTATTAAATACTTCAGAGATGGAAGTGTGGCTTCAAAACATAAAGAAGAAAATACTATCCATGAGAGTCGAAGGATTGATTGAAGACAAAAATATACACGAACCACTCCCAACCGATCTACATATATCACTGCTAGACAAACCTAATCTTGAATGAATGAGTTCATATTTATAAATTCTCATGTCATCAATCGAATGTCGGTGACATAATAAGCATTGGACATAGTGTGAGGATGTGAAGAATTGGTTACTTGTTGTAACATTTTTTCGTACATACATGTTTTATATTTTGTAAAAATCTATTAATATTATCTTATATAATTTGACATAATTAAGGTGAGTAAACATTCGAAATATGGTTCGAAGGAAAATATTTCCATGTGGAAAATATTGACAAGATAAGGATCACTTGTTGTTACTAAGTTGATGTTCCATTTGAGAAGGCTAGTCGAGTTAGTGCTAATGACAGAATTTAGTCCAAGGGCAATTGGATTATGTTGGAAAGATAGAAGAAATAATAAAACTTGATTATATAAGTTTTGAAGTTATCATATTTAGGTGTACTTGGTACCCTTCTATTGATAACATATTTTTTAGAGTGGACAATGAAAGTGGCTTCTACTTAGTTGAATTTTCTAGAGCATTACCTAAGGGGAAAGAGCCATATGTGTTACCTCAACATTGTGATCAAGTATTAATTTGTATAATTTTTCTTATGTACGTCTTCTTCTTTTTCATGCACACAATTTCTATATGTAGGTCTCCTTTTTAACTATGTTTATGTAGGTCTTATATCTTGATATATATAGAGAGAGGTAATTGGTAGTTTGTATTACATTGTGAACCAAGGATGAGACATGTTGTTGATGACAATAGTGTTGTAACATGAGCATCATGGGGAATAAATGATGTTGTTGATAGAGATGATGAACATGACTCTAGTGATGATGATGACCCTACCAATAATGAAGAAGATCATCATATTGATCAAAGGTGAAGTTGATTTTGAAGAAGATGATGATGATGAAAGTGACGGTGATGAACTTCATGAAACTACAAATAATGAAGATGATGATGAAATGAATATCCCAATAGGTAGATATTTGGAAAATGAATGGAATATTCCCATAGCTACATATATAGAGAGAGAAGAAGAAGGGAACATTAGTTATGACTACAAATCCAAGTCATGTAACCAACGAGGAGTTAGCAGAAATACAAGAAGATGAAAATGAATAGTTGAAATATTCATAAGCCTATTTCTTGTGTTATTTCATTAATTCTAAATTTTGTCTTTTGTTATCAACATCTCATTACATATTTTGTTTTTCTATTTGTTGAGATAGAATATATCTTGTCCATTTATGGAATTTGAATTCAACTCAATTAATTTGTAAATGTAATTGATTTTTAAAGTCTACCCCAATTTGACATATCACTAATTTGGTATATAAGAACTGAGATGTGGATGATTTTTTATTTTGATCAATATCAAATACGCAAAAATTTGGTGTATGAAACTTACCCTATTAACATATTTAATTGGTGTCGAGCTTGATATCCGCTTATCTTGAATACAAGCATGCTTTGGAATAGTATACAAAATATTGGTTTCAAGAGTTAATTTTGACGATTGACCTTGTCACAATGAATTTTTGTATAATTATCATCATATTAAGATTTTTATTCAAAACCATTTTAATGTTCTTGGTAAAAATAATAACATTTATATACATATGAATATATATAGTTATGTATATATGATAACTATATATACTTATATATAATATTTATATATGTATATATAAACATAAAAATACATATATAATAAGTATTATATATTTAATATACCATATACATAGTTATATACTTATATATAATATTAAAAAACACGAGTGTGATGCAAATGTGACGTGATTTTTCGTCACGTTTGTGCCACATGACAACTAGAAATATAAAAATAAAAAACCCGACCGCCTAAACCCCAAACATATTTAATTTATTTTTCCTTGAGAGCAACAAGAGAGAACCCAACGGGAAAAGAGGTAAAATAGCACTAAGAGTACTCATTGACAATATTTGCTTAAAATTTGTGAGTAAAAGAGAAGTATGACAGAGGCAGGTAGAAGAGGAGGGAAAGAAAAACCCTATTTACTCTATGGACCCAACAACAATGGAAGAGGGGGAAGAAGGAGAAGAAGAATATGTGGCACCTCTTTAAAAGCGATCGAGGAAAGAGGTAAGTTCTTTTTCTATTTCAATCATACATTTTTTCGCTATAATTGTAAAAAATGCATTATAAATTAAAAACCCTATAATTGTAAAAATGAATTACAAATTCAAAAACCCTAGGGTTTTTTCCCTTAAAACCTAGTCAAAACTACTTAGTACAAGCCTATCAATATCCTGAAATTCACGTAAATCAAGTTTTTCCACCCAAAACCAATCTCAATATCCTCAGCGAGTTACAATAATTCGATATTCCAAAAATGACGGGTCTCTATAGAAACTTGGCCATTCACTATAGTGACACGATCATTCGTTATTACAACCCTGCTACATGCTCTCCTTTAACACACACACCAATTAGACCAATTCACTATCCAAATTTACCATGCCCACATCATTATTCAAATCACATAAATCGTCCACCAATTCGATTCTACAAAATTTTTATTTCAAATCACATTACATTTTTAACCATTCGTTATAAACACGATTACAAATTTATAAAACACAAAAAACAAAACAAAACATGGTCATTGTTATAGTGACCCCATTCTGTCTACAACAACCCAACCAACCATACAATACTCACACTCGACACAACATTATGTCGCTACCACTATACTTATTTTACAAACTAACCATTCGCATCCCCCATATAGCGAGCTTGAACTTCACCAACATAGCACTTCACACAACTCTCTACAAACACCTAAATCACCATAACAACCTATATAAAATGCTAGGGTGATTTCACATGTTTTCAACCCCCACTCCAATGCCATCCAATGTACCCATTCACTATGCACAATAAAGGGTGGTGATCGGGACTTGTTTGTGGTGGGAGGGAGAGTGAGGGAGGTTTGATCTAGTTTGACCCAAATTGACCTAGTTTTCCCTATTTTGATAAAATTCAAACAAATTCACCTTAATTTCCCTAATTTCATGAAATTGACATAATTGTCATAAACGAGACTAAATTGGGAGTAATTAACTTAATTTGATGCAATTGAATAAATTGAACTCGAAGTCCCCTAATTGTTTTGTAATTCAAACATTTCCATAATTTGACTTAAATTAATGTTTCAAAAGTGGCACGAGGTGAAAGCGAAAATTGAAATTGAAGACCCCACCATTTCAACCCACGCCACTCTTGGTAGACAATAAGCACAAACAAATGAACCTCCTATCATCAACAAGAACAAATTAATTGATAAAAATCATTCATGTCATTATAATAAAAAGCATTCAAGTCATTCTAAGAAAAATGATGTAATAAATTAATTCACTTTTTGAATTAATTAAATATTGTAATTGTCAAATGTATAATTTTAAATGCTTTGAAACCTTATAATCGTATTAGAAGTGTTGTATATTTCCAAACTCAATGTTTTTTATTTTGATTTTTTGCATGTTTTATTGATATTAGAGATTATGTAGAATTATGGGTCGTTTGATTGATACGTTTATGTGTGGAGGCTCCAGTGTTTGTGCTTCAGCACGACATGACATGGAGCAGGAGTTTGATGAGCCAACATGACGACCTTCTATGTATGCACGTCCATCAACCTCCACACACCCACGCATGAGGTATCAATTTTTATTTTATTTTTAATTAAAGAGTATTTTTTCATATTTACACATGTTAATCACACAACTTTATAATGACATGTCTACTAGTATTCGAGAATGTCTTCGTAGCAATGGTCATTCTTTGACATCCAGGGACCAACCACGATGTATCATTTTATAGTTTTTAAATACAATTTTATTTTATTTGATTGATTAAATTGACCGTATTTTAATTATTTATTTCATTAAAAATAATAACACTTCATTCTGACATATCTACTTCTCTTATAAACTTGGAGGAGGACGAGGGTGATATGAGTATATGCCCTTCGGTACAGTAGAGAGAGTCACCACCTCGATGTATAATTATTTTATTTTTTTATCAAATTGATTTTATTTAATTCAATGACAACTTATAATTTTATTGCAGATCCACTTCGGGTGCAGGACCCTCTCAACTTGCTCAAGCTAATACAAGAAAATGAAGATGAAAAAATGTTACTCCATTTATCCTCAACGACATACTCCCCAATACACCGAGGGGTATATAATGACCCCACCTACTCCAAACAATGGCAAACCCTCCCGCCTTATCCGCGATAGGTATCAACACAAAGTGAGAGGGGCCTTAGAAATGACTTTGTATGTAAATAACGATGGTGAAATACTACATGATGTTCAGGAAAGTATATTTTTTTTAATTTAAGTGTCTTAATTAATTTTTGTCAACTTATATTTTTACTAGTTTTTGTTAATGTCAACTTATTCATTTTTTATTTTATTAATATTGAAAAAATATGATATTTTTAACCTTTTTAATTTTTGGGTTTGTGATTCTTAAAAATAATTGTTGATCGAGTGTACAATATATTCAAAACATATTGTCACAGAGAGTGGAATGAAATCTCATAATAAAATCGCAAGAGACTAATTGAGTTAACTCAATGTGATTTTAGAACTTCACAATATAAAACATGGTTAATAAAAAAATTGCAACATATGGGTTTAGGAGAATTAAGAGGCATATCGGGTAATTTTATTATGTAAATAACACATTTTTAAAAATATACTCTTTTACTAATTATTTCATATTTATGCTATATAGCTAAAATATGAAAGAAACGTTGATAAGGAGAGGAGACTTCTTCGATGGTTCAATGTAGACCTAGAAACTTGGAATGGCCTTTGCGACAAATGGCTCGAGATGAGAATAATAAGGTTGCAGGTTCGTTAACTCAATTTATTATATCTAAAATTTTAATTTTTATATTAATAAAATATTTAACAAATATTATAAATAACGCAGCAAGAAAATTCACCACCATTAGGTTACGAAGCACAAGTCGAGAAAAGGACAAGTGACCCATCGAATGGGACAACATAATCTAACGGAGTTAGTAAACAAATTTGTAAGTTCAATACAAATTATTCTACAATTTTATTTCATTATAAAAATTCTTTTACATAAATTATTAATACTCATATTTTTTCCATTTTAATATTTTTGCAGGAAACCCGCTATAACCGACTTGCAACAAAAGATGTGCAAGTAACATTAAAATCAATGGGTTGAGAGTCAATTGAATTCATCAATTAGGTCAATGAGAATGACTATGTGTTGATAAGACGAGTTTAATTAGTTGTGAGTTACATAAATTTTAAATTCAAACAATTGTAATTTTTATCATTAAGTATTTGCATGTTGATAGACAAACGGAGTTAGAAGAGGAAGAAGGGGCACAAATTGAGTCAAGAGAGGATCGATGAGGAGGAGGACGAAGATGAATATGAGGAAAAGATGAGGACTAGTGCCTAAGCACATATTCATTTATTTTGTAATTAGAAAGGAAATTGGTCTCTTTTTGTAATTCCCAAATGTAATATACTATACATTATTGTATAAACAAAATTGCAATATAAATATTGTGTTTTTTGAATCATGTGTAATATGTGTTTATTGTACTTTTTATATGCAAACCATATTATGATATTTTTCTAAGTTTTTAATAAGCCCATTTTGTTTGATACTAAGATTTTTGATACTGATAAATAGTATTAAGAATCTTCAATACAATAGATAGCATTAAGAATCTTCAATACAATATACAATATTAGGAATCTTCAATTCAATTTCAAATAATAAATTCACATCAAAACACATAAAAATATATAAAATACAATACTAATTGTAAAATAATTAAAAAATTGTCGGTTGATGTGTGTCACATTTGTGCCACATAATCAATGGCGCACATGTAATTCAAACTAGACGCTAATAATGGCATAGACCTTACACATTAAAAATGTCTAGTCGCATTAATTTTGTGTCGCATTTTCACCACAATCTTCGACAAAAATTCTTAGTGGAAACATATCCAAAAGCCCTTAAAATGTTAATTTTTGACACAAATGGAAAAACTATGTGTACATTATGTAGTAGTGACATGATAGATTTTTCATGACTGACTTAGGTTTGTTACATAACTTCCTTGGGATTCAAATTTCACAATCTGACTCGTGGATAACCATTGCACAACCTAAGTATGCTCTCGATTACTTGCTTGGTTTCACATGGTTGTTTATAAGCTAACTCTGACTCCCTTTCTGTTTGGAGTACTAATTGTAGTTCACCATTAGTTGATGCTACCTTATATTGGTAACTTGTATGTAGCATTATATACTTGACTCACACTTGACCCAACATTTCATATGTAGTAGGTATAGTCTCTATGTTCATGTAGGAGCCTCATTAGTTGCATTAGAAAGAAGCTAAAAGGATTCTTCATTACATTCATGATACAAACAAATTTGGGATTCACTACGGAGTTGGTATTGATGTTGACTTGGTTGGATACACAAGTTCATAACGGCAACTGCGATATTCGAGAATCACAAGTCTACTTCGAGTTACGACTTTTCACTAGGTTTTGGCCCAATCGGTTGGTCAAATAAGAAGCATAATGTTAGTGTTGAATACATAGGACTTGTTAATGTTGCCACTAAGGTCCTCCGGCTTCATGGATTCTAAGAGAGTTTAGTATTCAATACAAGAGACCCATAATCATTTTCTGTGACAACCAAAAAACCATTTAGATTTACAGGAATCTGGTCCAACATTAACAAATCCAACACATCGAGATTCATATGTATTTCATCATGGAGTTAATTCATGGACATGTCATTGATCTCATATATTGGTAGACATCGGAGCAAATTGCTAACATCTTCACCAAACCCTTCACTAAGAAAAAATATTCTTCACTTACAAGCTCTTCTTAGGGTACACGTTACATTAGCATCATCTTCGATGAGGGATTTTTAGTCCTCCTTTCTTCCTTCTCTCTTTTGAGGGGGAGTTTTCCCACTAGGTTTTCTCCTTTTTATCCACTTTCTAAAAATTGCATTGTACTTAGGTACCTCATCAAGCCTTGTTGTCGGGACCCACTTTTTCTACCCACCTAACCTATGCTTAAGGGGGGTGTTAGTGTAGGATATTATTTTCCTTGTATTTGTTTATTTACTTGGTTATTCCTTCACGTATGGGTTTTTCTACACTCATGGATTAGCTTTCTTAGTTTTCATTTAATTGACTTAGGTGTCATATCGTTACATTTGATTTTCATAGATGTCATATGTCATAGAGTTACTCTTGATTTGGATATTTCGGGTATGAGGGTTACACTAATATTATTGGTCTTTGACCACTATTCTAGGGGTAGTTACACATTACTCTCCTATTTGTACACCTCCTTTGAGATTTAATTAAGTTATTGATTCATTTCATGTGTTGAGTATTGGAATTCATTCATCTACATCTTCCTCTTTGTGATTTCTCAATTCTTGCTACTAAATAGTGCATTCGTTGAGCTAGAATCCTCACACACTTCGATACTATTATCCCTTATAAATTTGGATGATAATTTTTTCTATAGATTATTGATATAAGTTAACGGTGAACAAAATTACATATTTTTTAAAATGAGGTTATAATAAGAGCCCCTCCTTGAAAAGGAAAAAAACATCCATTGGCCACATACCATACCTAAAACTAAACCAAAAAGCCACTTTTAGGGCATAACAAAGCCCACACAACAAAATGAAAACCAAGAGTGCATGAGGACAAAACAAAAGGTGGCCTTGTACATTTGACAATCCAAGAATTTAGAGATGAGAAGTAGAAGTCCTAACATCCGATAAAATTGAACCTTTCATAGGGCCTTTGGGGTTGGTAGCTTCAACCTCCCAAATGTTGACCTTTTCAATGGTCAATGATCTAGGTAGAAGGCCAACTTCCTCTTAACAAACCCATATATAATGTTTTCCATATTTTATTCTTGTTTTTCCCCCTTGATTTCATTATGCACCGAGTCATCATGAAGTTTGGAGGCATGCCTAAAGGAAGAGCTTCTAGATTTCTTGCCTAAATATTTTCTTATAGAACCAAGTTGACCACTCCACATGATAGCAACATGCATTTTCTTACTATAAGGCTCTACAATTTCCACATCATAGAAAGTGAAGGCCTATATCTTAAATTAATATTTTAAGAGGTCATCCCAGATCAATAGCTCTATTGTTTGTCATAAGACTAATTGTCTCTTATTCAACCCCCAATAATTTTAATTTTACCAATACTATTCAAGAAATACCTCTCATGCAAGAAGGCTTGAGTTGGTTTCCATCTTGACCTGCAAAAAACCAAGTTATTTAATTATTAGTTTAAATTAACATTTTTATAAAAAAATAACACAATACATATCGTGCTTGGATGGTTTCAACCTATAACTTACAACATTTCTTTATCATCGTTGGTGGATATTTTCCCAATACATTGATTCTCCCTATACAATAAGTAACTTTAACAATGTTATCATAGTCTTAACAACTAAAGTGTATTAATGTAATATCATATTGTTCACTCTTGGGGAGTTTACTTGAGACAAATTGAAGTACTTCGAAAGAATCCTGCAATACATATACAATCGGCTATTTACAAATAGTTTTTTTAATTGTGTAGTTCAACATTAGCACACATAATAATTTGTAAACTAGGATATTGAGAAAACTATATTTAAATATTAACCATGTTGGTAGTCACCTACTCATGCAACACCCATGCAAGGGTGTTGGGCCATTTCTAGGCACTTTACTTTAAAGAAATGGTGTCCCTAATAATAGTAAAGCTAACTTAGTGTTGTAACTTGAGTTCATTGTAAAAGCAGTGGCTCTACTTTAAAGTATTATTTTAATATTTTAGATTATTTTCCGAGCAAGGTTAATTATAGAATGTGCTTTGGTTATAGAAGTGCATGCTCTCATTGTGAGAGAGGTATTCTCAAAAGACTTAATTGTCGGAGGCCGAATTGTAGATGTTGGTTATTGTATTTGCAAGCTTTTTCAAGTTAATACAAGGTTGAAGTTTTCTTTGGGTTTTTTTCCCGAAAGGATTTTCCTTGCATAAAATTTGTGTCAATATTCTTGGTATATTCTAGTTTATTTTAGATCTACTTATTTTTGCATATTTTGGTTTAGTTTATTGCTTGCATGTTTGCACAATATCCCAATATCTAGTATTAGGGTGAGGTTGAAAATTTGGTGGGGATTTATTTGCTTTGTTTGAAATGATTTTTAAGTTTTGGATCTAGTTTTATTAGAATCTTTAATATGGAGACTAGTAGCACAAGAGTTGAAATTGAGAGGTTTGATAAAATAATAATTGAGTTATGGAAACTCAAGATGGAGGATATTTTGACAGAGAGGGATAAGTGGATAGCGGTTACACAAAAACAACTCCTAGACACAAGATGTGTGGGACAAGATTGATAGGAAACCAAAAATTGTTATCGGGTAATATGTTTTTGATTGTGTTATTGAATGTTTCTACTGAGAAAACAACAAAGGAGTTGTGGGATAAGCTAGGGACATTGTATCAAGATAAATCTTTAGTGAACAAGATTTTTCTAAGGAAGAAGTTGTATTCTTTGCGGATGAATGATGTTGACTTAATTGCAAAGCACATGGATATTTTTAAATCTGTCATAAGTTAGTTAATGTCCATTGATGTGAAGATGGATGAGAAGGAGAGGTGTATTAATCTTCATTGTTCTTTTCTAGACTCTTGGGAAATTTTGGTGATAGTTATTACTAGTAACTATACAAAACCGAAGCTTGACAAAATATTTACAATTTTACTATTTGAAGATATGAGAAGAAAGTCTTCTTATGACTATCACTCAAAAGAAACTTTGTTAGTTCGTGAGAGATAAAGAGAGAGGCAAGAAGAAAAAGGATGCAAATAAAAGGTCCAAGTCTATAAATAGATCTAAGACTCCAAATCAAAGTCAAAAAAAGTGTTGGACCTATGGTAAACACATGGCACTTTAAGAAGCATTGTAGGCGGAAGGAAAAAATACCCCAAACAAATTTGTGTTCAAGAAAGAGGAGGAAACATGGATGATGGTGATGCTTACATTGTAGCACTAAGCGCGCATGCATGCAATAATGCATTGATTATTGATTCGTGGTCGTCGAATCCATATGACCCCTCACAAGGAATGGTTTTTTGAATATGAAGTGTATGATGGTGGCCAAGTGTTTCTAGGAGATAATTTAACCTACATAAATGTAGGGAGAGGAAGAGAAAGCTGCAGTTTAGAGATGGAAGGAACAAGAATCTCACTCATGTTTTGCACATGTACGCCTTCTTGCTAGAAATTTGGTTTTAATGAGCAAGGTGAATGATGTTAGAACACAAGTCTCATTCAATAAAGAAGGGTGTAAAATGGTGCATGGAGCTCTGGTTCGAGCAAGAGGAGTGTGCACATGAACTTTGTTTAGACTTGATGCAAACATGAGAGCCGGTGCAAACAAATTTGTTGTATGAGAGGGGAAAAATCTAAAGTGGATTCTAGTATTGGACCAACGAAAAAATCGGAGGAAAATTTTTGCCACAACGAGAATTGTGGAAGAAAAAATATGTGAAAAGGGATGAGATGTCTCCTCGTAGACACCTTGTTGGGATCTCAACGGTGGGCACATAAGAGTACTTGCCTAAGCGATATCTCAAGGCGGGCATAAAGAGAAGGGAGAGTTCTCACCCCTATTGCAATCGGTGAAAAATTTGTCAAAGGAAAGGTTGAATGAAATATTGCCCCAACATGTTCTCGGTGGGTGATATAAAGACAATCAAGGAAACATCACAACAACGAGATTTGGAAAAAAAATTGCTTCCAGGAGGAGAAAACAGGGGTTTAGCACGAAAGGTTGGGCCATATTGGTGAAAAATCTATGCATATCTTGCGATCAAAAGGCGTGGTTAAAGGAATTTCGAATTGTCCCTCAGAATTTTAATTTTGTGAACATTGTGTGTATGGATATGTTGTCATGCAAATGTGCAACAAGAAAATTCTCAATTTTCGAGCATGACAACCATACCCTACCCGAAAATTTTACCCAAAGGTCATTCTGAGCCATCCTTCCTATCACCCTAATCCCTCGAGTCGATTCTATCCCTCCTCTTTGAAGTAGTCTAAAGTGTCATGTCATTGTGTCCATAGGTGATTTAGGGTTACCCAGTCTTTCTAAGTTCTTCTAAAGAAAGATCCATCGAGACAAGCCTTTTAGCCAGCTTAGGAAAGGTCAATTTATGATCTTCTCGAAGGTGTGTGCACCCTATGAAGCAAAGAGGAAGGAAAAAATCCTTCATGGATGCGTATCAGAGACATAGGAACATTGTGCAATCAGTTTTGGAAGGTTGCACAAGTTTTGAAGCAAGTTCAGCAACAGTGAGTCTCAGAGGCTTAGGCAGTGCACAGTCAAAACAACCCCTAATCTTCATGAAGTGATTTCGGGAGCTCTAGAAGGAGTTAGAAGTCAAAAAAATATCATCAAAAATTTATTTCAGATCCCTAGAGGATGGAAAAATCATATTCTTCACAACACCTAGGCGCAATATGTCCACAACCAGTTTTTTACATGCATAACCTTGGATCCTAAGTAAAAGTCCTAAATTTCAGGGGTTAAATGGTGGAATAAAGCTTTGATAAGCCCACCATTTGATTCAAGACCATTTTCAGCCGGGATCATATAAAATTTCATCAAAAACTCCTCCAAGAACTCAAGTTATGGTCCTAACAAGTCACTCTCCAAGGCACAAGCTTGATAGTTAGTCATTTTTGGGTTGAAAATTTGAAGCTAATTTGGCGAGATTCATGCCTTATTTGTGAGATTCATGCCTTATTTGTAGAGCAATCAACATGCATTGCTTTCGTTTTGTGTTATTATTTGCAATGATGGTGTGTCTGATGGTATAAGGAAAGAATAGATGACTAACAATGGGATTCTAATGGTGACATATAAATTCCGAACTACAAAGCGAATAAGCAAATTTTACAAATATAACTAACTGGAAAGGCAATGATATATAAGCTTTGAGTTGTATATACTCAACACAGATTTGGAGTGATATTGTTATTTCTCACGGTTTGTCATCAGAACTCACAACTACAAGGTACATTCAATAGTCAATAATGAAGAACATACAATATATTTTCCACAATAGAACCTTAATCACAAAATTCAAACTATGTGTTTTTCACCCTACAACAAAAAAACTCGCTCTTTTTCATTTTTTTACGTTAATATGTCAAGGATTTTTGTTTTTGTTGTGATTATCACTACACTTTAGGTTACTTTTGTGTCTGATTATTTGAAAGGAAATGCTCTTTTAGATGTATGCATTTGTCTCTTCCTTTTTAAAGTAATTTTTTATATGATTCAAATTTGGTCTCATCGTGAGAGGAATCAATCACGATTGCCCAGAAAATTCAATATTGAAACTTTAATATTATAGCGATCTCAGTTTTAATTCTGCGGGCAATTAAATTGTGAATTAGAGACAACCAAGGCATTTTTTTTGGTCAGTATTGACCACCCCTAAAGCGGAGCCCTTAGGAAGTATTAGCATCATTGTTAAGAGATCATTGTTCATTGATTGCAAAATTACTCTAATTTTGAAGGGCTCAAATTACTTATTGATAGATTTGTTTTCATAGTTCATTTTAAATCAATTCAAAAAATATAACACTAAAATCGTTGTCCATCATCTGCACTTTCGAGTTGAATCAACAACCAAAATTAGTATAAATATATACACAGGTCAAACAATGATTCACAGTTCTCGAAGGTCAAACAAGAAACATGATACTAATTTGGATGTTTATACCACTGATGACGTGCATGGTGAAGATTTCATTCGTATATGGACATTGACATGGAAGACCTCATTGTGAAAAAGATTAAAATATGTTATTAGAGCGCCCCAAATTTCCCTCTGTAAACACGTTTTTACGTAAATAACACATGCCAATGTCAAACAATGATTCATAGTTCTCGAGGGTCAAACAAGAAACATGATACTTACTTGGATGTTGATACAGTTGATGGCATGCATGATTAAATTTACAAGTAAGTGTGACAAATTTTCAAATATTTGCAAGTATTTTACGGCTAAAAAAAACATGTAATACAAGGTACATACAAATCTACATTAAAAATGTCGGTCACATATTAAATTTACAAGTAAAGTGCGACATTATTTTAAATATTTGCAATAAAAAAAAAACATGTAAACAGCCGTAAAAAATAATTCACAACCAAGAATTAAATTAATTCAAGTTCATAGATATGTGTTTGCTTGTTTTTATTGATATATGCTGATCACATATATAACCCGGAAAATTTAGCACCCAGTCAGTAAAAGTATTGATTTTTAATTGCATGGAAAAAATTTATGTTATGTTATTGCCAGGTGTCCATGCCTTTATGTTATTGTCACTCCTTCGGTTTCTTTCGTTACTTTATATCCATTCGGGAAACTTTTCTTAGTATGTTTTTCAACATAACTTTAATTTTTATGCAAGAACATGGACCCACTTCCTTCAAGCATTTTAGCATTCCTCTAAAATGCTTATATGGTTGAAATTCTTCGAATTTGAATACTCCTAGTTTTTTATTCATGTAAATTTAATAATTTTTTATTCAATGTAAATTTAATAATTAAACTTTAATTTTTGCTAGTGAGCTATTTGTTAGTGTAAGATATTATTTTTCTTGTAGTTGTTTATTTATTTGGTTATTCCTTCACACATGGGTTTTTCCTACCCTTGTGGATTAGTTTTTTTAGATTTCATTTGATTGTCATAGGTGTTAGGGGAGTTACGTTTGATTGTTATAGATATCATATGTCATAGGAGTTACTCTTGACCAACTATTATGGGTACGAGGGTTACACTTATATTTGTAGTCTTTGACCACTATTCTAGGGTAGTTCTGAGACTCTCCTATTTTGACACCTCCTTTGAGAGCTAATTTAGTTTATTCAATTATTGTTATTTTCATGTGTTGAGTATCGGAATTCATTCATTTGCATCTTTCTCTATGTGATTTCTCGATTCTTGCAACTACATAGTGCATTCTTCAAACGGAATCTCGCACGCTCCGATATGGTATCGAGCATGTCTAGTATATGTCTATCTAGTTCACATATTGCAAGTTTTTTTATTTTGAAATCTTGCATTTCATTTATTATTCTTCTGCGATTATGTGCAAAGTTTGTTAATTTCATTATCGAGGTTTTGCGGTGTACTTTGAGGCAATTTTAAAAAGGATTTACAAAATTTTGGGGTGTTTTTAAAACAATCTTAAAAACCTCGGGGCATTTTGAGGGTATTTAGACCTAGTGTTTGTTTGGGTGGAGTTCCTTGTTTGTGGTTCCTTGCAGATCCTTTCCTAGCTCGACCCTTGTATGCACATAGTTCACTTGCAGAGCTCGGTTGACTTGGCTCTCGGCTCATTGTCAATCGACACCCAACTCGGTACACAACTTCGTCTTCATTGCTTAGCTTAGCCCGATCTTTGGTGGATTGAATTGTCCCTTATCCTCTCATGCTTTGATAGTTTTATTATGCTCGACCCAATCTCTCGACCTGCTTAGTCTTGATCTACCGTTCGCTCGGTCTTGGCGTAATTGCTCAAAAATTCCACAATTATATTTGCGTGATCCCTTAACCCCCTTGTGTTAGCTCGATCCTAGTTCACCCGGTTCTTGGGATGGTCTCCAATGCCTTCCACCTTAGCCACGTCCAACTCGTCGACACGTGACACCCTGCCTGCTTGCATCCGGCTTGTTGAGCTCGCCGATTTTCCAACCTTGCTTGGGTTAACCGACTCAACCTACTCGGTCAATCAAGGCTAAAGAGATCCACATTGCAACTTGGTCAACAATTAAACTCCTGCTCATACCTCAAAAACAAGTTTGAATTCCTTTTTGAATAGCCTTTGTTGTTTTTGTAAAATGGTTCAAATGATTTAAAGTTATATCACAGGTGCAAGTGAGAGAATATAGGCTAATTTGTTGAGTGACTTGGATTGTAAGTGGGAGGTCTTGTGTTCAAACCTCTACCACTCCTTTTATTGCTAAAACCACCTTGTAAGTGCATTTAAATTGTAAGTGTAAAAGCATTTAATAGGTTAACTAAGGAAAACATTTTATCTCATAACTTTTGATTGACTACTCGGTTTTGAGTGTCGTCTTTTGTAAAGGTGACCATTTTATCATTCTCATCATAACATGTCTATTTATTTTTAAAATCACACTAAAATTATAAAGTTTTGAAACTTGGTGGGTTAAACACATAATTTCGGGGGGCATGTATCGTGTTGTCTCCTTCCACATTCTTCTTTATGTTCTTTTCTTCTACAACAACTACTCTACACTATGAATTTTAGTTTAATTAATCTACTCACACCTTTTAACTATCATGAATGGAAATCTAAAATGAACATAATTCTAAGGGGTAAGGTTTGCATCGTATAACTATGATCCTTAAAACCGATCCAACTCCTAATGCAGAGAAAAGTAAAGTGGTATAGCTGATGTGATGAAGCTTTCCGATTCTCGTGTAGATGTCTATGTCTCCAGATCTTCTCTTTCACATTGAATCTACCAAAACTCCTAATGAAGTTTGGACCATATTGGAAACATTCTTTGGGAAACAAGATGAAATGAGAGGGCATGAACTAGAAAATGAGCTTATTTATCTGAGCCCTAATAGTTTTGACACACTTTAGGACTTCTTCAAAAGTTTAAATTAGTAAAAATGCAATTGAAGGATGTGGAATTGACAAGGACTCACAACTTATCATTTCTATTATTTCAAAACTAGGTCCAGATTACTCAGTATTCATCTCCACTTTCCATGCCACCAAGGATGCACTTGGAACATCATGGAAAATGTCCTCTTTTGATGCGTTTGTTGATTAATTGACTAGGAACAAGACAAGTTGATACAAATGGGCACATTGAATTCTTCCTACATATGTCAAACGGACCCGTTCAAACTTTAGGGGTGGGCCACATGCTTCCTTTGCCTCCACCTTCGATCCACATACTTTTTGGGAGGAAGTTAGAAATCCTAAGCGACACACTACTATGCAGGAGGAGTATAGTTCCTTGATTATGAACAACACTTGGGATTTAATACTCCTTCATAGGAGAATGAAGATGTTTCGATGCAAGTGGATATATTAGACCAAGTATGCATAAATTGGGTTTTTGATAAGTTCAAGGCACGATTGGTAGCAAAAGGATTTTCAAAAGTGCTTGGAAAGCGACTACACTTTGGGACCTTTGCACTAGATGCCAAAATGAATTATATCCGAATCAATCCTACCATTATTGCAACTTATCATTCGGATGTTCATCAGATAGATGTGAAGAGTGTCTTTCTTCATGGTGACCTAGAGGAGGAGATCTACATGGAGCAGCCACAAGGTTTTGTTCAGGATTCTTCCTTAGTATGCAAACTTAGAAAATCTATCTATGGCCTCAAACAAGCCCCTCAAGCTTGGTATGCCAAGATGGATTCCTTTCTTCTCACCACAGGGTTCACTAAATGCCACTCTAATCCAAATGTCTACATTTTATGGCAGGATGATTCACTTTTGATTCTAGTTCTTTATGTTGATGAAATTTTGATCATAGGTAACTCTTCATTGTACATTGCAATGGTGAAAGAAGCTCTACACACTACTACATATAGTGCAAATAACATCATGAATTGTGTCGAATTCACTTTTTTTTTGTGTTTGATAATCGATTTTCGATCCAAAAATGACGCCAATATGTGGCACAATTTTTGCACCAAATGTGCAATAAAAAGGTGCTTCACATTTCCTATTTCCATTTACTACTAAATTAAGTCACATATTTTTTTTGTTATTGTAAAATTCTTGCTATACAAAATTTAAACATCTTTGGGTTTGTGGCAATCCATTTTTCTCTTGAATCACACTTTATATTTTTATGGAGGAAATATATTGTTGAAATTTAGATTGGAAAGTGGAGGGCTATTTTTTTATAAGAAGGTGAGGAATTTATTGTTTTAACATGATTTCTTAAAGAAAATATTCTTCCAAAGATTACAAATTTGTTCTTCCAAGTTTTTTTTCTAGATTGTGCATAAAATTTTAAGGTTATTAGATTCTTTGTATACAAAATGAGTTCCTTAGGTTCATGATGTATGAAATTGGCATTTTTTGGAAAAAGATGCAAACAATAGAAAATGTTAGGCACTTAGACTTGCATGCATATCCCATTGTAACCAAACAATACTTGCAAATCATGCATATCTCGGTGCTCGATACAACCGTGGCACTTAAGGGTGGACCTTCCGTCCACCGGAGGACCGCTCGAGTCGGGGTAGCGTGACCAAGGGAATTACGGGGCACATCTCCCTACCTTGCGCTAGGATAGTGGATGGCCATGTGACATCACAAAGATCTACTTCCCAAAACATAGTTCTTCATTAACAAGTATAAATGCTATGTATGAGTTGGTAAGTAATTGTAATTTTGCATAGAAATTTTTATTTTTGTTGATATAAGTTATTTTCATTTCTTTTTATTTTAATTTTATGTTAATATAAGTTATTTTATTTTAATTTTATGTATAGGGAGAGTCATCACAATCTCGTGGTTGAGGTAGGGGTCAAAATAGAAGAAGTAGAAGAGAAGGGGCGTATTGGCCGAGTGAATACTTGAGCCACACGCTTTTTATTTGAAGTAAATTTAGTTTTTGATATGTTGAATTCAAATGAAATCATCATAATATTGATGCATTCTATATGGATATTGCACTAATATTAAGTTAATATGTAGACATCTAAGACTAAAAATTCAATTAGTGACTTTGATGTTGAATGAGTTCGACTAAAGAAAGGCAAAGTACATCTTCCCATTGTATCATCCTAATGATGAAATGCATCCTAACAACATCACAAGGGCTCATAAATCTCATCTGAAAAGACTTTACTCAAAGGAAATGATGGTGTGTTGGGAAAAATAAACACCTTTTCTTGGGACTTCTGATGAAGATGTTGATCCAATGAAAGAGGGTATTGGGATTCAAAACATGTTCACCATTTATTTGATCATGATCATGAGGATGATGAAAAACAACATGATAATGATGATGAAGAGAAGGATCAGGAACAAGAGAGGATGATTTTGAAATTTTCTCAAACTCCTCTATTTGAGAAAGGAAAGTCCGAACATTAGTCTTGAGTGCTATCTTGGTGTTGATGGACTTGAAAACAAGGTTTGGTTATTCAAACATCAATGTGAATGATTTATTGAGGTTAGATAACAGTTTCATAACTATATTTTACATTTAATATATGTTTTATATTATTTTTTTATTTTCCTTTTCTTTGTTTTTATTGCAACTTGTTGAAAAGTAGTTTGTTGCCTCAAAAGAACACACTTCCCTCATCATATAGAGAGCACAAAAAATATCATCAAATTTAGGGGTTTTCTATGTCAACTATGATGCATGCAAAAATGATTGCATTCTATTTAGGAAGGAATATGAGAATGAGGTCAATTGTCCCAATCGGGGCACCACAATTTCAACAAGGAGTGAGAGGGCTCTAAGGTATTGATACATTTTCCAATAATTTCTAGGCTTAAGCGTCTTTTTCATTGCAAGTCACTTGTAGAGTTAATGTCATGACATCATAAGAATAGAAGAAATGATGGAGTTTGGCGTGTTCCTTCAAATACAATGAAGCGCATTGAGCAATTGTTTCTTGAAAAATTCAAAGGAAGGTCGCGTAATATACGATTTCGTTTGGCAATGGATGGTGTTTACCCATTTTCTAATATGTCAACCAACTACTTTGTGTACTAGTGATAAACCCTAACATTCCTCAATGCTTTATGATTTATAAAGAGCATTTAATGTTGTCATTATTGGCACCTAGTAAGCACCAAGTTAAAAATATGGTCGTGCACCTAAAACCCTTAATTGTTGAGTTATAAGCATTATGGGATGACATTCTAATGTATGACCTTTCAAAACCCATTTGTCGAGATGAAGTTCACTTGTTACGGTATCTTATGTTGGACTATCCATGATTTTCTGGGATGGTTGTTTGTTCAAGTATTTCTCATATGTTAAAATTTAAAAATAAATGATCATTTGTATATTCGTGTGTGTGTGTGTGTGTTTTTCATTATACACCTTTGAGTTTGTTGATCACTTTTATATGTAGGTCTCTTAACAAAAGGAAAATATGTTTGTCCAAGGTGTGATGATCAACTATGTGGAAGGTTGTCCAAATATCTCAAAAAATTGTATATGAAGGCCATCGAAGGTTCTTGCCGATGGAGCATGAGTACCATGTTAAAAAGAAAAATAAGTTTGATGGAAATGTTTCACCAGATTCTTAGTAGATTAATGAAACAGATAAGGGTAGAAGGCCAAGGAGGAATACTTGTTGTAATGTTGGTTGAAAGTTGTGCTCGTGTTCTGATTTCTGATCCAAACTGATTGTGTGAGATTCTTTTTGGCTAGGAGGAACTACCTGAAATACAAAGCAAGACCACAAAACATAGTTAATAGAAAAAGGTTAGTGGATTGCCTAGCGTGAGCTAGATCCAGGAAGTGTGATACTTTCTCGATGGTTGTCAATCCACTGATATATAATTCAATATAAAATAAGCTGAACATGCAAATAAACGAATCTAATGCTAGTGTTCTGATTTAGGTATCTCATATTACTATCAATGTCAATCCAATTAAATGCTTTGATAATTAAACTAGTGAAGGTCTCGGAGTCAGCTTGCATCTTTGAAAGCAAGTGGTCCGAGGGTCACAGGCAGGGTCTAGGTAAGGTTTGGAAAATTTTGATTGGTTTTGGGGTGAGTGGGGATCTTGTTGGTCTGAGGTAGTTTACCAGACACAGAGACTGATGCCAATCAGTGTATGACCCAACAACAAGCTTAAGGTACGGCCAGATGACGGTTATTATGGGTAATGGCAGAATGTCAAAGCAGGTGTCCAGGCTCTCTCTGTCTTTCCCAAAGAGATGGGAAGGTCTGATGAGGTTGCAGGTAGGGTATCAGGCTTGGGTGAGGTTTTTGTGAGGCTTTTGGGGTGTTAAGGTCAATTTAGTGAAAGTTTGACAGGAGACACAAAGAATCGGCGTCGGTCCAGTGATCGATACCGGTGAAGGGGAAACCAACGACGGTTAAGATAACCAACGTCGGTAGGGGAAATTTGGTGAAAGTTGATAAAAGGTGATTTTGGGCTTCTCTGTGATTGCACAGAGAGTGAAGGGGGACTAGTTGGGTTCATAATAAGGTGAGGAAAACTCAGGAAAGTATAAAGGTTAGGTATGGAGAGCCAGAAGGTTGTGGGTGGCTAGATAGGTAGATAGGCAGGAAGGTGGGGATGGAGAAATGCAAGGAAGAACAAGATCTAATAACAAAAGGTAAAGAACTTATTAAGTAAGTACGGAAATGATGCAAAATCGAATGCACTTACTTGTATTTTGTAAGCGTGGTTGGTGAAGGAAGGTGATGGTCGATCCGTGATGAAATTGGGGGTCAATGCCATGGAAGTACTTCCCGGAGTACTACTCCGTGATGCCAATGCCTTTGGATCAGTCTCAGGTACTTGCTTGGGCCTCTGGCTGAATGTATTCTATCGTCTTGATGTTGAGAACACTCCGGTTCATGCTTGAATGTAGATAGTTCTCTCAAAACTTGAAGTGGCCAACCTGGGAAAAAGGTTACAAAATCAGTATAAATTGTAGACCGATGACGGTTAGGGTGACTAGTGTCGGTTAATGCGGGAAAGCCTAGGTTTGCCAAAAATAGGAATATCTTTGCTATTTTTGCGTGCTCGATTTTTAGTTCGGGTATCAAGTGAGAGTTAGCACTTAGATAAGAGGGAGTGTTGTTGGAGAAGGAATGGGACTTTAATTTTAGGGTTTGAAAGAGTCCCAGTTGGTTAAGATAAGTGGAGACTCAATCTTAGTTAATTAATAGACTAAGAATAAGTCCATGGTGAGGTGTCTAGGTGAGGTGTAAATTAACTTAATTAAAGTAATTAAATTAATTAATAGTGTGAGGATGAACATTAATTCAATTGTAAGTAATTAAATTAATATGAATGCGGGGTAAGGGGTCATGGTTAGGTGAATACATTACGTTAATTAATTAAAGAGGACCAAGGGGAGTGTGACCCAAATTTGGTGTCTACAGAAAACTTTGATATTAGATAACCTTTTAAAACTTATGTCACCCGGAGATTGGTATAAATCCTTCACACAAGCATGCATAATATCAAATGTGAATATTCCTCCATAGTGGTGGAGAGATGAGGTATGGTTGTCTAAAATTAGCTACAAAGTGGAAATGCTTGCTAGAA
Organism: Taxus wallichiana var. yunnanensis; assembly: GCA_018340775.1. Taxonomy (NCBI): domain Eukaryota; kingdom Viridiplantae; phylum Streptophyta; class Pinopsida; order Cupressales; family Taxaceae; genus Taxus; species Taxus wallichiana. The sequence goes on along the minus strand of CM031234.1, from coordinate 576,407,463 downwards.
TGAAGAAACTATCTATATTCTACAATATTCCGTATTGGTAAAATTTGTTATTTGGGCATCTTTTGGATCTAAGGTATATATTTAAAAATGTAGCAATTTCTATATGGACTCACCTCTCTAGCAAAGATAAAGACACTCCAAGTTCTAGAGTTGATCGAAGGTCGGTGAGACAAAAAATGTCTAAAAAGGGAAGAACAGGTTCCATGGATACTATGTAAAGAGCAAGTCAATTTGGTGAATCAAATAATGTGAGATATTTGCACACTTTGAATGGCTATGGGTCCTCCAAAAAACATGCATCTACCATTTATGGGTGCATCATAGGCCTCAAAACACACGATTGGCATAACATTTTGAAGGTAATTCATGCATTTTTGTAATAAATTGTGTAATATATTCTTCTCTTCGTATTTAACCTTTATAACTTATTTTTGTAGCATATATTTCCCTTGGCTTTAAGGGGGTCATTTTGTAATCTTCCACCTGACCTACTAAATGCAATATATCAACTTTCAAAAAAATGAGGTAATATGATTTTTGTTTTCAACTACAACTCATCCATTTGTATGAAAAATATTATTATATTGAAAAACATGACTACAATTGTTTATGAAATAGGTGGTTTTCTTCTAAAGAGATATCGAAGCAATAATTTAGTTGAAGAAAGAATATATTACAAATTGGAAAAGGAATTTCCTACCTCTTTCATGGATTCTCAAACTCATCTATTAGTGCATTTGGTCGATGATCTTCAAATGGTAGGTGTAGTTAACACACGATGGATGTTTTGGCCAGAGGTATATGAAGACCCTAAAGGGATTTGTAGAACAATTAACACGTCCAAAGGGCTCTATGGTTGAAGGATATATTATTTAGGAAACATTTTTATACATGTCAGAATATCTTGGGGAGGAATTTCCACAAATACCACACATTTGGGATGTTGAACATGGAAATGAAAAATTGGAGGAGAACCTTCTTGGAGCAAGAAAATTTGTGAAACTTGGTATGTATTGAAATTCATATCAAACATATATGATGTATTTTGTGTGTGTGTGTGTGTAGCCATTAATTATTTATTTACATGTTTGATTTTTAGGGCCTATTGAAAAATATGCCATTGAGAATTTCATGTTATTAAATACTTCAGAGATGGTTGTGTTGCTTCAAAACATAAAGAAGAAAATACTATCCATGAGAGCCGAAGGATTGATTGAGATAAAAATATACACGAACCACTCCCAACCAATCTACATATATAATTGCTAGACAAACCTAATCTTGAATGAATGAGTTCATATTTATAAATTCTCAGTGTCATCAATCGAATGTCGGTGACATAATAAGCATTGGACATAGTGTGAGGATGTGAAGAATTGGTTAGTTGTTGCAACATTTTTTTCGTACATACATGTTTTATATTTTTTAGAAATCTATTAATACTATCTTAAATGATTTGACATAATGAAGGTGAGTAAACATTCAAAAATGTGGTTCGAAGGAAAATATTTTCATGTGGAAAATATTGACAAGAGAAGGGTCACTTGTTGTTACTTAAGTACTTATATGTAATAGTGTGTAATGATGTTCCTTTTGAGAAGGCTAGTCGAGTTAGTGCTAATGACATGAATTTAGTACAATGGCAATTGGATTATGTTAGAAATATAGAAGAAATAATAAAACTTGATTATATAAGTTTTGAAGTTATCATATTTAGGTGTACTTGGTACCTTCTATTGATAACATAATTTTTAGAGTGGACAATGAAAGTAGCCTCTACTTAGTTGAATTTTCTATAGCATTACCTAAGGGGAAAGAGCCATATGTGTTACCTCAACATTGTGATCAAGTATTAATTTGTATAATTTTTCTTATGTACGTCTTCTTCTTTTTCATGCACACAATTTCTATATGTAGGTCTCCTTTTTAACTATGTTTATATAGGTCTTATTCTATCTTGATATATATAGAGAAGGTAATTGGTAGTTTGTATTACATTGTGAGCCAAGGATGAGACATGTTGTTGATGACAATAGTGTTGTAACATGAGCATCATGGAGAATAACTGATGTTGTTGATAGAGATGATGAACATGACTCTAGTGATGATGATGACCCTGCTAATAATGAAGAAGATCATCATATTGATCAAAGGTGATGTTGATTTTGAAGAAGATGATGATGATGAAAGTGATGGTGATGAACTTCATGAAACTACAAATAATGAAGATGATGATGAAATGAATATCCCAATAGGTAGATATTTGGACAATGAATGGAATATTTCCATAGCTACATATATAGAGAGGAAGAAGAAGGAAACATTAAACTGACTACAAATCCAAGTCATGTAACCAACGAGGAGTTGGCAAAAATACAAGAAGATGAAAATGAATAGTTGAAATATTCATAAGCCTATTTCTTGTGTTATTTCATTAATTCTAAATTTTGTCTTGTGTTATCAACATCTCATTACATATTTTGTCTTTTTCTTTGTTGAGATAGAATATATCTATATTCGACTTAGTCCATTTATGGAATTTGAATTCAACTCAATTAATTTGTAAATGTAATTGATTTTTAATCTACCCCAATTTGACATATCACTAATTTGGTATATATGAAGTGAGATGTGGATGATTTCTTATTTTGATCAATGTCAAATAGGCAATAATTTGGTGTATGAAACTTACCCTATTAACATATTTAATCGGCGTCGAGCTTGGTCTCATCTTGAATACAAGCATGCTTTGGAATAGTATACAAAATATTGGTTTCAAGAGTTAATTTTTAGGCTTGACCTTGCCATAATGAATTTTTGTATAATTATCATCATATTAACATTTTTATTCAAAACCATTTTAATGTTCTTGGTAAAAATAATAACATTTATATATATATATATATGAATATATATAGTTATGTATATATGATAACTATATATACTTATAAATAATATTTATATATGTATATATAAACATAAAAATACATATATAATAAGTATTATATATTTAATATACCATATACATAGTTATATACTTATATATAATATTAAAAAAACACGAGTGTGATGCAAATGTGACATGATTTTCCGTCACGTTTGTGCCATATACAACTAGAAATGTAAAAATAAAAACCCGACCGCTAAACCCCAAACATATTTAATTTATTTTTCCCTTGGAGAGCAACAAGAGAGAACCCAACGGGAAAAAGAGGTAAAATAACACTAAGAGTACTCATTGACAATATTTGCTTAAAACTTGTGAGTAAACGAAAAGTATGAAAGAGTCGAGTAGAAGAGGAGGGAAAGAAAAACCCCTATTTACTCTATGGACCCAACAACAATGGAAGAGGGGAAGAAGGAGAAGAAGAATACGTGGCACCTCTTTAAAAGCGATCGAGGACAAGAGGTAAGTTCTTTTTCTATTTCAATCATACATTTTTTTTATAATTGTAAAAATGCATTATAAATTAAAAAACCCTATAATTGTAAAAAATGAATTACAAATTCAAAAAAACCCTAGGGTTTTTCTAAAACCCTAGTCAAAACTACTTAGTACAAGCCTATCAATATCCCGAAATTCACGTAAATCAAGTATTTCCACCCAAAACCAATCTCAATATCCTCATGAATGAGTTACTGATAATTCGATATTCCAAAAATGACGGGTCTCTATAGAAACTTGGCCATTCACTATAGTGACACGATCATTCGTTATTACAACCTGACCTACATGCTCTCCTTTAACACACACACCATTAGACCAATTCGCTATCCAAATTTACCATGCCCACATCATTATTCAAATCACATGAATCGTCCACCAATTCGATTCTACAAAATTTTTATTTCAAATCACATTACATTTTTAACCATTCGTTATAAACACGATTACAAATTTATAAAACACAAAAAATAAAACAAAACATGGTCATTGTTATAGTGACCCAATTCAATTCTACAACAACCCAATCAACCATACAATACTCACACTCGACACAACATTATGTCGCTACCACTATACTTATTTTACAAACTAACCATTCGCATCCCCCATATAGCGAGCTTGATTCCACAAATATAAGATTATTTGATGATGACTTCACCAACATAGCACTTCACACAACTCTGAAACAAACACCTAAATCACCATAACAACCTATATAAAATAGGGCGATTTCACATGTTTTCAACTCCCACTCAATGACATCCAATGTACCCATTCACTATGCACAATAAAGGGTGGTGATCGGGACTTGTTTCTAGTGGGAAGGAGAGTGAGGAGGTTTGATTTAGTTTAACCCATTGACCTAGGTTTCCCTATTTTGATAGAATTCAAACAAATTCACCTTAATTTCCTAATTTCATGAAATTGACATAATTGTCATAAACAGACTAAATTGGGAGTAATTAACTTAATTTGATGCAATTGAATAAATTGAACCTGAAGTCCCCTAATTGTTTTGTAATTCACAAACATTTCCATAATTTGACTTAAATTAATGTTTCAAAAGTGGCCCGAGGTGAAAGCGAAAATTGAAATTGAAGACCCCACCATTTCAACCCACGTCACTCTTGGTAGACAATAAACATAAACAAATGAACCTCCTATCATCAACAAGAACAAATTAATTGATAAAAATCATTCAAGTCATTGTAATAAAAATCATTCAAGTCATTGTAAGAAAAATGATGTAATAAATTAATTCACTTTTTGAATTAATTAAATATTGTAATTGTGCAAATGTATAATTTTAAATGTTTTGAAACCTTATAATCGTATTAGAAGTGTTGTATATTTCCAATCTCATTGTTCTTATTTTGATTTTTTTGCATGTTTTATTGATATTAGAGATTATGTAGAGTTATGGGTCGTTTGATTGACACATTTATGTGTGGAGGCTCCAGTTTTGTGCTTCACCGACGACATGACATGGAGCGAGGAGTTTGACGAGCCAACACGACGACCTTCTATGTATGCACGTCCATCGACCTCCACACACCCACCATGAGGTATCAATTTTTATTTTATTTTTAATTAAAGAGTATTTTTTCATATTTACACATGTTAATCACACAACTTTATAATGACATGTCTACTAGTATTCGAGAATGTCTTCATGTAGAATGGTTTCTTTTTTGACATCCAGGGACCAACCACGGAGGTATGATTTTATAGTTTTTAAATACAATTTTATTTTATTTGATTGATTAAATTTACTGTATTTTAACTATTTATTGTCATTAAAAATAATAACACTTCATTCGACAGGTCTACTTCTCTTATAGACTTGGAGGAGGATGAGGGTGATAGGAGTATATGCCCTTCTACTGTAGAGAGGAGTCACCACCTCGGAGGTATAATTATTTTATTTTTTTATCAAATTGATTTTATTTAATTCAATGACAACTTATAATTTAATTGGAGATCCACTTGGGTGCGGGACCCTCTCGGCTTGCTCTCAAGCTAATACAAGAAAATGAAGATGAAAAAATGTTACTCCATTTATCCTCAACGACATACTCCCCAATACACCGAGGGGGTATAATGACCCCACCTACTCCAAACAATGGCAAACCCTCCTGCCTTATCCGCTATAGGTATCACACAAAGTGAGAGGAGCCTTAGAAATGAGTTTGTATGTAAATAACGTTGGTGAAATACTACATGATGTTCAAGGAAAGTATATTTTTTTAACTTAAGTGTCTTAAGTAATTTTTGTCAACATATATTTTTACAAGTTTTTGTTAATGTCAATTTATTCATTTTTTATTTTATTAATATTGAAAAAATATGATATTTTAAACCTTTTTAATTTTTGGGTTTCAGGATTCTTAAAAAGAATTGTTGATCGAGTGTACAATATATTCAAAACATATTGTCACAGAGAGTGAAATGAAATCTCATAATAAAATCGCAAGAGACAAATTGAGTTAACTCAATGTGATTTTAGAACTTCGCAATATAAAACATGGTTAATAAAAAAATTGCAACATATGGGTTTAGGAGAATTAAGAGGCATATCGGGTAATTTTATTATGTAAATAACACATTTTTAAAAATATACTCTTTTACTAATTATTTTATATTTATACTATGTAGCTAAAATATGAAAGAAAACGTTGATAAGGAGAGGAGACTTCTTCGATGGTTGATGTAGACCTAGAAACTTGGAATGGCCTTTGCGACAAATGGCTCTCGAGATGAGAATAATAAGGTTGCAGGTTAGTTAACTCAATTTATTATATCTGAAATTTTAATTTTTATATTAATAAAATATTTAACAAATATTATAAATAACGCAGCAAGAAAATTCACCGGCCATTAGGTTACGAAGCACAAGTCGAAAAAGGACAAGTGACCCATCGAATGGGACAACATAATCTAACGAGTTAGTAAACAAATTTGTAAGTTCAATACAAATTATTCTACAATTTTATTTCATTATAAGCATTCTTTTACATAAAATATTAATACTCATATTTTTTCCATTTTAATATTTTTGCAGAAACCCATATAACCGACTTACAACAAAAAAAATGTGCAAGTAACATTAAAATCAATGGGTTGGGAGTCAATTGAATTCATCAATTAGGTCAATGAGAATGACTATGTGTTGGTAAGACGTGTTTAATTAGTTGTGAGTTACATAAATTTTAAATTCAAACAATTGTAATTTTTTATCATTATGTATTTGCATGTTGATAGACAAACGAAGTTAGAAGAGGAAGAAGGGGCACAAATTGAGTCGGTAGAGGATCGATGAGGAGGAGGAGGACGAAGATGAATACGAGGAAAAAGATGAGGACTAATGCCTAAGCACATATTCATTTATTTTGTAATTAGAAAGGGAATTGGTCTCTTTTTGTAATTTTCAAATGTAATATACTAGACATTATTGTATAAACAAAATTGCAATATAAATATTGTGTTTTTTTATTATGTGTAATATGTGTTTATTGTACTTTTTATATGCAAACCATATTATGATATTTTGCTAAGTTTTTAATAAGCCCATTTTGTTTGATACTAAGATTTTTGATACTGATAAATAGTATTAAGAATCTTCACTACAATAGATAACATTAAGGATCTTCAATAAAATATACAATATTAGGAATCTTCAATTCAATTTCAAATAATAAATTCACATCAAAACACATAAAAATCTATAAAATACAATACTAATTGTAAAATAATTATTTAAAAAAATGTCAATTGATGTGTGTCACATTTGCGCCACATAACCGATGGCGCACATGTAATTCAAACTAGACACTTAAACCTAACACATTAAAAATGTCTAGTCGCATTTTCACCACAATCTTCAACAAAAATTCTTAGTGGAAACATATCCAAAAAGCCCTTAAAATGTTAATTTTTGACACAAATGGAAAAACTATGTGTACATTATGTAGTAGTGACATGATAGATTTTTCATGGTGACCGACTTAGGTTCATTACATAACTTCCTTGGGATTCAAATTTCACAATCTGACTTCAAGGATAACCATTGCACAACCTAAGTATGCTCTCGATTACTTGCTTGGTTTCACATGGTTGTTTATAAGCTAACTCGACTCCCTTTACTGGGAGTACATTAGTTGATCTTTACCTTATATTGGTAACTTGTAAGTAGCATTATATAGTTGACTCACACTAGACCCAACATTTCATATGTAGTAGGCATAGTCTCTAGGTTCATGTAGGAGCCTCATGAGTTGCACTAGAAAGTAGCTAAGAGAATTCTTCACTACATTCAGGGTACACACAAATTTGGGATTCACTATGGAGTTGGTATTGATGTTGACTTGGTTGGATACACAAGTTCATAACGGGCTAGCGACATTTAGAATCGCATGTCTACTTGAGTTACGACTTTTCACTAGGTTTTGGCCCAATCTGGTCAAATAAGAAGCATAATGTTAGTGTTGAATACATAGGACTTGTTAATGTTGCCACTAAGGTCCTCTCGGCTTTAGGGATTCTAAGAGAGTTTAGTATTCAATATAAGAGACCCACAATCATTTTCTGTGACAACCAAAACACCATTTAGATTTACAGAATCGGTCCAAAGATCAACAGATCCAACACATCGAGATTCATATGTATTTCATCATGGAGTTAATTCATGGACATGTCATTGATCTCATATATTGGTAGACATCGGAGCAAATTGCTAACATCTTCACCAAACCCTTCACTAAGAGAAAATATTCTTCACTTGCAAGCTCTTCTTAGGGTACATGCTACATTAGCATCATCTTCGATGAGGATTTTAGTCCTCCTTTCTTCCTTCTCTCTTTTGAGGGGAGTTTTCCCACTAGGTTTTCTCCTTTTCTCCACTTTTTAAGAGTTGCATTGTACTTGGGTACCTCATCAAGCCTTGTTGCCGGGACCCACTTTTTCTACCCACCTAAGCTATGCTTAAGGGGGTGTTAGTGTAGGATATTATTTTCCTTGTATTTGTTTATTTACTTGGTTATTCCTACACATATGGGTTTTTCTACACTCATGGATTAGCTTGCTTAGGTGTCATTTGATTGTCATAGGTGTCATATGAGTTACATTTGATTGTCATAGATGTCATATGTCATAGGAGTTACTCTTATGGATATTTCGGGTATGGGAGTTACACTCCTATTATTGGTCTTTGACCACTATTCTAGGGGCAGTTACACATTACTCTCCTATTTGTACACCTCCTTTGAGATTTAATTAAGTTATTGATTCATTTCATGTGTTGATTATTGGAATTCATTCATCTACATCTTCCTCTTTGTGATTTCTCGATTCTTGCTACTAAATAGTGCATTCGTTGAGCTAGAATCCTCACACACTTTGATACTATTATCCCTTATAAATTTGGATGATAATTTTTTTCTATAGATTATTGATATAAGTTAACGGTGAACAAAATTACATATTTTTTAAAATGAGGTTATAATAAGAGCCCCTCCTTGAAAAGGAAAAAACATCCATTGGCCATACCATACCTAAAACTAAACCAAAAAGCCACTTTTAGGGCATAACAAAGCCCACACAACAAAATGAAAACCAAGAGTGCATGAGGACAAAACAAAAGGTGGCCTTGTACATTTGACAATCCAAGAATTTAGAGATGAGAAGTAGAAGTCCCAACATCCGATAAAATTAAACCTTTCATAGGGCCTTTGGGGTTGGTAGCTTGAACCTCCCAAATGTTGACCTTTTCAATGGTCAATGATCTAGGTAGAAGGCCAACTTCCTCTTAACAAACCCATATATAATGTTTTCCATCTTTTATTCTTGTTTTTCCCGCTTGATTTCATTATGCACCGAGTCATCATGAAGTTTGGAGGCATGCCTAAAGGAAGAGCTTCTAGATTTATTGCCTAAATATTTTATTATAGAACCAAGTCGACCACTCCACATGATAGCAACATGCGTTTTCTTACTATAAGGCTCTACAATTTCCACATCGTAGAAATTCAAGGCCTCTATCTTAAATTAAGATTTTAAGAGGTCGTCCCGATCAATAGCTCTATTGTTTGTCATATGACTAATTGTCTCTTATTCAACCCCAATAATTTTAATTTTACCAATACTATTCAAGAAATACCTCTCGTGCAAGAAGGCTTGAGTTGGTTTCCATCTTGACCCTAAAAGCAAGTTATTTAATTATTAGTTTAAATTAACATTTTTTTATAAAAAAATAACACAATACATATCGTGCTTGGATGGTTTCAACCTATAACTTACAACATTTCTTTATCATTGTTGGTGGATATTTTCCCAATACATTGATTCTCCCTATCAATAGGTAACTTTAACAATGTTATCATAGTCTTAACAACTAAAGTGTATTAATGTAATATCATATTGTTCACTCTCGGGAGTTTACTTGAGACAAATTGAAGTACTTCGAAAGAATCCTGCAATACATATACATCGGCTATTTACAAATAGTTTTTTTAATTGTGTAGTTCAACATTAGCACACAATAATAATTTGTAAACTAGGATATTGAGAAAACTATATTTAAATATTAACCATGTTGGTAGTCACCTACTCATGCAACACCCATGCAAGGGTGTTGGGCTATTTTAGGCACTTTACTTTAAAGAAATGGTTGTGCCTAATAATAGTAAAGCTAACTTAGCTTTGTAACTTGAGTTCATTGTAAAAGCAGTGGCTCTACTTTAAAGTATTATTTTAATATTTTAGCTTATTTTCCAAGCAAGGTTAATTATAGGATGTGCTTTGGTTATAAAAGTACATGCTCTCATTGTGAGAGGTATGCTGAAAAGACTTAATTGTCAGAGGCCGAACCGTAGATGTTGGTTATTGTATTTGCAAGCTTTTTCAAGTTAATACAAGGATGAAGTTTCTTTGGGTTTTTCTCACCGAAAGGATTTTCCTTGCATAAACTTTGTGTCAATATTCTTGGTATATTCTAGTTTATTTTAGATGTACTTATTTTTTTATACTCTGGTTTAGTTTATTGCTTGCATGTTTTGCACAATATCCCAATATCTAGTATTAGGGTGAGGTTGAAAACTTGGTGGGGATTTATTTGCTTTGTTTGAAATGATTTTTAAGTTGTGGATCTAGTTTTATTAGAATCTTTAATATGGAGACTAGTAGCACAAGAGTTGAAATTGACAAGTTTGATGAAAAAATATTTGAGTTATGGAAACTCAAGATGGAGGATATTCTAACGAGAGAGGGATAAGTGAATAACGGTTACACAAACAACTCCTAGACACAAGATGTGTGGGACAAGATTGATAGGAAACCAAAAATTATTATCGGGTAATATGTTTTTGATTGTGTTATTGAATGTTTCTACTGAGAAAACAACAAAGGAGTTTGGGGAAAAACTAGGGACAATGTATCAAGACAAATCTTTAGTGAACAAGTTTTTTCTAAGGAAGAAGTTGTATTCTTTGAGGATGAATGATGTTGACTTAATTGCAAAGCACGTGGATATTTTTAAATCTGTCATAAGTTAGTTAATGTCCATTGATGTGAAGATGGATGAGAAGGAGAGGTGTATTACTCTTCTTTGTTCTTTTCCAAACTCTTGGGAAATTTTGGTGATGGTTATTACTAGTAACTATACAAAATGAAGCTTGACAAAATATTTACAATTTTACTATTTGAAGAAATGAGAAGAAAGTCTTCTTATGACTATCACTTAAATGAAACTTTGTTAGTTCGTGAGAGAGAAAGAGAGAGGCAAGAAGAAAAAGGGTGGAGATAAAAGGTCCAAGTCTAAAAATAGATCCAAGACTCCAAATCAAAGTCAAAAAAAGTGTTGGACTGTGGTAAAACATGGCACTTTAAGAAGGATTGTAGGCGGAAGAAAAAAAAATACCCTAAACAAATTTGTGTTTTGAAGAAAGAGGAGGAAGCATGGATGATGGTGATGCTTACATTGTAGCACTAAGCGCGCGCTGCATGCAATAATGCATTGATTATTGATTCAGGGTCGTCGATCCATATGACCCCTCACAAGGAATGGTTTTACGAATATGAAGTGTATGATGGTGGCCAAGTATTTCTAGGAGATAATTTAACCTACATAAATGTAGGGAGAGGAAGAGAAAATTTGAAGTTTAGAGATGGAAGGAACAAGAATCTCACTCATGTTTTGCACATGTCTGCCCTTCTTTAGAAATTTGGTTTCATGAGTAAGGTGAATGATGTTAGAACACAAGTCTCATTCAATAAAGAAGGGTGTAAAATGGTGCATGGAGCTCTAGTTCAGGCAAGAGGAGTGTGCACATGAACTTTGTTTAGACTTAATGCAAACATGAGAGATGGTGCAAACAAATTTGTTGTATGAGAGGGGAAAAAATCTAAAGTGGATTCTAGTATTGGACCAACGAAAAAATTGGAGGAAAAATTTTGCCACAACGAGAATTGTGGAAGAAAAAATATGTGAAAAGGGATGAGATGTCTCCTCAGAGACATCTTGTTGGGACCTCAAAGGTGGGTACATAAGAGTACTCGCCTAAGTGATATCTCAAGGCAGGCATAAAGAGCAAGGGAGAGTTCTCACCCCTATGCAGAACTGGTGAAAAATTTGTCAAAGGAAAAGTTCAATGAAATATTGCCCCAACAAGTTACGGTGGGTGATATAAAGACAATCAAGGAAACATCACAACAACGAGATTTGGAAAAAAATTGCTTCCGAGGAGAAAACAATGGTTTAACACGAAAGGTTGGGCCATATTGGTGAAAAATCCATGCATGTCTTGTGATCAAAAGGCATGGTTAAAGGAATTTTGAATTGTCCCTCAGAATTTTAATTTTGTGAACATTGTGTGTATGGAAATGTTGTCATGCAAATGTGCAACAAAAAAAAATTCTCAATTTTCGAGCATGATAACCATACCCTACTCGAAAATTTTATCCAAAGGTCATTATGAGCCATCCTTCCTATCACCCTAATCCCTCGAGTCGATTCTATCCCTCCTCTTTGAAGTAGTCTGAAGTGTCATGTCATTATGTCCATAGGTGATTTAGGGTTACCCAGTCTTTCCAAGTTCTTCTAAGGAAAGATCCATCAAGACAAGCCTTTTAGCCAGCTTAGGAAAGGTCATTTTATGATCTTCTCGAAGCCGGTGAGCACCCTCTCGAAGAAAAAAGGAAGGAAAAAATCCTTCATGGATGCATATCGAGAGACATAGGAACATTGTGCAATCGGTTTTGGAACGTTGCACAAGTTTTGAAAGCAAGTTCAAAGAACAAAGTGAGTCTCGAGGGCTTAGGCGGTGCAGTCAAAAAACAACCCCGATCTTCATGAAGTGATTTTAGGAGCTCTAGAAGGAGTTAGGAGTCAAAAAAATATCGTCAAAAATTTATTTCAGATTCCTAGAGGATGGAAAAATCATATTCTTCACAACACCTAGGCGCAATATGTCCACAACCAGGTTTTACATGCATAACCTTGGAGCCCGAGTAAAGTCCTAAATTTCAAGGGTTAAATGGTGGAATAAAGCTCTGATAACTCCACCATTTGATTCAAGAAGACCATTTTCAGCCAGGATCATATAAAATTTCATCAAAAACTCCTCCAAAAACTCAAGTTATGGTCCCAAGTCGCTCTCCAAGCCTGAAGCTTCAATAGTTAGTCATTTTTGGGTTGGAAATCCAACCAATGGGAGAGTGGCGCAATTTTTTGCACCAAGTGCACAAAATATTTTGTGCATCAGTGCGAAAATTCACCCCTACCCCATTTGGGCCCCTGGACTCTCCACATGACCACAGTTCAAGACTTTCTCGCAAGTTAAGCCCCCAAGCTTCATTTCCCAGCCCCCGCTCCGACCAACTAGGCTCCACCATGTGGCCCAATCAGCATAGGGCGCAATTTTTGCATGAAGTGCACAAAACCTTGTACAAGAGTTGCATAAAATTCTCCCCCATTCTCTTAAGCCCCTAGTTCAACATGTGACCCCGATAGACCAAAAAAGTGTTATTTTTAAGCCCTCTGCTCAAGCTCAACTGCCAATCACGCAACGACACTTGGCCCAATAGGGATGGGGCACACTTTTTTTTTGCACCAAGTGCACCAAGAATTTGGTGCAAGTGGTGCACAAAAGTGTGACTCATTCTAAAACAAAAATTATGCAAGTTTTTGTGTTGCGGTGTGTTGGTTCGAAAATCATCGGGTGGACAGATCTATGGACAGATGAGCCAACAGTGTGCAGGGCATAGCCCCTCTTTGAGTCAGCAAAGTGAAACTGGTTTATTGCTATTCTACCAGCAGGAATCTTGTGCAAGTCTCACAATATTCTGCCTTCAGGGGTTGGGATCTCATCCCAGTAGAGGTATTTCCAACTGTAAAAGAAGGGAAAGAAACGAGGTGGGGAGATAGGAAAGATCTGAAGGGAGAAAAGAAATGAATTCCAAAGCAGAAAGGTCAGAAGGTCTATGATTTGGGTTGGTAGTAAACAGAGCCGAACCTACTTGCATAGATGAATAAAGCAATACTAATGAATAAATGACAACAAAGTAGAAGTAGATTCAACAGAACAATCATACAGATCTAACATAAGAAAGGTCTGATGTAAAACACATGTATTCAACACAAAGTCTAAATATTGTATTAATATTTGTTTATGTTACAAAAAGTTCAAAGTCTTTTCTTCTTACTTCTATTTCTCATCTGAAAAGTATCCACACCTGAATACAACAAGTATTCAAGTATTTATAGAAGAAGAGAAGAAAAGAAGGCAAAAATAAACCAACCACTTAATTACAAAAATATCTTACAAAATATCCTAAAGTCATTTGTTGACTTTTGACAACTTTGTGGATGACATCATCCCATGGTGCAACATGGATGATGTCATCATTTGTGTCAACATACTTTAGATGTTTACAAAGAGAAGGTCGAGAAGAATGAAACTATTCATTGTCGTCCCGCGGCTGAAAGGGGGTATCCTGCCTGCTGCTTTGCTCAGGAGACGTGATGTGGAACTGGGCACGGTATTCCATGAACTTGCTGATCATGGGCTGAAGTTGATCCTGGGAAGGATCCTTGTGACGATCACTGATAGCCTCGCAAGTCTCCCGCTCGTCTGTGAGCTTTTCTGGGAGCTTGGAATATTCATTTTCTGCCTCTATCAGGTACCCTATGAAGTCACGACAGGCGCAGTTGTTGATGGATTCGGCGTCGAAAGTGACTTCTGGTCCCAGCCCTTGCGAAACGATCTCCTTGAAGATCCGAATAGTTTCATCAACCTTTCTTAAGGTGAAAGAAGGAGTGAGCAAGCCCGGAGACATTCTCAGGACAATTTGCTCCATTTGATGCATTGCATCTAGGGCTTCCTCCTTGATTTTGTCAATCTTTTCTAGGACAAACTCCAACTGATCGACCCGGTAATCTAGAGTAGAAAGGATTTTGTTGAGGGCTCTGGGTGACCGAAGACGCCGAACTTGACCAGATCTTCGACTGAACAGTCGAACATTTTCTGAAAGGTCTCATGCTGCATCCTGGCATGGTCTAGCTCTTCGGAGATGGGTCCTGCTATCGCCTGGAGCTCTTTGTTCGCCCGATTGATATTCTGATACAATCTGGTGAACTTGGCGATTACTCCCTCACTTTCCTTGAGGATTTGGCTTCTCCAGTGGAAACTGCCATACCCTGCTCGCCGATTTTGGCGTATTCATTAATCTTATCCTGGCTCAGAGGCTCAGGAGTTTCGGCGGCAGTTCTAGGAGGTGCACTGCCCATTTTCTGCAAGGTGTGGAGAAGATGTTTATTTTGCTCCTTTAACAACCTCTTTTCTTCCTTTGCTTCCTGGAGCTTCTTGCAAAGGGCGTCAACTGCAGATAGGGCCTCTCCTGAAGGCTTTCTGAAGATGTCCCCATTGTGACTTGGGTCACTGTATAATCTGAAGACAGATCCTTTTTATCCTTTAAAGGATTGGGATACGCTATCTCCATTACTCTCTCTCCTGACGCACTCTGAGAGAAGTGGGTTATAGGATTTTACTTCTTTGCCCCCTTTGATGGGATGACAGAGAAGTCCATCGGTGCGATGGGAACTTTCCTCTTTTGTTGGCTCAAGTGCTGAGAGATCCATGCTGGACTTATGGGAGAGGGGCCGGAAGTAGAAAAGGGAGCAGCTGCAGACAGTAGAGGGAAAGTGCGTTGAGACACTTGGAGGTGGCATTGAGAGGGAGGCCGAGAAAGTGCTCACGGGAGGAAGAGATATTTCAGGGGAGGAAGACATGGAAATGGAAGGGAGCTGAGAGATGAGGGAAGAAATGGTGGGGAAAGCTCCGCTTAGAGAAGAGAAGATGGATGATGAGGAAGGGGGAATAATAGAAGATGGGGAGAGGATACGACTAAAGGAATGGTCACGCGAGAAGGGGAAGGAAGAGAGGGAGAAGGGATGGAAGGGACCTTAGCGGTTGTAGCAAGGTGAACATCCTAAGTGGATGTGCCCATCGGAACATCTTCGGCCGCTTCTTTCTCTGGAGAAGCCAGAGTTACAACTTGTTCTCGTGCGGCGGAAGGGGGACTCTCAGGAGCCTCTTCTTGGGCAGAGCTTGACTCGCCCTCTTTGTCTTTACCTCTGCCTTTGGCGAGATGTTTTGGCCTGGAAGGTGCGTTGCCCAATGGAGATGTGGTGAAATCAACTCCGAGGTAGATGAGGCCATTCATCCTGCACCAGTGCTCTGTTCTCCGCAGAGTTTCTTTAACCCTTTCTTCAATGGTTTGGGGCGCTTTAGTTCTGTCAATTACAATGCAAATGGCCAGTTGTCCCCATCCGTGTCAAGATATACCTGATCAACTTCTTGATCAGTAGTTTGATAACCCTTTGGGACAATGGCCACGCCATACTGAATGATTTCAGCCAAAGCCAAGCGGGAGTGATCTTTCCTTCTGAGCTCGACCTCATGATACAGGTCGATATAAATATCCTCGATCTACGGAATGTGGATTGGATCGAGTTTGGCCCTAGGAAGGAAATTCCTTGGGTCGAAAGTGGGCCTTGCTGAGGAATTTGTGCTTTAGATTGAGCAGTTCCAGCTCTGCAAACATCTCTCGGGCTTTGTGGTGGGAAAGACAAGTGTACCTGCCCACTGTGAGGGGGAAAGGAGTTCCACCCTTCTTTCTCTTCAAGCACTTTTCGTGGTAGGTTATGAGTTGTCTGGATAGCTCAACAAGATCAGCTTGGGGCCGGCATATCTTGGCAATTTGGTGGGTTCCCCCAAGAAGTTGGCTGCCCTTAGATAGGTGAAGGTGGGAAATTACGTGTGAATAGGGCTCCCCACTTCTCCGTTGCTGCTGCAATAATACTCTTGGTCGTGAATGCGACCGTGATTCATGTTTGGCCTCAAAAGGCAAACAATGTCATAGAAAAAGCATCGTTGATCTTTGTAAACTATGAAATACTATTTTTAGCTTTAGCTCTGGGTAGTATTCATATATTTTCACTTGGGGCCAAACCTCGCACCGCATCAATGCTTTGGATAATCCCTCTCCGAGGCTGCAGCATAAACTACGTAGGAGTTCATGTAGAACCTCCCCAGTTGTGGTGAGTTGTTGGAGCTTCTCGGATATAGTGCTACTTATGATCTCCACCCACTCGAAGTGTTGATCTGGCACGTTCTTGTTCATTGTCTCCAGGTACCTAAGCATCCATTTATGAAAGTAGTGGGCGTCAGGAAGCCCAAATACTCTGCTTAGGAACGTGATGGTATCACTTAGTTCCTTGGAGAAATCACTGTGATGAATGACCTGTGGCCATCTGGTTACCACCTTCTTGTTTTTCAGGTACACTTCATTCATCAATTGCATACACTGGTCTTCGTTGTCCTCCCAAGCCTTGGTGCAGTCTTCTTGGCTTACGGCCACAAAGTGCCGGTGGTGAGGAATGCCAAGCATAATTTTGAAGTGTTGGGCAGTGAGGTTGATCACGACCTCGCCCTTCTCATTCTGGACACACCTCGTGTCTTTGTTGTAGCAGCGGGCCACTACCATCATGAATTCGTTGTTTATTGCATTGTAGGATCCCCCAAAAATGCGAGCCACTTTACCACCCGGTTTATCCATCCAGGGACTTCCTGTGACCCTCCTGGTTCTGGCCCAGAAATCTTCCATATCAATGTGACCGAGCTCGGAGTCTCTTATATCTAGGTCACATTCTGCCTGGGATTCGGGCATCCTGACCCTCTGATATTTATACTTCATCTCTTCCTCTGTAAGTTTGGCTTTGCCCTTAGACTTGGTTGGTCTCTTGCTTGATGTAGACATATGTAGTTTTGAACTTAGTTGCTGATCTGCAAGAAGAAGAAGCAAAACCCAACGCAGAAGAGTCATGTTAGCTTTTTGATCTCCCATTAAAGCATTGACAGAAGGAAGAGTTAGCAATTTTAAGGCATCAGGGCGCAGGGCGCATGAACACTGCAGACTGCAGGGTTAAATAGTATGGCGCACAGAAAAAGGGTGTTACAAGGGACAAATCAGTGCCAAAGGGCGCAAGGCGCATGGATACTGCACATGACATTTTGTTGTTGCAAGTGGAAGTGCGCCTGTGCCATTTACATGCGTTTTATAACGGGCGCAGATATTTTTCATGTTACACGGGTACAGGATGCGCCAAAGGGCACAAATTTAGTGTGTGTAACATCGTCTTTGCGTGCGCAAGCAAGGCGAGCTTGCACAATGCATGAAAGGTTTGCATGACATTGTGTTACTGTAACAGGGGATGCGCCTGCGCCGTTTAAAGCAGTTTTATACTTGGCGCAAGTAAAGTTGGTGTTGCATGGGTGCAGGGTGCGCCAATGGCACAGGTCTTTGCAATGTTACATAGGAGTTCGGTGCGCCAAGAGGGCGCAAGGATTTTGGGTGTTGCAGGAAAGGAAAGTGCGCTTTGAGGGCGCAACTGTTTTTTATGCAGCAAGCATGGCGGATGCGCCAAGAGGAAAAGTGCAGTCTACCAACTTTTAAGTCTTGTTTCTTTCTCTGGAGGGGTTTGCATGGGTTTTAAGCCTCTTCTGCAGGGTTTCTTGGATAGTGAAGAGGGCACAACGAAAAGATCCAAGTGTTTTTGAGGCAGAGCTCTCTTTACCAGTAGATTTGGAAAGAGGAGGAAGAGCTTGGGAGGAAAACAAGGATCAGCAAAAGGGGTTTCATGGCTTCACAGATCCATCTATCCTACCACACAAACAAACAACCAGAAAAAAACATAAGAGGAAAAGGACCACCTACCCGGATTAAATATAACGTGAGAGACGAAGCGGGGTCCACGAGCGCGATACGAGGACGACAGGTGAGCTGACAGATGCAGAGGAATAAAATCTATCACGTGTTTTTTTTTTGTGTGAAAGTGACAGGCGGATGCGCCTATATATAGGAAAGGGTGCAATAAATGCGCCAACCACTTTTTGAAGAGGCGCATCAAAACACCTGTCGACACTTCAAACCTTGCGCCCTTTGGCGCACCCAAACGCGTGTCAACACGTGATTATGTGCGCCTTTGGCGCAAGCAAAAATACTGTCAACACGGAAATATGTGCGCCTTTGGCGCACCAAAATGCGGTGCAACAAAAATGTTGTTGACACGAAGGCGCATGTGCCTTGGCGCATGCAAGAAAGGCACAACACGGGGAGGCGCACCAAAATGTGTGTCGACACTTTGAAGGGTGCGCCAAAGGAAATGAAGGGGCGCATAGTTACTCTGTGTTGCACAGACATAAGGTGCGCCCAACCAAAAAGGACCAAAAATGGCTAAGTTTGGAAAACTAGATTTCCCGGGAAAGGACTTTGCAACGTTCCGAACGCAAAGGGGTCCCTGACGAGGGACTAGAACAAAATTTTCATTGGGTTACCCGCAAAATTGCCCTTGTCAATTTTACGGGATAACACAATGTTGCCACCAACTTCTTCCTTCATGCACGCACAATCTTCCTTCAATTGTCGGATCCTCCTCCAATCCTCCATGGCCGCTATTGTCATGCCTTCTACAACATCATCTCCATTGTTTATCCATCATTCCACGTTGCTACAATGAAGAAACATAGGTTTTTCAAGAAAAATCCATGATCAAGAGCTATTAGAAACCCTAGGGCACAAAAAACGAGGAAACGATCGTATCTTGCGAACTGGTGGTCAATTCTTCTTGAAAATTTGGGAAAACCTTTCTCATCCAAACGCCTTCAAGTTGCAAAGACATAAGATATAATTATTTCCTATATTATTAATAGTAATAAAAACTCCATTTTGTGCCCTAGCTTCCATTCATAAGATCTACCATAAATCTGGCAGAGGAATGAAGTTGGAATTGTGAACATAAACTCCGAACGACAAACCTGTCCCGATGGAGTCGATTTCATTGCAATCGGAGGTCAAAAAAGAAATTGTAAAAAAGTTCTGTGACTCCATTAATAGCTATCATGGAAGCTTCGTGCCCGAAGCTCTCACATGGCAAAAATTTCATTTTTTTATTTTACGAGCTTTCTAGTTGGCAAATCACAATGAAAACTGGAGCACGAGATCGCGACAATGAAACAAATCCAAAAATGTCACCCCTATCGCAAACCAAGGTTGTTTTTACCACCTTCTAAAAATAGCATACCCCATGCTCTTAGATCTTTATGAATAGTAAGTACCCTTGAATTTCAAGTTTGATCACTAAGGCCAATCAAGAAAGATGTGAAATGGAGAGTAAGGTCAAAAATGACAGCTTTTCCCAAAATAGCAAGTCCCCAAAAAAATGTGCTAAAAATAGCAATGCCTCGGCAATGGAAGAGGATGAATTTTGCCAAAAAGGTTCAAAAGGGGAAATTGGGGTAAAATATGGTGATAGGTCCCAAAATGGCAGGTCATGGTCTTGTATTCCAAAACTAGAAAGTTTTAGCCTTGAGGGCAAAGAGTTGCGTATGGTCTCATTCTCATTCATCTTTCCACTTTTTGGACTCTACCCAGAGTTGTGAGATGATTTCATGGTTCAAACAGAGGAACGAAAACTTCACAGAGGTCCTGAAGCATCATCTTGAGTTCAATTGTGTTCAAGAGCAGAGTAGAGCATCACAAGGTGCATAAGTGAGCTCATCTTCATCACTCGGGGATTTGGGTGATTCAAAGTGAGTTAGTCAGAACGAGTTCAATGAGTCAAGGAGTTCATCAACCAAGTTTCAAGGAGGGTCATCGTGGGAATTGTATGTGTTCATCCCGAGCTTGCATCGGAAATCTCATAACAATGTTTCTGAACACTCATTCTGTGGTCCAGGGTGTCCATGCATCATGCAGAGGTTGTGATCATCGTTGGCAAGATCTTCATCGAAGGCGGAGGTATCCCTACTCATGCTTCAGAGCATTCTTCCATTCTTCCCCCTCTTCTCTACCCCCTTTCTAATTCTTCATTGTGAGCAATCATGACATTCATCTTATTCATTTAAATGTGGCTTTAGAAAACATTGTAATAAGTTGCCCTTGATTAATATAAAAGGGAACTTAATTTCATTCCTAGGAATGTCAAGAGTCACATTTTGTGAGGACAAATGAAAGGTCACATTGGGAGGGGGTATATGAAGAGTCTTTTCTTGTTCTATATAATGTAATGACATACTCTTGCTTAAGGGTTGTCAATTTTGTACTCAAGAGAGAGATCTATTGAGCAATACAAGAGAGATAGCATTCTTCTACTTTCCTTCACCATTTTTCCTCCATTCCCAGCATTGTACAACTTGATATAAAAATGTCAATCAAGAAATGGATTGTTTCTTTTCATGACTTATGAATGTGTGTAACTTTGTGTGCATGGTTTCCTCTGGTCGTTGGCATAATAAACTTGTTGTTTCCTTCTAATTAATTGTGAATGTGAACTTTCTAATCAACCCTAGTGAGAATCTGATTTTCTACTCGTAGAGTTGGTTTTCCTTATCTAATTTCCCACTCCCCTTTCCCCACATTTCAGCAAATTCCTCCCTTACACCTTGTTGCAAGCATTTGTCGCGTGTACAGTGGAGTGTACTTTTTGGATCCCTGACCTCTTGGCCATAATATATTTCCCATTTTTGTGATTAACAATAAAGTGGAGCTGCACCACCTAAGCAGAGGAACCTAGAGTTTCAAAGCATTGTCTGAAAACCCACCAATTTGTCCCTCGACAAATTTTCTCGCTAACAGGAAAATAAAGCACAATAAAGTTTCTCACTTCTACTACTCGTTTAACCAAGATATTTTATAGTTTATTCACAATGATGTATTCAAACCAAAGAAGGTGCCCTCATATGGAAAGTTGGTAATTTATGTGTCTTTTATAGATAACTATTCTAGGAAGACTTGGATATATTTTCTCAAGAGAAAATCAAAGTGTTTGAAACTTTTAAGAAGTTCAAAGCACTTGTTAAGAACCAATTTGAGAAAAGGATAAAGGTTTTGTGCACAAACAATGGAGGAGGGTATTGTTCGAAGGAATTTGATGAATTTTGTGAAAATTGCGAAATAATCAGGCAAAAGACAATTCCTTATACTCCACAACAAAATGGAGTGGCAAAGTGCATGAACAAAATGTTGATGGATAAGGCCTTAAGTATGTTAAGTGGTGTCGACTTAGATCAGAAGTTTTGGGCTGAAGTAATGGCTACTACATGTTATTTGGTAAACAAATCACCTACATTAGCATTGGTGGATAAGACCCCACAAGAAGCTTGGATGGGAAAGAAACCATCTGTTGAACACCTAAGAGTCTTCAATTGTGAAGCATACAAACATATCCCAAAGGAGAAGAGAATGAAACTTGACTTCATGTTTGAGAAGTGCATCTTTGTTGAGTATGAGATAAGATAAGATAAGATAAGATAATGTTATTAATGTCCAATAAATGACCACAAAATTAGGTCAATGGGACTGCAAAGTACAAAGCAAACAAACCTAGCGAGAGGACCCAAACGGGTCACCCGAAATATAATGAGAGAAGGAGAGGAGGAGAAGGAAACAACGATGCCAAGAGACCAGGAACGAAGAAGAGAGAGATGACAGTGTGGGGAGGGAGCGAAAGAAGGAGCAACATCCTCGACAACATCACCTAACATGCAAGGCCGATGATGAGTAACTCACGGTGCGGACGACAAGAAGCGGAGACTATGGAATGCACGGGAACTGATGTCTCAGGAGGAAGGCGGTGCCTCAGAGTAGGCCCGGTGGATCGTTGTCTATGTGAAGGTGCCTTGGGACATGCTTGAGATATGGAGCCTCGAGAGGAAGGAATGGAGTCACAAGACCTGACGGACCTAGGCTGGGGTCCAGGACACGTAACCAAACACTGCTTAGCCCCTCTCATCGGGGAGAGCAACGGGAAGAAGTGATAAGTCTAGTAGCCATCCGCCCGGGGGGATGGAGGAGCTGTCTGGAACTTGATGGTCTCCTGAAGGTAGAGAGTAAGACATCTCTGATCATAATCGAAGAAAGTTGTGAAGGAAGGAAGCTCACGAAACAAGCAATGGAATCGCCCACGAATCTCATAGTAAACAGGACATCTGAAAATGAAGTGTTCTTCGGTTTCAACCTCCTGGAGAGAGAAAAGTAGGAAAGTCCGCTCCGAGCGGTCTAAGTGGTGGTCAGTCTCAATACAGAGTCGATGTGAGCCCACTCGAAACTGACCCAGAGAGATACGAAGGACCTGCAACCAATGCCGGGAAATGTACATGGGTCTGAGGATGACCCCATCACGGATCTCAAGAAAGTGTGCCGCATAGAATGACATCTTCAGACGCACCCCCCGGGGGGTTGGTCCATGTGTGCTGGATGAACTGTCTGTAGATATCATCACGGATAATCCTATGAAGATCATGTTGGTTGGGTAGCAGGTGGGCAGGGGCATCCAGAGAATAGCTGAAGGGTGGGAGACGGTCCATCTGGATGCCAATGGACTCGAAGAGGCGTGAAACGCAGGCATACCAGTAGCGAGAACGTCTACTGTGATCCGAGGAAGCAATAGCTTCAGAGGAGCAGTAGGCAAGATAAGTGTACCTGTCCTTGTCAACAAAAGAACTAGAATACCCCGAATACGGTGCAACAACAACACAAGGCTGAAGATGGTCTCCAACCGAAAAGGGCGAGCCCCAAACTCAGCGAGGATAATGTGGTGAGGAACAAATTCTTTGCACTTGATAATGCGTCTGAGCATGAGGATCTGAACGCGCTCGATAGTGGCCCAATCTGAGTCCAAAAGAGAGGGACCCCAAACTTCCAAACCATACAAAACCGTGGGCCTAATCAAGGAATCAAAGAGGGACATCTTGGAGGGAATGTCCTGAAAGTGGTGGCAGAAACACTATCTCTCAAGAATCGCCAAAGAACCATAGCCCTTATTAACCCTGGGGTTGGAGAGCAGGACGAAGGTTAAAACGAGGCCCAGAGAAAAGAATCCCCAGGTAGGTATAAGAGCAAGTGATCTCAATCTCCACACCCTTAAAGAAGAAGTGGAGGTCTGAAGTCTTCAGACAATTGAAAACCATAACTTTGGTTTTCCCAAGATTCACAGTCAGCTGTCGATGATCACAGAAAAGGGCTAAGGCATCAAGTTGCCTCTGGAGACCCTCAGCAGAAGAAGCAAGGAGAACTACGTCATCTGCAAAGAGGAGGATGTAAATCAAAACCTGGTGCAGAAGGCACCCATCACCTTCCTGTATGTGATCCTTGAGAAAGTCCTCAAGCTCATCGATATAGATCCCAAATAAGGTAGGAGAAAGGGGGCAGCCCTGTTTGACACCAATGGTACTCCTGATGAAGTCGGACATGCCAGCAGAAGTGCGAAGGCGGCCAAGGACCTCCTCATAAAGGCGTGTGATGGCTGTAAGAAGAGTCTCGGAAATGCCTATATTTCTGAGCCTGTGGAAAAGGGCTCCCATTGGCACAAAATCAAAGGCTTTTGAAAATCCACAAAACAACAAAAAACTCAAGAAGAGTGGTGGCGAGCCTCTTCGATGATAGCCCGAAGAGTAAGGATGTGGTCGGTAGTCTGGTAAGTCGGTCGGAAGCCCGCCTACCCCTTAGCTCTATAATGGTACTGATCGAGGAACTCAGAAAGCTGTAAGTGAAGACCAGTAGCATAGATCTTGGAGAATGTGCGACCCACCATGATAGTCCTGTAATTATTGGGGTCGGAAGTGGGCCTGACTTGTGAATGGGGTGGATGATGTGGTGGGACCAAGAGACTGGAAAACCTATACAAACCACCTGATTGAAGAGGTCCACAAGATAATTGAGGAGCGTCTGCCGACCATACTTGAAGAATTCCGCATGGAACCCTTCCTCATCCCCTGCTTTACTGCAACTCATAGCAAGAATGGCATTCCTCACATTGGTGTGGGTGAAAATATGGCAAAGGGAGGGAGGGGAATGAACCTGGATGTGGGGCTGGCCCGGAAGTCATAAAGAGTGGAGGTGTGGGTGAACATGGAATTGGGATCAAGGTCCAGGGGTAAAGGCGAATGACAGGGAAGAATGGTGCACTAGAAATGTTTAGGAGAGTGGATAAGTGATAGACAAAGCTCACGACGCCTATGAGAGATAAATGCGTGTTTCTTATGTCAAAGGAGGTAGCGATAAGTGAATTCGAGGAGGAAGGAGGGAAGGGCATGCAGGAAAGCAAAGCGTAGTTACCGATGGAAGGCTTTGCATTCCTCGTTGTACCATTTGTTCATAGGGCATGTGCCATGGCGTAGGGTGGAGTGGGTGACGTGGGGGAAGGAACTCGTGGCCGCCTCAAGAATAGCGCAGGAGAGGGTATTAAACATCTAATCCGAGGTGAGTGAGGTGAAGTGGGGAATGGGGGAGAGAAGCAGATGAAGGCAGGAGGAAAAGGTGTCGGGATCCCCTGTGTCAAATTTCCAAATAGTATGTGATATGCAAGGGGAGGGGAGGGGGTGGGGTCCTGGGGGAGGATAGCCTGGAGGGAAAAGGAGAGGGTCACATGGTCAGCAAGAGGGATGGGGGAGACACAAAAGTGGTGTATGTAAGGAATCAAGTCGGGGGTAGTCATGACGTAATCAACCACACTGGTCCCACCACAAAATGGTCTGCAGGTGAAGAACCGGGATTCAGGAAAGCGAGGAATGCCATTCAGGATCAGTAGGTCATGAGATTCCCCTAATTGGAGAAAATGTCGGCCATAGGAAGTCAGGGGCCCTGTCGTGTCCTCAGAATCACGCTGGAAACCAACCAACTCTGGATCCACCTCAGCGGTGCAAAGTACATCGTCGGTCCTGTCATGCCTCGGAATCTGCATGTTTTTGGTACGGGCATTGAAGTCCCCTAAGATGATGATCTCCCCAGAGCCCGAGAACTGAGATATACCAGCATAAAGGTCAAAGAAGGGGTCTCCATCTGGGCCGTTGTGGATGGCAAATGAAGAGGAAGCTGGAGGGAAGTAGCAGACCGCAATAAAGATGTCTCTCAGGAGGGGAGAATTACGTCTGATCCGTACCCAAAGAAAGCGGGCAGACTCATCCTCAGCGACAATAGAAATCCTGCTCCGAAGAGTGTCTCTGACTAAACAAGCAACCCCGCCGGATCCTCTGACGCCGCCAGAACTCCGAGTCTCCTGTCTGCAAACGGAAAGCCAGTAGTAACCACTGATGTTCGGGAGAGGGCGAACCGGGCTCGCATGTGTCTCCGTAACAAAGAGAAGGTCCGAGAGACCTAAAGCATCATGCAGGAGGCCAGGAGAAGACCAAAAGGACCCATTTCCATTCCAACATGCGATGGAGAGGCCCTGCTTCTGAGCCTTCTCCCGCCGGAACCATCATCTGGAACTAGAGCTGGATCTCGGGAGCCCAACCAGGGGGAAAGGAATCTAGAACCACCGAGTTCGGCCACTTGTTCTCTAGTAAGATCTTCATCAAGAAAGACCTTGTTGGGTAGAGAGAAAAGTTTCCGCTTGGCTCTAAGAGCCTTAAGGCGGTCATCAACTGACTTGAAATGGATAAAGAGAGTAGATGCCAGACCAATCCAAGCTCTATCTAACTGAACCTCGGGCAGCTCCAAGTTATCTGTGAGGAACTTCGAAGCAATGGCTAGGGGGTCGGAAGAGGGAAGAGTGGGCAATCCTCTGACCTTAAGGTTCAGCTCCCTGGAACGTCGGATTCTCTCTTCCACAAGTTTGGCTTGAACCACTGCTTCAACTGCTTTGTTAAAGGAGGATTTGTATCTTTACCCCTGACCACTTGGGCCCAGGAATTGGTTTGTTTTTGAAGATTTTCCTGCTGAGTTCTAAATTCCTCTTGCTTCTGTTTTAAATCTGAGAGCTCAACCTGTAATTGATCATTATTAGCAGTGGTTGTTGTATCTTTGAGCTGTCCTCGCAAGGAGATATTATCAGCTTCAACCTTTTCCACCCGAGAGGTTAAATCAAAGATCTCACTCCAGAGGGATTTGTTAGATGATTCCAGAGTCTCAACCCTACTGAGAAGTTCTGTAATGATGTTAGGAAGGTTGTCATTCTGCTTACCCTGTTTATTTGACCCAAGACTGGGAAACACCTGCAAATGCGGAGGTGGAGACATCATTCTGGGTAGATTGTCTGGAGAGGAGAAACGATTAGAGGGATGTCTGTAGGACCTCCGATACCCCCAAATTGATTACTGTGCATAGGATTAGCAATTGTAAAATCCAGAAAAAGCTTGCAGAAGCTAGACGTAGGTTACAAACTGATTGGAGCGGTTGCGAGCAGCACACCACAAAGGAAGGTTGCGAGAACCACGTAAAAAATCGGGAGCTACACATTTGCAAGGAAAGGAGCCATGATTGCAAAGGAGAGGCCATGGGCAAAACTAGGAGCCACAATTGCAAGAAAAGCCTATGAAAAACGTATCCAAATGAAAGGTCACGAGTTATGAATGAGGCCACGACAGGCTGTGTGACAACAAAAACGAGCATCAAATACGAGCCACGACGAGCAGGCCACGAGCTACGGTAGGAGTAATCACGAGCAGGATTCAGAGACAAGCCACGATCTAGGAGAAACGAGCCACGAACCAGAAGTCGTGAGCCATGAGCAACAAAACCAAGCCACGAACAAAAGAAGTGAGCCACGAACCAAGAAGAACGAGTCACAAACTCAGAAAAACGAAGCCATTTTCTCCTTCGACTGTGCTCAGGTTATACGAAGCCCCACGAAGCGACAAACTAAAAAAACAAAGCCATTTCCTCCTTTGTGCAGTCTGCTTGGAAGATGCAAGGGTTACACTTCCAACTCAAGAGGTTACATGGTGTCAAAGGTTACATGTTGTGGAATCCACGACTCCAAAAGATTTTTTACAACTGAAATGTTGTCTTCAAGGAATTGAAAGGCATGAAATTCACGGTAGAGCAAGATTTGGAAAAACCAACTCAAGAGGTAAAGAAACCAAAGATAAAATCTCCGAGGTGGTCTCGCTATGGGATCAAGGAGAGGTTAGGAGAGTTGAGAACAATGTTGATTAAAAGCTTTTGCCACAACGGCAACTCGAGGTAATAAAGTGATACATGGGAGTTCGAACACTCGTAGAATACAAGGACTTTATGAAATCACACCAAGGAGAAATCTAGAAGTTTCGATGGAATTACTTCTAGACTTAGAAGGTTGGTGAGAGTTCGAAGAGCACGACATAAGTTTAGCCTTTCTGATTATCATTCAATATTTCTATTGTTGATAATAGATAATAAGGATCCAAAAACAATAAAAGAAGCTCTTGGTTCAAATAAGAGTAAGTCTTAGATGATGGCTATGAAGGAAGAAATGGAGTCTCTAAAGGAGAATGATACATGGGACTTGGTAAATCTACCTCCTAGAAGAAAATTGGCAAGTTGTAAATGAATATTCAAGAAGTATAACGTGTAGGAAACTTGGAGAAATACAAGGCTCACTTAGTTGCGAAAGGGTTCTCTCAAGTCAAAGGAATTGACTTTGGTGAGGTATTTTCTCTTGTTGCAAAATTGACTTCTATTAGATTTCTTTTAGCTATTGTTGTTGCATATGATTTGGAGATAGATCATATGGATGTCAAAACAACGTTTTTGCATGGGGAGTTTGAGGAAGAAATCTACATGAAACAACCTGACAATTTCATAGTCAATGGTAAAGAGGACATGGTTTGTCGCTTGAAGAAGTCCTTGTATGGCTTGAAACAATCACCAAGGATGTGGAATCAAAAGTTTGACGGGTGTGTTTGCAAACTTGGCCTTGAAAGAAGCAAGGTGGATCCTTGTGTGTACTTCAAAAAGAGGGGGATACATTTATCATCATAGTGCTCTATATGGATAATATGTTGGTCCGCGACAACGGGAAATGATCAAACAAGTGAAAGTAAAACTTTCCGAACAATTTGACATGAAGGATCTTGGTGCTACAAAGTTAATTTTGGGCATGGAGATCAAAAAGGATCGTGTGAATAGAAAGCTTTGGCTAAATCAAAATAAGTATGTGAATATGATGTTGGAAAGGTTCATGATGCATGACAACAAGCCAATAAGCACACCCTTTCCAATTGGTCAAAAACTCTCTATTGAATAATGTCCAAAGACACAAGAGGAGTTAGAGGACATGACACAAGTGTTGCATTAGAGTGTGGTGGGAACCCCGATATATGCAATGGTGCCGCACAAGACCTAACATTTCACATCCACTAGTAGTTAGTAGATATATGGGAAATCTTTGGTAGGAGCATTTGACTACGGATTTTTAGATATTTAAAGGGAACTAATGATCATGCTATTTGTTATCAATTAAAGGCCCTTGGTGAAAGTAAATATTTGAGTCTAAATGATTTTGTGGATTCTAATCGGGGTGGTGATCTTGATATGCGAAGATCCACCAGTGGTTACATTTCAACTTGTTCAATGGAGCGGTAAGT
Organism: Taxus wallichiana var. yunnanensis; assembly: GCA_018340775.1. NCBI lineage: Eukaryota > Viridiplantae > Streptophyta > Pinopsida > Cupressales > Taxaceae > Taxus > Taxus wallichiana. The sequence continues at coordinate 576,378,120 of CM031234.1, read as the reverse complement.
TGGATGAGCAAACATCAAGCAAGTGTTGTTATTCCCAACACAAGGGTTGAATACATGGCAGCAATACATGCTTGTAAGGAAGTGATATGGCTTTAAACGCTATGTGCCTCAATTAGGTTTGTACGAAAGGCATTACCAATTAGTTGAGACCCACATAGTGCAATTGCTCTGGCAAAGAACCCTAAGTATCACACTTGAACAAAGCACATTGATGTGCAATATCATTTTTTCGAGAAATGGTAAAAGAGAAGAGGGTGACGCTAGCAAAAGTGGAGACAAATATGGATGTGGCGGATTCGTTGACTAAGGCAGTGAGTGTTGAGAAGTTTACTTGGTGCAGGGAAGCAATGGACTTACTAGCCCATGGCTGTGAGGAATGAGTTTGTGTTCTCTTTGATGGAGTAGGCAACAAGGGGGAGATTGTTGGTAGTCACCTACCCATACAGCACCCATGTAAGGGTGTTGGGCTATTTTAGGTGCCACTTTGTTTTAAAGCAATGATTGTGCCTAATAATAATAAAGCTAACTTAACTTTGTGACTTGAGTTTGTTGTAAAAGCAATGACTCTACTTTAAAGTATTATTTTAATACTTTAGCTTATTTTCCAAGCAAGGTTAATTATAGGATGTGTTTTGGTTATAAAAGTACATGCTTTCATTGTGAGAGGTATGTTGAAAAGACTGAAATTGTCGGAGGCCAAAACTTTGGATGCTAATTATTGTATTTGCAAGCTTTTTCAAGTTAATACAAGGTTGAATTTCTCTGGATTTTCTACCTGAAAGGATTTTCACGTGATAAACTCTGTCAATATTCTTGGTATGTTCTAATTTATTTCAGATCCACTTATTTCTACATATTCTAATTTATTTTATTGCTTGCATGTTTGCACAAAATCTCAACAAACTAATCTGTTTAATGCTGTGAAAATTCCAACTTATCCCCAACAATATTGATGAGGCACAATCACATACTTTCGACACTCTTGTCTATATCAGGAATATTGCTCTACCTACACGTGTGATGTTATCTATACTCTTTTAAGGCTTACTCTTTTGCCATATTCGTTAGTTATACTTAAGTTTGATTTTGCTCCCATTGACCTTTTAATTTCTTTTCATTCTTTCTAAAGCTCCAAATCTCTTCAGCCTCGTATATGCTTTAAAGACCTAAGAGGCTTAAATGGGACACAGGAAATATTCACCAGCAATCAAGTTGTTGATATAAGCAACAGAAAAGGAGATGGCTAAAAGCTGTACATCAAAGTCCTTTGAAACTATACATAATTTTGAAATTTCAGATACTTGATCATGGTCGGATATTGCACGTATGGTTGGAGCTGGCTGACAAAAACAAAGACTGAAGTCTTGGGAACTTGGAAATCCTTCAAGTCCTTTGTATCAGAATGAGCTAGTTAGGGAGAGACTGTTTATGAAGATTGAGCACTCCTAGACTTTGCTTCGTTGAGGTACCTCTCAGCTAAGGCAGCGTGCATTGCAGCCCCGAGTGGGAGGACATTTTCATCAATGGCAAAGAGTGGTGAGTGTCCTGAATGAATTGAGCCACATGTCTCATTTTTAATTCCAATGTAGAAAAAAGCACCAGGTACAATCTCTGTATAAAAGCAAAGTCTTCTGTACCCATGATAGGGATTGTAACTTGCAGATTTTGTTTCCCAAATAAATCAGCTGCAACTTTCCAAACTAGTTCATGCATAGTTTTGTTGTTTACAGTCAGTGGATAAAAGGGGTGCTCCTTTTCAAGGAAATCTACAGTTGCATTGCACCTGTGAACAGCAGATTGACCTACAATAACTGTAACAGCAAAATATTTCAGGTACTCTGTGGATAAGAAAAATAAAAGACAAATTGTTCGTGCTTGGAATATCATTACTAGTTTTATGATCACATGAGAATAACAAACTTTCTAGACATAAAATTTACCATTCAACATACAAGAATGAATTGCAGATGAATGTTACAAAGAGATAAGCTTGCATTGGCATGAATAGCTTGCCACATACCTCCTCTACTCTTTGTTTAAGTCTATTTAAACCTTCTTTTGAGAAAGCACGGAAGGTACCACCGATGGTGACAGAGTCTGGAATCACATTATATGCATCACCTCCATTGACTTTAGTAACTGTTAGCACCTGTAAGATTGAAAAAGAATGGATAAGTGAACCACTTGCCAAAAATCCTGCCAAGAGTACAAAATTCCATACTAGTAGTGACCTAAAATCAACACTAAGATTTGTGATGTTGCTATGAGTAGTTTTGTTTCACTATTTGTAGCATCCCCAGTTTTTAGATTGTGATGATGCGGATATGTTGTGATTAGTTACCATTCTGTGGACACTTGACAAATGTTTATACTTGTTGTCCCTATGCAATAAGTTGGCATGACTATTACTGACAGATAGCATATATACAATACTTTAGTTTGCTTTCATCATGTTGATGTTAATGTTCATTTAAATCATTTGGACACACACAAGTGGTTCTTTCAGAGGGGATATATTTGTAGAAATGGACTAAGTGTTGTCAGACTTGGCATTGGTAGATATTAACAAACTAGTTGATGTATGCTGCAACGGGGCCTTTCCCGTGGTAACACCACTTCAGGAAGACAAAACCTGATAAAAAATCATACATGTGCACTTGAATGGCTAATAATGGGGACTATGGGCAAGGAGTCGGCATCTTTACGGAACCATGCAAACTTGGCCTTAACAACAAAAGGAACTGCAATTGAAAAGCTCAGTTGAGAAGGATTGCGTTAACCTTGTGAGTTTTGTAAGATTTTTCTTGGTACAACTGAGTGGATCTTGAATTTAACAACATATGGGGTTTCACAACTGGACCCATTGTGGCTTCAAATCTTTTATCTTTGATGTGGTTATTTTGTGTTTGTCATTTCTATATTTTTGTTTATCTTAAAGATTCTGTGAATTACTTATTCTCTCGTATTTGCTTATCGGATAAAATTCTCTTCATGATGATGGGTTCAGTAGTGAGACCTGAAACGTCGGTAAATTCAAACCCCACGGAGTTGTACCCATAAGACTCTTACACATTAAATCACTGTGAACAAGCACTCAGATACAAAAGCATTGTCATTTCTTGATATCGATGTCTAAGTATAGACCAGGAGGTTGGGGGCTCAGCACCAGACTTTCAATTGATACTTGTGAGGGTGGGTGCCCAATTTCCATCTGCGTAGAGTTGGTCACAAGAACTTTGTGCTGGTCAGATCAATTGTTGATATCGTGCGCAAGTGGTAACAATGAATTGGAAAGACATTGCACAGAAAGGCAGAACTGAAAGTGTTCCATGACCAATAAGGAAGGTCCCCCATTATCAACCACCAAGGCAGAACCGTTGCAAGCACAACAGGGTCTGAGTTGAAGATTCAAACTCTATTGTTTAAAAAAGTATGCACAATTTTGCATTTTTAATGGTAGGAAAGTTTGTTTTGTGTTGCTAATATGAAAACGATAGTAAATATATGAAAGAGAATTTGAATACGAAGTATGACTGTATGTTGGTTGCAACCTTTACCTGTTTTTATCTTTCTTATTTCCTAAAAATTTGCTCGAGTATTGGATACCATAGTATTGAGGCCATCATACATATACTTTTACTCCATCAAAATCAAACACACATGATGAATAAACTTATTCAATTGAACCCATTAATGAAAACATTAAAATGAAGGTATCCTTGAACCATAGATACACAATAATCCCAATCATTCAGTTAAAAATATCATTATACAATATAATTTTTTTACTTGCTGAATGCAATGTTTTAGGTTACATACTCATGGACAAGGTTAGAGGAACACTAAATCATCAAGGCATTTCCTCCAGTTCGGCCTGCATTCAAAACCTTGCGGAGATTTGAATTTGGTACAGCCTATATACAAGTCCCACATAAAATGCACTTACTCTGTAATATCCCTGAAAAGAAACTTCTAGCAAATCTGGATATTTTCGTTTAAATCCTAGGAGCAGCAGTATTGCAAAAATGAACTTTTACAACAGCAGCAATAATCTGAATAAAAACAGCGAACCAATATGGAAAAAACAGTCTTTTATTTATTTATTTCCAACTAGATACAATAAAACAATACCAGTGTCTGAATACAATAGCCTGGAGCTGAACTGGCGGAACAATTGCACCTTGAAATGTCACTGCAACCCCTGAATGGAATTGCCAAGCTCAAACGTGAGGGTTTTCGTCCTCAATTACTGATGCAGAAGCAAAAGCCACTTGCAAATAAAGAG